>OY759244.1:23101188-24377188 GCA_963662185.1 Eilema griseolum
TTTATTATTATTTCATAAATGTATTAAGTAAGGCAACGCCGCTAGTATCATGGGCAGGGCACGCCGTAGTAACGGCGGTAAGACCCATCATGGGGAAGTGGCTAGAGAGGCCACACGGCAGCCTCTCGTACCGTCTGACGCAGATGATCACCGAGCACGGATGCTTCGGAAAGTATCTGCGTCGGATGCAGAAAGAGCCAACGTCCGAGTGCCATCACTGCGACGCGAGCGAGGACTCAGGTCCGCACACGCTCACCGAGTGTCCGGCGTGGGAGACGCCGAGGCGGGAGCTTGTGGCGGCCCTGGGAGTGCGGGTTCTCACGCTCTCCACCTTGCTCGCGGCGATGGTTCGCTGCGCGGATGCGTGGGCGGCCGGCGCCTCCTTCTGCGAGCAAGTAATGCTCGTGAAGGAGGAGGCGGGGCGGGAGCGGCAGCGGGAGCGACGAAGGATCGCAAGACAAGCTGCCCGCGCACGAAGGCAACTCGGGCGTCGGAGGTCGATGAACGACCTCCGCCCCCCATGAGCGCCGGCCTGGGGGTGACAGGTGAAGCCGCCTGTCACCCTGGCAGAAGCAGGCCGCGGCGGTGGCGCGCGTGGCGCGCCTCCCCGTTTCCGGGGACGAGTTGGGGACTCAGTAGTCCCCACACCCGAGAAGAGGGCCATATCGTGAGAGATGGCCCTGGGTCGGCCGGGGTGCGAGGGATATGCCTGTCAACCTCACCTTCGGCAACCAAAACGACCCACAGGCGGCGTGCGTTTTAGTCGGTTCGAGTCCGACATAACCTCCTCCACCGGCTCCGGCGGGGAGGTATCCGTGGGGATTTTGCGCACGTAAAAAAAAAAAAAAAAAAAGTATCATGGGCACCTTTGCGCCGGGAACGATACGAAGCGGGTTATTTGACTTGACATAATATGACAAAATCTGTATTTGCTAACAATTATGTAACATTTTTATTGTTTATATGTGGGATTTTATTAATATAAAAAAATGAGTTAGTAAATTTGTACAAAAGTTTAAAAAAAACACATAATATGTATTGAACACTAAAAAAAAATATTATTTAAATTTACTTAGGTTGAAGTTCATTAATCAAAATTCATTTATTTAATGTATTAATGTAATATGATTTTTATAAATTATAATATTACTTCAATGATTGTAAAACTATCCAAAATATTTATTTTAGAAACTCACTCTAAAGACTAGAAACCGAAATTGAGCCGCTACTTAGTTAGTTACTTAGCCTAGTTTATTTCTAATATGTGTTTTTTTTTAATAAAAAATCCCTACAAGATAGTTTACCTTTAGTTAAGTACCTAACCGAATGGAGGATAGGCTCTCATCAGCAAAACCATTTTAATAAATATACTTTCCCATTATTAAATAACATTAATATGTTACTTAAAAACCATCGCAATTATTAACACCATAATTTATTTGTTCAAATAGGATATTTGTTTTTTTTTTCTCTCAAAATATAGATAAGTAAAAGTTGTCGCGCCAATTTGACAAACGTTAAATGAATCAAAAATGGCGGTGCAATATATGAATTAGGCTGGCCCTACATATCCGGAATGTCACTCTGTTTTCATAACATAACCTGAATTTCAAAAAGGAAAAACATAAAGTAACTTAACTAAAGTACTATGTTCCTTTTGGTAAGATACTCTGCTATGTTTAGTATTTTTCATTTAAAAACTCAGTTTATTAACTACTAGTAGTTTGTTTTTTTAAATCATGTTTGTTTAAAAAGACACATCAATCAAGATTGTTCCTAATCAAACAGAGTAAGTTTATGAAATTTACCTAAAATTAAGGCTTCATTAAATATACAACTATTATGTTCCAGCTCTCACCTTGGTCCCAAATCGATTCTCGAAGTAGATCATGCCGAGGGAGATATTCAACTTCTCCTCCTCTTCCCGGAACGAGATGGTCTTCAGCGCCTTCCGGCCAACGGCGCGGGCTTTATCCAACTCCGTAGCCTATAGAAATGGTATACATTACTTAACCACTGTCTCATCACTTATCACCACTGATTCAGTATCCTAATGTGCGGTATGAAAGGAACTTCATCCCACGCACACCCAAGCTGTGGAATTGTGTCCTTGCTGCGGTTTTCTCAAGCGCCTACAATAAGAGGTGCTTCTAAACAGGCATTAGAAGGTTTCTTCAGGGTCGGCAGCGCGAGTGTGAAGCCTTTGATGTTGCACACGTCCATAGGCCACGGTAACCACTTCCCATCAGGTGTGTTTCTCTGCCACCTAACTGTTATATAAAAAAAGGTCTGACTTTTCATCCCCGACGCGGCTTGTTGACAAACCCGCAGCTATAGGAATAGTTGAGACTACGAGTTCCTAATGGGTGTGCCAAGAGAGGCAGCTGTACAATGGGAGAGAAATAGTTTACCTGTAAATGGAAGGCCATATAAGCGATCCACAGCTGGCTGCAGTTAGGGTTGGCTAGCAGCGCCCTCTCGAACTGTTCACTAGACCGCGGCTGCGACTCACTCTCGATGGCTCTATTCTCCATCTCCCTCACTCTCTCTTCCTCTTCTCTCACTTTCGCGAGTTTCTCTGCCACTGTTAACTCCTTCCGTTTCTTTTTTGGCTGTTCTTTTTTATGTTTATCTTTTTTTACCCTTTTATCTTTTATTGTCACTTCTAATTCAGATTCTGTATTTGATCCGGCTATATCTTCGGATTCTAATTTACGTTTCTTTTCCTTTTTGCTTGTATCTGTGACTTCATTTATTATTGCCGACTCTGGTTTTTCCTTTTTAGCAACTTTTTCCGTAACTTCACCATCGTCCGTTGTATCTGGTTGTTCCACTTCATCCATCATAGAGTCTACCTGTGTTTCTTCCTTTTCCCCTTTACTCTTTTTGACTTTATTTTCTTTAACTTCATCCTCTGTAGATTCTACATTTTTAGCTGGCCAAAAAGGTACTGTAGTCAGGCTGCCGGTCATTATTTTATTAGCTTCGGGGTCCACCTTCAATATTGTGCAGTTTACCTAAAAATATATACATACCATTAGTTACTACGAACGAGAAAGAAGGAACACTCGAAATAAAACCCTGTACCACTCCGTCTGGCCAGCGTGGAAACAGTATGCCAAAATCTCTAAATATTGGGAGAGGCCTGAGCAGTGAATTGCGATAAGCTAATCAATCGAGCTACTACAATTATTTGATGAATATCCACAATTGTTTAACTTTTTTATAATACCAATTGGTTGGCAGACAAGAACACGGCCCACCTGATGGAAAGTGGTTACCGTTGTCTATGGACGTGTGCAACACCAAGGGAGTCACACTCGCGCTGCCAACCCAGTAAGCACAAGAGTTTCTGTGCCTGTTTCAAACTATTGTATAATTCGCAGTCGCAGGACTCTTGCGACCGGTGGATAATGACCCGTTTTGACATGTTTTCTCTGCAGAAACAACATACCGTATCAACAAGAAACTCGAGTGTAGAAGCCGGCAGTAGCGGCGAGTTGGTCTTCTGCCGCTGCAGGTTGTTCTGCAACGTTGCCAGCTCGCTGGACAGAGACACCACGCCGCCGTCCGACAGCGACTTGACAACGCACCACGTTGGTACCCCCACGTCTAGAAAAAAAAGATTGAAAAGTCGTTAAATTAAATATTCTTATCGCTATTCGCTAAATCAATATTCTATTAAATAGACTTACTCTTCACTAGTGTCTCTAAAGTTAAGAAAGCATTATGTCATCACTACTTTGTTGACTGAGTAATTTTCTTTTATTGCTTACTATACCTAATAACTCTTAATATAGATGTGAAATTGGTAGTAAAAAGAAAAAAAAAGCCAATATATCATCAAATTTAAACGACATGTTATTGGTGAAAACTTGTAAATGGCCTTCAATATGTTATGTATTTCATTTTCACCCACTGTTACTTTTTAGCTGAAGTTTTCCTAAAATGTTAAAATAAAATAAAGTCTAGGAGGTGGCACAAATTGTTCAAAGTTCTGACTTGAACTTCTTAAAGTTACTTAATCTGTCAATTGCCATTAAAACAGCAATTACAAAAAGGTAAACAAACTAATCTAATGTTTAGTACCACCGTTACAATGAGGTCTCGTCCTGAGAAGACTCTGGTTAAAACTCAACGGGCTGTTTTTCACATGTTTTTTACAATTTCATTTAATTGGGTATTTCACAAATTTCGGTAACCTATCTTTTAGATGTATTTAATGTCTGTTAAAGATTGTTCATCATTTTCCCATAAAATCTTATTAATTAGAAGAAACACATTTTCACTTTCTTAGCTTAAAGAGTGTGCGAAAAGCGGTCGCTCACGTGACACTCTGCGCCTGACGTCATTAAATAATATCTACGAAGAGACCAACCAACGAAAGTTTCCGTTACGCTAAGTAAATTTTTTATAGTTACGTCACGCGAACCGTCAACAGATTATTGCGTTTTGCCTCATGAGAAATACAGATACAAAATCTCAATTTCATTTTATATTTTTTTTTGTACATTTTGTATAGTTATTATTTACGTATAAGATAAATCATATTCAATACATTTCGTATTTAATTGTAATAGTTGTCAAATACCCAATTACAATATTTTGTTTGGGTGGCAATATTAGAGAAAATATTTAATATTGAAGCTTATTTGTAAGGTTCTTTAAATTTATAAAAGCCTTTTTGGCAAAGTTTATTGGCATTTACTAGGCTTATGAACTTATAAAGAGGTAGATTTGATTAATTTAAGAAGCTAATTACATGGCCTATGTCCAGTAGTGGACTGTATCGTTCTGACTCGCAGAAGGTACATACATAATATTGGTAAGAAATTTACCTAATTCCACTTCAGGGTTTGTGTTCTTTTTAGGCAGGAACGCTCTTGTATCTGGAACCCTGATATCCATCACATAGCCATGAATCCAAATATTCAACTTATGGGACTGACTGCTGTCAGACCTGTAAACTCGAATGGAAACTATACCAGAGCGACCCCGCATCAGCAGAAACCCTCATCTGTCAATTAAGTGATGTCATTAGCATTCCATATTACTTATTTTTGGATTTATAAATGGAGTAAAAAATATTTATTTAAAAAAAATGGAATGGTATACATACCTTTACGTAAGTCATCTCGTTTTTTCTGACAGTTGATATGTTGTAGCATCATAGAGAGCATAATGCTGATCTCCTCAACTTCCAGGACTTTGACAGCAACGTACTGACCCGGACGGGATATCTGCCATAGTTCCGTTACTCTGTCACCCTAATAAACAAACAGAATGTATTTTTGAAATGGGGCAGTAAGCGTAAGTAATATGCCTTTATTATTATTGCTATTCATAATAAATAAAAAAAAAGATTTTATTTTTGGAATGTGCGATCATCAGTTTATTTCTGTGTTTTGAGGAGTAATTTTTGTTATAAAAAAACTTCAAAATTCTGTGTCGTTCTAATTCTAATTTCAAATAAAGTAGGTATTGTCGTTCATACCAACCTCCATGGTAGATTTCAACATATTAGAAGGAGTAGGATAGAGGAGTCCAGGCTCTAAAGCGCAAGGTACCTTAACCATTGTTACTACAGCAAAATGTTTGTAGGAGACCTTCCTTACCATTTTGAGATACTTTGAACTGCTTTTACAGATTTTGACAAAATCATACTGTCAACATGAGAAGACAGAATTCTACAAAAACGTTTCCCATATATTTCAGCCAGAGAATCAAGTTTTTACAATGGTCAATTGCGGCAAGGATTGACAGAAAAGTAAATAAAAATAATTTTTACCAACTTATTTCAAATTTGATGCGAAAATCTTTGTCAGAGTATTAGTTAGTAAGAGCTGAGAAAATTCGTATTAGATTCTTTTAAATACTATTACTAACTATATCAAAAAATTCACTGTCAATTTTATACACTTTTTATATACTGTTTATTTAGTATATTATATTTATTTATTTATGAACTAGTGATAAAATGTATAGTCTCTCTATTGAAGCCTTAACTGTCCGTCACTTGTCTTAGCCAGTTATCAAGTCTATTTGTTAATCCATTTATTGTGGTTGCAGCAATAACGTATCTGGCATTAAGTTCCAATTATGTCATCAAGTTCCTAGCACCTATTGCGTTTTCATCAAAAGCTTGCACTCATGAGTGACTCACATGGTACCTTTTTAAGATTGATTTATATTGGATTTTACGAGTGAGTCCAACACCGAGCAAAAAAGATGCACCAGAGCCTGAGTCATCAATCTGTAGGCGTAATAGGTACCTTGCATGGGAAGTTATCTTGTAATAAAAACTATATACTAACCTTATCGTTAATATATGCCTCGAGCTGCTTGTTATACGGTTCACTAATGTGACACGCCATATCCGACCCAATAATACGGCATGGTAGACTGATCACTACCTTTGTTTCGAAGACATTTTTCATTCTTCCGAGGATTAAGATTCCTTCTTTGATTGTCTAGAAAATGAAATAAATTAGAGTTTATTAACATACAGCATTTTATTAATTTGTTTGAACATGTTAATCTCAGGAACTTCAGATTCTAATTGAAAAATACTTTTTGGTGTTGAATAGTTCGTTTAAGGAGGAAGATTATAGGCTATATATATAGCATCATGTTGTATAATAATATATGTAATTATAAATTTCCACAAATTCAGCAGATTCTCATATTTTATCTGAAAATTTATAAGTGGAGGCCATTTTAGGCACAAAGTTATGCTCAACCCCGTGGTATTAAAAATTATACCACGGGGGAAACCGTGGAGGGCCAGTTAGTGTAAACCTATGATAGGAAGAACTGTTCTTAAACTAATTTTAAGATTATATACCTATAAGTATATAATGTAGCCAATTACTTTGTACCCATTGTAGTCCGAAAATTTAGGCAAAAAAAATAACATACCTTATAACTCAGACCATATGTAATTGTTGGCTTCTTTCCTCCACGAGGTAAGTACTCTGCTGTAGCTTCCATCACGACTTTGTTATAATAATGTAATTAACTTAAAATCACACGACACGACAACGTACACTGTCTACGCACGACAACGTACGACAAGATGCAAACAGTAAATGAGTAAACATAAACAGTGCTCTCGCTCGCTCTCTCGAACGTCACGTCATAGACATATACTCTTTGTCATAGACTAGAGCGAGATCGGTAGAGTTGCCAGCTCAAATCGGTATATTTGTACTCAAAATCGGCATTTGACAAAAAAATACAATATTCAAAATCAAATTCGTTTATTTATTGAAAAAACCTTACAGACTAATTTATAACAATCACACTTAAGTATAATTATTTATTACACCAATATTCTTTGGCCATAGCCGCGGTCATCTTCGAATTAATTTCAAAATCATAACAATTAGCTGTATTAAAGAGTTTCAGTCGACAGCCTATTTCGCTGTTTCGTTTTCAAAAGATTAATATGTGAAAATATGCGTTCAACAAATTAGACAACAAAGGAAACATTTGAATTTCATCACTACGCTTTAGTAAACTTACTTCATCCCAAAATAGTTCTACACCATCAGAAAATGTTTTGATTTGTTCCCAATTTCTTAAAATGCGCTACAACAATATTACTATAACTATAGAAGCAGTTTTGCCAATTTTAACATTTTTAGGATCAATTATGTCTAAACCTTTTATTGGATTATTTTTCAATGGAAACCGCGTGGTTATCTGAACTACTTAGTACCGTATTCGACGCAGCAGCACCATAGTAAGTATACGGCGTAAATATCAATAAAATTTCTGGGATTCTTAAAATCAACATTTTCAATTGGAATTAAATATTTTCTTTTCAAGAAACAATCAAAAATAGTTTTTAATGTTCCAGTTATTTTTTCATATAAATGTTCTGCTTACATTGCTTTATTTAAATAGGTAAATAATGGTAATACAAAATCTAAAAATTCAAAAATAATATCGTAGTGGGATCTTGGAGCTTGTGTAATATATGTTCTGCAGCTAAAAGATGATCATTATTAGAGATTTGGTCTATAAAAAATAGTTTTAGAGCAGAGAGTTGTTCCAATATTCTCTTCACTGCTGCATGTACTGATAACCAGCGTGTTTGAGAGGGGTGAAGTGTTTTATGGACTTTTAAGTCGCAAAGCATTTGAAAGTTTTTAAACTCTGCCGCTCTCTTTGGGCTAGAAGAAAAGTAGTTGTAAATGTATCTTACAATATCCTCTATAAAGCGTGGCAATTTGAAACGATGAAACGAGCGGCAGGCGCGTTTTAAGTATAAAAATGTTGGGAATTTCATTTTGCAGCAATGTTACTACAGAATTAATACGTCCCATCATTATTATCTTTATATGGAATATCATTGCTTCTAAAAAAGTTTACACTGTGTTCAAATAAGAGCTAAAAACAATCTTTAATACGATTCATTTTCGCATATCTCACGACTAAGCACAAGTGTTTGGTTGTACTAAGATCAGTGGACTTGTCAATAATAAGCGAAAACTTAGTTTGCCCTAAATCTTCACACATAAATTATTAAAACTGTCTTTACCTGTAATATGATCAATTAGGTATGTCATGAGTTTTGGTCGAAGAGCATTTTATTTCTTTTGCTATTTTTGAATCAGGACAAACGGCTTGCATCAGCTTCGGTAGGTGCTCCATAATAGTGAATGGTAGATTGTGTTCAACAACAAACGACGCTAATCTTATTTCACCCGAAATTAAATTATAGAAATAAAATTATGTAGGTATATCTAGTAGCGATTAGGGTCTGATTATATCCACTGCTTCTATAAACCGATAAGTACAAAACAAAATAATATAACAATGTAAGTAGTATCATAAAAGAAATTAAAAAAATTATCCTTAACCAGTGTATCAGATTTTTGAGTTTTGGTCACAGTAATTGATGATATCTTCGGTTGTGATTTTATATTCTTTGATGATACTGAGTGTGCTTGTGACGAACTATGTTTCTTTATAGCGTCTTTTCCTGATGTGATGTTGATATTTTTATTACAACTCTTACAATAGGCATGGCTTTCGCCTTTACGACTATCTTGCAGCCAGCCTGGAAATTGTTCTTCCCATACTTTTCTATAATATTGTAGATATATTTTTCTTCTTACACTCACACTTGTGCTTGGCTCCTCGTCAGACGACATTTTAACTTAATGATCTGATTTTGTAGGCACTCTTTAGGTTATGTACTCTCTCTTCAAAGCTAAGAAAATTAATGAAAAACTAAACCAGAATTCCTGTTTATATACACTAGACAGGTAAATTCCCAAGCAGGAAGTCCCTTAATAACACCGAATTGTAGGATACAAGGGTATTCCCCAAAATATATGGAACATTGTGCACTAGGTTCATACTATTAGGGGCTTCCCCGTAACGTAAAACATAAATAAAAAGGGTTGCCAACTTAAAAGTGTAAAATCGGTAGAAACATCGGGTAAACTTCTATGTTTTCTCAGAAATCGTAGAAAAATCGTTATATTTTGGTATTTCGATAGAACAGAGCCCATATCGGTAGAAATACCAAAAAATCGGTAGGTTCGAGACCACTGCTTATTATTCACAACTAAAATTATATTTTTGACCATTTCGACAGATGTAGTGTGACCATGCTAAAAATTTATTATCTACCAAGGATGCTTTTCTACTTTTCATAGTACAAAATTAAAAGTATTACATTTATTTACAGATATCGAAAATGAATCCGGAAACCCTAAAAGTATTACGACTACATGAACATCCGCAGTATCTAAAGCCATGTTGTGAACTAATAAATGATGAATGGCCGCGCAGTGAAACGGGGAGGATGATGTCGCTACGGGCTTCCGGCAACCACCTTCCTACCAGTCTAATTATTATTAACGATAAGAAATATCTTTTAGGACACTGTAAATTAACTGCTATACCAAGTATACCTGACAGTTGTTTTATAGAAACCGTAGTTATTAATAAGTTAATGCGTGGACAGAAACTTGGAAGTTAGTTACCTGATGAGGCAAGTGGAACAATATTGTATAAACGTGCTGAAGTTGAAAATGCTACATTTATCTACAAAAGGACAAGAAGATTTCTATACGAAATTAGGATATGTAGTATGTGAACCAGTGTCAATGTATGGCACGCGTTTGATAAATAATAAACCGATACCAGTAGCTAATAAAATTCAAAATAAAGTGCCAGAAAATAATGCTACTCAAGCAAATGGGCCATGCCCGCCGCCACTCCCACCCCCACCCGATGCCCAAACCGAGTTTGGTGCCTACCAATGCAGTTAAATCATCGAAAACTTATATGTTTAAGTATTTGCAAATGCTATAATAATAAATTCAAATTTCTATCAATTAATATGTCGTTCCTTCTCTTAGTAACGTAACATGTCTTGTGGATTGATAATTGTGAATGTATGAATTTGTATAAAGTTAAGGTTTATAAAGAATACAATCGTTATTAAAAATTTCCTTTATTTATTTGTTAAAACTTGGCTTTTTCTAAGTACTGCATTGCTCGCCGTTTTACTTGGGCCACTTCTTCTGGTGTACCAAACTTTTCCTCTACTTCGATCCATTTTTTGTACAGGATTTTCATTTTTCGAGCTGGCAACTTTTGTGATGTCATTCGTTCCATTACTTGCCTGTAAAATAAGCATAATCTTAAGAAAATACAAGAAAGCTCAGATCTGTACTACACCAGAATACTAACTATTAATTAACGATACATATACGTGCAATAGATTAAAATAGTTTCGACACTATTAACATGAACTAAGTTGCAAGTATAAACTTTACAAGTTAAAATAATTAAGAGATTCGCGAAAATTAATAAACTGACGAACATTTAAAAAAAGTGTAGGTACATTCCTGTATAGTAAACTCACTTACTACTGCTGGGCAGTAGCGCCCCGATATCATAAGGAAATTCAGTATATTGCTTCTTAAAGCCATTAAAACAGTTAAAGATATTAAGTGATCCTAGAGAAAGCAAGGCTCTAACAACTTCTATATACTTGTTAACAATTCCTCACCTAACATGGTCCACATCGCCGCTCTTGAGCAGCATATCCACATAAGTTGAAGTCACGTCGACCCTCTGCGGGTACACGGTTAGTACTTGCTGGAACAACGCCTCCGCACGCTCGTAGTCGCCATACGTTAGCTCTAAAAGTGCAAACTGGACTAGCACTTTCACGTCTGTTAAGAAAAATGATACGTCAATTAGACTTCGCCTTGCCTGATGGTAGAGGGTCACCATTACTTACATATATGTATATAGCATGTGACAACGGTGACACTCAAAGTTTATTGTATCAATAATATAATAATAGATTGTATGAGTACAACTCCGAGTCTGGGGTCCGATTTACCAATCTAACTGCTAATTTGGTCGAACTCGATATTTTCCGTGAAGCGACTGCCATCTGACCTCCACAACTATAAGGCGATATCATAGCATTACAGTTTGACTAGTTGTTGGATTTTTTAGGGCTCCAACTACCCATAACGACTGCCATGGATGTCCGTATGGCAGCCGGGACCGACGGCACAACTAGCTAGACCAATGCAAATATTCATATTCATGCACTGAGCGGGGATTGAACCCGCTTCTCCTGCGTAGAGGCCGCGTTTACTACCACCAAGTCACAGATACTGTCTGTGTGTGTGTGTGTGTGAAATGATCCGAATGTTGTAAAAATATTTAATATCAAACTTTTTATACTTACGTTCATTCTTCTCAAGCATAGCAATTGCTCTTTGCATGACCTGTGTAGGACAAATAAATGCTCATTATTACCGTTACTTTGTTCATAATATATATAAATAGATTTTACATTATTAGAAGCCTACAAACTATAAGTGTGGCTATCAGTGGCAAGTCTACAATATTCCTGCTTTACGCTTATTACCCAATGAGTAGACACACTACTTGTTTATCCCAATAGTCAACGACAAGATTAACAAACACCCCTGACGTAACAAACAGGATTATAGACTCGAAGACAAGCACCAGCGAAGGTGACGCCATCTGAGATTAGTTTAGTCTGTGCTTCCCCATTATTATAAATGTTATTCAGTCTTGTATATAGATGCGAGCAATATTAAACTATCGCCACTGATATATACATCTGCCTGAGGTTAGCGTACGATGTCTATCATTATATCGGGCGGTGAGTAGGGTGGCCAGCCAGCTCACTGGAGAGTTTTTGTGCTGTCAGTTGAAAGACCAAAAGCTTGCCCTGCTTTGTCTTTTACACTGACGGCACAGAAACTTTCAATGCTTGCAGGGTTGCGTCCATAGGCCACGGTGACCACTTTCTATCTGGTGGGCCGTGTGCTTGGCTGCCACCTAAGTGGTATAAAAAAAAAAAACAAATTCTCTCAATAAAAATCTAAATCATGCTTAAAAACCTCACCTGTCGGGCTTTATCTACTAGTCCGAGTTTGAAGCAAGCGATTCCACTCTTAATGTAGGTATTCGGATCCCATCTGTATTTCCTCATCATCAGATCGACCAGCGCTGACAACTCTTGATGTTTACAAGTCTCCACGTAGATGCCCAGCACCTTAGAGTGGACTTTAAACGGTTCATTTATTTGCAGAGCTCCTTCTAACATCCTTTGTTGTGACTCCTGGTAGCGATAAAAATAAAATGTTAAATATTTATTTGACTAACTGTTGACTGCGGAATGTGAAATGCCCTTTAGCGTAAAAAGTAACCAATTATCAAGTGAATTATATACTTATTTGACATCTTAATTGCATACCAGTGTGTAAAAAGTGTGAAGATATAAAGATTACGCAAAAGGAAGTATCAAAAAAATAAATATTCTAAAGTCATGAGCATTGATAATGTACTACAATTCTAAATATTGGTATCATTTCCACTAATAATACAATTTACAAACATATATAGTTATAGAATAACGTGTCAATCTTATCTATTAAAAAGATTAGATTAAATTTACATTTAAGGGTCGCCTGGGATTACAGATGTACTAGAAATGTATTTTTATTTCGAGTATTGTATTTTCGTTATCATGTTTGGTGGGATCCCAGTGTTATTATTAGAAGATTAACTACTAAAGTGGTAGATTTTTAGTAAACATATATTTTTATATTTCATTTATTATAAATAAATTAAACTATCAATTATTAATAGTGTTATAAGTGGTTGCTGATATTTAGTGGTTTAAGTACAGAGTTTAAAGAGCAGGGTTTAGAAACTGAATTGAATGTTTATTATTATTTCATAAATGTATTAAGTAAGGCAACGCCGCTAGTATCATGGGCACCTTTGCGCCGGGAACGATACGAAGCGGGTTATTTGACTTGACATAATATGACAAAATCTGTATTTGCTAACAATTATGTAACATTTTTATTGTTTATATGTGGGATTTTATTAATATAAAAAAATGAGTTAGTAAATTTGTACAAAAGTTTAAAAAAAACACATAATATGTATTGAACACTAAAAAAAAATATTATTTAAATTTACTTAGGTTGAAGTTCATTAATCAAAATTCATTTATTTAATGTATTAATGTAATATGATTTTTATAAATTATAATATTACTTCAATGATTGTAAAACTATCCAAAATATTTATTTTAGAAACTCACTCTAAAGACTAGAAACCGAAATTGAGCCGCTAGTTAGTTACTTAGCCTAGTTTATTTCTAATATGTGTTTTTTTTTAATAAAAAATCCCTACAAGATAGTTTACCTTTAGTTAAGTACCTAACCGAATGGAGGATAGGCTCTCATCAGCAAAACCATTTTAATAAATATACTTTCCCATTATTAAATAACATTAATATGTTACTTAAAAACCATCGCAATTATTAACACCATAATTTATTTGTTCAAATAGGATATTTGTTTTTTTTTTCTCTCAAAATATAGATAAGTAAAAGTTGTCGCGCCAATTTGACAAACGTTAAATGAATCAAAAATGGCGGTGCAATATATGAATTAGGCTGGCCCTACATATCCGGAATGTCACTCTGTTTTCATAACATAACCTGAATTTCAAAAAGGAAAAACATAAAGTAACTTAACTAAAGTACTATGTTCCTTTTGGTAAGATACTCTGCTATGTTTAGTATTTTTCATTTAAAAACTCAGTTTATTAACTACTAGTAGTTTGTTTTTTTAAATCATGTTTGTTTAAAAAGACACATCAATCAAGATTGTTCCTAATCAAACAGAGTAAGTTTATGAAATTTACCTAAAATTAAGGCTTCATTAAATATACAACTATTATGTTCCCGCTCTCACCTTGGTCCCAAATCGATTCTCGAAGTAGATCATGCCGAGGGAGATATTCAACTTCTCCTCCTCTTCCCGGAACGAGATGGTCTTCAGCGCCTTCCGGCCAACGGCGCGGGCTTTATCCAACTCCGTAGCCTATAGAAATGGTATACGTTACTTAACCACTGTCTCATCACTTATCACCACTGATTCAGTATCCTAATGTGCGGTATGAAAGGAACTTCATCCCACGCACACCCAAGCTGTGGAATTGTGTCCTTGCTGCGGTTTTCTCAAGCGCCTACAATAAGAGGTGCTTCTAAACAGGCATTAGAAGGTTTCTTCAGGGTCGGCAGCGCGAGTGTGAAGCCTTTGATGTTGCACACGTCCATAGGCCACGGTAACCACTTCCCATCAGGTGTGTTTCTCTGCCACCTAACTGTTATATAAAAAAAGGTCTGACTTTTCATCCCCGACGCGGCTTGTTGACAAACCCGCAGCTATAGGAATAGTTGAGACTACGAGTTCCTAATGGGTGTGCCAAGAGAGGCAGCTGTACAATGGGAGAGAAATAGTTTACCTGTAAATGGAAGGCCATATAAGCGATCCACAGCTGGCTGCAGTTAGGGTTGGCTAGCAGCGCCCTCTCGAACTGTTCACTAGACCGCGGCTGCGACTCACTCTCGATGGCTCTATTCTCCATCTCCCTCACTCTCTCTTCCTCTTCTCTCACTTTCGCGAGTTTCTCTGCCACTGTTAACTCCTTCCGTTTCTTTTTTGGCTGTTCTTTTTTATGTTTATCTTTTTTTACCCTTTTATCTTTTATTGTCACTTCTAATTCAGATTCTGTATTTGATCCGGCTATATCTTCGGATTCTAATTTACGTTTCTTTTCCTTTTTGCTTGTATCTGTGACTTCATTTATTATTGCCGACTCTGGTTTTTCCTTTTTAGCAACTTTTTCCGTAACTTCACCATCGTCCGTTGTATCTGGTTGTTCCACTTCATCCATCATAGAGTCTACCTGTGTTTCTTCCTTTTCCCCTTTACTCTTTTTGACTTTATTTTCTTTAACTTCATCCTCTGTAGATTCTACATTTTTAGCTGGCCAAAAAGGTACTGTAGTCAGGCTGCCGGTCATTATTTTATTAGCTTCGGGGTCCACCTTCAATATTGTGCAGTTTACCTAAAAATATATACATACCATTAGTTACTACGAACGAGAAAGAAGGAACACTCGAAATAAAACCCTGTACCACTCCGTCTGGCCAGCGTGGAAACAGTATGCCAAAATCTCTAAATATTGGGAGAGGCCTGAGCAGTGAATTGCGATAAGCTAATCAATCGAGCTACTACAATTATTTGATGAATATCCACAATTGTTTAACTTTTTTATAATACCAATTGGTTGGCAGACAAGAACACGGCCCACCTGATGGAAAGTGGTTACCGTTGTCTATGGACGTGTGCAACACCAAGGGAGTCACACTCGCGCTGCCAACCCAGTAAGCACAAGAGTTTCTGTGCCTGTTTCAAACTATTGTATAATTCGCAGTCGCAGGACTCTTGCGACCGGTGGATAATGACCCGTTTTGACATGTTTTCTCTGCAGAAACAACATACCGTATCAACAAGAAACTCGAGTGTAGAAGCCGGCAGTAGCGGCGAGTTGGTCTTCTGCCGCTGCAGGTTGTTCTGCAACGTTGCCAGCTCGCTGGACAGAGACACCACGCCGCCGTCCGACAGCGACTTGACAACGCACCACGTTGGTACCCCCACGTCTAGAAAAAAAAGATTGAAAAGTCGTTAAATTAAATATTCTTATCGCTATTCGCTAAATCAATATTCTATTAAATAGACTTACTCTTCACTAGTGTCTCTAAAGTTAAGAAAGCATTATGTCATCACTACTTTGTTGACTGAGTAATTTTCTTTTATTGCTTACTATACCTAATAACTCTTAATATAGATGTGAAATTGGTAGTAAAAAGAAAAAAAAAGCCAATATATCATCAAATTTAAACGACATGTTATTGGTGAAAACTTGTAAATGGCCTTCAATATGTTATGTATTTCATTTTCACCCACTGTTACTTTTTAGCTGAAGTTTTCCTAAAATGTTAAAATAAAATAAAGTCTAGGAGGTGGCACAAATTGTTCAAAGTTCTGACTTGAACTTCTTAAAGTTACTTAATCTGTCAATTGCCATTAAAACAGCAATTACAAAAAGGTAAACAAACTAATCTAATGTTTAGTACCACCGTTACAATGAGGTCTCGTCCTGAGAAGACTCTGGTTAAAACTCAACGGGCTGTTTTTCACATGTTTTTTACAATTTCATTTAATTGGGTATTTCACAAATTTCGGTAACCTATCTTTTAGATGTATTTAATGTCTGTTAAAGATTGTTCATCATTTTCCCATAAAATCTTATTAATTAGAAGAAACACATTTTCACTTTCTTAGCTTAAAGAGTGTGCGAAAAGCGGTCGCTCACGTGACACTCTGCGCCTGACGTCATTAAATAATATCTACGAAGAGACCAACCAACGAAAGTTTCCGTTACGCTAAGTAAATTTTTTATAGTTACGTCACGCGAACCGTCAACAGATTATTGCGTTTTGCCTCATGAGAAATACAGATACAAAATCTCAATTTCATTTTATATTTTTTTTTGTACATTTTGTATAGTTATTATTTACGTATAAGATAAATCATATTCAATACATTTCGTATTTAATTGTAATAGTTGTCAAATACCCAATTACAATATTTTGTTTGGGTGGCAATATTAGAGAAAATATTTAATATTGAAGCTTATTTGTAAGGTTCTTTAAATTTATAAAAGCCTTTTTGGCAAAGTTTATTGGCATTTACTAGGCTTATGAACTTATAAAGAGGTAGATTTGATTAATTTAAGAAGCTAATTACATGGCCTATGTCCAGTAGTGGACTGTATCGTTCTGACTCGCAGAAGGTACATACATAATATTGGTAAGAAATTTACCTAATTCCACTTCAGGGTTTGTGTTCTTTTTAGGCAGGAACGCTCTTGTATCTGGAACCCTGATATCCATCACATAGCCATGAATCCAAATATTCAACTTATGGGACTGACTGCTGTCAGACCTGTAAACTCGAATGGAAACTATACCAGAGCGACCCCGCATCAGCAGAAACCCTCATCTGTCAATTAAGTGATGTCATTAGCATTCCATATTACTTATTTTTGGATTTATAAATGGAGTAAAAAATATTTATTTAAAAAAAATGGAATGGTATACATACCTTTACGTAAGTCATCTCGTTTTTTCTGACAGTTGATATGTTGTAGCATCATAGAGAGCATAATGCTGATCTCCTCAACTTCCAGGACTTTGACAGCAACGTACTGACCCGGACGGGATATCTGCCATAGTTCCGTTACTCTGTCACCCTAATAAACAAACAGAATGTATTTTTGAAATGGGGCAGTAAGCGTAAGTAATATGCCTTTATTATTATTGCTATTCATAATAAATAAAAAAAAAGATTTTATTTTTGGAATGTGCGATCATCAGTTTATTTCTGTGTTTTGAGGAGTAATTTTTGTTATAAAAAAACTTCAAAATTCTGTGTCGTTCTAATTCTAATTTCAAATAAAGTAGGTATTGTCGTTCATACCAACCTCCATGGTAGATTTCAACATATTAGAAGGAGTAGGATAGAGGAGTCCAGGCTCTAAAGCGCAAGGTACCTTAACCATTGTTACTACAGCAAAATGTTTGTAGGAGACCTTCCTTACCATTTTGAGATACTTTGAACTGCTTTTACAGATTTTGACAAAATCATACTGTCAACATGAGAAGACAGAATTCTACAAAAACGTTTCCCATATATTTCAGCCAGAGAATCAAGTTTTTACAATGGTCAATTGCGGCAAGGATTGACAGAAAAGTAAATAAAAATAATTTTTACCAACAAATTTCAAATTTGATGCGAAAATCTTTGTCAGAGTATTAGTTAGTAAGAGCTGAGAAAATTCGTATTAGATTCTTTTAAATACTATTACTAACTATATCAAAAAATTCACTGTCAATTTTATACACTTTTTATATACTGTTTATTTAGTATATTATATTTATTTATTTATGAACTAGTGATAAAATGTATAGTCTCTCTATTGAAGCCTTAACTGTCCGTCACTTGTCTTAGCCAGTTATCAAGTCTATTTGTTAATCCATTTATTGTGGTTGCAGCAATAACGTATCTGGCATTAAGTTCCAATTATGTCATCAAGTTCCTAGCACCTATTGCGTTTTCATCAAAAGCTTGCACTCATGAGTGACTCACATGGTACCTTTTTAAGATTGATTTATATTGGATTTTACGAGTGAGTCCAACACCGAGCAAAAAAGATGCACCAGAGCCTGAGTCATCAATCTGTAGGCGTAATAGGTACCTTGCATGGGAAGTTATCTTGTAATAAAAACTATATACTAACCTTATCGTTAATATATGCCTCGAGCTGCTTGTTATACGGTTCACTAATGTGACACGCCATATCCGACCCAATAATACGGCATGGTAGACTGATCACTACCTTTGTTTCGAAGACATTTTTCATTCTTCCGAGGATTAAGATTCCTTCTTTGATTGTCTAGAAAATGAAATAAATTAGAGTTTATTAACATACAGCATTTTATTAATTTGTTTGAACATGTTAATCTCAGGAACTTCAGATTCTAATTGAAAAATACTTTTTGGTGTTGAATAGTTCGTTTAAGGAGGAAGATTATAGGCTATATATATAGCATCATGTTGTATAATAATATATGTAATTATAAATTTCCACAAATTCAGCAGATTCTCATATTTTATCTGAAAATTTATAAGTGGAGGCCATTTTAGGCACAAAGTTATGCTCAACCCCGTGGTATTAAAAATTATACCACGGGGGAAACCGTGGAGGGCCAGTTAGTGTAAACCTATGATAGGAAGAACTGTTCTTAAACTAATTTTAAGATTATATACCTATAAGTATATAATGTAGCCAATTACTTTGTACCCATTGTAGTCCGAAAATTTAGGCAAAAAAAATAACATACCTTATAACTCAGACCATATGTAATTGTTGGCTTCTTTCCTCCACGAGGTAAGTACTCTGCTGTAGCTTCCATCACGACTTTGTTATAATAATGTAATTAACTTAAAATCACACGACACGACAACGTACACTGTCTACGCACGACAACGTACGACAAGATGCAAACAGTAAATGAGTAAACATAAACAGTGCTCTCGCTCGCTCTCTCGAACGTCACGTCATAGACATATACTCTTTGTCATAGACTAGAGCGAGATCGGTAGAGTTGCCAGCTCAAATCGGTATATTTGTACTCAAAATCGGCATTTGACAAAAAAATACAATATTCAAAATCAAATTCGTTTATTTATTGAAAAAACCTTACAGACTAATTTATAACAATCACACTTAAGTATAATTATTTATTACACCAATATTCTTTGGCCATAGCCGCGGTCATCTTCGAATTAATTTCAAAATCATAACAATTAGCTGTATTAAAGAGTTTCAGTCGACAGCCTATTTCGCTGTTTCGTTTTCAAAAGATTAATATGTGAAAATATGCGTTCAACAAATTAGACAACAAAGGAAACATTTGAATTTCATCACTACGCTTTAGTAAACTTACTTCATCCCAAAATAGTTCTACACCATCAGAAAATGTTTTGATTTGTTCCCAATTTCTTAAAATGCGCTACAACAATATTACTATAACTATAGAAGCAGTTTTGCCAATTTTAACATTTTTAGGATCAATTATGTCTAAACCTTTTATTGGATTATTTTTCAATGGAAACCGCGTGGTTATCTGAACTACTTAGTACCGTATTCGACGCAGCAGCACCATAGTAAGTATACGGCGTAAATATCAATAAAATTTCTGGGATTCTTAAAATCAACATTTTCAATTGGAATTAAATATTTTCTTTTCAAGAAACAATCAAAAATAGTTTTTAATGTTCCAGTTATTTTTTCATATAAATGTTCTGCTTACATTTCTTTATTTAAATAGGTAAATAATGGTAATACAAAATCTAAAAATTCAAAAATAATATCGTAGTGGGATCTTGGAGCTTGTGTAATATATGTTCTGCAGCTAAAAGATGATCATTATTAGAGATTTGGTCTATAAAAATAGTTTTAGAGCAGAGAGTTGTTCCAATATTCTCTTCACTGCTGCATGTACTGATAACCAGCGTGTTTGAGAGGGGTGAAGTGTTTTATGGACTTTTAAGTCGCAAAGCATTTGAAAGTTTTTAAACTCTGCCGCTCTCTTTGGGCTAGAAGAAAAGTAGTTGTAAATGTATCTTACAATATCCTCTATAAAGCGTGGCAATTTGAAACGATGAAACGAGCGGCAGGCGCGTTTTAAGTATAAAAATGTTGGGAATTTCATTTTGCAGCAATGTTACTATAGAATTAATACGTCCCATCATTATTATCTTTATATGGAATATCATTGCTTCTAAAAAAGTTTACACTGTGTTCAAATAAGAGCTAAAAACAATCTTTAATACGATTCATTTTCGCATATCTCACGACTAAGCACAAGTGTTTGGTTGTACTAAGATCAGTGGACTTGTCAATAATAAGCGAAAACTTAGTTTGCCCTAAATCTTCACACATAAATTATTAAAACTGTCTTTACCTGTAATATGATCAATTAGGTATGTCATGAGTTTTGGTCGAAGAGCATTTTATTTCTTTTGCTATTTTTGAATCAGGACAAACGGCTTGCATCAGCTTCGGTAGGTGCTCCATAATAGTGAATGGTAGATTGTGTTCAACAACAAACGACGCTAATCTTATTTCACCCGAAATTAAAATAAAGAAATAAAATTATGTAGGTATATCTAGTAGCGATTAGGGTCTGATTATATCCACTGCTTCTATAAACCGATAAGTACAAAACAAAATAATATAACAATGTAAGTAGTATCATAAAAGAAATTAAAAAAATTATCCTTAACCAGTGTATCAGATTTTTGAGTTTTGGTCACAGTAATTGATGATATCTTCGGTTGTGATTTTATATTCTTTGATGATACTGAGTGTGCTTGTGACGAACTATGTTTCTTTATAGCGTCTTTTCCTGATGTGATGTTGATATTTTTATTACAACTCTTACAATAGGCATGGCTTTCGCCTTTACGACTATCTTGCAGCCAGCCTGGAAATTGTTCTTCCCATACTTTTCTATAATATTGTAGATATATTTTTCTTCTTACACTCACACTTGTGCTTGGCTCCTCGTCAGACGACATTTTAACTTAATGATCTGATTTTGTAGGCACTCTTTAGGTTATGTACTCTCTCTTCAAAGCTAAGAAAATTAATGAAAAACTAAACCAGAATTCCTGTTTATATACACTAGACAGGTAAATTCCCAAGCAGGAAGTCCCTTAATAACACCGAATTGTAGGATACAAGGGTATTCCCCAAAATATATGGAACATTGTGCACTAGGTTCATACTATTAGGGGCTTCCCCGTAACGTAAAACATAAATAAAAAGGGTTGCCAACTTAAAAGTGTAAAATCGGTAGAAACATCGGGTAAACTTCTATGTTTTCTCAGAAATCGTAGAAAAATCGTTATATTTTGGTATTTCGATAGAACAGAGCCCATATCGGTAGAAATACCAAAAAATCGGTAGGTTCGAGACCACTGCTTATTATTCACAACTAAAATTATATTTTTGACCATTTCGACAGATGTAGTGTGACCATGCTAAAAATTTATTATCTACCAAGGATGCTTTTCTACTTTTCATAGTACAAAATTAAAAGTATTACATTTATTTACAGATATCGAAAATGAATCCGGAAACCCTAAAAGTATTACGACTACATGAACATCCGCAGTATCTAAAGCCATGTTGTGAACTAATAAATGATGAATGGCCGCGCAGTGAAACGGGGAGGATGATGTCGCTACGGGCTTCCGGCAACCACCTTCCTACCAGTCTAATTATTATTAACGATAAGAAATATCTTTTAGGACACTGTAAATTAACTGCTATACCAAGTATACCTGACAGTTGTTTTATAGAAACCGTAGTTATTAATAAGTTAATGCGTGGACAGAAACTTGGAAGTTAGTTACCTGATGAGGCAAGTGGAACAATATTGTATAAACGTGCTGAAGTTGAAAATGCTACATTTATCTACAAAAGGACAAGAAGATTTCTATACGAAATTAGGATATGTAGTATGTGAACCAGTGTCAATGTATGGCACGCGTTTGATAAATAATAAACCGATACCAGTAGCTAATAAAATTCAAAATAAAGTGCCAGAAAATAATGCTACTCAAGCAAATGGGCCATGCCCGCCGCCACTCCCACCCCCACCCGATGCCCAAACCGAGTTTGGTGCCTACCAATGCAGTTAAATCATCGAAAACTTATATGTTTAAGTATTTGCAAATGCTATAATAATAAATTCAAATTTCTATCAATTAATATGTCGTTCCTTCTCTTAGTAACGTAACATGTCTTGTGGATTGATAATTGTGAATGTATGAATTTGTATAAAGTTAAGGTTTATAAAGAATACAATCGTTATTAAAAATTTCCTTTATTTATTTGTTAAAACTTGGCTTTTTCTAAGTACTGCATTGCTCGCCGTTTTACTTGGGCCACTTCTTCTGGTGTACCAAACTTTTCCTCTACTTCGATCCATTTTTTGTACAGGATTTTCATTTTTCGAGCTGGCAACTTTTGTGATGTCATTCGTTCCATTACTTGCCTGTAAAATAAGCATAATCTTAAGAAAATACAAGAAAGCTCAGATCTGTACTACACCAGAATACTAACTATTAATTAACGATACATATACGTGCAATAGATTAAAATAGTTTCGACACTATTAACATGAACTAAGTTGCAAGTATAAACTTTACAAGTTAAAATAATTAAGAGATTCGCGAAAATTAATAAACTGACGAACATTAAAAAAAGGTGTAGGTACATTCCTGTATAGTAAACTCACTTACTACTGCTGGGCAGTAGCGCCCCGATATCATAAGGAAATTCAGTATATTGCTTCTTAAAGCCATTAAAACAGTTAAAGATATTAAGTGATCCTAGAGAAAGCAAGGCTCTAACAACTTCTATATACTTGTTAACAATTCCTCACCTAACATGGTCCACATCGCCGCTCTTGAGCAGCATATCCACATAAGTTGAAGTCACGTCGACCCTCTGCGGGTACACGGTTAGTACTTGCTGGAACAACGCCTCCGCACGCTCGTAGTCGCCATACGTTAGCTCTAAAAGTGCAAACTGGACTAGCACTTTCACGTCTGTTAAGAAAAATGATACGTCAATTAGACTTCGCCTTGCCTGATGGTAGAGGGTCACCATTACTTACATATATGTATATAGCATGTGACAACGGTGACACTCAAAGTTTATTGTATCAATAATATAATAATAGATTGTATGAGTACAACTCCGAGTCTGGGGTCCGATTTACCAATCTAACTGCTAATTTGGTCGAACTCGATATTTTCCGTGAAGCGACTGCCATCTGACCTCCACAACTATAAGGCGATATCATAGCATTACAGTTTGACTAGTTGTTGGATTTTTTAGGGCTCCAACTACCCATAACGACTGCCATGGATGTCCGTATGGCAGCCGGGACCGACGGCACAACTAGCTAGACTAATGCAAATATTCATATTCATGCACTGAGCGGGGATTGAACCCGCTTCTCCTGCGTAGAGGCCGCGTTTACTACCACCAAGTCACAGATACTGTCTGTGTGTGTGTGTGTGTGTGTGTGTGTGTGAAATGATCCGAATGTTGTAAAAATATTTAATATCAAACTTTTTATACTTACGTTCATTCTTCTCAAGCATAGCAATTGCTCTTTGCATGACCTGTGTAGGACAAATAAATGCTCATTATTACCGTTACTTTGTTCATAATATATATAAATAGATTTTACATTATTAGAAGCCTACAAACTATAAGTGTGGCTATCAGTGGCAAGTCTACAATATTCCTGCTTTACGCTTATTACCCAATGAGTAGACACACTACTTGTTTATCCCAATAGTCAACGACAAGATTAACAAACACCCCTGACGTAAGAAACAGGATTATAGACTCGAAGACAAGCACCAGCGAAGGTGACGCCATCTGAGATTAGTTTAGTCTGTGCTTCCCCATTATTATAAATGTTATTCAGTCTTGTATATAGATGCGAGCAATATTAAACTATCGCCACTGATATATACATCTGCCTGAGGTTAGCGTACGATGTCTATCATTATATCGGGCGGTGAGTAGGGTGGCCAGCCAGCTCACTGGAGAGTTTTTGTGCTGTCAGTTGAAAGACCAAAAGCTTGCCCTGCTTTGTCTTTTACACTGACGGCACAGAAACTTTCAATGCTTGCAGGGTTGCGTCCATAGGCCACGGTGACCACTTTCTATCAGGTGGGCCGTGTGCTTGGCTGCCACCTAAGTGGTATAAAAAAAAATAACAAATTCTCTCAATAAAAATCTAAATCATGCTTAAAAACCTCACCTGTCGGGCTTTATCTACTAGTCCGAGTTTGAAGCAAGCGATTCCACTCTTAATGTAGGTATTCGGATCCCATCTGTATTTCCTCATCATCAGATCGACCAGCGCTGACAACTCTTGATGTTTACAAGTCTCCACGTAGATGCCCAGCACCTTAGAGTGGACTTTAAACGGTTCATTTATTTGCAGAGCTCCTTCTAACATCCTTTGTTGTGACTCCTGGTAGCGATAAAAATAAAATGTTAAATATTTATTTGACTAACTGTTGACTGCGGAATGTGAAATGCCCTTTAGCGTAAAAAGTAACCAATTATCAAGTGAATTATATACTTATTTGACATCTTAATTGCATACCAGTGTGTAAAAAGTGTGAAGATATAAAGATTACGCAAAAGGAAGTATCAAAAAAATAAATATTCTAAAGTCATGAGCATTGATAATGTACTACAATTCTAAATATTGGTATCATTTCCACTAATAATACAATTTACAAACATATATAGTTATAGAATAACGTGTCAATCTTATCTATTAAAAAGATTAGATTAAATTTACATTTAAGGGTCGCCTGGGATTACAGATGTACTAGAAATGTATTTTTATTTCGAGTATTGTATTTTCGTTATCATGTTTGGTGGGATCCCAGTGTTATTATTAGAAGATTAACTACTAAAGTGGTAGATTTTTAGTAAACATATATTTTTATATTTCATTTATTATAAATAAATTAAACTATCAATTATTAATAGTGTTATAAGTGGTTGCTGATATTTAGTGGTTTAAGTACAGAGTTTAAAGAGCAGGGTTTAGAAACTGAATTGAATGTTTATTATTATTTCATAAATGTATTAAGTAAGGCAACGCCGCTAGTATCATGGGCACCTTTGCGCCGGGAACGATACGAAGCGGGTTATTTGACTTGACATAATATGACAAAATCTGTATTTGCTAACAATTATGTAACATTTTTATTGTTTATATGTGGGATTTTATTAATATAAAAAAATGAGTTAGTAAATTTGTACAAAAGTTTAAAAAAAACACATAATATGTATTGAACACTAAAAAAAAATATTATTTAAATTTACTTAGGTTGAAGTTCATTAATCAAAATTCATTTATTTAATGTATTAATGTAATATGATTTTTATAAATTATAATATTACTTCAATGATTGTAAAACTATCCAAAATATTTATTTTAGAAACTCACTCTAAAGACTAGAAACCGAAATTGAGCCGCTAGTTAGTTACTTAGCCTAGTTTATTTCTAATATGTGTTTTTTTTTAATAAAAAATCCCTACAAGATAGTTTACCTTTAGTTAAGTACCTAACCGAATGGAGGATAGGCTCTCATCAGCAAAACCATTTTAATAAATATACTTTCCCATTATTAAATAACATTAATATGTTACTTAAAAACCATCGCAATTATTAACACCATAATTTATTTGTTCAAATAGGATATTTGTTTTTTTTTTCTCTCAAAATATAGATAAGTAAAAGTTGTCGCGCCAATTTGACAAACGTTAAATGAATCAAAAATGGCGGTGCAATATATGAATTAGGCTGGCCCTACATATCCGGAATGTCACTCTGTTTTCATAACATAACCTGAATTTCAAAAAGGAAAAACATAAAGTAACTTAACTAAAGTACTATGTTCCTTTTGGTAAGATACTCTGCTATGTTTAGTATTTTTCATTTAAAAACTCAGTTTATTAACTACTAGTAGTTTGTTTTTTTAAATCATGTTTGTTTAAAAAGACACATCAATCAAGATTGTTCCTAATCAAACAGAGTAAGTTTATGAAATTTACCTAAAATTAAGGCTTCATTAAATATACAACTATTATGTTCCCGCTCTCACCTTGGTCCCAAATCGATTCTCGAAGTAGATCATGCCGAGGGAGATATTCAACTTCTCCTCCTCTTCCCGGAACGAGATGGTCTTCAGCGCCTTCCGGCCAACGGCGCGGGCTTTATCCAACTCCGTAGCCTATAGAAATGGTATACATTACTTAACCACTGTCTCATCACTTATCACCACTGATTCAGTATCCTAATGTGCGGTATGAAAGGAACTTCATCCCACGCACACCCAAGCTGTGGAATTGTGTCCTTGCTGCGGTTTCCTCAAGCGCCTACAATAAGAGGTGCTTCTAAACAGGCATTAGAAGGTTTCTTCAGGGTCGGCAGCGCGAGTGTGAAGCCTTTGATGTTGCACACGTCCATAGGCCACGGTAACCACTTCCCATCAGGTGTGTTTCTCTGCCACCTAACTGTTATATAAAAAAAGGTCTGACTTTTCATCCCCGACGCGGCTTGTTGACAAACCCGCAGCTATAGGAATAGTTGAGACTACGAGTTCCTAATGGGTGTGCCAAGAGAGGCAGCTGTACAATGGGAGAGAAATAGTTTACCTGTAAATGGAAGGCCATATAAGCGATCCACAGCTGGCTGCAGTTAGGGTTGGCTAGCAGCGCCCTCTCGAACTGTTCACTAGACCGCGGCTGCGACTCACTCTCGATGGCTCTATTCTCCATCTCCCTCACTCTCTCTTCCTCTTCTCTCACTTTCGCGAGTTTCTCTGCCACTGTTAACTCCTTCCGTTTCTTTTTTGGCTGTTCTTTTTTATGTTTATCTTTTTTTACCCTTTTATCTTTTATTGTCACTTCTAATTCAGATTCTGTATTTGATCCGGCTATATCTTCGGATTCTAATTTACGTTTCTTTTCCTTTTTGCTTGTATCTGTGACTTCATTTATTATTGCCGACTCTGGTTTTTCCTTTTTAGCAACTTTTTCCGTAACTTCACCATCGTCCGTTGTATCTGGTTGTTCCACTTCATCCATCATAGAGTCTACCTGTGTTTCTTCCTTTTCCCCTTTACTCTTTTTGACTTTATTTTCTTTAACTTCATCCTCTGTAGATTCTACATTTTTAGCTGGCCAAAAAGGTACTGTAGTCAGGCTGCCGGTCATTATTTTATTAGCTTCGGGGTCCACCTTCAATATTGTGCAGTTTACCTAAAAATATATACATACCATTAGTTACTACGAACGAGAAAGAAGGAACACTCGAAATAAAACCCTGTACCACTCCGTCTGGCCAGCGTGGAAACAGTATGCCAAAATCTCTAAATATTGGGAGAGGCCTGAGCAGTGAATTGCGATAAGCTAATCAATCGAGCTACTACAATTATTTGATGAATATCCACAATTGTTTAACTTTTTTATAATACCAATTGGTTGGCAGACAAGAACACGGCCCACCTGATGGAAAGTGGTTACCGTTGTCTATGGACGTGTGCAACACCAAGGGAGTCACACTCGCGCTGCCAACCCAGTAAGCACAAGAGTTTCTGTGCCTGTTTCAAACTATTGTATAATTCGCAGTCGCAGGACTCTTGCGACCGGTGGATAATGACCCGTTTTGACATGTTTTCTCTGCAGAAACAACATACCGTATCAACAAGAAACTCGAGTGTAGAAGCCGGCAGTAGCGGCGAGTTGGTCTTCTGCCGCTGCAGGTTGTTCTGCAACGTTGCCAGCTCGCTGGACAGAGACACCACGCCGCCGTCCGACAGCGACTTGACAACGCACCACGTTGGTACCCCCACGTCTAGAAAAAAAAGATTGAAAAGTCGTTAAATTAAATATTCTTATCGCTATTCGCTAAATCAATATTCTATTAAATAGACTTACTCTTCACTAGTGTCTCTAAAGTTAAGAAAGCATTATGTCATCACTACTTTGTTGACTGAGTAATTTTCTTTTATTGCTTACTATACCTAATAACTCTTAATATAGATGTGAAATTGGTAGTAAAAAGAAAAAAAAAGCCAATATATCATCAAATTTAAACGACATGTTATTGGTGAAAACTTGTAAATGGCCTTCAATATGTTATGTATTTCATTTTCACCCACTGTTACTTTTTAGCTGAAGTTTTCCTAAAATGTTAAAATAAAATAAAGTCTAGGAGGTGGCACAAATTGTTCAAAGTTCTGACTTGAACTTCTTAAAGTTACTTAATCTGTCAATTGCCATTAAAACAGCAATTACAAAAAGGTAAACAAACTAATCTAATGTTTAGTACCACCGTTACAATGAGGTCTCGTCCTGAGAAGACTCTGGTTAAAACTCAACGGGCTGTTTTTCACATGTTTTTTACAATTTCATTTAATTGGGTATTTCACAAATTTCGGTAACCTATCTTTTAGATGTATTTAATGTCTGTTAAAGATTGTTCATCATTTTCCCATAAAATCTTATTAATTAGAAGAAACACATTTTCACTTTCTTAGCTTAAAGAGTGTGCGAAAAGCGGTCGCTCACGTGACACTCTGCGCCTGACGTCATTAAATAATATCTACGAAGAGACCAACCAACGAAAGTTTCCGTTACGCTAAGTAAATTTTTTATAGTTACGTCACGCGAACCGTCAACAGATTATTGCGTTTTGCCTCATGAGAAATACAGATACAAAATCTCAATTTCATTTTATATTTTTTTTTGTACATTTTGTATAGTTATTATTTACGTATAAGATAAATCATATTCAATACATTTCGTATTTAATTGTAATAGTTGTCAAATACCCAATTACAATATTTTGTTTGGGTGGCAATATTAGAGAAAATATTTAATATTGAAGCTTATTTGTAAGGTTCTTTAAATTTATAAAAGCCTTTTTGGCAAAGTTTATTGGCATTTACTAGGCTTATGAACTTATAAAGAGGTAGATTTGATTCATTTAAGAAGCTAATTACATGGCCTATGTCCAGTAGTGGACTGTATCGTTCTGACTCGCAGAAGGTACATACATAATATTGGTAAGAAATTTACCTAATTCCACTTCAGGGTTTGTGTTCTTTTTAGGCAGGAACGCTCTTGTATCTGGAACCCTGATATCCATCACATAGCCATGAATCCAAATATTCAACTTATGGGACTGACTGCTGTCAGACCTGTAAACTCGAATGGAAACTATACCAGAGCGACCCCGCATCAGCAGAAACCCTCATCTGTCAATTAAGTGATGTCATTAGCATTCCATATTACTTATTTTTGGATTTATAAATGGAGTAAAAAATATTTATTTAAAAAAAATGGAATGGTATACATACCTTTACGTAAGTCATCTCGTTTTTTCTGACAGTTGATATGTTGTAGCATCATAGAGAGCATAATGCTGATCTCCTCAACTTCCAGGACTTTGACAGCAACGTACTGACCCGGACGGGATATCTGCCATAGTTCCGTTACTCTGTCACCCTAATAAACAAACAGAATGTATTTTTGAAATGGGGCAGTAAGCGTAAGTAATATGCCTTTATTATTATTGCTATTCATAATAAATAAAAAAAAAGATTTTATTTTTGGAATGTGCGATCATCAGTTTATTTCTGTGTTTTGAGGAGTAATTTTTGTTATAAAAAAACTTCAAAATTCTGTGTCGTTCTAATTCTAATTTCAAATAAAGTAGGTATTGTCGTTCATACCAACCTCCATGGTAGATTTCAACATATTAGAAGGAGTAGGATAGAGGAGTCCAGGCTCTAAAGCGCAAGGTACCTTAACCATTGTTACTACAGCAAAATGTTTGTAGGAGACCTTCCTTACCATTTTGAGATACTTTGAACTGCTTTTACAGATTTTGACAAAATCATACTGTCAACATGAGAAGACAGAATTCTACAAAAACGTTTCCCATATATTTCAGCCAGAGAATCAAGTTTTTACAATGGTCAATTGCGGCAAGGATTGACAGAAAAGTAAATAAAAATAATTTTTACCAACTAATTTCAAATTTGATGCGAAAATCTTTGTCAGAGTATTAGTTAGTAAGAGCTGAGAAAATTCGTATTAGATTCTTTTAAATACTATTACTAACTATATCAAAAAATTCACTGTCAATTTTATACACTTTTTATATACTGTTTATTTAGTATATTATATTTATTTATTTATGAACTAGTGATAAAATGTATAGTCTCTCTATTGAAGCCTTAACTGTCCGTCACTTGTCTTAGCCAGTTATCAAGTCTATTTGTTAATCCATTTATTGTGGTTGCAGCAATAACGTATCTGGCATTAAGTTCCAATTATGTCATCAAGTTCCTAGCACCTATTGCGTTTTCATCAAAAGCTTGCACTCATGAGTGACTCACTATGGTACCTTTTTAAGATTGATTTATATTGGATTTTACGAGTGAGTCCAACACCGAGCAAAAAAGATGCACCAGAGCCTGAGTCATCAATCTGTAGGCGTAATAGGTACCTTGCATGGGAAGTTATCTTGTAATAAAAACTATATACTAACCTTATCGTTAATATATGCCTCGAGCTGCTTGTTATACGGTTCACTAATGTGACACGCCATATCCGACCCAATAATACGGCATGGTAGACTGATCACTACCTTTGTTTCGAAGACATTTTTCATTCTTCCGAGGATTAAGATTCCTTCTTTGATTGTCTAGAAAATGAAATAAATTAGAGTTTATTAACATACAGCATTTTATTAATTTGTTTGAACATGTTAATCTCAGGAACTTCAGATTCTAATTGAAAAATACTTTTTGGTGTTGAATAGTTCGTTTAAGGAGGAAGATTATAGGCTATATATATAGCATCATGTTGTATAATAATATATGTAATTATAAATTTCCACAAATTCAGCAGATTCTCATATTTTATCTGAAAATTTATAAGTGGAGGCCATTTTAGGCACAAAGTTATGCTCAACCCCGTGGTATTAAAAATTATACCACGGGGGAAACCGTGGAGGGCCAGTTAGTGTAAACCTATGATAGGAAGAACTGTTCTTAAACTAATTTTAAGATTATATACCTATAAGTATATAATGTAGCCAATTACTTTGTACCCATTGTAGTCCGAAAATTTAGGCAAAAAAAATAACATACCTTATAACTCAGACCATATGTAATTGTTGGCTTCTTTCCTCCACGAGGTAAGTACTCTGCTGTAGCTTCCATCACGATTCACGACTTTGTTATAATAATGTAATTAACTTAAAATCACACGACACGACAACGTACACTGTCTACGCACGACAACGTACGACAAGATGCAAACAGTAAATGAGTAAACATAAACAGTGCTCTCGCTCGCTCTCTCGAACGTCACGTCATAGACATATACTCTTTGTCATAGACTAGAGCGAGATCGGTAGAGTTGCCAGCTCAAATCGGTATATTTGTACTCAAAATCGGCATTTGACAAAAAAATACAATATTCAAAATCAAATTCGTTTATTTATTGAAAAAACCTTACAGACTAATTTATAACAATCACACTTAAGTATAATTATTTATTACACCAATATTCTTTGGCCATAGCCGCGGTCATCTTCGAATTAATTTCAAAATCATAACAATTAGCTGTATTAAAGAGTTTCAGTCGACAGCCTATTTCGCTGTTTCGTTTTCAAAAGATTAATATGTGAAAATATGCGTTCAACAAATTAGACAACAAAGGAAACATTTGAATTTCATCACTACGCTTTAGTAAACTTACTTCATCCCAAAATAGTTCTACACCATCAGAAAATGTTTTGATTTGTTCCCAATTTCTTAAAATGCGCTACAACAATATTACTATAACTATAGAAGCAGTTTTGCCAATTTTAACATTTTTAGGATCAATTATGTCTAAACCTTTTATTGGATTATTTTTCAATGGAAACCGCGTGGTTATCTGAACTACTTAGTACCGTATTCGACGCAGCAGCACCATAGTAAGTATACGGCGTAAATATCAATAAAATTTCTGGGATTCTTAAAATCAACATTTTCAATTGGAATTAAATATTTTCTTTTCAAGAAACAATCAAAAATAGTTTTTAATGTTCCAGTTATTTTTTCATATAAATGTTCTGCTTACATTTCTTTATTTAAATAGGTAAATAATGGTAATACAAAATCTAAAAATTCAAAAATAATATCGTAGTGGGATCTTGGAGCTTGTGTAATATATGTTCTGCAGCTAAAAGATGATCATTATTAGAGATTTGGTCTATAAAAAATAGTTTTAGAGCAGAGAGTTGTTCCAATATTCTCTTCACTGCTGCATGTACTGATAACCAGCGTGTTTGAGAGGGGTGAAGTGTTTTATGGACTTTTAAGTCGCAAAGCATTTGAAAGTTTTTAAACTCTGCCGCTCTCTTTGGGCTAGAAGAAAAGTAGTTGTAAATGTATCTTACAATATCCTCTATAAAGCGTGGCAATTTGAAACGATGAAACGAGCGGCAGGCGCGTTTTAAGTATAAAAATGTTGGGAATTTCATTTTGCAGCAATGTTACTACAGAATTAATACGTCCCATCATTATTATCTTTATATGGAATATCATTGCTTCTAAAAAAGTTTACACTGTGTTCAAATAAGAGCTAAAAACAATCTCTAATACGATTCATTTTCGCATATCTCACGACTAAGCACAAGTGTTTGGTTGTACTAAGATCAGTGGACTTGTCAATAATAAGCGAAAACTTAGTTTGCCCTAAATCTTCACACATAAATTATTAAAACTGTCTTTACCTGTAATATGATCAATTAGGTATGTCATGAGTTTTGGTCGAAGAGCATTTTATTTCTTTTGCTATTTTTGAATCAGGACAAACGGCTTGCATCAGCTTCGGTAGGTGCTCCATAATAGTGAATGGTAGATTGTGTTCAACAACAAACGACGCTAATCTTATTTCACCCGAAATTAAAATAAAGAAATAAAATTATGTAGGTATATCTAGTAGCGATTAGGGTCTGATTATATCCACTGCTTCTATAAACCGATAAGTACAAAACAAAATAATATAACAATGTAAGTAGTATCATAAAAGAAATTAAAAAAATTATCCTTAACCAGTGTATCAGATTTTTGAGTTTTGGTCACAGTAATTGATGATATCTTCGGTTGTGATTTTATATTCTTTGATGATACTGAGTGTGCTTGTGACGAACTATGTTTCTTTATAGCGTCTTTTCCTGATGTGATGTTGATATTTTTATTACAACTCTTACAATAGGCATGGCTTTCGCCTTTACGACTATCTTGCAGCCAGCCTGGAAATTGTTCTTCCCATACTTTTCTATAATATTGTAGATATATTTTTCTTCTTACACTCACACTTGTGCTTGGCTCCTCGTCAGACGACATTTTAACTTAATGATCTGATTTTGTAGGCACTCTTTAGGTTATGTACTCTCTCTTCAAAGCTAAGAAAATTAATGAAAAACTAAACCAGAATTCCTGTTTATATACACTAGACAGGTAAATTCCCAAGCAGGAAGTCCCTTAATAACACCGAATTGTAGGATACAAGGGTATTCCCCAAAATATATGGAACATTGTGCACTAGGTTCATACTATTAGGGGCTTCCCCGTAACGTAAAACATAAATAAAAAGGGTTGCCAACTTAAAAGTGTAAAATCGGTAGAAACATCGGGTAAACTTCTATGTTTTCTCAGAAATCGTAGAAAAATCGTTATATTTTGGTATTTCGATAGAACAGAGCCCATATCGGTAGAAATACCAAAAAATCGGTAGGTTCGAGACCACTGCTTATTATTCACAACTAAAATTATATTTTTGACCATTTCGACAGATGTAGTGTGACCATGCTAAAAATTTATTATCTACCAAGGATGCTTTTCTACTTTTCATAGTACAAAATTAAAAGTATTACATTTATTTACAGATATCGAAAATGAATCCGGAAGCCCTAAAAGTATTACGACTACATGAACATCCGCAGTATCTAAAGCCATGTTGTGAACTAATAAATGATGAATGGCCGCGCAGTGAAACGGGGAGGATGATGTCGCTACGGGCTTCCGGCAACCACCTTCCTACCAGTCTAATTATTATTAACGATAAGAAATATCTTTTAGGACACTGTAAATTAACTGCTATACCAAGTATACCTGACAGTTGTTTTATAGAAACCGTAGTTATTAATAAGTTAATGCGTGGACAGAAACTTGGAAGTTAGTTACCTGATGAGGCAAGTGGAACAATATTGTATAAACGTGCTAAAGTTGAAAATGCTACATTTATCTACAAAAGGACAAGAAGATTTCTATACGAAATTAGGATATGTAGTATGTGAACCAGTGTCAATGTATGGCACGCGTTTGATAAATAATAAACCGATACCAGTAGCTAATAAAATTCAAAAAAAAGTGCCAGAAAATAATGCTACTCAAGCAAATGGGCCATGCCCGCCGCCACTCCCACCCCCACCCGATGCCCAAACCGAGTTTGGTGCCTACCAATGCAGTTAAATCATCGAAAACTTATATGTTTAAGTATTTGCAAATGCTATAATAATAAATTCAAATTTCTATCAATTAATATGTCGTTCCTTCTCTTAGTAACGTAACATGTCTTGTGGATTGATAATTGTGAATGTATGAATTTGTATAAAGTTAAGGTTTATAAAGAATACAATCGTTATTAAAAATTTCCTTTATTTATTTGTTAAAACTTGGCTTTTTCTAAGTACTGCATTGCTCGCCGTTTTACTTGGGCCACTTCTTCTGGTGTACCAAACTTTTCCTCTACTTCGATCCATTTTTTGTACAGGATTTTCATTTTTCGAGCTGGCAACTTTTGTGATGTCATTCGTTCCATTACTTGCCTGTAAAATAAGCATAATCTTAAGAAAATACAAGAAAGCTCAGATCTGTACTACACCAGAATACTAACTATTAATTAACGATACATATACGTGCAATAGATTAAAATAGTTTCGACACTATTAACATGAACTAAGTTGCAAGTATAAACTTTACAAGTTAAAATAATTAAGAGATTCGCGAAAATTAATAAACTGACGAACATTTAAAAAAAGTGTAGGTACATTCCTGTATAGTAAACTCACTTACTACTGCTGGGCAGTAGCGCCCCGATATCATAAGGAAATTCAGTATATTGCTTCTTAAAGCCATTAAAACAGTTAAAGATATTAAGTGATCCTAGAGAAAGCAAGGCTCTAACAACTTCTATATACTTGTTAACAATTCCTCACCTAACATGGTCCACATCGCCGCTCTTGAGCAGCATATCCACATAAGTTGAAGTCACGTCGACCCTCTGCGGGTACACGGTTAGTACTTGCTGGAACAACGCCTCCGCACGCTCGTAGTCGCCATACGTTAGCTCTAAAAGTGCAAACTGGACTAGCACTTTCACGTCTGTTAAGAAAAATGATACGTCAATTAGACTTCGCCTTGCCTGATGGTAGAGGGTCACCATTACTTACATATATGTATATAGCATGTGACAACGGTGACACTCAAAGTTTATTGTATCAATAATATAATAATAGATTGTATGAGTACAACTCCGAGTCTGGGGTCCGATTTACCAATCTAACTGCTAATTTGGTCGAACTCGATATTTTCCGTGAAGCGACTGCCATCTGACCTCCACAACTATAAGGCGATATCATAGCATTACAGTTTGACTAGTTGTTGGATTTTTTAGGGCTCCAACTACCCATAACGACTGCCATGGATGTCCGTATGGCAGCCGGGACCGACGGCACAACTAGCTAGACCAATGCAAATATTCATATTCATGCACTGAGCGGGGATTGAACCCGCTTCTCCTGCGTAGAGGCCGCGTTTACTACCACCAAGTCACAGATACTGTCTGTGTGTGTGTGTGTGTGTGTGTGTGTGAAATGATCCGAATGTTGTAAAAATATTTAATATCAAACTTTTTATACTTACGTTCATTCTTCTCAAGCATAGCAATTGCTCTTTGCATGACCTGTGTAGGACAAATAAATGCTCATTATTACCGTTACTTTGTTCATAATATATATAAATAGATTTTACATTATTAGAAGCCTACAAACTATAAGTGTGGCTATCAGTGGCAAGTCTACAATATTCCTGCTTTACGCTTATTACCCAATGAGTAGACACACTACTTGTTTATCCCAATAGTCAACGACAAGATTAACAAACACCCCTGACGTAACAAACAGGATTATAGACTCGAAGACAAGCACCAGCGAAGGTGACGCCATCTGAGATTAGTTTAGTCTGTGCTTCCCCATTATTATAAATGTTATTCAGTCTTGTATATAGATGCGAGCAATATTAAACTATCGCCACTGATATATACATCTGCCTGAGGTTAGCGTACGATGTCTATCATTATATCGGGCGGTGAGTAGGGTGGCCAGCCAGCTCACTGGAGAGTTTTTGTGCTGTCAGTTGAAAGACCAAAAGCTTGCCCTGCTTTGTCTTTTACACTGACGGCACAGAAACTTTCAATGCTTACAGGGTTGCGTCCATAGGCCACGGTGACCACTTTCTATCAGGTGGGCCGTGTGCTTGGCTGCCACCTAAGTGGTATAAAAAAAAATAACAAATTCTCTCAATAAAAATCTAAATCATGCTTAAAAACCTCACCTGTCGGGCTTTATCTACTAGTCCGAGTTTGAAGCAAGCGATTCCACTCTTAATGTAGGTATTCGGATCCCATCTGTATTTCCTCATCATCAGATCGACCAGCGCTGACAACTCTTGATGTTTACAAGTCTCCACGTAGATGCCCAGCACCTTAGAGTGGACTTTAAACGGTTCATTTATTTGCAGAGCTCCTTCTAACATCCTTTGTTGTGACTCCTGGTAGCGATAAAAATAAAATGTTAAATATTTATTTGACTAACTGTTGACTGCGGAATGTGAAATGCCCTTTAGCGTAAAAAGTAACCAATTATCAAGTGAATTATATACTTATTTGACATCTTAATTGCATACCAGTGTGTAAAAAGTGTGAAGATATAAAGATTACGCAAAAGGAAGTATCAAAAAAATAAATATTCTAAAGTCATGAGCATTGATAATGTACTACAATTCTAAATATTGGTATCATTTCCACTAATAATACAATTTACAAACATATATAGTTATAGAATAACGTGTCAATCTTATCTATTAAAAAGATTAGATTAAATTTACATTTAAGGGTCGCCTGGGATTACAGATGTACTAGAAATGTATTTTTATTTCGAGTATTGTATTTTCGTTATCATGTTTGGTGGGATCCCAGTGTTATTATTAGAAGATTAACTACTAAAGTGGTAGATTTTTAGTAAACATATATTTTTATATTTCATTTATTATAAATAAATTAAACTATCAATTATTAATAGTGTTATAAGTGGTTGCTGATATTTAGTGGTTTAAGTACAGAGTTTAAAGAGCAGGGTTTAGAAACTGAATTGAATGTTTATTATTATTTCATAAATGTATTAAGTAAGGCAACGCCGCTAGTATCATGGGCACCTTTGCGCCGGGAACGATACGAAGCGGGTTATTTGACTTGACATAATATGACAAAATCTGTATTTGCTAACAATTATGTAACATTTTTATTGTTTATATGTGGGATTTTATTAATATAAAAAAATGAGTTAGTAAATTTGTACAAAAGTTTAAAAAAAACACATAATATGTATTGAACACTAAAAAAAAATATTATTTAAATTTACTTAGGTTGAAGTTCATTAATCAAAATTCATTTATTTAATGTATTAATGTAATATGATTTTTATAAATTATAATATTACTTCAATGATTGTAAAACTATCCAAAATATTTATTTTAGAAACTCACTCTAAAGACTAGAAACCGAAATTGAGCCGCTAGTTAGTTACTTAGCCTAGTTTATTTCTAATATGTGTTTTTTTTTAATAAAAAATCCCTACAAGATAGTTTACCTTTAGTTAAGTACCTAACCGAATGGAGGATAGGCTCTCATCAGCAAAACCATTTTAATAAATATACTTTCCCATTATTAAATAACATTAATATGTTACTTAAAAACCATCGCAATTATTAACACCATAATTTATTTGTTCAAATAGGATATTTGTTTTTTTTTTCTCTCAAAATATAGATAAGTAAAAGTTGTCGCGCCAATTTGACAAACGTTAAATGAATCAAAAATGGCGGTGCAATATATGAATTAGGCTGGCCCTACATATCCGGAATGTCACTCTGTTTTCATAACATAACCTGAATTTCAAAAAGGAAAAACATAAAGTAACTTAACTAAAGTACTATGTTCCTTTTGGTAAGATACTCTGCTATGTTTAGTATTTTTCATTTAAAAACTCAGTTTATTAACTACTAGTAGTTTGTTTTTTTAAATCATGTTTGTTTAAAAAGACACATCAATCAAGATTGTTCCTAATCAAACAGAGTAAGTTTATGAAATTTACCTAAAATTAAGGCTTCATTAAATATACAACTATTATGTTCCCGCTCTCACCTTGGTCCCAAATCGATTCTCGAAGTAGATCATGCCGAGGGAGATATTCAACTTCTCCTCCTCTTCCCGGAACGAGATGGTCTTCAGCGCCTTCCGGCCAACGGCGCGGGCTTTATCCAACTCCGTAGCCTATAGAAATGGTATACATTACTTAACCACTGTCTCATCACTTATCACCACTGATTCAGTATCCTAATGTGCGGTATGAAAGGAACTTCATCCCACGCACACCCAAGCTGTGGAATTGTGTCCTTGCTGCGGTTTTCTCAAGCGCCTACAATAAGAGGTGCTTCTAAACAGGCATTAGAAGGTTTCTTCAGGGTCGGCAGCGCGAGTGTGAAGCCTTTGATGTTGCACACGCCCATAGGCCACGGTAACCACTTCCCATCAGGTGTGTTTCTCTGCCACCTAACTGTTATATAAAAAAAGGTCTGACTTTTCATCCCCGACGCGGCTTGTTGACAAACCCGCAGCTATAGGAATAGTTGAGACTACGAGTTCCTAATGGGTGTGCCAAGAGAGGCAGCTGTACAATGGGAGAGAAATAGTTTACCTGTAAATGGAAGGCCATATAAGCGATCCACAGCTGGCTGCAGTTAGGGTTGGCTAGCAGCGCCCTCTCGAACTGTTCACTAGACCGCGGCTGCGACTCACTCTCGATGGCTCTATTCTCCATCTCCCTCACTCTCTCTTCCTCTTCTCTCACTTTCGCGAGTTTCTCTGCCACTGTTAACTCCTTCCGTTTCTTTTTTGGCTGTTCTTTTTTATGTTTATCTTTTTTTACCCTTTTATCTTTTATTGTCACTTCTAATTCAGATTCTGTATTTGATCCGGCTATATCTTCGGATTCTAATTTACGTTTCTTTTCCTTTTTGCTTGTATCTGTGACTTCATTTATTATTGCCGACTCTGGTTTTTCCTTTTTAGCAACTTTTTCCGTAACTTCACCATCGTCCGTTGTATCTGGTTGTTCCACTTCATCCATCATAGAGTCTACCTGTGTTTCTTCCTTTTCCCCTTTACTCTTTTTGACTTTATTTTCTTTAACTTCATCCTCTGTAGATTCTACATTTTTAGCTGGCCAAAAAGGTACTGTAGTCAGGCTGCCGGTCATTATTTTATTAGCTTCGGGGTCCACCTTCAATATTGTGCAGTTTACCTAAAAATATATACATACCATTAGTTACTACGAACGAGAAAGAAGGAACACTCGAAATAAAACCCTGTACCACTCCGTCTGGCCAGCGTGGAAACAGTATGCCAAAATCTCTAAATATTGGGAGAGGCCTGAGCAGTGAATTGCGATAAGCTAATCAATCGAGCTACTACAATTATTTGATGAATATCCACAATTGTTTAACTTTTTTATAATACCAATTGGTTGGCAGACAAGAACACGGCCCACCTGATGGAAAGTGGTTACCGTTGTCTATGGACGTGTGCAACACCAAGGGAGTCACACTCGCGCTGCCAACCCAGTAAGCACAAGAGTTTCTGTGCCTGTTTCAAACTATTGTATAATTCGCAGTCGCAGGACTCTTGCGACCGGTGGATAATGACCCGTTTTGACATGTTTTCTCTGCAGAAACAACATACCGTATCAACAAGAAACTCGAGTGTAGAAGCCGGCAGTAGCGGCGAGTTGGTCTTCTGCCGCTGCAGGTTGTTCTGCAACGTTGCCAGCTCGCTGGACAGAGACACCACGCCGCCGTCCGACAGCGACTTGACAACGCACCACGTTGGTACCCCCACGTCTAGAAAAAAAAGATTGAAAAGTCGTTAAATTAAATATTCTTATCGCTATTCGCTAAATCAATATTCTATTAAATAGACTTACTCTTCACTAGTGTCTCTAAAGTTAAGAAAGCATTATGTCATCACTACTTTGTTGACTGAGTAATTTTCTTTTATTGCTTACTATACCTAATAACTCTTAATATAGATGTGAAATTGGTAGTAAAAAGAAAAAAAAAGCCAATATATCATCAAATTTAAACGACATGTTATTGGTGAAAACTTGTAAATGGCCTTCAATATGTTATGTTTTTCATTTTCACCCACTGTTACTTTTTAGCTGAAGTTTTCCTAAAATGTTAAAATAAAATAAAGTCTAGGAGGTGGCACAAATTGTTCAAAGTTCTGACTTGAACTTCTTAAAGTTACTTAATCTGTCAATTGCCATTAAAACAGCAATTACAAAAAGGTAAACAAACTAATCTAATGTTTAGTACCACCGTTACAATGAGGTCTCGTCCTGAGAAGACTCTGGTTAAAACTCAACGGGCTGTTTTTCACATGTTTTTTACAATTTCATTTAATTGGGTATTTCACAAATTTCGGTAACCTATCTTTTAGATGTATTTAATGTCTGTTAAAGATTGTTCATCATTTTCCCATAAAATCTTATTAATTAGAAGAAACACATTTTCACTTTCTTAGCTTAAAGAGTGTGCGAAAAGCGGTCGCTCACGTGACACTCTGCGCCTGACGTCATTAAATAATATCTACGAAGAGACCAACCAACGAAAGTTTCCGTTACGCTAAGTAAATTTTTTATAGTTACGTCACGCGAACCGTCAACAGATTATTGCGTTTTGCCTCATGAGAAATACAGATACAAAATCTAAATTTCTTATTATATATTTTTTTTTTGTACATTTTGTATAGTTGTTATTTACGTATAAGATATCATATTCAATACATTTCGTATTTAATTGTAATAGTTGTCAAATACCCAATTACAATATTTTATTTGGGTGGCAATATTAGAGAAAATATTTAATATTGAAGCTTATTTGTAAGGTTCTTTAAATTTATAAAAGCCTTTTTGGCAAAGTTTATTGGCATTTACTAGGCTTATGAACTTATAAAGAGGTAGATTTGATTCATTTAAGAAGCTAATTACATGGCCTATGTCCAGTAGTGGACTGTATCGTTCTGACTCGCAGAAGGTACATACATAATATTGGTAAGAAATTTACCTAATTCCACTTCAGGGTTTGTGTTCTTTTTAGGCAGGAACGCTCTTGTATCTGGAACCCTGATATCCATCACATAGCCATGAATCCAAATATTCAACTTATGGGACTGACTGCTGTCAGACCTGTAAACTCGAATGGAAACTATACCAGAGCGACCCCGCATCAGCAGAAACCCTCATCTGTCAATTAAGTGATGTCATTAGCATTCCATATTACTTATTTTTGGATTTATAAATGGAGTAAAAAATATTTATTTAAAAAAAATGGAATGGTATACATACCTTTACGTAAGTCATCTCGTTTTTTCTGACAGTTGATATGTTGTAGCATCATAGAGAGCATAATGCTGATCTCCTCAACTTCCAGGACTTTGACAGCAACGTACTGACCCGGACGGGATATCTGCCATAGTTCCGTTACTCTGTCACCCTAATAAACAAACAGAATATATTTTTGAAATGGGGCAGTAAGCGTAAGTAATATGCCTTTATTATTATTGCTATCCATAATAAATAAAAAAAAAGATTTTATTTTTGGAATGTGCGATCATCAGTTTATTTCTGTGTTTTGAGGAGTAATTTTTGTTATAAAAAAACTTCAAAATTCTGTGTCGTTCTAATTCTAATTTCAAATAAAGTAGGTATTGTCGTTCATACCAACCTCCATGGTAGATTTCAACATATTAGAAGGAGTAGGATAGAGGAGTCCAGGCTCTAAAGCGCAAGGTACCTTAACCATTGTTACTACAGCAAAATGTTTGTAGGAGACCTTCCTTACCATTTTGAGATACTTTGAACTGCTTTTACAGATTTTGACAAAATCATACTGTCAACATGAGAAGACAGAATTCTACAAAAACGTTTCCCATATATTTCAGCCAGAGAATCAAGTTTTTACAATGGTCAATTGCGGCAAGGATTGACAGAAAAGTAAATAAAAATAATTTTTACCAACTAATTTCAAATTTGATGCGAAAATCTTTGTCAGAGTATTAGTTAGTAAGAGCTGAGAAAATTCGTATTAGATTCTTTTAAATACTATTACTAACTATATCAAAAAATTCACTGTCAATTTTATACACTTTTTATATACTGTTTATTTAGTATATTATATTTATTTATTTATGAACTAGTGATAAAATGTATAGTCTCTCTATTGAAGCCTTAACTGTCCGTCACTTGTCTTAGCCAGTTATCAAGTCTATTTGTTAATCCATTTATTGTGGTTGCAGCAATAACGTATCTGGCATTAAGTTCCAATTATGTCATCAAGTTCCTAGCACCTATTGCGTTTTCATCAAAAGCTTGCACTCATGAGTGACTCACATGGTACCTTTTTAAGATTGATTTATATTGGATTTTACGAGTGAGTCCAACACCGAGCAAAAAAGATGCACCAGAGCCTGAGTCATCAATCTGTAGGCGTAATAGGTACCTTGCATGGGAAGTTATCTTGTAATAAAAACTATATACTAACCTTATCGTTAATATATGCCTCGAGCTGCTTGTTATACGGTTCACTAATGTGACACGCCATATCCGACCCAATAATACGGCATGGTAGACTGATCACTACCTTTGTTTCGAAGACATTTTTCATTCTTCCGAGGATTAAGATTCCTTCTTTGATTGTCTAGAAAATGAAAAAAATTAGAGTTTATTAACATACAGCATTTTATTAATTTGTTTGAACATGTTAATCTCAGGAACTTCAGATTCTAATTGAAAAATACTTTTTGGTGGTGAATAGTTCGTTTAAGGAGGAAGATTATAGGCTATATATATAGCATCATGTTGTATAATAATATATGTAATTATAAATTTCCACAAATTCAGCAGATTCTCATATTTTGTCTGAAAATTTATAAGTGGAGGCCATTTTAGGCACAAAGTTATGCTCAACCCCGTGGTATTAAAAATTATACCACGGGGGAAACCGTGGAGGGCCAGTTAGTGTAAACCTATGATAGGAAGAACTGTTCTTAAACTAATTTTAAGATTATATACCTATAAGTATATAATGTAGCCAATTACTTTGTACCCATTGTAGTCCGAAAATTTAGGCAAAAAAAATAACATACCTTATAACTCAGACCATATGTAATTGTTGGCTTCTTTCCTCCACGAGGTAAGTACTCTGCTGTAGCTTCCATCACGATTCACGACTTTGTTATAATAATGTAATTAACTTAAAATCACACGACACGACAACGTACACTGTCTACGCACGACAACGTACGACAAGATGCAAACAGTAAATGAGTAAACATAAACAGTGCTCTCGCTCGCTCTCTCGAACGTCACGTCATAGACATATACTCTTTGTCATAGACTAGAGCGAGATCGGTAGAGTTGCCAGCTCAAATCGGTATATTTGTACTCAAAATCGGCATTTGACAAAAAAATACAATATTCAAAATCAAATTCGTTTATTTATTGAAAAAACCTTACAGACTAATTTATAACAATCACACTTAAGTATAATTATTTATTACACCAATATTCTTTGGCCATAGCCGCGGTCATCTTCGAATTAATTTCAAAATCATAACAATTAGCTGTATTAAAGAGTTTCAGTCGACAGCCTATTTCGCTGTTTCGTTTTCAAAAGATTAATATGTGAAAATATGCGTTCAACAAATTAGACAACAAAGGAAACATTTGAATTTCATCACTACGCTTTAGTAAACTTACTTCATCCCAAAATAGTTCTACACCATCAGGAAATGTTTTGATTTGTTCCCAATTTCTTAAAATGCGCTACAACAATATTACTATAACTATAGAAGCAGTTTTGCCAATTTTAACATTTTTAGGATCAATTATGTCTAAACCTTTTATTGGATTATTTTTCAATGGAAACCGCGTGGTTATCTGAACTACTTAGTACCGTATTCGACGCAGCAGCACCATAGTAAGTATACGGCGTAAATATCAATAAAATTTCTGGGATTCTTAAAATCAACATTTTCAATTGGAATTAAATATTTTCTTTTCAAGAAACAATCAAAAATAGTTTTTAATGTTCCAGTTATTTTTTCATATAAATGTTCTGCTTACATTTCTTTATTTAAATAGGTAAATAATGGTAATACAAAATCTAAAAATTCAAAAATAATATCGTAGTGGGATCTTGGAGCTTGTGTAATATATGTTCTGCAGCTAAAAGATGATCATTATTAGAGATTTGGTCTATAAAAAATAGTTTTAGAGCAGAGAGTTGTTCCAATATTCTCTTCGCTGCTGCATGTACTGATAACCAGCGTGTTTGAGAGGGGTGAAGTGTTTTATGGACTTTTAAGTCGCAAAGCATTTGAAAGTTTTTAAACTCTGCCGCTCTCTTTGGGCTAGAAGAAAAGTAGTTGTAAATGTATCTTACAATATCCTCTATAAAGCGTGGCAATTTGAAACGATGAAACGAGCGGCAGGCGCGTTTTAAGTATAAAAATGTTGGGAATTTCATTTTGCAGCAATGTTACTACAGAATTAATACGTCCCATCATTATTATCTTTATATGGAATATCATTGCTTCTAAAAAAGTTTACACTGTGTTCAAATAAGAGCTAAAAACAATCTTTAATACGATTCATTTTCGCATATCTCACGACTAAGCACAAGTGTTTGGTTGTACTAAGATCAGTGGACTTGTCAATAATAAGCGAAAACTTAGTTTGCCCTAAATCTTCACACATAAATTATTAAAACTGTCTTTACCTGTAATATGATCAATTAGGTATGTCATGAGTTTTGGTCGAAGAGCATTTTATTTCTTTTGCTATTTTTGAATCAGGACAAACGGCTTGCATCAGCTTCGGTAGGTGCTCCATAATAGTGAATGGTAGATTGTGTTCAACAACAAACGACGCTAATCTTATTTCACCCGAAATTAAAATAAAGAAATAAAATTATGTAGGTATATCTAGTAGCGATTAGGGTCTGATTATATCCACTGCTTCTATAAACCGATAAGTACAAAACAAAATAATATAACAATGTAAGTAGTATCATAAAAGAAATTAAAAAAATTATCCTTAACCAGTGTATCAGATTTTTGAGTTTTGGTCACAGTAATTGATGATATCTTCGGTTGTGATTTTATATTCTTTGATGATACTGAGTGTGCTTGTGACGAACTATGTTTCTTTATAGCGTCTTTTCCTGATGTGATGTTGATATTTTTATTACAACTCTTACAATAGGCATGGCTTTCGCCTTTACGACTATCTTGCAGCCAGCCTGGAAATTGTTCTTCCCATACTTTTCTATAATATTGTAGATATATTTTTCTTCTTACACTCACACTTGTGCTTGGCTCCTCGTCAGACGACATTTTAACTTAATTATCTGATTTTGTAGGCCCTCTTTAGGTTATGTACTCTCTCTTCAAAGCTAAGAAAATTAATGAAAAACTAAATCAGAATTCCTGTTTATATAGACTAGACAGGTAAATTCCCAAGCAGGAAGTCCCTTAATAACACCGAATTGTAGGATACAAGGGTATTCCCCAAAATATATGGAACATTGTGCACTAGGTTCATACTATTAGGTTCATACTATTATACTTCCCCGTAACGTAAAACATAAATAAAAAGGGTTGCCAACTTAAAAGTGTAAAATCGGTAGAAACATCGGGTAAACTTCTATGTTTTCTCAGAAATCGTAGAAAAATCGTTATATTTTGGTATTTCGATAGAACAGAGCCCATATCGGTAGAAATACCAAAAAATCGGTAGGTTCGAGACCACTGCTTATTATTCACAACTAAAATTATAGTTTTGACAATTTCGACAGATGTAGTGTGACCATGCTAAAAATTTATTATCTACCAAGGATGCTTTTCTACTTTTCATAGTACAAAATTAAAAGTATTACATTTATTTACAGATATCGAAAATGAATCCGGAAACCCTAAAAGTATTACGACTACATGAACATCCGCAGTATCTAAAGCCATGTTGTGGACTAATAAATGATGAATGGCCGCGCAGTGAAACGGGGAGGATGATGTCGCTACGGGCTTCCGGCAACCACCTTCCTACCAGTCTAATTATTATTAACGATAAGAAATATCTTTTAGGACACTGTAAATTAACTGCTATACCAAGTATACCTGACAGTTGTTTTATAGAAACCGTAGTTATTAATAAGTTAATGCGTGGACAGAAACTTGGAAGTTAGTTACCTGATGAGGCAAGTGGAACAATATTGTATAAACGTGCTGAAGTTGAAAATGCTACATTTATCTACAAAAGGACAAGAAGATTTCTATACGAAATTAGGATATGTAGTATGTGAACCAGTGTCAATGTATGGCACGCGTTTGATAAATAATAAACCGATAACAGTAGCTAATAAAATTCAAAATAAAGTGCCAGAAAATAATGCTACTCAAGCAAATGGGCCATGCCCGCCGCCACTCCCACCCCCACCGATGCCCAAACCGAGTTTGGTGCCTACCAATGCAGTTAAATCATCGAAAACTTATATGTTTAAGTATTTGCAAATGCTATAATAATAAATTCAAATTTCTATCAATTAATATGTCGTTCCTTCTCTTAGTAACGTAACATGTCTTGTGGATAGATAATTGTGAATGTATGAATTTGTATAAAGTTAAGGTTTATAAAGAATACAATCGTTATTAAAAAATGCCTTTATTTATTTGTTAAAACTTGGCTTTTTCTAAGTACTGCATTGCTCGCCGTTTTACTTGGGCCACTTCTTCTGGTGTACCAAACTTTTCCTCTACTTCGATCCATTTTTTGTAAAGGATTTTCATTTTTCGAGCTGGCAACTTTTGTGATGTCATTTGTTCCATTACTTGCCTGTAAAATAAGCATAATCTTAAGAAAATACAAGAAAGCTCAGATCTGTACTACACCAGAATACTAACTATTAATTAACGATACATATACGTGCAATAGATTAAAATAGTTTCGACACTATTAACATGAACTAAGTTGCAAGTATAAACTTTACAAGTTAAAATAATTAAGAGATTCGCGAAAATTAATAAACTGACGAACATTAAAAAAAAGTGTAGGTACATTCCTGTATAGTAAACTCACTTACTACTGCTGGGCAGTAGCGCCCCGATATCATAAGGAAATTCAGTATATTGCTTCTTAAAGCCATTAAAACAGTTAAAGATATTAAGTGATCCTAGAGAAAGCAAGGCTCTAACAACTTCTATATACTTGTTAACAATTCCTCACCTAACATGGTCCACATCGCCGCTCTTGAGCAGCATATCCACATAAGTTGAAGCCACGTCGACCCTCTGCGGGTACACGGTTAGTACTTGCTGGAACAACGCCTCCGCACGCTCGTAGTCGCCATACGTTAGCTCTAAAAGTGCAAACTGGACTAGCACTTTCACGTCTGTTAAGAAAAATGATACGTCAATTAGACTTCGCCTTGCCTGATGGTAGAGGGTCACCATTACTTACATATATGTATATAGCATGTGACAACGGTGACACTCAAAGTTTATTGTATCAATAATATAATAATAGATTGTATGAGTACAACTCCGAGTCTGGGGTCCGATTTACCAATCTAACTGCTAATTTGGTCGAACTCGATATTTTCCGTGAAGCGACTGCCATCTGACCTCCACAACTATAAGGCGATATCATAGCATTACAGTTTGACTAGTTGTTGGATTTTTTAGGGCTCCAACTACCCATAACGACTGCCATGGATGTCCGTATGGCAGCCGGGACCGACGGCACAACTAGCTAGACCAATGCAAATATTCATATTCATGCACTGAGCGGGGATTGAACCCGCTTCTCCTGCGTAGAGGCCGCGTTTACTACCACCAAGTCACAGATACTGTCTGTGTGTGTGTGTGTGTGTGTGTGAAATGATCCGAATGTTGTAAACATATTTAATATCAAACTTTTTATACTTACGTTCATTCTTCTCAAGCATAGCAATTGCTCTTTGCATGACCTGTGTAGGACAAATAAATGCTCATTATTACCGTTACTTTGTTCATAATATAAATAAATAGATTTTACATTATTAGAAGCCTACAAACTACAAGTGTGGCTATCAGTGGCAAGACTACAATATTCCTGCTCTACACTTATTACCCAATGAGTAGACACACTACTTGTTTATCCCAATAGTCAACGACAAGATTAACAAACACCCCTGACGTAACAAACAGGATTATAGACTCGAAGACAAGCACCAGCGAAGGTGACGCCATCTGAGATTAGTTTAGTCTATGCTTCCCCATTATTATAAATGTTATTCAGTCTTGTATATAGATGCGAGCAATATTAAACTATCGCCACTGATATATACATCTGCCTGAGGTTAGCGTACGATGTCTATCATTATACCGGGCGGTGAGTAGGGTGGCCAGCCAGCTCACTGGAGAGTTTTTGTGCTGTCAGTTGAAAGACCAAAAGCTTGCCCTGCTTTGTCTTTTACACTGACGGCACAGAAACTTTCAATGCTTGCAGGGTTGCGTCCATAGGCCACGGTGACCACTTTCTATCAGGTGGGCCGTGTGCTTGGTGGCCACCTAAGTGGTATAAAAAAAAATAACAAATTCTCTCAATAAAAAATCTAAATCATGCTTAAAAACCTCACCTGTCGGGCTTTATCTACTAGTCCGAGTTTGAAGCAAGCGATTCCACTCTTAATGTAGGTATTCGGATCCCATCTGTATTTCCTCATCATCAGATCGACCAGCGCTGACAACTCTTGATGTTTACAAGTCTCCACGTAGATGCCCAGCACCTTAGAGTGGACTTTAAACGGTTCATTTATTTGCAGAGCTCCTTCTAACATCCTTTGTTGTGACTCCTGGTAGCGATAAAAATAAAATGTTAAATATTTATTTGACTAACTGTTGACTGCGGAATGTGAAATGCCCTTTAGCGTAAAAAGTAACCAATTATCAAGTGAATTATATACTTATTTGACATCTTAATTGCATACCAGTGTGTAAAAAGTGTGAAGATATAAAGATTACGCAAAAGGAAGTATCAAAAAAATAAATATTCTAAAGTCATGAGCATTGATAATGTACTACAATTCTAAATATTGGTATCATTTCCACTAATAATACAATTTACAAACATATATAGTTATAGAATGACGTGTCAATCTTATCTATTAAAAAGATTAGATTAAATTTACATGTAAGGGTCGCCTGGGATTACAGATGTACTGGAAATGTATTTTTATTTCGAGTATTGTATTTTCGTTATCATGTTTGGTGGGATCCCAGTGTTATTATTAGAAGATTAACTACTAAAGTGGTAGATTTTTAGTAAACATATATTTTTATATTTCATTTATTATAAATAAATTAAACTATCAATTATTAATAGTGTTATAAGTGGTTGCTGATATTTAGTGGTTTTAAGTACAGAGTTTAAAGAGCAGGGTTTAGAAACTGAATTGAATGTTTATTATTATTTCATAAATGTATTAAGTAAGGCAACGCCGCTAGTATCATGGGCACCTTTGCGCCGGGAACGATACGAAGCGGGTTATTTGACTTGACATAATATGACAAAATCTGTATTTGCTAACAATTATGTAACATTTTTATTGTTTATATGTGGGATTTTATTAATATAAAAAAATGAGTTAGTAAATTTGTACAAAAGTTTAAAAAAAACACATAATATATATTGAACACTAAAAAAAAATATTATTTAAATTTACTTAGGTTGAAGTTCATTAATCAAAATTCATTTATTTAATGTATTAATGTAATATGATTTTTATAAATTATAATATTACTTCAATGATTGTAAAACTATCCAAAATATTTATTTTAGAAACTCACTCTAAAGACTAGAAACCGAAATTGAGCCGCTAGTTAGTTACTTAGCCTAGTTTATTTCTAATAAAAAATTCTGTTTTTTTTTAATAAAAAATCCCTACAAGATAGTTTACCTTTAGTTAAGTACCTAACCGAATGGAGGATAGGCTCTCATCAGCAAAACCATTTTAATAAATATACTTTCCCATTATTAAATAACATTAATATGTTACTTAAAAACCATCGCAATTATTAACACCATAATTTATTTGTTCAAATAGGATATTTGTTTTTTTTTTTCTCTCAAAATATAGATAAGTAAAAGTTGTCGCGCCAATTTGACAAACGTTAAATGAATCAAAAATGGCGGTGCAATATATGAATTAGGCTGGCCCTACATATCCGGAATGTCACTCTGTTTTCATAACATAACCTGAATTTCAAAAAGGAAAAACATAAAGTAACTTAACTAAAGTACTATGTTCCTTTTGGTAAGATACTGTTTAGTATTAAGAATCCAAATGTGTACATAATTTAGTTCCGAGTTATTCACTAGATGGCGTTGTACAATTTGTCAGTTTTGTAGATGGCGGTATCGAAAGTCTCCGGAACCATGTTAAAAGCTTCAGTGAATAAAATTGTTTTTGTCCTCGCTGGGAATGTGTGTTGGTTATTTAAACCCCATTCTAACTGCGATTTTTGGGACTGCGGTCCATTTGGTCCTAACGAACCGGGTCATTCGGCAACTTAGGTACTTTACGATTTAAAGTACTTAAGTATTGGCGTGTGGTTGTATTAGTGGATCGCTAATACACCATTGGAGTGTGTGCGTGTTGGCATTCGTGTGGAAGTACGAGACCGTTAGCAGTGAGCCGACAGAGGGCGCAGCGGTGCTTTCGAATCCAAGAGTTGGTTCCTACCGCTATCAATTGCGGTAAAGGAATTGCATGCAGAGCCACCTGGAAGACAAAAGACGCAGTATATGCAAGTCTTTCCTTGAGACACTAGAGGGCGCCACTAGAAGTTAACGTCAAGACATCGACGAAGTGACGACATTGTGACGTGACACAAGTGAGGTTTGGCAGAAAGAAACCGTGAGTACAATTGGAACTGTTTACGCCTTTTGTGAAAGTTGTGGTTTGCGAACATAGTTTGAACTTAGTAAATTTATCAGTGTTTAGAACTTAGAAAAATTATAGTGACTTAATTAGCGACTTAGAATAATTCAGTAGTTAGTTAAAGTAGACTTAGAATAGTTTTGTAAAAAGTGTAACTACGGGGAACCTATGCCCGATTTTGCCTAGATTTGTATTTTTTCCCAAACACTTGTAAAATTTTTGGCTGTGATCTTCAACTTAGAATTCTGTAGTCGTAGACTTAGAGTATTTGAGTGTAAAATTAAGACTTGAATTCTTCGACTTAGAATAAATTTTATGTAAAGCTTGTAGTCTATTTTTGTAGTTCTCTTTAGTGTACTAGAACTTAAATTGTATTAGTGTATTGTAGTTAGATTGTCGTAGTAAATATGGAATCTTTATCAAAGTTGCAATTAGATACAAAGTGTATTATTGAGAAAGGTCGAACTAATTTTAAGAAGTCTCCTAAAGACAGACTAACTCAATCGTACATTGAAACAAGATTAGAAACATTGGAAATCCAATGGACAGAATTTGTGCGAACACATCGTAGTATTATTGAAATTGCAACTGATGAAGAAAGGAAAAGTACATCATATTTTACAAAAGACATTTTTGAGAAAACAGAAGATATTTACACTATATACAAATCGGAATTAAAAGAACTTAAACCTAAACCTACCACTAATAAACATGTAGAAGTTAACAATTTTAATGTTAAATTACCCACAATTGATCCTCCCAAATTTTCTGGACAATATAGTGAATGGAATTCCTTTCGTGATTTATTTTTGTCTTTAATTGATAAAAACGACCAGATCGATGATGTTCAGAAGCTGCATTATCTAAAAGCTCATCTTTCTGGCGAAGCAGCACAACTGTTGAGACATACTCCTATAACTGCATCCAATTATAAGGAAAGCTGGTCTGTGTTGATGGAGCGCTACGATAATAAAAAGCATTTAGCGAATTGCATCTTAAAACGTCTTGTTAATCAACCAGTGATAAAGGAGTCATCAGCGTCCGTAAAAGGCATTTTAGACACCACTGTCGATTGCTTAAGAGCTTTGCGTGCGCTAGGTATTAATGTAGATTCTTGGGATGTCATTGTAATATTTTTAGTACGTTCAAAACTCGATGTCGAATCACGGAAACTGTGGGAAAGGGAAATCAGTACGTCGGACAAGTTACCAACTTTTGTAGAATTTAAGAAGTTCCTAGAATCCAGATTTCGTTCTTTAGAGAACATAGACGAGCCATCAAATAAACAAAATGTAACAAGTACTAATAACCGAAACAACTCTGCCAAATCATTCCATGTCACTTCAAAAACTTGTGTTTTATGTTCAGAGGAGCATACATTGTGTCATTGTAAGCAATTCGCAAAAAAGGACACAGATGAACGTCGTGAATTTGTCCGAGCCAGTAAATTGTGTTTCAATTGTTTAGGTCCAAATCACAACGTCTATCATTGTCGCCAATCCACCAAATGCCAAATATGCAAGAAAAAGCATCACACACTACTTCATCCCAAACCAATCGCAGAATCCACTGGATCTAATAATTCAGCAGACCGGTCTGTAGTGGTTGCAGCTGCAACTACTTCTTCTCAAAGCGAGTGTACCAAAAGGTTTTGTTTATTCACAGATGTCACCAGCCAAGGTCTGTTAGCTACTGCTTTGGTCAATGTGAGGTCAAGAACAGGTACTGCTGTTGTGTTACGAGCTCTGATGGATCAGGGTTCGCAGGTCTCTTTTATTACAGAGGCCGCAGTGCAGATGCTTGGCCTTAGGAAAACACCTGCACGCACCGACATATTGCGGCTAGGCGATGATGAGGGTTCCAGCATACCCTCTAGGTGGATAGTTAAATTCCAGTTGCAATCACGCCTAGATCCCAGTTTTGTTTTGAATGTCGATGCGTATGTTTTAAGCAAACTTACATCGCAACTGCCTGAACGGAAGGTCGTTCAGGTATTGTCAACATTTTCATCCCTCGAGTTAGCCGATCCAACTTTTGACACTCCAGGTAAGATTGACTTACTCTTGAGTACTCGTGTGGTCGGCGAAGTCTTGTTGGAGGGTTTGGTTAAAGGTCCGCCGGGAACGCCCGTCGCACAAAAAACCAAACTAGGTTGGATTCTGTCGGGAGAAATCCAGAGTAATCCAAGGAAGTCTAGTCCAGTATGCTGCCATGCTATTGCAGGCACAGATACCAACGAGCTATTGCGCAAATTTTGGGAGCTCGAATCTGATCAGTTTTTGACTCCTAAGGTCATGTTGACCACTGAGGAACAAAGCTGTGAAGATTTTTACTCCGCAACAACCCAGAGAGATGCAACCGGGCGATATATTGTCAAGTTGCCCTTTAAGTCCACCGATCACAAGTGTTTGTATGGTGAATCGGAGGCAATAGCTCTCAAACGCTTTCACATACTGGAAAGGAGACTTTTGAAAGACCCTGAACTCAAAACGCAGTATAGTGCTGCTATTAATGAGTATCTTGAGTTGGGTCATGCAGAGGTGGTTTCCCAAGCTGAGAAGGGAACTCATGCGGTCTATCTGCCGCATCACGCAGTGGTACGAAACGATAAGAGTACCACCAAGGTTAGGGTCGTTTTCGATGCTTCCTGTCCCGGAAACAACGGAGTTTCATTGAATGACGATTTGATGGTTGGGCCTACCTTGCAAGGGGAATTGCGAAAAATTATTATGCGATGGCGCTGCCACCGCATAAGTTTGGTCGCTGATATTGTCAAGATGTACCGCCAAGTAAAGGTATCAGAGAGTGATGTGAATTATCAACGCATCTTGTGGCGCGACAATCCCGACTCTGAAGTCCAGCACTTACGCTTGCTGCGTGTTACCTTTGGTACATCTTCGGCGCCATACCTAGCTGTACGCACCTTGCAGCAGTTAGCCTACGACGATGGAAAGGATTTTCCTTTGGCAGCTAATTGCGTTCTCAACGACTTCTTCGTTGATGATTTGCTGTCTGGTTGTGATTCGATCGATGAGAGTGAAAAAATCTATGCCGAAATGAACGAGTTACTTGGTCGCGGTGGGTTTCAGCTTCAGAAATGGTCAAGTAACAGCGAGGAGTTTTTGCAGAAGGTAACAAAGGAATCTGTAGGGTCCAGGGAAAATTTGGAATTTAAAGTAGACCATATTGTAAAAATTTTGGGCCTTTCATGGGATAGAAAATCAGATGACTTTAAATATACCGTGAATCTTCCTCAGATGAACCTTCCCGTAACCAAGCGCAGGCTGATTTCGGATATCGCTCGTTTATTTGATCCTCTCGGTTGGATCGCTCCTGTTGTCATCACGGCGAAAGTTCTCATTCAACGAGTTTGGCTATCAGGTATTGGATGGGACGATGAACTTCCAGACAGCATACTTAAAGATTGGCTTAGTTACAGAGGAACTCTTCATAATCTTTGCGCCTTTCACATTCCTCGATGGTTTTATACAAGTCCAGGTGATACAATCGACCTTCAAGGTTTCTCTGACGCATCCAATGCAGCCTATGCAGCTGTGGTGTACGTGCGGTCAGTAGATTGTAATGGTACTGTTCATGTCAGTTTAGTGGCATCCAAAACTAAGGTGGCTCCAGTCAAGGTGGTATCTATACCACGCTTAGAGCTATGCGGCGCAGTGCTGCTATCAAAACTTCTATCAGAAGTTTCGGGCACCTTAGGTATAGGCAAGGAACAAATTCATGCCTGGACTGACTCCTCGGTTGTTTTAGCCTGGCTGAGTAGCCATCCTAGTCGATGGAATACTTTTGTCAGCAATAGGGTATCTGAAATTCTTACCATAACGGAAAGTAATCAGTGGTCACATGTCCAGTCTAAGGATAACCCTGCTGATTGTGCATCTCGAGGAATGAATTCGTTGGACTTTGTCGGGTTTGAGCTTTGGAAGAGCGGACCCAGCTGGCTTAAGGATAAGAGTATTAATTACAATAAGGGTATTATAGCGACCAGTTTAGAGGAACGGAAAGGTAAACATTTAGTGTTAAATGCAGTAATTAATGAGCGCAAGGAAAATAGTATAATTGCGAAATTCTCATCTTTAAAAAGATTAGTTAGAGTAATAGCCATTTGCAGGCGATTTTTAAGGTTAGCACAAAAAAATAGAGAGCCTATTAACACTCTTTTATCCTTTACAGAAATCAATCTCTCATTATTTACTTGCATTAGGATGTGTCAATTGGATCACTTTGAGGAAGAATTCACTAGTTTAAGGAATACGGGAGAGGTTAATAAAAGGAGCAAGCTCTCCTCGCTTAATCCATACCTCGATAGCGATCAAATTTTAAGAGTAGGCGGTCGATTGCACAGAGCTAATATGCATGAAGACATGAAACACCCAATTATTATACCTCACATGTCGCACTTTACAACCCTTTTAATCGCAGATGCTCATGAACGAACTTTACATGGTGGGCCACAGCTAGTATTGAACTATTTGCGTAGTCAGTACTGGATAGTCAATGCCAGGGGTACTGTCAGGGGTTACGTGCGCAAGTGTGTTTCGTGCATTCGATTTTCAGCCCGAGGGATTACGCCATTAATGGGGCAGTTGCCATCCGCCAGGGTCAATGCTCACCGACCTTTCTTTCGCAGTGGTGTGGTCTATGCAGGTCCCATCAGCGTCAGACCAACGAAGGGTCGCGGTTATCACGCCACTAAAGGATATATCTGCCTCTTTGTATGCATGGCTACTCGAGCTATACATTTAGAAATTGTAAGCGACATGACGTCACAAACATTTTTGGCAGCTTTTAAGCGTTTTACAGCTCGACGAGGCCATTGCAGAGAGCTGTGGAGTGATAATGGCACTACTTTCGTTGGGGCTGACAAAGAGTTAAGAGCTCTTTTCCGCCATGAAAGGTCGGGCGTAGCACCTGAAATTGTTGACTGGCTAGCAACTAATGGAACTGAATGGCACTTCATTCCACCTCACTCTCCAAACTTTGGAGGGCTTTGGGAGGCTGGAGTGAAGTCCACGAAGCACCATCTTAGGCGAGTAATAGGCACTAGTACGCTAACATTTGAAGAGATGACGACAGTTCTAGCACAGATTGAGGCTTGCCTAAATTCCAGGCCAATATCTGCAATAAGCACAAATCCTGAGGATCCGTGTCCGTTGACTCCAGGTCACTTTTTAGTCGGTGAACCTCTATTGCTTGTGCCCGAGTCCAACTTTGAGAGCTCTAATATTAGCACATTAAAAAGGTGGCAATTGACACAACGCATGCTTCAGGACTTTTGGCGTCGGTGGTCTAGTGAATATCTCATCCAATTTCTTCATCGTCACAAATGGTCGCACCAAACTCCAGAACCTAAAGTAAGGGACGTCGTATTAGTGATGGAAGATGATTTACCTCCGGCAAGGTGGCTTTATGGTCTTATTGTTGAAAAGCATACTGGCTCGGATAAGGTCACGAGAGTTGTTTCATTGCGCTGTAAGGACTCCATAATAAGGAGACCTGTTTCGAAGCTTATTATACTTCCGGTAAGCAATATGTAATTAGATTTAAGTGTTTACGCCATGTTTGTATAACTATTTAGATTTTGTTTTTGTTTCGTAAGAAAGGTTTATTAATTTGTATTACAGTCCACGAGCTCTGATAACGCCTTCCAGGCTATAGTGTAATACGCTCATGGTGGGCGGTTATCTAATTGTAAGTTTGTCGAACCATGTATAATTCTATCTTTTGATTGTTATGGCCATTCTGTCCATGGTGGGCGGAATGTTTAGTATTAAGAATCCAAATGTGTACATAATTTAGTTCCGAGTTATTCACTAGATGGCGTTGTACAATTTGTCAGTTTTGTAGATGGCGGTATCGAAAGTCTCCGGAACCATGTTAAAAGCTTCAGTGAATAAAATTGTTTTTGTCCTCGCTGGGAATGTGTGTTGGTTATTTAAACCCCATTCTAACTGCGATTTTTGGGACTGCGGTCCAGATACTCTGCTATGTTTAGTACTTTTCATTTAAAAACTCAGTTTATTAACTACTAGTAGTTTGTTTTTTTAAATCATGTTTGTTTAAAAAGACACATCAATCAAGATTGTTCCTAATCAAACAGAGTAAGTTTATGAAATTTACCTAAAATTAAGGCTTCATTAAATATACAACTATTATGTTCCAGCTCTCACCTTGGTCCCAAATCGATTCTCGAAGTAGATCATGCCGAGGGAGATATTCAACTTCTCCTCCTCTTCCCGGAACGAGATGGTCTTCAGCGCCTTCCGGCCAACGGCGCGGGCTTTATCCAACTCCGTAGCCTATAGAAATGGTATACATTACTTAACCACTGTCTCATCACTTATCACCACTGATTCAGTATCCTAATGTGCGGTATGAAAGGAACTTCATCCCACGCACACCCAAGCTGTGGAATTGTGTCCTTGCTGCGGTTTTCTCAAGCGCCTACAATAAGAGGTGCTTCTAAACAGGCATTAGAAGGTTTCTTCAGGGTCGGCAGCGCGAGTGTGAAGCCTTTGATGTTGCACACGTCCATAGGCCACGGTAACCACTTCCCATCAGGTGTGTTTCTCTGCCACCTAACTGTTATATAAAAAAAGGTCTGACTTTTCATCCCCGACGCGGCTTGTTGACAAACCCGCAGCTATAGGAATAGTTGAGACTACGAGTTCCTAATGGGTGTGCCAAGAGAGGCAGCTGTACAATGGGAGAGAAATAGTTTACCTGTAAATGGAAGGCCATATAAGCGATCCACAGCTGGCTGCAGTTAGGGTTGGCTAGCAGCTCCCTCTCAAACTGTTCACTAGACCGCGGCTGCGACTCACTCTCGATGGCTCTATTCTCCATCTCCCTCACTCTCTCATCCTCTTCTCTCACTTTCGCGAGTTTCTCTGCCACTGTTAACTCCTTCCGTTTCTTTTTTGGCTGTTCTTTTTTATGTTTATCTTTTTTTACCTTTTTATCTTTTATTGTCACTTCTAATTCAGATTCTGTATTTGATCCGGCTATATCTTCGGATTCTAATATACGTTTCTTGTTTTTCTTTTCCTTTTTGCTTGTATCTGTGACTTCATTTATTATTGCCGACTCTGGTTTTTCCTTTTTAGCAACTTTTTCCGTAACTTCACCATCGTCCGTTGTATCTGGTTGTTCCACTTCATCCATCATAGAGTCTACCTGTGTTTCTTCCTTTTCCCCTTTACTCTTTTTGACTTTATTTTCTTTAACTTCATCCTCTGTAGATTCTACATTTTTAGCTGGCCAAAAAGGTACTGTTGTCAGGCTGCCGGTCATTATTTTATTAGCTTCGGGGTCCACCTTCAATATTGTGCAGTTTACCTAAAAATATATACATACCATTAGTTACTACGAACGAGAAAGAAGGAACACTCGAAATAAAACCCTGTACCACTCCGTCTGGCCAGCGTGGAAACAGTATGCCAAAATCTCTAAATATTGGGAGAGGCCTGAGCAGTGAATTGCGATAAGCTAATCAATCGAGCTACTACAATTATTTGATGAATATCCACAATTGTTTAACTTTTTTATAATACCAATTGGTTGGCAGACAAGAACACGGCCCACCTGATGGAAAGTGGTTACCGTGGTCTATGGACGTGTGCAACACCAAGGGAGTCACACTCGCGCTGCCAACCCAGTAAGCACAAGAGTTTCTGTGCCTGTTTCAAACTATTGTATAATTCGCAGTCGCAGGACTCTTGCGACCGGTGGATAATGACCCGTTTTGACATGTTTTCTCTGCAGAAACAACATACCGTATCAACAAGAAACTCGAGTGTAGAAGCCGGCAGTAGCGGCGAGTTGGTCTTCTGCCGCTGCAGGTTGTTCTGCAACGTTGCCAGCTCGCTGGACAGAGACACCACGCCGCCGTCCGACAGCGACTTGACAACGCACCACGTTGGTACCCCCACGTCTAGAAAAAAAAGATTGAAAAGTCGTTAAATTAAATATTCTTATCGCTATTCGCTAAATCAATATTCTATTAAATAGACTTACTCTTCACTAGTGTCTCTAAAGTTAAGAAAGCATTATGTCATCACTACTTTGTTGACTGAGTAATTTTCTTTTATTGCTTACTATACCTAATAACTCTTAATATAGATGTGAAATTGGTAGTAAAAAGAAAAAAAAAGCCAATATATCATCAAATTTAAACGACATGTTATTGGTGAAAACTTGTAAATGGCCTTCAATATGTTATGTATTTCATTTTCACCCACTGTTACTTTTTAGCTGAAGTTTTCCTAAAATGTTAAAATAAAATAAAGTCTAGGAGGTGGCACAAATTGTTCAAAGTTCTGACTTGAACTTCTTAAAGTTACTTAATCTGTCAATTGCCATTAAAACAGCAATTACAAAAAGGTAAACAAACTAATCTAATGTTTAGTACCACCGTTACAATGAGGTCTCGTCCTGAGAAGACTCTGGTTAAAACTCAACGGGCTGTTTTTCACATGTTTTTTACAATTTAATTTAATTGGGTATTTCACAAATTTCGGTAACCTATCTTTTAGATGTATTTAATGTCTGTTAAAGATTGTTCATCATTTTCCCATAAAATCTTATTAATTAGAAGAAACACATTTTCACTTTCTTAGCTTAAAGAGTGTGCGAAAAGCGGTCGCTCACGTGACACTCTGCGCCTGACGTCATTAAATAATATCTACGAAGAGACCAACCAACGAAAGTTTCCGTTACGCTAAGTAAATTTTTTATACCGTCAACAGATTATTGCGTTTTGCCTCATGAGAAATACAGATACAAAATCTAAATTTCTTATTATATTTTTTTTTTTGTACATTTTGTATAGTTATTATTTACGTATAAGATATCATATTCAATACATTTCGTATTTAATTGTAATAGTTGTCAAATACCCAATTACAATATTTTATTTGGGTGGCAATATTAGAGAAAATATTTAATATTGAAGCTTATTTGTAAGGTTCTTTAAATTTATAAAAGCCTTTTTGGCAAAGTTTATTGGCATTTACTAGGCTTATGAACTTATAAAGAGGTAGATTTGATTCATTTAAGAAGCTAATTACATGGCCTATGTCCAGTAGTGGACTGTATCGTTCTGACTCGCAGAAGGTACATACATAATATTGGTAAGAAATTTACCTAATTCCACTTCAGGGTTTGTGTTCTTTTTAGGCAGGAACGCTCTTGTATCTGGAACCCTGATATCCATCACATAGCCATGAATCCAAATATTCAACTTATGGGACTGACTGCTGTCAGACCTGTAAACTCGAATGGAAACTATACCAGAGCGACCCCGCATCAGCAGAAACCCTCATCTGTCAATTAAGTGATGTCATTAGCATTCCATATTACTTATTTTTGGATTTATAAATGGAGTAAAAAATATTTATTTAAAAAAAATGGAATGGTATACATACCTTTACGTAAGTCATCTCGTTTTTTCTGACAGTTGATATGTTGTAGCATCATAGAGAGCATAATGCTGATCTCCTCAACTTCCAGGACTTTGACAGCAACGTACTGACCCGGACGGGATATCTGCCATAGTTCCGTTACTCTGTCACCCTAATAAACAAACAGAATATATTTTTGAAATGGGGCAGTAAGCGTAAGTAATATGCCTTTATTATTATTGCTATCCATAATAAATAAAAAAAAAGATTTTATTTTTGGAATGTGCGATCATCAGTTTATTTCTGTGTTTTGAGGAGTAATTTTTGTTATAAAAAAACTTCAAAATTCTGTGTCGTTCTAATTCTAATTTCAAATAAAGTAGGTATTGTCGTTCATACCAACCTCCATGGTAGATTTCAACATATTAGAAGGAGTAGGATAGAGGAGTCCAGGCTCTAAAGCGCAAGGTACCTTAACCATTGTTACTACAGCAAAATGTTTGTAGGAGACCTTCCTTACCATTTTGAGATACTTTGAACTGCTTTTACAGATTTTGACAAAATCATACTGTCAACATGAGAAGACAGAATTCTACAAAAACGTTTCCCATATATTTCAGCCAGAGAATCAAGTTTTTACAATGGTCAATTGCGGCAAGGATTGACAGAAAAGTAAATAAAAATAATTTTTACCAACAAATTTCAAATTTGATGCGAAAATCTTTGTCAGAGTATTAGTTAGTAAGAGCTGAGAAAATTCCTATTAGATTCTTTTAAATACTATTACTAACTATATCAAAAAATTCACTGTCAATTTTATACACTTTTTATATACTGTTTATTTAGTATATTATATTTATTTATTTATGAACTAGTGATAAAATGTATAGTCTCTCTATTGAAGCCTTAACTGTCCGTCACTTGTCTTAGCCAGTTATCAAGTCTATTTGTTAATCCATTTATTGTGGTTGCAGCAATAACGTATCTGGCATTAAGTTCCAATTATGTCATCAAGTTCCTAGCACCTATTGCGTTTTCATCAAAAGCTTGCACTCATGAGTGACTCACATGGTACCTTTTTAAGATTGATTTATATTGGATTTTACGAGTGAGTCCAACACCGAGCAAAAAAGATGCACCAGAGCCTGAGTCATCAATCTGTAGGCGTAATAGGTACCTTGCATGGGAAGTTATCTTGTATTAAAAACTATATACTAACCTTATCGTTAATATATGCCTCGAGCTGCTTGTTATACGGTTCACTAATGTGACACGCCATATCCGACCCAATAATACGGCACGGTAGACTGATCACTACCTTTGTTTCGAAGACATTTTTCATTCTTCCGAGGATTAAGATTCCTTCTTTGATTGTCTAGAAAATGAAAAAAATTAGAGTTTATTAACATACAGCATTTTATTAATTTGTTTGAACATGTTAATCTCAGGAACTTCAGATTCTAATTGAAAAATACTTTTTGGTGTTGAATAGTTCGTTTAAGGAGGAAGATTATAGGCTATATACAGGGTGTATTTTTGAAACGGGGCAGTAAGGGCAAGTACCTTAACCGTTGCAGTTACAGCAAAACGTTCTTAAAAGACCTTCCCTAACTTTTTGGGACATTTTGAATTGCATTCACAGATTTTGTAAAAAACTTACAGTTAGCAAAAAAAATGCAAAAAGTTCAAAATTATTTTTTTTATGCCAATCGATTCTATTTCATGTGGGGATCAAAAAACTCTATGGGACCATTTTAGCTTTCAGTACTAGAAAAGACAGAAATCGCCAAAAACGTTTCCCATACATTTCGTACGGAAATATGATAAATCAACTCGAAACTCATAGGTCAGGTAAAATTTTGAACTTTTTTAAATAAAAAAAATCATTTAAACATTTAAGAAATTGGTTTATGAAATAAATTGCTCAAAATGATTTCCATTTTCACGAATACATAAGTCTATCCTTTTTTGCACTGAACGAATGGCGGCTAATAATGTTCTGGGATGAATATTACGTAAAATGGTCATTAATGCATCCTTGAGCTCTTGAACACTGGCGTACGTCGTCTTATACACGTCGTTTTTCACGAAGCCCCATAAAAAGAAATCAAGTGGTGTTAGATCGGGGCTACGAGGTGGCCACTGTGTTGGACCATGTGTACCTATCCACTGTGTACCGAATAGGCGGCTCAAATTGGAACGTGAAAGGTGACTGTTATGTGGCGGAGCACCATCTTGTTTAAAATGAACTTTTCGCAATTCCGACAGGGGCCATTCGTCCATCTCGTTTTCAAGATGGTGTAAAAGGACTTCATTATACATGGCAGAATTCAGTTTCCCTTCATAAAATTCCACCATTATGACTCGATTGGACATTATACCACACCAACAGTTGAATGAGAAGCGAACCTGATTATGACTTGCCGTAACTCTTAGTGGATTTTCTTTGGACCAATAGTGGTGATTTTTTCTGTTGTACATACCGTTATTGGAAAAATTCGTTTCGTCTGACCACAGTATGTAATTTAAAAATTCATGATCTCTGCTTATTTTTCCTCTTAGCCATCTGCAAAAAGTAAGCCTTCGAACATCATCACCCGGATGTAACACTTGAACTATGCGCCCATATCGATAGCACTTGTAGCCGTATTTCTTCCATATCTTTATCACAAGGGAGTGGGATACACCTACTTCAAGGGCGACTTGCCTGGACGATACCTCTGGATATGCTTCGACATAAGTCAGAACCGCAATCTCCGTGTCCATGTCCACACGAGGCTGCCGCTTTCTTTTGAAAGAACCCTACAATTCCAGGTTTTTCAAAAGATTTGTAATAACCTTTCTTGTTGGCACATGCCGCAACGGATACTTATTGCGGTACCACACTAATGCAGGTCCCGCATTTCGATTATTGACAAAATACGCTTCTAATAAGTCAATTTTTTCACGATTAGAAGACATTTTAGCGAAAATCCTTAATTAATAACTCATACGAAGTTTCTCAGCTGAAACTAAGTATAACACACAGATTTTCGAATCAAATTCGAAATTTGAGGGTAAAAATTCTTTTTATTTACTTTACAGTCAATTCTACCCACGTCCTGGCCATAACAAAAAGTTAGACCATCGTAGAAATTTGTTTCTGTTGCCGAAATGTATGGGAAACGTTTTTGGCGATTTCTGTCTTTCCTAGTACTGAAAGCTAAAATGGTCTCATAGAGTTTTTTGATCCCCACATGAAATAGAATCGATTGGCATAAAAAAAAATTTTTGGACTTTTTGCATTTTTTTTGCCAACTGTAAGTTTTTTACAAAATCTGTGAATGCAGTTCAAAATATGTCAAAAAGTTAGGAAAGGTCTTCTAAGAACGTTTTGCTGTAACTGCAACGGTTAAGGTACTTGCCCTTACTGCCCCGTTTCAAAAATACACCCTGTATATAGCATCATGTTGTATAATAATATATGTAATTATAAATTTCCACAAATTCAGCAGATTCTCATATTTTATCTGAAAATTTATAAGTGGAGGCCATTTTAGGCACAAAGTTATGCTCAACCCCGTGGTATTAAAAATTATACCACGGGGGAAACCGTGGAGGGCCAGTTAGTGTAAACCTATGATAGGAAGAACTGTTCTTAAACTAATTTTAAGATTATATACCTATAAGTATATAATGTAGCCAATTACTTTGTACCCATTGTAGTCCGAAAATTTAGGCAAAAAAAATAACATACCTTATAACTCAGACCATATGTAATTGTTGGCTTCTTTCCTCCACGAGGTAAGTACTCTGCTGTAGCTTCCATCACGATTCACGACTTTGTTATAATAATGTAATTAACTTAAAATCACACGACACGACAACGTACACTGTCTACGCACGACAACGTACGACAAGATGCAAACAGTAAATGAGTAAACATAAACAGTGCTCTCGCTCGCTCTCTCGAACGTCACGTCATAGACATATACTCTTTGTCATAGACTAGAGCGAGATCGGTAGAGTTGCCAGCTCAAATCGGTATATTTGTACTCAAAATCGGCATTTGACAAAAAAATACAATATTCAAAATCAAATTCGTTTATTTATTGAAAAAACCTTACAGACTAATTTATAACAATCACACTTTAGTATAATTATTTATTACACCAATATTCTTTGGCCATAGCCGCGGTCATCTTCGAATTAATTTCAAAATCATAACAATTAGCTGTATTAAAGAGTTTCAGTCGAAAGCCTATTTCGCTGTTTCGTTTTCAAAAGATTAATATGTGAAAATATGCGTTCAACAAATTAGACAACAAAGGAAACATTTGAATTTCATCACTACGCTTTAGTAAACTTACTTCATCCCAAAATAGTTCTACACCATCAGAAAATGTTTTGATTTGTTCCCAATTTCTTAAAATGCGCTACAACAATATTACTATAACTATAGAAGCAGTTTTGCCAATTTTAACATTTTTAGGATCAATTATGTCTAAACCTTTTATTGGATTATTTTTCAATGGAAACCGCGTGGTTATCTGAACTACTTAGTACCGTATTCGACGCAGCAGCACCATAGTAAGTATACGGCGTAAATATCAATAAAATTTCTGGGATTCTTAAAATCAACATTTTCAATTGGAATTAAATATTTTCTTTTCAAGAAACAATCAAAAATAGTTTTTAATGTTCCAGTTATTTTTTCATATAAATGTTCTGCTTACATTTCTTTATTTAAATAGGTAAATAATGGTAATACAAAATCTAAAAATTCAAAAATAATATCGTAGTGGGATCTTGGAGCTTGTGTAATATATGTTCTGCAGCTAAAAGATGATCATTATTAGAGATTTGGTCTATAAAAAATAGTTTTAGAGCAGAGAGTTGTTCCAATATTCTCTTCACTGCTGCATGTACTGATAACCAGCGTGTTTGAGAGGGGTTTTTTTTTTTTTTTTTTTTTTTTTTTTTATATAGGACACGTCAATTGGACCTCGCCTTGCCTGATGGTAAGCTGAAGGCAAAATCCCAGAAAAGAGGGTCACCATTACTTACACATACCGTGTGACAATGGTGACACTCAGCTTGACGGCCTTATCATATGCTTTTTCACGCCCCGCTTAAAGGACCCGGGACTGTAGGAAGAAGGAAACACGTGAGCTGGTAATGAATTCCAGGCCTTAATGGTGCGACAGAGGAAAGAGTCTCCGAACCGCTTGGTTCTTGATCGGATGTTTTGCACCGTGTGCGGATGACATCTAAGACCTGCACGCGTTGTCCTGTGTAGGAAAGGGGAGGGTGGGACTAATTGGAAGAGCTCATCAGAACACTCCCCATGGTACAGACGGTAAAATACAGCCATGGACGCAACATCTCTACGCAGCTGTAAAGGTTCTAGGGTGTTCGTGATCTCGGGATTCCCAATGATGCGGATCGCACGTCGCTGCAACCTGTCGAGAGCATCTAGTAAGTACTTTGCTGAACCGTCCCAGAGATGCGAGCAGTACTCCACACAGGAGCGAATTTGTGTCTTGTATAGAAGACACCGCTGCTCCGGCGTGAAAAATCGTCTCACTCTGTTCAGGACTCCGAGTTTTCGTGAGGCTGTTTTGATGATGCTTTCGATGTAGTTTTTGTTATTCAGGTTGCAGCGAACATCCATACCTAGGATATTGAGATTGTCCTGCAGCGGCAGTGGCGTGCTCTGAAGAGTGGGGAGGGGAAGGAAAGAAGATACTTTTGCTGTAAACGCACATGCCTGCGTCTTCTTGGCATTGAACTCAACCAGGTTCTCAGAGCCCCATTGAGAAATGTGATTCAGGACCCCGTCAAGCTCAGTGACAAGAATCTGCCTTTTCTCCGCGATATCTGACTGCTTGGCCGCTGGATGTCCATGATAACTCCCATGTAAAGTGCTATCGTCTGCATAACAATGAACATTGCCGGTAGACAGCATGTCGTTGATATGCAGAAGAAAGAGAGTGGGTGATAAGACGGACCCCTGGGGCACGCCAGCATTAACCTGCAGAAACTCCGAAGCTCGTCCGTCACAAAGGACGCGAATACGGCGCCCCTGCAGGAAGCTAGCAACCCAGTTGCACAGCCTAGAAGGCAGACCAAAGGCAGGTAGCTTAGAAAGAAGCGATTTGTGCCAGACTCTATCGAAAGCTTTGGCGATGTCAAGACTAATTGCCAGTGACTCGCCGTGCTTGTCCATAGCCTCACCCCAAAGATGGGTAACGTATGCTAGAAGATCACCCGTTGACCGTTTCGGTCTGAAGCCATATTGCCGGTCATTAATTAAGGAGTGATCCTCTAGGTGCCGCATGAGCTGTTTGTTAATTATGTGCTCGAACACTTTGCACAGCACTGAGGTGACGGCTATGGGTCGATAGTTGGCTGGCTCCGAGCGATCCCCCTTCTTGGGAATCGGCTGAACATTCGCCTCTTTCCAAGGCAAAGGCACTGTACCCGAACTGTAGGATAGCCGGTACAGGCGCGTAAGCATTGGAGACAACTCCGCTGCACATTTTTTCAAAACTACCGCTGGAATACCATCCGGACCACTGGCTTTCCGGACATCGAGTGATTGCAGCACTGCACGGACATCGCTTTGCCTGATATGGATATCAGGCATCGCGTGGTCACTGTCGGGTAGTGTTGGTGGCTGGGTACCACAATCATCGATTCGGGAGTTGGCCGCAAAGAGATTAGCCAGCAGATTTGCCTTCTCTTGCGGCTCATGGGCCAGGGATCCATCAGGGTTACGCAGCGGAGGCAGCGAAGGCTGACAGAAGTTGGCTTGCACGGCTTTAGCCAGTCGCCAGTAGCCACGGCTTCCCGTGGGATGCATCACTAGCTCTTGACCAAGCCGCGCTATGCGCAGGGCATCCGCTCTGACATAGGCCCTTCTACAGACCTTTGTGGCTCTGTTGTACGCCGCCTTGAAGTGGCCCAGATTGGGATGGCGCGTGGCGCGCGCCCTTACCCAAGCGCGGTACGCAGACTGTTTTTGTTCAACAGCTTCCGCGCACTCGCGCCCGAACCAAGGGCGCACCCCGCGGTCACCGGTGACATCGGTGTATGAGATATAGTATTCCATACCCAGACCGATCTCACCGGCGACAGCAGTAGCACAATCCGATGGGTTCTTACCTTCAAAGCAGCGCTCAACCCACGGGATGGACGCAAAATAGTCACGAAGTCCATCCCAGTCCGCTGACGAGTAGTGCCAGAGACGCCGCTTCCCCCGCACTGGTCGTGGAGGCGCCATAATAGGCACCGTGGAACAGACCAGGCAGTGGTCAGAGTTGCCTAACGCGGCTCGCACCGATACACTGTACCGGTCCGGATCACTCGTCAGCAGAAGGTCTAGCAGAGAAGGTGCTTGGCCCGACCTTCTTGGTATCCTAGTGACCTCGTGCACCAATTGGGTCAGGCCGTGCGCCAGAGCAAATGCGTGGGCGGCTCTTCCCGCATGGTCTGTTTTGGAGGAGCCCAACCAGATCTCGTGGTGGGCGTTAAAATCCCCCAAAAATACCATTTCGGCATTCGGAAATCGCTCCTGCGCATCATCTGCCGCCTGACTCAGATATTCAAAGAGTCGAGTTGTCTCAGCATCTCCTGTATGGGAACGGTAGAGGCACACATAGATCTGACTCGTAGGGCCATGGTCTACGTGTACCCAAAGGACGGAGAAGGATGGGTCCTCTAGGCAGCGCAAACGGCGACAGCAAACATCCGCCCTAACAAACACGCACACCCCGGCTTTTGCACGAAAACTTTCCTCAAGAACATAGCCAGGGTAGAGCAAGTAGGTCGTGTCGTCAGGGCGGTGTATTTGCGTCTCCGTTAGAAAAAACATGGCAGGTTTCGCCGTCTCTAGGTGTTGGTGGACGGCGTTGAGGTTTGCATGGAGCCCACAGATGTTTGTGGACTCCACCTCAAATAGCAAGCTTTTGGGAGTGTGACGAGCCGCTGTGTTGCCTTTTTCTGTGAATTGCGCTGCCATGAGTTTGGGTGGGAGAAGGCGTGAAAAAAGAAGTGATTGCCGCCGCAGCACCGTGTGACAAAGCGCGGGATATTGGTTTTATCTATGAATGTGAGGCATGGCGAGAGCCGACGCGCCGAACGGAAGGGCCCCCGTACCCGCCCCGAGTATGGTCGCCGGGCTCCCAAATCCGGTCACCAACCGGCACGACGAACCATATCGGGATTATGCGCGGCCTGGTGAGGCAGCCTCCCAAGGTGGTTAACCCCAGTTGGGCCCCTGTACTATACCGCGGGCGGCCAGCGGCACCACCGTTTCTACAGGTCTCCCTGTTCGGCGCATCGCCCCGCGCCATCCCCACTAGACTACGCCAAGACCCACTGGTCCCACTAGTGCTGCGACAACCACCACCTCTGCCCGGCTATGCACATGCTGACCCCTGAACACAATCCAACCGAGATTGAATTGCTATGGAGGGTTTTTCGCAATAGTGCACGGTGGTACCTACCCGGTCGAAACTTGAGACAAATTTGTGCCACCAAGTTTCTACCACCAGTTAAAAAGTTTGGGGTGAAGTGTTTTATGGACTTTTAAGTCGCAAAGCATTTGAAAGTTTTTAAACTCTGCCGCTCTCTTTGGGCTAGAAGAAAAGTAGTTGTAAATGTATCTTACAATATCCTCTATAAAGCGTGGCAATTTGAAACGATGAAACGAGCGGCAGGCGCGTTTTAAGTATAAAAATGTTGGGAATTTCATTTTGCAGCAATGTTACTACAGAATTAATACGTCCCATCATTATTATCTTTATATGGAATATCATTGCTTCTAAAAAAGTTTACACTGTGTTCAAATAAGAGCTAAAAACAATCTTTAATACGATTCATTTTCGCATATCTCACGACTAAGCACAAGTGTTTGGTTGTACTAAGATCAGTGGACTTGTCAATAATAAGCGAAAACTTAGTTTGCCCTAAATCTTCACACATAAATTATTAAAACTGTCTTTACCTGTAATATGATCAATTAGGTATGTCATGAGTTTTGGTCGAAGAGCATTTTATTTCTTTTGCTATTTTTGAATCAGGACAAACGGCTTGCATCAGCTTCGGTAGGTGCTCCATAATAGTGAATGGTAGATTGTGTTCAACAACAAACGACGCTAATCTTATTTCACCCGAAATTAAAATAAAGAAATAAAATTATGTAGGTATATCTAGTAGCGATTAGGGTCTGATTATATCCACTGCTTCTATAAACCGATAAGTACAAAACAAAATAATATAACAATGTAAGTAGTATCATAAAAGAAATTAAAAAAATTATCCTTAACCAGTGTATCAGATTTTTGAGTTTTGGTCACAGTAATTGATGATATCTTCGGTTGTGATTTTATATTCTTTGATGATACTGAGTGTGCTTGTGACGAACTATGTTTCTTTATAGCGTCTTTTCCTGATGTGATGTTGATATTTTTATTACAACTCTTACAATAGGCATGGCTTTCGCCTTTACGACTATCTTGCAGCCAGCCTGGAAATTGTTCTTCCCATACTTTTCTATAATATTGTAGATATATTTTTCTTCTTACACTCACACTTGTGCTTGGCTCCTCGTCAGACGACATTTTAACTTAATGATCTGATTTTGTAGGCACTCTTTAGGTTATGTACTCTCTCTTCAAAGCTAAGAAAATTAATGAAAAACTAAACCAGAATTCCTGTTTATATACACTAGACAGGTAAATTCCCAAGCAGGAAGTCCCTTAATAACACCGAATTGTAGGATACAAGGGTATTCCCCAAAATATATGGAACATTGTGCACTAGGTTCATACTATTAGGGGCTTCCCCGTAACGTAAAACATAAATAAAAAGGGTTGCCAACTTAAAAGTGTAAAATCGGTAGAAACATCGGGTAAACTTCTATGTTTTCTCAGAAATCGTAGAAAAATCGTTATATTTTGGTATTTCGATAGAACAGAGCCCATATCGGTAGAAATACCAAAAAATCGGTAGGTTCGAGACCACTGCTTATTATTCACAACTAAAATTATATTTTTGACAATATCGACAGATGTAGTGTGACCATGCTAAAAATTTATTATCTACCAAGGATGCTTTTCTACTTTTCATGGTACAAAATTAAAAGTATTACATTTATTTACAGATATCGAAAATGAATCCGGAAACCCTAAAAGTATTACGACTACATGAACATCCGCAGTATCTAAAGCCATGTTGTGAACTAATAAATGATGAATGGCCGCGCAGTGAAACGGGGAGGATGATGTGGCTACGGGCTTCCGGCAACCACCTTCCTACCAGTCTAATTATTATTAACGATAAGAAATATCTTTTAGGACACTGTAAATTAACTGCTATACCAAGTATACCTGACAGTTGTTTTATAGAAACCGTAGTTATTAATAAGTTAATGCGTGGACAGAAACTTGGAAGTTAGTTACCTGATGAGGCAAGTGGAACAATATTGTATAAACGTGCTGAAGTTGAAAATGCTACATTTATCTACAAAAGGACAAGAAGATTTCTATACGAAATTAGGATATGTAGTATGTGAACCAGTGTCAATGTATGGCACGCGTTTGATAAATAATAAACCGATAACAGTAGCTAATAAAATTCAAAATAAAGTGCCAGAAAATAATGCTACTCAAGCAAATGGGCCATGCCCGCCGCCACTCCCACCCCCACCGATGCCCAAACCGAGTTTGGTGCCTACCAATGCAGTTAAATCATCGAAAACTTATATGTTTAAGTATTTGCAAATGCTATAATAATAAATTCAAATTTCTATCAATTAATATGTCGTTCCTTCTCTTAGTAACGTAACATGTCTTGTGGATAGATAATTGTGAATGTATGAATTTGTATAAAGTTAAGGTTTATAAAGAATACAATCGTTATTAAAAAATTCCTTTATTTATTTGTTAAAACTTGGCTTTTTCTAAGTACTGCATTGCTCGCCGTTTTACTTGGGCCACTTCTTCTGGTGTACCAAACTTTTCCTCTACTTCGATCCATTTTTTGTAAAGGATTTTCATTTTTCGAGCTGGCAACTTTTGTGATGTCATTTGTTCCATTACTTGCCTGTAAAATAAGCATAATCTTAAGAAAATACAAGAAAGCTCAGATCTGTACTACACCAGAATACTAACTATTAATTAACGATACATATACGTGCAATAGATTAAAATAGTTTCGACACTATTAACATGAACTAAGTTGCAAGTATAAACTTTACAAGTTAAAATAATTAAGAGATTCGCGAAAATGAATAAACTGACGAACATTAAAAAAAAGTGTAGGTACATTCCTGTATAGTAAACTCACTTACTACTGCTGGGCAGTAGCGCCCCGATATCATAAGGAAATTCAGTATATTGCTTCTTAAAGCCATTAAAACAGTTAAAGATATTAAGTGATCCTAGAGAAAGCAAGGCTCTAACAACTTCTATATACTTGTTAACAATTCCTCACCTAACATGGTCCACATCGCCGCTCTTGAGCAGCATATCCACATAAGTTGAAGTCACGTCGACCCTCTGCGGGTACACGGTTAGTACTTGCTGGAACAACGCCTCCGCACGCTCGTAGTCGCCATACGTTAGCTCTAAAAGTGCAAACTGGACTAGCACTTTCACGTCTGTTAAGAAAAATGATACGTCAATTAGACTTCGCCTTGCCTGATGGTAGAGGGTCACCATTACTTACATATATGTATATAGCATGTGACAACGGTGACACTCAAAGTTTATTGTATCAATAATATAATAATAGATTGTATGAGTACAACTCCGAGTCTGGGGTCCGATTTACCAATCTAACTGCTAATTTGGTCGAACTCGATATTTTCCGTGAAGCGACTGCCATCTGACCTCCACAACTATAAGGCGATATCATAGCATTACAGTTTGACTAGTTGTTGGATTTTTTAGGGCTCCAACTACCCATAACGACTGCCATGGATGTCCGTATGGCAGCCGGGACCGACGGCACAACTAGCTAGACCAATGCAAATATTCATATTCATGCACTGAGCGGGGATTGAACCCGCTTCTCCTGCGTAGAGGCCGCGTTTACTACCACCAAGTCACAGATACTGTCTGTGTGTGTGTGTGTGTGTGTGTGTGTGTGTGTGAAATGATCCGAATGTTGTAAAAATATTTAATATCAAACTTTTTATACTTACGTTCATTCTTCTCAAGCATAGCAATTGCTCTTTGCATGACCTGTGTAGGACAAATAAATGCTCATTATTACCGTTACTTTGTTCATAATATAAATAAATAGATTTTACATTATTAGAAGCCTACAAACTACAAGTGTGGCTATCAGTGGCAAGACTACAATATTCCTGCTCTACACTTATTACCCAATGAGTAGACACACTACTTGTTTATCCCAATAGTCAACGACAAGATTAACAAACACCCCTGACGTAACAAACAGGATTATAGACTCGAAGACAAGCACCAGCGAAGGTGACGCCATCTGAGATTAGTTTAGTCTATGCTTCCCCATTATTATAAATGTTATTCAGTCTTGTATATAGATGCGAGCAATATTAAACTATCGCCACTGATATATACATCTGCCTGAGGTTAGCGTACGATGTCTATCATTATACCGGGCGGTGAGTAGGGTGGCCAGCCAGCTCACTGGAGAGTTTTTGTGCTGTCAGTTGAAAGACCAAAAGCTTGCCCTGCTTTGTCTTTTACACTGACGGCACAGAAACTTTCAATGCTTGCAGGGTTGCGTCCATAGGCCACGGTGACCACTTTCTATCAGGTGGGCCGTGTGCTTGGTGGCCACCTAAGTGGTATAAAAAAAAATAACAAATTCTCTCAATAAAAAATCTAAATCATGCTTAAAAACCTCACCTGTCGGGCTTTATCTACTAGTCCGAGTTTGAAGCAAGCGATTCCACTCTTAATGTAGGTATTCGGATCCCATCTGTATTTCCTCATCATCAGATCGACCAGCGCTGACAACTCTTGATGTTTACAAGTCTCCACGTAGATGCCCAGCACCTTAGAGTGGACTTTAAACGGTTCATTTATTTGCAGAGCTCCTTCTAACATCCTTTGTTGTGACTCCTGGTAGCGATAAAAATAAAATGTTAAATATTTATTTGACTAACTGTTGACTGCGGAATGTGAAATGCCCTTTAGCGTAAAAAGTAACCAATTATCAAGTGAATTATATACTTATTTGACATCTTAATTGCATACCAGTGTGTAAAAAGTGTGAAGATATAAAGATTACGCAAAAGGAAGTATCAAAAAAATAAATATTCTAAAGTCATAAGCATTGATAATGTACTACAATTCTAAATATTGGTATCATTTCCACTAATAATACAATTTACAAACATATATAGTTATAGAATGACGTGTCAATCTTATCTATTAAAAAGATTAGATTAAATTTACATGTAAGGGTCGCCTGGGATTACAGATGTACTGGAAATGTATTTTTATTTCGAGTATTGTATTTTCGTTATCATGTTTGGTGGGATCCCAGTGTTATTATTAGAAGATTAACTACTAAAGTGGTAGATTTTTAGTAAACATATATTTTTATATTTCATTTATTATAAATAAATTAAACTATCAATTATTAATAGTGTTATAAGTGGTTGCTGATATTTAGTGGTTTTAAGTACAGAGTTTAAAGAGCAGGGTTTAGAAACTGAATTGAATGTTTATTATTATTTCATAAATGTATTAAGTAAGGCAACGCCGCTAGTATCATGGGCACCTTTGCGCCGGGAACGATACGAAGCGGGTTATTTGACTTGACATAATATGACAAAATCTGTATTTGCTAACAATTATGTAACATTTTTATTGTTTATATGTGGGATTTTATTAATATAAAAAAATGAGTTAGTAAATTTGTACAAAAGTTTAAAAAAAACACATAATATATATTGAACACTAAAAAAAAATATTATTTAAATTTACTTAGGTTGAAGTTCATTAATCAAAATTCATTTATTTAATGTATTAATGTAATATGATTTTTATAAATTATAATATTACTTCAATGATTGTAAAACTATCCAAAATATTTATTTTAGAAACTCACTCTAAAGACTAGAAACCGAAATTGAGCCGCTAGTTAGTTACTTAGCCTAGTTTATTTCTAATATGTGTTTTTTTTAATAAAAAATCCCTACAAGATAGTTTACCTTTAGTTAAGTACCTAACCGAATGGAGGATAGGCTCTCATCAGCAAAACCATTTTAATAAATATACTTTCCCATTATTAAATAACATTAATATGTTACTTAAAAACCATCGCAATTATTAACACCATAATTTATTTGTTTAAATAGGATATTTGTTTTTTTTTTCTCTCAAAATATAGATAAGTAAAAGTTGTCGCGCCAATTTGACAAACGTTAAATGAATCAAAAATGGCGGTGCAATATATGAATTAGGCTGGCCCTACATATCCGGAATGTCACTCTGTTTTCATAACATAACCTGAATTTCAAAAAGGAAAAACATAAAGTAACTTAACTAAAGTACTATGTTCCTTTTGGTAAGATACTCTGCTATGTTTAGTACTTTTCATTTAAAAACTCAGTTTATTAACTACTAGTAGTTTGTTTTTTTAAATCATGTTTGTTTAAAAAGACACATCAATCAAGATTGTTCCTAATCAAACAGAGTAAGTTTATGAAATTTACCTAAAATTAAGGCTTCATTAAATATACAACTATTATGTTCCAGCTCTCACCTTGGTCCCAAATCGATTCTCGAAGTAGATCATGCCGAGGGAGATATTCAACTTCTCCTCCTCTTCCCGGAACGAGATGGTCTTCAGCGCCTTCCGGCCAACGGCGCGGGCTTTATCCAACTCCGTAGCCTATAGAAATGGTATACATTACTTAACCACTGTCTCATCACTTATCACCACTGATTCAGTATCCTAATGTGCGGTATGAAAGGAACTTCATCCCACGCACACCCAAGCTGTGGAATTGTGTCCTTGCTGCGGTTTTCTCAAGCGCCTACAATAAGAGGTGCTTCTAAACAGGCATTAGAAGGTTTCTTCAGGGTCGGCAGCGCGAGTGTGAAGCCTTTGATGTTGCACACGTCCATAGGCCACGGTAACCACTACCCATCAGGTGTGTTTCTCTGCCACCTAACTGTTATATAAAAAAAGGTCTGACTTTTCATCCCCGACGCGGCTTGTTGACAAACCCGCAGCTATAGGAATAGTTGAGACTACGAGTTCCTAATGGGTGTGCCAAGAGAGGCAGCTGTACAATGGGAGAGAAATAGTTTACCTGTAAATGGAAGGCCATATAAGCGATCCACAGCTGGCTGCAGTTAGGGTTGGCTAGCAGCGCCCTCTCAAACTGTTCACTAGACCGCGGCTGCGACTCACTCTCGATGGCTCTATTCTCCATCTCCCTCACTCTCTCTTCCTCTTCTCTCACTTTCGCGAGTTTCTCTGCCACTGTTAACTCCTTCCGTTTCTTTTTTGGCTGTTCTTTTTTATGTTTATCTTTTTTTACCTTTTTATCTTTTATTGTCACTTCTAATTCAGATTCTGTATTTGATCCGGCTATATCTTCGGATTCTAATATACGTTTCTTGTTTTTCTTTTCCTTTTTGCTTGTATCTGTGACTTCATTTATTATTGCCGACTCTGGTTTTTCCTTTTTAGCAACTTTTTCCGTAACTTCACCATCGTCCGTTGTATCTGGTTGTTCCACTTCATCCATCATAGAGTCTACCTGTGTTTCTTCCTTTTCCCCTTTACTCTTTTTGACTTTATTTTCTTTAACTTCATCCTCTGTGGATTCTACATTTTTAGCTGGCCAAAAAGGTACTGTAGTCAGGCTGCCGGTCATTATTTTATTAGCTTCGGGGTCCACCTTCAATATTGTGCAGTTTACCTAAAAATATATACATACCATTAGTTACTACGAACGAGAAAGAAGGAACACTCGAAATAAAACCCTGTACCACTCCGTCTGGCCAGCGTGGAAACAGTATGCCAAAATCTCTAAATATTGGGAGAGGCCTGAGCAGTGAATTGCGATAAGCTAATCAATCGAGCTACTACAATTATTTGATGAATATCCACAATTGTTTAACTTTTTTATAATACCAATTGGTTGGCAGACAAGAACACGGCCCACCTGATGGAAAGTGGTTACCGTGGTCTATGGACGTGTGCAACACCAAGGGAGTCACACTCGCGCTGCCAACCCAGTAAGCACAAGAGTTTCTGTGCCTGTTTCAAACTATTGTATAATTCGCAGTCGCAGGACTCTTGCGACCGGTGGATAATGACCCGTTTTGACATGTTTTCTCTGCAGAAACAACATACCGTATCAACAAGAAACTCGAGTGTAGAAGCCGGCAGTAGCGGCGAGTTGGTCTTCTGCCGCTGCAGGTTGTTCTGCAACGTTGCCAGCTCGCTGGACAGAGACACCACGCCGCCGTCCGACAGCGACTTGACAACGCACCACGTTGGTACCCCCACGTCTAGAAAAAAAAGATTGAAAAGTCGTTAAATTAAATATTCTTATCGCTATTCGCTAAATCAATATTCTATTAAATAGACTTACTCTTCACTAGTGTCTCTAAAGTTAAGAAAGCATTATGTCATCACTACTTTGTTGACTGAGTAATTTTCTTTTATTGCTTACTATACCTAATAACTCTTAATATAGATGTGAAATTGGTAGTAAAAAGAAAAAAAAAGCCAATATATCATCAAATTTAAACGACATGTTATTGGTGAAAACTTGTAAATGGCCTTCAATATGTTATGTATTTCATTTTCACCCACTGTTACTTTTTAGCTGAAGTTTTCCTAAAATGTTAAAATAAAATAAAGTCTAGGAGGTGGCACAAATTGTTCAAAGTTCTGAATTGAACTTCTTAAAGTTACTTAATCTGTCAATTGCCATTAAAACAGCAATTACAAAAAGGTAAACAAACTAATCTAATGTTTAGTACCACCGTTACAATGAGGTCTCGTCCTGAGAAGACTGGTTAAAACTCAACGGGCTGTTTTTCACATGTTTTTTACAATTTCATTTAATTGGGTATTTCACAAATTTCGGTAACCTATCTTTTAGATGTATTTAATGTCTGTTAAAGATTGTTCATCATTTTCCCATAAAATCTTATTAATTAGAAGAAACACATTTTCACTTTCTTAGCTTAAAGAGTGTGCGAAAAGCGGTCGCTCACGTGACACTCTGCGCCTGACGTCATTAAATAATATCTACGAAGAGACCAACCAACGAAAGTTTCCGTTACGCTAAGTAAATTTTTTATAGTTACGTCACGCGAACCGTCAACAGATTATTGCGTTTTGCCTCATGAGAAATACAGATACAAAATCTCAATTTCATTTTATATTTTTTTTTGTACATTTTGTATAGTTATTATTTACGTATAAGATAAATCATATTCAATACATTTCGTATTTAATTGTAATAGTTGTCAAATACCCAATTACAATATTTTATTTGGGTGGCAATATTAGAGAAAATATTTAATATTGAAGCTTATTTGTAAGGTTCTTTAAATTTATAAAAGCCTTTTTGGCAAAGTTTATTGGCATTTACTAGGCTTATGAACTTATAAAGAGGTAGATTTGATTAATTTAAGAAGCTAATTACATGGCCTATGTCCAGTAGTGGACTGTATCGTTCTGACTCGCAGAAGGTACATACATAATATTGGTAAGAAATTTACCTAATTCCACTTCAGGGTTTGTGTTCTTTTTAGGCAGGAACGCTCTTGTATCTGGAACCCTGATATCCATCACATAGCCATGAATCCAAATATTCAACTTATGGGACTGACTGCTGTCAGACCTGTAAACTCGAATGGAAACTATACCAGAGCGACCCCGCATCAGCAGAAACCCTCATCTGTCAATTAAGTGATGTCATTAGCATTCCATATTACTTATTTTTGGATTTATAAATGGAGTAAAAAATATTTATTTAAAAAAAATGGAATGGTATACATACCTTTACGTAAGTCATCTCGTTTTTTCTGACAGTTGATATGTTGTAGCATCATAGAGAGCATAATGCTGATCTCCTCAACTTCCAGGACTTTGACAGCAACGTACTGACCCGGACGGGATATCTGCCATAGTTCCGTTACTCTGTCACCCTAATAAACAAACAGAATATATTTTTGAAATGGGGCAGTAAGCGTAAGTAATATGCCTTTATTATTATTGCTATCCATAATAAATAAAAAAAAAGATTTTATTTTTGGAATGTGCGATCATCAGTTTATTTCTGTGTTTTGAGGAGTAATTTTTGTTATAAAAAAACTTCAAAATTCTGTGTCGTTCTAATTCTAATTTCAAATAAAGTAGGTATTGTCGTTCATACCAACCTCCATGGTAGATTTCAACATATTAGAAGGAGTAGGATAGAGGAGTCCAGGCTCTAAAGCGCAAGGTACCTTAACCATTGTTACTACAGCAAAATGTTTGTAGGAGACCTTCCTTACCATTTTGAGATACTTTGAACTGCTTTTACAGATTTTGACAAAATCATACTGTCAACATGAGAAGACAGAATTCTACAAAAACGTTTCCCATATATTTCAGCCAGAGAATCAAGTTTTTACAATGGTCAATTGCGGCAAGGATTGACAGAAAAGTAAATAAAAATAATTTTTACCAACAAATTTCAAATTTGATGCGAAAATCTTTGTCAGAGTATTAGTTAGTAAGAGCTGAGAAAATTCCTATTAGATTCTTTTAAATACTATTACTAACTATATCAAAAAATTCACTGTCAATTTTATACACTTTTTATATACTGTTTATTTAGTATATTATATTTATTTATTTATGAACTAGTGATAAAATGTATAGTCTCTCTATTGAAGCCTTAACTGTCCGTCACTTGTCTTAGCCAGTTATCAAGTCTATTTGTTAATCCATTTATTGTGGTTGCAGCACTAACGTATCTGGCATTAAGTTCCAATTATGTCATCAAGTTCCTAGCACCTATTGCGTTTTCATCAAAAGCTTGCACTCATGAGTGACTCACATGGTACCTTTTTAAGATTGATTTATATTGGATTTTACGAGTGAGTCCAACACCGAGCAAAAAAGATGCACCAGAGCCTGAGTCATCAATCTGTAGGCGTAATAGGTACCTTGCATGGGAAGTTATCTTGTAATAAAAACTATATACTAACCTTATCGTTAATATATGCCTCGAGCTGCTTGTTATACGGTTCACTAATGTGACACGCCATATCCGACCCAATAATACGGCATGGTAGACTGATCACTACCTTTGTTTCGAAGACATTTTTCATTCTTCCGAGGATTAAGATTCCTTCTTTGATTGTCTAGAAAATGAAAAAAATTAGAGTTTATTAACATACAGCATTTTATTAATTTGTTTGAACATGTTAATCTCAGGAACTTCAGATTCTAATTGAAAAATACTTTTTGGTGTTGAATAGTTCGTTTAAGGAGGAAGATTATAGGCTATATATATAGCATCATGTTGTATAATAATATATGTAATTATAAATTTCCACAAATTCAGCAGATTCTCATATTTTATCTGAAAATTTATAAGTGGAGGCCATTTTAGGCACAAAGTTATGCTCAACCCCGTGGTATTAAAAATTATACCACGGGGGAAACCGTGGAGGGCCAGTTAGTGTAAACCTATGATAGGAAGAACTGTTCTTAAACTAATTTTAAGATTATATACCTATAAGTATATAATGTAGCCAATTACTTTGTACCCATTGTAGTCCGAAAATTTAGGCAAAAAAAATAACATACCTTATAACTCAGACCATATGTAATTGTTGGCTTCTTTCCTCCACGAGGTAAGTACTCTGCTGTAGCTTCCATCACGATTCACGACTTTGTTATAATAATGTAATTAACTTAAAATCACACGACACGACAACGTACACTGTCTACGCACGACAACGTACGACAAGATGCAAACAGTAAATGAGTAAACATAAACAGTGCTCTCGCTCGCTCTCTCGAACGTCACGTCATAGACATATACTCTTTGTCATAGACTAGAGCGAGATCGGTAGAGTTGCCAGCTCAAATCGGTATATTTGTACTCAAAATCGGCATTTGACAAAAAAATACAATATTCAAAATCAAATTCGTTTATTTATTGAAAAAACCTTACAGACTAATTTATAACAATCACACTTAAGTATAATTATTTATTACACCAATATTCTTTGGCCATAGCCGCGGTCATCTTCGAATTAATTTCAAAATCATAACAATTAGCTGTATTAAAGAGTTTCAGTCGACAGCCTATTTCGCTGTTTCGTTTTCAAAAGATTAATATGTGAAAATATGCGTTCAACAAATTAGACAACAAAGGAAACATTTGAATTTCATCACTACGCTTTAGTAAACTTACTTCATCCCAAAATAGTTCTACACCATCAGAAAATGTTTTGATTTGTTCCCAATTTCTTAAAATGCGCTACAACAATATTACTATAACTATAGAAGCAGTTTTGCCAATTTTAACATTTTTAGGATCAATTATGTCTAAACCTTTTATTGGATTATTTTTCAATGGAAACCGCGTGGTTATCTGAACTACTTAGTACCGTATTCGACGCAGCAGCACCATAGTAAGTATACGGCGTAAATATCAATAAAATTTCTGGGATTCTTAAAATCAACATTTTCAATTGGAATTAAATATTTTCTTTTCAAGAAACAATCAAAAATAGTTTTTAATGTTCCAGTTATTTTTTCATATAAATGTTCTGCTTACATTTCTTTATTTAAATAGGTAAATAATGGTAATACAAAATCTAAAAATTCAAAAATAATATCGTAGTGGGATCTTGGAGCTTGTGTAATATATGTTCTGCAGCTAAAAGATGATCATTATTAGAGATTTGGTCTATAAAAAATAGTTTTAGAGCAGAGAGTTGTTCCAATATTCTCTTCACTGCTGCATGTACTGATAACCAGCGTGTTTGAGAGGGGTGAAGTGTTTTATGGACTTTTAAGTCGCAAAGCATTTGAAAGTTTTTAAACTCTGCCGCTCTCTTTGGGCTAGAAGAAAAGTAGTTGTAAATGTATCTTACAATATCCTCTATAAAGCGTGGCAATTTGAAACGATGAAACGAGCGGCAGGCGCGTTTTAAGTATAAAAATGTTGGGAATTTCATTTTGCAGCAATGTTACTACAGAATTAATACGTCCCATCATTATTATCTTTATATGGAATATCATTGCTTCTAAAAAAGTTTACACTGTGTTCAAATAAGAGCTAAAAACAATCTTTAATACGATTCATTTTCGCATATCTCACGACTAAGCACAAGTGTTTGGTTGTACTAAGATCAGTGGACTTGTCAATAATAAGCGAAAACTTAGTTTGCCCTAAATCTTCACACATAAATTATTAAAACTGTCTTTACCTGTAATATGATCAATTAGGTATGTCATGAGTTTTGGTCGAAGAGCATTTTATTTCTTTTGCTATTTTTGAATCAGGACAAACGGCTTGCATCAGCTTCGGTAGGTGCTCCATAATAGTGAATGGTAGATTGTGTTCAACAACAAACGACGCTAATCTTATTTCACCCGAAATTAAAATAAAGAATTAAAATTATGTAGGTATATCTAGTAGCGATTAGGGTCTGATTATATCCACTGCTTCTATAAACCGATAAGTACAAAACAAAATAATATAACAATGTAAGTAGTATCATAAAAGAAATTAAAAAAATTATCCTTAACCAGTGTATCAGATTTTTGAGTTTTGGTCACAGTAATTGATGATATCTTCGGTTGTGATTTTATATTCTTTGATGATACTGAGTGTGCTTGTGACGAACTATGTTTCTTTATAGCGTCTTTTCCTGATGTGATGTTGATATTTTTATTACAACTCTTACAATAGGCATGGCTTTCGCCTTTACGACTATCTTGCAGCCAGCCTGGAAATTGTTCTTCCCATACTTTTCTATAATATTGTAGATATATTTTTCTTCTTACACTCACACTTGTGCTTGGCTCCTCGTCAGACGACATTTTAACTTAATGATCTGATTTTGTAGGCACTCTTTAGGTTATGTACTCTCTCTTCAAAGCTAAGAAAATTAATGAAAAACTAAACCAGAATTCCTGTTTATATACACTAGACAGGTAAATTCCCAAGCAGGAAGTCCCTTAATAACACCGAATTGTAGGATACAAGGGTATTCCCCAAAATATATGGAACATTGTGCACTAGGTTCATACTATTAGGGGCTTCCCCGTAACGTAAAACATAAATAAAAAGGGTTGCCAACTTAAAAGTGTAAAATCGGTAGAAACATCGGGTAAACTTCTATGTTTTCTCAGAAATCGTAGAAAAATCGTTATATTTTGGTATTTCGATAGAACAGAGCCCATATCGGTAGAAATACCAAAAAATCGGTAGGTTCGAGACCACTGCTTATTATTCACAACTAAAATTATATTTTTGACAATATCGACAGATGTAGTGTGACCATGCTAAAAATTTATTATCTACCAAGGATGCTTTTCTACTTTTCATAGTACAAAATTAAAAGTATTACATTTATTTACAGATATCGAAAATGAATCCGGAAACCCTAAAAGTATTACGACTACATGAACATCCGCAGTATCTAAAGCCATGTTGTGAACTAATAAATCGACACCAGCAATTTATACTAAGCTAACTCGTAAAAGTGAACTTTACAGGAGACGCTTATGAAGGGAAAATCGTGATAACTTTTATATTAATAAAGATATTGGTTTGTAATTTGGCACTATTAATCTTTGATTTATTTATAGTAATTCCTTATATTTATTTTTTCTTAATTATTCATAGTTTTTTATTTAGCGCAAGTTAGCTGTATATATCCGTAATTACTGAATAATATTTTACGCACTATATGCGTCTAACTAGCGTTAGCGTAGTGTACTGCGGGCGAGCACAATACTAACAAGTGTAATTTTTAGTGCATTATAATGGTTACTCTATAATATGTTAAGCATTAATTGTAATTTTAGGTTTGTACGTTTATTAATCAAGTATATTATATCAAATTTATTTGCTAAATACCAAGTTATTTAAGTTAGCTTTATTTAAACGGTAAACGCGATACTTGCGTACATGGTATTAAAAACCGCTAATTTATATATAGCGTACTATACATTCACCTGACCGCAAGTTAGCGTATTATAATTTTACTTCTAGAAAAAAATATGGAGAAGTTCATAAATTTAGATTTAATTTTATAATGTATAAATTTCAACGTGGTATTATAAAGCTGAAGTTTATAAACTATAGGTGAAATTGAGTAGATAGCACTATTTTATGTAGGTAAATATTATAATAAAAACAAGAATAGCATAATAATCAACTTCAGTGTTTATTAAAACTTCTATCAAAAATATATTATGAACAAAAATGGCACAATAATCACTTATTAATACTTAAATGTTTATTATTTTTATTTACTTATTAATTAACAATATTATATAAATTTATATTTAAATCACAAATTGCACATAATTAGTTATTCTTACTTTTTTTACTTTTAATAACTTCTTATTAAATAATTATTATCGGTTTAAATAAGGAGATAACAATAAGAAAATTCAACCCTCATCATCACTTATATTCTCCTCATCATTTTCAGTCGTAAGTATATTCCTATAGAATCTGTGGTACTTTTCGGGAATAATATTGTTATCACAATAATATAATTAAGCCTCTATATTTTGCTACTTTAATTTTGAGTAAGCTTTTGTTTGCTTTTTCGGGAAAAGGTTCCAAGTGGGAGAGTCTAGTAGAAGTCTTTTTAAAACATTGCAATTGATTGCTTTCGTTGTCAGCTAAACTACACTTATAATCCAACAACCCGTAATTATCAGGAGTCACTTCAATTCTTTTAATTTTGTTCCACATAATTTTTTCGTTATTTAAATTTTTAGTCCAATTTTTTTGTTAATATTACTTTTAAAATCAAATATCATGTTTTGATTGACCTCAACAACATTATAAGGATTCCCATTGACCTTAGCCCATCGTATTAGTGAATACCATTCATCTGGCGAATATATATCTCTACCTCTTGCAGTCTTTTCTATCAAAGCATGGACTGAATCGCCCTCATTTTGTGTATGGCCCTTTTCCATGAAATGGTGGCTAATCTTCATTTCAAACATTTTAGTAGCCAATAAATACATATAGTAAACAATACGGTTACGATTTTGTCCCCCACAGTTGTCCGACCATAGGTTGACTTCGTGAATTCCCTTAGAAGTTAATTTATTAAAAAAATCATATATCAACTAACCACTTCATTAGCCCCTCTCTTAGCCGTTTGCTCATCCCACATATAACAAAATGCTTCTTTTGATGCCCTATTATAAATTGTAAAATTATATACGTCTATAATAATAGACACTTGTATTACCATGCGGTGCACACAACACTTTTTGAAAATCGAATACAACACAGGCTACTTTATTATTAGAAATCGCTAATAGTTTACATTCTAATTTCAATTTACGTAAAATTTCTTTTTCTGTTTGATGTTTAGCAAATTTTTCATTCAATTCATCTGTAGGGTTTGATGTATTTTTATACTGATGACGGAGGTCACATTGGTCTTTTTTGGTAAATGAAAGCCTATCTTTAAATTACTATTGACAATATCTCTATACTGTCTTACAGTTTGGACTCTAATATTATAATTATTATCGGTACACCAATCAACATACAGCTTAAATATTTTTGAAAAAGATAAAGAAGGATCTAAATATTTTTTATTCGAACGTTTTCTAACATAGTGAGACTCAACAGGGATGAAAGAATTAACGTGATCTATGACATTTTGTTTCATTTCATTTGAAATGATATATTTATGATTTTTATGGCGGCCTCTGTCATCAGTAATATTAGTGAAATCATTGTTCATTATGTTTTTTCGTATTGCAGTGTAAACAAAATCTTTACTAATATTGAAGGTGTTAACCAGTACCCCAGAACTTATCAAACAAGTCAATACGAACTTCTTGACTTATTTTATTATAGCATTGCAGACGACAATTGACACAGCTGGCTTTCATGTTTCTTGCAACTTTGGTTTTCCCTTTTGACGTTATATACTCCAATCTTCTGTTACACAGATGTTTTCTCTTTCTAACTATCCACTCATCTTCAAGCTTTAGACGTTTTAGACCCACATCAGTTCTCTTTTTAGATCTACGTTTATTATTTTTTGGAGTCGATACGGCAGAATAGTCACTATCATTGCACGTTGTAGGTGAGAAAATAGAGTTACAGGGAGTAGATATTGCCGATACTGAATCCGTGTTATTGATGAGGCCGTTATCCATTTGGGCATCGGAAAAATCTTCTTGAGCAGATATACCGACTTCAGGTGTGAGAGTTGTATCTTCGGTATTTTGACAAGAAGTCGGCATCAAAGTATCGCTTAAGCTTTGTGAAGTTTTCCAAAAGTCACAATAGGGTGATGGTACGGGGGTATTATCTATGCTGTCGGAAAGATCATTAGTGACGACTGAAAACAAAGGTTCGATACTAGGTGGAGTTAAAATCAACGGAGAAGGGTTACAAATAGAAGTCAATACCTTTGGTGAGCAAATGTTAAGTGGAGTATTAGGCGCCATCAAATCGTGTAAATTTACATCTTTTAATACTACATCATTTTCGGAAGAGATTATATCTCGGCTTTCAGAACTGGAATAATTTTGCTCTTGAACAGACTCATCAACCATGATGTAATTATACAAAGCCATGAATTCAGGTTTATCAACTTCGGCAGATAATGGTGACGATTCTATAACAATAGGTATAATGCAATTCATTATTATTATAATAAAGCACGAAGGTACTTAGAATTACGTATAAAATGTCAAGCAACTGTAAATAAAGTATATAATATAGTTTTATATGCGCTTCGATTAACACATAAGAGTCGCTAACTTGTGCATGACCAATCGAAAATGTAAACTCGAACGCGCTATACTACGCCAAGTAAATGTTAGCGTAGTGTTATACGGACTTTGAGCAAAATGGTTCAAACGTCCAAAAAATGTAGTAAATTATTATTAACCATATTTATATACATTATTATACATTATAATCTTTGATATCACATTAAACTTACCTCTTTCGCCAGTATAAAGTGGAATCTCATCATTTTCATGAACACTCCTCAATGAATATTCCTCCTTTTTGGTTAATTCCACTAAATATTTAGCTCGTTTTCGTGACATGTTTATAATAACACACTAACACTATTAATATTTCAATGAGCTTGTAAATATAACTCTATTATTTGTCATTACACTAATAAAGTATTTAAAACCGCGCACTTCCATTTAACAAAGCGCCAAGTAGCGTTAGACTAATGTAAACGAACAAGCGGCGCGTGCCCTTCCCGGGTACACACCGATAATAATAGTTAGCGGACTATAAATCGAGCGATTTAAAAAAATACCTATACTTAGCGTTTTATAAAATTTGTAACTTCGTTATTTTTGTGTATTTCTGCATGATTTTTTTTTTTACATATAAAATAGCACATTTTAAGAACTTTGGCATAAAAAAACGAATTTACCAAAAAATCGAGTTAGCGTAGTATAAATTGTTGGTGTCGAAATGATGAATGGCCGCGCAGTGAAACGGGGAGGATGATGTGGCTACGGGCTTCCGGCAACCACCTTCCTACCAGTCTAATTATTATTAACGATAAGAAATATCTTTTAGGACACTGTAAATTAACTGCTATACCAAGTATACCTGACAGTTGTTTTATAGAAACCGTAGTTATTAATAAGTTAATGCGTGGACAGAAACTTGGAAGTTAGTTACCTGATGAGGCAAGTGGAACAATATTGTATAAACGTGCTGAAGTTGAAAATGCTACATTTATCTACAAAAGGACAAGAAGATTTCTATACGAAATTAGGATATGTAGTATGTGAACCAGTGTCAATGTATGGCACGCGTTTGATAAATAATAAACCGATAACAGTAGCTAATAAAATTCAAAATAAAGTGCCAGAAAATAATGCTACTCAAGCAAATGGGCCATGCCCGCCGCCACTCCCACCCCCACCGATGCCCAAACCGAGTTTGGTGCCTACCAATGCAGTTAAATCATCGAAAACTTATATGTTTAAGTATTTGCAAATGCTATAATAATAAATTCAAATTTCTATCAATTAATATGTCGTTCCTTCTCTTAGTAACGTAACATGTCTTGTGGATAGATAATTGTGAATGTATGAATTTGTATAAAGTTAAGGTTTATAAAGAATACAATCGTTATTAAAAAATTCCTTTATTTATTTGTTAAAACTTGGCTTTTTCTAAGTACTGCATTGCTCGCCGTTTTACTTGGGCCACTTCTTCTGGTGTACCAAACTTTTCCTCTACTTCGATCCATTTTTTGTAAAGGATTTTCATTTTTCGAGCTGGCAACTTTTGTGATGTCATTTGTTCCATTACTTGCCTGTAAAATAAGCATAATCTTAAGAAAATACAAGAAAGCTCAGATCTGTACTACACCAGAATACTAACTATTAATTAACGATACATATACGTGCAATAGATTAAAATAGTTTCGACACTATTAACATGAACTAAGTTGCAAGTATAAACTTTACAAGTTAAAATAATTAAGAGATTCGCGAAAATGAATAAACTGACGAACATTAAAAAAAAGTGTAGGTACATTCCTGTATAGTAAACTCACTTACTACTGCTGGGCAGTAGCGCCCCGATATCATAAGGAAATTCAGTATATTGCTTCTTAAAGCCATTAAAACAGTTAAAGATATTAAGTGATCCTAGAGAAAGCAAGGCTCTAACAACTTCTATATACTTGTTAACAATTCCTCACCTAACATGGTCCACATCGCCGCTCTTGAGCAGCATATCCACATAAGTTGAAGTCACGTCGACCCTCTGCGGGTACACGGTTAGTACTTGCTGGAACAACGCCTCCGCACGCTCGTAGTCGCCATACGTTAGCTCTAAAAGTGCAAACTGGACTAGCACTTTCACGTCTGTTAAGAAAAATGATACGTCAATTAGACTTCGCCTTGCCTGATGGTAGAGGGTCACCATTACTTACATATATGTATATAGCATGTGACAACGGTGACACTCAAAGTTTATTGTATCAATAGTATAATAATAGATTGTATGAGTACAACTCCGAGTCTGGGGTCCGATTTACCAATCTAACTGCTAATTTGGTCGAACTCGATATTTTCCGTGAAGCGACTGCCATCTGACCTCCACAACTATAAGGCGATATCATAGCATTACAGTTTGACTAGTTGTTGGATTTTTTAGGGCTCCAACTACCCATAACGACTGCCATGGATGTCCGTATGGCAGCCGGGACCGACGGCACAACTAGCTAGACCAATGCAAATATTCATATTCATGCACTGAGCGGGGATTGAACCCGCTTCTCCTGCGTAGAGGCCGCGTTTACTACCACCAAGTCACAGATACTGTCTGTGTGTGTGTGTGTGTGTGTGTGAAATGATCCGAATGTTGTAAACATATTTAATATCAAACTTTTTATACTTACGTTCATTCTTCTCAAGCATAGCAATTGCTCTTTGCATGACCTGTGTAGGACAAATAAATGCTCATTATTACCGTTACTTTGTTCATAATATAAATAAATAGATTTTACATTATTAGAAGCCTACAAACTACAAGTGTGGCTATCAGTGGCAAGACTACAATATTCCTGCTCTACACTTATTACCCAATGAGTAGACACACTACTTGTTTATCCCAATAGTCAACGACAAGATTAACAAACACCCCTGACGTAACAAACAGGATTATAGACTCGAAGACAAGCACCAGCGAAGGTGACGCCATCTGAGATTAGTTTAGTCTATGCTTCCCCATTATTATAAATGTTATTCAGTCTTGTATATAGATGCGAGCAATATTAAACTATCGCCACTGATATATACATCTGCCTGAGGTTAGCGTACGATGTCTATCATTATACCGGGCGGTGAGTAGGGTGGCCAGCCAGCTCACTGGAGAGTTTTTGTGCTGTCAGTTGAAAGACCAAAAGCTTGCCCTGCTTTGTCTTTTACACTGACGGCACAGAAACTTTCAATGCTTGCAGGGTTGCGTCCATAGGCCACGGTGACCACTTTCTATCAGGTGGGCCGTGTGCTTGGTGGCCACCTAAGTGGTATAAAAAAAAATAACAAATTCTCTCAATAAAAAATCTAAATCATGCTTAAAAACCTCACCTGTCGGGCTTTATCTACTAGTCCGAGTTTGAAGCAAGCGATTCCACTCTTAATGTAGGTATTCGGATCCCATCTGTATTTCCTCATCATCAGATCGACCAGCGCTGACAACTCTTGATGTTTACAAGTCTCCACGTAGATGCCCAGCACCTTAGAGTGGACTTTAAACGGTTCATTTATTTGCAGAGCTCCTTCTAACATCCTTTGTTGTGACTCCTGGTAGCGATAAAAATAAAATGTTAAATATTTATTTGACTAACTGTTGACTGCGGAATGTGAAATGCCCTTTAGCGTAAAAAGTAACCAATTATCAAGTGAATTATATACTTATTTGACATCTTAATTGCATACCAGTGTGTAAAAAGTGTGAAGATATAAAAATTACGCAAAAGGAAGTATCAAAAAAATAAATATTCTAAAGTCATGAGCATTGATAATGTACTACAATTCTAAATATTGGTATCATTTCCACTAATAATACAATTTACAAACATATATAGTTATAGAATGACGTGTCAATCTTATCTATTAAAAAGATTAGATTAAATTTACATGTAAGGGTCGCCTGGGATTACAGATGTACTGGAAATGTATTTTTATTTCGAGTATTGTATTTTCGTTATCATGTTTGGTGGGATCCCAGTGTTATTATTAGAAGATTAACTACTAAAGTGGTAGATTTTTAGTAAACATATATTTTTATATTTCATTTATTATAAATAAATTAAACTATCAATTATTAATAGTGTTATAAGTGGTTGCTGATATTTAGTGGTTTTAAGTACAGAGTTTAAAGAGCAGGGTTTAGAAACTGAATTGAATGTTTATTATTATTTCATAAATGTATTAAGTAAGGCAACGCCGCTAGTATCATGGGCACCTTTGCGCCGGGAACGATACGAAGCGGGTTATTTGACTTGACATAATATGACAAAATCTGTATTTGCTAACAATTATGTAACATTTTTATTGTTTATATGTGGGATTTTATTAATATAAAAAAATGAGTTAGTAAATTTGTACAAAAGTTTAAAAAAAACACATAATATATATTGAACACTAAAAAAAAATATTATTTAAATTTACTTAGGTTGAAGTTCATTAATCAAAATTCATTTATTTAATGTATTAATGTAATATGATTTTTATAAATTATAATATTACTTCAATGATTGTAAAACTATCCAAAATATTTATTTTAGAAACTCACTCTAAAGACTAGAAACCGAAATTGAGCCGCTAGTTAGTTACTTAGCCTAGTTTATTTCTAATATGTGTTTTTTTTAATAAAAAATCCCTACAAGATAGTTTACCTTTAGTTAAGTACCTAACCGAATGGAGGATAGGCTCTCATCAGCAAAACCATTTTAATAAATATACTTTCCCATTATTAAATAACATTAATATGTTACTTAAAAACCATCGCAATTATTAACACCATAATTTATTTGTTTAAATAGGATATTTGTTTTTTTTTTCTCTCAAAATATAGATAAGTAAAAGTTGTCGCGCCAATTTGACAAACGTTAAATGAATCAAAAATGGCGGTGCAATATATGAATTAGGCTGGCCCTACATATCCGGAATGTCACTCTGTTTTCATAACATAACCTGAATTTCAAAAAGGAAAAACATAAAGTAACTTAACTAAAGTACTATGTTCCTTTTGGTAAGATACTCTGCTATGTTTAGTACTTTTCATTTAAAAACTCAGTTTATTAACTACTAGTAGTTTGTTTTTTTAAATCATGTTTGTTTAAAAAGACACATCAATCAAGATTGTTCCTAATCAAACAGAGTAAGTTTATGAAATTTACCTAAAATTAAGGCTTCATTAAATATACAACTATTATGTTCCAGCTCTCACCTTGGTCCCAAATCGATTCTCGAAGTAGATCATGCCGAGGGAGATATTCAACTTCTCCTCCTCTTCCCGGAACGAGATGGTCTTCAGCGCCTTCCGGCCAACGGTGCGGGCTTTATCCAACTCCGTAGCCTATAGAAATGGTATACATTACTTAACCACTGTCTCATCACTTATCACCACTGATTCAGTATCCTAATGTGCGGTATGAAAGGAACTTCATCCCACGCACACCCAAGCTGTGGAATTGTGTCCTTGCTGCGGTTTTCTCAAGCGCCTACAATAAGAGGTGCTTCTAAACAGGCATTAGAAGGTTTCTTCAGGGTCGGCAGCGCGAGTGTGAAGCCTTTGATGTTGCACACGTCCATAGGCCACGGTAACCACTACCCATCAGGTGTGTTTCTCTGCCACCTAACTGTTATATAAAAAAAGGTCTGACTTTTCATCCCCGACGCGGCTTGTTGACAAACCCGCAGCTATAGGAATAGTTGAGACTACGAGTTCCTAATGGGTGTGCCAAGAGAGGCAGCTGTACAATGGGAGAGAAATAGTTTACCTGTAAATGGAAGGCCATATAAGCGATCCACAGCTGGCTGCAGTTAGGGTTGGCTAGCAGCGCCCTCTCAAACTGTTCACTAGACCGCGGCTGCGACTCACTCTCGATGGCTCTATTCTCCATCTCCCTCACTCTCTCTTCCTCTTCTCTCACTTTCGCGAGTTTCTCTGCCACTGTTAACTCCTTCCGTTTCTTTTTTGGCTGTTCTTTTTTATGTTTATCTTTTTTTACCTTTTTATCTTTTATTGTCACTTCTAATTCAGATTCTGTATTTGATCCGGCTATATCTTCGGATTCTAATATACGTTTCTTGTTTTTCTTTTCCTTTTTGCTTGTATCTGTGACTTCATTTATTATTGCCGACTCTGGTTTTTCCTTTTTAGCAACTTTTTCCGTAACTTCACCATCGTCCGTTGTATCTGGTTGTTCCACTTCATCCATCATAGAGTCTACCTGTGTTTCTTCCTTTTCCCCTTTACTCTTTTTGACTTTATTTTCTTTAACTTCATCCTCTGTGGATTCTACATTTTTAGCTGGCCAAAAAGGTACTGTAGTCAGGCTGCCGGTCATTATTTTATTAGCTTCGGGGTCCACCTTCAATATTGTGCAGTTTACCTAAAAATATATACATACCATTAGTTACTACGAACGAGAAAGAAGGAACACTCGAAATAAAACCCTGTACCACTCCGTCTGGCCAGCGTGGAAACAGTATGCCAAAATCTCTAAATATTGGGAGAGGCCTGAGCAGTGAATTGCGATAAGCTAATCAATCGAGCTACTACAATTATTTGATGAATATCCACAATTGTTTAACTTTTTTATAATACCAATTGGTTGGCAGACAAGAACACGGCCCACCTGATGGAAAGTGGTTACCGTGGTCTATGGACGTGTGCAACACCAAGGGAGTCACACTCGCGCTGCCAACCCAGTAAGCACAAGATTTTCTGTGCCTGTTTCAAACTATTGTATAATTCGCAGTCGCAGGACTCTTGCGACCGGTGGATAATGACCCGTTTTGACATGTTTTCTCTGCAGAAACAACATACCGTATCAACAAGAAACTCGAGTGTAGAAGCCGGCAGTAGCGGCGAGTTGGTCTTCTGCCGCTGCAGGTTGTTCTGCAACGTTGCCAGCTCGCTGGACAGAGACACCACGCCGCCGTCCGACAGCGACTTGACAACGCACCACGTTGGTACCCCCACGTCTAGAAAAAAAAGATTGAAAAGTCGTTAAATTAAATATTCTTATCGCTATTCGCTAAATCAATATTCTATTAAATAGACTTACTCTTCACTAGTGTCTCTAAAGTTAAGAAAGCATTATGTCATCACTACTTTGTTGACTGAGTAATTTTCTTTTATTGCTTACTATACCTAATAACTCTTAATATAGATGTGAAATTGGTAGTAAAAAGAAAAAAAAAGCCAATATATCATCAAATTTAAACGACATGTTATTGGTGAAAACTTGTAAATGGCCTTCAATATGTTATGTATTTCATTTTCACCCACTGTTACTTTTTAGCTGAAGTTTTCCTAAAATGTTAAAATAAAATAAAGTCTAGGAGGTGGCACAAATTGTTCAAAGTTCTGAATTGAACTTCTTAAAGTTACTTAATCTGTCAATTGCCATTAAAACAGCAATTACAAAAAGGTAAACAAACTAATCTAATGTTTAGTACCACCGTTACAATGAGGTCTCGTCCTGAGAAGACTCTGGTTAAAACTCAACGGGCTGTTTTTCACATGTTTTTTACAATTTCATTTAATTGGGTATTTCACAAATTTCGGTAACCTATCTTTTAGATGTATTTAATGTCTGTTAAAGATTGTTCATCATTTTCCCATAAAATCTTATTAATTAGAAGAAACACATTTTCACTTTCTTAGCTTAAAGAGTGTGCGAAAAGCGGTCGCTCACGTGACACTCTGCGCCTGACGTCATTAAATAATATCTACGAAGAGACCAACCAACGAAAGTTTCCGTTACGCTAAGTAAATTTTTTATAGTTACGTCACGCGAACCGTCAACAGATTATTGCGTTTTGCCTCATGAGAAATACAGATACAAAATCTCAATTTCATTTTATATTTTTTTTTGTACATTTTGTATAGTTATTATTTACGTATAAGATAAATCATATTCAATACATTTCGTATTTAATTGTAATAGTTGTCAAATACCCAATTACAATATTTTGTTTGGGTGGCAATATTAGAGAAAATATTTAATATTGAAGCTTATTTGTAAGGTTCTTTAAATTTATAAAAGCCTTTTTGGCAAAGTTTATTGGCATTTACTAGGCTTATGAACTTATAAAGAGGTAGATTTGATTCATTTAAGAAGCTAATTACATGGCCTATGTCCAGTAGTGGACTGTATCGTTCTGACTCGCAGAAGGTACATACATAATATTGGTAAGAAATTTACCTAATTCCACTTCAGGGTTTGTGTTCTTTTTAGGCAGGAACGCTCTTGTATCTGGAACCCTGATATCCATCACATAGCCATGAATCCAAATATTCAACTTATGGGACTGACTGCTGTCAGACCTGTAAACTCGAATGGAAACTATACCAGAGCGACCCCGCATCAGCAGAAACCCTCATCTGTCAATTAAGTGATGTCATTAGCATTCCATATTACTTATTTTTGGATTTATAAATGGAGTAAAAAATATTTATTTAAAAAAAATGGAATGGTATACATACCTTTACGTAAGTCATCTCGTTTTTTCTGACAGTTGATATGTTGTAGCATCATAGAGAGCATAATGCTGATCTCCTCAACTTCCAGGACTTTGACAGCAACGTACTGACCCGGACGGGATATCTGCCATAGTTCCGTTACTCTGTCACCCTAATAAACAAACAGAATGTATTTTTGAAATGGGGCAGTAAGCGTAAGTAATATGCCTTTATTATTATTGCTATTCATAATAAATAAAAAAAAAGATTTTATTTTTGGAATGTGCGATCATCAGTTTATTTCTGTGTTTTGAGGAGTAATTTTTGTTATAAAAAAACTTCAAAATTCTGTGTCGTTCTAATTCTAATTTCAAATAAAGTAGGTATTGTCGTTCATACCAACCTCCATGGTAGATTTCAACATATTAGAAGGAGTAGGATAGAGGAGTCCAGGCTCTAAAGCGCAAGGTACCTTAACCATTGTTACTACAGCAAAATGTTTGTAGGAGACCTTCCTTACCATTTTGAGATACTTTGAACTGCTTTTACAGATTTTGACAAAATCATACTGTCAACATGAGAAGACAGAATTCTACAAAAACGTTTCCCATATATTTCAGACAGAGAATCAAGTTTTTACAATGGTCAATTGCGGCAAGGATTGACAGAAAAGTAAATAAAAATAATTTTTACCAACAAATTTCAAATTTGATGCGAAAATCTTTGTCAGAGTATTAGTTAGTAAGAGCTGAGAAAATTCCTATTAGATTCTTTTAAATACTATTACTAACTATATCAAAAAATTCACTGTCAATTTTATACACTTTTTATATACTGTTTATTTAGTATATTATATTTATTTATTTATGAACTAGTGATAAAATGTATAGTCTCTCTATTGAAGCCTTAACTGTCCGTCACTTGTCTTAGCCAGTTATCAAGTCTATTTGTTAATCCATTTATTGTGGTTGCAGCAATAACGTATCTGGCATTAAGTTCCAATTATGTCATCAAGTTCCTAGCACCTATTGCGTTTTCATCAAAAGCTTGCACTCATGAGTGACTCACATGGTACCTTTTTAAGATTGATTTATATTGGATTTTACGAGTGAGTCCAACACCGAGCAAAAAAGATGCACCAGAGCCTGAGTCATCAATCTGTAGGCGTAATAGGTACCTTGCATGGGAAGTTATCTTGTAATAAAAACTATATACTAACCTTATCGTTAATATATGCCTCGAGCTGCTTGTTATACGGTTCACTAATGTGACACGCCATATCCGACCCAATAATACGGCACGGTAGACTGATCACTACCTTTGTTTCGAAGACATTTTTCATTCTTCCGAGGATTAAGATTCCTTCTTTGATTGTCTAGAAAATGAAAAAAATTAGAGTTTATTAACATACAGCATTTTATTAATTTGTTTGAACATGTTAATCTCAGGAACTTCAGATTCTAATTGAAAAATACTTTTTGGTGTTGAATAGTTCGTTTAAGGAGGAAGATTATAGGCTATATATATAGCATCATGTTGTATAATAATATATGTAATTATAAATTTCCACAAATTCAGCAGATTCTCATATTTTATCTGAAAATTTATAAGTGGAGGCCATTTTAGGCACAAAGTTATGCTCAACCCCGTGGTATTAAAAATTATACCACGGGGGAAACCGTGGAGGGCCAGTTAGTGTAAACCTATGATAGGAAGAACTGTTCTTAAACTAATTTTAAGATTATATACCTATAAGTATATAATGTAGCCAATTACTTTGTACCCATTGTAGTCCGAAAATTTAGGCAAAAAAAATAACATACCTTATAACTCAGACCATATGTAATTGTTGGCTTCTTTCCTCCACGAGGTAAGTACTCTGCTGTAGCTTCCATCACGATTCACGACTTTGTTATAATAATGTAATTAACTTAAAATCACACGACACGACAACGTACACTGTCTACGCACGACAACGTACGACAAGATGCAAACAGTAAATGAGTAAACATAAACAGTGCTCTCGCTCGCTCTCTCGAACGTCACGTCATAGACATATACTCTTTGTCATAGACTAGAGCGAGATCGGTAGAGTTGCCAGCTCAAATCGGTATATTTGTACTCAAAATCGGCATTTGACAAAAAAATACAATATTCAAAATCAAATTCGTTTATTTATTGAAAAAACCTTACAGACTAATTTATAACAATCACACTTTAGTATAATTATTTATTACACCAATATTCTTTGGCCATAGCCGCGGTCATCTTCGAATTAATTTCAAAATCATAACAATTAGCTGTATTAAAGAGTTTCAGTCGACAGCCTATTTCGCTGTTTCGTTTTCAAAAGATTAATATGTGAAAATATGCGTTCAACAAATTAGACAACAAAGGAAACATTTGAATTTCATCACTACGCTTTAGTAAACTTACTTCATCCCAAAATAGTTCTACACCATCAGAAAATGTTTTGATTTGTTCCCAATTTCTTAAAATGCGCTACAACAATATTACTATAACTATAGAAGCAGTTTTGCCAATTTTAACATTTTTAGGATCAATTATGTCTAAACCTTTTATTGGATTATTTTTCAATGGAAACCGCGTGGTTATCTGAACTACTTAGTACCGTATTCGACGCAGCAGCACCATAGTAAGTATACGGCGTAAATATCAATAAAATTTCTGGGATTCTTAAAATCAACATTTTCAATTGGAATTAAATATTTTCTTTTCAAGAAACAATCAAAAATAGTTTTTAATGTTCCAGTTATTTTTTCATATAAATGTTCTGCTTACATTGCTTTATTTAAATAGGTAAATAATGGTAATACAAAATCTAAAAATTCAAAAATAATATCGTAGTGGGATCTTGGAGCTTGTGTAATATATGTTCTGCAGCTAAAAGATGATCATTATTAGAGATTTGGTCTATAAAAAATAGTTTTAGAGCAGAGAGTTGTTCCAATATTCTCTTCACTGCTGCATGTACTGATAACCAGCGTGTTTGAGAGGGGTGAAGTGTTTTATGGACTTTTAAGTCGCAAAGCATTTGAAAGTTTTTAAACTCTGCCGCTCTCTTTGGGCTAGAAGAAAAGTAGTTGTAAATGTATCTTACAATATCCTCTATAAAGCGTGGCAATTTGAAACGATGAAACGAGCGGCAGGCGCGTTTTAAGTATAAAAATGTTGGGAATTTCATTTTGCAGCAATGTTACTACAGAATTAATACGTCCCATCATTATTATCTTTATATGGAATATCATTGCTTCTAAAAAAGTTTACACTGTGTTCAAATAAGAGCTAAAAACAATCTTTAATACGATTCATTTTCGCATATCTCACGACTAAGCACAAGTGTTTGGTTGTACTAAGATCAGTGGACTTGTCAATAATAAGCGAAAACTTAGTTTGCCCTAAATCTTCACACATAAATTATTAAAACTGTCTTTACCTGTAATATGATCAATTAGGTATGTCATGAGTTTTGGTCGAAGAGCATTTTATTTCTTTTGCTATTTTTGAATCAGGACAAACGGCTTGCATCAGCTTCGGTAGGTGCTCCATAATAGTGAATGGTAGATTGTGTTCAACAACAAACGACGCTAATCTTATTTCACCCGAAATTAAAATAAAGAAATAAAATTATGTAGGTATATCTAGTAGCGATTAGGGTCTGATTATATCCACTGCTTCTATAAACCGATAAGTACAAAACAAAATAATATAACAATGTAAGTAGTATCATAAAAGAAATTAAAAAAATTATCCTTAACCAGTGTATCAGATTTTTGAGTTTTGGTCACAGTAATTGATGATATCTTCGGTTGTGATTTTATATTCTTTGATGATACTGAGTGTGCTTGTGACGAACTATGTTTCTTTATAGCGTCTTTTCCTGATGTGATGTTGATATTTTTATTACAACTCTTACAATAGGCATGGCTTTCGCCTTTACGACTATCTTGCAGCCAGCCTGGAAATTGTTCTTCCCATACTTTTCTATAATATTGTAGATATATTTTTCTTCTTACACTCACACTTGTGCTTGGCTCCTCGTCAGACGACATTTTAACTTAATGATCTGATTTTGTAGGCACTCTTTAGGTTATGTACTCTCTCTTCAAAGCTAAGAAAATTAATGAAAAACTAAACCAGAATTCCTGTTTATATACACTAGACAGGTAAATTCCCAAGCAGGAAGTCCCTTAATAACACCGAATTGTAGGATACAAGGGTATTCCCCAAAATATATGGAACATTGTGCACTAGGTTCATACTATTAGGGGCTTCCCCGTAACGTAAAACATAAATAAAAAGGGTTGCCAACTTAAAAGTGTAAAATCGGTAGAAACATCGGGTAAACTTCTATGTTTTCTCAGAAATCGTAGAAAAATCGTTATATTTTGGTATTTCGATAGAACAGAGCCCATATCGGTAGAAATACCAAAAAATCGGTAGGTTCGAGACCACTGCTTATTATTCACAACTAAAATTATATTTTTGACCATTTCGACAGATGTAGTGTGACCATGCTAAAAATTTATTATCTACCAAGGATGCTTTTCTACTTTTCATAGTACAAAATTAAAAGTATTACATTTATTTACAGATATCGAAAATGAATCCGGAAACCCTAAAAGTATTACGACTACATGAACATCCGCAGTATCTAAAGCCATGTTGTGAACTAATAAATGATGAATGGCCGCGCAGTGAAACGGGGAGGATGATGTCGCTACGGGCTTCCGGCAACCACCTTCCTACCAGTCTAATTATTATTAACGATAAGAAATATCTTTTAGGACACTGTAAATTAACTGCTATACCAAGTATACCTGACAGTTGTTTTATAGAAACCGTAGTTATTAATAAGTTAATGCGTGGACAGAAACTTGGAAGTTAGTTACCTGATGAGGCAAGTGGAACAATATTGTATAAACGTGCTGAAGTTGAAAATGCTACATTTATCTACAAAAGGACAAGAAGATTTCTATACGAAATTAGGATATGTAGTATGTGAACCAGTGTCAATGTATGGCACGCGTTTGATAAATAATAAACCGATACCAGTAGCTAATAAAATTCAAAATAAAGTGCCAGAAAATAATGCTACTCAAGCAAATGGGCCATGCCCGCCGCCACTCCCACCCCCACCCGATGCCCAAACCGAGTTTGGTGCCTACCAATGCAGTTAAATCATCGAAAACTTATATGTTTAAGTATTTGCAAATGCTATAATAATAAATTCAAATTTCTATCAATTAATATGTCGTTCCTTCTCTTAGTAACGTAACATGTCTTGTGGATTGATAATTGTGAATGTATGAATTTGTATAAAGTTAAGGTTTATAAAGAATACAATCGTTATTAAAAATTTCCTTTATTTATTTGTTAAAACTTGGCTTTTTCTAAGTACTGCATTGCTCGCCGTTTTACTTGGGCCACTTCTTCTGGTGTACCAAACTTTTCCTCTACTTCGATCCATTTTTTGTACAGGATTTTCATTTTTCGAGCTGGCAACTTTTGTGATGTCATTCGTTCCATTACTTGCCTGTAAAATAAGCATAATCTTAAGAAAATACAAGAAAGCTCAGATCTGTACTACACCAGAATACTAACTATTAATTAACGATACATATACGTGCAATAGATTAAAATAGTTTCGACACTATTAACATGAACTAAGTTGCAAGTATAAACTTTACAAGTTAAAATAATTAAGAGATTCGCGAAAATTAATAAACTGACGAACATTTAAAAAAAGTGTAGGTACATTCCTGTATAGTAAACTCACTTACTACTGCTGGGCAGTAGCGCCCCGATATCATAAGGAAATTCAGTATATTGCTTCTTAAAGCCATTAAAACAGTTAAAGATATTAAGTGATCCTAGAGAAAGCAAGGCTCTAACAACTTCTATATACTTGTTAACAATTCCTCACCTAACATGGTCCACATCGCCGCTCTTGAGCAGCATATCCACATAAGTTGAAGTCACGTCGACCCTCTGCGGGTACACGGTTAGTACTTGCTGGAACAACGCCTCCGCACGCTCGTAGTCGCCATACGTTAGCTCTAAAAGTGCAAACTGGACTAGCACTTTCACGTCTGTTAAGAAAAATGATACGTCAATTAGACTTCGCCTTGCCTGATGGTAGAGGGTCACCATTACTTACATATATGTATATAGCATGTGACAACGGTGACACTCAAAGTTTATTGTATCAATAATATAATAATAGATTGTATGAGTACAACTCCGAGTCTGGGGTCCGATTTACCAATCTAACTGCTAATTTGGTCGAACTCGATATTTTCCGTGAAGCGACTGCCATCTGACCTCCACAACTATAAGGCGATATCATAGCATTACAGTTTGACTAGTTGTTGGATTTTTTAGGGCTCCAACTACCCATAACGACTGCCATGGATGTCCGTATGGCAGCCGGGACCGACGGCACAACTAGCTAGACCAATGCAAATATTCATATTCATGCACTGAGCGGGGATTGAACCCGCTTCTCCTGCGTAGAGGCCGCGTTTACTACCACCAAGTCACAGATACTGTCTGTGTGTGTGTGTGTGTGAAATGATCCGAATGTTGTAAAAATATTTAATATCAAACTTTTTATACTTACGTTCATTCTTCTCAAGCATAGCAATTGCTCTTTGCATGACCTGTGTAGGACAAATAAATGCTCATTATTACCGTTACTTTGTTCATAATATATATAAATAGATTTTACATTATTAGAAGCCTACAAACTATAAGTGTGGCTATCAGTGGCAAGTCTACAATATTCCTGCTTTACGCTTATTACCCAATGAGTAGACACACTACTTGTTTATCCCAATAGTCAACGACAAGATTAACAAACACCCCTGACGTAACAAACAGGATTATAGACTCGAAGACAAGCACCAGCGAAGGTGACGCCATCTGAGATTAGTTTAGTCTGTGCTTCCCCATTATTATAAATGTTATTCAGTCTTGTATATAGATGCGAGCAATATTAAACTATCGCCACTGATATATACATCTGCCTGAGGTTAGCGTACGATGTCTATCATTATATCGGGCGGTGAGTAGGGTGGCCAGCCAGCTCACTGGAGAGTTTTTGTGCTGTCAGTTGAAAGACCAAAAGCTTGCCCTGCTTTGTCTTTTACACTGACGGCACAGAAACTTTCAATGCTTGCAGGGTTGCGTCCATAGGCCACGGTGACCACTTTCTATCTGGTGGGCCGTGTGCTTGGCTGCCACCTAAGTGGTATAAAAAAAAAAAACAAATTCTCTCAATAAAAATCTAAATCATGCTTAAAAACCTCACCTGTCGGGCTTTATCTACTAGTCCGAGTTTGAAGCAAGCGATTCCACTCTTAATGTAGGTATTCGGATCCCATCTGTATTTCCTCATCATCAGATCGACCAGCGCTGACAACTCTTGATGTTTACAAGTCTCCACGTAGATGCCCAGCACCTTAGAGTGGACTTTAAACGGTTCATTTATTTGCAGAGCTCCTTCTAACATCCTTTGTTGTGACTCCTGGTAGCGATAAAAATAAAATGTTAAATATTTATTTGACTAACTGTTGACTGCGGAATGTGAAATGCCCTTTAGCGTAAAAAGTAACCAATTATCAAGTGAATTATATACTTATTTGACATCTTAATTGCATACCAGTGTGTAAAAAGTGTGAAGATATAAAGATTACGCAAAAGGAAGTATCAAAAAAATAAATATTCTGAAGTCATGAGCATTGATAATGTACTACAATTCTAAATATTGGTATCATTTCCACTAATAATACAATTTACAAACATATATAGTTATAGAATAACGTGTCAATCTTATCTATTAAAAAGATTAGATTAAATTTACATTTAAGGGTCGCCTGGGATTACAGATGTACTAGAAATGTATTTTTATTTCGAGTATTGTATTTTCGTTATCATGTTTGGTGGGATCCCAGTGTTATTATTAGAAGATTAACTACTAAAGTGGTAGATTTTTAGTAAACATATATTTTTATATTTCATTTATTATAAATAAATTAAACTATCAATTATTAATAGTGTTATAAGTGGTTGCTGATATTTAGTGGTTTAAGTACAGAGTTTAAAGAGCAGGGTTTAGAAACTGAATTGAATGTTTATTATTATTTCATAAATGTATTAAGTAAGGCAACGCCGCTAGTATCATGGGCACCTTTGCGCCGGGAACGATACGAAGCGGGTTATTTGACTTGACATAATATGACAAAATCTGTATTTGCTAACAATTATGTAACATTTTTATTGTTTATATGTGGGATTTTATTAATATAAAAAAATGAGTTAGTAAATTTGTACAAAAGTTTAAAAAAAACACATAATATGTATTGAACACTAAAAAAAAATATTATTTAAATTTACTTAGGTTGAAGTTCATTAATCAAAATTCATTTATTTAATGTATTAATGTAATATGATTTTTATAAATTATAATATTACTTCAATGATTGTAAAACTATCCAAAATATTTATTTTAGAAACTCACTCTAAAGACTAGAAACCGAAATTGAGCCGCTAGTTAGTTACTTAGCCTAGTTTATTTCTAATATGTGTTTTTTTTTAATAAAAAATCCCTACAAGATAGTTTACCTTTAGTTAAGTACCTAACCGAATGGAGGATAGGCTCTCATCAGCAAAACCATTTTAATAAATATACTTTCCCATTATTAAATAACATTAATATGTTACTTAAAAACCATCGCAATTATTAACACCATAATTTATTTGTTCAAATAGGATATTTGTTTTTTTTTTCTCTCAAAATATAGATAAGTAAAAGTTGTCGCGCCAATTTGACAAACGTTAAATGAATCAAAAATGGCGGTGCAATATATGAATTAGGCTGGCCCTACATATCCGGAATGTCACTCTGTTTTCATAACATAACCTGAATTTCAAAAAGGAAAAACATAAAGTAACCTAACTAAAGTACTATGTTCCTTTTGGTAAGATACTCTGCTATGTTTAGTATTTTTCATTTAAAAACTCAGTTTATTAACTACTAGTAGTTTGTTTTTTTAAATCATGTTTGTTTAAAAAGACACATCAATCAAGATTGTTCCTAATCAAACAGAGTAAGTTTATGAAATTTACCTAAAATTAAGGCTTCATTAAATATACAACTATTAAGTATGTTCCCGCTCTCACCTTGGTCCCAAATCGATTCTCGAAGTAGATCATGCCGAGGGAGATATTCAACTTCTCCTCCTCTTCCCGGAACGAGATGGTCTTCAGCGCCTTCCGGCCAACGGCGCGGGCTTTATCCAACTCCGTAGCCTATAGAAATGGTATACATTACTTAACCACTGTCTCATCACTTATCACCACTGATTCAGTATCCTAATGTGCGGTATGAAAGGAACTTCATCCCACGCACACCCAAGCTGTGGAATTGTGTCCTTGCTGCGGTTTTCTCAAGCGCCTACAATAAGAGGTGCTTCTAAACAGGCATTAGAAGGTTTCTTCAGGGTCGGCAGCGCGAGTGTGAAGCCTTTGATGTTGCACACGTCCATAGGCCACGGTAACCACTTCCTATCAGGTGTGTTTCTCTGCCACCTAACTGTTATATAAAAAAAGGTCTGACTTTTCATCCCCGACGCGGCTTGTTGACAAACCCGCAGCTATAGGAATAGTTGAGACTACGAGTTCCTAATGGGTGTGCCAAGAGAGGCAGCTGTACAATGGGAGAGAAATAGTTTACCTGTAAATGGAAGGCCATATAAGCGATCCACAGCTGGCTGCAGTTAGGGTTGGCTAGCAGCGCCCTCTCGAACTGTTCACTAGACCGCGGCTGCGACTCACTCTCGATGGCTCTATTCTCCATCTCCCTCACTCTCTCTTCCTCTTCTCTCACTTTCGCGAGTTTCTCTGCCACTGTTAACTCCTTCCGTTTCTTTTTTGGCTGTTCTTTTTTATGTTTATCTTTTTTTACCCTTTTATCTTTTATTGTCACTTCTAATTCAGATTCTGTATTTGATCCGGCTATATCTTCGGATTCTAATTTACGTTTCTTTTCCTTTTTGCTTGTATCTGTGACTTGATTTATTATTGCCGACTCTGGTTTTTCCTTTTTAGCAACTTTTTCCGTAACTTCACCATCGTCCGTTGTATCTGGTTGTTCCACTTCATCCATCATAGAGTCTACCTGTGTTTCTTCCTTTTCCCCTTTACTCTTTTTGACTTTATTTTCTTTAACTTCATCCTCTGTAGATTCTACATTTTTAGCTGGCCAAAAAGGTACTGTAGTCAGGCTGCCGGTCATTATTTTATTAGCTTCGGGGTCCACCTTCAATATTGTGCAGTTTACCTAAAAATATATACATACCATTAGTTACTACGAACGAGAAAGAAGGAACACTCGAAATAAAACCCTGTACCACTCCGTCTGGCCAGCGTGGAAACAGTATGCCAAAATCTCTAAATATTGGGAGAGGCCTGAGCAGTGAATTGCGATAAGCTAATCAATCGAGCTACTACAATTATTTGATGAATATCCACAATTGTTTAACTTTTTTATAATACCAATTGGTTGGCAGACAAGAACACGGCCCACCTGATGGAAAGTGGTTACCGTTGTCTATGGACGTGTGCAACACCAAGGGAGTCACACTCGCGCTGCCAACCCAGTAAGCACAAGAGTTTCTGTGCCTGTTTCAAACTATTGTATAATTCGCAGTCGCAGGACTCTTGCGACCGGTGGATAATGACCCGTTTTGACATGTTTTCTCTGCAGAAACAACATACCGTATCAACAAGAAACTCGAGTGTAGAAGCCGGCAGTAGCGGCGAGTTGGTCTTCTGCCGCTGCAGGTTGTTCTGCAACGTTGCCAGCTCGCTGGACAGAGACACCACGCCGCCGTCCGACAGCGACTTGACAACGCACCACGTTGGTACCCCCACGTCTAGAAAAAAAAGATTGAAAAGTCGTTAAATTAAATATTCTTATCGCTATTCGCTAAATCAATATTCTATTAAATAGACTTACTCTTCACTAGTGTCTCTAAAGTTAAGAAAGCATTATGTCATCACTACTTTGTTGACTGAGTAATTTTCTTTTATTGCTTACTATACCTAATAACTCTTAATATAGATGTGAAATTGGTAGTAAAAAGAAAAAAAAAGCCAATATATCATCAAATTTAAACGACATGTTATTGGTGAAAACTTGTAAATGGCCTTCAATATGTTATGTATTTCATTTTCACCCACTGTTACTTTTTAGCTGAAGTTTTCCTAAAATGTTAAAATAAAATAAAGTCTAGGAGGTGGCACAAATTGTTCAAAGTTCTGACTTGAACTTCTTAAAGTTACTTAATCTGTCAATTGCCATTAAAACAGCAATTACAAAAAGGTAAACAAACTAATCTAATGTTTAGTACCACCGTTACAATGAGGTCTCGTCCTGAGAAGACTCTGGTTAAAACTCAACGGGCTGTTTTTCACATGTTTTTTACAATTTCATTTAATTGGGTATTTCACAAATTTCGGTAACCTATCTTTTAGATGTATTTAATGTCTGTTAAAGATTGTTCATCATTTTCCCATAAAATCTTATTAATTAGAAGAAACACATTGGTGGCGCTTGGCAGCGTGCGGTAATGGACTGTATTGCGGGAAGTAGCTAACTGTTCTATTGACGCTTTACACACAAAAGACAGGTGGCCGGGCTGCCGCGGATTCGATCCAGGCAGTGAATGCAGCCCGAGAAATTAGGAGAGGATGCACTAACCTTCACGACACACGTGTTTTCATCGCAGCCGGTACACGGATCTTCTCTTCCTTGCTCAGGAGCTGCCGTCAGCATCACTAGATCGCTTGAGGAACACACGAGAGGCACAATCCGATCGGTAAAGGTCTATGAAGCGGTAAAAATGTAACAAATATTATACATTTCTGAGAAACGCGAGCGCGGTCCGTCCGTCTTTACGCTGGCTAGTTCAAAGCGAGACTGAGTGTCTATATATCACAAATGGCGGACGGAAGCTACATCTATGGTTAGTGCGGAAGAGGAGACGGGTATAAAAGGAGTGTGTTTCCGTGTCAAAAATACAGTTTCCACTTCGGCGCAACCATTCCCCCCGGCTTGAAGGGTTACCTTCGAAACGACAAATGCGAAACAAATCTAAAGTCTAATCTAAATCTAGGTTTGGGAAATAACAACTAAATATAAACCTAGATTGGAGCTCGTGCCTACTGCTGGCTAGGCAGCGGGCAGAGGCGAACAAACAACACAACGCAACAGTCTCGACCAAGACGAGACGCGATTAGCCAACAACAAAATAAGGGTCTCTTCACGTGGGACCGATACAACAAGCGAGTGCTTCTTCTCCTCGGGTGGTTCGGAAACCGTAGTGGGATTGAATTGACTAACTGGCCACTTATCTAACGCGGCATGAATCCAGGACGGTCCACTAAACCATAACGGGTGATCTAAAATTTGCGAAGGAAGCAATCCACGAGAGAGACACTCGGCTGGGTTGTCGGTGCCAGCAACGTGAAAGAGATTATGTGGCGCCAATTCAGATTGAATTTTTGCCACTCTATTAGCGACGAATGTGTCCCAACGATGGGGCGAAGAGTGGGCCCAACACAAAGCGACTGTTGAGTCCTAAAAGCTAAAATTCTACTAATATTAATGCGAAAATTTACAATTATGTCAAATAAATTACCTTAAAGATTCCGACCACAATACAAAATGTCATTAAGCGACACGGAAGTGCTAGTCTTAGCACTGCCATCCAAAACTACGCGGAGTTTTAGTAGTAAGCTTATCTTCTCTAATAACTCCGCGGTGCGGGATAATGTACGAAGGCTGGGTCCCGCCAGTGTCCGCAGGCGCAGGTGAGATGTAACCTTTATCTAAATATTCATTAACAACCTCATCATAGGCCCGCTTCGACTTTGGGGACGCCTGCATCTTTCGTTCCAAACAAAGAAAGCGTTTTTCAGCGGATACACGGGAGCCACCGAGTGAAAACTTGCGGATGGTAGACTCCAGTGGCGGCTCGACGGTGCAACAGAACGAAGCAGTCGAGTGACTAAAACTATCTATAGAAGCGGGTGCGGAACCAATTATAACAAAACCAAGGACTGTTTCCAGTGCGTGCGGAGCGGGGTACGTCGGTCCCCCTTGAACCTTACGTGATAACTGGAGGTGCGGGAGAATCGAAGCGCCGATCAATATATCGACGACTCCAGGAACAGCGTAAGTCTCATCTGCTAAAGGCAAGTCTTTAAATTTCGTTAATAAAGACGTGTCAACCGGGACGGTAGGCAACTGTTCAGCTATTCTATCTATAACGAGCGAATCCATGTCAAACCAAATATTATTATTAAAACGAGATCTAAACCTTGTTTTAACGGTGCCACGAACAGCTGACTGTAAGCTTCCAAAACCCTTCACCACTGAGCGGGTTGAACGCTTATCAACATTGAAACCAAGACGCCGACAACAATCTTGAGTAATGAAATTACTTTGCGAAGCGCCATCTAACAGCGCTCGAACAATGCGCGGCTTACCTAATGCATCAACAATAACAACGCGAGCGGTCGCAAGACACACAGTAGTGAGTGCAGCACTAGCGGAGAACGAACACAAGGTGACGTCATCCGCGGCGGTCACCGGGCGGGCCGGAGCGCGCGCGAGCGCGGGCTGCGGCTGCGGCGCAGGCCGCCGTGTGTCACCGCTCGACGAGCCAACCGTGCTCACATTGGATGCGGCATTACTATTCTCAAAATGAAGCAAAGTGTGGTGTCTCGCTTGACATTTGCGACAACTATTTCTACTATTACATAAAACAACGCGGTGTTTAGTACCGAGACAATTAAAACAAAAATTATTAGCGCGAACAAATTTATAACGATCACTAGGCGACAACTTTAGAAAACCAGGACACCTGTACAGTTGCGAATGATGAGTACTACACAAAGAGCAAACAGGTGACTGTACACGTGCTGGTGCGGTACTAACATAAGTATGAGTTGACCTCAGTGACTTCGATGACGCATCTACTTTGCGTGCAGAATCAACAACTATCTTCGCGCCTTCATGTTTCGATGAAGAGCGCTGCAATACTTTTATATGCTCGCGAACAAAACTTTCTAAGTCTTCGAACTTAGGAATTTTATTGCCGCGATGATCCGACTCAAACAAACGAATGGTTTCGGAATCTAATTTCCTTAAACCCATATACAAAAATACGAAGTCGCAGAGGTCATCAATCTTTAGGTTCTTTACGGCGCGAACAGCTGACGCGAAAGTATCTAGAAATTTCTCTAAGTTTTGATCGTTACATGCCGCAATAGATTTCAAATCAAACATCTGATCTAAATAGGCGTTAGCTACCGATCTTTTATCCTCATACCTAGCTTTCAAAGTATTTAAAATTAAATTATAATTCCCGGCACTAAACGTAATTCCAGCGCAAACGGTTATAGCTTTACCAGTCAATTTTTCAACGAGATAATGCAACTTTTCGTGATCTGTCAACGAATCGTTCTTATCTATTGTATTCTCAAAACTATCTATAAATAGACACCAATTGCGAATGTTACCATCAAACTCGGGTATTTGAATTGGTGGCAACTTAGGTCGGTCGCGAGTGGGGTTGGGTAGGTCAGCCGGCTTCTCCAAACTCCTAGCGACGCGTTTGATACGACAATACAAATCGTCAAACGACGACAAGGCTTGATAACTCACTGAGTAATCGGGATTCAAATTCAACTCTAAAACGTTGATGTCATGTACTAAGGTTTCGAAATCCGCGCGTAGACTATCTAAGTTTTCTATAGAACACAAGAACGAATCTCTGATGACCAAATCAGAGGTTTTAAGTGCATTATCATAAATCGATTGTACGCGAGAGTAAATCATTTCTTTTTTAGCGTATAAAAGTTTCAATTGAACCTTACCGGTCTTATCAACCTTTGGGGACATGTTTACAATTAAATCTCAAACTAAAGTGCGGTAAACAATAAATATGAAATGACTTAATCCTAGCGGTACAGAGCAGCGAGGCGGCGCGAGCGACACTCGGCAGATAGGTAGGTACCTACAACTGTGAATGCACGCTTGAACAAACGCGCATAGCAACAAGGTCGTACCTACGCGATGGTCGCTGTCTAGGTTCAACTATTATTTCCGAGATTAAGTATTGCGTAATATCTATTCAAATTAAAATACTTTCGTATGAATTGGGATGAGATGCGAGCGAGGTAGGTACAGCCACGTGTCTACCCACGCAGGTACTAGGCAAATACGACGCGAGCCGAGAACAACGTAATTGAAAAAAAACAAAACAAAGCCAAATGCGTTAGGTATTACACTGTGCCTATGCACTAGGGTGTCTAGTATACCTAAGATCTAAGCCTAAATGTCTGGATGCGGGGTTTTCTACTAAAATAACCAGGTATTTAGGCGCGGTGCGAAAATTGCGAACTACGATTAAGTGTTGATATGATACCTAACCTATGTATGTACCAGGTAGGTACTATGCGAGCCAGCGGCGAACGGACAACAAATTCTAAGCCTAAATGTCTGGATGCGGGGTTTTCTACTAAAATAACCAGGCACTTAGGTGCGGTGCGCTCATTCCCATTAGAATAATAACAAAATACGAACTACGGCTAAGAATCCGGCTCGATCCGGACCAAAAATGGTGGCGCTTGGCAGCGTGCGGTAATGGACTGTATTGCGGGAAGTAGCTAACTGTTCTATTGACGCTTTACACACAAAAGACAGGTGGCCGGGCTGCCGCGGATTCGATCCAGGCAGTGAATGCAGCCCGAGAAATTAGGAGAGGATGCACTAACCTTCACGACACACGTGTTTTCATCGCAGCCGGTACACGGATCTTCTCTTCCTTGCTCAGGAGCTGCCGTCAGCATCACTAGATCGCTTGAGGAACACACGAGAGGCACAATCCGATCGGTAAAGGTCTATGAAGCGGTAAAAATGTAACAAATATTATACATTTCTGAGAAACGCGAGCGCGGTCCGTCCGTCTTTACGCTGGCTAGTTCAAAGCGAGACTGAGTGTCTATATATCACAAATGGCGGACGGAAGCTACATCTATGGTTAGTGCGGAAGAGGAGACGGGTATAAAAGGAGTGTGTTTCCGTGTCAAAAATACAGTTTCCACTTCGGCGCAACCACACATTTTCACTTTCTTAGCTTAAAGAGTGTGCGAAAAGCGGTCGCTCACGTGACACTCTGCGCCTGACGTCATTAAATAATATCTACGAAGAGACCAACCAACGAAAGTTTCCGTTACGCTAAGTAAATTTTTTATAGTTACGTCACGCGAACCGTCAACAGATTATTGCGTTTTGCCTCATGAGAAATACAGATACAAAATCTCAATTTCATTTTATATTTTTTTTTGTACATTTTGTATAGTTATTATTTACGTATAAGATAAATCATATTCAATACATTTCGTATTTAATTGTAATAGTTGTCAAATACCCAATTACAATATTTTGTTTGGGTGGCAATATTAGAGAAAATATTTAATATTGAAGCTTATTTGTAAGGTTCTTTAAATTTATAAAAGCCTTTTTGGCAAAGTTTATTGGCATTTACTAGGCTTATGAACTTATAAAGAGGTAGATTTGATTAATTTAAGAAGCTAATTACATGGCCTATGTCCAGTAGTGGACTGTATCGTTCTGACTCGCAGAAGGTACATACATAATATTGGTAAGAAATTTACCTAATTCCACTTCAGGGTTTGTGTTCTTTTTAGGCAGGAACGCTCTTGTATCTGGAACCCTGATATCCATCACATAGCCATGAATCCAAATATTCAACTTATGGGACTGACTGCTGTCAGACCTGTAAACTCGAATGGAAACTATACCAGAGCGACCCCGCATCAGCAGAAACCCTCATCTGTCAATTAAGTGATGTCATTAGCATTCCATATTACTTATTTTTGGATTTATAAATGGAGTAAAAAATATTTATTTAAAAAAAATGGAATGGTATACATACCTTTACGTAAGTCATCTCGTTTTTTCTGACAGTTGATATGTTGTAGCATCATAGAGAGCATAATGCTGATCTCCTCAACTTCCAGGACTTTGACAGCAACGTACTGACCCGGACGGGATATCTGCCATAGTTCCGTTACTCTGTCACCCTAATAAACAAACAGAATGTATTTTTGAAATGGGGCAGTAAGCGTAAGTAATATGCCTTTATTATTATTGCTATTCATAATAAATAAAAAAAAAGATTTTCTTTTTGGAATGTGCGATCATCAGTTTATTTCTGTGTTTTGAGGAGTAATTTTTGTTATAAAAAAACTTCAAAATTCTGTGTCGTTCTAATTCTAATTTCAAATAAAGTAGGTATTGTCGTTCATACCAACCTCCATGGTAGATTTCAACATATTAGAAGGAGTAGGATAGAGGAGTCCAGGCTCTAAAGCGCAAGGTACCTTAACCATTGTTACTACAGCAAAATGTTTGTAGGAGACCTTCCTTACCATTTTGAGATACTTTGAACTGCTTTTACAGATTTTGACAAAATCATACTGTCAACATGAGAAGACAGAATTCTACAAAAACGTTTCCCATATATTTCAGCCAGAGAATCAAGTTTTTACAATGGTCAATTGCGGCAAGGATTGACAGAAAAGTAAATAAAAATAATTTTTACCAACTAATTTCAAATTTGATGCGAAAATCTTTGTCAGAGTATTAGTTAGTAAGAGCTGAGAAAATTCGTATTAGATTCTTTTAAATACTATTACTAACTATATCAAAAAATTCACTGTCAATTTTATACACTTTTTATATACTTGACGGCGCCTTGGTGTTTCGAGAGTCAAGAAACGTCAAAAGGGACATGACAGTTGACAAGTGTCAGTTTGAAAGGCGCGTTCTGACGTTTCTTCACTCTGACGCAAGTCCGAACTCTTTTGTACGCAGAGGCAAAGAGAAGAGAATCCATTTGCATCTCGCGAAGACAAGACGTGTTCGGTGGAGTGTCATTACAATTAGTGTCATTGCAATATAATTGTATAGTGATTAGTGATTATATTAACGGCTATATTTCGCTGAAATAATAATTTAATTTCGAATAACATCTAAACACGTGGTTTTAATTTCTCCTCGCCCGTCTACCCACATTCGCTCAGCATTCACAGATGGATCAAATAAACAAGGATGTGCCTTTATCAGAAGTGGGATGTGAAGGGCTTACTTCTGAGGAGAATACTCGTACCAGATCGTCAGTGCCGGCACCGGTACAAAGCCTGTCGCAACAGATGGAGTTGTTTTTATCCCGAATGATGGCTTTATCGCAGCCGCAACCTTCGAGCAGCGCGTCTATCCAGTTGATTGAGTTCGATCCTGATAACAACGAAGCAGACATCGAAGGTTGGTGCAACGTAACCGAAATCGTAATCAACGACCGTAAGTTGAGCGGGGCAGACCTACTTTTGTTACTTACACGTGCACTTAAAGGCCGAGCTAGTACCTGTTTAACACGACTACAAGCAGCGCAGCTGACATGGCCTCAAATAAAGGAACTATTGCTCGCCAAGTTTGCCAAACCTATGACGCCTCAAGATTATTTCGATGAAATTCTACGTTTCCAAGTTGGTGCTAAAGAAACCGCGAGTGAGGCAGCCATACGCCTTTGGAACATCATCGGACGTATACCGCGGATGGAAATGCCTGAAGACATAACCACGGGATTCGTATCGTCAGTTTTGTGCCAGAAAGATGGAATGATCCGTCGTGAGCTCCACTCTCACAACCCGACCACTAGATCTCAACTTCTGCGAATTCTCAACGGTATATCGCTGAAACGGAAGCACGAGGGCAGTGATAACCACGATCCGGATGTTAAGAAGACCCGATTTAATGAATGGCGCTTCACGGGAACATGTCATCGCTGCGGTGTTTCGGGTCACAAAGCGATAGACTGCCGCAAGCGAAAAGAAGAACCTGCTGCTTCGGACAAGACGCGTCCCCAAAGTTCCAGAGCCGCTGCTAGACCAATCACCTGCTTCATGTGTGGACGACCAGGACACGTGGCGTCGGTGTGTCCAGATCGAGCGGGCAGCAGCGGAGCAGCGGTGGTCAAAGAGGTCAATGTGTGTGAACGCAAGGCGTCGAGCAGCACGTTGACTACATCATCCGGTGAGCCAGTTTCCTTTCTTTTTGATAGTGGATCTGCTTGTTCTTTAGTAACGAATAGCTACGCGGATAAGTTTCCTGGCACTGCGCAGTGTGAATTAGTGTATCTGACGGGCATCGGTAGCGGTGATGTAGAATGTGTTTCCCAGGTCATTAGTCCCATCAACGTTCAAGGCCTTTCGCTCTCAGTATTGTTTCACATAGTACCTGATGGCACTATTGCTGAACCGGTAATAATAGGTAGGGATATATTAGAGGGGAACGTGCACGTACATATCGATAATGATCGAATCACCTTTTCTCAGCATAAAGAAGTTAACATAGCTGACAAGTCTAGCGGATTTAATTTTGCGAATATTAATACGGACTTACAAGGTGATGCAAAGTTGGCCTTGGTTAGAATTCTAGAGAAATATAGTGAGTTTTTCATCGACGATATCCCAACGCGACGAGTCACGACGGGCGTTCTCCGGATAGATCCTATTGATCCGAACAAGACCGTGCAAAGGCGTCCTTATAGGTTAGCACCCGCGGAAAAAGAAATAGTCAACGAGAAAATAGAGTCCCTATTAAAAGCGAACGTTATCCGAGAAAGTAGTTCTCCTTTTGCGAGTCCCATTTTATTAGTTAAAAAGCACGACAATACTGATAGGATGTGCGTAGACTATAGGGAACTCAATGCCAACACGCGTCCCGAGCATTATCCGTTACCGCGTATTGATGAACAAATTGACCGTCTCCACGGCGCGCACTATTTCTCGTCACTAGACATGGCGTCGGGCTATCACCAAATACCAGTCGACCCCGATAGCGTGGCGAGAACGGCATTTGTGACACCGGAAGGTCAATTCGAATATTTGACCATGCCGTTTGGGTTACGAAATGCCGCTTCCGTGTACCAGCGGTGCATCAATACTGCTCTCGGGCCCTTAAAAGACAAAGTAGCGCTGGCGTACATGGATGACGTCATGTGCTACTCAAACGACGTCACTACAGGGCTAGAGCGTCTAGACTCTACTTTGAAAGCTCTTTCAGAAGCGGGTTTTTCAATGAACTTCAAAAAGTGCAAATTTATGAAAAGCGAGATAGATTACCTCGGTTATGTCATAAGAGCAGGAGAAGTAACACCAAACCCCAGAAAGATACAGGCTTTAGTTGATGCTCCCACCCCAAAAACAGCCACTCATGTTAGGCAGTTTTTAGGTCTGGCTTCTTATTTCAGAAGATTCATACCGAATTTCACCCGTGTAGTAGGACCTTTGTACCCTTTAACGAAATTGAAAGGTCCTATTAAATGGACAGACGCTCACAACGACATTCACAAAAAGATTGTCGATATTCTTACGTCGGAACCGGTACTAACAATATTTGATCCAGACTCCCCTGTTGAACTTCACACCGATGCGAGCTCTGAAGGCTACGGGGCCATATTAATCCAGAGAAAAGATAGCGCTCCTCACGTGGTGTCTTACTTTAGTCGTCGAACGTCTGACGCGGAATCGAGGTATCACTCATACGAGTTGGAGACCCTGGCGGTTGTTCGTGCGGTTGAGAACTTCCGACATTATTTGTATGGCCAGCATTTTACGGTCTTTACAGACTGTAACTCTTTAAAAGCATCCAAGTCAAAAACCGATTTAACTCCACGCGTACATAGATGGTGGGCTTTCTTACAAGCGTACGATTTTGATATAGTCCATAAACAGGGTATTAGCATGAGCCATGCCGACTATTTATCTAGAAATCCCATTTTGGAGCCCATATCCAGTGCGCAAGGAATTAATGACGCCAGTGACTCAAGTAAGAGGAACAAGGAAGTTCATTTTATAGAGTTACATCAGGGTTGGCTGGCCGTAGAGCAAAAGCGCGATAGCGAAATATGTGACCTTATCAGCAAACACGAAAACAACGAGTTGCCAGAAGCGATTGCACACACGTATGACGTGCGAAGAGGTATACTGTATAGGAAAATTGACCGCAATAGAACCAGCTCGTGGTTACCGATTGTTCCTAGATCCCTCACGTGGACACTTATAAATCATGTTCATTCAGAAATTATGCACCTCGGGGCAGATAAGACACTCGACAAAATATATGAGCAGTACTGGTTCCCACAAATGTCCAAGCAGGTGCGTAAATTTGTAGATTCATGCATAGTATGCAAAGCTTCAAAAGGATCCTCAGGGGCACAGCAAGTTCGACTTCATCCGATACCCAAAGTGTCCGCACCCTGGCATACAATACATATATAGACATCACGGGCAAACTAAGTGGTAAGAGTGATAGGAAAGAATATGCATCCGTAATTATCGATGCGTTCACTAAATATGTTCTCTTAGAGTACACACCTTCCCTCGATGCTGCAAGCGCAATCCAATGCCTCAAAAAAGCAGTTTGCTTATTTGGCGCACCAAAGCGCATTATAGCGGACCAGGGTAGATGCTATATTAGTGCAAATTTCAAACAATTTTGTAGCGAACATAGTATAGAGCTTCACCTTATCGCCACTGGCTCTAGCAGAGCTAACGGTCAAGTTGAGAGGATAATGCGCACCTTAAAATGCCTGCTGACAATAGTAGAAAATGACCCAAACAGAACGTGGCGAGATGAACTCCCCAAAGTCCAGCTCGCGTTGAATAGCACCAGATCCAGAGTAACGGGTTACTCTCCCACAGAACTAATGTTCGGTATACGGGCACAATCATTAGGGATATCATCCTTATCCGTGCACGAAGAACCTGAGCCCCGTTTAGATTTAGATACTATACGGCATAACGCTTCTGAAAATATCAAAAAGACAGCTTCAGCGGAAGAAAAACGCTTTAACCGGGGTAAAGCAAAAGTGAGGCCATTTAGTGTAGGTGACTATGTCTTTATCAAAAGCAGTGAACGTAACCAGACTAAACTACAGCGAAAGTTCAAAGGTCCTTTTACTATAGTCAAGGTATTAGATCACGATAGATATGAGCTGCGAGACATTGATGGGACTAACCGAACCTATAAATACGCCCATGAAAACTTACGTGCAGTGCCCGGGGGCATCAGTGGGCTAATAGAAGTAGCTACTTCCTTAACTCATAATGCAGAAGGGTCCGAGACGGCGGCAGTCCATAGTCTTGAGAAGGGAATGGCAACATCTGATGATGATAGTGATACTGTGTCGGTATCTAGTTTAAACACTTTGACTGCCGGTTCTGACACCCTCTCTGCTTCCGAACATGAAGAATAGTAAATGGTGAGTGTATAATAGTGCGTAAATCCTGCTCTTCTGCCAACATCAGATCTAGAGTTCATGGTATTGTTTCGGCTGTTGGGTGCGGTGTAGTTGGCCAAGTGGGCTGGCCTAAACCGGGTCGATGCCCATGACCAGACTATGTTGTCTTATGTGGTGTATGGTGTAGCTGATCGACTGGGCTGGCCTAAATCGGGTCGATGCCCAGGGTCAGATCACTACATCTTGAGTGTGAGCTGAGTGGCAAGGTACTGGTCTGGAACTGGCCTATGGGGGTCGACGTTTCGGGTCAGTGAATTGCAGCAGCTGTGTGTGATTTTCGTGACTGGCGGAAGGGGCGCTGACTGGTTGTCCGGTCCATCTCACCATGTGACTTGGTGAGCTGGTCGAAGGGACGCCTGAGGTCCGTCCAGTGTGTGTAGTTAAAGTGAGAGATGAGAACTCGGATCTGTTTAAACAGGTGACGTAACTGAGTAGCTGGTCAGGGATGGGCGAGCAGGCCTTGTAGTGGACTACAGTGGTATTCTGTTTATGCAGGTAACACGGGGCGTACGCTGTCGCACGAGGACGTGCGAATGTCAGTCCGGCCGTGACGGCGCCTTGGTGTTTCGAGAGTCAAGAAACGTCAAAAGGGACATGACAGTTGACAAGTGTCAGTTTGAAAGGCGCGTTCTGACGTTTCTTCACTCTGACGCAACTCCGAACTCTTTTGTACGCAGAGGCAAAGAGAAGAGAATCCATTTGCATCTCGCGAAGACAAGACGTGTTCGGTGGAGTGTCATTACAATTAGTGTCATTGCAATATAATTGTATAGTGATTAGTGATTATATTAACGGCTATATTTCGCTGAAATAATAATTTAATTTCGAATAACATCTAAACACGTGGTTTTAATTTCTCCTCGCCCGTCTACCCACATTCGCTCAGCATTCACAGATGGATCAAATAAACAAGGATGTGCCTTTATACTGTTTATTTAGTATATTATATTTATTTATTTATGAACTAGTGATAAAATGTATAGTCTCTCTATTGAAGCCTTAACTGTCCGTCACTTGTCTTAGCCAGTTATCAAGTCTATTTGTTAATCCATTTATTGTGGTTGCAGCAATAACGTATCTGGCATTAAGTTCCAATTATGTCATCAAGTTCCTAGCACCTATTGCGTTTTCATCAAAAGCTTGCACTCATGAGTGACTCACATGGTACCTTTTTAAGATTGATTTATATTGGATTTTACGAGTGAGTCCAACACCGAGCAAAAAAGATGCACCAGAGCCTGAGTCATCAATCTGTAGGCGTAATAGGTACCTTGCATGGGAAGTTATCTTGTAATAAAAACTATATACTAACCTTATCGTTAATATATGCCTCGAGCTGCTTGTTATACGGTTCACTAATGTGACACGCCATATCCGACCCAATAATACGGCATGGTAGACTGATCACTACCTTTGTTTCGAAGACATTTTTCATTCTTCCGAGGATTAAGATTCCTTCTTTGATTGTCTAGAAAATGAAATAAATTAGAGTTTATTAACATACAGCATTTTATTAATTTGTTTGAACATGTTAATCTCAGGAACTTCAGATTCTAATTGAAAAATACTTTTTGGTGTTGAATAGTTCGTTTAAGGAGGAAGATTATAGGCTATATATATAGCATCATGTTGTATAATAATATATGTAATTATAAATTTCCACAAATTCAGCAGATTCTCATATTTTATCTGAAAATTTATAAGTGGAGGCCATTTTAGGCACAAAGTTATGCTCAACCCCGTGGTATTAAAAATTATACCACGGGGGAAACCGTGGAGGGCCAGTTAGTGTAAACCTATGATAGGAAGAACTGTTCTTAAACTAATTTTAAGATTATATACCTATAAGTATATAATGTAGCCAATTACTTTGTACCCATTGTAGTCCGAAAATTTAGGCAAAAAAAATAACATACCTTATAACTCAGACCATATGCAATTGTTGGCTTCTTTCCTCCACGAGGTAAGTACTCTGCTGTAGCTTCCATCACGACTTTGTTATAATAATGTAATTAACTTAAAATCACACGACACGACAACGTACACTGTCTACGCACGACAACGTACGACAAGATGCAAACAGTAAATGAGTAAACATAAACAGTGCTCTCGCTCGCTCTCTCGAACGTCACGTCATAGACATATACTCTTTGTCATAGACTAGAGCGAGATCGGTAGAGTTGCCAGCTCAAATCGGTATCTTTGTACTCAAAATCGGCATTTGACAAAAAAATACAATATTCAAAATCAAATTCGTTTATTTATTGAAAAAACCTTACAGACTAATTTATAACAATCACACTTAAGTATAATTATTTATTACACCAATATTCTTTGGCCATAGCCGCGGTCATCTTCGAATTAATTTCAAAATCATAACAATTAGCTGTATTAAAGAGTTTCAGTCGACAGCCTATTTCGCTGTTTCGTTTTCAAAAGATTAATATGTGAAAATATGCGTTCAACAAATTAGACAACAAAGGAAACATTTGAATTTCATCACTACGCTTTAGTAAACTTACTTCATCCCAAATAGTTCTACACCATCAGAAAATGTTTTGATTTGTTCCCAATTTCTTAAAATGCGCTACAACAATATTACTATAACTATAGAAGCAGTTTTGCCAATTTTAACATTTTTAGGATCAATTATGTCTAAACCTTTTATTGGATTATTTTTCAATGGAAACCGCGTGGTTATCTGAACTACTTAGTACCGTATTCGACGCAGCAGCACCATAGTAAGTATACGGCGTAAATATCAATAAAATTTCTGGGATTCTTAAAATCAACATTTTCAATTGGAATTAAATATTTTCTTTTCAAGAAACAATCAAAAATAGTTTTTAATGTTCCAGTTATTTTTTCATATAAATGTTCTGCTTACATTTCTTTATTTAAATAGGTAAATAATGGTAATACAAAATCTAAAAATTCAAAAATAATATCGTAGTGGGATCTTGGAGCTTGTGTAATATATGTTCTGCAGCTAAAAGATGATCATTATTAGAGATTTGGTCTATAAAAAATAGTTTTAGAGCAGAGAGTTGTTCCAATATTCTCTTCACTGCTGCATGTACTGATAACCAGCGTGTTTGAGAGGGGTGAAGTGTTTTATGGACTTTTAAGTCGCAAAGCATTTGAAAGTTTTTAAACTCTGCCGCTCTCTTTGGGCTAGAAGAAAAGTAGTTGTAAATGTATCTTACAATATCCTCTATAAAGCGTGGCAATTTGAAACGATGAAACGAGCGGCAGGCGCGTTTTAAGTATAAAAATGTTGGGAATTTCATTTTGCAGCAATGTTACTACAGAATTAATACGTCCCATCATTATTATCTTTATATGGAATATCATTGCTTCTAAAAAAGTTTACACTGTGTTCAAATAAGAGCTAAAAACAATCTTTAATACGATTCATTTTCGCATATCTCACGACTAAGCACAAGTGTTTGGTTGTACTAAGATCAGTGGACTTGTCAATAATAAGCGAAAACTTAGTTTGCCCTAAATCTTCACACATAAATTATTAAAACTGTCTTTACCTGTAATATGATCAATTAGGTATGTCATGAGTTTTGGTCGAAGAGCATTTTATTTCTTTTGCTATTTTTGAATCAGGACAAACGGCTTGCATCAGCTTCGGTAGGTGCTCCATAATAGTGAATGGTAGATTGTGTTCAACAACAAACGACGCTAATCTTATTTCACCCGAAATTAAAATAAAGAAATAAAATTATGTAGGTATATCTAGTAGCGATTAGGGTCTGATTATATCCACTGCTTCTATAAACCGATAAGTACAAAACAAAATAATATAACAATGTAAGTAGTATCATAAAAGAAATTAAAAAAATTATCCTTAACCAGTGTATCAGATTTTTGAGTTTTGGTCACAGTAATTGATGATATCTTCGGTTGTGATTTTATATTCTTTGATGATACTGAGTGTGCTTGTGACGAACTATGTTTCTTTATAGCGTCTTTTCCTGATGTGATGTTGATATTTTTATTACAACTCTTACAATAGGCATGGCTTTCGCCTTTACGACTATCTTGCAGCCAGCCTGGAAATTGTTCTTCCCATACTTTTCTATAATATTGTAGATATATTTTTCTTCTTACACTCACACTTGTGCTTGGCTCCTCGTCAGACGACATTTTAACTTAATGATCTGATTTTGTAGGCACTCTTTAGGTTATGTACTCTCTCTTCAAAGCTAAGAAAATTAATGAAAAACTAAACCAGAATTCCTGTTTATATACACTAGACAGGTAAATTCCCAAGCAGGAAGTCCCTTAATAACACCGAATTGTAGGATACAAGGGTATTCCCCAAAATATATGGAACATTGTGCACTAGATTCATACTATTAGGGGCTTCCCCGTAACGTAAAACATAAATAAAAAGGGTTGCCAACTTAAAAGTGTAAAATCGGTAGAAACATCGGGTAAACTTCTATGTTTTCTCAGAAATCGTAGAAAAATCGTTATATTTTGGTATTTCGATAGAACAGAGCCCATATCGGTAGAAATACCAAAAAATCGGTAGGTTCGAGACCACTGCTTATTATTCACAACTAAAATTATATTTTTGACCATTTCGACAGATGTAGTGTGACCATGCTAAAAATTTATTATCTACCAAGGATGCTTTTCTACTTTTCATAGTACAAAATTAAAAGTATTACATTTATTTACAGATATCGAAAATGAATCCGGAAACCCTAAAAGTATTACGACTACATGAACATCCGCAGTATCTAAAGCCATGTTGTGAAGTAATAAATGATGAATGGCCGCGCGGTGAAACGGGGAGGATGATGTCGCTACGGGCTTCCGGCAACCACCTTCCTACCAGTCTAATTATTATTAACGATAAGAAATATCTTTTAGGACACTGTAAATTAACTGCTATACCAAGTATACCTGACAGTTGTTTTATAGAAACCGTAGTTATTAATAAGTTAATGCGTGGACAGAAACTTGGAAGTTAGTTACCTGATGAGGCAAGTGGAACAATATTGTATAAACGTGCTGAAGTTGAAAATGCTACATTTATCTACAAAAGGACAAGAAGATTTCTATACGAAATTAGGATATGTAGTATGTGAACCAGTGTCAATGTATGGCACGCGTTTGATAAATAATAAACCGATACCAGTAGCTAATAAAATTCAAAATAAAGTGCCAGAAAATAATGCTACTCAAGCAAATGGGCCATGCCCGCCGCCACTCCCACCCCCACCCGATGCCCAAACCGAGTTTGGTGCCTACCAATGCAGTTAAATCATCGAAAACTTATATGTTTAAGTATTTGCAAATGCTATAATAATAAATTCAAATTTCTATCAATTAATATGTCGTTCCTTCTCTTAGTAACGTAACATGTCTTGTGGATTGATAATTGTGAATGTATGAATTTGTATAAAGTTAAGGTTTATAAAGAATACAATCGTTATTAAAAATTTCCTTTATTTATTTGTTAAAACTTGGCTTTTTCTAAGTACTGCATTGCTCGCCGTTTTACTTGGGCCACTTCTTCTGGTTTACCAAACTTTTCCTCTACTTCGATCCATTTTTTGTACAGGATTTTCATTTTTCGAGCTGGCAACTTTTGTGATGTCATTCGTTCCATTACTTGCCTGTAAAATAAGCATAATCTTAAGAAAATACAAGAAAGCTCAGATCTGTACTACACCAGAATACTAACTATTAATTAACGATACATATACGTGCAATAGATTAAAATAGTTTCGACACTATTAACATGAACTAAGTTGCAAGTATAAACTTTACAAGTTAAAATAATTAAGAGATTCGCGAAAATTAATAAACTGACGAACATTAAAAAAAAGTGTAGGTACATTCCTGTATAGTAAACTCACTTACTACTGCTGGGCAGTAGCGCCCCGATATCTTAAGGAAATTCAGTATATTGCTTCTTAAAGCCATTAAAACAGTTAAAGATATTAAGTGATCCTAGAGAAAGCAAGGCTCTAACAACTTCTATATACTTGTTAACAATTCCTCACCTAACATGGTCCACATCGCCGCTCTTGAGCAGCATATCCACATAAGTTGAAGTCACGTCGACCCTCTGCGGGTACACGGTTAGTACTTGCTGGAACAACGCCTCCGCACGCTCGTAGTCGCCATACGTTAGCTCTAAAAGTGCAAACTGGACTAGCACTTTCACGTCTGTTAAGAAAAATGATACGTCAATTAGACTTCGCCTTGCCTGATGGTAGAGGGTCACCATTACTTACATATATGTATATAGCATGTGACAACGGTGACACTCAAAGTTTATTGTATCAATAATATAATAATAGATTGTATGAGTACAACTCCGAGTCTGGGGTCCGATTTACCAATCTAACTGCAAATTTGGTCGAACTCGATATTTTCCGTGAAGCGACTGCCATCTGACCTCCACAACTATAAGGCGATATCATAGCATTACAGTTTGACTAGTTGTTGGATTTTTTAGGGCTCCAACTACCCATAACGACTGCCATGGATGTCCGTATGGCAGCCGGGACCGACGGCACAACTAGCTAGACCAATGCAAATATTCATATTCATGCACTGAGCGGGGATTGAACCCGCTTCTCCTGCGTAGAGGCCGCGTTTACTACCACCAAGTCACAGATACTGTCTGTGTGTGTGTGTGTGTGTGAAATGATCCGAATGTTGTAAAAATATTTAATATCAAACTTTTTATACTTACGTTCATTCTTCTCAAGCATAGCAATTGCTCTTTGCATGACCTGTTTGATTCTGATTTTACATTATTAGAAGCCTACAAACTATAAGTGTGGCTATCAGTGGCAAGTCTACAATATTCCTGCTTTACGCTTATTACCCAATGAGTAGACACACTACTTGTTTATCCCAATAGTCAACGACAAGATTAACAAACACCCCTGACGTAAGAAACAGGATTATAGACTCGAAGACAAGCACCAGCGAAGGTGACGCCATCTGAGATTAGTTTAGTCTGTGCTTCCCCATTATTATAAATGTTATTCAGTCTTGTATATAGATGCGAGCAATATTAAACTATCGCCACTGATATATACATCTGCCTGAGGTTAGCGTACGATGTCTATCATTATATCGGGCGGTGAGTAGGGTGGCCAGCCAGCTCACTGGAGAGTTTTTGTGCTGTCAGTTGAAAGACCAAAAGCTTGCCCTGCTTTGTCTTTTACACTGACGGCACAGAAACTTTCAATGCTTGCAGGGTTGCGTCCATAGGCCACGGTGACCACTTTCTATCAGGTGGGCCGTGTGCTTGGCTGCCACCTAAGTGGTATAAAAAAAAATAACAAATTCTCTCAATAAAAATCTAAATCATGCTTAAAAACCTCACCTGTCGGGCTTTATCTACTAGTCCGAGTTTGAAGCAAGCGATTCCACTCTTAATGTAGGTATTCGGATCCCATCTGTATTTCCTCATCATCAGATCGACCAGCGCTGACAACTCTTGATGTTTACAAGTCTCCACGTAGATGCCCAGCACCTTAGAGTGGACTTTAAACGGTTCATTTATTTGCAGAGCTCCTTCTAACATCCTTTGTTGTGACTCCTGGTAGCGATAAAAATAAAATGTTAAATATTTATTTGACTAACTGTTGACTGCGGAATGTGAAATGCCCTTTAGCGTAAAAAGTAACCAATTATCAAGTGAATTATATACTTATTTGACATCTTAATTGCATACCAGTGTGTAAAAAGTGTGAAGATATAAAGATTACGCAAAAGGAAGTATCAAAAAAATAAATATTCTAAAGTCATGAGCATTGATAATGTACTACAATTCTAAATATTGGTATCATTTCCACTAATAATACAATTTACAAACATATATAGTTATAGAATAACGTGTCAATCTTATCTATTAAAAAGATTAGATTAAATTTACATTTAAGGGTCGCCTGGGATTACAGATGTACTAGAAATGTATTTTTATTTCGAGTATTGTATTTTCGTTATCATGTTTGGTGGGATCCCAGTGTTATTATTAGAAGATTAACTACTAAAGTGGTAGATTTTTAGTAAACATATATTTTTATATTTCATTTATTATAAATAAATTAAACTATCAATTATTAATAGTGTTATAAGTGGTTGCTGATATTTAGTGGTTTAAGTACAGAGTTTAAAGAGCAGGGTTTAGAAACTGAATTGAATGTTTATTATTATTTCATAAATGTATTAAGTAAGGCAACGCCGCTAGTATCATGGGCACCTTTGCGCCGGGAACGATACGAAGCGGGTTATTTGACTTGACATAATATGACAAAATCTGTATTTGCTAACAATTATGTAACATTTTTATTGTTTATATGTGGGATTTTATTAATATAAAAAAATGAGTTAGTAAATTTGTACAAAAGTTTAAAAAAAACACATAATATGTATTGAACACTAAAAAAAAATATTATTTAAATTTACTTAGGTTGAAGTTCATTAATCAAAATTCATTTATTTAATGTATTAATGTAATATGATTTTTATAAATTATAATATTACTTCAATGATTGTAAAACTATCCAAAATATTTATTTTAGAAACTCACTCTAAAGACTAGAAACCGAAATTGAGCCGCTAGTTAGTTACTTAGCCTAGTTTATTTCTAATATGTGTTTTTTTTTAATAAAAAATCCCTACAAGATAGTTTACCTTTAGTTAAGTACCTAACCGAATGGAGGATAGGCTCTCATCAGCAATTCCATTTTAATAAATATACTTTCCCATTATTAAATAACATTAATATGTTACTTAAAAACCATCGCAATTATTAACACCATAATTTATTTGTTCAAATAGGATATTTGTTTTTTTTTTCTCTCAAAATATAGATAAGTAAAAGTTGTCGCGCCAATTTGACAAACGTTAAATGAATCAAAAATGGCGGTGCAATATATGAATTAGGCTGGCCCTACATATCCGGAATGTCACTCTGTTTTCATAACATAACCTGAATTTCAAAAAGGAAAAACATAAAGTAACTTAACTAAAGTACTATGTTCCTTTTGGTAAGATACTCTGCTATGTTTAGTATTTTTCATTTAAAAACTCAGTTTATTAACTACTAGTAGTTTGTTTTTTTAAATCATGTTTGTTTAAAAAGACACATCAATCAAGATTGTTCCTAATCAAACAGAGTAAGTTTATGAAATTTACCTAAAATTAAGGCTTCATTAAATATACAACTATTATGTTCCCGCTCTCACCTTGGTCCCAAATCGATTCTCGAAGTAGATCATGCCGAGGGAGATATTCAACTTCTCCTCCTCTTCCCGGAACGAGATGGTCTTCAGCGCCTTCCGGCCAACGGCGCGGGCTTTATCCAACTCCGTAGCCTATAGAAATGGTATACATTACTTAACCACTGTCTCATCACTTATCACCACTGATTCAGTATCCTAATGTGCGGTATGAAAGGAACTTCATCCCACGCACACCCAAGCTGTGGAATTGTGTCCTTGCTGCGGTTTTCTCAAGCGCCTACAATAAGAGGTGCTTCTAAACAGGCATTAGAAGGTTTCTTCAGGGTCGGCAGCGCGAGTGTGAAGCCTTTGATGTTGCACACGTCCATAGGCCACGGTAACCACTTCCCATCAGGTGTGTTTCTCTGCCACCTAACTGTTATATAAAAAAAGGTCTGACTTTTCATCCCCGACGCGGCTTGTTGACAAACCCGCAGCTATAGGAATAGTTGAGACTACGAGTTCCTAATGGGTGTGCCAAGAGAGGCAGCTGTACAATGGGAGAGAAATAGTTTACCTGTAAATGGAAGGCCATATAAGCGATCCACAGCTGGCTGCAGTTAGGGTTGGCTAGCAGCGCCCTCTCGAACTGTTCACTAGACCGCGGCTGCGACTCACTCTCGATGGCTCTATTCTCCATCTCCCTCACTCTCTCTTCCTCTTCTCTCACTTTCGCGAGTTTCTCTGCCACTGTTAACTCCTTCCGTTTCTTTTTTGGCTGTTCTTTTTTATGTTTATCTTTTTTTACCCTTTTATCTTTTATTGTCACTTCTAATTCAGATTCTGTATTTGATCCGGCTATATCTTCGGATTCTAATTTACGTTTCTTTTCCTTTTTGCTTGTATCTGTGACTTCATTTATTATTGCCGACTCTGGTTTTTCCTTTTTAGCAACTTTTTCCGTAACTTCACCATCGTCCGTTGTATCTGGTTGTTCCACTTCATCCATCATAGAGTCTACCTGTGTTTCTTCCTTTTCCCCTTTACTCTTTTTGACTTTATTTTCTTTAACTTCATCCTCTGTAGATTCTACATTTTTAGCTGGCCAAAAAGGTACTGTAGTCAGGCTGCCGGTCATTATTTTATTAGCTTCGGGGTCCACCTTCAATATTGTGCAGTTTACCTAAAAATATATACATACCATTAGTTACTACGAACGAGAAAGAAGGAACACTCGAAATAAAACCCTGTACCACTCCGTCTGGCCAGCGTGGAAACAGTATGCCAAAATCTCTAAATATTGGGAGAGGCCTGAGCAGTGAATTGCGATAAGCTAATCAATCGAGCTACTACAATTATTTGATGAATATCCACAATTGTTTAACTTTTTTATAATACCAATTGGTTGGCAGACAAGAACACGGCCCACCTGATGGAAAGTGGTTACCGTTGTCTATGGACGTGTGCAACACCAAGGGAGTCACACTCGCGCTGCCAACCCAGTAAGCACAAGAGTTTCTGTGCCTGTTTCAAACTATTGTATAATTCGCAGTCGCAGGACTCTTGCGACCGGTGGATAATGACCCGTTTTGACATGTTTTCTCTGCAGAAACAACATACCGTATCAACAAGAAACTCGAGTGTAGAAGCCGGCAGTAGCGGCGAGTTGGTCTTCTGCCGCTGCAGGTTGTTCTGCAACGTTGCCAGCTCGCTGGACAGAGACACCACGCCGCCGTCCGACAGCGACTTGACAACGCACCACGTTGGTACCCCCACGTCTAGAAAAAAAAGATTGAAAAGTCGTTAAATTAAATATTCTTATCGCTATTCGCTAAATCAATATTCTATTAAATAGACTTACTCTTCACTAGTGTCTCTAAAGTTAAGAAAGCATTATGTCATCACTACTTTGTTGACTGAGTAATTTTCTTTTATTGCTTACTATACCTAATAACTCTTAATATAGATGTGAAATTGGTAGTAAAAAGAAAAAAAAAGCCAATATATCATCAAATTTAAACGACATGTTATTGGTGAAAACTTGTAAATGGCCTTCAATATGTTATGTATTTCATTTTCACCCACTGTTACTTTTTAGCTGAAGTTTTCCTAAAATGTTAAAATAAAATAAAGTCTAGGAGGTGGCACAAATTGTTCAAAGTTCTGACTTGAACTTCTTAAAGTTACTTAATCTGTCAATTGCCATTAAAACAGCAATTACAAAAAGGTAAACAAACTAATCTAATGTTTAGTACCACCGTTACAATGAGGTCTCGTCCTGAGAAGACTCTGGTTAAAACTCAACGGGCTGTTTTTCACATGTTTTTTACAATTTCATTTAATTGGGTATTTCACAAATTTCGGTAACCTATCTTTTAGATGTATTTAATGTCTGTTAAAGATTGTTCATCATTTTCCCATAAAATCTTATTAATTAGAAGAAACACATTTTCACTTTCTTAGCTTAAAGAGTGTGCGAAAAGCGGTCGCTCACGTGACACTCTGCGCCTGACCTCATTAAATAATATCTACGAAGAGACCAACCAACGAAAGTTTCCGTTACGCTAAGTAAATTTTTTATACCGTCAACAGATTATTGCGTTTTGCCTCATGAGAAATACAGATACAAAATCTCAATTTCATTTTATATTTTTTTTTGTACATTTTGTATAGTTATTATTTACGTATAAGATAAATCATATTCAATACATTTCGTATTTAATTGTAATAGTTGTCAAATACCCAATTACAATATTTTGTTTGGGTGGCAATATTAGAGAAAATATTTAATATTGAAGCTTATTTGTAAGGTTCTTTAAATTTATAAAAGCCTTTTTGGCAAAGTTTATTGGCATTTACTAGGCTTATGAACTTATAAAGAGGTAGATTTGATTCATTTAAGAAGCTAATTACATGGCCTATGTCCAGTAGTGGACTGTATCGTTCTGACTCGCAGAAGGTACATACATAATATTGGTAAGAAATTTACCTAATTCCACTTCAGGGTTTGTGTTCTTTTTAGGCAGGAACGCTCTTGTATCTGGAACCCTGATATCCATCACATAGCCATGAATCCAAATATTCAACTTATGGGACTGACTGCTGTCAGACCTGTAAACTCGAATGGAAACTATACCAGAGCGACCCCGCATCAGCAGAAACCCTCATCTGTCAATTAAGTGATGTCATTAGCATTCCATATTACTTATTTTTGGATTTATAAATGGAGTAAAAAATATTTATTTAAAAAAAATGGAATGGTATACATACCTTTACGTAAGTCATCTCGTTTTTTCTGACAGTTGATATGTTGTAGCATCATAGAGAGCATAATGCTGATCTCCTCAACTTCCAGGACTTTGACAGCAACGTACTGACCCGGACGGGATATCTGCCATAGTTCCGTTACTCTGTCACCCTAATAAACAAACAGAATGTATTTTTGAAATGGGGCAGTAAGCGTAAGTAATATGCCTTTATTATTATTGCTATTCATAATAAATAAAAAAAAAGATTTTCTTTTTGGAATGTGCGATCATCAGTTTATTTCTGTGTTTTGAGGAGTAATTTTTGTTATAAAAAAACTTCAAAATTCTGTGTCGTTCTAATTCTAATTTCAAATAAAGTAGGTATTGTCGTTCATACCAACCTCCATGGTAGATTTCAACATATTAGAAGGAGTAGGATAGAGGAGTCCAGGCTCTAAAGCGCAAGGTACCTTAACCATTGTTACTACAGCAAAATGTTTGTAGGAGACCTTCCTTACCATTTTGAGATACTTTGAACTGCTTTTACAGATTTTGACAAAATCATACTGTCAACATGAGAAGACAGAATTCTACAAAAACGTTTCCCATATATTTCAGCCAGAGAATCAAGTTTTTACAATGGTCAATTGCGGCAAGGATTGACAGAAAAGTAAATAAAAATAATTTTTACCAACTAATTTCAAATTTGATGCGAAAATCTTTGTCAGAGTATTAGTTAGTAAGAGCTGAGAAAATTCGTATTAGATTCTTTTAAATACTATTACTAACTATATCAAAAAATTCACTGTCAATTTTATACACTTTTTATATACTGTTTATTTAGTATATTATATTTATTTATTTATGAACTAGTGATAAAATGTATAGTCTCTCTATTGAAGCCTTAACTGTCCGTCACTTGTCTTAGCCAGTTATCAAGTCTATTTGTTAATCCATTTATTGTGGTTGCAGCAATAACGTATCTGGCATTAAGTTCCAATTATGTCATCAAGTTCCTAGCACCTATTGCGTTTTCATCAAAAGCTTGCACTCATGAGTGACTCACATGGTACCTTTTTAAGATTGATTTATATTGGATTTTACGAGTGAGTCCAACACCGAGCAAAAAAGATGCACCAGAGCCTGAGTCATCAATCTGTAGGCGTAATAGGTACCTTGCATGGGAAGTTATCTTGTAATAAAAACTATATACTAACCTTATCGTTAATATATGCCTCGAGCTGCTTGTTATACGGTTCACTAATGTGACACGCCATATCCGACCCAATAATACGGCATGGTAGACTGATCACTACCTTTGTTTCGAAGACATTTTTCATTCTTCCGAGGATTAAGATTCCTTCTTTGATTGTCTAGAAAATGAAAAAAATTAGAGTTTATTAACATACAGCATTTTATTAATTTGTTTGAACATGTTAATCTCAGGAACTTCAGATTCTAATTGAAAAATACTTTTTGGTGGTGAATAGTTCGTTTAAGGAGGAAGATTATAGGCTATATATATAGCATCATGTTGTATAATAATATATGTAATTATAAATTTCCACAAATTCAGCAGATTCTCATATTTTGTCTGAAAATTTATAAGTGGAGGCCATTTTAGGCACAAAGTTATGCTCAACCCCGTGGTATTAAAAATTATACCACGGGGGAAACCGTGGAGGGCCAGTTAGTGTAAACCTATGATAGGAAGAACTGTTCTTAAACTAATTTTAAGATTATATACCTATAAGTATATAATGTAGCCAATTACTTTGTACCCATTGTAGTCCGAAAATTTAGGCAAAAAAAATAACATACCTTATAACTCAGACCATATGTAATTGTTGGCTTCTTTCCTCCACGAGGTAAGTACTCTGCTGTAGCTTCCATCACGATTCACGACTTTGTTATAATAATGTAATTAACTTAAAATCACACGACACGACAACGTACACTGTCTACGCACGACAACGTACGACAAGATGCAAACAGTAAATGAGTAAACATAAACAGTGCTCTCGCTCGCTCTCTCGAACGTCACGTCATAGACATATACTCTTTGTCATAGACTAGAGCGAGATCGGTAGAGTTGCCAGCTCAAATCGGTATATTTGTACTCAAAATCGGCATTTGACAAAAAAATACAATATTCAAAATCAAATTCGTTTATTTATTGAAAAAACCTTACAGACTAATTTATAACAATCACACTTAAGTATAATTATTTATTACACCAATATTCTTTGGCCATAGCCGCGGTCATCTTCGAATTAATTTCAAAATCATAACAATTAGCTGTATTAAAGAGTTTCAGTCGACAGCCTATTTCGCTGTTTCGTTTTCAAAAGATTAATATGTGAAAATATGCGTTCAACAAATTAGACAACAAAGGAAACATTTGAATTTCATCACTACGCTTTAGTAAACTTACTTCATCCCAAAATAGTTCTACACCATCAGGAAATGTTTTGATTTGTTCCCAATTTCTTAAAATGCGCCACAACAATTGGTTGCGCCGAAGTAGAAACTGTATTTTTGACACGGAAACACACTCCTTTTATACCCGTCTCCTCTTCCGCACTAACCATAGATGTAGCTTCCGTCCGCCATTTGTGAAATATAGACACTCAGTCTCGCTTTGAACTAGCCAGCGTAATGACGGATCGCGCTCGCGTCTCTCAAAAATGATTAATATTTGTTACATTTTTACCGCTTCATAGACCTTTACCGATCGGATTGTGCCTCTCGTGTGTTCCTCAAGTGATCTAGTGATGCTGACGGCAGCTCCTGAGCAAGGAAGAGAAGATCCGTGTACCGGCTGCGATGAAAACACGTGTGTCGTGAAGGTTAGTGCATCCTCTCCTAATTTCTCGGGTTGCATTCATTGCTTGGATCACTCCCGCGGCAACCCGACCACCTGTCTTTTGTGTGTAAAGCGTCAATGGAACAGTTAGCTACTTCCCGCAATACAGTCCATTACCGCACGCTGCCAAGCGCCACCATTTTTGGTCCGGATCGAGCCGGATTCTTAGCCGTAGTTCGTATTTTGTTATTATTCTAATGGGATTGAGCGCACCGCACCTAAGTGCCTGGTTATTTTAGTAGAAAACCCCGCATCCAGACACTTAGGATTAGATTTGTTGTCCGTTCGCCGCTGGCTCGCATAGTACCTACCTGGTACATACATAGGTTAGGTATCATATCAACACTTAATCGTAGTTCGCAATTTTCGCATCGCACCTAAGTGCCTGGTTATTTTAGTAGAAAACCCCGCATCCAGACATTTAGGCTTAGATCTTAGGTATACTCAGACACCCTAGTGCATTGGCACAGTGTAATACCTAACGCATTTGGCTTTGTTTTGTTTTTTTCAATTACGTTGTTCTCGGCTCGCGTCGTATTTGCCTAGTACCTGCGTGGGTGGACACGTGGCTGTACCTACCTCGCTCGCATCTCATCCCAATTCATACGAAAGTATTTTAATTTGAATAGATATTACGCAATACTTAATCTCTGAAATAATAGTTGAACCTAGACAGCGACCATCGCGTAGGTACGACCTTGTTGCTATGCGCGTTAGTTCAAGCTTGCACTGGCAGTCATAAGTACCTACCTACCTACGGTTATCGCTCGCGCCGCCTCGCTGCTCTGTACCGCTAAGATTAAGTCATTTCATATTTGTTATTTACCGCACTTTAGTTTGAGATTTAATTGTAAACATGTCCCCAAAGGTTGATAAGACCGGTAAGGTTCAATTGAAACTTTTATACGCTAAAAAAGAAATGATTTACTCTCGCGTACAATCGATCTATGATAATGCACTTAAAACCTCTGATTTGGTCATCAGAGATTCGTTCTTGTGTTCTATAGAAAACTTAGATAGTCTACGCGCGGATTTCGAAACCTTAGTACATGACATCAATGTTTTAGAGTTGAATTTGGATCCCGATTACTCAGTGAGTTATCAAGCCTTGTCGTCGTTTGACGATTTGTATTGTCGTATCAAACGCGTCGCTAGGAGTTTGGAGAAACCGGCTGACCTACCCAACCCCACTCGCGACCGACCTAAGTTGCCACCAATTCAAATACCCGAATTTGATGGTAACATTCGCAATTGGTGTCTATTTATAGATAGTTTTGAGAATACGATAGATAAGAACGATTCGTTGACAGATCACGAAAAATTGCATTATCTCGTTGAAAAATTGACTGGTAAAGCTATAACCGCTTGCGCTGGAATTACGTTTAGTGCCGGGAATTATAATTTAATTTTAAATACTTTGAAAGCTAAGTATGAGGATAAAAGATCGGTAGCTAACGCCTATTTAGATCAGATGTCTGATTTGAAATCTATTACGGCATGTAACGATCAAAACTTAGAGAAATTTCTAGATACTTTCGCGTCAGCTGTTCGCGCCGTAAAGAACTTGAAGATCGATGACCTCTGCGACTTCGTATTTTTGTATATGGGTTTAAAGAAATTAGATTCCGAAACCATTCGTTTGTTTGAGTCGGATCATCGCGGCAGTAAAATTCCTAAGTTCGAAGACTTAGAAAGTTTTGTTCGCGAGCATATAAAGGTATTGCAACGCTCTTCATCGAAACATGAAGGCGCGAAGAAGGTTGTTACTTCTGAACGCAAAATAGATGCCTCATCGAGGTCACCGAGGTCAACCCATACTTATGTTAATACCGCACCAGCACGTGTACAATCATCTGTTTGCTCTTTGTGTAGTACTCATCATTCGCAACTGTACAGGTGTCCTGGTTTTCTAAAGTTGTCGCCTAGTGATCGTTATAAATTTGTTCGCGCTAATAATTTTTGTTTTAATTGTCTCGGTACTAAACACCGCGTTGTTTTATGTAATAGTAGAAATAGTTGTCGCAAATGTCAAGCGAGACACCACACTTTGCTTCATTTTGAGAATAGTAATGCCGCATCCAATGTGAGCACGGTTGGCTCGTCGAGCGGTGACACACGGCGGCCTGCGCCGCAGCCGCAGCCCGCGCTCGCGCGCGCTCCGGCCCGCCCGGTGACCGCCGCGGATGACGTCACCTTGTGTTCGTTCTCCGCTAGTGCTGCACTCACTACTGTGTGTCTTGCGACCGCTCGCGTTGTTATTGTTGATGCATTAGGTAAACCGCACCTTGTTCGAGCGCTATTAGATGGCGCTTCGCAAAGTAATTTTATTACTCAAGATTGTTGTCAACGTCTTGGTTTCAATGTTGATAAGCGTTCAACCCATTCAGTGGTGAAAGGGTTTGGGGGTTTGCAGTCAGCGGTTCATGGCACCATTAAAACAAGGTTTGGATCTCGTTTTAATAATAATATTTGGTTTGACATGGATTCGCTCGTTACAGATAAAATAACTGAACAGTTGCCTACCGTCCCAGTTGACACGTCTTTATTAACGAAATTTAAAGACTTGCCTTTAGCTGATGAGACTTACGCTGTTCCTGGAGTCGTCGATATATTGATCGGCGCTTCGATTCTCCCGCACCTCCAGTTATCACGTAAGGTCAAAGGGGGACCGACGTACCCCGCTCCGCACGCCCTGGAAACAGTTCTGGGTTTTGTTATAATTGGTTCCGCACCCGCTTCTATAGATAGTTTTAGTCACTCGACTGCCTCGTTCTGTTGCACCGTCGAGCCGCCACTGGAGTCTACCATCCGCAAGTTTTGGGAGATTGAAGAGGTCAATGTCCCACCAATCCTAAGCCCCGATGACAAGATGGCTGAGGAGATTTATTGTCGCACGACTACTCGTGATGAGCAGGGTCGTTATGTGGTCGCGCTCCCTTTCAAGGGAGATATTTTTTCGCTCGGGGACTCCCGTGCATCCGCTGAAAGACGCTTTCTTTGTTTAGAACGAAAGATGCAGGCGTCTCCAAAGTTAAAGCAAGCCTATGATGAGGTTGTTAACGAATATTTAGATAAAGGTTACATCTCACCTGCGCCTGCGGACACTGACGAGACCCAGCCTTCGTACGTTATCCCGCACCACGGAGTTATTAGAGAAGATAAGCTTACTACTAAACTCCGCGTAGTTTTAGATGGCAGTGCTAAGACTAGCACTTCCGTGTCGCTTAATGACATTTTGTATTGTGGTCAAAATCTTCAAGGTAATTTATTTGACATAATTGTAAATTTTCGCTTATTCGCTGTTGCACTCTCTGCAGATATTCGACAAATGTTTTTGTGCCTTGAAGTGCGCAAACCCGATCGTAGGTTTCAACGATTTTTGTATAGATTTTCACCGCAAGAACCTTTAATGGTTTACGAGTTTAATCGTGTTTGCTTCGGGCTTAAATCTAGCCCTTTTCACGCACTTCGCACCGTCAAGCAGCTGGCCGCTGACGAGGGCGATGCATTTCCGAAAGCGAGAGCCACCATTGAGACTGGCTTATACATGGATGACTTCGTGTATAGTGTAGATGGCGAGGCAGAGGCTGTCGAGACGGCCGCTCAAGTTATAAGTCTCATGAAGGCTGGTCAATTTGATCTCGTGAAATGGACGAGCAACTCGCAAACTGCGTTAGAGTCGATTCCACCGTCGCACCGATTGTCTTCGGTTAAGGAATTCGATGAAAGTGATACGCACAAGGTGCTTGGTTTAAGCTGGTCGCCCGCATCTGATACGTTTAGTTTGAAAATTAGTTCGACCCCGCAAACTTGTACTAAACGCATTATCCTGTCGTGTGTGGCACGGATATGGGACGTAATGGGATTCGTAGCTCCTGTCGTTTTGTACGCCAAACTACTTATAAAGGAGCTTTGGCTTTCCAATTGTGATTGGGACGACACCGCGCCCGACAACATTGCTAAGTTGTGGGCTCGCTTTAGAAAAGAACTTTCTGTGCTTGACCAAATACAAATTCCGCGTCATGTAGGTATATCGCAACATAGTGTTGTTACGGTAGTAGGCTTCGCGGACGCTAGTGAGAGGGCGTATGGAGGAGTAGTCTACTTTCATGTCTCGAATGTAGGTAAGGTTTCAATTAGCCTTATAAGCGCGAAATCAAAGGTCTCTCCCCGTAAGGTCGTCTCTCTGGCACGCCTCGAGCTATGCGCTTTACTATTGTTAGTTAGATTGATCACCTCTATCGCCAATGCTTGTAGTAGTCGCATTAATATTAGTAGAATTTTAGCTTTTTCGGACTCAACAGTCGCTTTGTGTTGGGCCCACTCTTCGCCCCATCGTTGGGACACATTCGTCGCTAATAGAGTGGCAAAAATTCAATCTGAATTGGCGCCACATAATCTCTTTCACGTTGCTGGCACCGACAACCCAGCCGATTGTCTCTCTCGTGGATTGCTTCCTTCGCAAATTTTGGATCACCCGTTGTGGTTTGGTGGACCGTCCTGGATTCATGCCGCGTTGGATGGGTGGCCAGTTATTCAATTCAATCCCACTACGGTTTCCGAACCACCCGAGGAAAAGAAGCACTCGCTTGTTGTATCGGTCCCGCGTGAAGAGTCCCTTATTTTGTTGTTGGCTAGTCGCGTCTCGTCTTGGTCGAGACTGTTGCGTTGTGTTGTTTATGTGGGCCGATTTTTGAGAATTCTATCTACACGCGGTCATATAACCGCCGCTGATTTAGATAAGGCTGAATTGGTCATACTTCGCGAGTTGCAGAAAGGTTATTTTGCTTCTGAATTTAAAAATTTAGAATTTAACAAACCTTGTAGTCGTTCTTTCCGACACTTGAAACCATTTTTGGAGGATGGACTCATTCGAGTAGGTGGTCGTTTGAGAAATTCAAGTTTAGGATTTGAACAAAGGCATCCAGTAGTTCTCCCGCGTAAGGACCACGTATTAGATTTGTTAGTAGATTATCATCATAAGGTGAATTGTCACGCTGGTCCCGATTTGTTGATGTCTATTTTGAGACAGAAATACTGGATAATTTCCGCTCGTAATTTGGTTCGCGCTAGAGTACACAGATGTGTACCTTGTTTTAAGCTCCGCCCGCGTTTTATCGCGCCTGAAATGGCCGATCATCGCTCTTGTCGTGTTGTTCAATCCGCAAAACCTTTCGTACACACCGGCACAGACTTTGCTGGGCCTTTTAAAGTCACCATTGCTCGTGGTCGTGGCATTCGCTCCACGAAAGCTTACGTTTGTTTGTTCATTTGTATGACAACTCGCGCGGTTCATATAGAGTTGACCGGTGATTTAAGTACGCAAAATTTTATGTCCGCTTTTAAACGTTTTTTGTCGCGTCGGGGTCCGGTTAAGCGCATGTATTCGGACAACGGTACAAACTATGTAGGGGCCCGACGTAGTATCTCGGAATTGCACACATTCTTACGGTCTAAGTACTACCAAAGTGAATTCGCTCACATCTTAGCCGAAAATCGCATTGAATGGTACTTTAACACGCCTGCCGCTAGTCATTTTGGTGGTAATTGGGAAGCGAATATTAAAAGCCTTAAGTCGCATCTGTTTCGCGTCATAGGCGAGCAGATTCTCTCGTTCGAGGAGTTGAGTACCGTACTCGCTCAAGTAGAGGCAGTGATGAACACGCGTCCGCTGTGTCGGACTCTATCTAGCGATCCGTCAGAGCCATTAGCTCTGACGCCAGCTCACTTCTTGAATACGACTCCTCTAAAATATTTGCCCGCAATAGATGTTGATGACGATAGAATGCACCTTCTAACTCGTCACGCTCTTTTAGATAAGTTGGTCCAATCGTTTTGGAATCGTTGGAGAACCGATTATTTGCACACGCTGCAGTCACGTCAAAAATGGAATACTCCATCCAACCCAATTACTGTAGGTACGGTGGTAGTCCTTATGACTGAGAATGCTCCTCCTTTACATTGGCCTCTGGGAGTAGTAGAGGAAATTTTTCCCGATGCCCGCGGGATAACTCGTGTTGTACGGGTTAAAACTGCAACCGGATCGTATCTGCGCCCGGTTGTTCGCCTCTGCCCTCTGCCTAGCCAGCAGTAGGCACGAGTTCCAATCTATGTTTATATTTTAGTTGTTATTTCACAAACCTAGATTTAGATTAGACATTAGATTTGTTCCACATTTTCGTTTCGAAGGTAACCCTCTCAAAAATGATTAATATTTGTTACATTTTTACCGCTTCATAGACCTTTACCGATCGGATTGTGCCTCTCGTGTGTTCCTCAAGTGATCTAGTGATGCTGACGGCAGCTCCTGAGCAAGGAAGAGAAGATCCGTGTACCGGCTGCGATGAAAACACGTGTGTCGTGAAGGTTAGTGCATCCTCTCCTAATTTCTCGGGTTGCATTCATTGCTTGGATCACTCCCGCGGCAACCCGACCACCTGTCTTTTGTGTGTAAAGCGTCAATGGAACAGTTAGCTACTTCCCGCAATACAGTCCATTACCGCACGCTGCCAAGCGCCACCAACAATATTACTATAACTATAGAAGCAGTTTTGCCAATTTTAACATTTTTAGGATCAATTATGTCTAAACCTTTTATTGGATTATTTTTCAATGGAAACCGCGTGGTTATCTGAACTACTTAGTACCGTATTCGACGCAGCAGCACCATAGTAAGTATACGGCGTAAATATCAATAAAATTTCTGGGATTCTTAAAATCAACATTTTCAATTGGAATTAAATATTTTCTTTTCAAGAAACAATCAAAAATAGTTTTTAATGTTCCAGTTATTTTTTCATATAAATGTTCTGCTTACATTTCTTTATTTAAATAGGTAAATAATGGTAATACAAAATCTAAAAATTCAAAAATAATATCGTAGTGGGATCTTGGAGCTTGTGTAATATATGTTCTGCAGCTAAAAGATGATCATTATTAGAGATTTGGTCTATAAAAAATAGTTTTAGAGCAGAGAGTTGTTCCAATATTCTCTTCACTGCTGCATGTACTGATAACCAGCGTGTTTGAGAGGGGTGAAGTGTTTTATGGACTTTTAAGTCGCAAAGCATTTGAAAGTTTTTAAACTCTGCCGCTCTCTTTGGGCTAGAAGAAAAGTAGTTGTAAATGTATCTTACAATATCCTCTATAAAGCGTGGCAATTTGAAACGATGAAACGAGCGGCAGGCGCGTTTTAAGTATAAAAATGTTGGGAATTTCATTTTGCAGCAATGTTACTACAGAATTAATACGTCCCATCATTATTATCTTTATATGGAATATCATTGCTTCTAAAAAAGTTTACACTGTGTTCAAATAAGAGCTAAAAACAATCTTTAATACGATTCATTTTCGCATATCTCACGACTAAGCACAAGTGTTTGGTTGTACTAAGATCAGTGGACTTGTCAATAATAAGCGAAAACTTAGTTTGCCCTAAATCTTCACACATAAATTATTAAAACTGTCTTTACCTGTAATATGATCAATTAGGTATGTCATGAGTTTTGGTCGAAGAGCATTTTATTTCTTTTGCTATTTTTGAATCAGGACAAACGGCTTGCATCAGCTTCGGTAGGTGCTCCATAATAGTGAATGGTAGATTGTGTTCAACAACAAATGACGCTAATCTTATTTCACCCGAAATTAAAATAAAGAAATAAAATTATGTAGGTATATCTAGTAGCGATTAGGGTCTGATTATATCCACTGCTTCTATAAACCGATAAGTACAAAACAAAATAATATAACAATGTAAGTAGTATCATAAAAGAAATTAAAAAAATTATCCTTAACCAGTGTATCAGATTTTTGAGTTTTGGTCACAGTAATTGATGATATCTTCGGTTGTGATTTTATATTCTTTGATGATACTGAGTGTGCTTGTGACGAACTATGTTTCTTTATAGCGTCTTTTCCTGATGTGATGTTGATATTTTTATTACAACACTTACAATAGGCATGGCTTTCGCCTTTACGACTATCTTGCAGCCAGCCTGGAAATTGTTCTTCCCATACTTTTCTATAATATTGTAGATATATTTTTCTTCTTACACTCACACTTGTGCTTGGCTCCTCGTCAGACGACATTTTAACTTAATGATCTGATTTTGTAGGCACTCTTTAGGTTATGTACTCTCTCTTCAAAGCTAAGAAAATTAATGAAAAACTAAACCATAATTCCTGTTTATATACACTAGACAGGTAAATTCCCAAGCAGGAAGTCCCTTAATAACACCGAATTGTAGGATACAAGGGTATTCCCCAAAATATATGGAACATTGTGCACTAGGTTCATACTATTAGGGGCTTCCCCGTAACGTAAAACATAAATAAAAAGGGTTGCCAACTTAAAAGTGTAAAATCGGTAGAAACATCGGGTAAACTTCTATGTTTTCTCAGAAATCGTAGAAAAATCGTTATATTTAGGTATTTCGATAGAACAGAGCCCATATCGGTAGAAATACCAAAAAATCGGTAGGTTCGAGACCACTGCTACAATTTCGACAGATGTAGTGTGACCATGCTAAAAATTTATTATCTACCAAGGATGCTTTTCTACTTTTCATAGTACAAAATTAAAAGTATTACATTTATTTACAGATATCGAAAATGAATCCGGAAACCCTAAAAGTATTACGACTACATGAACATCCGCAGTATCTAAAGCCATGTTGTGAACTAATAAATGATGAATGGCCGCGCAGTGAAACGGGGAGGATGATGTGGCTACGGGCTTCCGGCAACCACCTTCCTACCAGTCTAATTATTATTAACGATGAGAAATATCTTTTAGGACACTGTAAATTAACTGCTATACCAAGTATACCTGACAGTTGTTTTATAGAAACCGTAGTTATTAATAAGTTAATGCGTGGACAGAAACTTGGAAGTTAGTTACCTGATGAGGCAAGTGGAACAATATTGTATAAACGTGCTGAAGTTGAAAATGCTACATTTATCTACAAAAGGACAAGAAGATTTCTATACGAAATTAGGATATGTAGTATGTGAACCAGTGTCAATGTATGGCACGCGTTTGATAAATAATAAACCGATAACAGTAGCTAATAAAATTCAAAATAAAGTGCCAGAAAATAATGCTACTCAAGCAAATGGGCCATGCCCGCCGCCACTCCCACCCCCACCGATGCCCAAACCGAGTTTGGTGCCTACCAATGCAGTTAAATCATCGAAAACTTATATGTTTAAGTATTTGCAAATGCTATAATAATAAATTCAAATTTCTATCAATTAATATGTCGTTCCTTCTCTTAGTAACGTAACATGTCTTGTGGATAGATAATTGTGAATGTATGAATTTGTATAAAGTTAAGGTTTATAAAGAATACAATCGTTATTAAAAAATGCCTTTATTTATTTGTTAAAACTTGGCTTTTTCTAAGTACTGCATTGCTCGCCGTTTTACTTGGGCCACTTCTTCTGGTGTACCAAACTTTTCCTCTACTTCGATCCATTTTTTGTAAAGGATTTTCATTTTTCGAGCTGGCAACTTTTGTGATGTCATTTGTTCCATTACTTGCCTGTAAAATAAGCATAATCTTAAGAAAATACAAGAAGTACTACACCAGAATACTAACTATTAATTAACGATACATATACGTGCAATAGATTAAAATAGTTTCGACACTATTAACATGAACTAAGTTGCAAGTATAAACTTTACAAGTTAAAATAATTAAGAGATTCGCGAAAATTAATAAACTGACGAACATTAAAAAAAAGTGTAGGTACATTCCTGTATAGTAAACTCACTTACTACTGCTGGGCAGTAGCGCCCCGATATCATAAGGAAATTCAGTATATTGCTTCTTAAAGCCATTAAAACAGTTAAAGATATTAAGTGATCCTAGAGAAAGCAAGGCTCTAACAACTTCTATATACTTGTTAACAATTCCTCACCTAACATGGTCCACATCGCCGCTCTTGAGCAGCATATCCACATAAGTTGAAGCCACGTCGACCCTCTGCGGGTACACGGTTAGTACTTGCTGGAACAACGCCTCCGCACGCTCGTAGTCGCCATACGTTAGCTCTAAAAGTGCAAACTGGACTAGCACTTTCACGTCTGTTAAGAAAAATGATACGTCAATTAGACTTCGCCTTGCCTGATGGTAGAGGGTCACCATTACTTACATATATGTATATAGCATGTGACAACGGTGACACTCAAAGTTTATTGTATCAATAATATAATAATAGATTGTATGAGTACAACTCCGAGTCTGGGGTCCGATTTACCAATCTAACTGCTAATTTGGTCGAACTCGATATTTTCCGTGAAGCGACTGCCATCTGACCTCCACAACTATAAGGCGATATCATAGCATTACAGTTTGACTAGTTGTTGGATTTTTTAGGGCTCCAACTACCCATAACGACTGCCATGGATGTCCGTATGGCAGCCGGGACCGACGGCACAACTAGCTAGACCAATGCAAATATTCATATTCATGCACTGAGCGGGGATTGAACCCGCTTCTCCTGCGTAGAGGCCGCGTTTACTACCACCAAGTCACAGATACTGTCTGTGTGTGTGTGTGTGTGTGTGAAATGATCCGAATGTTGTAAACATATTTAATATCAAACTTTTTATACTTACGTTCATTCTTCTCAAGCATAGCAATTGCTCTTTGCATGACCTGTGTAGGACAAATAAATGCTCATTATTACCGTTACTTTGTTCATAATATAAATAAATAGATTTTACATTATTAGAAGCCTACAAACTACAAGTGTGGCTATCAGTGGCAAGACTACAATATTCCTGCTCTACACTTATTACCCAATGAGTAGACACACTACTTGTTTATCCCAATAGTCAACGACAAGATTAACAAACACCCCTGACGTAACAAACAGGATTATAGACTCGAAGACAAGCACCAGCGAAGGTGACGCCATCTGAGATTAGTTTAGTCTATGCTTCCCCATTATTATAAATGTTATTCAGTCTTGTATATAGATGCGAGCAATATTAAACTATCGCCACTGATATATACATCTGCCTGAGGTTAGCGTACGATGTCTATCATTATACCGGGCGGTGAGTAGGGTGGCCAGCCAGCTCACTGGAGAGTTTTTGTGCTGTCAGTTGAAAGACCAAAAGCTTGCCCTGCTTTGTCTTTTACACTGACGGCACAGAAACTTTCAATGCTTGCAGGGTTGCGTCCATAGGCCACGGTGACCACTTTCTATCAGGTGGGCCGTGTGCTTGGTGGCCACCTAAGTGGTATAAAAAAAAATAACAAATTCTCTCAATAAAAAATCTAAATCATGCTTAAAAACCTCACCTGTCGGGCTTTATCTACTAGTCCGAGTTTGAAGCAAGCGATTCCACTCTTAATGTAGGTATTCGGATCCCATCTGTATTTCCTCATCATCAGATCGACCAGCGCTGACAACTCTTGATGTTTACAAGTCTCCACGTAGATGCCCAGCACCTTAGAGTGGACTTTAAACGGTTCATTTATTTGCAGAGCTCCTTCTAACATCCTTTGTTGTGACTCCTGGTAGCGATAAAAATAAAATGTTAAATATTTATTTGACTAACTGTTGACTGCGGAATGTGAAATGCCCTTTAGCGTAAAAAGTAACCAATTATCAAGTGAATTATATACTTATTTGACATCTTAATTGCATACCAGTGTGTAAAAAGTGTGAAGATATAAAGATTACGCAAAAGGAAGTATCAAAAAAATAAATATTCTAAAGTCATGAGCATTGATAATGTACTACAATTCTAAATATTGGTATCATTTCCACTAATAATACAATTTACAAACATATATAGTTATAGAATGACGTGTCAATCTTATCTATTAAAAAGATTAGATTAAATTTACATGTAAGGGTCGCCTGGGATTACAGATGTACTGGAAATGTATTTTTATTTCGAGTATTGTATTTTCGTTATCATGTTTGGTGGGATCCCAGTGTTATTATTAGAAGATTAACTACTAAAGTGGTAGATTTTTAGTAAACATATATTTTTATATTTCATTTATTATAAATAAATTAAACTATCAATTATTAATAGTGTTATAAGTGGTTGCTGATATTTAGTGGTTTTAAGTACAGAGTTTAAAGAGCAGGGTTTAGAAACTGAATTGAATGTTTATTATTATTTCATAAATGTATTAAGTAAGGCAACGCCGCTAGTATCATGGGCACCTTTGCGCCGGGAACGATACGAAGCGGGTTATTTGACTTGACATAATATGACAAAATCTGTATTTGCTAACAATTATGTAACATTTTTATTGTTTATATGTGGGATTTTATTAATATAAAAAAATGAGTTAGTAAATTTGTACAAAAGTTTAAAAAAAACACATAATATATATTGAACACTAAAAAAAAATATTATTTAAATTTACTTAGGTTGAAGTTCATTAATCAAAATTCATTTATTTAATGTATTAATGTAATATGATTTTTATAAATTATAATATTACTTCAATGATTGTAAAACTATCCAAAATATTTATTTTAGAAACTCACTCTAAAGACTAGAAACCGAAATTGAGCCGCTAGTTAGTTACTTAGCCTAGTTTATTTCTAATAAAAAATTCTGTTTTTTTTTAATAAAAAATCCCTACAAGATAGTTTACCTTTAGTTAAGTACCTAACCGAATGGAGGATAGGCTCTCATCAGCAAAACCATTTTAATAAATATACTTTCCCATTATTAAATAACATTAATATGTTACTTAAAAACCATCGCAATTATTAACACCATAATTTATTTGTTCAAATAGGATATTTGTTTTTTTTTTTCTCTCAAAATATAGATAAGTAAAAGTTGTCGCGCCAATTTGACAAACGTTAAATGAATCAAAAATGGCGGTGCAATATATGAATTAGGCTGGCCCTACATATCCGGAATGTCACTCTGTTTTCATAACATAACCTGAATTTCAAAAAGGAAAAACATAAAGTAACTTAACTAAAGTACTATGTTCCTTTTGGTAAGATACTGTTTAGTATTAAGAATCCAAATGTGTACATAATTTAGTTCCGAGTTATTCACTAGATGGCGTTGTACAATTTGTCAGTTTTGTAGATGGCGGTATCGAAAGTCTCCGGAACCATGTTAAAAGCTTCAGTGAATAAAATTGTTTTTGTCCTCGCTGGAATGTGTGTTGGTTATTTAAACCCCATTCTAACTGCGATTTTTGGGACTGCGGTCCATTTGGTCCTAACGAACCGGGTCATTCGGCAACTTAGGTACTTTACGATTTAAAGTACTTAAGTATTGGCGTGTGGTTGTATTAGTGGATCGCTAATACACCATTGGAGTGTGTGCGTGTTGGCATTCGTGTGGAAGTACGAGACCGTTAGCAGTGAGCCGACAGAGGGCGCAGCGGTGCTTTCGAATCCAAGAGTTGGTTCCTACCGCTATCAATTGCGGTAAAGGAATTGCATGCAGAGCCACCTGGAAGACAAAAGACGCAGTATATGCAAGTCTTTCCTTGAGACACTAGAGGGCGCCACTAGAAGTTAACGTCAAGACATCGACGAAGTGACGACATTGTGACGTGACACAAGTGAGGTTTGGCAGAAAGAAACCGTGAGTACAATTGGAACTGTTTACGCCTTTTGTGAAAGTTGTGGTTTGCGAACATAGTTTGAACTTAGTAAATTTATCAGTGTTTAGAACTTAGAAAAATTATAGTGACTTAATTAGCGACTTAGAATAATTCAGTAGTTAGTTAAAGTAGACTTAGAATAGTTTTGTAAAAAGTGTAACTACGGGGAACCTATGCCCGATTTTGCCTAGATTTGTATTTTTTCCCAAACACTTGTAAAATTTTTGGCTGTGATCTTCAACTTAGAATTCTGTAGTCGTAGACTTAGAGTATTTGAGTGTAAAATTAAGACTTGAATTCTTCGACTTAGAATAAATTTTATGTAAAGCTTGTAGTCTATTTTTGTAGTTCTCTTTAGTGTACTAGAACTTAAATTGTATTAGTGTATTGTAGTTAGATTGTCGTAGTAAATATGGAATCTTTATCAAAGTTGCAATTAGATACAAAGTGTATTATTGAGAAAGGTCGAACTAATTTTAAGAAGTCTCCTAAAGACAGACTAACTCAATCGTACATTGAAACAAGATTAGAAACATTGGAAATCCAATGGACAGAATTTGTGCGAACACATCGTAGTATTATTGAAATTGCAACTGATGAAGAAAGGAAAAGTACATCATATTTTACAAAAGACATTTTTGAGAAAACAGAAGATATTTACACTATATACAAATCGGAATTAAAAGAACTTAAACCTAAACCTACCACTAATAAACATGTAGAAGTTAACAATTTTAATGTTAAATTACCCACAATTGATCCTCCCAAATTTTCTGGACAATATAGTGAATGGAATTCCTTTCGTGATTTATTTTTGTCTTTAATTGATAAAAACGACCAGATCGATGATGTTCAGAAGCTGCATTATCTAAAAGCTCATCTTTCTGGCGAAGCAGCACAACTGTTGAGACATACTCCTATAACTGCATCCAATTATAAGGAAAGCTGGTCTGTGTTGATGGAGCGCTACGATAATAAAAAGCATTTAGCGAATTGCATCTTAAAACGTCTTGTTAATCAACCAGTGATAAAGGAGTCATCAGCGTCCGTAAAAGGCATTTTAGACACCACTGTCGATTGCTTAAGAGCTTTGCGTGCGCTAGGTATTAATGTAGATTCTTGGGATGTCATTGTAATATTTTTAGTACGTTCAAAACTCGATGTCGAATCACGGAAACTGTGGGAAAGGGAAATCAGTACGTCGGACAAGTTACCAACTTTTGTAGAATTTAAGAAGTTCCTAGAATCCAGATTTCGTTCTTTAGAGAACATAGACGAGCCATCAAATAAACAAAATGTAACAAGTACTAATAACCGAAACAACTCTGCCAAATCATTCCATGTCACTTCAAAAACTTGTGTTTTATGTTCAGAGGAGCATACATTGTGTCATTGTAAGCAATTCGCAAAAAAGGACACAGATGAACGTCGTGAATTTGTCCGAGCCAGTAAATTGTGTTTCAATTGTTTAGGTCCAAATCACAACGTCTATCATTGTCGCCAATCCACCAAATGCCAAATATGCAAGAAAAAGCATCACACACTACTTCATCCCAAACCAATCGCAGAATCCACTGGATCTAATAATTCAGCAGACCGGTCTGTAGTGGTTGCAGCTGCAACTACTTCTTCTCAAAGCGAGTGTACCAAAAGGTTTTGTTTATTCACAGATGTCACCAGCCAAGGTCTGTTAGCTACTGCTTTGGTCAATGTGAGGTCAAGAACAGGTACTGCTGTTGTGTTACGAGCTCTGATGGATCAGGGTTCGCAGGTCTCTTTTATTACAGAGGCCGCAGTGCAGATGCTTGGCCTTAGGAAAACACCTGCACGCACCGACATATTGCGGCTAGGCGATGATGAGGGTTCCAGCATACCCTCTAGGTGGATAGTTAAATTCCAGTTGCAATCACGCCTAGATCCCAGTTTTGTTTTGAATGTCGATGCGTATGTTTTAAGCAAACTTACATCGCAACTGCCTGAACGGAAGGTCGTTCAGGTATTGTCAACATTTTCATCCCTCGAGTTAGCCGATCCAACTTTTGACACTCCAGGTAAGATTGACTTACTCTTGAGTACTCGTGTGGTCGGCGAAGTCTTGTTGGAGGGTTTGGTTAAAGGTCCGCCGGGAACGCCCGTCGCACAAAAAACCAAACTAGGTTGGATTCTGTCGGGAGAAATCCAGAGTAATCCAAGGAAGTCTAGTCCAGTATGCTGCCATGCTATTGCAGGCACAGATACCAACGAGCTATTGCGCAAATTTTGGGAGCTCGAATCTGATCAGTTTTTGACTCCTAAGGTCATGTTGACCACTGAGGAACAAAGCTGTGAAGATTTTTACTCCGCAACAACCCAGAGAGATGCAACCGGGCGATATATTGTCAAGTTGCCCTTTAAGTCCACCGATCACAAGTGTTTGTATGGTGAATCGGAGGCAATAGCTCTCAAACGCTTTCACATACTGGAAAGGAGACTTTTGAAAGACCCTGAACTCAAAACGCAGTATAGTGCTGCTATTAATGAGTATCTTGAGTTGGGTCATGCAGAGGTGGTTTCCCAAGCTGAGAAGGGAACTCATGCGGTCTATCTGCCGCATCACGCAGTGGTACGAAACGATAAGAGTACCACCAAGGTTAGGGTCGTTTTCGATGCTTCCTGTCCCGGAAACAACGGAGTTTCATTGAATGACGATTTGATGGTTGGGCCTACCTTGCAAGGGGAATTGCGAAAAATTATTATGCGATGGCGCTGCCACCGCATAAGTTTGGTCGCTGATATTGTCAAGATGTACCGCCAAGTAAAGGTATCAGAGAGTGATGTGAATTATCAACGCATCTTGTGGCGCGACAATCCCGACTCTGAAGTCCAGCACTTACGCTTGCTGCGTGTTACCTTTGGTACATCTTCGGCGCCATACCTAGCTGTACGCACCTTGCAGCAGTTAGCCTACGACGATGGAAAGGATTTTCCTTTGGCAGCTAATTGCGTTCTCAACGACTTCTTCGTTGATGATTTGCTGTCTGGTTGTGATTCGATCGATGAGAGTGAAAAAATCTATGCCGAAATGAACGAGTTACTTGGTCGCGGTGGGTTTCAGCTTCAGAAATGGTCAAGTAACAGCGAGGAGTTTTTGCAGAAGGTAACAAAGGAATCTGTAGGGTCCAGGGAAAATTTGGAATTTAAAGTAGACCATATTGTAAAAATTTTGGGCCTTTCATGGGATAAAAAATCAGATGACTTTAAATATACCGTGAATCTTCCTCAGATGAACCTTCCCGTAACCAAGCGCAGGCTGATTTCGGATATCGCTCGTTTATTTGATCCTCTCGGTTGGATCGCTCCTGTTGTCATCACGGCGAAAGTTCTCATTCAACGAGTTTGGCTATCAGGTATTGGATGGGACGATGAACTTCCAGACAGCATACTTAAAGATTGGCTTAGTTACAGAGGAACTCTTCATAATCTTTGCGCCTTTCACATTCCTCGATGGTTTTATACAAGTCCAGGTGATACAATCGACCTTCAAGGTTTCTCTGACGCATCCAATGCAGCCTATGCAGCTGTGGTGTACGTGCGGTCAGTAGATTGTAATGGTACTGTTCATGTCAGTTTAGTGGCATCCAAAACTAAGGTGGCTCCAGTCAAGGTGGTATCTATACCACGCTTAGAGCTATGCGGCGCAGTGCTGCTATCAAAACTTCTATCAGAAGTTTCGGGCACCTTAGGTATAGGCAAGGAACAAATTCATGCCTGGACTGACTCCTCGGTTGTTTTAGCCTGGCTGAGTAGCCATCCTAGTCGATGGAATACTTTTGTCAGCAATAGGGTATCTGAAATTCTTACCATAACGGAAAGTAATCAGTGGTCACATGTCCAGTCTAAGGATAACCCTGCTGATTGTGCATCTCGAGGAATGAATTCGTTGGACTTTGTCGGGTTTGAGCTTTGGAAGAGCGGACCCAGCTGGCTTAAGGATAAGAGTATTAATTACAATAAGGGTATTATAGCGACCAGTTTAGAGGAACGGAAAGCCTTAGATGTCACCCTCACACTGTGCAGAATATACGAGCAAGAACCAAGCGGTTCGGAGACTCTTTTCTTTGCCGCACCACCAAGACCTGGAATTCATTACCAGCACACGTGTTTCCTTCTTCCTACAGTCCCGGGGCCTTTAAGCGGGGCGTGAAAAAGCATCTGATGAGGCCGCCAAGCTGAGTGCCACCATTGTAGCACTTAGTGTCTGTAATGGTGACCCTCTTTCCTGAGACTTTGCCTTTAGCTTACCATCAGGCGAGGTGAGGTCAAGTTGGCGTGTCCTATATAAAAAAAAAAAAAAAAAAAAAAAAAGGTAAACATTTAGTGTTAAATGCAGTAATTAATGAGCGCAAGGAAAATAGTATAATTGCGAAATTCTCATCTTTAAAAAGATTAGTTAGAGTAATAGCCATTTGCAGGCGATTTTTAAGGTTAGCACAAAAAAATAGAGAGCCTATTAACACTCTTTTATCCTTTACAGAAATCAATCTCTCATTATTTACTTGCATTAGGATGTGTCAATTGGATCACTTTGAGGAAGAATTCACTAGTTTAAGGAATACGGGAGAGGTTAATAAAAGGAGCAAGCTCTCCTCGCTTAATCCATACCTCGATAGCGATCAAATTTTAAGAGTAGGCGGTCGATTGCACAGAGCTAATATGCATGAAGACATGAAACACCCAATTATTATACCTCACATGTCGCACTTTACAACCCTTTTAATCGCAGATGCTCATGAACGAACTTTACATGGTGGGCCACAGCTAGTATTGAACTATTTGCGTAGTCAGTACTGGATAGTCAATGCCAGGGGTACTGTCAGGGGTTACGTGCGCAAGTGTGTTTCGTGCATTCGATTTTCAGCCCGAGGGATTACGCCATTAATGGGGCAGTTGCCATCCGCCAGGGTCAATGCTCACCGACCTTTCTTTCGCAGTGGTGTGGTCTATGCAGGTCCCATCAGCGTCAGACCAACGAAGGGTCGCGGTTATCACGCCACTAAAGGATATATCTGCCTCTTTGTATGCATGGCTACTCGAGCTATACATTTAGAAATTGTAAGCGACATGACGTCACAAACATTTTTGGCAGCTTTTAAGCGTTTTACAGCTCGACGAGGCCATTGCAGAGAGCTGTGGAGTGATAATGGCACTACTTTCGTTGGGGCTGACAAAGAGTTAAGAGCTCTTTTCCGCCATGAAAGGTCGGGCGTAGCACCTGAAATTGTTGACTGGCTAGCAACTAATGGAACTGAATGGCACTTCATTCCACCTCACTCTCCAAACTTTGGAGGGCTTTGGGAGGCTGGAGTGAAGTCCACGAAGCACCATCTTAGGCGAGTAATAGGCACTAGTACGCTAACATTTGAAGAGATGACGACAGTTCTAGCACAGATTGAGGCTTGCCTAAATTCCAGGCCAATATCTGCAATAAGCACAAATCCTGAGGATCCGTGTCCGTTGACTCCAGGTCACTTTTTAGTCGGTGAACCTCTATTGCTTGTGCCCGAGTCCAACTTTGAGAGCTCTAATATTAGCACATTAAAAAGGTGGCAATTGACACAACGCATGCTTCAGGACTTTTGGCGTCGGTGGTCTAGTGAATATCTCATCCAATTTCTTCATCGTCACAAATGGTCGCACCAAACTCCAGAACCTAAAGTAAGGGACGTCGTATTAGTGATGGAAGATGATTTACCTCCGGCAAGGTGGCTTTATGGTCTTATTGTTGAAAAGCATACTGGCTCGGATAAGGTCACGAGAGTTGTTTCATTGCGCTGTAAGGACTCCATAATAAGGAGACCTGTTTCGAAGCTTATTATACTTCCGGTAAGCAATATGTAATTAGATTTAAGTGTTTACGCCATGTTTGTATAACTATTTAGATTTTGTTTTTGTTTCGTAAGAAAGGTTTATTAATTTGTATTACAGTCCACGAGCTCTGATAACGCCTTCCAGGCTATAGTGTAATACGCTCATGGTGGGCGGTTATCTAATTGTAAGTTTGTCGAACCATGTATAATTCTATCTTTTGATTGTTATGGCCATTCTGTCCATGGTGGGCGGAATGTTTAGTATTAAGAATCCAAATGTGTACATAATTTAGTTCCGAGTTATTCACTAGATGGCGTTGTACAATTTGTCAGTTTTGTAGATGGCGGTATCGAAAGTCTCCGGAACCATGTTAAAAGCTTCAGTGAATAAAATTGTTTTTGTCCTCGCTGGGAATGTGTGTTGGTTATTTAAACCCCATTCTAACTGCGATTTTTGGGACTGCGGTCCAGATACTCTGCTATGTTTAGTACTTTTCATTTAAAAACTCAGTTTATTAACTACTAGTAGTTTGTTTTTTTAAATCATGTTTGTTTAAAAAGACACATCAATCAAGATTGTTCCTAATCAAACAGAGTAAGTTTATGAAATTTACCTAAAATTAAGGCTTCATTAAATATACAACTATTATGTTCCAGCTCTCACCTTGGTCCCAAATCGATTCTCGAAGTAGATCATGCCGAGGGAGATATTCAACTTCTCCTCCTCTTCCCGGAACGAGATGGTCTTCAGCGCCTTCCGGCCAACGGCGCGGGCTTTATCCAACTCCGTAGCCTATAGAAATGGTATACATTACTTAACCACTGTCTCATCACTTATCACCACTGATTCAGTATCCTAATGTGCGGTATGAAAGGAACTTCATCCCACGCACACCCAAGCTGTGGAATTGTGTCCTTGCTGCGGTTTTCTCAAGCGCCTACAATAAGAGGTGCTTCTAAACAGGCATTAGAAGGTTTCTTCAGGGTCGGCAGCGCGAGTGTGAAGCCTTTGATGTTGCACACGTCCATAGGCCACGGTAACCACTTCCCATCAGGTGTGTTTCTCTGCCACCTAACTGTTATATAAAAAAAGGTCTGACTTTTCATCCCCGACGCGGCTTGTTGACAAACCCGCAGCTATAGGAATAGTTGAGACTACGAGTTCCTAATGGGTGTGCCAAGAGAGGCAGCTGTACAATGGGAGAGAAATAGTTTACCTGTAAATGGAAGGCCATATAAGCGATCCACAGCTGGCTGCAGTTAGGGTTGGCTAGCAGCTCCCTCTCAAACTGTTCACTAGACCGCGGCTGCGACTCACTCTCGATGGCTCTATTCTCCATCTCCCTCACTCTCTCATCCTCTTCTCTCACTTTCGCGAGTTTCTCTGCCACTGTTAACTCCTTCCGTTTCTTTTTTGGCTGTTCTTTTTTATGTTTATCTTTTTTTACCTTTTTATCTTTTATTGTCACTTCTAATTCAGATTCTGTATTTGATCCGGCTATATCTTCGGATTCTAATATACGTTTCTTGTTTTTCTTTTCCTTTTTGCTTGTATCTGTGACTTCATTTATTATTGCCGACTCTGGTTTTTCCTTTTTAGCAACTTTTTCCGTAACTTCACCATCGTCCGTTGTATCTGGTTGTTCCACTTCATCCATCATAGAGTCTACCTGTGTTTCTTCCTTTTCCCCTTTACTCTTTTTGACTTTATTTTCTTTAACTTCATCCTCTGTAGATTCTACATTTTTAGCTGGCCAAAAAGGTACTGTTGTCAGGCTGCCGGTCATTATTTTATTAGCTTCGGGGTCCACCTTCAATATTGTGCAGTTTACCTAAAAATATATACATACCATTAGTTACTACGAACGAGAAAGAAGGAACACTCGAAATAAAACCCTGTACCACTCCGTCTGGCCAGCGTGGAAACAGTATGCCAAAATCTCTAAATATTGGGAGAGGCCTGAGCAGTGAATTGCGATAAGCTAATCAATCGAGCTACTACAATTATTTGATGAATATCCACAATTGTTTAACTTTTTTATAATACCAATTGGTTGGCAGACATGAACACGGCCCACCTGATGGAAAGTGGTTACCGTTGTCTATGGACGTGTGCAACACCAAGGGAGTCACACTCGCGCTGCCAACCCAGTAAGCACAAGAGTTTCTGTGCCTGTTTCAAACTATTGTATAATTCGCAGTCGCAGGACTCTTGCGACCGGTGGATAATGACCCGTTTTGACATGTTTTCTCTGCAGAAACAACATACCGTATCAACAAGAAACTCGAGTGTAGAAGCCGGCAGTAGCGGCGAGTTGGTCTTCTGCCGCTGCAGGTTGTTCTGCAACGTTGCCAGCTCGCTGGACAGAGACACCACGCCGCCGTCCGACAGCGACTTGACAACGCACCACGTTGGTACCCCCACGTCTAGAAAAAAAAGATTGAAAAGTCGTTAAATTAAATATTCTTATCGCTATTCGCTAAATCAATATTCTATTAAATAGACTTACTCTTCACTAGTGTCTCTAAAGTTAAGAAAGCATTATGTCATCACTACTTTGTTGACTGAGTAATTTTCTTTTATTGCTTACTATACCTAATAACTCTTAATATAGATGTGAAATTGGTAGTAAAAAGAAAAAAAAAGCCAATATATCATCAAATTTAAACGACATGTTATTGGTGAAAACTTGTAAATGGCCTTCAATATGTTATGTATTTCATTTTCACCCACTGTTACTTTTTAGCTGAAGTTTTCCTAAAATGTTAAAATAAAATAAAGTCTAGGAGGTGGCACAAATTGTTCAAAGTTCTGACTTGAACTTCTTAAAGTTACTTAATCTGTCAATTGCCATTAAAACAGCAATTACAAAAAGGTAAACAAACTAATCTAATGTTTAGTACCACCGTTACAATGAGGTCTCGTCCTGAGAAGACTCTGGTTAAAACTCAACGGGCTGTTTTTCACATGTTTTTTACAATTTAATTTAATTGGGTATTTCACAAATTTCGGTAACCTATCTTTTAGATGTATTTAATGTCTGTTAAAGATTGTTCATCATTTTCCCATAAAATCTTATTAATTAGAAGAAACACATTTTCACTTTCTTAGCTTAAAGAGTGTGCGAAAAGCGGTCGCTCACGTGACACTCTGCGCCTGACGTCATTAAATAATATCTACGAAGAGACCAACCAACGAAAGTTTCCGTTACGCTAAGTAAATTTTTTATACCGTCAACAGATTATTGCGTTTTGCCTCATGAGAAATACAGATACAAAATCTAAATTTCTTATTATATTTTTTTTTTTGTACATTTTGTATAGTTATTATTTACGTATAAGATATCATATTCAATACATTTCGTATTTAATTGTAATAGTTGTCAAATACCCAATTACAATATTTTATTTGGGTGGCAATATTAGAGAAAATATTTAATATTGAAGCTTATTTGTAAGGTTCTTTAAATTTATAAAAGCCTTTTTGGCAAAGTTTATTGGCATTTACTAGGCTTATGAACTTATAAAGAGGTAGATTTGATTCATTTAAGAAGCTAATTACATGGCCTATGTCCAGTAGTGGACTGTATCGTTCTGACTCGCAGAAGGTACATACATAATATTGGTAAGAAATTTACCTAATTCCACTTCAGGGTTTGTGTTCTTTTTAGGCAGGAACGCTCTTGTATCTGGAACCCTGATATCCATCACATAGCCATGAATCCAAATATTCAACTTATGGGACTGACTGCTGTCAGACCTGTAAACTCGAATGGAAACTATACCAGAGCGACCCCGCATCAGCAGAAACCCTCATCTGTCAATTAAGTGATGTCATTAGCATTCCATATTACTTATTTTTGGATTTATAAATGGAGTAAAAAATATTTATTTAAAAAAAATGGAATGGTATACATACCTTTACGTAAGTCATCTCGTTTTTTCTGACAGTTGATATGTTGTAGCATCATAGAGAGCATAATGCTGATCTCCTCAACTTCCAGGACTTTGACAGCAACGTACTGACCCGGACGGGATATCTGCCATAGTTCCGTTACTCTGTCACCCTAATAAACAAACAGAATATATTTTTGAAATGGGGCAGTAAGCGTAAGTAATATGCCTTTATTATTATTGCTATCCATAATAAATAAAAAAAAAGATTTTATTTTTGGAATGTGCGATCATCAGTTTATTTCTGTGTTTTGAGGAGTAATTTTTGTTATAAAAAAACTTCAAAATTCTGTGTCGTTCTAATTCTAATTTCAAATAAAGTAGGTATTGTCGTTCATACCAACCTCCATGGTAGATTTCAACATATTAGAAGGAGTAGGATAGAGGAGTCCAGGCTCTAAAGCGCAAGGTACCTTAACCATTGTTACTACAGCAAAATGTTTGTAGGAGACCTTCCTTACCATTTTGAGATACTTTGAACTGCTTTTACAGATTTTGACAAAATCATACTGTCAACATGAGAAGACAGAATTCTACAAAAACGTTTCCCATATATTTCAGCCAGAGAATCAAGTTTTTACAATGGTCAATTGCGGCAAGGATTGACAGAAAAGTAAATAAAAATAATTTTTACCAACAAATTTCAAATTTGATGCGAAAATCTTTGTCAGAGTATTAGTTAGTAAGAGCTGAGAAAATTCCTATTAGATTCTTTTAAATACTATTACTAACTATATCAAAAAATTCACTGTCAATTTTATACACTTTTTATATACTGTTTATTTAGTATATTATATTTATTTATTTATGAACTAGTGATAAAATGTATAGTCTCTCTATTGAAGCCTTAACTGTCCGTCACTTGTCTTAGCCAGTTATCAAGTCTATTTGTTAATCCATTTATTGTGGTTGCAGCAATAACGTATCTGGCATTAAGTTCCAATTATGTCATCAAGTTCCTAGCACCTATTGCGTTTTCATCAAAAGCTTGCACTCATGAGTGACTCACATGGTACCTTTTTAAGATTGATTTATATTGGATTTTACGAGTGAGTCCAACACCGAGCAAAAAAGATGCACCAGAGCCTGAGTCATCAATCTGTAGGCGTAATAGGTACCTTGCATGGGAAGTTATCTTGTATTAAAAACTATATACTAACCTTATCGTTAATATATGCCTCGAGCTGCTTGTTATACGGTTCACTAATGTGACACGCCATATCCGACCCAATAATACGGCACGGTAGACTGATCACTACCTTTGTTTCGAAGACATTTTTCATTCTTCCGAGGATTAAGATTCCTTCTTTGATTGTCTAGAAAATGAAAAAAATTAGAGTTTATTAACATACAGCATTTTATTAATTTGTTTGAACATGTTAATCTCAGGAACTTCAGATTCTAATTGAAAAATACTTTTTGGTGTTGAATAGTTCGTTTAAGGAGGAAGATTATAGGCTATATACAGGGTGTATTTTTGAAACGGGGCAGTAAGGGCAAGTACCTTAACCGTTGCAGTTACAGCAAAACGTTCTTAAAAGACCTTCCCTAACTTTTTGGGACATTTTGAATTGCATTCACAGATTTTGTAAAAAACTTACAGTTAGCAAAAAAAATGCAAAAAGTTCAAAATTATTTTTTTTATGCCAATCGATTCTATTTCATGTGGGGATCAAAAAACTCTATGGGACCATTTTAGCTTTCAGTACTAGAAAAGACAGAAATCGCCAAAAACGTTTCCCATACATTTCGTACGGAAATATGATAAATCAACTCGAAACTCATAGGTCAGGTAAAATTTTGAACTTTTTTAAATAAAAAAAATCATTTAAACATTTAAGAAATTGGTTTATGAAATAAATTGCTCAAAATGATTTCCATTTTCACGAATACATAAGTCTATCCTTTTTTGCACTGAACGAATGGCGGCTAATAATGTTCTGGGATGAATATTACGTAAAATGGTCATTAATGCATCCTTGAGCTCTTGAACACTGGCGTACGTCGTCTTATACACGTCGTTTTTCACGAAGCCCCATAAAAAGAAATCAAGTGGTGTTAGATCGGGGCTACGAGGTGGCCACTGTGTTGGACCATGTGTACCTATCCACTGTGTACCGAATAGGCGGCTCAAATTGGAACGTGAAAGGTGACTGTTATGTGGCGGAGCACCATCTTGTTTAAAATGAACTTTTCGCAATTCCGACAGGGGCCATTCGTCCATCTCGTTTTCAAGATGGTGTAAAAGGACTTCATTATACATGGCAGAATTCAGTTTCCCTTCATAAAATTCCACCATTATGACTCGATTGGACATTATACCACACCAACAGTTGAATGAGAAGCGAACCTGATTATGACTTGCCGTAACTCTTAGTGGATTTTCTTTGGACCAATAGTGGTGATTTTTTCTGTTGTACATACCGTTATTGGAAAAATTCGTTTCGTCTGACCACAGTATGTAATTTAAAAATTCATGATCTCTGCTTATTTTTCCTCTTAGCCATCTGCAAAAAGTAAGCCTTCGAACATCATCACCCGGATGTAACACTTGAACTATGCGCCCATATCGATAGCACTTGTAGCCGTATTTCTTCCATATCTTTATCACAAGGGAGTGGGATACACCTACTTCAAGGGCGACTTGCCTGGACGATACCTCTGGATATGCTTCGACATAAGTCAGAACCGCAATCTCCGTGTCCATGTCCACACGAGGCTGCCGCTTTCTTTTGAAAGAACCCTACAATTCCAGGTTTTTCAAAAGATTTGTAATAACCTTTCTTGTTGGCACATGCCGCAACGGATACTTATTGCGGTACCACACTAATGCAGGTCCCGCATTTCGATTATTGACAAAATACGCTTCTAATAAGTCAATTTTTTCACGATTAGAAGACATTTTAGCGAAAATCCTTAATTAATAACTCATACGAAGTTTCTCAGCTGAAACTAAGTATAACACACAGATTTTCGAATCAAATTCGAAATTTGAGGGTAAAAATTCTTTTTATTTACTTTACAGTCAATTCTACCCACGTCCTGGCCATAACAAAAAGTTAGACCATCGTAGAAATTTGTTTCTGTTGCCGAAATGTATGGGAAACGTTTTTGGCGATTTCTGTCTTTCCTAGTACTGAAAGCTAAAATGGTCTCATAGAGTTTTTTGATCCCCACATGAAATAGAATCGATTGGCATAAAAAAAAATTTTTGGACTTTTTGCATTTTTTTTGCCAACTGTAAGTTTTTTACAAAATCTGTGAATGCAGTTCAAAATATGTCAAAAAGTTAGGGAAGGTCTTCTAAGAACGTTTTGCTGTAACTGCAACGGTTAAGGTACTTGCCCTTACTGCCCCGTTTCAAAAATACACCCTGTATATAGCATCATGTTGTATAATAATATATGTAATTATAAATTTCCACAAATTCAGCAGATTCTCATATTTTATCTGAAAATTTATAAGTGGAGGCCATTTTAGGCACAAAGTCATGCTCAACCCCGTGGTATTAAAAATTATACCACGGGGGAAACCGTGGAGGGCCAGTTAGTGTAAACCTATGATAGGAAGAACTGTTCTTAAACTAATTTTAAGATTATATACCTATAAGTATATAATGTAGCCAATTACTTTGTACCCATTGTAGTCCGAAAATTTAGGCAAAAAAAATAACATACCTTATAACTCAGACCATATGTAATTGTTGGCTTCTTTCCTCCACGAGGTAAGTACTCTGCTGTAGCTTCCATCACGATTCACGACTTTGTTATAATAATGTAATTAACTTAAAATCACACGACACGACAACGTACACTGTCTACGCACGACAACGTACGACAAGATGCAAACAGTAAATGAGTAAACATAAACAGTGCTCTCGCTCGCTCTCTCGAACGTCACGTCATAGACATATACTCTTTGTCATAGACTAGAGCGAGATCGGTAGAGTTGCCAGCTCAAATCGGTATATTTGTACTCAAAATCGGCATTTGACAAAAAAATACAATATTCAAAATCAAATTCGTTTATTTATTGAAAAAACCTTACAGACTAATTTATAACAATCACACTTTAGTATAATTATTTATTACACCAATATTCTTTGGCCATAGCCGCGGTCATCTTCGAATTAATTTCAAAATCATAACAATTAGCTGTATTAAAGAGTTTCAGTCGACAGCCTATTTCGCTGTTTCGTTTTCAAAAGATTAATATGTGAAAATATGCGTTCAACAAATTAGACAACAAAGGAAACATTTGAATTTCATCACTACGCTTTAGTAAACTTACTTCATCCCAAAATAGTTCTACACCATCAGAAAATGTTTTGATTTGTTCCCAATTTCTTAAAATGCGCTACAACAATATTACTATAACTATAGAAGCAGTTTTGCCAATTTTAACATTTTTAGGATCAATTATGTCTAAACCTTTTATTGGATTATTTTTCAATGGAAACCGCGTGGTTATCTGAACTACTTAGTACCGTATTCGACGCAGCAGCACCATAGTAAGTATACGGCGTAAATATCAATAAAATTTCTGGGATTCTTAAAATCAACATTTTCAATTGGAATTAAATATTTTCTTTTCAAGAAACAATCAAAAATAGTTTTTAATGTTCCAGTTATTTTTTCATATAAATGTTCTGCTTACATTTCTTTATTTAAATAGGTAAATAATGGTAATACAAAATCTAAAAATTCAAAAATAATATCGTAGTGGGATCTTGGAGCTTGTGTAATATATGTTCTGCAGCTAAAAGATGATCATTATTAGAGATTTGGTCTATAAAAAATAGTTTTAGAGCAGAGAGTTGTTCCAATATTCTCTTCACTGCTGCATGTACTGATAACCAGCGTGTTTGAGAGGGGTGAAGTGTTTTATGGACTTTTAAGTCGCAAAGCATTTGAAAGTTTTTAAACTCTGCCGCTCTCTTTGGGCTAGAAGAAAAGTAGTTGTAAATGTATCTTACAATATCCTCTATAAAGCGTGGCAATTTGAAACGATGAAACGAGCGGCAGGCGCGTTTTAAGTATAAAAATGTTGGGAATTTCATTTTGCAGCAATGTTACTACAGAATTAATACGTCCCATCATTATTATCTTTATATGGAATATCATTGCTTCTAAAAAAGTTTACACTGTGTTCAAATAAGAGCTAAAAACAATCTTTAATACGATTCATTTTCGCATATCTCACGACTAAGCACAAGTGTTTGGTTGTACTAAGATCAGTGGACTTGTCAATAATAAGCGAAAACTTAGTTTGCCCTAAATCTTCACACATAAATTATTAAAACTGTCTTTACCTGTAATATGATCAATTAGGTATGTCATGAGTTTTGGTCGAAGAGCATTTTATTTCTTTTGCTATTTTTGAATCAGGACAAACGGCTTGCATCAGCTTCGGTAGGTGCTCCATAATAGTGAATGGTAGATTGTGTTCAACAACAAACGACGCTAATCTTATTTCACCCGAAATTAAAATAAAGAAATAAAATTATGTAGGTATATCTAGTAGCGATTAGGGTCTGATTATATCCACTGCTTCTATAAACCGATAAGTACAAAACAAAATAATATAACAATGTAAGTAGTATCATAAAAGAAATTAAAAAAATTATCCTTAACCAGTGTATCAGATTTTTGAGTTTTGGTCACAGTAATTGATGATATCTTCGGTTGTGATTTTATATTCTTTGATGATACTGAGTGTGCTTGTGACGAACTATGTTTCTTTATATCGTCTTTTCCTGATGTGATGTTGATATTTTTATTACAACTCTTACAATAGGCATGGCTTTCGCCTTTACGACTATCTTGCAGCCAGCCTGGAAATTGTTCTTCCCATACTTTTCTATAATATTGTAGATATATTTTTCTTCTTACACTCACACTTGTGCTTGGCTCCTCGTCAGACGACATTTTAACTTAATGATCTGATTTTGTAGGCACTCTTTAGGTTATGTACTCTCTCTTCAAAGCTAAGAAAATTAATGAAAAACTAAACCAGAATTCCTGTTTATATACACTAGACAGGTAAATTCCCAAGCAGGAAGTCCCTTAATAACACCGAATTGTAGGATACAAGGGTATTCCCCAAAATATATGGAACATTGTGCACTAGGTTCATACTATTAGGGGCTTCCCCGTAACGTAAAACATAAATAAAAAGGGTTGCCAACTTAAAAGTGTAAAATCGGTAGAAACATCGGGTAAACTTCTATGTTTTCTCAGAAATCGTAGAAAAATCGTTATATTTTGGTATTTCGATAGAACAGAGCCCATATCGGTAGAAATACCAAAAAATCGGTAGGTTCGAGACCACTGCTTATTATTCACAACTAAAATTATATTTTTGACAATATCGACAGATGTAGTGTGACCATGCTAAAAATTTATTATCTACCAAGGATGCTTTTCTACTTTTCATAGTACAAAATTAAAAGTATTACATTTATTTACAGATATCGAAAATGAATCCGGAAACCCTAAAAGTATTACGACTACATGAACATCCGCAGTATCTAAAGCCATGTTGTGAACTAATAAATGATGAATGGCCGCGCAGTGAAACGGGGAGGATGATGTGGCTACGGGCTTCCGGCAACCACCTTCCTACCAGTCTAATTATTATTAACGATAAGAAATATCTTTTAGGACACTGTAAATTAACTGCTATACCAAGTATACCTGACAGTTGTTTTATAGAAACCGTAGTTATTAATAAGTTAATGCGTGGACAGAAACTTGGAAGTTAGTTACCTGATGAGGCAAGTGGAACAATATTGTATAAACGTGCTGAAGTTGAAAATGCTACATTTATCTACAAAAGGACAAGAAGATTTCTATACGAAATTAGGATATGTAGTATGTGAACCAGTGTCAATGTATGGCACGCGTTTGATAAATAATAAACCGATAACAGTAGCTAATAAAATTCAAAATAAAGTGCCAGAAAATAATGCTACTCAAGCAAATGGGCCATGCCCGCCGCCACTCCCACCCCCACCGATGCCCAAACCGAGTTTGGTGCCTACCAATGCAGTTAAATCATCGAAAACTTATATGTTTAAGTATTTGCAAATGCTATAATAATAAATTCAAATTTCTATCAATTAATATGTCGTTCCTTCTCTTAGTAACGTAACATGTCTTGTGGATAGATAATTGTGAATGTATGAATTTGTATAAAGTTAAGGTTTATAAAGAATACAATCGTTATTAAAAAATTCCTTTATTTATTTGTTAAAACTTGGCTTTTTCTAAGTACTGCATTGCTCGCCGTTTTACTTGGGCCACTTCTTCTGGTGTACCAAACTTTTCCTCTACTTCGATCCATTTTTTGTAAAGGATTTTCATTTTTCGAGCTGGCAACTTTTGTGATGTCATTTGTTCCATTACTTGCCTGTAAAATAAGCATAATCTTAAGAAAATACAAGAAAGCTCAGATCTGTACTACACCAGAATACTAACTATTAATTAACGATACATATACGTGCAATAGATTAAAATAGTTTCGACACTATTAACATGAACTAAGTTGCAAGTATAAACTTTACAAGTTAAAATAATTAAGAGATTCGCGAAAATTAATAAACTGACGAACATTAAAAAAAAGTGTAGGTACATTCCTGTATAGTAAACTCACTTACTACTGCTGGGCAGTAGCGCCCCGATATCATAAGGAAATTCAGTATATTGCTTCTTAAAGCCATTAAAACAGTTAAAGATATTAAGTGATCCTAGAGAAAGCAAGGCTCTAACAACTTCTATATACTTGTTAACAATTCCTCACCTAACATGGTCCACATCGCCGCTCTTGAGCAGCATATCCACATAAGTTGAAGTCACGTCGACCCTCTGCGGGTACACGGTTAGTACTTGCTGGAACAACGCCTCCGCACGCTCGTAGTCGCCATACGTTAGCTCTAAAAGTGCAAACTGGACTAGCACTTTCACGTCTGTTAAGAAAAATGATACGTCAATTAGACTTCGCCTTGCCTGATGGTAGAGGGTCACCATTACTTACATATATGTATATAGCATGTGACAACGGTGACACTCAAAGTTTATTGTATCAATAATATAATAATAGATTGTATGAGTACAACTCCGAGTCTGGGGTCCGATTTACCAATCTAACTGCTAATTTGGTCGAACTCGATATTTTCCGTGAAGCGACTGCCATCTGACCTCCACAACTATAAGGCGATATCATAGCATTACAGTTTGACTAGTTGTTGGATTTTTTAGGGCTCCAACTACCCATAACGACTGCCATGGATGTCCGTATGGCAGCCGGGACCGACGGCACAACTAGCTAGACCAATGCAAATATTCATATTCATGCACTGAGCGGGGATTGAACCCGCTTCTCCTGCGTAGAGGCCGCGTTTACTACCACCAAGTCACAGATACTGTCTGTGTGTGTGTGTGTGTGTGTGTGAAATGATCCGAATGTTGTAAACATATTTAATATCAAACTTTTTATACTTACGTTCATTCTTCTCAAGCATAGCAATTGCTCTTTGCATGACCTGTGTAGGACAAATAAATGCTCATTATTACCGTTACTTTGTTCATAATATAAATAAATAGATTTTACATTATTAGAAGCCTACAAACTACAAGTGTGGCTATCAGTGGCAAGACTACAATATTCCTGCTCTACACTTATTACCCAATGAGTAGACACACTACTTGTTTATCCCAATAGTCAACGACAAGATTAACAAACACCCCTGACGTAACAAACAGGATTATAGACTCGAAGACAAGCACCAGCGAAGGTGACGCCATCTGAGATTAGTTTAGTCTATGCTTCCCCATTATTATAAATGTTATTCAGTCTTGTATATAGATGCGAGCAATATTAAACTATCGCCACTGATATATACATCTGCCTGAGGTTAGCGTACGATGTCTATCATTATACCGGGCGGTGAGTAGGGTGGCCAGCCAGCTCACTGGAGAGTTTTTGTGCTGTCAGTTGAAAGACCAAAAGCTTGCCCTGCTTTGTCTTTTACACTGACGGCACAGAAACTTTCAATGCTTGCAGGGTTGCGTCCATAGGCCACGGTGACCACTTTCTATCAGGTGGGCCGTGTGCTTGGTGGCCATCTAAGTGGTATAAAAAAAAATAACAAATTCTCTCAATAAAAAATCTAAATCATGCTTAAAAACCTCACCTGTCGGGCTTTATCTACTAGTCCGAGTTTGAAGCAAGCGATTCCACTCTTAATGTAGGTATTCGGATCCCATCTGTATTTCCTCATCATCAGATCGACCAGCGCTGACAACTCTTGATGTTTACAAGTCTCCACGTAGATGCCCAGCACCTTAGAGTGGACTTTAAACGGTTCATTTATTTGCAGAGCTCCTTCTAACATCCTTTGTTGTGACTCCTGGTAGCGATAAAAATAAAATGTTAAATATTTATTTGACTAACTGTTGACTGCGGAATGTGAAATGCCCTTTAGCGTAAAAAGTAACCAATTATCAAGTGAATTATATACTTATTTGACATCTTAATTGCATACCAGTGTGTAAAAAGTGTGAAGATATAAAAATTACGCAAAAGGAAGTATCAAAAAAATAAATATTCTAAAGTCATGAGCATTGATAATGTACTACAATTCTAAATATTGGTATCATTTCCACTAATAATACAATTTACAAACATATATAGTTATAGAATGACGTGTCAATCTTATCTATTAAAAAGATTAGATTAAATTTACATGTAAGGGTCGCCTGGGATTACAGATGTACTGGAAATGTATTTTTATTTCGAGTATTGTATTTTCGTTATCATGTTTGGTGGGATCCCAGTGTTATTATTAGAAGATTAACTACTAAAGTGGTAGATTTTTAGTAAACATATATTTTTATATTTCATTTATTATAAATAAATTAAACTATCAATTATTAATAGTGTTATAAGTGGTTGCTGATATTTAGTGGTTTTAAGTACAGAGTTTAAAGAGCAGGGTTTAGAAACTGAATTGAATGTTTATTATTATTTCATAAATGTATTAAGTAAGGCAACGCCGCTAGTATCATGGGCACCTTTGCGCCGGGAACGATACGAAGCGGGTTATTTGACTTGACATAATATGACAAAATCTGTATTTGCTAACAATTATGTAACATTTTTATTGTTTATATGTGGGATTTTATTAATATAAAAAAATGAGTTAGTAAATTTGTACAAAAGTTTAAAAAAAACACATAATATATATTGAACACTAAAAAAAAATATTATTTAAATTTACTTAGGTTGAAGTTCATTAATCAAAATTCATTTATTTAATGTATTAATGTAATATGATTTTTATAAATTATAATATTACTTCAATGATTGTAAAACTATCCAAAATATTTATTTTAGAAACTCACTCTAAAGACTAGAAACCGAAATTGAGCCGCTAGTTAGTTACTTAGCCTAGTTTATTTCTAATAAAAAATTCTGTTTTTTTTTAATAAAAAATCCCTACAAGATAGTTTACCTTTAGTTAAGTACCTAACCGAATGGAGGATAGGCTCTCATCAGCAAAACCATTTTAATAAATATACTTTCCCATTATTAAATAACATTAATATGTTACTTAAAAACCATCGCAATTATTAACACCATAATTTATTTGTTCAAATAGGATATTTGTTTTTTTTTTTCTCTCAAAATATAGATAAGTAAAAGTTGTCGCGCCAATTTGACAAACGTTAAATGAATCAAAAATGGCGGTGCAATATATGAATTAGGCTGGCCCTACATATCCGGAATGTCACTCTGTTTTCATAACATAACCTGAATTTCAAAAAGGAAAAACATAAAGTAACTTAACTAAAGTACTATGTTCCTTTTGGTAAGATACTCTGCTATGTTTAGTACTTTTCATTTAAAAACTCAGTTTATTAACTACTAGTAGTTTGTTTTTTTAAATCATGTTTGTTTAAAAAGACACATCAATCAAGATTGTTCCTAATCAAACAGAGTAAGTTTATGAAATTTACCTAAAATTAAGGCTTCATTAAATATACAACTATTATGTTCCAGCTCTCACCTTGGTCCCAAATCGATTCTCGAAGTAGATCATGCCGAGGGAGATATTCAACTTCTCCTCCTCTTCCCGGAACGAGATGGTCTTCAGCGCCTTCCGGCCAACGGCGCGGGCTTTATCCAACTCCGTAGCCTATAGAAATGGTATACATTACTTAACCACTGTCTCATCACTTATCACCACTGATTCAGTATCCTAATGTGCGGTATGAAAGGAACTTCATCCCACGCACACCCAAGCTGTGGAATTGTGTCCTTGCTGCGGTTTTCTCAAGCGCCTACAATAAGAGGTGCTTCTAAACAGGCATTAGAAGGTTTCTTCAGGGTCGGCAGCGCGAGTGTGAAGCCTTTGATGTTGCACACGTCCATAGGCCACGGTAACCACTACCCATCAGGTGTGTTTCTCTGCCACCTAACTGTTATATAAAAAAAGGTCTGACTTTTCATCCCCGACGCGGCTTGTTGACAAACCCGCAGCTATAGGAATAGTTGAGACTACGAGTTCCTAATGGGTGTGCCAAGAGAGGCAGCTGTACAATGGGAGAGAAATAGTTTACCTGTAAATGGAAGGCCATATAAGCGATCCACAGCTGGCTGCAGTTAGGGTTGGCTAGCAGCGCCCTCTCAAACTGTTCACTAGACCGCGGCTGCGACTCACTCTCGATGGCTCTATTCTCCATCTCCCTCACTCTCTCTTCCTCTTCTCTCACTTTCGCGAGTTTCTCTGCCACTGTTAACTCCTTCCGTTTCTTTTTTGGCTGTTCTTTTTTATGTTTATCTTTTTTTACCTTTTTATCTTTTATTGTCACTTCTAATTCAGATTCTGTATTTGATCCGGCTATATCTTCGGATTCTAATATACGTTTCTTGTTTTTCTTTTCCTTTTTGCTTGTATCTGTGACTTCATTTATTATTGCCGACTCTGGTTTTTCCTTTTTAGCAACTTTTTCCGTAACTTCACCATCGTCCGTTGTATCTGGTTGTTCCACTTCATCCATCATAGAGTCTACCTGTGTTTCTTCCTTTTCCCCTTTACTCTTTTTGACTTTATTTTCTTTAACTTCATCCTCTGTGGATTCTACATTTTTAGCTGGCCAAAAAGGTACTGTAGTCAGGCTGCCGGTCATTATTTTATTAGCTTCGGGGTCCACCTTCAATATTGTGCAGTTTACCTAAAAATATATACATACCATTAGTTACTACGAACGAGAAAGAAGGAACACTCGAAATAAAACCCTGTACCACTCCGTCTGGCCAGCGTGGAAACAGTATGCCAAAATCTCTAAATATTGGGAGAGGCCTGAGCAGTGAATTGCGATAAGCTAATCAATCGAGCTACTACAATTATTTGATGAATATCCACAATTGTTTAACTTTTTTATAATACCAATTGGTTGGCAGACAAGAACACGGCCCACCTGATGGAAAGTGGTTACCGTGGTCTATGGACGTGTGCAACACCAAGGGAGTCACACTCGCGCTGCCAACCCAGTAAGTACAAGAGTTTCTGTGCCTGTTTCAAACTATTGTATAATTCGCAGTCGCAGGACTCTTGCGACCGGTGGATAATGACCCGTTTTGACATGTTTTCTCTGCAGAAACAACATACCGTATCAACAAGAAACTCGAGTGTAGAAGCCGGCAGTAGCGGCGAGTTGGTCTTCTGCCGCTGCAGGTTGTTCTGCAACGTTGCCAGCTCGCTGGACAGAGACACCACGCCGCCGTCCGACAGCGACTTGACAACGCACCACGTTGGTACCCCCACGTCTAGAAAAAAAAGATTGAAAAGTCGTTAAATTAAATATTCTTATCGCTATTCGCTAAATCAATATTCTATTAAATAGACTTACTCTTCACTAGTGTCTCTAAAGTTAAGAAAGCATTATGTCATCACTACTTTGTTGACTGAGTAATTTTCTTTTATTGCTTACTATACCTAATAACTCTTAATATAGATGTGAAATTGGTAGTAAAAAGAAAAAAAAAGCCAATATATCATCAAATTTAAACGACATGTTATTGGTGAAAACTTGTAAATGGCCTTCAATATGTTATGTATTTCATTTTCACCCACTGTTACTTTTTAGCTGAAGTTTTCCTAAAATGTTAAAATAAAATAAAGTCTAGGAGGTGGCACAAATTGTTCAAAGTTCTGAATTGAACTTCTTAAAGTTACTTAATCTGTCAATTGCCATTAAAACAGCAATTACAAAAAGGTAAACAAACTAATCTAATGTTTAGTACCACCGTTACAATGAGGTCTCGTCCTGAGAAGACTCTGGTTAAAACTCAACGGGCTGTTTTTCACATGTTTTTTACAATTTCATTTAATTGGGTATTTCACAAATTTCGGTAACCTATCTTTTAGATGTATTTAATGTCTGTTAAAGATTGTTCATCATTTTCCCATAAAATCTTATTAATTAGAAGAAACACATTTTCACTTTCTTAGCTTAAAGAGTGTGCGAAAAGCGGTCGCTCACGTGACACTCTGCGCCTGACGTCATTAAATAATATCTACGAAGAGACCAACCAACGAAAGTTTCCGTTACGCTAAGTAAATTTTTTATAGTTACGTCACGCGAACCGTCAACAGATTATTGCGTTTTGCCTCATGAGAAATACAGATACAAAATCTCAATTTCATTTTATATTTTTTTTTGTACATTTTGTATAGTTATTATTTACGTATAAGATAAATCATATTCAATACATTTCGTATTTAATTGTAATAGTTGTCAAATACCCAATTACAATATTTTATTTGGGTGGCAATATTAGAGAAAATATTTAATATTGAAGCTTATTTGTAAGGTTCTTTAAATTTATAAAAGCCTTTTTGGCAAAGTTTATTGGCATTTACTAGGCTTATGAACTTATAAAGAGGTAGATTTGATTCATTTAAGAAGCTAATTACATGGCCTATGTCCAGTAGTGGACTGTATCGTTCTGACTCGCAGAAGGTACATACATAATATTGGTAAGAAATTTACCTAATTCCACTTCAGGGTTTGTGTTCTTTTTAGGCAGGAACGCTCTTGTATCTGGAACCCTGATATCCATCACATAGCCATGAATCCAAATATTCAACTTATGGGACTGACTGCTGTCAGACCTGTAAACTCGAATGGAAACTATACCAGAGCGACCCCGCATCAGCAGAAACCCTCATCTGTCAATTAAGTGATGTCATTAGCATTCCATATTACTTATTTTTGGATTTATAAATGGAGTAAAAAATATTTATTTAAAAAAAATGGAATGGTATACATACCTTTACGTAAGTCATCTCGTTTTTTCTGACAGTTGATATGTTGTAGCATCATAGAGAGCATAATGCTGATCTCCTCAACTTCCAGGACTTTGACAGCAACGTACTGACCCGGACGGGATATCTGCCATAGTTCCGTTACTCTGTCACCCTAATAAACAAACAGAATATATTTTTGAAATGGGGCAGTAAGCGTAAGTAATATGCCTTTATTATTATTGCTATCCATAATAAATAAAAAAAAAGATTTTATTTTTGGAATGTGCGATCATCAGTTTATTTCTGTGTTTTGAGGAGTAATTTTTGTTATAAAAAAACTTCAAAATTCTGTGTCGTTCTAATTCTAATTTCAAATAAAGTAGGTATTGTCGTTCATACCAACCTCCATGGTAGATTTCAACATATTAGAAGGAGTAGGATAGAGGAGTCCAGGCTCTAAAGCGCAAGGTACCTTAACCATTGTTACTACAGCAAAATGTTTGTAGGAGACCTTCCTTACCATTTTGAGATACTTTGAACTGCTTTTACAGATTTTGACAAAATCATACTGTCAACATGAGAAGACAGAATTCTACAAAAACGTTTCCCATATATTTCAGCCAGAGAATCAAGTTTTTACAATGGTCAATTGCGGCAAGGATTGACAGAAAAGTAAATAAAAATAATTTTTACCAACAAATTTCAAATTTGATGCGAAAATCTTTGTCAGAGTATTAGTTAGTAAGAGCTGAGAAAATTCCTATTAGATTCTTTTAAATACTATTACTAACTATATCAAAAAATTCACTGTCAATTTTATACACTTTTTATATACTGTTTATTTAGTATATTATATTTATTTATTTATGAACTAGTGATAAAATGTATAGTCTCTCTATTGAAGCCTTAACTGTCCGTCACTTGTCTTAGCCAGTTATCAAGTCTATTTGTTAATCCATTTATTGTGGTTGCAGCAATAACGTATCTGGCATTAAGTTCCAATTATGTCATCAAGTTCCTAGCACCTATTGCGTTTTCATCAAAAGCTTGCACTCATGAGTGACTCACATGGTACCTTTTTAAGATTGATTTATATTGGATTTTACGAGTGAGTCCAACACCGAGCAAAAAAGATGCACCAGAGCCTGAGTCATCAATCTGTAGGCGTAATAGGTACCTTGCATGGGAAGTTATCTTGTAATAAAAACTATATACTAACCTTATCGTTAATATATGCCTCGAGCTGCTTGTTATACGGTTCACTAATGTGACACGCCATATCCGACCCAATAATACGGCATGGTAGACTGATCACTACCTTTGTTTCGAAGACATTTTTCATTCTTCCGAGGATTAAGATTCCTTCTTTGATTGTCTAGAAAATGAAAAAAATTAGAGTTTATTAACATACAGCATTTTATTAATTTGTTTGAACATGTTAATCTCAGGAACTTCAGATTCTAATTGAAAAATACTTTTTGGTGTTGAATAGTTCGTTTAAGGAGGAAGATTATAGGCTATATATATAGCATCATGTTGTATAATAATATATGTAATTATAAATTTCCACAAATTCAGCAGATTCTCATATTTTATCTGAAAATTTATAAGTGGAGGCCATTTTAGGCACAAAGTTATGCTCAACCCCGTGGTATTAAAAATTATACTACGGGGGAAACCGTGGAGGGCCAGTTAGTGTAAACCTATGATAGGAAGAACTGTTCTTAAACTAATTTTAAGATTATATACCTATAAGTATATAATGTAGCCAATTACTTTGTACCCATTGTAGTCCGAAAATTTAGGCAAAAAAAATAACATACCTTATAACTCAGACCATATGTAATTGTTGGCTTCTTTCCTCCACGAGGTAAGTACTCTGCTGTAGCTTCCATCACGATTCACGACTTTGTTATAATAATGTAATTAACTTAAAATCACACGACACGACAACGTACACTGTCTACGCACGACAACGTACGACAAGATGCAAACAGTAAATGAGTAAACATAAACAGTGCTCTCGCTCGCTCTCTCGAACGTCACGTCATAGACATATACTCTTTGTCATAGACTAGAGCGAGATCGGTAGAGTTGCCAGCTCAAATCGGTATATTTGTACTCAAAATCGGCATTTGACAAAAAAATACAATATTCAAAATCAAATTCGTTTATTTATTGAAAAAACCTTACAGACTAATTTATAACAATCACACTTAAGTATAATTATTTATTACACCAATATTCTTTGGCCATAGCCGCGGTCATCTTCGAATTAATTTCAAAATCATAACAATTAGCTGTATTAAAGAGTTTCAGTCGACAGCCTATTTCGCTGTTTCGTTTTCAAAAGATTAATATGTGAAAATATGCGTTCAACAAATTAGACAACAAAGGAAACATTTGAATTTCATCACTACGCTTTAGTAAACTTACTTCATCCCAAAATAGTTCTACACCATCAGAAAATGTTTTGATTTGTTCCCAATTTCTTAAAATGCGCTACAACAATATTACTATAACTATAGAAGCAGTTTTGCCAATTTTAACATTTTTAGGATCAATTATGTCTAAACCTTTTATTGGATTATTTTTCAATGGAAACCGCGTGGTTATCTGAACTACTTAGTACCGTATTCGACGCAGCAGCACCATAGTAAGTATACGGCGTAAATATCAATAAAATTTCTGGGATTCTTAAAATCAACATTTTCAATTGGAATTAAATATTTTCTTTTCAAGAAACAATCAAAAATAGTTTTTAATGTTCCAGTTATTTTTTCATATAAATGTTCTGCTTACATTTCTTTATTTAAATAGGTAAATAATGGTAATACAAAATCTAAAAATTCAAAAATAATATCGTAGTGGGATCTTGGAGCTTGTGTAATATATGTTCTGCAGCTAAAAGATGATCATTATTAGAGATTTGGTCTATAAAAAATAGTTTTAGAGCAGAGAGTTGTTCCAATATTCTCTTCACTGCTGCATGTACTGATAACCAGCGTGTTTGAGAGGGGTGAAGTGTTTTATGGACTTTTAAGTCGCAAAGCATTTGAAAGTTTTTAAACTCTGCCGCTCTCTTTGGGCTAGAAGAAAAGTAGTTGTAAATGTATCTTACAATATCCTCTATAAAGCGTGGCAATTTGAAACGATGAAACGAGCGGCAGGCGCGTTTTAAGTATAAAAATGTTGGGAATTTCATTTTGCAGCAATGTTACTACAGAATTAATACGTCCCATCATTATTATCTTTATATGGAATATCATTGCTTCTAAAAAAGTTTACACTGTGTTCAAATAAGAGCTAAAAACAATCTTTAATACGATTCATTTTCGCATATCTCACGACTAAGCACAAGTGTTTGGTTGTACTAAGATCAGTGGACTTGTCAATAATAAGCGAAAACTTAGTTTGCCCTAAATCTTCACACATAAATTATTAAAACTGTCTTTACCTGTAATATGATCAATTAGGTATGTCATGAGTTTTGGTCGAAGAGCATTTTATTTCTTTTGCTATTTTTGAATCAGGACAAACGGCTTGCATCAGCTTCGGTAGGTGCTCCATAATAGTGAATGGTAGATTGTGTTCAACAACAAACGACGCTAATCTTATTTCACCCGAAATTAAAATAAAGAATTAAAATTATGTAGGTATATCTAGTAGCGATTAGGGTCTGATTATATCCACTGCTTCTATAAACCGATAAGTACAAAACAAAATAATATAACAATGTAAGTAGTATCATAAAAGAAATTAAAAAAATTATCCTTAACCAGTGTATCAGATTTTTGAGTTTTGGTCACAGTAATTGATGATATCTTCGGTTGTGATTTTATATTCTTTGATGATACTGAGTGTGCTTGTGACGAACTATGTTTCTTTATAGCGTCTTTTCCTGATGTGATGTTGATATTTTTATTACAACTCTTACAATAGGCATGGCTTTCGCCTTTACGACTATCTTGCAGCCAGCCTGGAAATTGTTCTTCCCATACTTTTCTATAATATTGTAGATATATTTTTCTTCTTACACTCACACTTGTGCTTGGCTCCTCGTCAGACGACATTTTAACTTAATGATCTGATTTTGTAGGCACTCTTTAGGTTATGTACTCTCTCTTCAAAGCTAAGAAAATTAATGAAAAACTAAACCAGAATTCCTGTTTATATACACTAGACAGGTAAATTCCCAAGCAGGAAGTCCCTTAATAACACCGAATTGTAGGATACAAGGGTATTCCCCAAAATATATGGAACATTGTGCACTAGGTTCATACTATTAGGGGCTTCCCCGTAACGTAAAACATAAATAAAAAGGGTTGCCAACTTAAAAGTGTAAAATCGGTAGAAACATCGGGTAAACTTCTATGTTTTCTCAGAAATCGTAGAAAAATCGTTATATTTTGGTATTTCGATAGAACAGAGCCCATATCGGTAGAAATACCAAAAAATCGGTAGGTTCGAGACCACTGCTTATTATTCACAACTAAAATTATATTTTTGACAATATCGACAGATGTAGTGTGACCATGCTAAAAATTTATTATCTACCAAGGATGCTTTTCTACTTTTCATAGTACAAAATTAAAAGTATTACATTTATTTACAGATATCGAAAATGAATCCGGAAACCCTAAAAGTATTACGACTACATGAACATCCGCAGTATCTAAAGCCATGTTGTGAACTAATAAATCGACACCAGCAATTTATACTAAGCTAACTCGTAAAAGTGAACTTTACAGGAGACGCTTATGAAGGGAAAATCGTGATAACTTTTATATTAATAAAGATATTGGTTTGTAATTTGGCACTATTAATCTTTGATTTATTTATAGTAATTCCTTATATTTATTTTTTCTTAATTATTCATAGTTTTTTATTTAGCGCAAGTTAGCTGTATATATCCGTAATTACTGAATAATATTTTACGCACTATATGCGTCTAACTAGCGTTAGCGTAGTGTACTGCGGGCGAGCACAATACTAACAAGTGTAATTTTTAGTGCATTATAATGGTTACTCTATAATATGTTAAGCATTAATTGTAATTTTAGGTTTGTACGTTTATTAATCAAGTATATTATATCAAATTTATTTGCTAAATACCAAGTTATTTAAGTTAGCTTTATTTAAACGGTAAACGCGATACTTGCGTACATGGTATTAAAAACCGCTAATTTATATATAGCGTACTATACATTCACCTGACCGCAAGTTAGCGTATTATAATTTTACTTCTAGAAAAAAATATGGAGAAGTTCATAAATTTAGATTTAATTTTATAATGTATAAATTTCAACGTGGTATTATAAAGCTGAAGTTTATAAACTATAGGTGAAATTGAGTAGATAGCACTATTTTATGTAGGTAAATATTATAATAAAAACAAGAATAGCATAATAATCAACTTCAGTGTTTATTAAAACTTCTATCAAAAATATATTATGAACAAAAATGGCACAATAATCACTTATTAATACTTAAATGTTTATTATTTTTATTTACTTATTAATTAACAATATTATATAAATTTATATTTAAATCACAAATTGCACATAATTAGTTATTCTTACTTTTTTTACTTTTAATAACTTCTTATTAAATAATTATTATCGGTTTAAATAAGGAGATAACAATAAGAAAATTCAACCCTCATCATCACTTATATTCTCCTCATCATTTTCAGTCGTAAGTATATTCCTATAGAATCTGTGGTACTTTTCGGGAATAATATTGTTATCACAATAATATAATTAAGCCTCTATATTTTGCTACTTTAATTTTGAGTAAGCTTTTGTTTGCTTTTTCGGGAAAAGGTTCCAAGTGGGAGAGTCTAGTAGAAGTCTTTTTAAAACATTGCAATTGATTGCTTTCGTTGTCAGCTAAACTACACTTATAATCCAACAACCCGTAATTATCAGGAGTCACTTCAATTCTTTTAATTTTGTTCCACATAATTTTTTCGTTATTTAAATTTTTAGTCCAATTTTTTTGTTAATATTACTTTTAAAATCAAATATCATGTTTTGATTGACCTCAACAACATTATAAGGATTCCCATTGACCTTAGCCCATCGTATTAGTGAATACCATTCATCTGGCGAATATATATCTCTACCTCTTGCAGTCTTTTCTATCAAAGCATGGACTGAATCGCCCTCATTTTGTGTATGGCCCTTTTCCATGAAATGGTGGCTAATCTTCATTTCAAACATTTTAGTAGCCAATAAATACATATAGTAAACAATACGGTTACGATTTTGTCCCCCACAGTTGTCCGACCATAGGTTGACTTCGTGAATTCCCTTAGAAGTTAATTTATTAAAAAAATCATATATCAACTAACCACTTCATTAGCCCCTCTCTTAGCCGTTTGCTCATCCCACATATAACAAAATGCTTCTTTTGATGCCCTATTATAAATTGTAAAATTATATACGTCTATAATAATAGACACTTGTATTACCATGCGGTGCACACAACACTTTTTGAAAATCGAATACAACACAGGCTACTTTATTATTAGAAATCGCTAATAGTTTACATTCTAATTTCAATTTACGTAAAATTTCTTTTTCTGTTTGATGTTTAGCAAATTTTTCATTCAATTCATCTGTAGGGTTTGATGTATTTTTATACTGATGACGGAGGTCACATTGGTCTTTTTTGGTAAATGAAAGCCTATCTTTAAATTACTATTGACAATATCTCTATACTGTCTTACAGTTTGGACTCTAATATTATAATTATTATCGGTACACCAATCAACATACAGCTTAAATATTTTTGAAAAAGATAAAGAAGGATCTAAATATTTTTTATTCGAACGTTTTCTAACATAGTGAGACTCAACAGGGATGAAAGAATTAACGTGATCTATGACATTTTGTTTCATTTCATTTGAAATGATATATTTATGATTTTTATGGCGGCCTCTGTCATCAGTAATATTAGTGAAATCATTGTTCATTATGTTTTTTCGTATTGCAGTGTAAACAAAATCTTTACTAATATTGAAGGTGTTAACCAGTACCCCAGAACTTATCAAACAAGTCAATACGAACTTCTTGACTTATTTTATTATAGCATTGCAGACGACAATTGACACAGCTGGCTTTCATGTTTCTTGCAACTTTGGTTTTCCCTTTTGACGTTATATACTCCAATCTTCTGTTACACAGATGTTTTCTCTTTCTAACTATCCACTCATCTTCAAGCTTTAGACGTTTTAGACCCACATCAGTTCTCTTTTTAGATCTACGTTTATTATTTTTTGGAGTCGATACGGCAGAATAGTCACTATCATTGCACGTTGTAGGTGAGAAAATAGAGTTACAGGGAGTAGATATTGCCGATACTGAATCCGTGTTATTGATGAGGCCGTTATCCATTTGGGCATCGGAAAAATCTTCTTGAGCAGATATACCGACTTCAGGTGTGAGAGTTGTATCTTCGGTATTTTGACAAGAAGTCGGCATCAAAGTATCGCTTAAGCTTTGTGAAGTTTTCCAAAAGTCACAATAGGGTGATGGTACGGGGGTATTATCTATGCTGTCGGAAAGATCATTAGTGACGACTGAAAACAAAGGTTCGATACTAGGTGGAGTTAAAATCAACGGAGAAGGGTTACAAATAGAAGTCAATACCTTTGGTGAGCAAATGTTAAGTGGAGTATTAGGCGCCATCAAATCGTGTAAATTTACATCTTTTAATACTACATCATTTTCGGAAGAGATTATATCTCGGCTTTCAGAACTGGAATAATTTTGCTCTTGAACAGACTCATCAACCATGATGTAATTATACAAAGCCATGAATTCAGGTTTATCAACTTCGGCAGATAATGGTGACGATTCTATAACAATAGGTATAATGCAATTCATTATTATTATAATAAAGCACGAAGGTACTTAGAATTACGTATAAAATGTCAAGCAACTGTAAATAAAGTATATAATATAGTTTTATATGCGCTTCGATTAACACATAAGAGTCGCTAACTTGTGCATGACCAATCGAAAATGTAAACTCGAACGCGCTATACTACGCCAAGTAAATGTTAGCGTAGTGTTATACGGACTTTGAGCAAAATGGTTCAAACGTCCAAAAAATGTAGTAAATTATTATTAACCATATTTATATACATTATTATACATTATAATCTTTGATATCACATTAAACTTACCTCTTTCGCCAGTATAAAGTGGAATCTCATCATTTTCATGAACACTCCTCAATGAATATTCCTCCTTTTTGGTTAATTCCACTAAATATTTAGCTCGTTTTCGTGACATGTTTATAATAACACACTAACACTATTAATATTTCAATGAGCTTGTAAATATAACTCTATTATTTGTCATTACACTAATAAAGTATTTAAAACCGCGCACTTCCATTTAACAAAGCGCCAAGTAGCGTTAGACTAATGTAAACGAACAAGCGGCGCGTGCCCTTCCCGGGTACACACCGATAATAATAGTTAGCGGACTATAAATCGAGCGATTTAAAAAAATACCTATACTTAGCGTTTTATAAAATTTGTAACTTCGTTATTTTTGTGTATTTCTGCATGATTTTTTTTTTACATATAAAATAGCACATTTTAAGAACTTTGGCATAAAAAAACGAATTTACCAAAAAATCGAGTTAGCGTAGTATAAATTGTTGGTGTCGAAATGATGAATGGCCGCGCAGTGAAACGGGGAGGATGATGTGGCTACGGGCTTCCGGCAACCACCTTCCTACCAGTCTAATTATTATTAACGATAAGAAATATCTTTTAGGACACTGTAAATTAACTGCTATACCAAGTATACCTGACAGTTGTTTTATAGAAACCGTAGTTATTAATAAGTTAATGCGTGGACAGAAACTTGGAAGTTAGTTACCTGATGAGGCAAGTGGAACAATATTGTATAAACGTGCTGAAGTTGAAAATGCTACATTTATCTACAAAAGGACAAGAAGATTTCTATACGAAATTAGGATATGTAGTATGTGAACCAGTGTCAATGTATGGCACGCGTTTGATAAATAATAAACCGATAACAGTAGCTAATAAAATTCAAAATAAAGTGCCAGAAAATAATGCTACTCAAGCAAATGGGCCATGCCCGCCGCCACTCCCACCCCCACCGATGCCCAAACCGAGTTTGGTGCCTACCAATGCAGTTAAATCATCGAAAACTTATATGTTTAAGTATTTGCAAATGCTATAATAATAAATTCAAATTTCTATCAATTAATATGTCGTTCCTTCTCTTAGTAACGTAACATGTCTTGTGGATAGATAATTGTGAATGTATGAATTTGTATAAAGTTAAGGTTTATAAAGAATACAATCGTTATTAAAAAATTCCTTTATTTATTTGTTAAAACTTGGCTTTTTCTAAGTACTGCATTGCTCGCCGTTTTACTTGGGCCACTTCTTCTGGTGTACCAAACTTTTCCTCTACTTCGATCCATTTTTTGTAAAGGATTTTCATTTTTCGAGCTGGCAACTTTTGTGATGTCATTTGTTCCATTACTTGCCTGTAAAATAAGCATAATCTTAAGAAAATACAAGAAAGCTCAGATCTGTACTACACCAGAATACTAACTATTAATTAACGATACATATACGTGCAATAGATTAAAATAGTTTCGACACTATTAACATGAACTAAGTTGCAAGTATAAACTTTACAAGTTAAAATAATTAAGAGATTCGCGAAAATGAATAAACTGACGAACATTAAAAAAAAGTGTAGGTACATTCCTGTATAGTAAACTCACTTACTACTGCTGGGCAGTAGCGCCCCGATATCATAAGGAAATTCAGTATATTGCTTCTTAAAGCCATTAAAACAGTTAAAGATATTAAGTGATCCTAGAGAAAGCAAGGCTCTAACAACTTCTATATAATTTATAGATATAGATTAACTACTAAAGTGGTAGATTTTTAGTAAACATATATTTTTATATTTCATTTATTATAAATAAATTAAACTATCAATTATTAATAGTGTTATAAGTGGTTGCTGATATTTAGTGGTTTAAGTACAGAGTTTAAAGAGCAGGGTTTAGAAACTGAATTGAATGTTTATTATTATTTCATAAATGTATTAAGTAAGGCAACGCCGCTAGTATCATGGGCACCTTTGCGCCGGGAACGATACGAAGCGGGTTATTTGACTTGACATAATATGACAAAATCTGTATTTGCTAACAATTATGTAACATTTTTATTGTTTATATGTGGGATTTTATTAATATAAAAAAATGAGTTAGTAAATTTGTACAAAAGTTTAAAAAAAACACATAATATATATTGAACACTAAAAAAAAATATTATTTAAATTTACTTAGGTTGAAGTTCATTAATCAAAATTCATTTATTTAATGTATTAATGTAATATGATTTTTATAAATTATAATATTACTTCAATGATTGTAAAACTATCCAAAATATTTATTTTAGAAACTCACTCTAAAGACTAGAAACCGAAATTGAGCCGCTAGTTAGTTACTTAGCCTAGTTTATTTCTAATAAAAAATTCTGTTTTTTTTTTAATAAAAAATCCCTACAAGATAGTTTACCTTTAGTTAAGTACCTAACCGAATGGAGGATAGGCTCTCATCAGCAAAACCATTTTAATAAATATACTTTCCCATTATTAAATAACATTAATATGTTACTTAATAACCATCGCAATTATTAACACCATAATTTATTTGTTCAAATAGGATATTTGTTTTTTTTTTCTCTCAAAATATAGATAAGTAAAAGTTGTCGCGCCAATTTGACAAACGTTAAATGAATCAAAAATGGCGGTGCAATATATGAATTAGGCTGGCCCTACATATCCGGAATGTCACTCTGTTTTCATAACATAACCTGAATTTCAAAAAGGAAAAACATAAAGTAACATAACTAAAGTACTATGTTCCTTTTGGTAAGATACTCTGCTATGTTTAGTACTTTTCATTTAAAAACTCAGTTTATTAACTACTAGTAGTTTGTTTTTTTAAATCATGTTTGTTTAAAAAGACACATCAATCAAGATTGTTCCTAATCAAACAGAGTAAGTTTATGAAATTTACCTAAAATTAAGGCTTCATTAAATATACAACTATTATGTTCCAGCTCTCACCTTGGTCCCAAATCGATTCTCGAAGTAGATCATGCCGAGGGAGATATTCAACTTCTCCTCCTCTTCCCGGAACGAGATGGTCTTCAGCGCCTTCCGGCCAACGGCGCGGGCTTTATCCAACTCCGTAGCCTATAGAAATGGTATACATTACTTAACCACTGTCTCATCACTTATCACCACTGATTCAGTATCCTAATGTGCGGTATGAAAGGAACTTCATCCCACGCACACCCAAGCTGTGGAATTGTGTCCTTGCTGCGGTTTTCTCAAGCGCCTACAATAAGAGGTGCTTCTAAACAGGCATTAGAAGGTTTCTTCAGGGTCGGCAGCGCGAGTGTGAAGCCTTTGATGTTGCACACGTCCATAGGCCACGGTAACCACTTCCCATCAGGTGTGTTTCTCTGCCACCTAACTGTTATATAAAAAAGGTCTGACTTTTCATCCCCGACGCGGCTTGTTGACAAACCCGCAGCTATAGGAATAGTTGAGACTACGAGTTCCTAATGGGTGTGCCAAGAGAGGCAGCTGTACAATGGGAGAGAAATAGTTTACCTGTAAATGGAAGGCCATATAAGCGATCCACAGCTGGCTGCAGTTAGGGTTGGCTAGCAGCGCCCTCTCAAACTGTTCACTAGACCGCGGCTGCGACTCACTCTCGATGGCTCTATTCTCCATCTCCCTCACTCTCTCTTCCTCTTCTCTCACTTTCGCGAGTTTCTCTGCCACTGTTAACTCCTTCCGTTTCTTTTTTGGCTGTTCTTTTTTATGTTTATCTTTTTTTACCTTTTTATCTTTTATTGTCACTTCTAATTCAGATTCTGTATTTGATCCGGCTATATCTTCGGATTCTAATATACGTTTCTTGTTTTTCTTTTCCTTTTTGCTTGTATCTGTGACTTCATTTATTATTGCCGACTCTGGTTTTTCCTTTTTAGCAACTTTTTCCGTAACTTCACCATCGTCCGTTGTATCTGGTTGTTCCACTTCATCCATCATAGAGTCTACCTGTGTTTCTTCCTTTTCCCCTTTACTCTTTTTGACTTTATTTTCTTTAACTTCATCCTCTGTAGATTCTACATTTTTAGCTGGCCAAAAAGGTACTGTTGTCAGGCTGCCGGTCATTATTTTATTAGCTTCGGGGTCCACCTTCAATATTGTGCAGTTTACCTAAAAATATATACATACCATTAGTTACTACGAACGAGAAAGAAGGAACACTCGAAATAAAACCCTGTACCACTCCGTCTGGCCAGCGTGGAAACAGTATGCCAAAATCTCTAAATATTGGGAGAGGCCTGAGCAGTGAATTGCGATAAGCTAATCAATCGAGCTACTACAATTATTTGATGAATATCTACAATTGTTTAACTTTTTTATAATACCAATTGGTTGGCAGACAAGAACACGGCCCACCTGATGGAAAGTGGTTACCGTGGTCTATGGACGTGTGCAACACCAAGGGAGTCACACTCGCGCTGCCAACCCAGTAAGCACAAGAGTTTCTGTGCCTGTTTCAAACTATTGTATAATTCGCAGTCGCAGGACTCTTGCGACCGGTGGATAATGACCCGTTTTGACATGTTTTCTCTGCAGAAACAACATACCGTATCAACAAGAAACTCGAGTGTAGAAGCCGGCAGTAGCGGCGAGTTGGTCTTCTGCCGCTGCAGGTTGTTCTGCAACGTTGCCAGCTCGCTGGACAGAGACACCACGCCGCCGTCCGACAGCGACTTGACAACGCACCACGTTGGTACCCCCACGTCTAGAAAAAAAAGATTGAAAAGTCGTTAAATTAAATATTCTTATCGCTATTCGCTAAATCAATATTCTATTAAATAGACTTACTCTTCACTAGTGTCTCTAAAGTTAAGAAAGCATTATGTCATCACTACTTTGTTGACTGAGTAATTTTCTTTTATTGCTTACTATACCTAATAACTCTTAATATAGATGTGAAATTGGTAGTAAAAAGAAAAAAAAAGCCAATATATCATCAAATTTAAACGACATGTTTATTGGTGAAAACTTGTAAATGGCCTTCAATATGTTATGTATTTCATTTTCACCCACTGTTACTTTTTAGCTGAAGTTTTCCTAAAATGTTAAAATAAAATAAAGTCTAGGAGGTGGCACAAATTGTTCAAAGTTCTGACTTGAACTTCTTAAAGTTACTTAATCTGTCAATTGCCATTAAAACAGCAATTACAAAAAGGTAAACAAACTAATCTAATGTTTAGTACCACCGTTACAATGAGGTCTCGTCCTGAGAAGACTCTGGTTAAAACTCAACGGGCTGTTTTTCACATGTTTTTTACAATTTAATTTAATTGGGTATTTCACAAATTTCGGTAACCTATCTTTTAGATGTATTTAATGTCTGTTAAAGATTGTTCATCATTTTCCCATAAAATCTTATTAATTAGAAGAAACACATTTTCACTTTCTTAGCTTAAAGAGTGTGCGAAAAGCGGTCGCTCACGTGACACTCTGCGCCTGACGTCATTAAATAATATCTACGAAGAGACCAACCAACGAAAGTTTCCGTTACGCTAAGTAAATTTTTTATAGTTACGTCACGCGAACCGTCAACAGATTATTGCGTTTTGCCTCATGAGAAATACAGATACAAAATCTAAATTTCTTATTATATATTTTTTTTTGTACATTTTGTATAGTTATTATTTACGTATAAGATATCATATTCAATACATTTCGTATTTAATTGTAATAGTTGTCAAATACCCAATTACAATATTTTATTTGGGTGGCAATATTAGAGAAAATATTTAATATTGAAGCTTATTTGTAAGGTTCTTTAAATTTATAAAAGCCTTTTTGGCAAAGTTTATTGGCATTTACTAGGCTTATGAACTTATAAAGAGGTAGATTTGATTCATTTAAGAAGCTAATTACATGGCCTATGTCCAGTAGTGGACTGTATCGTTCTGACTCGCAGAAGGTACATACATAATATTGGTAAGAAATTTACCTAATTCCACTTCAGGGTTTGTGTTCTTTTTAGGCAGGAACGCTCTTGTATCTGGAACCCTGATATCCATCACATAGCCATGAATCCAAATATTCAACTTATGGGACTGACTGCTGTCAGACCTGTAAACTCGAATGGAAACTATACCAGAGCGACCCCGCATCAGCAGAAACCCTCATCTGTCAATTAAGTGATGTCATTAGCATTCCATATTACTTATTTTTGGATTTATAAATGGAGTAAAAAATATTTATTTAAAAAAAATGGAATGGTATACATACCTTTACGTAAGTCATCTCGTTTTTTCTGACAGTTGATATGTTGTAGCATCATAGAGAGCATAATGCTGATCTCCTCAACTTCCAGGACTTTGACAGCAATGTACTGACCCGGACGGGATATCTGCCATAGTTCCGTTACTCTGTCACCCTAATAAACAAACAGAATATATTTTTGAAATGGGGCAGTAAGCGTAAGTAATATGCCTTTATTATTATTGCTATCCATAATAAATAAAAAAAAAGATTTTATTTTTGGAATGTGCGATCATCAGTTTATTTCTGTGTTTTGAGGAGTAATTTTTGTTATAAAAAAACTTCAAAATTCTGTGTCGTTCTAATTCTAATTTCAAATAAAGTAGGTATTGTCGTTCATACCAACCTCCATGGTAGATTTCAACATATTAGAAGGAGTAGGATAGAGGAGTCCAGGCTCTAAAGCGCAAGGTACCTTAACCATTGTTACTACAGCAAAATGTTTGTAGGAGACCTTCCTTACCATTTTGAGATACTTTGAACTGCTTTTACAGATTTTGACAAAATCATACTGTCAACATGAGAAGACAGAATTCTACAAAAACGTTTCCCATATATTTCAGCCAGAGAATCAAGTTTTTACAATGGTCAATTGCGGCAAGGATTGACAGAAAAGTAAATAAAAATAATTTTTACCAACAAATTTCAAATTTGATGCGAAAATCTTTGTCAGAGTATTAGTTAGTAAGAGCTGAGAAAATTCCTATTAGATTCTTTTAAATACTATTACTAACTATATCAAAAAATTCACTGTCAATTTTATACACTTTTTATATACTGTTTATTTAGTATATTATATTTATTTATTTATGAACTAGTGATAAAATGTATAGTCTCTCTATTGAAGCCTTAACTGTCCGTCACTTGTCTTAGCCAGTTATCAAGTCTATTTGTTAATCCATTTATTGTGGTTGCAGCAATAACGTATCTGGCATTAAGTTCCAATTATGTCATCAAGTTCCTAGCACCTATTGCGTTTTCATCAAAAGCTTGCACTCATGAGTGACTCACATGGTACCTTTTTAAGATTGATTTATATTGGATTTTACGAGTGAGTCCAACACCGAGCAAAAAAGATGCACCAGAGCCTGAGTCATCAATCTGTAGGCGTAATAGGTACCTTGCATGGGAAGTTATCTTGTAATAAAAACTATATACTAACCTTATCGTTAATATATGCCTCGAGCTGCTTGTTATACGGTTCACTAATGTGACACGCCATATCCGACCCAATAATACGGCATGGTAGACTGATCACTACCTTTGTTTCGAAGACATTTTTCATTCTTCCGAGGATTAAGATTCCTTCTTTGATTGTCTAGAAAATGAAAAAAATTAGAGTTTATTAACATACAGCATTTTATTAATTTGTTTGAACATGTTAATCTCAGGAACTTCAGATTCTAATTGAAAAATACTTTTTGGTGTTGAATAGTTCGTTTAAGGAGGAAGATTATAGGCTATATATATAGCATCATGTTGTATAATAATATATGTAATTATAAATTTCCACAAATTCAGCAGATTCTCATATTTTATCTGAAAATTTATAAGTGGAGGCCATTTTAGGCACAAAGTTATGCTCAACCCCGTGGTATTAAAAATTATACCACGGGGGAAACCGTGGAGGGCCAGTTAGTGTAAACCTATGATAGGAAGAACTGTTCTTAAACTAATTTTAAGATTATATACCTATAAGTATATAATGTAGCCAATTATTTTGTACCCATTGTAGTCCGAAAATTTAGGCAAAAAAAATAACATACCTTATAACTCAGACCATATGTAATTGTTGGCTTCTTTCCTCCACGAGGTAAGTACTCTGCTGTAGCTTCCATCACGACTTTGTTATAATAATGTAATTAACTTAAAATCACACGACACGACAACGTACACTGTCTACGCACGACAACGTACGACAAGATGCAAACAGTAAATGAGTAAACATAAACAGTGCTCTCGCTCGCTCTCTCGAACGTCACGTCATAGACATATACTCTTTGTCATAGACTAGAGCGAGATCGGTAGAGTTGCCAGCTCAAATCGGTATATTTGTACTCAAAATCGGCATTTGACAAAAAAATACAATATTCAAAATCAAATTCGTTTATTTATTGAAAAAACCTTACAGACTAATTTATAACAATCACACTTAAGTATAATTATTTATTACACCAATATTCTTTGGCCATAGCCGCGGTCATCTTCGAATTAATTTCAAAATCATAACAATTAGCTGTATTAAAGAGTTTCAGTCGACAGCCTATTTCGCTGTTTCGTTTTCAAAAGATTAATATGTGAAAATATGCGTTCAACAAATTAGACAACAAAGGAAACATTTGAATTTCATCACTACGCTTTAGTAAACTTACTTCATCCCAAAATAGTTCTACACCATCAGAAAATGTTTTGATTTGTTCCCAATTTCTTAAAATGCGCTACAACAATATTACTATAACTATAGAAGCAGTTTTGCCAATTTTAACATTTTTAGGATCAATTATGTCTAAACCTTTTATTGGATTATTTTTCAATGGAAACCGCGTGGTTATCTGAACTACTTAGTACCGTATTCGACGCAGCAGCACCATAGTAAGTATACGGCGTAAATATCAATAAAATTTCTGGGATTCTTAAAATCAACATTTTCAATTGGAATTAAATATTTTCTTTTCAAGAAACAATCAAAAATAGTTTTTAATGTTCCAGTTATTTTTTCATATAAATGTTCTGCTTACATTGCTTTATTTAAATAGGTAAATAATGGTAATACAAAATCTAAAAATTCAAAAATAATATCGTAGTGGGATCTTGGAGCTTGTGTAATATATGTTCTGCAGCTAAAAGATGATCATTATTAGAGATTTGGTCTATAAAAAATAGTTTTAGAGCAGAGAGTTGTTCCAATATTCTCTTCACTGCTGCATGTACTGATAACCAGCGTGTTTGAGAGGGGTGAAGTGTTTTATGGACTTTTAAGTCGCAAAGCATTTGAAAGTTTTTAAACTCTGCCGCTCTCTTTGGGCTAGAAGAAAAGTAGTTGTAAATGTATCTTACAATATCCTCTATAAAGCGTGGCAATTTGAAACGATGAAACGAGCGGCAGGCGCGTTTTAAGTATAAAAATGTTGGGAATTTCATTTTGCAGCAATGTTACTACAGAATTAATACGTCCCATCATTATTATCTTTATATGGAATATCATTGCTTCTAAAAAAGTTTACACTGTGTTCAAATAAGAGCTAAAAACAATCTTTAATACGATTCATTTTCGCATATCTCACGACTAAGCACAAGTGTTTGGTTGTACTAAGATCAGTGGACTTGTCAATAATAAGCGAAAACTTAGTTTGCCCTAAATCTTCACACATAAATTATTAAAACTGTCTTTACCTGTAATATGATCAATTAGGTATGTCATGAGTTTTGGTCGAAGAGCATTTTATTTCTTTTGCTATTTTTGAATCAGGACAAACGGCTTGCATCAGCTTCGGTAGGTGCTCCATAATAGTGAATGGTAGATTGTGTTCAACAACAAACGACGCTAATCTTATTTCACCCGAAATTAAAATAAAGAAATAAAATTATGTAGGTATATCTAGTAGCGATTAGGGTCTGATTATATCCACTGCTTCTATAAACCGATAAGTACAAAACAAAATAATATAACAATGTAAGTAGTATCATAAAAGAAATTAAAAAAATTATCCTTAACCAGTGTATCAGATTTTTGAGTTTTGGTCACAGTAATTGATGATATCTTCGGTTGTGATTTTATATTCTTTGATGATACTGAGTGTGCTTGTGACGAACTATGTTTCTTTATAGCGTCTTTTCCTGATGTGATGTTGATATTTTTATTACAACTCTTACAATAGGCATGGCTTTCGCCTTTACGACTATCTTGCAGCCAGCCTGGAAATTGTTCTTCCCATACTTTTCTATAATATTGTAGATATATTTTTCTTCTTACACTCACACTTGTGCTTGGCTCCTCGTCAGACGACATTTTAACTTAATGATCTGATTTTGTAGGCACTCTTTAGGTTATGTACTCTCTCTTCAAAGCTAAGAAAATTAATGAAAAACTAAACCAGAATTCCTGTTTATATACACTAGACAGGTAAATTCCCAAGCAGGAAGTCCCTTAATAACACCGAATTGTAGGATACAAGGGTATTCCCCAAAATATATGGAACATTGTGCACTAGGTTCATACTATTAGGGGCTTCCCCGTAACGTAAAACATAAATAAAAAGGGTTGCCAACTTAAAAGTGTAAAATCGGTAGAAACATCGGGTAAACTTCTATGTTTTCTCAGAAATCGTAGAAAAATCGTTATATTTTGGTATTTCGATAGAACAGAGCCCATATCGGTAGAAATACCAAAAAATCGGTAGGTTCGAGACCACTGCTTATTATTCACAACTAAAATTATATTTTTGACCATTTCGACAGATGTAGTGTGACCATGCTAAAAATTTATTATCTACCAAGGATGCTTTTCTACTTTTCATAGTACAAAATTAAAAGTATTACATTTATTTACAGATATCGAAAATGAATCCGGAAACCCTAAAAGTATTACGACTACATGAACATCCGCAGTATCTAAAGCCATGTTGTGAACTAATAAATGATGAATGGCCGCGCAGTGAAACGGGGAGGATGATGTCGCTACGGGCTTCCGGCAACCACCTTCCTACCAGTCTAATTATTATTAACGATAAGAAATATCTTTTAGGACACTGTAAATTAACTGCTATACCAAGTATACCTGACAGTTGTTTTATAGAAACCGTAGTTATTAATAAGTTAATGCGTGGACAGAAACTTGGAAGTTAGTTACCTGATGAGGCAAGTGGAACAATATTGTATAAACGTGCTGAAGTTGAAAATGCTACATTTATCTACAAAAGGACAAGAAGATTTCTATACGAAATTAGGATATGTAGTATGTGAACCAGTGTCAATGTATGGCACGCGTTTGATAAATAATAAACCGATACCAGTAGCTAATAAAATTCAAAATAAAGTGCCAGAAAATAATGCTACTCAAGCAAATGGGCCATGCCCGCCGCCACTCCCACCCCCACCCGATGCCCAAACCGAGTTTGGTGCCTACCAATGCAGTTAAATCATCGAAAACTTATATGTTTAAGTATTTGCAAATGCTATAATAATAAATTCAAATTTCTATCAATTAATATGTCGTTCCTTCTCTTAGTAACGTAACATGTCTTGTGGATAGATAATTGTGAATGTATGAATTTGTATAAAGTTAAGGTTTATAAAGAATACAATCGTTATTAAAAATTTCCTTTATTTATTTGTTAAAACTTGGCTTTTTCTAAGTACTGCATTGCTCGCCGTTTTACTTGGGCCACTTCTTCTGGTGTACCAAACTTTTCCTCTACTTCGATCCATTTTTTGTACAGGATTTTCATTTTTCGAGCTGGCAACTTTTGTGATGTCATTCGTTCCATTACTTGCCTGTAAAATAAGCATAATCTTAAGAAAATACAAGAAAGCTCAGATCTGTACTACACCAGAATACTAACTATTAATTAACGATACATATACGTGCAATAGATTAAAATAGTTTCGACACTATTAACATGAACTAAGTTGCAAGTATAAACTTTACAAGTTAAAATAATTAAGAGATTCGCGAAAATTAATAAACTGACGAACATTAAAAAAAGGTGTAGGTACATTCCTGTATAGTAAACTCACTTACTACTGCTGGGCAGTAGCGCCCCGATATCATAAGGAAATTCAGTATATTGCTTCTTAAAGCCATTAAAACAGTTAAAGATATTAAGTGATCCTAGAGAAAGCAAGGCTCTAACAACTTCTATATACTTGTTAACAATTCCTCACCTAACATGGTCCACATCGCCGCTCTTGAGCAGCATATCCACATAAGTTGAAGTCACGTCGACCCTCTGCGGGTACACGGTTAGTACTTGCTGGAACAACGCCTCCGCACGCTCGTAGTCGCCATACGTTAGCTCTAAAAGTGCAAACTGGACTAGCACTTTCACGTCTGTTAAGAAAAATGATACGTCAATTAGACTTCGCCTTGCCTGATGGTAGAGGGTCACCATTACTTACATATATGTATATAGCATGTGACAACGGTGACACTCAAAGTTTATTGTATCAATAATATAATAATAGATTGTATGAGTACAACTCCGAGTCTGGGGTCCGATTTACCAATCTAACTGCTAATTTGGTCGAACTCGATATTTTCCGTGAAGCGACTGCCATCTGACCTCCACAACTATAAGGCGATATCATAGCATTACAGTTTGACTAGTTGTTGGATTTTTTAGGGCTCCAACTACCCATAACGACTGCCATGGATGTCCGTATGGCAGCCGGGACCGACGGCACAACTAGCTAGACCAATGCAAATATTCATATTCATGCACTGAGCGGGGATTGAACCCGCTTCTCCTGCGTAGAGGCCGCGTTTACTACCACCAAGTCACAGATACTGTCTGTGTGTGTGTGTGTGTGTGTGTGTGTGTGAAATGATCCGAATGTTGTAAAAATATTTAATATCAAACTTTTTATACTTACGTTCATTCTTCTCAAGCATAGCAATTGCTCTTTGCATGACCTGTGTAGGACAAATAAATGCTCATTATTACCGTTACTTTGTTCATAATATATATAAATAGATTTTACATTATTAGAAGCCTACAAACTATAAGTGTGGCTATCAGTGGCAAGTCTACAATATTCCTGCTTTACGCTTATTACCCAATGAGTAGACACACTACTTGTTTATCCCAATAGTCAACGACAAGATTAACAAACACCCCTGACGTAAGAAACAGGATTATAGACTCGAAGACAAGCACCAGCGAAGGTGACGCCATCTGAGATTAGTTTAGTCTGTGCTTCCCCATTATTATAAATGTTATTCAGTCTTGTATATAGATGCGAGCAATATTAAACTATCGCCACTGATATATACATCTGCCTGAGGTTAGCGTACGATGTCTATCATTATATCGGGCGGTGAGTAGGGTGGCCAGCCAGCTCACTGGAGAGTTTTTGTGCTGTCAGTTGAAAGACCAAAAGCTTGCCCTGCTTTGTCTTTTACACTGACGGCACAGAAACTTTCAATGCTTGCAGGGTTGCGTCCATAGGCCACGGTGACCACTTTCTATCAGGTGGGCCGTGTGCTTGGCTGCCACCTAAGTGGTATAAAAAAAAATAACAAATTCTCTCAATAAAAATCTAAATCATGCTTAAAAACCTCACCTGTCGGGCTTTATCTACTAGTCCGAGTTTGAAGCAAGCGATTCCACTCTTAATGTAGGTATTCGGATCCCATCTGTATTTCCTCATCATCAGATCGACCAGCGCTGACAACTCTTGATGTTTACAAGTCTCCACGTAGATGCCCAGCACCTTAGAGTGGACTTTAAACGGTTCATTTATTTGCAGAGCTCCTTCTAACATCCTTTGTTGTGACTCCTGGTAGCGATAAAAATAAAATGTTAAATATTTATTTGACTAACTGTTGACTGCGGAATGTGAAATGCCCTTTAGCGTAAAAAGTAACCAATTATCAAGTGAATTATATACTTATTTGACATCTTAATTGCATACCAGTGTGTAAAAAGTGTGAAGATATAAAGATTACGCAAAAGGAAGTATCAAAAAAATAAATATTCTAAAGTCATGAGCATTGATAATGTACTACAATTCTAAATATTGGTATCATTTCCACTAATAATACAATTTACAAACATATATAGTTATAGAATAACGTGTCAATCTTATCTATTAAAAAGATTAGATTAAATTTACATTTAAGGGTCGCCTGGGATTACAGATGTACTAGAAATGTATTTTTATTTCGAGTATTGTATTTTCGTTATCATGTTTGGTGGGATCCCAGTGTTATTATTAGAAGATTAACTACTAAAGTGGTAGATTTTTAGTAAACATATATTTTTATATTTCATTTATTATAAATAAATTAAACTATCAATTATTAATAGTGTTATAAGTGGTTGCTGATATTTAGTGGTTTAAGTACAGAGTTTAAAGAGCAGGGTTTAGAAACTGAATTTTATGTTTATTATTATTTCATAAATGTATTAAGTAAGGCAACGCCGCTAGTATCATGGGCACCTTTGCGCCGGGAACGATACGAAGCGGGTTATTTGACTTGACATAATATGACAAAATCTGTATTTGCTAACAATTATGTAACATTTTTATTGTTTATATGTGGGATTTTATTAATATAAAAAAATGAGTTAGTAAATTTGTACAAAAGTTTAAAAAAAACACATAATATGTATTGAACACTAAAAAAAAATATTATTTAAATTTACTTAGGTTGAAGTTCATTAATCAAAATTCATTTATTTAATGTATTAAAGTAATATGATTTTTATAAATTATAATATTACTTCAATGATTGTAAAACTATCCAAAATATTTATTTTAGAAACTCACTCTAAAGACTAGAAACCGAAATTGAGCCGCTAGTTAGTTACTTAGCCTAGTTTATTTCTAATATGTGTTTTTTTTTAATAAAAAATCCCTACAAGATAGTTTACCTTTAGTTAAGTACCTAACCGAATGGAGGATAGGCTCTCATCAGCAAAACCATTTTAATAAATATACTTTCCCATTATTAAATAACATTAATATGTTACTTAAAAACCATCGCAATTATTAACACCATAATTTATTTGTTCAAATAGGATATTTGTTTTTTTTTTCTCTCAAAATATACTTAGATAAGTAAAAGTTGTCGCGCCAATTTGACAAACGTTAAATGAATCAAAAATGGCGGTGCAATATATGAATTAGGCTGGCCCTACATATCCGGAATGTCACTCTGTTTTCATAACATAACCTGAATTTCAAAAAGGAAAAACATAAAGTAACATAACTAAAGTACTATGTTCCTTTTGGTAAGATACTCTGCTATGTTTAGTATTTTTCATTTAAAAACTCAGTTTATTAACTACTAGTAGTTTGTTTTTTTAAATCATGTTTGTTTAAAAAGACACATCAATCAAGATTGTTCCTAATCAAACAGAGTAAGTTTATGAAATTTACCTAAAATTAAGGCTTCATTAAATATACAACTATTATGTTCCCGCTCTCACCTTGGTCCCAAATCGATTCTCGAAGTAGATCATGCCGAGGGAGATATTCAACTTCTCCTCCTCTTCCCGGAACGAGATGGTCTTCAGCGCCTTCCGGCCAACGGCGCGGGCTTTATCCAACTCCGTAGCCTATAGAAATGGTATACATTACTTAACCACTGTCTCATCACTTATCACCACTGATTCAGTATCCTAATGTGCGGTATGAAAGGAACTTCATCCCACGCACACCCAAGCTGTGGAATTGTGTCCTTGCTGCGGTTTTCTCAAGCGCCTACAATAAGAGGTGCTTCTAAACAGGCATTAGAAGGTTTCTTCAGGGTCGGCAGCGCGAGTGTGAAGCCTTTGATGTTGCACACGTCCATAGGCCACGGTAACCACTTCCCATCAGGTGTGTTTCTCTGCCACCTAACTGTTATATAAAAAAAGGTCTGACTTTTCATCCCCGACGCGGCTTGTTGACAAACCCGCAGCTATAGGAATAGTTGAGACTACGAGTTCCTAATGGGTGTGCCAAGAGAGGCAGCTGTACAATGGGAGAGAAATAGTTTACCTGTAAATGGAAAGCCATATAAGCGATCCACAGCTGGCTGCAGTTAGGGTTGGCTAGCAGCGCCCTCTCGAACTGTTCACTAGACCGCGGCTGCGACTCACTCTCGATGGCTCTATTCTCCATCTCCCTCACTCTCTCTTCCTCTTCTCTCACTTTCGCGAGTTTCTCTGCCACTGTTAACTCCTTCCGTTTCTTTTTTGGCTGTTCTTTTTTATGTTTATCTTTTTTTACCCTTTTATCTTTTATTGTCACTTCTAATTCAGATTCTGTATTTGATCCGGCTATATCTTCGGATTCTAATTTATGTTTCTTGTTTTTCTTTTCCTTTTTGCTTGTATCTGTGACTTCATTTATTATTGCCGACTCTGGTTTTTCCTTTTTAGCAACTTTTTCCGTAACTTCACCATCGTCCGTTGTATCTGGTTGTTCCACTTCATCCATCATAGAGTCTACCTGTGTTTCTTCCTTTTCCCCTTTACTCTTTTTGACTTTATTTTCTTTAACTTCATCCTCTGTAGATTCTACATTTTTAGCTGGCCAAAAAGGTACTGTAGTCAGGCTGCCGGTCATTATTTTATTAGCTTCGGGGTCCACCTTCAATATTGTGCAGTTTACCTAAAAATATATACATACCATTAGTTACTACGAACGAGAAAGAAGGAACACTCGAAATAAAACCCTGTACCACTCCGTCTGGCCAGCGTGGAAACAGTATGCCAAAATCTCTAAATATTGGGAGAGGCCTGAGCAGTGAATTGCGATAAGCTAATCAATCGAGCTACTACAATTATTTGATGAATATCCACAATTGTTTAACTTTTTTATAATACCAATTGGTTGGCAGACAAGAACAGCGGCGAGTTGGTCTTCTGCCGCTGCAGGTTGTTCTGCAACGTTGCCAGCTCGCTGGACAGAGACACCACGCCGCCGTCCGACAGCGACTTGACAACGCACCACGTTGGTACCCCCACGTCTAGAAAAAAAAGATTGAAAAGTCGTTAAATTAAATATTCTTATCGCTATTCGCTAAATCAATATTCTATTAAATAGACTTACTCTTCACTAGTGTCTCTAAAGTTAAGAAAGCATTATGTCATCACTACTTTGTTGACTGAGTAATTTTCTTTTATTGCTTACTATACCTAATAACTCTTAATATAGATGTGAAATTGGTAGTAAAAAGAAAAAAAAAGCCAATATATCATCAAATTTAAACGACATGTTATTGGTGAAAACTTGTAAATGGCCTTCAATATGTTATGTATTTCATTTTCACCCACTGTTACTTTTTAGCTGAAGTTTTCCTAAAATGTTAAAATAAAATAAAGTCTAGGAGGTGGCACAAATTGTTCAAAGTTCTGACTTGAACTTCTTAAAGTTACTTAATCTGTCAATTGCCATTAAAACAGCAATTACAAAAAGGTAAACAAACTAATCTAATGTTTAGTACCACCGTTACAATGAGGTCTCGTCCTGAGAAGACTCTGGTTAAAACTCAACGGGCTGTTTTTCACATGTTTTTTACAATTTCATTTAATTGGGTATTTCACAAATTTCGGTAACCTATCTTTTAGATGTATTTAATGTCTGTTAAAGATTGTTCATCATTTTCCCATAAAATCTTATTAATTAGAAGAAACACATTTTCACTTTCTTAGCTTAAAGAGTGTGCGAAAAGCGGTCGCTCACGTGACACTCTGCGCCTGACGTCATTAAATAATATCTACGAAGAGACCAACCAACGAAAGTTTCCGTTACGCTAAGTAAATTTTTTATAGTTACGTCACGCGAACCGTCAACAGATTATTGCGTTTTGCCTCATGAGAAATACAGATACAAAATCTCAATTTCATTTTATATTTTTTTTTGTACATTTTGTATAGTTATTATTTACGTATAAGATAAATCATATTCAATACATTTCGTATTTAATTGTAATAGTTGTCAAATACCCAATTACAATATTTTGTTTGGGTGGCAATATTAGAGAAAATATTTAATATTGAAGCTTATTTGTAAGGTTCTTTAAATTTATAAAAGCCTTTTTGGCAAAGTTTATTGGCATTTACTAGGCTTATGAACTTATAAAGAGGTAGATTTGATTAATTTAAGAAGCTAATTACATGGCCTATGTCCAGTAGTGGACTGTATCGTTCTGACTCGCAGAAGGTACATACATAATATTGGTAAGAAATTTACCTAATTCCACTTCAGGGTTTGTGTTCTTTTTAGGCAGGAACGCTCTTGTATCTGGAACCCTGATATCCATCACATAGCCATGAATCCAAATATTCAACTTATGGGACTGACTGCTGTCAGACCTGTAAACTCGAATGGAAACTATACCAGAGCGACCCCGCATCAGCAGAAACCCTCATCTGTCAATTAAGTGATGTCATTAGCATTCCATATTACTTATTTTTGGATTTATAAATGGAGTAAAAAATATTTATTTAAAAAAAATGGAATGGTATACATACCTTTACGTAAGTCATCTCGTTTTTTCTGACAGTTGATATGTTGTAGCATCATAGAGAGCATAATGCTGATCTCCTCAACTTCCAGGACTTTGACAGCAACGTACTGACCCGGACGGGATATCTGCCATAGTTCCGTTACTCTGTCACCCTAATAAACAAACAGAATGTATTTTTGAAATGGGGCAGTAAGCGTAAGTAATATGCCTTTATTATTATTGCTATTCATAATAAATAAAAAAAAAGATTTTATTTTTGGAATGTGCGATCATCAGTTTATTTCTGTGTTTTGAGGAGTAATTTTTGTTATAAAAAAACTTCAAAATTCTGTGTCGTTCTAATTCTAATTTCAAATAAAGTAGGTATTGTCGTTCATACCAACCTCCATGGTAGATTTCAACATATTAGAAGGAGTAGGATAGAGGAGTCCAGGCTCTAAAGCGCAAGGTACCTTAACCATTGTTACTACAGCAAAATGTTTGTAGGAGACCTTCCTTACCATTTTGAGATACTTTGAACTGCTTTTACAGATTTTGACAAAATCATACTGTCAACATGAGAAGACAGAATTCTACAAAAACGTTTCCCATATATTTCAGCCAGAGAATCAAGTTTTTACAATGGTCAATTGCGGCAAGGATTGACAGAAAAGTAAATAAAAATAATTTTTACCAACAAATTTCAAATTTGATGCGAAAATCTTTGTCAGAGTATTAGTTAGTAAGAGCTGAGAAAATTCGTATTAGATTCTTTTAAATACTATTACTAACTATATCAAAAAATTCACTGTCAATTTTATACACTTTTTATATACTGTTTATTTAGTATATTATATTTATTTATTTATGAACTAGTGATAAAATGTATAGTCTCTCTATTGAAGCCTTAACTGTCCGTCACTTGTCTTAGCCAGTTATCAAGTCTATTTGTTAATCCATTTATTGTGGTTGCAGCAATAACGTATCTGGCATTAAGTTCCAATTATGTCATCAAGTTCCTAGCACCTATTGCGTTTTCATCAAAAGCTTGCACTCATGAGTGACTCACATGGTACCTTTTTAAGATTGATTTATATTGGATTTTACGAGTGAGTCCAACACCGAGCAAAAAAGATGCACCAGAGCCTGAGTCATCAATCTGTAGGCGTAATAGGTACCTTGCATGGGAAGTTATCTTGTATTAAAAACTATATACTAACCTTATCGTTAATATATGCCTCGAGCTGCTTGTTATACGGTTCACTAATGTGACACGCCATATCCGACCCAATAATACGGCATGGTAGACTGATCACTACCTTTGTTTCGAAGACATTTTTCATTCTTCCGAGGATTAAGATTCCTTCTTTGATTGTCTAGAAAATGAAATAAATTAGAGTTTATTAACATACAGCATTTTATTAATTTGTTTGAACATGTTAATCTCAGGAACTTCAGATTCTAATTGAAAAATACTTTTTGGTGTTGAATAGTTCGTTTAAGGAGGAAGATTATAGGCTATATATATAGCATCATGTTGTATAATAATATATGTAATTATAAATTTCCACAAATTCAGCAGATTCTCATATTTTATCTGAAAATTTATAAGTGGAGGCCATTTTAGGCACAAAGTTATGCTCAACCCCGTGGTATTAAAAATTATACCACGGGGGAAACCGTGGAGGGCCAGTTAGTGTAAACCTATGATAGGAAGAACTGTTCTTAAACTAATTTTAAGATTATATACCTATAAGTATATAATGTAGCCAATTACTTTGTACCCATTGTAGTCCGAAAATTTAGGCAAAAAAAATAACATACCTTATAACTCAGACCATATGTAATTGTTGGCTTCTTTCCTCCACGAGGTAAGTACTCTGCTGTAGCTTCCATCACGACTTTGTTATAATAATGTAATTAACTTAAAATCACACGACACGACAACGTACACTGTCTACGCACGACAACGTACTGTTATGGGGTCCCTTTGAATCGTCGTTTTAAAAAAGAAAGTTAAGTTTAAAACCTATTTATTTTACTTTAAAAATACAGACGTGGAAAGGAGACCCTTAGGCAACCGAATCGTGTCAGAGTTCAGAATAGACTGAGTGCCACTGCACTGGCCCTGCAAAGTGCTGACCAGTAGTTTTACATGATATGGCGGAGGGCATGTCATGTCAACAGTTTCACATGCAGTACACTATCATAACACCTCCCCCCTTAAAGTGAACTTCGGGGTGAATACCGAAGTTAACTCTAAAATGAGGTCCTTAATGTTGGAGGAGGAATCTCAGGGATTTCCTGAGTACTCTCCATCTCTATGGAATTTTCAATGGATTTGTTCGGTTCGCGTAAATTATGACTTATGCGGTTGCAGCCAGGTTTACAAAAGGGCATTACAATTTTATAAAATAAGTAGCATAAGAGAATGAACATAGTAAAACTTAAGCCTATAGAGTAGTGTGTCCCATATTTAACAATGTGGGGAGTTTCTTGCATCTTCTCTACTTCTGTGAGAGTGTGGTGAGACAGTTTGTTGATTTCATTTAAACTACTCAGACTGATGTCTTCTAAATGAGTAAGGGTCAAATTCGTAGTTCCATTGCTTATTTTACAACATGTACTATTTAATAGGTTAAAGTCAGGTAACTTAATTGGTGAGGTTATGTTTACAAGGTTTCGGTATTTTGGTATTAGGGTAGTACCTTTACAGTAAGCTATACAGTTATTTGGTATCGAAAGAATACCCATGCCAATTATAGTCAATTCTTGTATTTGATTTGAGTTAGAGCAGTCTAAAGAGACTTGCATCTGTTCCGATTGTACATAGATAAATTTATTATTGTTTAGTGATTTGAAAATGTTAAGTTTTCCATGGATTAGTTGCGTATTGCATTGAGATGGGATATCCTTTATTGTTTCAGATAGTAATTCACTTTCGCAACATGGTTTAGAATTTGTTTTATAAACTAGTGGTATTTCACATAAATACTCTGATGGTTGTATTTCTTTACAGAATTCCAATGATCTCAACTTACAATAATTAGACTTATCTTTTGAGATAGCTATATATTCGCTGCTAGGTACAATGAAACCAAATGTGTTTGGTTGTTTTATATCGTGAGGTGTAGGCAATGCAATATTATTAAACAATGAATACTCTTGAATTGATACAAGTGGGACACGTAAAAGAAACAGAACAGAACCACAAGTTTACCATTAAAATAATAACATAATAGAGTAGACAATTTTACCATAGTATGAATGGAGCTTATATCTAAAAACATAGGTAAGTCTAGATTACTAGGAATATGTCTGACGTTATCAGATAACTCCTGGTATAAGCTTGTGGGAGACATTACTGACGGATGCAGGATGTTTTGACTACAGAACATTATCGCGTTTAGTACATCTTCGAGTTGGAATGATAGGGTGACCATAGATGTTTCCAATGTATTCAGGACAAAATCTAAATTTATTCTCAATTGCATAACATTTGTAGTATCAGATATAGTTTGAACATTGGTCGAGAGTTTGTCCAAAGCTTTACTCAAATTAATTTCATTTTGTTTTATTTTTTGTAAAGTATTATTATAGGTAGAAATAAGGGACTTGGTGATTAAAATGTTATTTTTGACTAATAATAAGATCTTGTCTTGATTACCTTGTATAGATTCAATTGCTTGGTCATATCTTACAGCATCATTTTCGTCCAAAGTGCCGAAAACTTGTTTCAAAACAGTACCGATACCACCAATCCAAGCACGTTTGGATTTATTATCAACTAAATGGGAAATAGCTTGAAATGATTTGGTTAATTTTCGTTGTTGAACCGCTAGTGGTTCCGTTGTGCTATGACATTCTGGATGTTCTATGAAACCGGTTTGTTTACATAAATGTACGACTTGTTCTATTGCAGCATTTAAGTTCTCTATGTGGGGTTTGAAGTGTGAAATTTCCATTGGCATAATGATATTTAGGATACCTGAGGTGATTTTTATCTTGCCTCTATAGTTAAAGTATATCCCAGGACTTGAGGTCATCGGTTGGACATACTCGTTGGGAGGTTGGAGCTCCGCAGAGACACTGTAAGTATATGTATCGTTTAATTAAGTACTCATAAATATAATATGTTATACTAAGTGGAATAGTATCCTACTAATAACTAATCTTACTTACTAATAAACGAATAGTTATTATTTTATTGATCTCGATTTACTTCTGCGAGTTTCACTTCGTCATAATGATGACGGACATGTCGCCGGTTTATTAACACTGATAGGGTATTATTACCGTGAATCTTAACCACCTTATATGGTCCCTTCCATATAGGCGATAGGGATTTTCGTAATCTGAGATGGTTCTTTAAATATACAAAATCTCCTACTTTGTATTGTATGGACCGTGAGCGTGAATCGTAATAAGTTTTTGACGTTGTCTTAGACCTCTGGATATTCGTTAAAGCTTTGTCGCGGGAGTGTTTTAAGCGACCTTGAAGCATACGTACATAGTCTGGGTACGTGACGTCTAAGTTTTCGTCGCATATGGAATTCGGGATGTATGGTTTGTTGCCAAACATTAGTTCAAATGGGGTGAAGTTTGTTGTTGAATGGACAGTTGTATTATATGTGAGCATAGCTGTGTACACGTAACGTGGCCAATCATTTTGATCCTCGTTGACAAATGATTTCAGGTACTCTTTAAGGGTCGAATGACTTCGTTCAAGACTGCCCTGTGTTTGCGGATGGTATGGGGTCGACCATAGCTGTTTTATCTTTAAGAAGTTGCACGTTTTCTTGAACAAATCTGCCGTAAAGTTGGTTCCTTGGTCAGTAAGAATTATTTTTGGGATCCCAAATATAGAAATGAAATGAAGCAGACATTCGCTCGTTTCTTCGGCGGTCGTGTTGCGTAGTGGATAAGCAGTCGAGAATTTTGAAAAGTCATCTTGTAATGTTAATATAAATTTTAGTTTTGCAGTACCGGACTCCGGGAGGGGACCTACGACGTCTAACGAAATGCGCTCACAAGGTTTTGTAGATGTACTAGTGATTTGCATAGGTGCACGGTTAACTCTACGTAGGGCTTTATTCTCTTGGCACAATTTACAATTCTTTACATAGGATTCGATATCGCTTCGCATGCCTTTCCAGTAATATAAATCTTTTACTCTATTATACATACGACTTATACCTAAATGGCCAGCTACTGGTATGTCGTGGTTGTCAGAGAGAATTTTCTTTATTTCCGATGGCGATGGATAAGTTACATTGTTGTGATAAACGTTCACCAGTATCTTTGTATTATGGAACAGATAATTTAAAATATTGTAAATCTTTGCGAAGCTATGCCTTTCAAATGGGTCTCGAAAATCGGAAACTCCGATTTGATCAGTCTGTTCGCTAATCATTAATTCATTCCGTACGGTTTTTATAGTCTCAAATATTTCTTGGTATGATGACCTGTCAAAGTGGTGTACTTTGGTGTATAAAAGGTAATAGGTTTTACTACGTAGGGTTACTTTCGTGAAAGAATGTGGTTGTTTTTCTTGGCTTAGGAGTTGATTTTGATTTTCTAAGTTGCCTAATATCTCCTGTATGTAGGGATTTGACTCATCAAGGTCTATTGAAGTGGGGATCAAAATTATCTTACAAGGGCTTTTTAAAAGGTTCTCGTTATGTTCTATGATTGTTGTTGTGAATGTTTTATTTTTATCAGCGATCTGTTTTAGGAAGGTTGGGTAGTCATTGGTAGTTAAATCAGGGTTGTTATTGGCGTGTGGAGTTAAACTATTTTGGTTTTCAGTTATTGGTTGCAAAGGTGAAGAGTGTAAGGGACTGTTGGACAGGTTGAGGTCAATTGAATCTAGGTTTACAAGGTCTCCAGTTGGACTTTGTGAGGTTATTAAGTCAATAGGTGGGCTGTCGATTCTCGAAGGTGACGGGAGTTGTAATTCGTCAGGTAAATCTGCATTTGCGTTTTCAGGTTGTTGTGTATTCAGAGGTAAGTTTTGATCAGGAGAGTTAATATCCAGGAGCTCCGGAGTAGGGCATTCTAGGAGGTAATCAGGATTAAGGTCATTGGATAGAAAGGGGGTAGGTGACGTTAATAAGTCGAATAAGTCTTCGTCTGAATTGTTAGTTCTTAGGAGGGATTGTTCTAATCGGTCTGGTGTTAAATCCGAATTATACGTTTGGGGACTTACTATCGGGGCCCGGTCGTCTATAGGTTGTATGGGATTAACCGGAAACCTGGACAAGGCGTCTGCATTTACATTCATTTTCCCTTTCTTGTACCGGATATCATATTCGAATTCTTCTAATTTCAATCTCCAACGTATGAGCCGAGAGCCTGGGTCTTTGCAGTTGAAGAGCCACTGTAAGGGTTTATGATCGGTTATTATGGTGAATTTACGACCATATAAATATGGTCGGAAGGTTTTGGTTCCAAATATAATGGCAAGGCATTCCTTTTCAGTTACGCTATAGTTACATTCGGCCTTATTTAAGGTCCGAGATGAGTAAGCTATAGGTCGATCTTGTCCGATTGGGCCTTGGGATAGAATAGCCGATATGGCAAAATTAGAAGCGTCACAGGTTAATAAGAAGGGTTGGTTAAAATCTGGATAGGCTAGAATAGGGGCTTCAATTAATTTAGATTTCAAAGTTTCGAAACTGAGTTGTTGTTCGTTAGACCAGTCAAACGGTATATCCTTTTTCAGAAGTGATGTGAGAGATTTGGCGAGTTTTGAAAAGTTCGGGATGAAACGTCTGTAGTATGATACGAGGCCTAGGAAGGATTTAATGTCCCTAGGGGATTTTGGTACTGGATATTGTGATACGGCTTTAACTTTATCGGGATTAGGTTTCACACCACTCTGTGTAATAATATGGCCTAAATAGGTTACTTCTTTTCGGAGGAACTCGCATTTTTCCGGCTGTAATTTTAGGTTAAACTTACGGAGTCGGTCAAAGACATCCTTGAGGTTTTCAATAGCCGTTTTTAGGTCAAACGCGTACAGAACTATGTCGTCTAGATATACATAACAGCGTGATCCTTGTAACCCCACAAGGCAATTATTCATGAGCTTTTGAAACGTAGAAGGCGCGTTTTTAAGCCCGAACGGCATCCGATTAAACTGGAAATGACCTTGGGGAACTGAGAAGGCTGTTTTGGGTGCATCATCTGGGTCGACCAGTAACTGATGGAACCCGGATGAGAGGTCAAGTGTGGTGAAATACTGGCTTTTGCCGAGTTGATCTAGTATTTCATTAATTTGCGGTATCGGGTAGACTTCGCCAATCGTGACGTCGTTCAATTTCCTATAGTCAATCACTATACGCCATTTCTTTTCGCCAGAAGCGTCGGATTTCTTCGGCACTACCCATATAGGGGAGGACCAAGGAGATGATGAAGGAGTAATGATGTCTTGTTGTAGCATTTTAGTTATTTGAGTTTCTACTTCCTTCTTATGGCATTCAGGAAATCGATAAGATTTTGTATGGATGGGGGTACTACAAGTGGTTTTGATTTCATGCTGAATAGCAGATGAAAACGTTAAGGTTTCATCAGGTAAGTGGAAAATGTCCGAGTAGTTTGAACATAAGTCGAAGAGAGCGTTGCGTTCTTCTTCGTTTAGATGGGATGTCCTTAATACGTTAAGCACTTGTTGAGTGCGTTCAGTTATGCTTTTATTGTTTGGAGGAAGTTGGATAGAGTAAATCTCGATTGGACTAAGCGTAAGCTTTAAATCTCGTTTAAGTTTAATTGGGTTATTAGAAATATTAATTACGGATATATTAACAGTTCTATTTTCCTTTACTCTAACCATGCAATTGGCTACGAGGAGAGCTTTAGAGAGATGTTGATCTAATATGACCCCTTCCTTTAATTCTGGATTGGCTACAGTGCATTCGATTACGGTCTCTGTACGTGGCGGTATAATATAACAAGGGTCATAGAAGTGGATTTTAATTTCTTTGTTAGCTACTTCTAAAATGTTACGGCTATAGTTTATGTTACAGCCGTTAGCTGTTAAAAAGTCGTTACCAATGATGCCATCATAGGGTAAGTTTATATCTTTAATGACATGGAATTTATGAGTGATAGATTTGTTGTTATCCACTTTGAACTTAAGGTTAAAATGACCTGTGGTTTGTGTGGTTTCTTCGCCTGGGTCGATACCCTTAATGGTTATGGGTTTGTGGATGAGTTTAGGTTTAGTGAGTAGACGTGATTCTTTTAATAGGCAGATTGCCGAACCTGAATCGACTAAAAGTGTTAACGGAACATCCGACACTTGTGAATCTACTACTATATGAGGCAATAACTTCTTTGATGTGTCAATATTAACCTCGTAAACCTTTTTAGGTTTTAGAGTTGCTGAAATTGATTCAGTGGGGTTAGCAGTATGGTTTCCGTTTTGGGACTGGTTACCCTGCTGTATAACCTGAATGCTAGAGGTGAGATTTCCGTTTTGGGGCTGGTTACCCGGTTGTATAATCTCGGCGAAAGGGTTGAGGTTTCCGTTATGGGGCTGGTTACCCGGTTGTATAACCTCGGCGAAAGGGTTGAGATTTCCTTTTTGGGGCTGGTTACCCGGTTGTATAATCTCGGCGAAAGGGTTGAGGTTTCCGTTATGGGGCTGGTTACCCGGTTGTATAACCTCGGCGAAAGGGTTGAGATTTCCTTTTTGGGGCTGGTTACCCGGTTGTATAATCTCGGCGAATGAGTTGAGGTTTCCGTTATGGGGCTGGTTACCCGGTTGTATAACCTCAGATTTAGTTTTGGATTTTATTGGATTTGTACCGGCTTTGTTTGCACGTCCTGTGCGGTACGCTTGCAGGACGTTTACAGGTTTAAATCTTCTTCCTCGTGGTTATCAACCTCGGATTCCTCGGACTCGTAGTCGTCTACGAAATTTACGTGAGGTACGTGAGGTGTCTTAGACCCAGAGGGTTTGTTGCCATCTCCTTGAGATTGAGAATTAAGGCGTTTTTGTCTCTTTAGACAATTATTAATATCATGACCCACTTCCTTGCAGTACCTGCATGTAAGGTTCGGGTCAGACTTTAGCAACTTCGCGGTTTGATTTGAAGTGCTGGCCTGAGGTACAGGCTTTTGAGAAGATTTAGTTTTATAAGCTTGGGTTTGAGCAGTAGGTTTTGGTTTAAACCGGTTTTGGTTTCCTTGCTTATCACTTTGTTTCGATTCCACCGATAGTATTCACTCTAACAGATGGCAAATTTAATACACCACCATCTAGTATTTTTCTATTGAACTATTAACAACTGAATCCGGCGCTGTACACGTATTAAGTGGATGATGTCGTTTGGTGACTGTAGTCACCATGGACAGGCAATGTAATATTTTTTTTGGTGACTACAGTTCCCGTGGACGTTACAGTGGTAAAAGAAATCTCCGTAAGGAGTTGAGAAAGGCAAGTTTCTAATCTGAGTGCAAATTGCCCTACGTTTTCTGACGGGTTCTGTCTACTCTCTTGGAGTTCAGTAAGTAAGTGGGCATAGTGTTTTCTTTCGGAAAATTGTGTTTTGAGGAATTCTTTTAACTGATCCCACGAAGAGAACTGAGCACGCAGTCTCTGCCTTATCGGTAAGTTGACACAATATATATTTGAATAATATCGGCTTCTGTGACTCAGACGCTAAGTCGTAGGCGTTATCGCAATTAGTGATAAATGAGCTAAGTTTCTCCCTACTGCCATCGTATTGTTTTACAAACTTTAATAAAATATTGAGATCCATATTTGTGGATTGAGTTGTTTTGGGTGATATGGGTGGTTTAGAAGGAATCACTACGATTGGCAATTCAATTTGTAGTTTATCGCTTTCTGTTTTGGGCACTTCAGGCATAATATTTAAAACGTAAATTGATAATAGTTAATTACATGCAAAACAATAATTTTATAATGAACAGTAATATTATAACAGGCAGAGTCTAGATCAACACAGGAACTTACTGGAACACGTGGGCGAAGAATAGTATTAACGCTTGGCTTCCTTGCATAGTGACGCATAAACACTTTCACTAAACACTGATGCACTTGTATAATATAATTCACCAATTTTATGAAGTATTTTCTTTACGATGAGGCGAAGGGGCACGTGGAGGTGCCCACACGTAGGTTACCCGCAGGATGCACACAGGATGCACGCAGGATACACACAGGTTACGCACAGGATACACACAGGATCCACTCGGGTTGTATTCAGGTATTCACTTAACCCGTAGGTATACTTTGCGCGAACACACACGAACACAGGTAATTTGATATTTATATATTTTTTACATTGGGATACGGCGAGTCTATTCACTTTTAAATTTTCGCGAAACGGCACTGGGGAATTCCGTATCCCACCGCTGCCACCAAATGTTATGGGGTCCCTTTGAATCGTCGTTTTAAAAAAGAAAGTTAAGTTTAAAACCTATTTATTTTACTTTAAAAATACAGACGTGGAAAGGAGACCCTTAGGCAACCGAATCGTGTCAGAGTTCAGAATAGACTGAGTGCCACTGCACTGGCCCTGCAAAGTGCTGACCAGTAGTTTTACATGATATGGCGGAGGGCATGTCATGTCAACAGTTTCACATGCAGTACACTATCATAACAGTACGACAAGATGCAAACAGTAAATGAGTAAACATAAACAGTGCTCTCGCTCGCTCTCTCGAACGTCACGTCATAGACATATACTCTTTGTCATAGACTAGAGCGAGATCGGTAGAGTTGCCAGCTCAAATCGGTATATTTGTACTCAAAATCGGCATTTGACAAAAAAATACAATATTCAAAATCAAATTCGTTTATTTATTGAAAAAACCTTACAGACTAATTTATAACAATCACACTTAAGTATAATTATTTATTACACCAATATTCTTTGGCCATAGCCGCGGTCATCTTCGAATTAATTTCAAAATCATAACAATTAGCTGTATTAAAGAGTTTCAGTCGACAGCCTATTTCGCTGTTTCGTTTTCAAAAGATTAATATGTGAAAATATGCGTTCAACAAATTAGACAACAAAGGAAACATTTGAATTTCATCACTACGCTTTAGTAAACTTACTTCATCCCAAAATAGTTCTACACCATCAGAAAATGTTTTGATTTGTTCCCAATTTCTTAAAATGCGCTACAACAATATTACTATAACTATAGAAGCAGTTTTGCCAATTTTAACATTTTTAGGATCAATTATGTCTAAACCTTTTATTGGATTATTTTTCAATGGAAACCGCGTGGTTATCTGAACTACTTAGTACCGTATTCGACGCAGCAGCACCATAGTAAGTATACGGCGTAAATATCAATAAAATTTCTGGGATTCTTAAAATCAACATTTTCAATTGGAATTAAATATTTTCTTTTCAAGAAACAATCAAAAATAGTTTTTAATGTTCCAGTTATTTTTTCATATAAATGTTCTGCTTACATTTCTTTATTTAAATAGGTAAATAATGGTAATACAAAATCTAAAAATTCAAAAATAATATCGTAGTGGGATCTTGGAGCTTGTGTAATATATGTTCTGCAGCTAAAAGATGATCATTATTAGAGATTTGGTCTATAAAAAATAGTTTTAGAGCAGAGAGTTGTTCCAATATTCTCTTCACTGCTGCATGTACTGATAACCAGCGTGTTTGAGAGGGGTGAAGTGTTTTATGGACTTTTAAGTCGCAAAGCATTTGAAAGTTTTTAAACTCTGCCGCTCTCTTTGGGCTAGAAGAAAAGTAGTTGTAAATGTATCTTACAATATCCTCTATAAAGCGTGGCAATTTGAAACGATGAAACGAGCGGCAGGCGCGTTTTAAGTATAAAAATGTTGGGAATTTCATTTTGCAGCAATGTTACTACAGAATTAATACGTCCCATCATTATTATCTTTATATGGAATATCATTGCTTCTAAAAAAGTTTACACTGTGTTCAAATAAGAGCTAAAAACAATCTTTAATACGATTCATTTTCGCATATCTCACGACTAAGCACAAGTGTTTGGTTGTACTAAGATCAGTGGACTTGTCAATAATAAGCGAAAACTTAGTTTGCCCTAAATCTTCACACATAAATTATTAAAACTGTCTTTACCTGTAATATGATCAATTAGGTATGTCATGAGTTTTGGTCGAAGAGCATTTTATTTCTTTTGCTATTTTTGAATCAGGACAAACGGCTTGCATCAGCTTCGGTAGGTGCTCCATAATAGTGAATGGTAGATTGTGTTCAACAACAAACGACGCTAATCTTATTTCACCCGAAATTAAAATAAAGAATTAACATTATGTAGGTATATCTAGTAGCGATTAGGGTCTGATTATATCCACTGCTTCTATAAACCGATAAGTACAAAACAAAATAATATAACAATGTAAGTAGTATCATAAAAGAAATTAAAAAAATTATCCTTAACCAGTGTATCAGATTTTTGAGTTTTGGTCACAGTAATTGATGATATCTTCGGTTGTGATTTTATATTCTTTGATGATACTGAGTGTGCTTGTGACGAACTATGTTTCTTTATAGCGTCTTTTCCTGATGTGATGTTGATATTTTTATTACAACTCTTACAATAGGCATGGCTTTCGCCTTTACGACTATCTTGCAGCCAGCCTGGAAATTGTTCTTCCCATACTTTTCTATAATATTGTAGATATATTTTTCTTCTTACACTCACACTTGTGCTTGGCTCCTCGTCAGACGACATTTTAACTTAATGATCTGATTTTGTAGGCACTCTTTAGGTTATGTACTCTCTCTTCAAAGCTAAGAAAATTAATGAAAAACTAAACCAGAATTCCTGTTTATATACACTAGACAGGTAAATTCCCAAGCAGGAAGTCCCTTAATAACACCGAATTGTAGGATACAAGGGTATTCCCCAAAATATATGGAACATTGTGCACTAGGTTCATACTATTAGGGGCTTCCCCGTAACGTAAAACATAAATAAAAAGGGTTGCCAACTTAAAAGTGTAAAATCGGTAGAAACATCGGGTAAACTTCTATGTTTTCTCAGAAATCGTAGAAAAATCGTTATATTTTGGTATTTCGATAGAACAGAGCCCATATCGGTAGAAATACCAAAAAATCGGTAGGTTCGAGACCACTGCTTATTATTCACAACTAAAATTATATTTTTGACAATTTCGACAGATGTAGTGTGACCATGCTAAAAATTTATTATCTACCAAGGATGCTTTTCTACTTTTCATAGTACAAAATTAAAAGTATTACATTTATTTACAGATATCGAAAATGAATCCGGAAACCCTAAAAGTATTACGACTACATGAACATCCGCAGTATCTAAAGCCATGTTGTGAACTAATAAATGATGAATGGCCGCGCAGTGAAACGGGGAGGATGATGTCGCTACGGGCTTCCGGCAACCACCTTCCTACCAGTCTAATTATTATTAACGATAAGAAATATCTTTTAGGACACTGTAAATTAACTGCTATACCAAGTATACCTGACAGTTGTTTTATAGAAACCGTAGTTATTAATAAGTTAATGCGTGGACAGAAACTTGGAAGTTAGTTACCTGATGAGGCAAGTGGAACAATATTGTATAAACGTGCTGAAGTTGAAAATGCTACATTTATCTACAAAAGGACAAGAAGATTTCTATACGAAATTAGGATATGTAGTATGTGAACCAGTGTCAATGTATGGCACGCGTTTGATAAATAATAAACCGATACCAGTAGCTAATAAAATTCAAAATAAAGTGCCAGAAAATAATGCTACTCAAGCAAATGGGCCATGCCCGCCGCCACTCCCACCCCCACCCGATGCCCAAACCGAGTTTGGTGCCTACCAATGCAGTTAAATCATCGAAAACTTATATGTTTAAGTATTTGCAAATGCTATAATAATAAATTCAAATTTCTATCAATTAATATGTCGTTCCTTCTCTTAGTAACGTAACATGTCTTGTGGATTGATAATTGTGAATGTATGAATTTGTATAAAGTTAAGGTTTATAAAGAATACAATCGTTATTAAAAATTTCCTTTATTTATTTGTTAAAACTTGGCTTTTTCTAAGTACTGCATTGCTCGCCGTTTTACTTGGGCCACTTCTTCTGGTGTACCAAACTTTTCCTCTACTTCGATCCATTTTTTGTACAGGATTTTCATTTTTCGAGCTGGCAACTTTTGTGATGTCATTCGTTCCATTACTTGCCTGTAAAATAAGCATAATCTTAAGAAAATACAAGAAAGCTCAGATCTGTACTACACCAGAATACTAACTATTAATTAACGATACATATACGTGCAATAGATTAAAATAGTTTCGACACTATTAACATGAACTAAGTTGCAAGTATAAACTTTACAAGTTAAAATAATTAAGAGATTCGCGAAAATTAATAAACTGACGAACATTAAAAAAAAGTGTAGGTACATTCCTGTATAGTAAACTCACTTACTACTGCTGGGCAGTAGCGCCCCGATATCATAAGGAAATTCAGTATATTGCTTCTTAAAGCCATTAAAACAGTTAAAGATATTAAGTGATCCTAGAGAAAGCAAGGCTCTAACAACTTCTATATACTTGTTAACAATTCCTCACCTAACATGGTCCACATCGCCGCTCTTGAGCAGCATATCCACATAAGTTGAAGTCACGTCGACCCTCTGCGGGTACACGGTTAGTACTTGCTGGAACAACGCCTCCGCACGCTCGTAGTCGCCATACGTTAGCTCTAAAAGTGCAAACTGGACTAGCACTTTCACGTCTGTTAAGAAAAATGATACGTCAATTAGACTTCGCCTTGCCTGATGGTAGAGGGTCACCATTACTTACATATATGTATATAGCATGTGACAACGGTGACACTCAAAGTTTATTGTATCAATAATATAATAATAGATTGTATGAGTACAACTCCGAGTCTGGGGTCCGATTTACCAATCTAACTGCTAATTTGGTCGAACTCGATATTTTCCGTGAAGCGACTGCCATCTGACCTCCACAACTATAAGGCGATATCATAGCATTACAGTTTGACTAGTTGTTGGATTTTTTAGGGCTCCAACTACCCATAACGACTGCCATGGATGTCCGTATGGCAGCCGGGACCGACGGCACAACTAGCTAGACCAATGCAAATATTCATATTCATGCACTGAGCGGGGATTGAACCCGCTTCTCCTGCGTAGAGGCCGCGTTTACTACCACCAAGTCACAGATACTGTCTGTGTGTGTGTGTGTGTGTGTGTGTGTGTGTGAAATGATCCGAATGTTGTAAAAATATTTAATATCAAACTTTTTATACTTACGTTCATTCTTCTCAAGCATAGCAATTGCTCTTTGCATGACCTGTGTAGGACAAATAAATGCTCATTATTACCGTTACTTTGTTCATAATATAAATAAATAGATTTTACATTATTAGAAGCCTACAAACTATAAGTGTGGCTATCAGTGGCAAGTCTACAATATTCCTGCTTTACGCTTATTACCCAATGAGTAGACACACTACTTGTTTATCCCAATAGTCAACGACAAGATTAACAAACACCCCTGACGTAAGAAACAGGATTATAGACTCGAAGACAAGCACCAGCGAAGGTGACGCCATCTGAGATTAGTTTAGTCTGTGCTTCCCCATTATTATAAATGTTATTCAGTCTTGTATATAGATGCGAGCAATATTAAACTATCGCCACTGATATATACATCTGCCTGAGGTTAGCGTACGATGTCTATCATTATATCGGGCGGTGAGTAGGGTGGCCAGCCAGCTCACTGGAGAGTTTTTGTGCTGTCAGTTGAAAGACCAAAAGCTTGCCCTGCTTTGTCTTTTACACTGACGGCACAGAAACTTTCAATGCTTGCAGGGTTGCGTCCATAGGCCACGGTGACCACTTTCTATCAGGTGGGCCGTGTGCTTGGCTGCCACCTAAGTGGTATAAAAAAAAATAACAAATTCTCTCAATAAAAATCTAAATCATGCTTAAAAACCTCACCTGTCGGGCTTTATCTACTAGTCCGAGTTTGAAGCAAGCGATTCCACTCTTAATGTAGGTATTCGGATCCCATCTGTATTTCCTCATCATCAGATCGACCAGCGCTGACAACTCTTGATGTTTACAAGTCTCCACGTAGATGCCCAGCACCTTAGAGTGGACTTTAAACGGTTCATTTATTTGCAGAGCTCCTTCTAACATCCTTTGTTGTGACTCCTGGTAGCGATAAAAATAAAATGTTAAATATTTATTTGACTAACTGTTGACTGCGGAATGTGAAATGCCCTTTAGCGTAAAAAGTAACCAATTATCAAGTGAATTATATACTTATTTGACATCTTAATTGCATACCAGTGTGTAAAAAGTGTGAAGATATAAAGATTACGCAAAAGGAAGTATCAAAAAAATAAATATTCTAAAGTCATGAGCATTGATAATGTACTACAATTCTAAATATTGGTATCATTTCCACTAATAATACAATTTACATACATATAGTTATAGAATAACGTGTCAATCTTATCTATTAAAAAGATTAGATTAAATTTACATTTAAGGGTCGCCTGGGATTACAGATGTACTAGAAATGTATTTTTATTTCGAGTATTGTATTTTCGTTATCATGTTTGGTGGGATCCCAGTGTTATTATTAGAAGATTAACTACTAAAGTGGTAGATTTTTAGTAAACATATATTTTTATATTTCATTTATTATAAATAAATTAAACTATCAATTATTAATAGTGTTATAAGTGGTTGCTGATATTTAGTGGTTTAAGTACAGAGTTTAAAGAGCAGGGTTTAGAAACTGAATTGAATGTTTATTATTATTTCATAAATGTATTAAGTAAGGCAACGCCGCTAGTATCATGGGCACCTTTGCGCCGGGAACGATACGAAGCGGGTTATTTGACTTGACATAATATGACAAAATCTGTATTTGCTAACAATTATGTAACATTTTTATTGTTTATATGTGGGATTTTATTAATATAAAAAAATGAGTTAGTAAATTTGTACAAAAGTTTAAAAAAAACACATAATATGTATTGAACACTAAAAAAAAATATTATTTAAATTTACTTAGGTTGAAGTTCATTAATCAAAATTCATTTATTTAATGTATTAATGTAATATGATTTTTATAAATTATAATATTACTTCAATGATTGTAAAACTATCCAAAATATTTATTTTAGAAACTCACTCTAAAGACTAGAAACCGAAATTGAGCCGCTAGTTAGTTACTTAGCCTAGTTTATTTCTAATATGTGTTTTTTTTTAATAAAAAATCCCTACAAGATAGTTTACCTTTAGTTAAGTACCTAACCGAATGGAGGATAGGCTCTCATCAGCAATTCCATTTTAATAAATATACTTTCCCATTATTAAATAACATTAATATGTTACTTAAAAACCATCGCAATTATTAACACCATAATTTATTTGTTCAAATAGGATATTTGTTTTTTTTTTCTCTCAAAATATAGATAAGTAAAAGTTGTCGCGCCAATTTGACAAACGTTAAATGAATCAAAAATGGCGGTGCAATATATGAATTAGGCTGGCCCTACATATCCGGAATGTCACTCTGTTTTCATAACATAACCTGAATTTCAAAAAGGAAAAACATAAAGTAACTTAACTAAAGTACTATGTTCCTTTTGGTAAGATACTCTGCTATGTTTAGTATTTTTCATTTAAAAACTCAGTTTATTAACTACTAGTAGTTTGTTTTTTTAAATCATGTTTGTTTAAAAAGACACATCAATCAAGATTGTTCCTAATCAAACAGAGTAAGTTTATGAAATTTACCTAAAATTAAGGCTTCATTAAATATACAACTATTATGTTCCCGCTCTCACCTTGGTCCCAAATCGATTCTCGAAGTAGATCATGCCGAGGGAGATATTCAACTTCTCCTCCTCTTCCCGGAACGAGATGGTCTTCAGCGCCTTCCGGCCAACGGCGCGGGCTTTATCCAACTCCGTAGCCTATAGAAATGGTATACATTACTTAACCACTGTCTCATCACTTATCACCACTGATTCAGTATCCTAATGTGCGGTATGAAAGGAACTTCATCCCACGCACACCCAAGCTGTGGAATTGTGTCCTTGCTGCGGTTTTCTCAAGCGCCTACAATAAGAGGTGCTTCTAAACAGGCATTAGAAGGTTTCTTCAGGGTCGGCAGCGCGAGTGTGAAGCCTTTGATGTTGCACACGTCCATAGGCCACGGTAACCACTTCCCATCAGGTGTGTTTCTCTGCCACCTAACTGTTATATAAAAAAAGGTCTGACTTTTCATCCCCGACGCGGCTTGTTGACAAACCCGCAGCTATAGGAATAGTTGAGACTACGAGTTCCTAATGGGTGTGCCAAGAGAGGCAGCTGTACAATGGGAGAGAAATAGTTTACCTGTAAATGGAAAGCCATATAAGCGATCCACAGCTGGCTGCAGTTAGGGTTGGCTAGCAGCGCCCTCTCGAACTGTTCACTAGACCGCGGCTGCGACTCACTCTCGATGGCTCTATTCTCCATCTCCCTCACTCTCTCTTCCTCTTCTCTCACTTTCGCGAGTTTCTCTGCCACTGTTAACTCCTTCCGTTTCTTTTTTGGCTGTTCTTTTTTATGTTTATCTTTTTTTACCCTTTTATCTTTTATTGTCACTTCTAATTCAGATTCTGTATTTGATCCGGCTATATCTTCGGATTCTAATTTACGTTTCTTGTTTTTCTTTTCCTTTTTGCTTGTATCTGTGACTTCATTTATTATTGCCGACTCTGGTTTTTCCTTTTTAGCAACTTTTTCCGTAACTTCACCATCGTCCGTTGTATCTGGTTGTTCCACTTCATCCATCATAGAGTCTACCTGTGTTTCTTCCTTTTCCCCTTTACTCTTTTTGACTTTATTTTCTTTAACTTCATCCTCTGTAGATTCTACATTTTTAGCTGGCCAAAAAGGTACTGTAGTCAGGCTGCCGGTCATTATTTTATTAGCTTCGGGGTCCACCTTCAATATTGTGCAGTTTACCTAAAAATATATACATACCATTAGTTACTACGAACGAGAAAGAAGGAACACTCGAAATAAAACCCTGTACCACTCCGTCTGGCCAGCGTGGAAACAGTATGCCAAAATCTCTAAATATTGGGAGAGGCCTGAGCAGTGAATTGCGATAAGCTAATCAATCGAGCTACTACAATTATTTGATGAATATCCACAATTGTTTAACTTTTTTATAATACCAATTGGTTGGCAGACAAGAACAGCGGCGAGTTGGTCTTCTGCCGCTGCAGGTTGTTCTGCAACGTTGCCAGCTCGCTGGACAGAGACACCACGCCGCCGTCCGACAGCGACTTGACAACGCACCACGTTGGTACCCCCACGTCTAGAAAAAAAAGATTGAAAAGTCGTTAAATTAAATATTCTTATCGCTATTCGCTAAATCAATATTCTATTAAATAGACTTACTCTTCACTAGTGTCTCTAAAGTTAAGAAAGCATTATGTCATCACTACTTTGTTGACTGAGTAATTTTCTTTTATTGCTTACTATACCTAATAACTCTTAATATAGATGTGAAATTGGTAGTAAAAAGAAAAAAAAAGCCAATATATCATCAAATTTAAACGACATGTTATTGGTGAAAACTTGTAAATGGCCTTCAATATGTTATGTATTTCATTTTCACCCACTGTTACTTTTTAGCTGAAGTTTTCCTAAAATGTTAAAATAAAATAAAGTCTAGGAGGTGGCACAAATTGTTCAAAGTTCTGACTTGAACTTCTTAAAGTTACTTAATCTGTCAATTGCCATTAAAACAGCAATTACAAAAAGGTAAACAAACTAATCTAAAGTTTAGTACCACCGTTACAATGAGGTCTCGTCCTGAGAAGACTCTGGTTAAAACTCAACGGGCTGTTTTTCACATGTTTTTTACAATTTCATTTAATTGGGTATTTCACAAATTTCGGTAACCTATCTTTTAGATGTATTTAATGTCTGTTAAAGATTGTTCATCATTTTCCCATAAAATCTTATTAATTAGAAGAAACACATTTTCACTTTCTTAGCTTAAAGAGTGTGCGAAAAGCGGTCGCTCACGTGACACTCTGCGCCTGACGTCATTAAATAATATCTACGAAGAGACCAACCAACGAAAGTTTCCGTTACGCTAAGTAAATTTTTTATAGTTACGTCACGCGAACCGTCAACAGATTATTGCGTTTTGCCTCATGAGAAATACAGATACAAAATCTCAATTACATTTTATATTTTTTTTTGTACATTTTGTATAGTTATTATTTACGTATAAGATAAATCATATTCAATACATTTCGTATTTAATTGTAATAGTTGTCGAATACCCAATTACAATATTTTGTTTGGGTGGCAATATTAGAGAAAATATTTAATATTGAAGCTTATTTGTAAGGTTCTTTAAATTTATAAAAGCCTTTTTGGCAAAGTTTATTGGCATTTACTAGGCTTATGAACTTATAAAGAGGTAGATTTGATTAATTTAAGAAGCTAATTACATGGCCTATGTCCAGTAGTGGACTGTATCGTTCTGACTCGCAGAAGGTACATACATAATATTGGTAAGAAATTTACCTAATTCCACTTCAGGGTTTGTGTTCTTTTTAGGCAGGAACGCTCTTGTATCTGGAACCCTGATATCCATCACATAGCCATGAATCCAAATATTCAACTTATGGGACTGACTGCTGTCAGACCTGTAAACTCGAATGGAAACTATACCAGAGCGACCCCGCATCAGCAGAAACCCTCATCTGTCAATTAAGTGATGTCATTAGCATTCCATATTACTTATTTTTGGATTTATAAATGGAGTAAAAAATATTTATTTAAAAAAAATGGAATGGTATACATACCTTTACGTAAGTCATCTCGTTTTTTCTGACAGTTGATATGTTGTAGCATCATAGAGAGCATAATGCTGATCTCCTCAACTTCCAGGACTTTGACAGCAACGTACTGACCCGGACGGGATATCTGCCATAGTTCCGTTACTCTGTCACCCTAATAAACAAACAGAATGTATTTTTGAAATGGGGCAGTAAGCGTAAGTAATATGCCTTTATTATTATTGCTATTCATAATAAATAAAAAAAAAGATTTTATTTTTGGAATGTGCGATCATCAGTTTATTTCTGTGTTTTGAGGAGTAATTTTTGTTATAAAAAAACTTCAAAATTCTGTGTCGTTCTAATTCTAATTTCAAATAAAGTAGGTATTGTCGTTCATACCAACCTCCATGGTAGATTTCAACATATTAGAAGGAGTAGGATAGAGGAGTCCAGGCTCTAAAGCGCAAGGTACCTTAACCATTGTTACTACAGCAAAATGTTTGTAGGAGACCTTCCTTACCATTTTGAGATACTTTGAACTGCTTTTACAGATTTTGACAAAATCATACTGTCAACATGAGAAGACAGAATTCTACAAAAACGTTTCCCATATATTTCAGCCAGAGAATCAAGTTTTTACAATGGTCAATTGCGGCAAGGATTGACAGAAAAGTAAATAAAAATAATTTTTACCAACAAATTTCAAATTTGATGCGAAAATCTTTGTCAGAGTATTAGTTAGTAAGAGCTGAGAAAATTCCTATTAGATTCTTTTAAATACTATTACTAACTATATCAAAAAATTCACTGTCAATTTTATACACTTTTTATATACTGTTTATTTAGTATATTATATTTATTTATTTATGAACTAGTGATAAAATGTATAGTCTCTCTATTGAAGCCTTAACTGTCCGTCACTTGTCTTAGCCAGTTATCAAGTCTATTTGTTAATCCATTTATTGTGGTTGCAGCAATAACGTATCTGGCATTAAGTTCCAATTATGTCATCAAGTTCCTAGCACCTATTGCGTTTTCATCAAAAGCTTGCACTCATGAGTGACTCACATGGTACCTTTTTAAGATTGATTTATATTGGATTTTACGAGTGAGTCCAACACCGAGCAAAAAAGATGCACCAGAGCCTGAGTCATCAATCTGTAGGCGTAATAGGTACCTTGCATGGGAAGTTATCTTGTAATAAAAACTATATACTAACCTTATCGTTAATATATGCCTCGAGCTGCTTGTTATACGGTTCACTAATGTGACACGCCATATCCGACCCAATAATACGGCATGGTAGACTGATCACTACCTTTGTTTCGAAGACATTTTTCATTCTTCCGAGGATTAAGATTCCTTCTTTGATTGTCTAGAAAATGAAATAAATTAGAGTTTATTAACATACAGCATTTTATTAATTTGTTTGAACATGTTAATCTCAGGAACTTCAGATTCTAATTGAAAAATACTTTTTGGTGTTGAATAGTTCGTTTAAGGAGGAAGATTATAGGCTATATATATAGCATCATGTTGTATAATAATATATGTAATTATACATTTCCACAAATTCAGCAGATTCTCATATTTTATCTGAAAATTTATAAGTGGAGGCCATTTTAGGCACAAAGTTATGCTCAACCCCGTGGTATTAAAAATTATACCACGGGGGAAACCGTGGAGGGCCAGTTAGTGTAAACCTATGATAGGAAGAACTGTTCTTAAACTAATTTTAAGATTATATACCTATAAGTATATAATGTAGCCAATTACTTTGTACCCATTGTAGTCCGAAAATTTAGGCAAAAAAAATAACATACCTTATAACTCAGACCATATGTAATTGTTGGCTTCTTTCCTCCACGAGGTAAGTACTCTGCTGTAGCTTCCATCACGACTTTGTTATAATAATGTAATTAACTTAAAATCACACGACACGACAACGTACACTGTCTACGCACGACAACGTACGACAAGATGCAAACAGTAAATGAGTAAACATAAACAGTGCTCTCGCTCGCTCTCTCGAACGTCACGTCATAGACATATACTCTTTGTCATAGACTAGAGCGAGATCGGTAGAGTTGCCAGCTCAAATCGGTATATTTGTACTCAAAATCGGCATTTGACAAAAAAATACAATATTCAAAATCAAATTCGTTTATTTATTGAAAAAACCTTACAGACTAATTTATAACAATCACACTTAAGTATAATTATTTATTATACCAATATTCTTTGGCCATAGCCGCGGTCATCTTCGAATTAAATTCAAAATCATAACAATTAGCTGTATTAAAGAGTTTCAGTCGACAGCCTATTTCGCTGTTTCGTTGTCAAAAGATTAATATGTGAAAATATGCGTTCAACAAATTAGACAACAAAGGAAACATTTGAATTTCATCACTACGCTTTAGTAAACTTACTTCATCCCAAAATAGTTCTACACCATCAGGAAATGTTCCCAATTTCTTAAAATGCGCCACAACAATATTACTATAACTATAGAAGCAGTTTTGCCAATTTTAACATTTTTAGGATCAATTATGTCTAAACCTTTTATTGGATTATTTTTCAATGGAAACCGCGTGGTTATCTGAACTACTTAGTACCGTATTAGACGCAACAGCACCATAGTAAGTATACGGCGTCAATATCAATAAAATTTCTGGGATTCTTAAAATCAACATTTTCAATTGGAATTAAATATTTTCTTTTCAAGAAACAATCAAAAATAGTTTTTAATGTTCCAGTTATTTTTTCATAGAAATGTTCTGCTTACATTTCTTTATTTAAATAGGTAAATAATGGTAATACAAAATCTAAAAATTCAAAAATAATATCGTAGTGGGATCTTGGAGCTTGTGTAATATATGTTCTGCAGCTAAAAGATGATCATTATTAGAGATTTGGTCTATAAAAAATAGTTTTAGAGCAGAGAGTTGTTCCAATATTCTCTTCACTGCTGCATGTACTGATAACCAGCGTGTTTGAGAGGGGTGAAGTGTTTTATGGACTTTTAAGTCGCAAAGCATTTGAAAGTTTTTAAACTCTGCCGCTCTCTTTGGGCTAGAAGAAAAGTAGTTGTAAATGTATCTTACAATATCCTCTATAAAGCGTGGCAATTTGAAACGATGAAACGAGCGGCAGGCGCGTTTTAAGTATAAAAATGTTGGGAATTTCATTTTGCAGCAATGTTACTACAGAATTAATACGTCCCATCATTATTATCTTTATATGGAATATCATTGCTTCTAAAAAAGTTTACACTGTGTTCAAATAAGAGCTAAAAACAATCTTTAATACGATTCATTTTCGCATATCTCACGACTAAGCACAAGTGTTTGGTTGTACTAAGATCAGTGGACTTGTCAATAATAAGCGAAAACTTAGTTTGCCCTAAATCTTCACACATAAATTATTAAAACTGTCTTTACCTGTAATATGATCAATTAGGTATGTCATGAGTTTTGGTCGAAGAGCATTTTATTTCTTTTGCTATTTTTGAATCAGGACAAACGGCTTGCATCAGCTTCGGTAGGTGCTCCATAATAGTGAATGGTAGATTGTGTTCAACAACAAACGACGCTAATCTTATTTCATCCGAAATTAAAATAAAGAATTAAAATTATGTAGGTATATCTAGTAGCGATTAGGGTCTGATTATATCCACTGCTTCTATAAACCGATAAGTACAAAACAAAATAATATAACAATGTAAGTAGTATCATAAAAGAAATTAAAAAAATTATCCTTAACCAGTGTATCAGATTTTTGAGTTTTGGTCACAGTAATTGATGATATCTTCGGTTGTGATTTTATATTCTTTGATGATACTGAGTGTGCTTGTGACGAACTATGTTTCTTTATAGCGTCTTTTCCTGATGTGATGTTGATATTTTTATTACAACTCTTACAATAGGCATGGCTTTCGCCTTTACGACTATCTTGCAGCCAGCCTGGAAATTGTTCTTCCCATACTTTTCTATAATATTGTAGATATATTTTTCTTCTTACACTCACACTTGTGCTTGGCTCCTCGTCAGACGACATTTTAACTTAATGATCTGATTTTGTAGGCACTCTTTAGGTTATGTACTCTCTCTTCAAAGCTAAGAAAATTAATGAAAAACTAAACCAGAATTCCTGTTTATATACACTAGACAGGTAAATTCCCAAGCAGGAAGTCCCTTAATAACACCGAATTGTAGGATACAAGGGTATTCCCCAAAATATATGGAACATTGTGCACTAGGTTCATACTATTAGGGGCTTCCCCGTAACGTAAAACATAAATAAAAAGGGTTGCCAACTTAAAAGTGTAAAATCGGTAGAAACATCGGGTAAACTTCTATGTTTTCTCAGAAATCGTAGAAAAATCGTTATATTTAGGTATTTCGATAGAACAGAGCCCATATCGGTAGAAATACCAAAAAATCGGTAGGTTCGAGACCACTGCTTATTATTCACAACTAAAATTATATTTTTGACAATTTCGACAGATGTAGTGTGACCATGCTAAAAATTTATTATCTACCAAGGATGCTTTTCTACTTTTCATAGTACAAAATTAAAAGTATTACATTTATTTACAGATATCGAAAATGAATCCGGAAACCCTAAAAGTATTACGACTACATGAACATCCGCAGTATCTAAAGCCATGTTGTGAACTAATAAATGATGAATGGCCGCGCAGTGAAACGGGGAGGATGATGTGGCTACGGGCTTCCGGCAACCACCTTCCTACCAGTCTAATTATTACTAACGATAAGAAATATCTTTTAGGACACTGTAAATTAACTGCTATACCAAGTATACCTGACAGTTGTTTTATAGAAACCGTAGTTATTAATAAGTTAATGCGTGGACAGAAACTTGGAAGTTAGTTACCTGATGAGGCAAGTGGAACAATATTGTATAAACGTGCTGAAGTTGAAAATGCTACATTTATCTACAAAAGGACAAGAAGATTTCTATACGAAATTAGGATATGTAGTATGTGAACCAGTGTCAATGTATGGCACGCGTTTGATAAATAATAAACCGATAACAGTAGCTAATAAAATTCAAAATAAAGTGCCAGAAAATAATGCTACTCAAGCAAATGGGCCATGCCCGCCGCCACTCCCACCCCCACCGATGCCTAAACCGAGTTTGGTGCCTACCAATGCAGTTAAATCATCGAAAACTTATATGTTTAAGTATTTGCAAATGCTATAATAATAAATTCAAATTTCTATCAATTAATATGTCGTTCCTTCTCTTAGTAACGTAACATGTCTTGTGGATAGATAATTGTGAATGTATGAATTTGTATAAAGTTAAGGTTTATAAAGAATACAATCGTTATTAAAAAAATCCTTTATTTATTTGTTAAAACTTGGCTTTTTTTAAGTACTGCATTGCTCGCCGTTTTACTTGGGCCACTTCTTCTGGTGTAACAAACTTTTCCTCTACTTCGATCCATTTTTTGTAAAGGATTTTCATTTTTCGAGCTGGCAACTTTTGTGATGTCATTTGTTCCATTACTTGCCTGTAAAATAAGCATAATCTTAAGAAAATACAAGAAAGCTCAGATCTGTACTACACCAGAATACTAACTATTAATTAACGATACATATACGTGCAATAGATTAAAATAGTTTCGACACTATTAACATGAACTAAGTTGCAAGTATAAACTTTACAAGTTAAAATAATTAAGAGATTCGCGAAAATTAATAAACTGACGAACATTAAAAAAAAGTGTAGGTACATTCCTGTATAGTAAACTCACTTACTACTGCTGGGCAGTAGCGCCCCGATATCATAAGGAAATTCAGTATATTGCTTCTTAAAGCCATTAAAACAGTTAAAGATATTAAGTGATCCTAGAGAAAGCAAGGCTCTAACAACTTCTATATACTTGTTAACAATTCCTCACCTAACATGGTCCACATCGCCGCTCTTGAGCAGCATATCCACATAAGTTGAAGTCACGTCGACCCTCTGCGGGTACACGGTTAGTACTTGCTGGAACAACGCCTCCGCACGCTCGTAGTCGCCATACGTTAGCTCTAAAAGTGCAAACTGGACTAGCACTTTCACGTCTGTTAAGAAAAATGATACGTCAATTAGACTTCGCCTTGCCTGATGGTAGAGGGTCACCATTACTTACATATATGTATATAGCATGTGACAACGGTGACACTCAAAGTTTATTGTATCAATAATATAATAATAGATTGTATGAGTACAACTCCGAGTCTGGGGTCCGATTTACCAATCTAACTGCTAATTTGGTCGAACTCGATATTTTCCGTGAAGCGACTGCCATCTGACCTCCACAACTATAAGGCGATATCATAGCATTACAGTTTGACTAGTTGTTGGATTTTTTAGGGCTCCAACTACCCATAACGACTGCCATGGATGTCCGTATGGCAGCCGGGACCGACGGCACAACTAGCTAGACCAATGCAAATATTCATATTCATGCACTGAGCGGGGATTGAACCCGCTTCTCCTGCGTAGAGGCCGCGTTTACTACCACCAAGTCACAGATACTGTCTGTGTGTGTGTGTGTGTGTGTGAAATGATCCGAATGTTGTAAACATATTTAATATCAAACTTTTTATACTTACGTTCATTCTTCTCAAGCATAGCAATTGCTCTTTGCATGACCTGTGTAGGACAAATAAATGCTCATTATTACCGTTACTTTGTTCATAATATAAATAAATAGATTTTACATTATTAGAAGCCTACAAACTACAAGTGTGGCTATCAGTGGCAAGACTACAATATTCCTGCTCTACACTTATTACCCAATGAGTAGACACACTACTTGTTTATCCCAATAGTCAACGACAAGATTAACAAACACCCCTGACGTAACAAACAGGATTATAGACTCGAAGACAAGCACCAGCGAAGGTGACGCCATCTGAGATTAGTTTAGTCTATGCTTCCCCATTATTATAAATGTTATTCAGTCTTGTATATAGATGCGAGCAATATTAAACTATCGCCACTGATATATACATCTGCCTGAGGTTAGCGTACGATGTCTATCATTATACCGGGCGGTGAGTAGGGTGGCCAGCCAGCTCACTGGAGAGTTTTTGTGCTGTCAGTTGAAAGACCAAAAGCTTGCCCTGCTTTGTCTTTTACACTGACGGCACAGAAACTTTCAATGCTTGCAGGGTTGCGTCCATAGGCCACGGTGACCACTTTCTATCAGGTGGGCCGTGTGCTTGGTGGCCACCTAAGTGGTATAAAAAAAAATAACAAATTCTCTCAATAAAAAATCTAAATCATGCTTAAAAACCTCACCTGTCGGGCTTTATCTACTAGTCCGAGTTTGAAGCAAGCGATTCCACTCTTAATGTAGGTATTCGGATCCCATCTGTATTTCCTCATCATCAGATCGACCAGCGCTGACAACTCTTGATGTTTACAAGTCTCCACGTAGATGCCCAGCACCTTAGAGTGGACTTTAAACGGTTCATTTATTTGCAGAGCTCCTTCTAACATCCTTTGTTGTGACTCCTGGTAGCGATAAAAATAAAATGTTAAATATTTATTTGACTAACTGTTGACTGCGGAATGTGAAATGCCCTTTAGCGTAAAAAGTAACCAATTATCAAGTGAATTATATACTTATTTGACATCTTAATTGCATACCAGTGTGTAAAAAGTGTGAAGATATAAAGATTACGCAAAAGGAAGTATCAAAAAAATAAATATTCTAAAGTCATGAGCATTGATAATGTACTACAATTCTAAATATTGGTATCATTTCCACTAATAATACAATTTACAAACATATATAGTTATAGAATAACGTGTCAATCTTATCTATTAAAAAGATTAGATTAAATTTACATTTAAGGGTCGCCTGGGATTACAGATGTACTGGAAATGTATTTTTATTTCGAGTATTGTATTTTCGTTATCATGTTTGGTGGGATCCCAGTGTTATTATTAGAAGATTAACTACTAAAGTGGTAGATTTTTAGTAAACATATATTTTTATATTTCATTTATTATAAATAAATTAAACTATCAATTATTAATAGTGTTATAAGTGGTTGCTGATATTTAGTGGTTTTAAGTACAGAGTTTAAAGAGCAGGGTTTAGAAACTGAATTGAATGTTTATTATTATTTCATAAATGTATTAAGTAAGGCAACGCCGCTAGTATCATGGGCACCTTTGCGCCGGGAACGATACGAAGCGGGTTATTTGACTTGACATAATATGACAAAATCTGTATTTGCTAACAATTATGTAACATTTTTATTGTTTATATGTGGGATTTTATTAATATAAAAAAATGAGTTAGTAAATTTGTACAAAAGTTTAAAAAAAACACATAATATATATTGAACACTAAAAAAAAATATTATTTAAATTTACTTAGGTTGAAGTTCATTAATCAAAATTCATTTATTTAATGTATTAATGTAATATGATTTTTATAAATTATAATATTACTTCAATGATTGTAAAACTATCCAAAATATTTATTTTAGAAACTCACTCTAAAGACTAGAAACCGAAATTGAGCCGCTAGTTAGTTACTTAGCCTAGTTTATTTCTAATAAAAAATTCTGTTTTTTTTTAATAAAAAATCCCTACAAGATAGTTTACCTTTAGTTAAGTACCTAACCGAATGGAGGATAGGCTCTCATCAGCAAAACCATTTTAATAAATATACTTTCCCATTATTAAATAACATTAATATGTTACTTAAAAACCATCGCAATTATTAACACCATAATTTATTTGTTCAAATAGGATATTTGTTTTTTTTTTCTCTCAAAATATAGATAAGTAAAAGTTGTCGCGCCAATTTGACAAACGTTAAATGAATCAAAAATGGCGGTGCAATATATGAATTAGGCTGGCCCTACATATCCGGAATGTCACTCTGTTTTCATAACATAACCTGAATTTCAAAAAGGAAAAACATAAAGTAACTTAACTAAAGTACTATGTTCCTTTTGGTAAGATACTCTGCTATGTTTAGTACTTTTCATTTAAAAACTCAGTTTATTAACTACTAGTAGTTTGTTTTTTTAAATCATGTTTGTTTAAAAAGACACATCAATCAAGATTGTTCCTAATCAAACAGAGTAAGTTTATGAAATTTACCTAAAATTAAGGCTTCATTAAATATACAACTATTATGTTCCCGCTCTCACCTTGGTCCCAAATCGATTCTCGAAGTAGATCATGCCGAGGGAGATATTCAACTTCTCCTCCTCTTCCCGGAACGAGATGGTCTTCAGCGCCTTCCGGCCAACGGCGCGGGCTTTATCCAACTCCGTAGCCTATAGAAATGGTATACATTACTTAACCACTGTCTCATCACTTATCACCACTGATTCAGTATCCTAATGTGCGGTATGAAAGGAACTTCATCCCACGCACACCCAAGCTGTGGAATTGTGTCCTTGCTGCGGTTTTCTCAAGCGCCTACAATAAGAGGTGCTTCTAAACAGGCATTAGAAGGTTTCTTCAGGGTCGGCAGCGCGAGTGTGAAGCCTTTGATGTTGCACACGTCCATAGGCCACGGTAACCACTTCCCATCAGGTGTGTTTCTCTGCCACCTAACTGTTATATAAAAAAAGGTCTGACTTTTCATCCCCAACGCGGCTTGTTGACAAACCCACAGCTATAGGAATAGTTGAGACTACGAGTTCCTAATGGGTGTGCCAAGAGAGGCAGCTGTACAATGGGAGAGAAATAGTTTACCTGTAAATGGAAGGCCATATAAGCGATCCACAGCTGGCTGCAGTTAGGGTTGGCTAGCAGCGCCCTCTCGAACTGTTCACTAGACCGCGGCTGCGACTCACTCTCGATGGCTTTATTCTCCATCTCCCTCACTCTCTCTTCCTCTTCTCTCACTTTCGCGAGTTTCTCTGCCACTGTTAACTCCTTCCGTTTCTTTTTTGGCTGTTCTTTTTTATGTTTATCTTTTTTTACCCTTTTATCTTTTATTGTCACTTCTAATTCAGATTCTGTATTTGATCCGGCTATATCTTCGGATTCTAATTTACGTTTCTTTTCCTTTTTGCTTGTATCTGTGACTTCATTTATTATTGCCGACTCTGGTTTTTCCTTTTTAGCAACTTTTTCCGTAACTTCACCATCGTCCGTTGTATCTGGTTGTTCCACTTCATCCATCATAGAGTCTACCTGTGTTTCTTCCTTTTCCCCTTTACTCTTTTTGACTTTATTTTCTTTAACTTCATCCTCTGTAGATTCTACATTTTTAGCTGGCCAAAAAGGTACTGTAGTCAGGCTGCCGGTCATTATTTTATTAGCTTCGGGGTCCACCTTCAATATTGTGCAATTTACCTAAAAATATATACATACCATTAGTTACTACGAACGAGAAAGAAGGAACACTCGAAATAAAACCCTGTACCACTCCGTCTGGCCAGCGTGGAAACAGTATGCCAAAGTCTCTAAATATTGGGAGAGGCCTGAGCAGTGAATTGCGATAAGCTAATCAATCGAGCTACTACAATTATTTGATGAATATCCACAATTGTTTAACTTTTTTATAATACCAATTGGTTGGCAGACAAGAACACGGCCCACCTGATGGAAAGTGGTTACCGTGGTCTATGGACGTGTGCAACACCAAGGGAGTCACACTCGCGCTGCCAACCCAGTAAGCACAAGAGTTTCTGTGCCTGTTTCAAACTATTGTATAATTCGCAGTCGCAGGACTCTTGCGACCGGTGGATAATGACCCGTTTTGACATGTTTTCTCTGCAGAAACAACATACCGTATCAACAAGAAACTCGAGTGTAGAAGCCGGCAGTAGCGGCGAGTTGGTCTTCTGCCGCTGCAGGTTGTTCTGCAACGTTGCCAGCTCGCTGGACAGAGACACCACGCCGCCGTCCGACAGCGACTTGACAACGCACCACGTTGGTACCCCCACGTCTAGAAAAAAAAGATTGAAAAGTCGTTAAATTAAATATTCTTATCGCTATTCGCTAAATCAATATTCTATTAAATAGACTTACTCTTCACTAGTGTCTCTAAAGTTAAGAAAGCATTATGTCATCACTACTTTGTTGACTGAGTAATTTTCTTTTATTGCTTACTATACCTAATAACTGTTAATATAGATGTGAAATTGGTAGTAAAAAGAAAAAAAAAGCCAATATATCATCAAATTTAAACGACATGTTATTGGTGAAAACTTGTAAATGGCCTTCAATATGTTATGTATTTCATTTTCACCCACTGTTACTTTTTAGCTGAAGTTTTCCTAAAATGTTAAAATAAAATAAAGTCTAGGAGGTGGCACAAATTGTTCAAAGTTCTGACTTGAACTTCTTAAAGTTACTTAATCTGTCAATTGCCATTAAAACAGCAATTACAAAAAGGTAAACAAACTAATCTAATGTTTAGTACCACCGTTACAATGAGGTCTCGTCCTGAGAAGACTCTGGTTAAAACTCAACGGGCTGTTTTTCACATGTTTTTTACAATTTCATTTAATTGGGTATTTCACAAATTTCGGTAACCTATCTTTTAGATGTATTTAATGTCTGTTAAAGATTGTTCATCATTTTCCCATAAAATCTTATTAATTAGAAGAAACACATTTTCACTTTCTTAGCTTAAAGAGTGTGCGAAAAGCGGTCGCTCACGTGACACTCTGCGCCTGACGTCATTAAATAATATCTACGAAGAGACCAACCAACGAAAGTTTCCGTTACGCTAAGTAAATTTTTTATAGTTACGTCACGCGAACCGTCAACAGATTATTGCGTTTTGCCTCATGAGAAATACAGATACAAAATCTAAATTTCTTATTATATATTTTTTTTTGTACATTTTGTATAGTTATTATTTACGTATAAGATATCATATTCAATACATTTCGTATTTAATTGTAATAGTTGTCAAATACCCAATTACAATATTTTATTTGGGTGGCAATATTAGAGAAAATATTTAATATTGAAGCTTATTTGTAAGGTTCTTTAAATTTATAAAAGCCTTTTTGGCAAAGTTTATTGGCATTTACTAGGCTTATGAACTTATAAAGAGGTAGATTTGATTCATTTAAGAAGCTAATTACATGGCCTATGTCCAGTAGTGGACTGTATCGTTCTGACTCGCAGAAGGTACATACATAATATTGGTAAGAAATTTACCTAATTCCACTTCAGGGTTTGTGTTCTTTTTAGGCAGGAACGCTCTTGTATCTGGAACCCTGATATCCATCACATAGCCATGAATCCAAATATTCAACTTATGGGACTGACTGCTGTCAGACCTGTAAACTCGAATGGAAACTATACCAGAGCGACCCCGCATCAGCAGAAACCCTCATCTGTCAATTAAGTGATGTCATTAGCATTCCATATTACTTATTTTTGGATTTATAAATGGAGTAAAAAATATTTATTTAAAAAAAATGGAATGGTATACATACCTTTACGTAAGTCATCTCGTTTTTTCTGACAGTTGATATGTTGTAGCATCATAGAGAGCATAATGCTGATCTCCTCAACTTCCAGGACTTTGACAGCAACGTACTGACCCGGACGGGATATCTGCCATAGTTCCGTTACTCTGTCACCCTAATAAACAAACAGAATATATTTTTGAAATGGGGCAGTAAGCGTAAGTAATATGCCTTTATTATTATTGCTATCCATAATAAATAAAAAAAAAGATTTTATTTTTGGAATGTGCGATCATCAGTTTATTTCTGTGTTTTGAGGAGTAATTTTTGTTATAAAAAAACTTCAAAATTCTGTGTCGTTCTAATTCTAATTTCAAATAAAGTAGGTATTGTCGTTCATACCAACCTCCATGGTAGATTTCAACATATTAGAAGGAGTAGGATAGAGGAGTCCAGGCTCTAAAGCGCAAGGTACCTTAACCATTGTTACTACAGCAAAATGTTTGTAGGAGACCTTCCTTACCATTTTGAGATACTTTGAACTGCTTTTACAGATTTTGACAAAATCATACTGTCAACATGAGAAGACAGAATTCTACAAAAACGTTTCCCATATATTTCAGCCAGAGAATCAAGTTTTTACAATGGTCAATTGCGGCAAGGATTGACAGAAAAGTAAATAAAAATAATTTTTACCAACTAATTTCAAATTTGATGCGAAAATCTTTGTCAGAGTATTAGTTAGTAAGAGCTGAGAAAATTCGTATTAGATTCTTTTAAATACTATTACTAACTATATCAAAAAATTCACTGTCAATTTTATACACTTTTATAAACTGTTTATTTAGTATATTATATTTATTTATTTATGAACTAGTGATAAAATGTATAGTCTCTCTATTGAAGCCTTAACTGTCCGTCACTTGTCTTAGCCAGTTATCAAGTCTATTTGTTAATCCATTTATTGTGGTTGCAGCAATAACGTATCTGGCATTAAGTTCCAATTATGTCATCAAGTTCCTAGCACCTATTGCGTTTTCATCAAAAGCTTGCACTCATGAGTGACTCACATGGTACCTTTTTAAGATTGATTTATATTGGGTTTTACGAGTGAGTCCAACACCGAGCAAAAAAGATGCACCAGAGCCTGAGTCATCAATCTGTAGGCGTAATAGGTACCTTGCATGGGAAGTTATCTTGTAATAAAAACTATATACTAACCTTATCGTTAATATATGCCTCGAGCTGCTTGTTATACGGTTCACTAATGTGACACGCCATATCCGACCCAATAATACGGCATGGTAGACTGATCACTACCTTTGTTTCGAAGACATTTTTCATTCTTCCGAGGATTAAGATTCCTTCTTTGATTGTCTAGAAAATGAAAAAAATTAGAGTTTATTAACATACAGCATTTTATTAATTTGTTTGAACATGTTAATCTCAGGAACTTCAGATTCTAATTGAATAATACTTTTTGGTGTTGAATAGTTCGTTTAAGGATGGTTGCGCCGATGTAGAATCTGTATTTTCTGACGCGGAAACACACTCCTTCTATACCCATCTCCCCTCCCGCACTTCCTCTAAGTGAAAGGTAGCAATAGTTTTCGCCCGCCAATTGATAACGGACAGTTAGTCCCGCTATGAACTAGCCAGCGTAAAGGCGGACCGCGCGCGCGTCTCTCAGAAATGAATAATATTTGTTGCATTTTAACCGCTTCATAGACCCTTACCGATCGGATTGTGCCTCTCGTGTGTCCCTCAAGTGATTTAGTGATGCGGACAGCAGCTCCTGAGCAAGGAAGAGAAGATCCGTGCACCGGCTGCGATGAAAACACGTGGTGTCGTGAAGGTTAGTGCATCCTCTCCTAATTTCTCGGGTTGCTTTCATTGCCTAGATCACATCCGCGGCAACCCGATCACCTGTCTTGTTTGTGTGTAAAGCGTCAATGGAACAGTTAACTTCATCCCCGCATAATACAGTCCACTAGCTCACGTGGCCAATCGCGCCACCATTTTCTGGTCCTGATCGAGCCGGATTCTTAGCCGTAGTTCGCAATTTGTTATTGTTCTATCGGGAATAAGTGCACCGCACCTAAATGCCTGGTTATTTTAGTAGAAAACCCCGCATCTAGACATTTAGGCTTAGAATTTTGTTGTCCGTTCGCCGCTGGCTTGCATCGTGCCTGCCTGATACATACATAGGTTAGGTATCGTATCAACACTTAGTCGTAGTTCGCAATTTATTATTATTCTATTGAGAATAAACGCACCGCACCTGAATGCCTAGTTATTTTAGTAGAAAACCCCGCATCTAGGCAGGCTAGGTTTAGATCTTAGGTTTCCTAGACACCCTAGTGCATAGGCACAGTGTAATACCTAACGCATTTGGCTTTTGTTTATTCTTTTTTCAATTAAGTTGTTCGTTCGCCGCAGCTCGAATCGTATTTACCTAATACCTACGTGGGTAGATACGTGGTTGTACCTACCTCGCATCTCATTCAAATTCATACGAAAGTATTTTAATTTGAATAGATATTACGCAATACTTAATCTCTGAAATAATAGTTGAACCTAGACAGCGGTCTGGCTCGCGTAAGTACGATCTGGCTGTTGCTAGGCGCGTTTTGTTCAAGCGTGCATTCACAGTTGTAAGTACCTACCTGCCTGCGGAGTATCGCTCGCGCCGCGTCGCTGCTCTGTACCGCTAAGATTAAGTCATTTCATATTTGTTGTTTACCGCACTTTAGTTTGAGATTTAATTGTAAACATGCCCCCAAAGGTTGGTAGTACCGATAGTAAAGTTCAACTCAAACTTTTATACGCTAAAAGAGAAATGATTTACTCTCGCGTACAATCGATTTGTGATAATGCACTTAAAACCTCTGATTTGGCCATTAGAGATTCGTTCTTGTGTTCTATAGAAAACTTAGATAGTCTACGCGCGGATTTCGAAACCTTAGTACATGACATCAACGTTTTAGAGTTGAATTTAAATCCCGATTACTCAGTGAGTTATCAGGCCTTGTCGTCGTTTGACGATTTGTATTGTCGTATCAAACGCGTCGCTAGGAGTTTGGAGAAACCGTCTGACCGACCCAACCTCACTCGCGACCGACCTAAGTTGCCACCAATTCAAATACCCGAATTTGATGGTAACATTCGCAATTGGTGTTTGTTTATAGATAGTTTTGAGAATACAATAGATAAGAACGATTCGTTGACAGATCACGAAAAATTGCATTATCTCGTTGAAAAATTGACTGGTAAAGCTATAACCGTTTGCGCTGGAATTACGTTTAGTGCCGAAAATTATAATTTAATTTTAAATACTTTGAAAGCTAAGTATGAGGATAAAAGAGCAGTAGCTAACGCATATTTGGATCAGATGTTTGACTTGAAATCTATTACGGCATGTAACGATCAAAACTTAGAGAAGTTTCTAGATACTTTCGCATCATCTGTTCGCGCCGTAAAGAACCTAAAGATCGATGACCTCTGCGACTTCGTATTTTTGTATATGGGTTTAAAGAAATTAGATTCCGAAACCATTCGTTTGTTTGAGTCGGATCATCGCGGCAATAATATTCCTAAGTTCGAAGACTTAGAAAGTTTTGTTCGCGAGCATATAAAAGTATTGCAACGCTCTTCATCGAAACATGAAGGCGCGAAGAAGGTTGTTACTTCTGAACGCAAAATAGATGCCTCATCGAGGTCACTGAGGTCAACTCATACTTATGTTAATACCGCACCAGCACATGTACAATCACCTGTTTGCTCTTTGTGTAATACTCATCATTCGCAACTGTACAAGTGTCCTGGTTTCCTAAAATTGTCGCCTAGTGATCGTTATAAATTTGTTCGCGCTAATAATTTTTGTTTTAATTGTCTCGGTACTAAACACCGCGTTGTTTTATGTAATAGTAGAAATGGTTGTCGCAAATGTCAAGCGAGACACCACACTTTACTTCATTTTGAGAATAGTAATGCCGCATCCAATGTGAGCACAGTTGGCTCGTCGAGCGGTGACACACGGCAGCCTGCGCCGCAGACGCAGCCCGCGCTCGCGCGCGCTCCGGCCCGCCCGGTGACCGCTGCGAATGACGTCACCTTGTGTTCGTTCTCCGCTAGTGCTGCACTCACTACTGTGTGTCTCGCGACCGTTCGCGTTGTTATTGTTGATGCATTAGGTAAGCCGCGCATTGTTCGAGCGCTGTTAGATGGCGCTTCGCAAAGTAATTTTATTACTCAAGATTGTTGTCAACGTCTTGGTTTCAATGTTAATAAGCGTTCAGCCCGCTCAGTGGTGAAGGGTTTTGGAGGCTTACGGTCAGCTGTTCAGGGCACCGTTAAAACAAGGTTTAGATCTCGTTTTAATAATAATATTTGGTTTGACATGGATTCGCTCGTTATAGATAAAATAACTGAACAGTTGCCTACCGTCCCGGTTGACACGTCTTTATTAACGAAATTTAAAGACTTGCCTTTAGCAGATGAGACTTACGCTGTTCCTGGAGTCGTCGATATATTGATCGGCGCTTCGATTCTCCCGCACCTCCAGTTATCACGTAAGGTTCAAGGGGGACCGACGTACCCCGCTCCGCACGCACTGGAAACAGTTCTTGGTTTTGTTATAATTGGTTCCGCACCCGCTTCTATAGATAGTTTTAGTCACTCGACTGCTTCGTTCTGTTGCACCGTCGAGCCGCCACTGGAGTCTACCATCCGCAAGTTTTGGGAAATTGAAGAGGTCAATGTCCCACCTATCCTAAGCCCTGATGACAAGATGGCTGAGGAGATTTGTTGTCGCACGACTACTCGTGATGAGCAGGGTCGTTGTGTTCTCGCGCTCCCTTTCAAGGGAGATATTTTTTCGCTCGGTGACTCCCGTGTATCCGCTGAAAAACGCTTTCTTTGTTTAGAACGAAAGATGCAGGCGTCTCCAAAGTTGAAGCGGGCCTGTGATGAGGTTGTTAACGAATATTTAGATAAAGGTTGCATCTCACCTGCGCCTGCGGACACTGGCGGGACCCAGCCTTCGTACATTATCCCGCACCACGGAGTTATTAGAGAAGATAAACTTACTACTAAACTCCGCGTAGTTTTGGATGGCAGTGCTAAGACTAGCACTTCCGTGTCGCTTAATGACATTTTGTATTGTGGTCGGAATCTTTAAGGTAGTTTGTTTGACATAATTGTAAATTTTCGCATTAATATTAGTAGAATTTTAGCTTTTTCGGACTCAACAGTCGCTTTGTGTTGGGCCCACTCTTCGCCCCATCGTTGGGACACATTCTTCGCTAATAGAGTGGCAAAATTCAATCTGAATTAGCGCCACAAAATCTCTTTCACGTTGCTGGCGCCGACAGCACAGCCGATTGTCTCTCTCGTGGATTGCTTCCTTCGCAAATTTTAGATCACCCGTTATGGTTTAGTGGACCGTCCTGGATTCATGCCGCGTTAGATAAGTGGCCAGTTAGTCAATACAATCCCACCACGGTTTCCGAACCACCCGAGGAGAAGAAGCACTCGCTTGTTGTGTCGGTCCCGCGTGAAGAGTCCCTTATTTGTTGTTGGCTAATCGCGTCTCGTCTTGGTCGAGACTGCTGCGTTGTGTTGTTTATGTAGGCCGATTTTTTGAGAATTTTATCTACGCGCGGTCATATAGAGTTGACCGGTGATTTGAGTACGCAAAATATTTGCCCGCAATAGATGTTAATGACGATAGAATGCACCTTCTAACTCGTCACGCTCTTTTAGATAAATTAGTCCAATCGTTTTGGAATCGTTGGAGAACCGATTGTTTGCGATTACTGTAGGTACGGTGGTGGTCCTTATGACTGGGAATGCGCCTCCTTGGCATTGGCCTCTAGGAGTAGTAGAGGAAGTTTTCCCGATTCCCGCGGGATAACTCGTGTTGTACGGGTTAAAACTGCAACCGGATCGTATCTGCGCCCGGTTGTTCGCCTCTGCCCTCTGCCTAGCCAGCAGTAGGCACGAGTTCCAATCTAGGTTTATATTTTAGTTGTTATTTCCCAAACCTAGATTTAGATTAGACTTTAGATTTGTTCCGCACTTTTCGTTTCGAAGGTAACCCTTCAAGCCGGGGGGAATGGTTGCGCCGATGTAGAATCTGTATTTTCTGACGCGGAAACACACTCCTTCTATACCCATCTCCCCTCCCGCACTTCCTCTAAGTGAAAGGTAGCAATAGTTTTCGCCCGCCAATTGATAACGGACAGTTAGTCCCGCTATGAACTAGCCAGCGTAAAGGCGGACCGCGCGCGCGTCTCTCAGAAATGAATAATATTTGTTGCATTTTAACCGCTTCATAGACCCTTACCGATCGGATTGTGCCTCTCGTGTGTCCCTCAAGTGATTTAGTGATGCGGACAGCAGCTCCTGAGCAAGGAAGAGAAGATCCGTGCACCGGCTGCGATGAAAACACGTGGTGTCGTGAAGGTTAGTGCATCCTCTCCTAATTTCTCGGGTTGCTTTCATTGCCTAGATCACATCCGCGGCAACCCGATCACCTGTCTTGTTTGTGTGTAAAGCGTCAATGGAACAGTTAACTTCATCCCCGCATAATACAGTCCACTAGCTCACGTGGCCAATCGCGCCACCAAAGGAGGAAGATTATAGGCTATATATATAGCATCATGTTGTATAATAATATATGTAATTATAATTTCCACAAATTCAGCAGACTCTCATATTTTATCTGAAAATTTATAAGTGGAGGCCATTTTAGGCACAAAGTTATGCTCAACCCCGTGGTATTAAAAATTATACCACGGGGGAAACCGTGGAGGGCCAGTTAGTGTAAACCTATGATAGGAAGAACTGTTCTTAAACTAATTTTAAGATTATATACCTATAAGTATATAATGTAGCCAATTACTTTGTACCCATTGTAGTCCGAAAATTTAGGCAAAAAAAATAACATACCTTATAACTCAGACCATATGTAATTGTTGGCTTCTTTCCTCCACGAGGTAAGTACTCTGCTGTAGCTTCCATCACGACTTTGTTATAATAATGTAATTAACTTAAAATCACACGACACGACAACGTACACTGTCTACGCACGACAACGTACGACAAGATGCAAACAGTAAATGAGTAAACATAAACAGTGCTCTCGCTCGCTCTCTCGAACGTCACGTCATAGACATATACTCTTTGTCATAGACTAGAGCGAGATCGGTAGAGTTGCCAGCTCAAATCGGTATATTTGTACTCAAAATCGGCATTTGACAAAAAAATACAATATTCAAAATCAAATTCGTTTATTTATTGAAAAAACCTTACAGACTAATTTATAACAATCACACTTAAGTATAATTATTTATTATACCAATATTCTTTGGCCATAGCCGCGGTCATCTTCGAATTAATTTCAAAATCATAACAATTAGCTGTATTAAAGAGTTTCAGTCGACAGCCTATTTCGCTGTTTCGTTTTCAAAAGATTAATATGTGAAAATATGCGTTCAACAAATTAGACAACAAAGGAAACATTTGAATTTCATCACTACGCTTTAGTAAACTTACTTCATCCCAAAATAGTTCTACACCATCAGGAAATGTTTTGATTTGTTCCCAATTTCTTAAAATGCGCCACAACAGTATTACTATAACTATAGAAGCAGTTTTGCCAATTTTAACATTTTTAGGATCAATTATGTCTAAACCTTTTATTGGATTATTTTTCAATGGAAACCGCGTGGTTATCTGAACTACTTAGTACCGTATTAGACGCAGCAGCACCATAGTAAGTATACGGCGTAAATATCAATAAAATTTCTGGGATTCTTAAAATCAACATTTTCAATTGGAATTAAATATTTTCTTTTCAAGAAACAATCAAAAATAGTTTTTAATGTTCCAGTTATTTTTTCATATAAATGTTCTGCTTACATTTCTTTATTTAAATAGGTAAATAATGGTAATACAAAATCTAAAAATTCAAAAATAATATCGTAGTGGGATCTTGGAGCTTGTGTAATATATGTTCTGCAGCTAAAAGATGATCATTATTAGAGATTTGGTCTATAAAAAATAGTTTTAGAGCAGAGAGTTGTTCCAATATTCTCTTCACTGCTGCATGTACTGATAACCAGCGTGTTTGAGAGGGGTGAAGTGTTTTATGGACTTTTATGTCGCAAAGCATTTGAAAGTTTTTAAACTCTGCCGCTCTCTTTGGGCTAGAAGAAAAGTAGTTGTAAATGTATCTTACAATATCCTCTATAAAGCGTGGCAATTTGAAACGATGAAACGAGCGGCAGGCGCGTTTTAAGTATAAAAATGTTGGGAATTTCATTTTGCAGCAATGTTACTACAGAATTAATACGTCCCATCATTATTATCTTTATATGGAATATCATTGCTTCTAAAAAAGTTTACACTGTGTTCAAATAAGAGCTAAAAACAATCTTTAATACGATTCATTTTCGCATATCTCACGACTAAGCACAAGTGTTTGGTTGTACTAAGATCAGTGGACTTGTCAATAATAAGCGAAAACTTAGTTTGCCCTAAATCTTCACACATAAATTATTAAAACTGTCTTTACCTGTAATATGATCAATTAGGTATGTCATGAGTTTTGGTCGAAGAGCATTTTATTTCTTTTGCTATTTTTGAATCAGGACAAACGGCTTGCATCAGCTTCGGTAGGTGCTCCATAATAGTGAATGGTAGATTGTGTTCAACAACAAACGACGCTAATCTTATTTCACCCGAAATTAAAATAAAGAATTAAAATTATGTAGGTATATCTAGTAGCGATTAGGGTCTGATTATATCCACTGCTTCTATAAACCGATAAGTACTCGTACAAAACAAAATAATATAACAATGTAAGTAGTATCATAAAAGAAATTAAAAAAAATATCCTTAACCAGTGTATCAGATTTTTGAGTTTTGGTCACAGTAATTGATGATATCTTCGGTTGTGATTTTATATTCTTTGATGATACTGAGTGTGCTTGTGACGAACTATGTTTCTTTATAGCGTCTTTTCCTGATGTGATGTTGATAATTTTATTACAACTCTTACAATAGGCATGGCTTTCGCCTTTACGACTATCTTGCAGCCAGCCTGGAAATTGTTCTTCCCATACTTTTCTATAATATTGTAGATATATTTTTCTTCTTACACTCACACTTGTGCTTGGCTCCTCGTCAGACGACATTTTAACTTAATGATCTGATTTTGTAGGCACTCTTTAGGTTATGTACTCTCTCTTCAAAGCTAAGAAAATTAATGAAAAACTAAACCAGAATTCCTGTTTATATACACTAGACAGGTAAATTCCCAAGCAGGAAGTCCCTTAATAACACCGAATTGTAGGATACAAGGGTATTCCCCAAAATATATGGAACATTGTGCACTAGGTTCATACTATTAGGGGCTTCCCCGTAACGTAAAACATAAATAAAAAGGGTTGCCAACTTAAAAGTGTAAAATCGATAGAAACATCGGGTAAACTTCTATGTTTTCTCAGAAATCGTAGAAAAATCGTTATATTTTGGTATTTCGATAGAACAGAGCCCATATCGGTAGAAATACCAAAAAATCGGTAGGTTCGAGACCACTGCTTATTATTCACAACTAAAATTATATTTTTGACAATTTCGACAGATGTAGTGTGACCATGCTAAAAATTTATTATCTACCAAGGATGCTTTTCTACTTTTCATAGTACAAAATTAAAAGTATTACATTTATTTACAGATATCGAAAATGAATCCGGAAACCCTAAAAGTATTACGACTACATGAACATCCGCAGTATCTAAAGCCATGTTGTGAACTAATAAATGATGAATGGCCGCGCAGTGAAACGGGGAGGATGATGTCGCTACGGGCTTCCGGCAACCACCTTCCTACCAGTCTAATTATTATTAACGATAAGAAATATCTTTTAGGACACTGTAAATTAACTGCTATACCAAGTATACCTGACAGTTGTTTTATAGAAACCGTAGTTATTAATAAGTTAATGCGTGGACAGAAACTTGGAAGTTAGTTACCTGATGAGGCAAGTGGAACAATATTGTATAAACGTGCTGAAGTTGAAAATGCTACATTTATCTACAAAAGGACAAGAAGATTTCTATACGAAATTAGGATATGTAGTATGTGAACCAGTGTCAATGTATGGCACGCGTTTGATAAATAATAAACCGATACCAGTAGCTAATAAAATTCAAAATAAAGTGCCAGAAAATAATGCTACTCAAGCAAATGGGCCATGCCCGCCGCCACTCCCACCCCCACCGATGCCCAAACCGAGTTTGGTGCCTACCAATGCAGTTAAATCATCGAAAACTTATATGTTTAAGTATTTGCAAAAAATATAATAATAAATTCAAATTTCTATCAATTAATATGTCGTTCCTTCTCTTAGTAACGTAACATGTCTTGTGGATAGATAATTGTGAATGTATGAATTTGTATAAAGTTAAGGTTTATAAAGAATACAATCGTTATTAAAAATTTCCTTTATTTATTTGTTAAAACTTGGCTTTTTCTAAGTACTGCATTGCTCGCCGTTTTACTTGGGCCACTTCTTCTGGTGTACCAAACTTTTCCTCTACTTCGATCCATTTTTTGTACAGGATTTTCATTTTTCGAGCTGGCAACTTTTGTGATGTCATTCGTTCCATTACTTGCCTGTAAAATAAGCATAATCTTAAGAAAATACAAGAAAGCTCAGATCTGTACTACACCAGAATACTAACTATTAATTAACGATACATATACGTGCAATAGATTAAAATAGTTTCGACACTATTAACATGAACTAAGTTGCAAGTATAAACTTTACAAGTTAAAATAATTAAGAGATTCGCGAAAATTAATAAACTGACGAACATTAAAAAAAAGTGTAGGTACATTCCTGTATAGTAAACTCACTTACTACTGCTGGGCAGTAGCGCCCCGATATCATAAGGAAATTCAGTATATTGCTTCTTAAAGCCATTAAAACAGTTAAAGATATTAAGTGATCCTAGAGAAAGCAAGGCTCTAACAACTTCTATATACTTGTTAACAATTCCTCACCTAACATGGTCCACATCGCCGCTCTTGAGCAGCATATCCACATAAGTTGAAGTCACGTCGACCCTCTGCGGGTACACGGTTAGTACTTGCTGGAACAACGCCTCCGCACGCTCGTAGTCGCCATACGTTAGCTCTAAAAGTGCAAACTGGACTAGCACTTTCACGTCTGTTAAGAAAAATGATACGTCAATTAGACTTCGCCTTGCCTGATGGTAGAGGGTCACCATTACTTACATATATGTATATAGCATGTGACAACGGTGACACTCAAAGTTTATTGTATCAATAATATAATAATAGATTGTATGAGTACAACTCCGAGTCTGGGGTCCGATTTACCAATCTAACTGCTAATTTGGTCGAACTCGATATTTTCCGTGAAGCGACTGCCATCTGACCTCCACAACTATAAGGCGATATCATAGCATTACAGTTTGACTAGTTGTTGGATTTTTTAGGGCTCCAACTACCCATAACGACTGCCATGGATGTCCGTATGGCAGCTGGGACCGACGGCACAACTAGCTAGACCAATGCAAATATTCATATTCATGCACTGAGCGGGGATTGAACCCGCTTCTCCTGCGTAGAGGCCGCGTTTACTACCACCAAGTCACAGATACTGTCTGTGTGTGTGTGTGTGTGTGTGTGTGTGTGTGTGTGTGTGTGTGTGTGAAATGATCCGAATGTTGTAAAAATATTTAATATCAAACTTTTTATACTTACGTTCATTCTTCTCAAGCATAGCAATTGCTCTTTGCATGACCTGTGTAGGACAAATAAATGCTCATTATTACCGTTACTTTGTTCATAATATAAATAAATAGATTTTACATTATTAGAAGCCTACAAACTACAAGTGTGGCTATCAGTGGCAAGTCTACAATATTCCTGCTTTACGCTTATTACCCAATGAGTAGACACACTACTTGTTTATCCCAATAGTCAACGACAAGATTAACAAACACCCCTGACGTAAGAAACAGGATTATAGAATCGAAGACAAGCACCAGCGAAGGTGACGCCATCTGAGATTAGTTTAGTCTGTGCTTCCCCATTATTATAAATGTTATTCAGTCTTGTATATAGATGCGAGCAATATTAAACTATCGCCACTGATATATACATCTGCCTGAGGTTAGCGTACGATGTCTATCATTATATCGGGCGGTGAGTAGGGTGGCCAGCCAGCTCACTGGAGAGTTTTTGTGCTGTCAGTTGAAAGACCAAAAGCTTGCCCTGCTTTGTCTTTTACACTGACGGCACAGAAACTTTCAATGCTTGCAGGGTTGCGTCCATAGGCCACGGTGACCACTTTCTATCAGGTGGGCCGTGTGCTTGGCTGCCACCTAAGTGGTATAAAAAAAAATAACAAATTCTCTCAATAAAAATCTAAATCATGCTTAAAAACCTCACCTGTCGGGCTTTATCTACTAGTCCGAGTTTGAAGCAAGCGATTCCACTCTTAATGTAGGTATTCGGATCCCATCTGTATTTCCTCATCATCAGATCGACCAGCGCTGACAACTCTTGATGTTTACAAGTCTCCACGTAGATGCCCAGCACCTTAGAGTGGACTTTAAACGGTTCATTTATTTGCAGAGCTCCTTCTAACATCCTTTGTTGTGACTCCTGGTAGCGATAAAAATAAAATGTTAAATATTTATTTGACTAACTGTTGACTGCGGAATGTGAAATGCCCTTTAGCGTAAAAAGTAACCAATTATCAAGTGAATTATATACTTATTTGACATCTTAATTGCATACCAGTGTGTAAAAAGTGTGAAGATATAAAGATTACGCAAAAGGAAGTATCAAAAAAATAAATATTCTAAAGTCATGAGCATTGATAATGTACTACAATTCTAAATATTGGTATCATTTCCACTAATAATACAATTTACAAACATATATAGTTATAGAATAACGTGTCAATCTTATCTATTAAAAAGATTAGATTAAATTTACATTTAAGGGTCGCCTGGGATTACAGATGTACTGGAAATGTATTTTTATTTCGAGTATTGTATTTTCGTTATCATGTTTGGTGGGATCCCAGTGTTATTATTAGAAGATTAACTACTAAAGTGGTAGATTTTTAGTAAACATATATTTTTATATTTCATTTATTATAAATAAATTAAACTATCAATTATTAATAGTGTTATAAGTGGTTGCTGATATTTAGTGGTTTAAGTACAGAGTTTAAAGAGCAGGGTTTAGAAACTGAATTGAATGTTTATTATTATTTCATAAATGTATTAAGTAAGGCAACGCCGCTAGTATCATGGGCACCTTTGCGCCGGGAACGATACGAAGCGGGTTATTTGACTTGACATAATATGACAAAATCTGTATTTGCTAACAATTATGTAACATTTTTATTGTTTATATGTGGGATTTTATTAATATAAAAAAAATGAGTTAGTAAATTTGTACAAAAGTTTAAAAAAAACACATAATATGTATTGAACACTAAAAAAAAATATTATTTAAATTTACTTAGGTTGAAGTTCATTAATCAAAATTCATTTATTTAATGTATTAATGTAATATGATTTTTATAAATTATAATATTACTTCAATGATTGTAAAACTATCCAAAATATTTATTTTAGAAACTCACTCTAAAGACTAGAAACCGAAATTGAGCCGCTAGTTAGTTACTTAGCCTAGTTTATTTCTAATATGTGTTTTTTTTTAATAAAAAATCCCTACAAGATAGTTTACCTTTAGTTAAGTACCTAACCGAATGGAGGATAGGCTCTCATCAGCAAAACCATTTTAATAAATATACTTTCCCATTATTAAATAACATTAATATGTTACTTAAAAACCATCGCAATTATTAACACCATAATTTATTTGTTCAAATAGGATATTTGTTTTTTTTTTCTCTCAAAATATAGATAAGTAAAAGTTGTCGCGCCAATTTGACAAACGTTAAATGAATCAAAAATGGCGGTGCAATATATGAATTAGGCTGGCCCTACATATCCGGAATGTCACTCTGTTTTCATAACATAACCTGAATTTCAAAAAGGAAAAACATAAAGTAACTTAACTAAAGTACTATGTTCCTTTTGGTAAGATACTCTGCTATGTTTAGTATTTTTCATTTAAAAACTCAGTTTATTAACTACTAGTAGTTTGTTTTTTTAAATCATGTTTGTTTAAAAAGACACATCAATCAAGATTGTTCCTAATCAAACAGAGTAAGTTTATGAAATTTACCTAAAATTAAGGCTTCATTAAATATACAACTATTATGTTCCCGCTCTCACCTTGGTCCCAAATCGATTCTCGAAGTAGATCATGCCGAGGGAGATATTCAACTTCTCCTCCTCTTCCCGGAACGAGATGGTCTTCAGCGCCTTCCGGCCAACGGCGCGGGCTTTATCCAACTCCGTAGCCTATAGAAATGGTATACATTACTTAACCACTGTCTCATCACTTATCACCACTGATTCAGTATCCTAATGTGCGGTATGAAAGGAACTTCATCCCACGCACACCCAAGCTGTGGAATTGTGTCCTTGCTGCGGTTTTCTCAAGCGCCTACAATAAGAGGTGCTTCTAAACAGGCATTAGAAGGTTTCTTCAGGGTCGGCAGCGCGAGTGTGAAGCCTTTGATGTTGCACACGTCCATAGGCCACGGTAACCACTTCCCATCAGGTGTGTTTCTCTGCCACCTAACTGTTATATAAAAAAAGGTCTGACTTTTCATCCCCGACGCGGCTTGTTGACAAACCCGCAGCTATAGGAATAGTTGAGACTACGAGTTCCTAATGGGTGTGCCAAGAGAGGCAGCTGTACAATGGGAGAGAAATAGTTTACCTGTAAATGGAAGGCCATATAAGCGATCCACAGCTGGCTGCAGTTAGGGTTGGCTAGCAGCGCCCTCTCGAACTGTTCACTAGACCGCGGCTGCGACTCACTCTCGATGGCTCTATTCTCCATCTCCCTCACTCTCTCTTCCTCTTCTCTCACTTTCGCGAGTTTCTCTGCCACTGTTAACTCCTTCCGTTTCTTTTTTGGCTGTTCTTTTTTATGTTTATCTTTTTTTACCCTTTTATCTTTTATTGTCACTTCTAATTCAGATTCTGTATTTGATCCGGCTATATCTTCGGATTCTAATTTACGTTTCTTGTTTTTCTTTTCCTTTTTGCTTGTATCTGTGACTTCATTTATTATTGCCGACTCTGGTTTTTCCTTTTTAGCAACTTTTTCCGTAACTTCACCATCGTCCGTTGTATCTGGTTGTTCCACTTCATCCATCATAGAGTCTACCTGTGTTTCTTCCTTTTCCCCTTTACTCTTTTTGACTTTATTTTCTTTAACTTCATCCTCTGTAGATTCTACATTTTTAGCTGGCCAAAAAGGTACTGTAGTCAGGCTGCCGGTCATTATTTTATTAGCTTCGGGGTCCACCTTCAATATTGTGCAGTTTACCTAAAAATATATACATACCATTAGTTACTACGAACGAGAAAGAAGGAACACTCGAAATAAAACCCTGTACCACTCCGTCTGGCCAGCGTGGAAACAGTATGCCAAAATCTCTAAATATTGGGAGAGGCCTGAGCAGTGAATTGCGATAAGCTAATCAATCGAGCTACTACAATTATTTGATGAATATCCACAATTGTTTAACTTTTTTATAATACCAATTGGTTGGCAGACAAGAACACGGCCCACCTGATGGAAAGTGGTTACCGTGGTCTATGGACGTGTGCAACACCAAGGGAGTCACACTCGCGCTGCCAACCCAGTAAGCACAAGAGTTTCTGTGCCTGTTTCAAACTATTGTATAATTCGCAGTCGCAGGACTCTTGCGACCGGTGGATAATGACCCGTTTTGACATGTTTTCTCTGCAGAAACAACATACCGTATCAACAAGAAACTCGAGTGTAGAAGCCGGCAGTAGCGGCGAGTTGGTCTTCTGCCGCTGCAGGTTGTTCTGCAACGTTGCCAGCTCGCTGGACAGAGACACCACGCCGCCGTCCGACAGCGACTTGACAACGCACCACGTTGGTACCCCCACGTCTAGAAAAAAAAGATTGAAAAGTCGTTAAATTAAATATTCTTATCGCTATTCGCTAAATCAATATTCTATTAAATAGACTTACTCTTCACTAGTGTCTCTAAAGTTAAGAAAGCATTATGTCATCACTACTTTGTTGACTGAGTAATTTTCTTTTATTGCTTACTATACCTAATAACTCTTAATATAGATGTGAAATTGGTAGTAAAAAGAAAAAAAAAGCCAATATATCATCAAATTTAAACGACATGTTATTGGTGAAAACTTGTAAATGGCCTTCAATATGTTATGTATTTCATTTTCACCCACTGTTACTTTTTAGCTGAAGTTTTCCTAAAATGTTAAAATAAAATAAAGTCTAGGAGGTGGCACAAATTGTTCAAAGTTCTGACTTGAACTTCTTAAAGTTACTTAATCTGTCAATTGCCATTAAAACAGCAATTACAAAAAGGTAAACAAACTAATCTAATGTTTAGTACCACCGTTACAATGAGGTCTCGTCCTGAGAAGACTCTGGTTAAAACTCAACGGGCTGTTTTTCACATGTTTTTTACAATTTCATTTAATTGGGTGGTTGCGCCGAAGTAGAAACTGTATTTTTGACACGGAAACACACTCCTTTTATACCCGTCTCCTCTTCCGCACTAACCATAGATGTAGCTTCCGTCCGCCATTTGTGAAATATAGACACTCAGTCTCGCTTTGAACTAGCCAGCGTGATGACGGACCGCGCTCGCGTCTCTCAAAAATGATTAACATTTGTTACATTTTACCGCTTCATAGACCTTTACCGATCGGATTGTGCCTCTCGTGTGTTCCTCAAGTGATCTAGTGATGCTGACGGCAGCTCCTGAGCAAGGAAGAGAAGATCCGTGTACCGGCTGCGATGAAAACACGTGTGTCGTGAAGGTTAGTGCATCCTCTCCTAATTTCTCGGGTTGCATTCATTGCTTGGATCACTCCCGCGGCAACCCGACCACCTGTCTTTTGTGTGTAAAGCGTCAATGGAACAGTTAGCTACTTCCCGCAATACAGTCCATTACCGCACGGCCATGCGCCACCATTTTTGGTCCGGATCGAGCCGGATTCTTAGCCGTAGTTCGTATTTTGTTATTATTCTAATGGGAATGAGCGCACCGCACCTAAGTGCCTGGTTATTTTAGTAGAAAACCCCGCATCCAGACACTTAGGATTAGATTTGTTGTCCGTTCGCCGCTGGCTCGCATTGTACCTACCTAATACATAAATAGGTTAGGTATCATATCAACACTTAATCGTAGTTCGCAATTTTCGCATCGCACCTAAGTGCCTGGTTATTTTAGTAGAAAACCCCGCATCCAGACATTTAGGCTTAGATCTTAGGTATACTCAGACACCCTAGTGCATAGGCACAGTGTAATACCTAACGCATTTGGCTTTGTTTTGTTTTTTTCAATTACGTTGTTCTCGGCTCGAGTCGTATTTGCCTAGTACCTGCGTGGGTAGACACGTGGCTGTACCTACCTCGCTCGCATCTCATCCCAATTCATACGAAAGTATTTTAATTTGAATAGATATTACGCAATACTTAATCTCTGAAATAATAGTTGAACCTAGACAGCGACCATCGCGTAGGTACGACCTTGTTGCTATGCGCGTTAGTTCAAGCTTGCACTGGCAGTCATAAGTACCTACCTACCTACGGTTATCGCTCGCGCCGCCTCGCTGCTCTGTACCGCTAAGATTAAGTCATTTCATATTTGTTATTTACCGCACTTTAGTTTGAGATTTAATTGTAAACATGTCCCCAAAGGTTGATAAGACCGGTAAGGTTCAATTGAAACTTTTATACGCTAAAAAAGAAATGATTTACTCTCGCGTACAATCGATCTATGATAATGCACTTAAAACCTCTGATTTGGTCATCAGAGATTCGTTCTTGTGTTCTATAGAAAACTTAGATAGTCTACGCGCGGATTTCGAAACCTTAGTACATGACATCAATGTTTTAGAGTTGAATTTGGATCCCGATTACTCAGTGAGTTATCAAGCCTTGTCGTCGTTTGACGATTTGTATTGTCGTATCAAACGCGTCGCTAGGAGTTTGGAGAAACCGGCTGACCTACCCAACCCCACTCGCGACCGACCTAAGTTGCCACCAATTCAAATACCCGAATTTGATGGTAACATTCGCAATTGGTGTCTATTTATAGATAGTTTTGAGAATACGATAGATAAGAACGATTCGTTGACAGATCACGAAAAATTGCATTATCTCGTTGAAAAATTGACTGGTAAAGCTATAACCGCTTGCGCTGGAATTACGTTTAGTGCCGGGAATTATAATTTAATTTTAAATACTTTGAAAGCTAAGTATGAGGATAAAAGATCGGTAGCTAACGCCTATTTAGATCAGATGTCTGATTTGAAATCTATTACGGCATGTAACGATCAAAACTTAGAGAAATTTCTAGATACTTTCGCGTCAGCTGTTCGCGCCGTAAAGAACTTGAAGATCGATGACCTCTGCGACTTCGTATTTTTGTATATGGGTTTAAAGAAATTAGATTCCGAAACCATTCGTTTGTTTGAGTCGGATCATCGCGGCAGTAAAATTCCTAAGTTCGAAGACTTAGAAAGTTTTGTTCGCGAGCATATAAAGGTATTGCAACGCTCTTCATCGAAACATGAAGGCGCGAAGAAGGTTGTTACTTCTGAACGCAAAATAGATGCCTCATCGAGGTCACCGAGGTCAACCCATACTTATGTTAATACCGCACCAGCACGTGTACAATCATCTGTTTGCTCTTTGTGTAGTACTCATCATTCGCAACTGTACAAGTGTCCTGGTTTCCTAAAATTGTCGCCTAGTGATCGTTATAAATTTGTTCGCGCTAATAATTTTTGTTTTAATTGTCTCGGTACTAAACACCGCGTTGTTTTATGTAATAGTGGAAATGGTTGTCGCAAATGTCAAGCGAGACACCACACTTTGCTTCATTTTGAGAATAGTAATGCCGCATCCAATGTGAGTACAGTTGGCCCGTCGAGCGGTGACACACGGCAGCCTGCGCCGCAGCCGCACCCCGCGCCCGCGCGCGCTCCGGCCCGCCCGGTGACCGCTGCGGATGACGTCACCTTGTGTTCGTTCTCCGCTAGTGCTGCACTCACCACTGTGTGTCTCGCGACCGCTCGCGTTGTTATTGTTGATACATTAGGTAAACCGCACCTTGTTCGAGCGCTATTAGATGGCGCTTCGCAAAGTAATTTTATTACTCAAGATTGTTGTCAACGTCTTGGTTTCAATGTTGATAAGCGTTCAACCCATTCAGTGGTGAAAGGGTTTGGGGGTTTGCAGTCAGCTGTTCATGGCACCATTAAAACAAGGTTTGGATCTCGTTTTAATAATAATATTTGGTTTGACATGGATTCGCTCGTTACAGATAAAATAACTGAACAGTTGCCTACCGTCCCAGTTGACACGTCTTTATTAACGAAATTTAAAGACTTGCCTTTAGCTGATGAGACTTACGCTGTTCCTGGAGTCGTCGATATATTGATCGGCGCTTCGATTCTCCCGCACCTCCAGTTATCACGTAAGGTCAAAGGGGGGCCGACGTACCCCGCTCCGCACGCCCTGGAAACAGTTCTGGGTTTTGTTATAATTGGTTCCGCACCCGCTTCTATAGATAGTTTTAGTCACTCGACTGCCTCGTTCTGTTGCACCGTCGAGCCGCCACTGGAGTCTACCATCCGCAAGTTTTGGGAGATTGAAGAGGTCAATGTCCCACCAATCCTAAGCCCCGATGACAAGATGGCTGAGGAGATTTATTGTCGCACGACTACTCGTGATGAGCAGGGTCGTTATGTGGTCGCGCTCCCTTTCAAGGGAGATATTTTTTCGCTCGGGGACTCCCGTGCATCCGCTGAAAGACGCTTTCTTTGTTTAGAACGAAAGATGCAGGCGTCTCCAAAGTTAAAGCAAGCCTATGATGAGGTTGTTAACGAATATTTAGATAAAGGTTACATCTCACCTGCGCCTGCGGACACTGACGAGACCCAGCCTTCGTACGTTATCCCGCACCACGGAGTTATTAGAGAAGATAAGCTTACTACTAAACTCCGCGTAGTTTTAGATGGCAGTGCTAAGACTAGCACTTCCGTGTCGCTTAATGACATTTTGTATTGTGGTCAAAATCTTCAAGGTAATTTATTTGACATAATTGTAAATTTTCGCTTATTCGCTGTTGCACTCTCTGCAGATATTCGACAAATGTTTTTGTGCCTTGAAGTGCGCAAACCCGATCGTAGGTTTCAACGATTTTTGTATAGATTTTCACCGCAAGAACCTTTAATGGTTTACGAGTTTAATCGTGTTTGCTTCGGGCTTAAATCTAGCCCTTTTCACGCACTTCGCACCGTCAAGCAGCTGGCCGCTGACGAGGGCGATGCATTTCCGAAAGCGAGAGCCACCATTGAGACTGGCTTATACATGGATGACTTCGTGTATAGTGTAGATGGCGAGGCAGAGGCTGTCGAGACGGCCGCTCAAGTTATAAGTCTCATGAAGGCTGGTCAATTTGATCTCGTGAAATGGACGAGCAACTCGCAAACTGCGTTAGAGTCGATTCCACCGTCGCACCGATTGTCTTCGGTTAAGGAATTCGATGAAAGTGATACGCACAAGGTGCTTGGTTTAAGCTGGTCGCCCGCATCTGATACGTTTAGTTTGAAAATTAGTTCGACCCCGCAAACTTGTACTAAACGCATTATCCTGTCGTGTGTGGCACGGATATGGGACGTAATGGGATTCGTAGCTCCTGTCGTTTTGTACGCCAAACTACTTATAAAGGAGCTTTGGCTTTCCAATTGTGATTGGGACGACACCGCGCCCGACAACATTGCTAAGTTGTGGGCTCGCTTTAGAAAAGAACTTTCTGTGCTTGACCAAATACAAATTCCGCGTCATGTAGGTATATCGCAACATAGTGTTGTTACGGTAGTAGGCTTCGCGGACGCTAGTGAGAGGGCGTATGGAGGAGTAGTCTACTTTCATGTCTCGAATGTAGGTAAGGTTTCAATTAGCCTTATAAGCGCGAAATCAAAGGTCTCTCCCCGTAAGGTCGTCTCTCTGGCACGCCTCGAGCTATGCGCTTTACTATTGTTAGTTAGATTGATCACCTCTATCGCCAATGCTTGTAGTAGTCGCATTAATATTAGTAGAATTTTAGCTTTTTCGGACTCAACAGTCGCTTTGTGTTGGGCCCACTCTTCGCCCCATCGTTGGGACACATTCGTCGCTAATAGAGTGGCAAAAATTCAATCTGAATTGGCGCCACATAATCTCTTTCACGTTGCTGGCACCGACAACCCAGCCGATTGTCTCTCTCGTGGTAGTCCTTATGACTGAGAATGCTCCTCCTTTACATTGGCCTCTGGGAGTAGTAGATGAAATTTTTCCCGATGCCCGCGGGATAACTCGTGTTGTACGGGTTAAAACTGCAACCGGATCGTATCTGCGCCCGGTTGTTCGCCTCTGCCCTCTGCCTAGCCAGCAGTAGGCACGAGTTCCAATCTATGTTTATATTTTAGTTGTTATTTCACAAACCTAGATTTAGATTAGACATTAGATTTGTTCCACATTTTCGTTTCGAAGGTAACCCTTCAAGCCGGGGGGAATGGTTGCGCCGAAGTAGAAACTGTATTTTTGACACGGAAACACACTCCTTTTATACCCGTCTCCTCTTCCGCACTAACCATAGATGTAGCTTCCGTCCGCCATTTGTGAAATATAGACACTCAGTCTCGCTTTGAACTAGCCAGCGTGATGACGGACCGCGCTCGCGTCTCTCAAAAATGATTAATATTTGTTACATTTTACCGCTTCATAGACCTTTACCGATCGGATTGTGCCTCTCGTGTGTTTCTCAAGTGATCTGGTGATGCTGACGGCAGCTCCTGAGCAAGGAAGAGAAGATCCGTGTACCGGCTGCGATGAAAACACGTGTGTCGTGAAGGTTAGTGCATCCTCTCCTAATTTCTCGGGTTGCATTCATTGCTTGGATCACTCCCGCGGCAACCCGACCACCTGTCTTTTGTGTGTAAAGCGTCAATGGAACAGTTAGCTACTTCCCGCAATACAGTCCATTACCGCACGGCCATGCGCCACCATTGGGTATTTCACAAATTTCGGTAACCTATCTTTTAGATGTATTTAATGTCTGTTAAAGATTGTTCATCATTTTCCCATAAAATCTTATTAATTAGAAGAAACACATTTTCACTTTCTTAGCTTAAAGAGTGTGCGAAAAGCGGTCGCTCACGTGACACTCTGCGCCTGACGTCATTAAATAATATCTACGAAGAGACCAACCAACGAAAGTTTCCGTTACGCTAAGTAAATTTTTTATAGTTACGTCACGCGAACCGTCAACAGATTATTGCGTTTTGCCTCATGAGAAATACAGATACAAAATCTAAATTTCATTTTTTTTTTTTTTTTGTACATTTTGTATAGTTATTATTTACGTATAAGATATCATATTCAATACATTTCGTATTTAATTGTAATAGTTGTCAAATACCCAATTACAATATTTTATTTGGGTGGCAATATTAGAGAAAATATTTAATATTGAAGCTTATTTGTAAGGTTCTTTAAATTTATAAAAGCCTTTTTGGCAAAGTTTATTGGCATTTACTAGGCTTATGAACTTATAAAGAGGTAGATTTGATTCATTTAAGAAGCTAATTACATGGCCTATGTCCAGTAGTGGACTGTGTCGTTCTGACTCGCAGAAGGTACATACATAATATTGGTAAGAAATTTACCTAATTCCACTTCAGGGTTTGTGTTCTTTTTAGGCAGGAACGCTCTTGTATCTGGAACCCTGATATCCATCACATAGCCATGAATCCAAATATTCAACTTATGGGACTGACTGCTGTCAGACCTGTAAACTCGAATGGAAACTATACCAGAGCGACCCCGCATCAGCAGAAACCCTCATCTGTCAATTAAGTGATGTCATTAGCATTCCATATTACTTATTTTTGGATTTATAAATGGAGTAAAAAATATTTATTTAAAAAAAATGGAATGGTATACATACCTTTACGTAAGTCATCTCGTTTTTTCTGACAGTTGATATGTTGTAGCATCATAGAGAGCATAATGCTGATCTCCTCAACTGCCAGGACTTTGACAGCAACGTACTGACCCGGACGGGATATCTGCCATAGTTCCGTTACTCTGTCACCCTAATAAACAAACAGAATATATTTTTGAAATGGGGCAGTAAGCGTAAGTAATATGCCTTTATTATTATTGCTATCCATAATAAATAAAAAAAAAGATTTTATTTTTGGAATGTGCGATCATCAGTTTATTTCTGTGTTTTGAGGAGTAATTTTTGTTATAAAAAAACTTCAAAATTCTGTGTCGTTCTAATTCTAATTTCAAATAAAGTAGGTATTGTCGTTCATACCAACCTCCATGGTAGATTTCAACATATTAGAAGGAGTAGGATAGAGGAGTCCAGGCTCTAAAGCGCAAGGTACCTTAACCATTGTTACTACAGCAAAATGTTTGTAGGAGACCTTCCTTACCATTTTGAGATACTTTGAACTGCTTTTACAGATTTTGACAAAATCATACTGTCAACATGAGAAGACAGAATTCTACAAAAACGTTTCCCATATATTTCAGCCAGAGAATCAAGTTTTTACAATGGTCAATTGCGGCAAGGATTGACAGAAAAGTAAATAAAAATAATTTTTACCAACAAATTTCAAATTTGATGCGAAAATCTTTGTCAGAGTATTAGTTAGTAAGAGCTGAGAAAATTCCTATTAAATTCTTTTAAATACTATTACTAACTATATCAAAAAATTCACTGTCAATTTTATACACTTTTTATATACTGTTTATTTAGTATATTATATTTATTTATTTATGAACTAGTGATAAAATGTATAGTCTCTCTATTGAAGCCTTAACTGTCCGTCACTTGTCTTAGCCAGTTATCAAGTCTATTTGTTAATCCATTTATTGTGGTTGCAGCAATAACGTATCTGGCATTAAGTTCCAATTATGTCATCAAGTTCCTAGCACCTATTGCGTTTTCATCAAAAGCTTGCACTCATGAGTGAGTCACATGGTACCTTTTTAAGATTGATTTATATTGGATTTTACGAGTGAGTCCAACACCGAGCATAAAAGATGCACCAGAGCCTGAGTCATCAATCTGTAGGCGTAATAGGTACCTTGCATGGGAAGTTATCTTGTAATAAAAACTATATACTAACCTTATCGTTAATATATGCCTCGAGCTGCTTGTTATACGGTTCACTAATGTGACACGCCATATCCGACCCAATAATACGGCATGGTAGACTGATCACTACCTTTGTTTCGAAGACATTTTTCATTCTTCCGAGGATTAAGATTCCTTCTTTGATTGTCTAGAAAATGAAAAAAATTAGAGTTTATTAACATACAGCATTTTATTAATTTGTTTGAACATGTTAATCTCAGGAACTTCAGATTCTAATTGAAAAATACTTTTTGGTGTTGAATAGTTCGTTTAAGGAGGAAGATTATAGGCTATATATATAGCATCATGTTGTATAATAATATATGTAATTATAAATTTCCACAAATTCAGCAGATTCTCATATTTTATCTGAAAATTTATAAGTGGAGGCCATTTTAGGCACAAAGTTATGCTCAACCCCGTGGTATTAAAAATTATACCACGGGGGAAACCGTGGAGGGCCAGTTAGTGTAAACCTATGATAGGAAGAACTGTTCTTAAACTAATTTTAAGATTATATACCTATAAGTATATAATGTAGCCAATTACTTTGTACCCATTGTAGTCCGAAAATTTAGGCAAAAAAAATAACATACCTTATAACTCAGACCATATGTAATTGTTGGCTTCTTTCCTCCACGAGGTAAGTACTCTGCTGTAGCTTCCATCACGACTTTGTTATAATAATGTAATTAACTTAAAATCACACGACACGACAACGTACACTGTCTACGCACGACAACGTACGACAAGATGCAAACAGTAAATGAGTAAACATAAACAGTGCTCTCGCTCGCTCTCTCGAACGTCACGTCATAGACATATACTCTTTGTCATAGACTAGAGCGAGATCGGTAGAGTTGCCAGCTCAAATCGGTATATTTGTACTCAAAATCGGCATTTGACAAAAAAATACAATATTCAAAATCAAATTCGTTTATTTATTGAAAAAACCTTACAGACTAATTTATAACAATCACACTTAAGTATAATTATTTATTACACCAATATTCTTTGGCCATAGCCGCGGTCATCTTCGAATTAATTTCAAAATCATAACAATTAGCTGTATTAAAGAGTTTCAGTCGACAGCCTATTTCGCTGTTTCGTTTTCAAAAGATTAATATGTGAAAATATGCGTTCAACAAATTAGACAACAAAGGAAACATTTGAATTTCATCACTACGCTTTAGTAAACTTACTTCATCCCAAAATAGTTCTACACCATCAGGAAATGTTTTGATTTGTTCCCAATTTCTTAAAATGCGCCACAACAATATTACTATAACTATAGAAGCAGTTTTGCCAATTTTAACATTTTTAGGATCAATTATGTCTAAACCTTTTATTGGATTATTTTTCAATGGAAACCGCGTGGTTATCTGAACTACTTAGTACCGTATTCGACGCAGCAGCACCATAGTAAGTATACGGCGTAAATATCAATAAAATTTCTGGGATTCTTAAAATCAACATTTTCAATTGGAATTAAATATTTTCTTTTCAAGAAACAATCAAAAATAGTTTTTAATGTTCCAGTTATTTTTTCATATAAATGTTCTGCTTACATTTCTTTATTTAAATAGGTAAATAATGGTAATACAAAATCTAAAAATTCAAAAATAATATCGTAGTGGGATCTTGGAGCTTGTGTAATATATGTTCTGCAGCTAAAGGATGATCATTATTAGAGATTTGGTCTATAAAAAATAGTTTTAGAGCAGAGAGTTGTTCCAATATTCTCTTCACTGCTGCATGTACTGATAACCAGCGTGTTTGAGAGGGGTGAAGTGTTTTATGGACTTTTAAGTCGCAAAGCATTTGAAAGTTTTTAAACTCTGCCGCTCTCTTTGGGCTAGAAGAAAAGTAGTTGTAAATGTATCTTACAATATCCTCTATAAAGCGTGGCAATTTGAAACGATGAAACGAGCGGCAGGCGCGTTTTAAGTATAAAAATGTTGGGAATTTCATTTTGCAGCAATGTTACTACAGAATTAATACGTCCCATCATTATTATCTTTATATGGAATATCATTGCTTCTAAAAAAGTTTACACTGTGTTCAAATAAGAGCTAAAAACAATCTTTAATACGATTCATTTTGTTGTACTAAGATCAGTGGACTTGTCAATAATAAGCGAAAACTTAGTTTGCCCTAAATCTTCACACATAAATTATTAAAACTGTCTTTACCTGTAATATGATCAATTAGGTATGTCATGAGTTTTGGTCGAAGAGCATTTTATTTCTTTTGCTATTTTTGAATCAGGACAAACGGCTTGCATCAGCTTCGGTAGGTGCTCCATAATAGTGAATGGTAGATTGTGTTCAACAACAAACGACGCTAATCTTATTTCACCCGAAATTAAAATAAAAAATTAAAATTATGTAGGTATATCTAGTAGCGATTAGGGTCTGATTATATCCACTGCTTCTATAAACCGATAAGTACAAAACAAAATAATATAACAATGTAAGTAGTATCATAAAAGAAATTAAAAAAATTATCCTTAACCAGTGTATCAGATTTTTGAGTTTTGGTCACAGTAATTGATGATATCTTCGGTTGTGATTTTATATTCTTTGATGATACTGAGTGTGCTTGTGACGAACTATGTTTCTTTATAGCGTCTTTTCCTGATGTGATGTTGATATTTTTATTACAACTCTTACAATAGGCATGGCTTTCGCCTTTACGACTATCTTGCAGCCAGCCTGGAAATTGTTCTTCCCATACTTTTCTATAATATTGTAGATATATTTTTCTTCTTACACTCACACTTGTGCTTGGCTCCTCGTCAGACGACATTTTAACTTAATGATCTGATTTTGTAGGCACTCTTTAGGTTATGTACTCTCTCTTCAAAGCTAAGAAAATTAATGAAAAACTAAACCAGAATTCCTGTTTATATACACTAGACAGGTAAATTCCCAAGCAGGAAGTCCCTTAATAACACCGAATTGTAGGATACAAGGGTATTCCCCAAAATATATGGAACATTGTGCACTAGGTTCATACTATTAGGGGCTTCCCCGTAACGTAAAACATAAATAAAAAGGGTTGCCAACTTAAAAGTGTAAAATCGGTAGAAACATCGGGTAAACTTCTATGTTTTCTCAGAAATCGTAGAAAAATCGTTATATTTTGGTATTTCGATAGAACAGAGCCCATATCGGTAGAAATACCAAAAAATCGGTAGGTTCGAGACCACTGCTTATTATTCACAACTAAAATTATATTTTTGACAATTTCGACAGATGTAGTGTGACCATGCTAAAAATTTATTATCTACCAAGGATGCTTTTCATAGTACAAAATTAAAAGTATTACATTTATTTACAGATATCGAAAATGAATCCGGAAACCCTAAAAGTATTACGACTACATGAACATCCGCAGTATCTAAAGCCATGTTGTGAACTAATAAATGATGAATGGCCGCGCAGTGAAACGGGGAGGATGATGTCGCTACGGGCTTCCGGCAACCACCTTCCTACCAGTCTAATTATTATTAACGATAAGAAATATCTTTTAGGATACTGTAAATTAACTGCTATACCAAGTATACCTGACAGTTGTTTTATAGAAACCGTAGTTATTAATAAGTTAATGCGTGGACAGAAACTTGGAAGTTAGTTACCTGATGAGGCAAGTGGAACAATATTGTATAAACGTGCTGAAGTTGAAAATGCTACATTTATCTACAAAAGGACAAGAAGATTTCTATACGAAATTAGGATATGTAGTATGTGAACCAGTGTCAATGTATGGCACGCGTTTGATAAATAATAAACCGATACCAGTAGCTAATAAAATTCAAAATAAAGTGCCAGAAAATAATGCTACTCAAGCAAATGGGCCATGCCCGCCGCCACTCCCACCCCCACCGATGCCCAAACCGAGTTTGGTGCCTACCAATGCAGTTAAATCATCGAAAACTTATATGTTTAAGTATTTGCAAATGCTATAATAATAAATTCAAATTTCTATCAATTAATATGTCGTTCCTTCTCTTAGTAACGTAACATGTCTTGTGGATAGATAATTGTGAATGTGTGAATTTGTATAAAGTTAAGGTTTATAAAGAATACAATCGTTATTAAAAATTTCCTTTATTTATTTGTTAAAACTTGGCTTTTTCTAAGTACTGCATTGCTCGCCATTTTACTTGGGCCACTTCTTCTGGTGTACCAAACTTTTCCTCTACTTCGATCCATTTTTTGTAAAGGATTTTCATTTTTCGAGCTGGCAACTTTTGTGATGTCATTCGTTCCATTACTTGCCTGTAAAATAAGCATAATCTTAAGAAAATACAAGATAGCTCAGATCTGTACTACACCAGAATACTAACTATTAATTAACGATACATATACGTGCAATAGATTAAAATAGTTTCGACACTATTAACATGAACTAAGTTGCAAGTATAAACTTTACAAGTTAAAATAATTAAGAGATTCGCGAAAATTAATAAACTGACGAACATTAAAAAAAAGTGTAGGTACATTCCTGTATAGTAAACTCACTTACTACTGCTGGGCAGTAGCGCCCCGATATCATAAGGAAATTCAGTATATTGCTTCTTAAAGCCATTAAAACAGTTAAAGATATTAAGTGATCCTAGAGAAAGCAAGGCTCTAACAACTTCTATATACTTGTTAACAATTCCTCACCTAACATGGTCCACATCGCCGCTCTTGAGCAGCATATCCACATAAGTTGAAGTCACGTCGACCCTCTGCGGGTACACGGTTAGTACTTGCTGGAACAACGCCTCCGCACGCTCGTAGTCGCCATACGTTAGCTCTAAAAGTGCAAACTGGACTAGCACTTTCACGTCTGTTAAGAAAAATGATACGTCAATTAGACTTCGCCTTGCCTGATGGTAGAGGGTCACCATTACTTACATATATGTATATAGCATGTGACAACGGTGACACTCAAAGTTTATTGTATCAATAATATAATAATAGATTGTATGAGTACAACTCCGAGTCTGGGGTCCGATTTACCAATCTAACTGCTAATTTGGTCGAACTCGATATTTTCCGTGAAGCGACTGCCATCTGACCTCCACAACTATAAGGCGATATCATAGCATTACAGTTTGACTAGTTGTTGGATTTTTTAGGGCTCCAACTACCCATAACGACTGCCATGGATGTCCGTATGGCAGCCGGGACCGGCGGCACAACTAGCTAGACCAATGCAAATATTCATATTCATGCACTGAGCGGGGATTGAACCCGCTTCTCCTGCGTAGAGGCCGCGTTTACTACCACCAAGTCACAGATACTGTCTGTGTGTGTGTGTGTGTGTGTGTGTGAAATGATCCGAATGTTGTAAAAATATTTAATATCAAACTTTTTATACTTACGTTCATTCTTCTCAAGCATAGCAATTGCTCTTTGCATGACCTGTGTAGGACAAATAAATGCTCATTATTACCGTTACTTTGTTCATAATATAAATAAATAGATTTTACATTATTAGAAGCCTACAAACTATAAGTGTGGCTATCAGTGGCAAGTCTACAATATTCCTGCTTTACGCTTATTACCCAATGAGTAGACACACTACTTGTTTATCCCAATAGTCAACGACAAGATTAACAAACACCCCTGACGTAAGAAACAGGATTATAGACTCGAAGACAAGCACCAGCGAAGGTGACGCCATCTGAGATTAGTTTAGTCTGTGCTTCCCCATTATTATAAATGTTATTCAGTCTTGTATATAGATGCGAGCAATATTAAACTATCGCCACTGATATATACATCTGCCTGAGGTTAGCGTACGATGTCTATCATTATATCGGGCGGTGAGTAGGGTGGCCAGCCAGCTCACTGGAGAGTTTTTGTGCTGTCAGTTGAAAGACCAAAAGCTTGCCCTGCTTTGTCTTTTACACTGACGGCACAGAAACTTTCAATGCTTGCAGGGTTGCGTCCATAGGCCACGGTGACCACTTTCTATCAGGTGGGCCGTGTGCTTGGCTGCCACCTAAGTGGTATAAAAAAAAAAAACAAATTCTCTCAATAAAAATCTAAATCATGCTTAAAAACCTCACCTGTCGGGCTTTATCTACTAGTCCGAGTTTGAAGCAAGCGATTCCACTCTTAATGTAGGTATTCGGATCCCATCTGTATTTCCTCATCATCAGATCGACCAGCGCTGACAACTCTTGATGTTTACAAGTCTCCACGTAGATGCCCAGCACCTTAGAGTGGACTTTAAACGGTTCATTTATTTGCAGAGCTCCTTCTAACATCCTTTGTTGTGACTCCTGGTAGCGATAAAAATAAAATGTTAAATATTTATTTGACTAACTGTTGACTGCGGAATGTGAAATGCCCTTTAGCGTAAAAAGTAACCAATTATCAAGTGAATTATATACTTATTTGACATCTTAATTGCATACCAGTGTGTAAAAAGTGTGAAGATATAAAGATTACGCAAAAGGAAGTATCAAAAAAATAAATATTCTAAAGTCATGAGCATTGATAATGTACTACAATTCTAAATATTGGTATCATTTCCACTAATAATACAATTTACAAACATATATAGTTATAGAATAACGTGTCAATCTTATCTATTAAAAAGATTAGATTAAATTTACATTTAAGGGTCGCCTGGGATTACAGATGTACTAGAAATGTATTTTTATTTCGAGTATTGTATTTTCGTTATCATGTTTGGTGGGATCCCAGTGTTATTATTAGAAGATTAACTACTAAAGTGGTAGATTTTTAGTAAACATATATTTTTATATTTCATTTATTATAAATAAATTAAACTATCAATTATTAATAGTGTTATAAGTGGTTGCTGATATTTAGTGGTTTAAGTACAGAGTTTAAAGAGCAGGGTTTAGAAACTGAATTGAATGTTTATTATTATTTCATAAATGTATTAAGTAAGGCAACGCCGCTAGTATCATGGGCACCTTTGCGCCGGGAACGATACGAAGCGGGTTATTTGACTTGACATAATATGACAAAATCTGTATTTGCTAACAATTATGTAACATTTTTATTGTTTATATGTGGGATTTTATTAATATAAAAAAATGAGTTAGTAAATTTGTACAAAAGTTTAAAAAAAACACATAATATGTATTGAACACTAAAAAAAAATATTATTTAAATTTACTTAGGTTGAAGTTCATTAATCAAAATTCATTTATTTAATGTATTAATGTAATATGATTTTTATAAATTATAATATTACTTCAATGATTGTAAAACTATCCAAAATATTTATTTTAGAAACTCACTCTAAAGACTAGAAACCGAAATTGAGCCGCTAGTTAGTTACTTAGCCTAGTTTATTTCTAATATGTGTTTTTTTTTAATAAAAAATCCCTACAAGATAGTTTACCTTTAGTTAAGTACCTAACCGAATGGAGGATAGGCTCTCATCAGCAAAACCATTTTAATAAATATACTTTCCCATTATTAAATAACATTAATATGTTACTTAAAAACCATCGCAATTATTAACACCATAATTTATTTGTTCAAATAGGATATTTGTTTTTTTTTTCTCTCAAAATATAGATAAGTAAAAGTTGTCGCGCCAATTTGACAAACGTTAAATGAATCAAAAATGGCGGTGCAATATATGAATTAGGCTGGCCCTACATATCCGGAATGTCACTCTGTTTTCATAACATAACCTGAATTTCAAAAAGGAAAAACATAAAGTAACTTAACTAAAGTACTATGTTCCTTTTGGTAAGATACTCTGCTATGTTTAGTACTTTTCATTTAAAAACTCAGTTTATTAACTACTAGTAGTTTGTTTTTTTAAATCATGTTTGTTTAAAAAGACACATCAATCAAGATTGTTCCTAATCAAACAGAGTAAGTTTATGAAATTTACCTAAAATTAAGGCTTCATTAAATATACAACTATTATGTTCCAGCTCTCACCTTGGTCCCAAATCGATTCTCGAAGTAGATCATGCCGAGGGAGATATTCAACTTCTCCTCCTCTTCCCGGAACGAGATGGTCTTCAGCGCCTTCCGGCCAACGGCGCGGGCTTTATCCAACTCCGTAGCCTATAGAAATGGTATACATTACTTAACCACTGTCTCATCACTTATCACCACTGATTCAGTATCCTAATGTGCGGTATGAAAGGAACTTCATCCCACGCACACCCAAGCTGTGGAATTGTGTCCTTGCTGCGGTTTTCTCAAGCGCCTACAATAAGAGGTGCTTCTAAACAGGCATTAGAAGGTTTCTTCAGGGTCGGCAGCGCGAGTGTGAAGCCTTTGATGTTGCACACGTCCATAGGCCACGGTAACCACTTCCCATCAGGTGTGTTTCTCTGCCACCTAACTGTTATATAAAAAAAGGTCTGACTTTTCATCCCCGACGCGGCTTGTTGACAAACCCGCAGCTATAGGAATAGTTGAGACTACGAGTTCCTAATGGGTGTGCCAAGAGAGGCAGCTGTACAATGGGAGAGAAATAGTTTACCTGTAAATGGAAGGCCATATAAGCGATCCACAGCTGGCTGCAGTTAGGGTTGGCTAGCAGCGCCCTCTCGAACTGTTCACTAGACCGCGGCTGCGACTCACTCTCGATGGCTCTATTCTCCATCTCCCTCACTCTCTCTTCCTCTTCTCTCACTTTCGCGAGTTTCTCTGCCACTGTTAACTCCTTCCGTTTCTTTTTTGGCTGTTCTTTTTTATGTTTATCTTTTTTTACCCTTTTATCTTTTATTGTCACTTCTAATTCAGATTCTGTATTTGATCCGGCTATATCTTCGGATTCTAATTTACGTTTCTTTTCCTTTTTGCTTGTATCTGTGACTTCATTTATTATTGCCGACTCTGGTTTTTCCTTTTTAGCAACTTTTTCCGTAACTTCACCATCGTCCGTTGTATCTGGTTGTTCCACTTCATCCATCATAGAGTCTACCTGTGTTTCTTCCTTTTCCCCTTTACTCTTTTTGACTTTATTTTCTTTAACTTCATCCTCTGTAGATTCTACATTTTTAGCTGGCCAAAAAGGTACTGTAGTCAGGCTGCCGGTCATTATTTTATTAGCTTCGGGGTCCACCTTCAATATTGTGCAGTTTACCTAAAAATATATACATACCATTAGTTACTACGAACGAGAAAGAAGGAACACTCGAAATAAAACCCTGTACCACTCCGTCTGGCCAGCGTGGAAACAGTATGCCAAAATCTCTAAATATTGGGAGAGGCCTGAGCAGTGAATTGCGATAAGCTAATCAATCGAGCTACTACAATTATTTGATGAATATCCACAATTGTTTAACTTTTTTATAATACCAATTGGTTGGCAGACAAGAACACGGCCCACCTGATGGAAAGTGGTTACCGTGGTCTATGGACGTGTGCAACACCAAGGGAGTCACACTCGCGCTGCCAACCCAGTAAGCACAAGAGTTTCTGTGCCTGTTTCAAACTATTGTATAATTCGCAGTCGCAGGACTCTTGCGACCGGTGGATAATGACCCGTTTTGACATGTTTTCTCTGCAGAAACAACATACCGTATCAACAAGAAACTCGAGTGTAGAAGCCGGCAGTAGCGGCGAGTTGGTCTTCTGCCGCTGCAGGTTGTTCTGCAACGTTGCCAGCTCGCTGGACAGAGACACCACGCCGCCGTCCGACAGCGACTTGACAACGCACCACGTTGGTACCCCCACGTCTAGAAAAAAAAGATTGAAAAGTCGTTAAATTAAATATTCTTATCGCTATTCGCTAAATCAATATTCTATTAAATAGACTTACTCTTCACTAGTGTCTCTAAAGTTAAGAAAGCATTATGTCATCACTACTTTGTTGACTGAGTAATTTTCTTTTATTGCTTACTATACCTAATAACTCTTAATATAGATGTGAAATTGGTAGTAAAAAGAAAAAAAAAGCCAATATATCATCAAATTTAAACGACATGTTATTGGTGAAAACTTGTAAATGGCCTTCAATATGTTATGTATTTCATTTTCACCCACTGTTACTTTTTAGCTGAAGTTTTCCTAAAATGTTAAAATAAAATAAAGTCTAGGAGGTGGCACAAATTGTTCAAAGTTCTGACTTGAACTTCTTAAAGTTACTTAATCTGTCAATTGCCATTAAAACAGCAATTACAAAAAGGTAAACAAACTAATCTAATGTTTAGTACCACCGTTACAATGAGGTCTCGTCCTGAGAAGACTCTGGTTAAAACTCAACGGGCTGTTTTTCACATGTTTTTTACAATTTCATTTAATTGGGTATTTCACAAATTTCGGTAACCTATCTTTTAGATGTATTTAATGTCTGTTAAAGATTGTTCATCATTTTCCCATAAAATCTTATTAATTAGAAGAAACACATTTTCACTTTCTTAGCTTAAAGAGTGTGCGAAAAGCGGTCGCTCACGTGACACTCTGCGCCTGACGTCATTAAATAATATCTACGAAGAGACCAACCAACGAAAGTTTCCGTTACGCTAAGTAAATTTTTTATAGTTACGTCACGCGAACCGTCAACAGATTATTGCGTTTTGCCTCATGAGAAATACAGATACAAAATCTCAATTTCATTTTATATTTTTTTTTGTACATTTTGTATAGTTATTATTTACGTATAAGATAAATCATATTCAATACATTTCGTATTTAATTGTAATAGTTGCCTAAATTTTCGGACTACAATGGGTACAAAGTAATTGGCTACATTATATACTTATAGGTATATAATCTTAAAATTAGTTTAAGAACAGTTCTTCCTATCATAGGTTTACACTAACTGGCCCTCCACGGTTTCCCCCGTGGTATAATTTTTAATACCACGGGGTTGAGCATAACTTTGTGCCTAAAATGGTCTCCACTTATAAATTTTCAGATAAAATATGAGAATCTGCTGAATTTGTGGAAATTTATAATTACATATATTATTATACAACATGATGCTATATATATAGCCTATAATCTTCCTCCTTAAACGAACTATTCAACACCAAAAAGTATTTTTCAATTAGAATCTGAAGTTCCTGAGATTAACATGTTCAAACAAATTAATAAAATGCTGTATGTTAATAAACTCTAATTTTTTTCATTTTCTAGACAATCAAAGAAGGAATCTTAATCCTCGGAAGAATGAAAAATGTCTTCGAAACAAAGGTAGTGATCAGTCTACCATGCCGTATTATTGGGTCGGATATGGCGTGTCACATTAGTGAACCGTATAACAAGCAGCTCGAGGCATATATTAACGATAAGGTTAGTATATAGTTTTTATTACAAGATAACTTCCCATGCAAGGTACCTATTACGCCTACAGATTGATGACTCAGGCTCTGGTGCATCTTTTTTGCTCGGTGTTGGACTCACTCGTAAAATCCAATATAAATCAATCTTAAAAAGGTACCATGTGAGTCACTCATGAGTGCAAGCTTTTGATGAAAACGCAATAGGTGCTAGGAACTTGATGACATAATTGGAACTTAATGCCAGATACGTTATTGCTGCAACCACAATAAATGGATTAACAAATAGACTTGATAACTGGCTAAGACAAGTGACGGACAGTTAAGGCTTCAATAGAGAGACTATACATTTTATCACTAGTTCATAAATAAATAAATATAATATACTAAATAAACAGTATATAAAAAGTGTATAAAATTGACAGTGAATTTTTTGATATAGTTAGTAATAGTATTTAAAAGAATCTAATACGAATTTTCTCAGCTCTTACTAACTAATACTCTGACAAAGATTTTCGCATCAAATTTGAAATTTGTTGGTAAAAATTATTTTTATTTACTTTTCTGTCAATCCTTGCCGCAATTGACCATTGTAAAAACTTGATTCTCTGGCTGAAATATATGGGAAACGTTTTTGTAGAATTCTGTCTACTCATGTTGACAGTATGATTTTGTCAAAATCTGTAAAAGCAGTTCAAAGTATCTCAAAATGGTAAGGAAGGTCTCCTACAAACATTTTGCTGTAGTAACAATGGTTAAGGTACCTTGCGCTTTAGAGCCTGGACTCCTCTATCCTACTCCTTCTAATATGTTGAAATCTACCATGGAGGTTGGTATGAACGACAATACCTACTTTATTTGAAATTAGAATTAGAACGACACAGAATTTTGAAGTTTTTTTATAACAAAAATTACTCCTCAAAACACAGAAATAAACTGATGATCGCACATTCCAAAAATAAAATCTTTTTTTTTATTTATTATGAATAGCAATAATAATAAAGGCATATTACTTACGCTTACTGCCCCATTTCAAAAATACATTCTGTTTGTTTATTAGGGTGACAGAGTAACGGAACTATGGCAGATATCCCGTCCGGGTCAGTACGTTGCTGTCAAAGTCCTGGAAGTTGAGGAGATCAGCATTATGCTCTCTATGATGCTACAACATATCAACTGTCAGAAAAAACGAGATGACTTACGTAAAGGTATGTATACCATTCCATTTTTTTTAAATAAATATTTTTTACTCCATTTATAAATCCAAAAATAAGTAATATGGAATGCTAATGACATCACTTAATTGACAGATGAGGGTTTCTGCTGATGCGGGGTCGCTCTGGTATAGTTTCCATTCGAGTTTACAGGTCTGACAGCAGTCAGTCCCATAAGTTGAATATTTGGATTCATGGCTATGTGATGGATATCAGGGTTCCAGATACAAGAGCGTTCCTGCCTAAAAAGAACACAAACCCTGAAGTGGAATTAGGTAAATTTCTTACCAATATTATGTATGTACCTTCTGCGAGTCAGAACGATACAGTCCACTACTGGACATAGGCCATGTAATTAGCTTCTTAAATGAATCAAATCTACCTCTTTATAAGTTCATAAGCCTAGTAAATGCCAATAAACTTTGCCAAAAAGGCTTTTATAAATTTAAAGAACCTTACAAATAAGCTTCAATATTAAATATTTTCTCTAATATTGCCACCCAAACAAAATATTGTAATTGGGTATTTGACAACTATTACAATTAAATACGAAATGTATTGAATATGATTTATCTTATACGTAAATAATAACTATACAAAATGTACAAAAAAAAATATAAAATGAAATTGAGATTTTGTATCTGTATTTCTCATGAGGCAAAACGCAATAATCTGTTGACGGTTCGCGTGACGTAACTATAAAAAATTTACTTAGCGTAACGGAAACTTTCGTTGGTTGGTCTCTTCGTAGATATTATTTAATGACGTCAGGCGCAGAGTGTCACGTGAGCGACCGCTTTTCGCACACTCTTTAAGCTAAGAAAGTGAAAATGTGTTTCTTCTAATTAATAAGATTTTATGGGAAAATGATGAACAATCTTTAACAGACATTAAATACATCTAAAAGATAGGTTACCGAAATTTGTGAAATACCCAATTAAATGAAATTGTAAAAAACATGTGAAAAACAGCCCGTTGAGTTTTAACCAGAGTCTTCTCAGGACGAGACCTCATTGTAACGGTGGTACTAAACATTAGATTAGTTTGTTTACCTTTTTGTAATTGCTGTTTTAATGGCAATTGACAGATTAAGTAACTTTAAGAAGTTCAAGTCAGAACTTTGAACAATTTGTGCCACCTCCTAGACTTTATTTTATTTTAACATTTTAGGAAAACTTCAGCTAAAAAGTAACAGTGGGTGAAAATGAAATACATAACATATTGAAGGCCATTTACAAGTTTTCACCAATAACATGTCGTTTAAATTTGATGATATATTGGCTTTTTTTTTCTTTTTACTACCAATTTCACATCTATATTAAGAGTTATTAGGTATAGTAAGCAATAAAAGAAAATTACTCAGTCAACAAAGTAGTGATGACATAATGCTTTCTTAACTTTAGAGACACTAGTGAAGAGTAAGTCTATTTAATAGAATATTGATTTAGCGAATAGCGATAAGAATATTTAATTTAACGACTTTTCAATCTTTTTTTTCTAGACGTGGGGGTACCAACGTGGTGCGTTGTCAAGTCGCTGTCGGACGGCGGCGTGGTGTCTCTGTCCAGCGAGCTGGCAACGTTGCAGAACAACCTGCAGCGGCAGAAGACCAACTCGCCGCTACTGCCGGCTTCTACACTCGAGTTTCTTGTTGATACGGTATGTTGTTTCTGCAGAGAAAACATGTCAAAACGGGTCATTATCCACCGGTCGCAAGAGTCCTGCGACTGCGAATTATACAATAGTTTGAAACAGGCACAGAAACTCTTGTGCTTACTGGGTTGGCAGCGCGAGTGTGACTCCCTTGGTGTTGCACACGTCCATAGACAACGGTAACCACTTTCCATCAGGTGGGCCGTGTTCTTGTCTGCCAACCAATTGGTATTATAAAAAAGTTAAACAATTGTGGATATTCATCAAATAATTGTAGTAGCTCGATTGATTAGCTTATCGCAATTCACTGCTCAGGCCTCTCCCAATATTTAGAGATTTTGGCATACTGTTTCCACGCTGGCCAGACGGAGTGGTACAGGGTTTTATTTCGAGTGTTCCTTCTTTCTCGTTCGTAGTAACTAATGGTATGTATATATTTTTAGGTAAACTGCACAATATTGAAGGTGGACCCCGAAGCTAATAAAATAATGACCGGCAGCCTGACTACAGTACCTTTTTGGCCAGCTAAAAATGTAGAATCTACAGAGGATGAAGTTAAAGAAAATAAAGTCAAAAAGAGTAAAGGGGAAAAGGAAGAAACACAGGTAGACTCTATGATGGATGAAGTGGAACAACCAGATACAACGGACGATGGTGAAGTTACGGAAAAAGTTGCTAAAAAGGAAAAACCAGAGTCGGCAATAATAAATGAAGTCACAGATACAAGCAAAAAGGAAAAGAAACGTAAATTAGAATCCGAAGATATAGCCGGATCAAATACAGAATCTGAATTAGAAGTGACAATAAAAGATAAAAGGGTAAAAAAAGATAAACATAAAAAAGAACAGCCAAAAAAGAAACGGAAGGAGTTAACAGTGGCAGAGAAACTCGCGAAAGTGAGAGAAGAGGAAGAGAGAGTGAGGGAGATGGAGAATAGAGCCATCGAGAGTGAGTCGCAGCCGCGGTCTAGTGAACAGTTCGAGAGGGCGCTGCTAGCCAACCCTAACTGCAGCCAGCTGTGGATCGCTTATATGGCCTTCCATTTACAGGTAAACTATTTCTCTCCCATTGTACAGCTGCCTCTCTTGGCACACCCATTAGGAACTCGTAGTCTCAACTATTCCTATAGCTGCGGGTTTGTCAACAAGCCGCGTCGGGGATGAAAAGTCAGACCTTTTTTTATATAACAGTTAGGTGGCAGAGAAACACACCTGATGGGAAGTGGTTACCGTGGCCTATGGACGTGTGCAACATCAAAGGCTTCACACTCGCGCTGCCGACCCTGAAGAAACCTTCTAATGCCTGTTTAGAAGCACCTCTTATTGTAGGCGCTTGAGAAAACCGCAGCAAGGACACAATTCCACAGCTTGGGTGTGCGTGGGATGAAGTTCCTTTCATACCGCACATTAGGATACTGAATCAGTGGTGATAAGTGATGAGACAGTGGTTAAGTAATGTATACCATTTCTATAGGCTACGGAGTTGGATAAAGCCCGCGCCGTTGGCCGGAAGGCGCTGAAGACCATCTCGTTCCGGGAAGAGGAGGAGAAGTTGAATATCTCCCTCGGCATGATCTACTTCGAGAATCGATTTGGGACCAAGGTGAGAGCGGGAACATAATAGTTGTATATTTAATGAAGCCTTAATTTTAGGTAAATTTCATAAACTTACTCTGTTTGATTAGGAACAATCTTGATTGATGTGTCTTTTTAAACAAACATGATTTAAAAAAACAAACTACTAGTAGTTAATAAACTGAGTTTTTAAATGAAAAATACTAAACATAGCAGAGTATCTTACCAAAAGGAACATAGTACTTTAGTTAAGTTACTTTATGTTTTTCCTTTTTGAAATTCAGGTTATGTTATGAAAACAGAGTGACATTCCGGATATGTAGGGCCAGCCTAATTCATATATTGCACCGCCATTTTTGATTCATTTAACGTTTGTCAAATTGGCGCGACAACTTTTACTTATCTATATTTTGAGAGAAAAAAAAAACAAATATCCTATTTGAACAAATAAATTATGGTGTTAATAATTGCGATGGTTTTTAAGTAACATATTAATGTTATTTAATAATGGGAAAGTATATTTATTAAAATGGTTTTGCTGATGAGAGCCTATCCTCCATTCGGTTAGGTACTTAACTAAAGGTAAACTATCTTGTAGGGATTTTTTATTAAAAAAAACACATATTAGAAATAAACTAGGCTAAGTAACTAACTAGCGGCTCAATTTCGGTTTCTAGTCTTTAGAGTGAGTTTCTAAAATAAATATTTTGGATAGTTTTACAATCATTGAAGTAATATTATAATTTATAAAAATCATATTGCATTAATACATTAAATAAATGAATTTTGATTAATGAACTTCAACCTAAGTAAATTTAAATAATATTTTTTTTTAGTGTTCAATACATATTATGTGTTTTTTTTAAACTTTTGTACAAATTTACTAACTCATTTTTTTATATTAATAAAATCCCACATATAAACAATAAAAATGTTACATAATTGTTAGCAAATACAGATTTTGTCATATTATGTCAAGTCAAATAACCCGCTTCGTATCGTTCCCGGCGCAAAGGTGCCCATGATACTAGCGGCGTTGCCTTACTTAATACATTTATGAAATAATAATAAACATTCAATTCAGTTTCTAAACCCTGCTCTTTAAACTCTGTACTTAAACCACTAAATATCAGCAACCACTTATAACACTATTAATAATTGATAGTTTAATTTATTTATAATAAATGAAATATAAAAATATATGTTTACTAAAAATCTACCACTTTAGTAGTTAATCTTCTAATAATAACACTGGGATCCCACCAAACATGATAACGAAAATACAATACTCGAAATAAAAATACATTTCTAGTACATCTGTAATCCCAGGCGACCCTTAAATGTAAATTTAATCTAATCTTTTTAATAGATAAGATTGACACGTTATTCTATAACTATATATGTTTGTAAATTATTGTATTATTAGTGGAAATGATACCAATATTTAGAATTGTAGTACATTATCAATGCTCATGACTTTAGAATATTTATTTTTTTGATACTTCCTTTTGCGTAATCTTTATATCTTCACACTTTTTACACACTGGTATGCAATTAAGATGTCAAATAAGTATATAATTCACTTGATAATTGGTTACTTTTTACGCTAAAGGGCATTTCACATTCCGCAGTCAACAGTTAGTCAAATAAATATTTAACATTTTATTTTTATCGCTACCAGGAGTCACAACAAAGGATGTTAGAAGGAGCTCTGCAAATAAATGAACCGTTTAAAGTCCACTCTAAGGTGCTGGGCATCTACGTGGAGACTTGTAAACATCAAGAGTTGTCAGCGCTGGTCGATCTGATGATGAGGAAATACAGATGGGATCCGAATACCTACATTAAGAGTGGAATCGCTTGCTTCAAACTCGGACTAGTAGATAAAGCCCGACAGGTGAGGTTTTTAAGCATGATTTAGATTTTTATTGAGAGAATTTGTTATTTTTTTTTATACCACTTAGGTGGCAGCCAAGCACACGGCCCACCTGATAGAAAGTGGTCACCGTGGCCTATGGACGCAACCCTGCAAGCATTGAAAGTTTCTGTGCCGTCAGTGTAAAAGACAAAGCAGGGCAAGCTTTTGGTCTTTCAACTGACAGCACAAAAACTCTCCAGTGAGCTGGCTGGCCACCCTACTCACCGCCCGATATAATGATAGACATCGTACGCTAACCTCAGGCAGATGTATATATCAGTGGCGATAGTTTAATATTGCTCGCATCTATATACAAGACTGAATAACATTTATAATAATGGGGAAGCACAGACTAAACTAATCTCAGATGGCGTCACCTTCGCTGGTGCTTGTCTTCGAGTCTATAATCCTGTTTCTTACGTCAGGGGTGTTTGTTAATCTTGTCGTTGACTATTGGGATAAACAAGTAGTGTGTCTACTCATTGGGTAATAAGCGTAAAGCAGGAATATTGTAGACTTGCCACTGATAGCCACACTTATAGTTTGTAGGCTTCTAATAATGTAAAATCTATTTATATATATTATGAACAAAGTAACGGTAATAATGAGCATTTATTTGTCCTACACAGGTCATGCAAAGAGCAATTGCTATGCTTGAGAAGAATGAACGTAAGTATAAAAAGTTTGATATTAAATATTTTTACAACATTCGGATCATTTCACACACACACACACACACACACACAGACAGTATCTGTGACTTGGTGGTAGTAAACGCGGCCTCTACGCAGGAGAAGCGGGTTCAATCCCCGCTCAGTGCATGAATATGAATATTTGCATTGGTCTAGCTAGTTGTGCCGTCGGTCCCGGCTGCCATACAGACATCCATGGCAGTCGTTATGGGTAGTTGGAGCCCTAAAAAATCCAACAACTAGTCAAACTGTAATGCTATGATATCGCCTTATAGTTGTGGAGGTCAGATGGCAGTCGCTTCACGGAAAATATCGAGTTCGACCAAATTAGCAGTTAGATTGGTAAATCGGACCCCAGACTCGGAGTTGTACTCATACAATCTATTATTATATTATTGATACAATAAACTTTGAGTGTCACCGTTGTCACATGCTATATACATATATGTAAGTAATGGTGACCCTCTACCATCAGGCAAGGCGAAGTCTAATTGACGTATCATTTTTCTTAACAGACGTGAAAGTGCTAGTCCAGTTTGCACTTTTAGAGCTAACGTATGGCGACTACGAGCGTGCGGAGGCGTTGTTCCAGCAAGTACTAACCATGTACCCGCAGTGGGTCGACGTGACTTCAACTTATGTGGATATGCTGCTCAAGAGCGGCGATGTGGACCATGTTAGGTGAGGAATTGTTAACAAGTATATAGAAGTTGTTAGAGCCTTGCTTTCTCTAGGATCACTTAATATCTTTAACTGTTTTAATGGCTTTAAGAAGCAATATACTGAATTTCCTTATGATATCGGGGCGCTACTGCCCAGCAGTAGTAAGTGAGTTTACTATACAGGAATGTACCTACACTTTTTTTTAATGTTCGTCAGTTTATTAATTTTCGCGAATCTCTTAATTATTTTAACTTGTAAAGTTTATACTTGCAACTTAGTTCATGTTAATAGTGTCGAAACTATTTTAATCTATTGCACGTATATGTATCGTTAATTAATAGTTAGTATTCTGGTGTAGTACAGATCTGAGCTTTCTTGTATTTTCTTAAGATTATGCTTATTTTACAGGCAAGTAATGGAACGAATGACATCACAAAAGTTGCCAGCTCGAAAAATGAAAATCCTGTACAAAAAATGGATCGAAGTAGAGGAAAAGTTTGGTACACCAGAAGAAGTGGCCCAAGTAAAACGGCGAGCAATGCAGTACTTAGAAAAAGCCAAGTTTTAACAAATAAATAAAGGAAATTTTTAATAACGATTGTATTCTTTATAAACCTTAACTTTATACAAATTCATACATTCACAATTATCAATCCACAAGACATGTTACGTTACTAAGAGAAGGAACGACATATTAATTGATAGAAATTTGAATTTATTATTATAGCATTTGCAAATACTTAAACATATAAGTTTTCGATGATTTAACTGCATTGGTAGGCACCAAACTCGGTTTGGGCATCGGGTGGGGGTGGGAGTGGCGGCGGGCATGGCCCATTTGCTTGAGTAGCATTATTTTCTGGCACTTTATTTTGAATTTTATTAGCTACTGGTATCGGTTTATTATTTATCAAACGCGTGCCATACATTGACACTGGTTCACATACTACATATCCTAATTTCGTATAGAAATCTTCTTGTCCTTTTGTAGATAAATGTAGCATTTACAACTTCAGCACGTTTATACAATATTGTTCCACTTGCCTCATCAGGTAACTAACTTCCAAGTTTCTGTCCACGCATTAACTTATTAATAACTACGGTTTCTATAAAACAACTGTCAGGTATACTTGGTATAGCAGTTAATTTACAGTGTCCTAAAAGATATTTCTTATCGTTAATAATAATTAGACTGGTAGGAAGGTGGTTGCCGGAAGCCCGTAGCGACATCATCCTCCCCGTTTCACTGCGCGGCCATTCATCATTTATTAGTTCACAACATGGCTTTAGATACTGCGGATGTTCATGTAGTCGTAATACTTTTAGGGTTTCCGGATTCATTTTCGATATCTGTAAATAAATGTAATACTTTTAATTTTGTACTATGAAAAGTAGAAAAGCATCCTTGGTAGATAATAAATTTTTAGCATGGTCACACTACATCTGTCGAAATGGTCAAAAATATAATTTTAGTTGTGAATAATAAGCAGTGGTCTCGAACCTACCGATTTTTTGGTATTTCTACCGATATGGGCTCTGTTCTATCGAAATACCAAAATATAACGATTTTTCTACGATTTCTGAGAAAACATAGAAGTTTACCCGATGTTTCTACCGATTTTACACTTTTAAGTTGGCAACCCTTTTTATTTATGTTTTACGTTACGGGGAAGCCCCTAATAGTATGAACCTAGTGCACAATGTTCCATATATTTTGGGGAATACCCTTGTATCCTACAATTCGGTGTTATTAAGGGACTTCCTGCTTGGGAATTTACCTGTCTAGTGTATATAAACAGGAATTCTGGTTTAGTTTTTCATTAATTTTCTTAGCTTTGAAGAGAGAGTACATAACCTAAAGAGTGCCTACAAAATCAGATCATTAAGTTAAAATGTCGTCTGACGAGGAGCCAAGCACAAGTGTGAGTGTAAGAAGAAAAATATATCTACAATATTATAGAAAAGTATGGGAAGAACAATTTCCAGGCTGGCTGCAAGATAGTCGTAAAGGCGAAAGCCATGCCTATTGTAAGAGTTGTAATAAAAATATCAACATCACATCAGGAAAAGACGCTATAAAGAAACATAGTTCGTCACAAGCACACTCAGTATCATCAAAGAATATAAAATCACAACCGAAGATATCATCAATTACTGTGACCAAAACTCAAAAATCTGATACACTGGTTAAGGATAATTTTTTTAATTTCTTTTATGATACTACTTACATTGTTATATTATTTTGTTTTGTACTTATCGGTTTATAGAAGCAGTGGATATAATCAGACCCTAATCGCTACTAGATATACCTACATAATTTTATTTCTTTATTTTAATTTCGGGTGAAATAAGATTAGCGTCGTTTGTTGTTGAACACAATCTACCATTCACTATTATGGAGCACCTACCGAAGCTGATGCAAGCCGTTTGTCCTGATTCAAAAATAGCAAAAGAAATAAAATGCTCTTCGACCAAAACTCATGACATACCTAATTGATCATATTACAGGTAAAGACAGTTTTAATAATTTATGTGTGAAGATTTAGGGCAAACTAAGTTTTCGCTTATTATTGACAAGTCCACTGATCTTAGTACAACCAAACACTTGTGCTTAGTCGTGAGATATGCGAAAATGAATCGTATTAAAGATTGTTTTTAGCTCTTATTTGAACACAGTGTAAACTTTTTTAGAAGCAATGATATTCCATATAAAGATAATAATGATGGGACGTATTAATTCTGTAGTAACATTGCTGCAAAATGAAATTCCCAACATTTTTATACTTAAAACGCGCCTGCCGCTCGTTTCATCGTTTCAAATTGCCACGCTTTATAGAGGATATTGTAAGATACATTTACAACTACTTTTCTTCTAGCCCAAAGAGAGCGGCAGAGTTTAAAAACTTTCAAATGCTTTGCGACTTAAAAGTCCATAAAACACTTCACCCCTCTCAAACACGCTGCATAATCACAAATCAATATAAACAAATCACATGCAGCAGTGAAGAGAATATTGGAACAACTCTCTGCTCTAAAACTATTTTTTATAGACCAAATCTCTAATAATGATCATCTTTTAGCTGCAGAACATATATTACACAAGCTCCAAGATCCCACTACGATATTATTTTTGAATTTTTAGATTTTGTATTACCATTATTTACCTATTTAAATAAAGAAATGTAAGCAGAACATTTATATGAAAAAATAACTGGAACATTAAAAACTATTTTTGATTGTTTCTTGAAAAGAAAATATTTAATTCCAATTGAAAATGTTGATTTTAAGAATCCCAGAAATTTTATTGATATTTACGCCGTATACTTACTATGGTGCTGCTGCGTCGAATACGGTACTAAGTAGTTCAGATAACCACGCGGTTTCCATTGAAAAATAATCCAATAAAAGGTTTAGACATAATTGATCCTAAAAATGTTAAAATTGGCAAAACTGCTTCTATAGTTATAGTAATATTGTTGTAGCGCATTTTAAGAAATTGGGAACAAATCAAAACATTTTCTGATGGTGTAGAACTATTTTGGGATGAAGTAAGTTTACTAAAGCGTAGTGATGAAATTCAAATGTTTCCTTTGTTGTCTAATTTGTTGAACGCATATTTTCACATATTAATCTTTTGAAAACGAAACAGCGAAATAGGCTGTCGACTGAAACTCTTTAATACAGCTAATTGTTATGATTTTGAAATTAATTCGAAGATGACCGCGGCTATGGCCAAAGAATATTGGTGTAATAAATAATTATACTTAAGTGTGATTGTTATAAATTAGTCTGTAAGGTTTTTTCAATAAATAAACGAATTTGATTTTGAATATTGTATTTTTTTGTCAAATGCCGATTTTGAGTACAAATATACCGATTTGAGCTGGCAACTCTACCGATCTCGCTCTAGTCTATGACAAAGAGTATATGTCTATGACGTGACGTTCGAGAGAGCGAGCGAGAGCACTGTTTATGTTTACTCATTTACTGTTTGCATCTTGTCGTACGTTGTCGTGCGTAGACAGTGTACGTTGTCGTGTCGTGTGATTTTAAGTTAATTACATTATTATAACAAAGTCGTGATGGAAGCTACAGCAGAGTACTTACCTCGTGGAGGAAAGAAGCCAACAATTACATATGGTCTGAGTTATAAGGTATGTTATTTTTTTTGCCTAAATTTTCGGACTACAATGGGTACAAAGTAATTGGCTACATTATATACTTATAGGTATATAATCTTAAAATTAGTTTAAGAACAGTTCTTCCTATCATAGGTTTACACTAACTGGCCCTCCACGGTTTCCCCCGTGGTATAATTTTTAATACCACGGGGTTGAGCATAACTTTGTGCCTAAAATGGCCTCCACTTATAAATTTTCAGATAAAATATGAGAATCTGCTGAATTTGTGGAAATTTATAATTTATTATATATATTATAATTTTTATTATTATATATATTATAATTTGTTATACAACATGATGCTATATATATAGCCTATAATCTTCCTCCTTAAACGAACTATTCAACACCAAAAAGTATTTTTCAATTAGAATCTGAAGTTCCTGAGATTAACATGTTCAAACAAATTAATAAAATGCTGTATGTTAATAAACTCTAATTTATTTCATTTTCTAGACAATCAAAGAAGGAATCTTAATCCTCGGAAGAATGAAAAATGTCTTCGAAACAAAGGTAGTGATCAGTCTACCATGCCGTATTGTTGGGTCGGATATGGCGTGTCACATTAGTGAACCGTATAACAAGCAGCTCGAGGCATATATTAACGATAAGGTTAGTATATAGTTTTTATTACAAGATAACTTCCCATGCAAGGTACCTATTACGCCTACAGATTGATGACTCAGGCTCTGGTGCATCTTTTTTGCTCGGTGTTGGACTCACTCGTAAAATCCAATATAAATCAATCTTAAAAAGGTACCATGTGAGTCACTCATGAGTGCAAGCTTTTGATGAAAACGCAATAGGTGCTAGGAACTTGATGACATAATTGGAACTTAATGCCAGATACGTTATTGCTGCAACCACAATAAATGGATTAACAAATAGACTTGATAACTGGCTAAGACAAGTGACGGACAGTTAAGGCTTCAATAGAGAGACTATACATTTTATCACTAGTTCATAAATAAATAAATATAATATACTAAATAAACAGTATATAAAAAGTGTATAAAATTGACAGTGAATTTTTTGATATAGTTAGTAATAGTATTTAAAGAATCTAATACGAATTTTCTCAGCTCTTACTAACTAATACTCTGACAAAGATTTTCGCATCAAATTTGAAATTTGTTGGTAAAAATTATTTTTATTTACTTTTCTGTCAATCCTTGCCGCAATTGACCATTGTAAAAACTTGATTCTCTGGCTGAAATATATGGGAAACGTTTTTGTAGAATTCTGTCTACTCATGTTGACAGTATGATTTTGTCAAAATCTGTAAAAGCAGTTCAAAGTATCTCAAAATGGTAAGGAAGGTCTCCTACAAACATTTTGCTGTAGTAACAATGGTTAAGGTACCTTGCGCTTTAGAGCCTGGACTCCTCTATCCTACTCCTTCTAATATGTTGAAATCTACCATGGAGGTTGGTATGAACGACAATACCTACTTTATTTGAAATTAGAATTAGAACGACACAGAATTTTGAAGTTTTTTTATAACAAAAATTACTCCTCAAAACACAGAAATAAACTGATGATCGCACATTCCAAAAATAAAATCTTTTTTTTTATTTATTATGAATAGCAATAATAATAAAGGCATATTACTTACGCTTACTGCCCCATTTCAAAAATACATTCTGTTTGTTTATTAGGGTGACAGAGTAACGGAACTATGGCAGATATCCCGTCCGGGTCAGTACGTTGCTGTCAAAGTCCTGGAAGTTGAGGAGATCAGCATTATGCTCTCTATGATGCTACAACATATCAACTGTCAGAAAAAACGAGATGACTTACGTAAAGGTATGTATACCATTCCATTTTTTTTAAATAAATATTTTTTACTCCATTTATAAATCCAAAAATAAGTAATATGGAATGCTAATGACATCACTTAATTGACAGATGAGGGTTTCTGCTGATGCGGGGTCGCTCTGGTATAGTTTCCATTCGAGTTTACAGGTCTGACAGCAGTCAGTCCCATAAGTTGAATATTTGGATTCATGGCTATGTGATGGATATCAGGGTTCCAGATACAAGAGCGTTCCTGCCTAAAAAGAACACAAACCCTGAAGTGGAATTAGGTAAATTTCTTACCAATATTATGTATGTACCTTCTGCGAGTCAGAACGATACAGTCCACTACTGGACATAGGCCATGTAATTAGCTTCTTAAATGAATCAAATCTACCTCTTTATAAGTTCATAAGCCTAGTAAATGCCAATAAACTTTGCCAAAAAGGCTTTTATAAATTTAAAGAACCTTACAAATAAGCTTCAATATTAAATATTTTCTCTAATATTGCCACCCAAACAAAATATTGTAATTGGGTATTTGACAACTATTACAATTAAATACGAAATGTATTGAATATGATTTATCTTATACGTAAATAATAACTATACAAAATGTACAAAAAAAAATATAAAATGAAATTGAGATTTTGTATCTGTATTTCTCATGAGGCAAAACGCAATAATCTGTTGACGGTTCGCGTGACGTAACTATAAAAAATTTACTTAGCGTAACGGAAACTTTCGTTGGTTGGTCTCTTCGTAGATATTATTTAATGACGTCAGGCGCAGAGTGTCACGTGAGCGACCGCTTTTCGCACACTCTTTAAGCTAAGAAAGTGAAAATGTGTTTCTTCTAATTAATAAGATTTTATGGGAAAATGATGAACAATCTTTAACAGACATTAAATACATCTAAAAGATAGGTTACCGAAATTTGTGAAATACCCAATTAAATGAAATTGTAAAAAACATGTGAAAAACAGCCCGTTGAGTTTTAACCAGAGTCTTCTCAGGACGAGACCTCATTGTAACGGTGGTACTAAACATTAGATTAGTTTGTTTACCTTTTTGTAATTGCTGTTTTAATGGCAATTGACAGATTAAGTAACTTTAAGAAGTTCAAGTCAGAACTTTGAACAATTTGTGCCACCTCCTAGACTTTATTTTATTTTAACATTTTAGGAAAACTTCAGCTAAAAAGTAACAGTGGGTGAAAATGAAATACATAACATATTGAAGGCCATTTACAAGTTTTCACCAATAACATGTCGTTTAAATTTGATGATATATTGGCTTTTTTTTTCTTTTTACTACCAATTTCACATCTATATTAAGAGTTATTAGGTATAGTAAGCAATAAAAGAAAATTACTCAGTCAACAAAGTAGTGATGACATAATGCTTTCTTAACTTTAGAGACACTAGTGAAGAGTAAGTCTATTTAATAGAATATTGATTTAGCGAATAGCGATAAGAATATTTAATTTAACGACTTTTCAATCTTTTTTTTCTAGACGTGGGGGTACCAACGTGGTGCGTTGTCAAGTCGCTGTCGGACGGCGGCGTGGTGTCTCTGTCCAGCGAGCTGGCAACGTTGCAGAACAACCTGCAGCGGCAGAAGACCAACTCGCCGCTACTGCCGGCTTCTACACTCGAGTTTCTTGTTGATACGGTATGTTGTTTCTGCAGAGAAAACATGTCAAAACGGGTCATTATCCACCGGTCGCAAGAGTCCTGCGACTGCGAATTATACAATAGTTTGAAACAGGCACAGAAACTCTTGTGCTTACTGGGTTGGCAGCGCGAGTGTGACTCCCTTGGTGTTGCACACGTCCATAGACAACGGTAACCACTTTCCATCAGGTGGGCCGTGTTCTTGTCTGCCAACCAATTGGTATTATAAAAAAGTTAAACAATTGTGGATATTCATCAAATAATTGTAGTAGCTCGATTGATTAGCTTATCGCAATTCACTGCTCAGGCCTCTCCCAATATTTAGAGATTTTGGCATACTGTTTCCACGCTGGCCAGACGGAGTGGTACAGGGTTTTATTTCGAGTGTTCCTTCTTTCTCGTTCGTAGTAACTAATGGTATGTATATATTTTTAGGTAAACTGCACAATATTGAAGGTGGACCCCGAAGCTAATAAAATAATGACCGGCAGCCTGACTACAGTACCTTTTTGGCCAGCTAAAAATGTAGAATCTACAGAGGATGAAGTTAAAGAAAATAAAGTCAAAAAGAGTAAAGGGGAAAAGGAAGAAACACAGGTAGACTCTATGATGGATGAAGTGGAACAACCAGATACAACGGACGATGGTGAAGTTACGGAAAAAGTTGCTAAAAAGGAAAAACCAGAGTCGGCAATAATAAATGAAGTCACAGATACAAGCAAAAAGGAAAAGAAACGTAAATTAGAATCCGAAGATATAGCCGGATCAAATACAGAATCTGAATTAGAAGTGACAATAAAAGATAAAAGGGTAAAAAAAGATAAACATAAAAAAGAACAGCCAAAAAAGAAACGGAAGGAGTTAACAGTGGCAGAGAAACTCGCGAAAGTGAGAGAAGAGGAAGAGAGAGTGAGGGAGATGGAGAATAGAGCCATCGAGAGTGAGTCGCAGCCGCGGTCTAGTGAACAGTTCGAGAGGGCGCTGCTAGCCAACCCTAACTGCAGCCAGCTGTGGATCGCTTATATGGCCTTCCATTTACAGGTAAACTATTTCTCTCCCATTGTACAGCTGCCTCTCTTGGCACACCCATTAGGAACTCGTAGTCTCAACTATTCCTATAGCTGCGGGTTTGTCAACAAGCCGCGTCGGGGATGAAAAGTCAGACCTTTTTTTATATAACAGTTAGGTGGCAGAGAAACACACCTGATGGGAAGTGGTTACCGTGGCCTATGGACGTGTGCAACATCAAAGGCTTCACACTCGCGCTGCCGACCCTGAAGAAACCTTCTAATGCCTGTTTAGAAGCACCTCTTATTGTAGGCGCTTGAGAAAACCGCAGCAAGGACACAATTCCACAGCTTGGGTGTGCGTGGGATGAAGTTCCTTTCATACCGCACATTAGGATACTGAATCAGTGGTGATAAGTGATGAGACAGTGGTTAAGTAATGTATACCATTTCTATAGGCTACGGAGTTGGATAAAGCCCGCGCCGTTGGCCGGAAGGCGCTGAAGACCATCTCGTTCCGGGAAGAGGAGGAGAAGTTGAATATCTCCCTCGGCATGATCTACTTCGAGAATCGATTTGGGACCAAGGTGAGAGCGGGAACATAATAGTTGTATATTTAATGAAGCCTTAATTTTAGGTAAATTTCATAAACTTACTCTGTTTGATTAGGAACAATCTTGATTGATGTGTCTTTTTAAACAAACATGATTTAAAAAAACAAACTACTAGTAGTTAATAAACTGAGTTTTTAAATGAAAAATACTAAACATAGCAGAGTATCTTACCAAAAGGAACATAGTACTTTAGTTAAGTTACTTTATGTTTTTCCTTTTTGAAATTCAGGTTATGTTATGAAAACAGAGTGACATTCCGGATATGTAGGGCCAGCCTAATTCATATATTGCACCGCCATTTTTGATTCATTTAACGTTTGTCAAATTGGCGCGACAACTTTTACTTATCTATATTTTGAGAGAAAAAAAAAACAAATATCCTATTTGAACAAATAAATTATGGTGTTAATAATTGCGATGGTTTTTAAGTAACATATTAATGTTATTTAATAATGGGAAAGTATATTTATTAAAATGGTTTTGCTGATGAGAGCCTATCCTCCATTCGGTTAGGTACTTAACTAAAGGTAAACTATCTTGTAGGGATTTTTTATTAAAAAAAAACACATATTAGAAATAAACTAGGCTAAGTAACTAACTAGCGGCTCAATTTCGGTTTCTAGTCTTTAGAGTGAGTTTCTAAAATAAATATTTTGGATAGTTTTACAATCATTGAAGTAATATTATAATTTATGAAAATCATATTACATTAATACATTAAATAAATGAATTTTGATTAATGAACTTCAACCTAAGTAAATTTAAATAATATTTTTTTTTAGTGTTCAATACATATTATGTGTTTTTTTTAAACTTTTGTACAAATTTACTAACTAATTTTTTTATATTAATAAAATCCCACATATAAACAATAAAAATGTTACATAATTGTTAGCAAATACAGATTTTGTCATATTATGTCAAGTCAAATAACCCGCTTCGTATCGTTCCCGGCGCAAAGGTGCCCATGATACTAGCGGCGTTGCCTTACTTAATACATTTATGAAATAATAATAAACATTCAATTCAGTTTCTAAACCCTGCTCTTTAAACTCTGTACTTAAACCACTAAATATCAGCAACCACTTATAACACTATTAATAATTGATAGTTTAATTTATTTATAATAAATGAAATATAAAAATATATGTTTACTAAAAATCTACCACTTTAGTAGTTAATCTTCTAATAATAACACTGGGATCCCACCAAACATGATAACGAAAATACAATACTCGAAATAAAAATACATTTCTAGTACATCTGTAATCCCAGGCGACCCTTAAATGTAAATTTAATCTAATCTTTTTAATAGATAAGATTGACACGTTATTCTATAACTATATATGTTTGTAAATTGTATTATTAGTGGAAATGATACCAATATTTAGAATTGTAGTACATTATCAATGCTCATGACTTTAGAATATTTATTTTTTTGATACTTCCTTTTGCGTAATCTTTATATCTTCACACTTTTTACACACTGGTATGCAATTAAGATGTCAAATAAGTATATAATTCACTTGATAATTGGTTACTTTTTACGCTAAAGGGCATTTCACATTCCGCAGTCAACAGTTAGTCAAATAAATATTTAACATTTTATTTTTATCGCTACCAGGAGTCACAACAAAGGATGTTAGAAGGAGCTCTGCAAATAAATGAACCGTTTAAAGTCCACTCTAAGGTGCTGGGCATCTACGTGGAGACTTGTAAACATCAAGAGTTGTCAGCGCTGGTCGATCTGATGATGAGGAAATACAGATGGGATCCGAATACCTACATTAAGAGTGGAATCGCTTGCTTCAAACTCGGACTAGTAGATAAAGCCCGACAGGTGAGGTTTTTAAGCATGATTTAGATTTTTATTGAGAGAATTTGTTATTTTTTTTTATACCACTTAGGTGGCAGCCAAGCACACGGCCCACCTGATAGAAAGTGGTCACCGTGGCCTATGGACGCAACCCTGCAAGCATTGAAAGTTTCTGTGCCGTCAGTGTAAAAGACAAAGCAGGGCAAGCTTTTGGTCTTTCAACTGACAGCACAAAAACTCTCCAGTGAGCTGGCTGGCCACCCTACTCACCGCCCGATATAATGATAGACATCGTACGCTAACCTCAGGCAGATGTATATATCAGTGGCGATAGTTTAATATTGCTCGCATCTATACAACGTGTTACAGAAAGGTGTGGTCATATTCGAGGGACGCATTACGTGTGATATAAATAAATTTTCCGCGGGAGTATAAACACCAATTTACTTTGTATCACGTAGATAATTAATTTTCTTTTTTATCGACCATGTGTAAGCTAGTGGAAATTGTCGACAAACGCACAACACTAAAAAACTAACCAGGGCTGCAGCAGCTGCAGCGCGCTGTTACAAATGAACTCTACGGTTTGAACCCGAGTAGGTTTACCAAACGATCGGATTTGATAGGCCCTGTCTCAATATCATATAACTTACTTTGTACCTAAACAATTTTTTTTTTATATCGGGCAAAGAAATTCTGAAACAGCTTAAACTTGTTAAAATAGTATTAAAATAAAACAAAATTTACTTTTAGCAATAATAAAACATTTTTATGTTCCTGAAATCATCCATGCTAAATGTAAGACTTGTCTCAAAGATACCTTAGGTAAAGGTTAACCTACATTCAATACCAGGAGTCGTGGACTATCGAATTTCCAGCCACGCCCCTTAATATTAAACTAATTAAAATTGGTTCCGTACCCAATTTTATTGAAATGTTATGCAAAAAATAAATTTTCGGTTTTTATTCAACTTCGGTGGCAGACAAGCACACGGCCCACCTGATGAGAAGTTAAATAGAACAAAATTCCAAGTTGTTGGGTAGGTACACGATAAATAGAGATGCTTGGTTGCGAATCTCCGAAGCGCAACTGCGCGTGAAGACGGCAGCACACCTCCTCTCCCAAAATCCCGACCGAGGTAGGAATGCCCCTGTAAAGGGATGCTGGGTGACTCTTCATGTGTGCCTGAGTAGCATAGGACACAGTGGAGAGCAGACAAAGCCTCAAAGGGCTGGTTGAGGAGCCGCCCCTTTTCAGGGTAAGATGAGGATATCGTACTTTTCCATACGGAATTAACATGGCAACAGGTTCGAAAACAGGGTTGTTTTCCTCTCGCATCCCCGCACGCTCTCGTCCTTCGAGACCAGCAGGAGGTTGGACAAGGCGGTATTTCCGCCCAATTGAGCAGTCCGACTAGGGAAGTACCTCCGCCCAACAGAATACCGCGGCCATAATAACTTCGTGTTGTGTTAGGGTAGCTAGAGCTCACTGGAGAATTCGTGCTGTCAGTAAGAAAACTAAAGGCATGTCCTGCTTTGTCTTCTACACTGACGGCACAGAAACTCTGTGATTACAGGGTCGGCAGCGCGAGTGCGTTCCCTCTGGTGTTACATACGTTTATAGGCCACGGTAACCAATTTTCATCAGGTGGGCCATGTGCTTGTCTGCCACCTAAGTGGTATAAAAAAGCAGCATCCGCAACACTGTGATCGTTACACGTTTGCCTTAGTTTGAGTTACGTAGTTATTTATTATCGGATTTTTTTGAGATTTGTTTGTTCGTTACGTTTGGGAAACCAGGTGTCATGATAATGCGCACAATGGCGCACAACATAAATAACGGCAGTGTACAAAAATGCACACAGAACTTACTAAGGTATATCATGTCGTACCCGGATAACATAACTCTAAGAGGTCCTTCATAAGTGTTCGTTAAAGTAACATTCATTGCGGTACCCTAAACTATTTCATAAAATTAAAATATCTTCTCTTTCACTCCAAATCGCCACGCCCTTTATTATGATTGGTTCCGTACCAATTTTTATTTAATACAAAACCTTTCCTAAAGCATAAAAAGGTATGGTAAAGTGAACAAAAATATGTTCAAATACCAGGATAACATAAAATGTAAGAGTCGTTTCTTCAAAATTTTTGAAACAAGATTTTACGGTACCCTAAAATAATTGATACGATAAAATCATTTGTTATTTTTTTCCTATACCTAAATAGGGTGAACTGACTAGTATTCGACCATGGTCACAATTTTATTATTTTCTGCATTCTTAGTATCGGATGTATTTCTACTGAATTACATACTCTTTTTTAATAACAATGTTGTTCAGTCAGTGGGTCGTATGTTTGTTTGCCCACCCGTTATTGAATGATACGAAAATCACGGCGTCGAAAAAGTTGTCTCTTACATAACAACAGACAACGAGTAGATTGAATAGTAGCTGCGATTTTTTTTTCAGAGTAAGTACATAACTCTGGTTTTTATTAAATTTGAGCGCGATAGTCCATTCATTGTCCAACCCAAACTCAATGCGAGGGGGTTTCTGCACTTGAAAGAAGCACAAAGTCATAGTTGAAAAATCCAGATTTAAATATTAAAATAAAATTTTTAAATGGACGTAAACCAGTACCTCTACCCTAATTTCATAGGTAACACGTTCGGCCGCGGAGTCCTTTGATGAGACCGCGATGCGTGGCGGCGCTTTTGACACGGACAGTCGGTGCCGCCAAGGACATAATATTTGGCGCCAAAGTGCGTAAAACAGTAGGCATCAATGTTGCCATTACTGATTTTATAAAATCTGTAGATGGCATGTTAAAAATAGTAGAAGCAGCGTAGATTTCAAATGAAAAAGTGGTAAATTTATTAGTAGATTAAAATGTATTTTTACGCGTTTATGCTTTTTAAAAGATAGAAGACGAAATCCGGTTCGTTTGTTTTGCGTCTTGTCACCCGCAGAGTAGGTAAGTCTTGTCATATGCAAAGAAAAATATCGTGAGAATTTGATGTAGTACTTTGGCTCTATCTCCTCTCGGTATGATTAAAACTTGTGATTTTCAGTAGAAAGGCCGACCTTAACCACTGAGCACGAAGCTATCATTTACTTTTCAGTTCAGATTTTTAGCGCGAACAGATAGCAAAATGTACCTAGGCAATGTACTTTTTAGTAGAAATAGAATATTGTTCTGAACAAAGGGATTGATTTAACCATTAATTAGTTAACTGCAGGTTTTTCAGTCATATTTGCCTTAAAAATGAAAGGAAGGTCTGTGGATTTTTCAAAATTCTACGTATTAAATTAGATAATTAGAATTAGATAGATTAATGGTTGGCAACATTCGTATGTACCTACTTGTGCCGACTTCTTTTCTGTAGGTTGTTTACATGTTTATTTGTAGACTAGTTGTTGTTCTGTTGTGCAGTGAAAATGTCGGTTTTTAGTAATAGCGAATATTAGATGATGCTTTGTGTTGGCGCAGCTGATGGTAGCTTGCGAAAAGCTCGTCGGCTGTACAGTGAGATATTTGTGGACGGAAGACTAGAGGGTGACCGTCGGCGGTTTCCCTCTTTAGAGTGTTTTAAGAAGATGGTGAACCGCCTTCAACACACTGGAAGTTTTCGTGGCGACCTTCTACGACGCCCACTGCTTTAGACGATCGTATTCTCGAGCATTTTGAAGTAGACCCGAGTACGAGTAGATACCCGGCGAGCTGGAACGGTTATCGGAGTGAAACCCGTTCATTTCAAGGGGGAAGTTCGCGCGTATTTAAAGATGCGTTTTGATCAGAGGATTGGGCGTGGCGGTGAAGTGAGAGTCGCTTGCCCGGCGAGGTCCCCGGATCTCACTCCGCTCGACTATTTTCTCTGAGGTTACGTGAAGAAAAAGTGTACAGTACAGCATGTGACAGCAGAGAGAATATGGAAGCCCGAATATCAGAGATTTTCAGTAGGTAGCGTAACCCCAGATATGTTTCGAAGCGTGCGTGGTAGCATGTTACGGCATTGAGCAACGAGGTGGTAATTTTGAGCCGTTGCGCATTGCTATAATTTTTTAAACGTAGGTATGCCTTGGAGTTTCACGCATACTGTGGCGTCATAAACTCCATTCATGTGTACATGTACTCGTTATGTTTTTGTGGCCTACATAAGTGATAGTTTAAACTCCTTGTGTCGCGATCGTGAAGTGATAAATTAGTGCGTTCTTATGACTGTACCAGATCAGGTACATCACCGTTTCGCTGTAAGGAGAACACGCCCCGGTAAGTGATAGTCAAAATATCTCTGATGTAACCTGTATCTAACTATACCTACGCTTGGTAGGCCGGCTACCAGGCGCACAGCTGAGATTAGAGATTTTGCAGAGGTTATTGAACTCAATTGAACTTATCGCGAAAGAACAAAATACAATAGTGTTGTGACCTACCGCTTTTGCTAAATATCGAAAATTTTAACGAATTTAACAATTTTGTAAGACGACTAACGATGTCATCACTTTATTACTATTTGTACATTGGCCGGTGCATATCGACTGGTTATCAGGCATGTGTAACGACCCTTAAATATGACCACACCTTTCTGTAACACCCTGTATACAAGACTGAATAACATTTATAATAATGGGGAAGCACAGACTAAACTAATCTCAGATGGCGTCACCTTCGCTGGTGCTTGTCTTCGAGTCTATAATCCTGTTTCTTACGTCAGGGGTGTTTGTTAATCTTGTCGTTGACTATTGGGATAAACAAGTAGTGTGTCTACTCATTGGGTAATAAGCGTAAAGCAGGAATATTGTAGACTTGCCACTGATAGCCACACTTATAGTTTGTAGGCTTCTAATAATGTAAAATCTATTTATATATATTATGAACAAAGTAACGGTAATAATGAGCATTTATTTGTCCTACACAGGTCATGCAAAGAGCAATTGCTATGCTTGAGAAGAATGAACGTAAGTATAAAAAGTTTGATATTAAATATTTTTACAACATTCGGATCATTTCACACACACACACACACAGACAGTATCTGTGACTTGGTGGTAGTAAACGCGGCCTCTACGCAGGAGAAGCGGGTTCAATCCCCGCTCAGTGCATGAATATGAATATTTGCATTGGTCTAGCTAGTTGTGCCGTCGGTCCCGGCTGCCATACGGACATCCATGGCAGTCGTTATGGGTAGTTGGAGCCCTAAAAAATCCAACAACTAGTCAAACTGTAATGCTATGATATCGCCTTATAGTTGTGGAGGTCAGATGGCAGTCGCTTCACGGAAAATATCGAGTTCGACCAAATTAGCAGTTAGATTGGTAAATCGGACCCCAGACTCGGAGTTGTACTCATACAATCTATTATTATATTATTGATACAATAAACTTTGAGTGTCACCGTTGTCACATGCTATATACATATATGTAAGTAATGGTGACCCTCTACCATCAGGCAAGGCGAAGTCTAATTGACGTATCATTTTTCTTAACAGACGTGAAAGTGCTAGTCCAGTTTGCACTTTTAGAGCTAACGTATGGCGACTACGAGCGTGCGGAGGCGTTGTTCCAGCAAGTACTAACCGTGTACCCGCAGAGGGTCGACGTGACTTCAACTTATGTGGATATGCTGCTCAAGAGCGGCGATGTGGACCATGTTAGGTGAGGAATTGTTAACAAGTATATAGAAGTTGTTAGAGCCTTGCTTTCTCTAGGATCACTTAATATCTTTAACTGTTTTAATGGCTTTAAGAAGCAATATACTGAATTTCCTTATGATATCGGGGCGCTACTGCCCAGCAGTAGTAAGTGAGTTTACTATACAGGAATGTACCTACACTTTTTTTAAATGTTCGTCAGTTTATTAATTTTCGCGAATCTCTTAATTATTTTAACTTGTAAAGTTTATACTTGCAACTTAGTTCATGTTAATAGTGTCGAAACTATTTTAATCTATTGCACGTATATGTATCGTTAATTAATAGTTAGTATTCTGGTGTAGTACAGATCTGAGCTTTCTTGTATTTTCTTAAGATTATGCTTATTTTACAGGCAAGTAATGGAACGAATGACATCACAAAAGTTGCCAGCTCGAAAAATGAAAATCCTGTACAAAAAATGGATCGAAGTAGAGGAAAAGTTTGGTACACCAGAAGAAGTGGCCCAAGTAAAACGGCGAGCAATGCAGTACTTAGAAAAAGCCAAGTTTTAACAAATAAATAAAGGAAATTTTTAATAACGATTGTATTCTTTATAAACCTTAACTTTATACAAATTCATACATTCACAATTATCAATCCACAAGACATGTTACGTTACTAAGAGAAGGAACGACATATTAATTGATAGAAATTTGAATTTATTATTATAGCATTTGCAAATACTTAAACATATAAGTTTTCGATGATTTAACTGCATTGGTAGGCACCAAACTCGGTTTGGGCATCGGGTGGGGGTGGGAGTGGCGGCGGGCATGGCCCATTTGCTTGAGTAGCATTATTTTCTGGCACTTTATTTTGAATTTTATTAGCTACTGGTATCGGTTTATTATTTATCAAACGCGTGCCATACATTGACACTGGTTCACATACTACATATCCTAATTTCGTATAGAAATCTTCTTGTCCTTTTGTAGATAAATGTAGCATTTTCAACTTCAGCACGTTTATACAATATTGTTCCACTTGCCTCATCAGGTAACTAACTTCCAAGTTTCTGTCCACGCATTAACTTATTAATAACTACGGTTTCTATAAAACAACTGTCAGGTATACTTGGTATAGCAGTTAATTTACAGTGTCCTAAAAGATATTTCTTATCGTTAATAATAATTAGACTGGTAGGAAGGTGGTTGCCGGAAGCCCGTAGCCACATCATCCTCCCCGTTTCACTGCGCGGCCATTCATCATTTATTAGTTCACAACATGGCTTTAGATACTGCGGATGTTCATGTAGTCGTAATACTTTTAGGGTTTCCGGATTCATTTTCGATATCTGTAAATAAATGTAATACTTTTAATTTTGTACTATGAAAAGTAGAAAAGCATCCTTGGTAGATAATAAATTTTTAGCATGGTCACACTACATCTGTCGATATTGTCAAAAATATAATTTTAGTTGTGAATAATAAGCAGTGGTCTCGAACCTACCGATTTTTTGGTATTTCTACCGATATGGGCTCTGTTCTATCGAAATACCAAAATATAACGATTTTTCTACGATTTCTGAGAAAACATAGAAGTTTACCCGATGTTTCTACCGATTTTACACTTTTAAGTTGGCAACCCTTTTTATTTATGTTTTACGTTACGGGGAAGCCCCTAATAGTATGAACCTAGTGCACAATGTTCCATATATTTTGGGGAATACCCTTGTATCCTACAATTCGGTGTTATTAAGGGACTTCCTGCTTGGGAATTTACCTGTCTAGTGTATATAAACAGGAATTCTGGTTTAGTTTTTCATTAATTTTCTTAGCTTTGAAGAGAGAGTACATAACCTAAAGAGTGCCTACAAAATCAGATCATTAAGTTAAAATGTCGTCTGACCAGGAGCCAAGCACAAGTGTGAGTGTAAGAAGAAAAATATATCTACAATATTATAGAAAAGTATGGGAAGAACAATTTCCAGGCTGGCTGCAAGATAGTCGTAAAGGCGAAAGCCATGCCTATTGTAAGAGTTGTAATAAAAATATCAACATCACATCAGGAAAAGACGCTATAAAGAAACATAGTTCGTCACAAGCACACTCAGTATCATCAAAGAATATAAAATCACAACCGAAGATATCATCAATTACTGTGACCAAAACTCAAAAATCTGATACACTGGTTAAGGATAATTTTTTTAATTTCTTTTATGATACTACTTACATTGTTATATTATTTTGTTTTGTACTTATCGGTTTATAGAAGCAGTGGATATAATCAGACCCTAATCGCTACTAGATATACCTACATAATTTTATTTCTTTATTTTAATTTCGGGTGAAATAAGATTAGCGTCGTTTGTTGTTGAACACAATCTACCATTCACTATTATGGAGCACCTACCGAAGCTGATGCAAGCCGTTTGTCCTGATTCAAAAATAGCAAAAGAAAAAAATGCTCTTCGACCAAAACTCATGACATACCTAATTGATCATATTACAGGTAAAGACAGTTTTAATAATTTATGTGTGAAGATTTAGGGCAAACTAAGTTTTCGCTTATTATTGACAAGTCCACTGATCTTAGTACAACCAAACACTTGTGCTTAGTCGTGAGATATGCGAAAATGAATCGTATTAAAGATTGTTTTTAGCTCTTATTTGAACACAGTGTAAACTTTTTTAGAAGCAATGATATTCCATATAAAGATAATAATGATGGGACGTATTAATTCTGTAGTAACATTGCTGCAAAATGAAATTCCCAACATTTTTATACTTAAAACGCGCCTGCCGCTCGTTTCATCGTTTCAAATTGCCACGCTTTATAGAGGATATTGTAAGATACATTTACAACTACTTTTCTTCTAGCCCAAAGAGAGCGGCAGAGTTTAAAAACTTTCAAATGCTTTGCGACTTAAAAGTCCATAAAACACTTCACCCCTCTCAAACACGCTGGTTATCAGTACATGCAGCAGTGAAGAGAATATTGGAACAACTCTCTGCTCTAAAACTATTTTTTATAGACCAAATCTCTAATAATGATCATCTTTTAGCTGCAGAATATATATTACACAAGCTCCAAGATCCCACTACGATATTATTTTTGAAATTTTAGATTTTGTATTACCATTATTTACCTATTTAAATAAAGAAATGTAAGCAGAACATTTATATGAAAAAATAACTGGAACATTAAAAACTATTTATGATTGTTTCTTGAAAAGAAAATATTTAATTCCAATTGAAAATGTTGATTTTAAGAATCCCAGAAATTTTATTGATATTTACGCCGTATACTTACTATGGTGCTGCTGCGTCGAATACGGTACTAAGTAGTTCAGATAACCACGCGGTTTCCATTGAAAAATAATCCAATAAAAGGTTTAGACATAATTGATCCTAAAAATGTTAAAATTGGCAAAACTGCTTCTATAGTTATAGTAATATTGTTGTAGCGCATTTTAAGAAATTGGGAACAAATCAAAACATTTTCTGATGGTGTAGAACTATTTTGGGATGAAGTAAGTTTACTAAAGCGTAGTGATGAAATTCAAATGTTTCCTTTGTTGTCTAATTTGTTGAACGCATATTTTCACATATTAATCTTTTGAAAACGAAACAGCGAAATAGGCTGTCGACTGAAACTCTTTAATACAGCTAATTGTTATGATTTTGAAATTAATTCGAAGATGACCGCGGCTATGGCCAAAGAATATTGGTGTAATAAATAATTATACTTAAGTGTGATTGTTATAAATTAGTCTGTAAGGTTTTTTCAATAAATAAACGAATTTGATTTTGAATATTGTATTTTTTTGTCAAATGCCGATTTTGAGTACAAATATACCGATTTGAGCTGGCAACTCTACCGATCTCGCTCTAGTCTATGACAAAGAGTATATGTCTATGACGTGACGTTCGAGAGAGCGAGCGAGAGCACTGTTTATGTTTACTCATTTACTGTTTGCATCTTGTCGTACGTTGTCGTGCGTAGACAGTGTACGTTGTCGTGTCGTGTGATTTTAAGTTAATTACATTATTATAACAAAGTCGTGATGGAAGCTACAGCAGAGTACTTACCTCGTGGAGGAAAGAAGCCAACAATTACATATGGTCTGAGTTATAAGGTATGTTATTTTTTTTGCCTAAATTTTCGGACTACAATGGGTACAAAGTAATTGGCTACATTATATACTTATAGGTATATAATCTTAAAATTAGTTTAAGAACAGTTCTTCCTATCATAGGTTTACACTAACTGGCCCTCCACGGTTTCCCCCGTGGTATAATTTTTAATACCACGGGGTTGAGCATAACTTTGTGCCTAAAATGGCCTCCACTTATAAATTTTCAGATAAAATATGAGAATCTGCTGAATTTGTGGAAATTTATAATTACATATATTATTATACAACATGATGCTATATATATAGCCTATAATCTTCCTCCTTAAACGAACTATTCAACACCAAAAAGTATTTTTCAATTAGAATCTGAAGTTCCTGAGATTAACATGTTCAAACAAATTAATAAAATGCTGTATGTTAATAAACTCTAATTTATTTCATTTTCTAGACAATCAAAGAAGGAATCTTAATCCTCGGAAGAATGAAAAATGTCTTCGAAACAAAGGTAGTGATCAGTCTACCATGCCGTATTATTGGGTCGGATATGGCGTGTCACATTAGTGAACCGTATAACAAGCAGCTCGAGGCATATATTAACGATAAGGTTAGTATATAGTTTTTATTACAAGATAACTTCCCATGCAAGGTACCTATTACGCCTACAGATTGATGACTCAGGCTCTGGTGCATCTTTTTTGCTCGGTGTTGGACTCACTCGTAAAATCCAATATAAATCAATCTTAAAAAGGTACCATGTGAGTCACTCATGAGTGCAAGCTTTTGATGAAAACGCAATAGGTGCTAGGAACTTGATGACATAATTGGAACTTAATGCCAGATACGTTATTGCTGCAACCACAATAAATGGATTAACAAATAGACTTGATAACTGGCTAAGACAAGTGACGGACAGTTAAGGCTTCAATAGAGAGACTATACATTTTATCACTAGTTCATAAATAAATAAATATAATATACTAAATAAACAGTATATAAAAAGTGTATAAAATTGACAGTGAATTTTTTGATATAGTTAGTAATAGTATTTAAAAGAATCTAATACGAATTTTCTCAGCTCTTACTAACTAATACTCTGACAAAGATTTTCGCATCAAATTTGAAATTAGTTGGTAAAAATTATTTTTATTTACTTTTCTGTCAATCCTTGCCGCAATTGACCATTGTAAAAACTTGATTCTCTGGCTGAAATATATGGGAAACGTTTTTGTAGAATTCTGTCTTCTCATGTTGACAGTATGATTTTGTCAAAATCTGTAAAAGCAGTTCAAAGTATCTCAAAATGGTAAGGAAGGTCTCCTACAAACATTTTGCTGTAGTAACAATGGTTAAGGTACCTTGCGCTTTAGAGCCTGGACTCCTCTATCCTACTCCTTCTAATATGTTGAAATCTACCATGGAGGTTGGTATGAACGACAATACCTACTTTATTTGAAATTAGAATTAGAACGACACAGAATTTTGAAGTTTTTTTATAACAAAAATTACTCCTCAAAACACAGAAATAAACTGATGATCGCACATTCCAAAAATAAAATCTTTTTTTTTATTTATTATGAATAGCAATAATAATAAAGGCATATTACTTACGCTTACTGCCCCATTTCAAAAATACATTCTGTTTGTTTATTAGGGTGACAGAGTAACGGAACTATGGCAGATATCCCGTCCGGGTCAGTACGTTGCTGTCAAAGTCCTGGAAGTTGAGGAGATCAGCATTATGCTCTCTATGATGCTACAACATATCAACTGTCAGAAAAAACGAGATGACTTACGTAAAGGTATGTATACCATTCCATTTTTTTTAAATAAATATTTTTTACTCCATTTATAAATCCAAAAATAAGTAATATGGAATGCTAATGACATCACTTAATTGACAGATGAGGGTTTCTGCTGATGCGGGGTCGCTCTGGTATAGTTTCCATTCGAGTTTACAGGTCTGACAGCAGTCAGTCCCATAAGTTGAATATTTGGATTCATGGCTATGTGATGGATATCAGGGTTCCAGATACAAGAGCGTTCCTGCCTAAAAAGAACACAAACCCTGAAGTGGAATTAGGTAAATTTCTTACCAATATTATGTATGTACCTTCTGCGAGTCAGAACGATACAGTCCACTACTGGACATAGGCCATGTAATTAGCTTCTTAAATGAATCAAATCTACCTCTTTATAAGTTCATAAGCCTAGTAAATGCCAATAAACTTTGCCAAAAAGGCTTTTATAAATTTAAAGAACCTTACAAATAAGCTTCAATATTAAATATTTTCTCTAATATTGCCACCCAAACAAAATATTGTAATTGGGTATTTGACAACTATTACAATTAAATACGAAATGTATTGAATATGATTTATCTTATACGTAAATAATAACTATACAAAATGTACAAAAAAAAATATAAAATGAAATTGAGATTTTGTATCTGTATTTCTCATGAGGCAAAACGCAATAATCTGTTGACGGTTCGCGTGACGTAACTATAAAAAATTTACTTAGCGTAACGGAAACTTTCGTTGGTTGGTCTCTTCGTAGATATTATTTAATGACGTCAGGCGCAGAGTGTCACGTGAGCGACCGCTTTTCGCACACTCTTTAAGCTAAGAAAGTGAAAATGTGTTTCTTCTAATTAATAAGATTTTATGGGAAAATGATGAACAATCTTTAACAGACATTAAATACATCTAAAAGATAGGTTACCGAAATTTGTGAAATACCCAATTAAATGAAATTGTAAAAAACATGTGAAAAACAGCCCGTTGAGTTTTAACCAGAGTCTTCTCAGGACGAGACCTCATTGTAACGGTGGTACTAAACATTAGATTAGTTTGTTTACCTTTTTGTAATTGCTGTTTTAATGGCAATTGACAGATTAAGTAACTTTAAGAAGTTCAAGTCAGAACTTTGAACAATTTGTGCCACCTCCTAGACTTTATTTTATTTTAACATTTTAGGAAAACTTCAGCTAAAAAGTAACAGTGGGTGAAAATGAAATACATAACATATTGAAGGCCATTTACAAGTTTTCACCAATAACATGTCGTTTAAATTTGATGATATATTGGCTTTTTTTTTCTTTTTACTACCAATTTCACATCTATATTAAGAGTTATTAGGTATAGTAAGCAATAAAAGAAAATTACTCAGTCAACAAAGTAGTGATGACATAATGCTTTCTTAACTTTAGAGACACTAGTGAAGAGTAAGTCTATTTAATAGAATATTGATTTAGCGAATAGCGATAAGAATATTTAATTTAACGACTTTTCAATCTTTTTTTTCTAGACGTGGGGGTACCAACGTGGTGCGTTGTCAAGTCGCTGTCGGACGGCGGCGTGGTGTCTCTGTCCAGCGAGCTGGCAACGTTGCAGAACAACCTGCAGCGGCAGAAGACCAACTCGCCGCTACTGCCGGCTTCTACACTCGAGTTTCTTGTTGATACGGTATGTTGTTTCTGCAGAGAAAACATGTCAAAACGGGTCATTATCCACCGGTCGCAAGAGTCCTGCGACTGCGAATTATACAATAGTTTGAAACAGGCACAGAAACTCTTGTGCTTACTGGGTTGGCAGCGCGAGTGTGACTCCCTTGGTGTTGCACACGTCCATAGACAACGGTAACCACTTTCCATCAGGTGGGCCGTGTTCTTGTCTGCCAACCAATTGGTATTATAAAAAAGTTAAACAATTGTGGATATTCATTAAATAATTGTAGTAGCTCGATTGATTAGCTTATCGCAATTCACTGCTCAGGCCTCTCCCAATATTTAGATATTTTGGCATACTGTTTCCACGCTGGCCAGACGGAGTGGTACAGGGTTTTATTTCGAGTGTTCCTTCTTTCTCGTTCGTAGTAACTAATGGTATGTATATATTTTTAGGTAAACTGCACAATATTGAAGGTGGACCCCGAAGCTAATAAAATAATGACCGGCAGCCTGACTACAGTACCTTTTTGGCCAGCTAAAAATGTAGAATCTACAGAGGATGAAGTTAAAGAAAATAAAGTCAAAAAGAGTAAAGGGGAAAAGGAAGAAACACAGGTAGACTCTATGATGGATGAAGTGGAACAACCAGATACAACGGACGATGGTGAAGTTACGGAAAAAGTTGCTAAAAAGGAAAAACCAGAGTCGGCAATAATAAATGAAGTCACAGATACAAGCAAAAAGGAAAAGAAACGTAAATTAGAATCCGAAGATATAGCCGGATCAAATATAGAATCTGAATTAGAAGTGACAATAAAAGATAAAAGGGTAAAAAAAGATAAACATAAAAAAGAACAGCCAAAAAAGAAACGGAAGGAGTTAACAGTGGCAGAGAAACTCGCGAAAGTGAGAGAAGAGGAAGAGAGAGTGAGGGAGATGGAGAATAGAGCCATCAAGAGTGAGTCGCAGCCGCGGTCTAGTGAACAGTTCGAGAGGGCGCTGCTAGCCAACCCTAACTGCAGCCAGCTGTGGATCGCTTATATGGCCTTCCATTTACAGGTAAACTATTTCTCTCCCATTGTACAGCTGCCTCTCTTGGCACACCCATTAGGAACTCGTAGTCTCAACTATTCCTATAGCTGCGGGTTTGTCAACAAGCCGCGTCGGGGATGAAAAGTCAGACCTTTTTTTATATAACAGTTAGGTGGCAGAGAAACACACCTGATGGGAAGTGGTTACCGTGGCCTATGGACGTGTGCAACATCAAAGGCTTCACACTCGCGCTGCCGACCCTGAAGAAACCTTCTAATGCCTGTTTAGAAGCACCTCTTATTGTAGGCGCTTGAGAAAACCGCAGCAAGGACACAATTCCACAGCTTGGGTGTGCGTGGGATGAAGTTCCTTTCATACCGCACATTAGGATACTGAATCAGTGGTGATAAGTGATGAGACAGTGGTTAAGTAATGTATACCATTTCTATAGGCTACGGAGTTGGATAAAGCCCGCGCCGTTGGCCGGAAGGCGCTGAAGACCATCTCGTTCCGGGAAGAGGAGGAGAAGTTGAATATCTCCCTCGGCATGATCTACTTCGAGAATCGATTTGGGACCAAGGTGAGAGCGGGAACATAATAGTTGTATATTTAATGAAGCCTTAATTTTAGGTAAATTTCATAAACTTACTCTGTTTGATTAGGAACAATCTTGATTGATGTGTCTTTTTAAACAAACATGATTTAAAAAAACAAACTACTAGTAGTTAATAAACTGAGTTTTTAAATGAAAAATACTAAACATAGCAGAGTATCTTACCAAAAGGAACATAGTACTTTAGTTAAGTTACTTTATGTTTGTCCTTTTTGAAATTCAGGTTATGTTATGAAAACAGAGTGACATTCCGGATATGTAGGGCCAGCCTAATTCATATATTGCACCGCCATTTTTGATTCATTTAACGTTTGTCAAATTGGCGCGACAACTTTTACTTATCTATATTCTGAGAGAAAAAAAAAACAAATATCCTATTTGAACAAATAAATTATGGTGTTAATAATTGCGATGGTTTTTAAGTAACATATTAATGTTATTTAATAATGGGAAAGTATATTTATTAAAATGGTTTTGCTGATGAGAGCCTATCCTCCATTCGGTTAGGTACTTAACTAAAGGTAAACTATCTTGTAGGGATTTTTTATTAAAAAAAAACACATATTAGAAATAAACTAGGCTAAGTAACTAACTAGCGGCTCAATTTCGGTTTCTAGTCTTTAGAGTGAGTTTCTAAAATAAATATTTTGGATAGTTTTACAATCATTGAAGTAATATTATAATTTATAAAAATCATATTACATTAATACATTAAATAAATGAATTTTGATTAATGAACTTCAACCTAAGTAAATTTAAATAATATTTTTTTTTAGTGTTCAATACATATTATGTGTTTTTTTTAAACTTTTGTACAAATTTACTAACTCATTTTTTTATATTAATAAAATCCCACATATAAACAATAAAAATGTTACATAATTGTTAGCAAATACAGATTTTGTCATATTATGTCAAGTCAAATAACCCGCTTCGTATCGTTCCCGGCGCAAAGGTGCCCATGATACTAGCGGCGTTGCCTTACTTAATACATTTATGAAATAATAATAAACATTCAATTCAGTTTCTAAACCCTGCTCTTTAAACTCTGTACTTAAACCACTAAATATCAGCAACCACTTATAACACTATTAATAATTGATAGTTTAATTTATTTATAATAAATGAAATATAAAAATATATGTTTACTAAAAATCTACCACTTTAGTAGTTAATCTTCTAATAATAACACTGGGATCCCACCAAACATGATAACGAAAATACAATACTCGAAATAAAAATACATTTCTAGTACATCTGTAATCCCAGGCGACCCTTAAATGTAAATTTAATCTAATCTTTTTAATAGATAAGATTGACACGTTATTCTATAACTATATATGTTTGTAAATTGTATTATTAGTGGAAATGATACCAATATTTAGAATTGTAGTACATTATCAATGCTCATGACTTTAGAATATTTATTTTTTTGATACTTCCTTTTGCGTAATCTTTATATCTTCACACTTTTTACACACTGGTATGCAATTAAGATGTCAAATAAGTATATAATTCACTTGATAATTGGTTACTTTTTACGCTAAAGGGCATTTCACATTCCGCAGTCAACAGTTAGTCAAATAAATATTTAACATTTTATTTTTATCGCTACCAGGAGTCACAACAAAGGATGTTAGAAGGAGCTCTGCAAATAAATGAACCGTTTAAAGTCCACTCTAAGGTGCTGGGCATCTACGTGGAGACTTGTAAACATCAAGAGTTGTCAGCGCTGGTCGATCTGATGATGAGGAAATACAGATGGGATCCGAATACCTACATTAAGAGTGGAATCGCTTGCTTCAAACTCGGACTAGTAGATAAAGCCCGACAGGTGAGGTTTTTAAGCATGATTTAGATTTTTATTGAGAGAATTTGTTATTTTTTTTTATACCACTTAGGTGGCAGCCAAGCACACGGCCCACCTGATAGAAAGTGGTCACCGTGGCCTATGGACGCAACCCTGCAAGCATTGAAAGTTTCTGTGCCGTCAGTGTAAAAGACAAAGCAGGGCAAGCTTTTGGTCTTTCAACTGACAGCACAAAAACTCTCCAGTGAGCTGGCTGGCCACCCTACTCACCGCCCGATATAATGATAGACATCGTACGCTAACCTCAGGCAGATGTATATATCAGTGGCGATAGTTTAATATTGCTCGCATCTATATACAAGACTGAATAACATTTATAATAATGGGGAAGCACAGACTAAACTAATCTCAGATGGCGTCACCTTCGCTGGTGCTTGTCTTCGAGTCTATAATCCTGTTTCTTACGTCAGGGGTGTTTGTTAATCTTGTCGTTGACTATTGGGATAAACAAGTAGTGTGTCTACTCATTGGGTAATAAGCGTAAAGCAGGAATATTGTAGACTTGCCACTGATAGCCACACTTATAGTTTGTAGGCTTCTAATAATGTTAAATCTATTTATATATATTATGAACAAAGTAACGGTAATAATGAGCATTTATTTGTCCTACACAGGTCATGCAAAGAGCAATTGCTATGCTTGAGAAGAATGAACGTAAGTATAAAAAGTTTGATATTAAATATTTTTACAACATTCGGATCATTTCACACACACACACACACACACACACACACACAGACAGTATCTGTGACTTGGTGGTAGTAAACGCGGCCTCTACGCAGGAGAAGCGGGTTCAATCCCCGCTCAGTGCATGAATATGAATATTTGCATTGGTCTAGCTAGTTGTGCCGTAGGTCCCGGCTGCCATACGGACATCCATGGCAGTCGTTATGGGTAGTTGGAGCCCTAAAAAATCCAACAACTAGTCAAACTGTAATGCTATGATATCGCCTTATAGTTGTGGAGGTCAGATGGCAGTCGCTTCACGGAAAATATCGAGTTCGACCAAATTAGCAGTTAGATTGGTAAATCGGACCCCAGACTCGGAGTTGTACTCATACAATCTATTATTATATTATTGATACAATAAACTTTGAGTGTCACCGTTGTCACATGCTATATACATATATGTAAGTAATGGTGACCCTCTACCATCAGGCAAGGCGAAGTCTAATTGACGTATCATTTTTCTTAACAGACGTGAAAGTGCTAGTCCAGTTTGCACTTTTAGAGCTAACGTATGGCGACTACGAGCGTGCGGAGGCGTTGTTCCAGCAAGTACTAACCGTGTACCCGCAGAGGGTCGACGTGACTTCAACTTATGTGGATATGCTGCTCAAGAGCGGCGATGTGGACCATGTTAGGTGAGGAATTGTTAACAAGTATATAGAAGTTGTTAGAGCCTTGCTTTCTCTAGGATCACTTAATATCTTTAACTGTTTTAATGGCTTTAAGAAGCAATATACTGAATTTCCTTATGATATCGGGGCGCTACTGCCCAGCAGTAGTAAGTGAGTTTACTATACAGGAATGTACCTACACTTTTTTTTAATGTTCGTCAGTTTATTAATTTTCGCGAATCTCTTAATTATTTTAACTTGTAAAGTTTATACTTGCAACTTAGTTCATGTTAATAGTGTCGAAACTATTTTAATCTATTGCACGTATATGTATCGTTAATTAATAGTTAGTATTCTGGTGTAGTACAGATCTGAGCTTTCTTGTATTTTCTTAAGATTATGCTTATTTTACAGGCAAGTAATGGAACGAATGACATCACAAAAGTTGCCAGCTCGAAAAATGAAAATCCTGTACAAAAAATGGATCGAAGTAGAGGAAAAGTTTGGTACACCAGAAGAAGTGGCCCAAGTAAAACGGCGAGCAATGCAGTACTTAGAAAAAGCCAAGTTTTAACAAATAAATAAAGGAAATTTTTAATAACGATTGTATTCTTTATAAACCTTAACTTTATACAAATTCATACATTCACAATTATCAATCCACAAGACATGTTACGTTACTAAGAGAAGGAACGACATATTAATTGATAGAAATTTGAATTTATTATTATAGCATTTGCAAATACTTAAACATATAAGTTTTCGATGATTTAACTGCATTGGTAGGCACCAAACTCGGTTTGGGCATCGGGTGGGCGACATCATCCTCCCCGTTTCACTGCGCGGCCATTCATCATTTATTAGTTCACAACATGGCTTTAGATACTGCGGATGTTCATGTAGTCGTAATACTTTTAGGGTTTCCGGATTCATTTTCGATATCTGTAAATAAATGTAATACTTTTAATTTTGTACTATGAAAAGTAGAAAAGCATCCTTGGTAGATAATAAATTTTTAGCATGGTCACACTACATCTGTCGAAATGGTCAAAAATATAATTTTAGTTGTGAATAATAAGCAGTGGTCTCGAACCTACCGATTTTTTGGTATTTCTACCGATATGGGCTCTGTTCTATCGAAATACCTAAATATAACGATTTTTCTACGATTTCTGAGAAAACATAGAAGTTTACCCGATGTTTCTACCGATTTTACACTTTTAAGTTGGCAACCCTTTTTATTTATGTTTTACGTTACGGGGAAGCCCCTAATAGTATGAACCTAGTGCACAATGTTCCATATATTTTGGGGAATACCCTTGTATCCTACAATTCGGTGTTATTAAGGGACTTCCTGCTTGGGAATTTACCTGTCTAGTGTATATAAACAGGAATTCTGGTTTAGTTTTTCATTAATTTTCTTAGCTTTGAAGAGAGAGTACATAACCTAAAGAGTGCCTACAAAATCAGATCATTAAGTTAAAATGTCGTCTGACGAGGAGCCAAGCACAAGTGTGAGTGTAAGAAGAAAAATATATCTACAATATTATAGAAAAGTATGGGAAGAACAATTTCCAGGCTGGCTGCAAGATAGTCGTAAAGGCGAAAGCCATGCCTATTGTAAGAGTTGTAATAAAAATATCAACATCACATCAGGAAAAGACGCTATAAAGAAACATAGTTCGTCACAAGCACACTCAGTATCATCAAAGAATATAAAATCACAACCGAAGATATCATCAATTACTGTGACCAAAACTCAAAAATCTGATACACTGGTTAAGGATAATTTTTTTAATTTCTTTTATGATACTACTTACATTGTTATATTATTTTGTTTTGTACTTATCGGTTTATAGAAGCAGTGGATATAATCAGACCCTAATCGCTACTAGATATACCTACATAATTTTATTTCTTTATTTTAATTTCGGGTGAAATAAGATTAGCGTCGTTTGTTGTTGAACACAATCTACCATTCACTATTATGGAGCACCTACCGAAGCTGATGCAAGCCGTTTGTCCTGATTCAAAAATAGCAAAAGAAATAAAATGCTCTTCGACCAAAACTCATGACATACCTAATTGATCATATTACAGGTAAAGACAGTTTTAATAATTTATGTGTGAAGATTTAGGGCAAACTAAGTTTTCGCTTATTATTGACAAGTCCACTGATCTTAGTACAACCAAACACTTGTGCTTAGTCGTGAGATATGCGAAAATGAATCGTATTAAAGATTGTTTTTAGCTCTTATTTGAACACAGTGTAAACTTTTTTAGAAGCAATGATATTCCATATAAAGATAATAATGATGGGACGTATTAATTCTGTAGTAACATTGCTGCAAAATGAAATTCCCAACATTTTTATACTTAAAACGCGCCTGCCGCTCGTTTCATCGTTTCAAATTGCCACGCTTTATAGAGGATATTGTAAGATACATTTACAACTACTTTTCTTCTAGCCCAAAGAGAGCGGCAGAGTTTAAAAACTTTCAAATGCTTTGCGACTTAAAAGTCCATAAAACACTTCACCCCTCTCAAACACGCTGGTTATCAGTACATGCAGCAGTGAAGAGAATATTGGAACAACTCTCTGCTCTAAAACTATTTTTTATAGACCAAATCTCTAATAATGATCATCTTTTAGCTGCAGAACATATATTACACAAGCTCCAAGATCCCACTACGATATTATTTTTGAATTTTTAGATTTTGTATTACCATTATTTACCTATTTAAATAAAGAAATGTAAGCAGAACATTTATATGAAAAAATAACTGGAACATTAAAAACTATTTTTGATTGTTTCTTGAAAAGAAAATATTTAATTCCAATTGAAAATGTTGATTTTAAGAATCCCAGAAATTTTATTGATATTTACGCCGTATACTTACTATGGTGCTGCTGCGTCGAATACGGTACTAAGTAGTTCAGATAACCACGCGGTTTCCATTGAAAAATAATCCAATAAAAGGTTTAGACATAATTGATCCTAAAAATGTTAAAATTGGCAAAACTGCTTCTATAGTTATAGTAATATTGTTGTAGCGCATTTTAAGAAATTGGGAACAAATCAAAACATTTTCTGATGGTGTAGAACTATTTTGGGATGAAGTAAGTTTACTAAAGCGTAGTGATGAAATTCAAATGTTTCCTTTGTTGTCTAATTTGTTGAACGCATATTTTCACATATTAATCTTTTGAAAACGAAACAGCGAAATAGGCTGTCGACTGAAACTCTTTAATACAGCTAATTGTTATGATTTTGAAATTAATTCGAAGATGACCGCGGCTATGGCCAAAGAATATTGGTGTAATAAATAATTATACTTAAGTGTGATTGTTATAAATTAGTCTGTAAGGTTTTTTCAATAAATAAACGAATTTGATTTTGAATATTGTATTTTTTTGTCAAATGCCGATTTTGAGTACAAATATACCGATTTGAGCTGGCAACTCTACCGATCTCGCTCTAGTCTATGACAAAGAGTATATGTCTATGACGTGACGTTCGAGAGAGCGAGCGAGAGCACTGTTTATGTTTACTCATTTACTGTTTGCATCTTGTCGTACGTTGTCGTGCGTAGACAGTGTACGTTGTCGTGTCGTGTGATTTTAAGTTAATTACATTATTATAACAAAGTCGTGAATCGTGATGGAAGCTACAGCAGAGTACTTACCTCGTGGAGGAAAGAAGCCAACAATTACATATGGTCTGAGTTATAAGGTATGTTATTTTTTTTGCCTAAATTTTCGGACTACAATGGGTACAAAGTAATTGGCTACATTATATACTTATAGGTATATAATCTTAAAATTAGTTTAAGAACAGTTCTTCCTATCATAGGTTTACACTAACTGGCCCTCCACGGTTTCCCCCGTGGTATAATTTTTAATACCACGGGGTTGAGCATAACTTTGTGCCTAAAATGGCCTCCACTTATAAATTTTCAGATAAAATATGAGAATCTGCTGAATTTGTGGAAATTTATAATTACATATATTATTATACAACATGATGCTATATATATAGCCTATAATCTTCCTCCTTAAACGAACTATTCAACACCAAAAAGTATTTTTCAATTAGAATCTGAAGTTCCTGAGATTAACATGTTCAAACAAATTAATAAAATGCTGTATGTTAATAAACTCTAATTTTTTTCATTTTCTAGACAATCAAAGAAGGAATCTTAATCCTCGGAAGAATGAAAAATGTCTTCGAAACAAAGGTAGTGATCAGTCTACCATGCCGTATTATTGGGTCGGATATGGCGTGTCACATTAGTGAACCGTATAACAAGCAGCTCGAGGCATATATTAACGATAAGGTTAGTATATAGTTTTTATTACAAGATAACTTCCCATGCAAGGTACCTATTACGCCTACAGATTGATGACTCAGGCTCTGGTGCATCTTTTTTGCTCGGTGTTGGACTCACTCGTAAAATCCAATATAAATCAATCTTAAAAAGGTACCATGTGAGTCACTCATGAGTGCAAGCTTTTGATGAAAACGCAATAGGTGCTAGGAACTTGATGACATAATTGGAACTTAATGCCAGATACGTTATTGCTGCAACCACAATAAATGGATTAACAAATAGACTTGATAACTGGCTAAGACAAGTGACGGACAGTTAAGGCTTCAATAGAGAGACTATACATTTTATCACTAGTTCATAAATAAATAAATATAATATACTAAATAAACAGTATATAAAAAGTGTATAAAATTGACAGTGAATTTTTTGATATAGTTAGTAATAGTATTTAAAAGAATCTAATACGAATTTTCTCAGCTCTTACTAACTAATACTCTGACAAAGATTTTCGCATCAAATTTGAAATTAGTTGGTAAAAATTATTTTTATTTACTTTTCTGTCAATCCTTGCCGCAATTGACCATTGTAAAAACTTGATTCTCTGGCTGAAATATATGGGAAACGTTTTTGTAGAATTCTGTCTTCTCATGTTGACAGTATGATTTTGTCAAAATCTGTAAAAGCAGTTCAAAGTATCTCAAAATGGTAAGGAAGGTCTCCTACAAACATTTTGCTGTAGTAACAATGGTTAAGGTACCTTGCGCTTTAGAGCCTGGACTCCTCTATCCTACTCCTTCTAATATGTTGAAATCTACCATGGAGGTTGGTATGAACGACAATACCTACTTTATTTGAAATTAGAATTAGAACGACACAGAATTTTGAAGTTTTTTTATAACAAAAATTACTCCTCAAAACACAGAAATAAACTGATGATCGCACATTCCAAAAATAAAATCTTTTTTTTTATTTATTATGAATAGCAATAATAATAAAGGCATATTACTTACGCTTACTGCCCCATTTCAAAAATACATTCTGTTTGTTTATTAGGGTGACAGAGTAACGGAACTATGGCAGATATCCCGTCCGGGTCAGTACGTTGCTGTCAAAGTCCTGGAAGTTGAGGAGATCAGCATTATGCTCTCTATGATGCTACAACATATCAACTGTCAGAAAAAACGAGATGACTTACGTAAAGGTATGTATACCATTCCATTTTTTTTAAATAAATATTTTTTACTCCATTTATAAATCCAAAAATAAGTAATATGGAATGCTAATGACATCACTTAATTGACAGATGAGGGTTTCTGCTGATGCGGGGTCGCTCTGGTAGGGTTATGCGCACTACGTCCCATTCGCACTTCGTCCTCCGTTCGCAATTTGTCCCATTCGCGGTTGGTCCCATTCGCAGTTGGTCCCATTCGCACTTGGTCCCATTCGCAGTTGGTCCCATTCGCAGTTGGTCCCATATAAGTAGTTTGTAAGGGAAGAGGTAGGTTTAAGGGCCGAAGTGCGTGACACGAATAAAATTGTCATTAATTTAGCATTTTGCATTGTAATCTAATAAATAAACACTTCTAAATCAACCAAAATAGTATACAATCAGTAGTATAATATTGATTACTATAACTCTCTATTGGAAAAAGATGCATGTAAAAAGAATTTAATTAATTTTATATTGAAAAGCAGATTATCTCAAGTTGCAAAACTAAGGCTGAATACGAGCTATTCCAGTGTAGAGCATTTAATTAGAGATATGAAAAAGGAACTTTTACCGCGGAAGGCGGCAACGGCAATTTCAGGTAAATTAGAACAGTTGAGGCAGAATAATTTATCGATTTCAGATTATGGAAAACAATTAACCGAATTATTTGTAGACCTTACGATATCGCAGGCCAACGGTAATTCCGAAAGTTATAACGTTTTAAAACCGTTAAATGAAAACATTGCGATTAAAAAATTCGCCGATGGCTTGAGAAATCGTAGGCTCAGCACTATTATAGCGGCCAGGAATTTTGACTCGCTGAAGGACGCTATACAGGCTGCTCTGGATGAAGAGGTAACTCAGACTGTAGATCATCTAAGAGTTTATTGTATTTTCGATCAAAATTAATATCTAGAGCCTTTCTGTTCTTTCTTTTTTCGTTATAAAAAAGCTGTTTTTCAATAACTTTGTCCCAGTGTTTTCCTTCTTGGCGCATTTTGTAAATAAACCAAAACAAGTTTGGTTTTTTAGGTATACGACTATTCATGCGACGGTGCCAACCTTCTAGCGCATTTGTCGTTCTATGTTTTAGACCCGCACAACTAATTACTGCCGGAGATATTGTGGGATACCACTGTTTTTGGTGATACTGTATAAAATGTTGCATTTCAGGTGTATCTGTTGTTTTATTAAAGATAAGACGCCATGCTTCAGGAATGTAATTGGCTGGTACAAGTGGCATAATAGAGTTTTGTTTTTAATATAAATACAAAAATATTAACTTATAATAAAATAGAGCAGCAATTACTAATTAATAAATAATTATTATGAATAATTATGTATTTTTTTTTTTTTATTCTTATCTTTATTTCTCAAAATAGTGCAACGTAATTACATCTTTGTGACGTCAAATTCTGTTTAAAACTGTATTTAGTAGGAACTAATTTATAAATATTAAATACAATAAATAACTATTATACAACTTATAGCTAAGAACAATTAAAATGCGTCGTAGAATTCCTCCGCATCGCATGCCTCTTGTGGTAGCGTTCCCAGAAGACTGGCAGCATTGCCACGTTGTATGGCAATGCTTATTCTCTGACCTAAAAAGAGGCCAGCCTTCTGGTCACGAGAAGCGTCGACCATTCGCTTCGCAATCTCACGGAAGAGGTTGCGAGCGCTCGGACCCCATGACCCCAAAGTCTCGACTCCAAACGGCACAAATTCATAATCTTCGATGAGATTGGAGTATTTGCGCCGCTTGAGAGCCTCTGCAGAAGCGGCAGCAGCACCAGCACAGCCAGCCGTGCTAGTTATATGGGTAGGAGCCATGGTATCAACGCATGTGGCGTCCCACACCAGAGTCCTACCCATCTTCCATGGCATTAACGACATGCCATCCGGTCTCTTGCCATAGTCACGCGCCAAACCGTTTGGTTCTAGTACAGCTGGTACACCGGCGGTGACAAGAGCACGGCGGACTATGTCGTTGAGGCTGGCGTGCCGTGGAATTCGCCCAGCGCTCCTGCAGCACGACAGACCATGGTGTCCGAGTCTGTCAACGGCTTCTCCACAACGGCATTGATGCGGAGAAACACACGGCGCACCTAAACGGAGACAAGTTGCGATGCGGAAGGTAGTGTCATCTAACATAGTCCCTACGTTAGATGACGGAAGAGCTTGTAGCCAAAGACCCGATTCCCATACTCCAACCGCCAGTAAACGGGCACGCTCAGCAGCATTGGAACATGTATTTAGTAATTTTTTTCCAACTAAGCTGCAGAGCGGCCCGTCCCACTGACGCTGTGAGAAAAGGTTCCTTGGGAGATCGGTGTTTGTTTGTATTTATTTAAATAAAAATCATAATTTAGTCTTTAATTGGCACACTGATGGCACACACACTGATTGTTTATCGATTTTTGTGTTCATCACTACACTATTATATATGAGGTATCATTATTTCACAAAATGACAGTAGCTAATGTCAAATTTGGAATCGAATTAAAATTCTGACTATAGTTAAATTAAATATTTAATAAAAACGTGCGCTATAGCAATAATACACCATTAACGATATTGTAATAGTTTTCACGTAAACAAACTTGTCAGTTTACGCAATTGTATTAGTAATAGAATGTATTTTGATCATAGTATAAATAGACTATTATATATTTCTATATAAACTACTACTATCATAGTATAAATAGACTATTATTTATGGTATAAATAGTCTATTTATACTATATGATAACAATGTATATGATAATATGTTGCTCAAAAGTTTTGTATAGACGCCGCCGCTTGTTCTTTTATCACGAAAACAAACAACAGAAAGTCTGTATGGTTGTTATGGTATACACATATCCTACTGATTTAATTGATTCAGAAGTGTTTAATTATTTGATTACAATGCAAAATGCAAAATTTATGACAATTTTATTCGTGTCACCCACTTCGGCCCTTAAACCTACCTCTTCCCTTACAAACTACTTATATGGGACCAACTGCGAATGGGACCAACTGCGAATGGGACCAAGTGCGAATGGGACCAAGTGCGAATGGGACCAAGTGCGAATGGGACCAAGTGCGAATGGGACCAACCGCGAATGGGACAAATTGCGAACGGAGGACGAAGTGCGAATGGGACGTAGTGCGCATAACCCCTCTGGTATAGTTTCCATTCGAGTTTACAGGTCTGACAGCAGTCAGTCCCATAAGTTGAATATTTGGATTCATGGCTATGTGATGGATATCAGGGTTCCAGATACAAGAGCGTTCCTGCCTAAAAAGAACACAAACCCTGAAGTGGAATTAGGTAAATTTCTTACCAATATTATGTATGTACCTTCTGCGAGTCAGAACGATACAGTCCACTACTGGACATAGGCCATGTAATTAGCTTCTTAAATGAATCAAATCTACCTCTTTATAAGTTCATAAGCCTAGTAAATGCCAATAAACTTTGCCAAAAAGGCTTTTATAAATTTAAAGAACCTTACAAATAAGCTTCAATATTAAATATTTTCTCTAATATTGCCACCCAAATAAAATATTGTAATTGGGTATTTGACAACTATTACAATTAAATACGAAATGTATTGAATATGATATCTTATACGTAAATAATAACTATACAAAATGTACAAAAAAAAAATATAATAAGAAATTTAGATTTTGTATCTGTATTTCTCATGAGGCAAAACGCAATAATCTGTTGACGGTTCGCGTGACGTAACTATAAAAAATTTACTTAGCGTAACGGAAACTTTCGTTGGTTGGTCTCTTCGTAGATATTATTTAATGACGTCAGGCGCAGAGTGTCACGTGAGCGACCGCTTTTCGCACACTCTTTAAGCTAAGAAAGTGAAAATGTGTTTCTTCTAATTAATAAGATTTTATGGGAAAATGATGAACAATCTTTAACAGACATTAAATACATCTAAAAGATAGGTTACCGAAATTTGTGAAATACCCAATTAAATTAAATTGTAAAAAACATGTGAAAAACAGCCCGTTGAGTTTTAACCAGAGTCTTCTCAGGACGAGACCTCATTGTAACGGTGGTACTAAACATTAGATTAGTTTGTTTACCTTTTTGTAATTGCTGTTTTAATGGCAATTGACAGATTAAGTAACTTTAAGAAGTTCAAGTCAGAACTTTGAACAATTTGTGCCACCTCCTAGACTTTATTTTATTTTAACATTTTAGGAAAACTTCAGCCAAAAAGTAACAGTGGGTGAAAATGAAATACATAACATATTGAAGGCCATTTACAAGTTTTCACCAATAACATGTCGTTTAAATTTGATGATATATTGGCTTTTTTTTTCTTTTTACTACCAATTTCACATCTATATTAAGAGTTATTAGGTATAGTAAGCAATAAAAGAAAATTACTCAGTCAACAAAGTAGTGATGACATAATGCTTTCTTAACTTTAGAGACACTAGTGAAGAGTAAGTCTATTTAATAGAATATTGATTTAGCGAATAGCGATAAGAATATTTAATTTAACGACTTTTCAATCTTTTTTTTCTAGACGTGGGGGTACCAACGTGGTGCGTTGTCAAGTCGCTGTCGGACGGCGGCGTGGTGTCTCTGTCCAGCGAGCTGGCAACGTTGCAGAACAACCTGCAGCGGCAGAAGACCAACTCGCCGCTACTGCCGGCTTCTACACTCGAGTTTCTTGTTGATACGGTATGTTGTTTCTGCAGAGAAAACATGTCAAAACGGGTCATTATCCACCGGTCGCAAGAGTCCTGCGACTGCGAATTATACAATAGTTTGAAACAGGCACAGAAACTCTTGTGCTTACTGGGTTGGCAGCGCGAGTGTGACTCCCTTGGTGTTGCACACGTCCATAGACCACGGTAACCACTTTCCATCAGGTGGGCCGTGTTCTTGTCTGCCAACCAATTGGTATTATAAAAAAGTTAAACAATTGTGGATATTCATCAAATAATTGTAGTAGCTCGATTGATTAGCTTATCGCAATTCACTGCTCAGGCCTCTCCCAATATTTAGAGATTTTGGCATACTGTTTCCACGCTGGCCAGACGGAGTGGTACAGGGTTTTATTTCGAGTGTTCCTTCTTTCTCGTTCGTAGTAACTAATGGTATGTATATATTTTTAGGTAAACTGCACAATATTGAAGGTGGACCCCGAAGCTAATAAAATAATGACCGGCAGCCTGACTACAGTACCTTTTTGGCCAGCTAAAAATGTAGAATCCACAGAGGATGAAGTTAAAGAAAATAAAGTCAAAAAGAGTAAAGGGGAAAAGGAAGAAACACAGGTAGACTCTATGATGGATGAAGTGGAACAACCAGATACAACGGACGATGGTGAAGTTACGGAAAAAGTTGCTAAAAAGGAAAAACCAGAGTCGGCAATAATAAATGAAGTCACAGATACAAGCAAAAAGGAAAAGAAAAACAAGAAACGTATATTAGAATCCGAAGATATAGCCGGATCAAATACAGAATCTGAATTAGAAGTGACAATAAAAGATAAAAAGGTAAAAAAAGATAAACAAAAAAGAACAGCCAAAAAAGAAACGGAAGGAGTTAACAGTGGCAGAGAAACTCGCGAAAGTGAGAGAAGAGGAAGAGAGAGTGAGGGAGATGGAGAATAGAGCCATCGAGAGTGAGTCGCAGCCGCGGTCTAGTGAACAGTTTGAGAGGGCGCTGCTAGCCAACCCTAACTGCAGCCAGCTGTGGATCGCTTATATGGCCTTCCATTTACAGGTAAACTATTTCTCTCCCATTGTACAGCTGCCTCTCTTGGCACACCCATTAGGAACTCGTAGTCTCAACTATTCCTATAGCTGCGGGTTTGTCAACAAGCCGCGTCGGGGATGAAAAGTCAGACCTTTTTTTATATAACAGTTAGGTGGCAGAGAAACACACCTGATGGGAAGTGGTTACCGTGGCCTATGGACGTGTGCAACATCAAAGGCTTCACACTCGCGCTGCCGACCCTGAAGAAACCTTCTAATGCCTCTTTAGAAGCACCTCTTATTGTAGGCGCTTGAGAAAACCGCAGCAAGGACACAATTCCACAGCTTGGGTGTGCGTGGGATGAAGTTCCTTTCATACCGCACATTAGGATACTGAATCAGTGGTGATAAGTGATGAGACAGTGGTTAAGTAATGTATACCATTTCTATAGGCTACGGAGTTGGATAAAGCCCGCGCCGTTGGCCGGAAGGCGCTGAAGACCATCTCGTTCCGGGAAGAGGAGGAGAAGTTGAATATCTCCCTCGGCATGATCTACTTCGAGAATCGATTTGGGACCAAGGTGAGAGCTGGAACATAATAGTTGTATATTTAATGAAGCCTTAATTTTAGGTAAATTTCATAAACTTACTCTGTTTGATTAGGAACAATCTTGATTGATGTGTCTTTTTAAACAAACATGATTTAAAAAAACAAACTACTAGTAGTTAATAAACTGAGTTTTTAAATGAAAAGTACTAAACATAGCAGAGTATCTTACCAAAAGGAACATAGTACTTTAGTTAAGTTACTTTATGTTTTTCCTTTTTGAAATTCAGGTTATGTTATGAAAACAGAGTGACATTCCGGATATGTAGGGCCAGCCTAATTCATATATTGCACCGCCATTTTTGATTCATTTAACGTTTGTCAAATTGGCGCGACAACTTTTACTTATCTATATTTTGAGAGAAAAAAAAAACAAATATCCTATTTGAACAAATAAATTATGGTGTTAATAATTGCGATGGTTTTTAAGTAACATATTAATGTTATTTAATAATGGGAAAGTATATTTATTAAAATGGTTTTGCTGATGAGAGCCTATCCTCCATTCGGTTAGGTACTTAACTAAAGGTAAACTATCTTGTAGGGATTTTTTATTAAAAAAAAACAGAATTTTTTATTAGAAATAAACTAGGCTAAGTAACTAACTAGCGGCTCAATTTCGGTTTCTAGTCTTTAGAGTGAGTTTCTAAAATAAATATTTTGGATAGTTTTACAATCATTGAAGTAATATTATAATTTATAAAAATCATATTACATTAATACATTAAATAAATGAATTTTGATTAATGAACTTCAACCTAAGTAAATTTAAATAATATTTTTTTTTAGTGTTCAATATATATTATGTGTTTTTTTTAAACTTTTGTACAAATTTACTAACTCATTTTTTTATATTAATAAAATCCCACATATAAACAATAAAAATGTTACATAATTGTTAGCAAATACAGATTTTGTCATATTATGTCAAGTCAAATAACCCGCTTCGTATCGTTCCCGGCGCAAAGGTGCCCATGATACTAGCGGCGTTGCCTTACTTAATACATTTATGAAATAATAATAAACATTCAATTCAGTTTCTAAACCCTGCTCTTTAAACTCTGTACTTAAACCACTAAATATCAGCAACCACTTATAACACTATTAATAATTGATAGTTTAATTTATTTATAATAAATGAAATATAAAAATATATGTTTACTAAAAATCTACCACTTTAGTAGTTAATCTTCTAATAATAACACTGGGATCCCACCAAACATGATAACGAAAATACAATACTCGAAATAAAAATACATTTCCAGTACATCTGTAATCCCAGGCGACCCTTACATGTAAATTTAATCTAATCTTTTTAATAGATAAGATTGACACGTCATTCTATAACTATATATGTTTGTAAATTGTATTATTAGTGGAAATGATACCAATATTTAGAATTGTAGTACATTATCAATGCTCATGACTTTAGAATATTTATTTTTTTGATACTTCCTTTTGCGTAATCTTTATATCTTCACACTTTTTACACACTGGTATGCAATTAAGATGTCAAATAAGTATATAATTCACTTGATAATTGGTTACTTTTTACGCTAAAGGGCATTTCACATTCCGCAGTCAACAGTTAGTCAAATAAATATTTAACATTTTATTTTTATCGCTACCAGGAGTCACAACAAAGGATGTTAGAAGGAGCTCTGCAAATAAATGAACCGTTTAAAGTCCACTCTAAGGTGCTGGGCATCTACGTGGAGACTTGTAAACATCAAGAGTTGTCAGCGCTGGTCGATCTGATGATGAGGAAATACAGATGGGATCCGAATACCTACATTAAGAGTGGAATCGCTTGCTTCAAACTCGGACTAGTAGATAAAGCCCGACAGGTGAGGTTTTTAAGCATGATTTAGATTTTTTATTGAGAGAATTTGTTATTTTTTTTTATACCACTTAGGTGGCCACCAAGCACACGGCCCACCTGATAGAAAGTGGTCACCGTGGCCTATGGACGCAACCCTGCAAGCATTGAAAGTTTCTGTGCCGTCAGTGTAAAAGACAAAGCAGGGCAAGCTTTTGGTCTTTCAACTGACAGCACAAAAACTCTCCAGTGAGCTGGCTGGCCACCCTACTCACCGCCCGGTATAATGATAGACATCGTACGCTAACCTCAGGCAGATGTATATATCAGTGGCGATAGTTTAATATTGCTCGCATCTATATACAAGACTGAATAACATTTATAATAATGGGGAAGCATAGACTAAACTAATCTCAGATGGCGTCACCTTCGCTGGTGCTTGTCTTCGAGTCTATAATCCTGTTTGTTACGTCAGGGGTGTTTGTTAATCTTGTCGTTGACTATTGGGATAAACAAGTAGTGTGTCTACTCATTGGGTAATAAGTGTAGAGCAGGAATATTGTAGTCTTGCCACTGATAGCCACACTTGTAGTTTGTAGGCTTCTAATAATGTAAAATCTATTTATTTATATTATGAACAAAGTAACGGTAATAATGAGCATTTATTTGTCCTACACAGGTCATGCAAAGAGCAATTGCTATGCTTGAGAAGAATGAACGTAAGTATAAAAAGTTTGATATTAAATATGTTTACAACATTCGGATCATTTCACACACACACAGACAGTATCTGTGACTTGGTGGTAGTAAACGCGGCCTCTACGCAGGAGAAGCGGGTTCAATCCCCGCTCAGTGCATGAATATGAATATTTGCATTGGTCTAGCTAGTTGTGCCGTCGGTCCCGGCTGCCATACGGACATCCATGGCAGTCGTTATGGGTAGTTGGAGCCCTAAAAAATCCAACAACTAGTCAAACTGTAATGCTATGATATCGCCTTATAGTTGTGGAGGTCAGATGGCAGTCGCTTCACGGAAAATATCGAGTTCGACCAAATTAGCAGTTAGATTGGTAAATCGGACCCCAGACTCGGAGTTGTACTCATACAATCTATTATTATATTATTGATACAATAAACTTTGAGTGTCACCGTTGTCACATGCTATATACATATATGTAAGTAATGGTGACCCTCTACCATCAGGCAAGGCGAAGTCTAATTGACGTATCATTTTTCTTAACAGACGTGAAAGTGCTAGTCCAGTTTGCACTTTTAGAGCTAACGTATGGCGACTACGAGCGTGCGGAGGCGTTGTTCCAGCAAGTACTAACCGTGTACCCGCAGAGGGTCGACGTGACTTCAACTTATGTGGATATGCTGCTCAAGAGCGGCGATGTGGACCATGTTAGGTGAGGAATTGTTAACAAGTATATAGAAGTTGTTAGAGCCTTGCTTTCTCTAGGATCACTTAATATCTTTAACTGTTTTAATGGCTTTAAGAAGCAATATACTGAATTTCCTTATGATATCGGGGCGCTACTGCCCAGCAGTAGTAAGTGAGTTTACTATACAGGAATGTACCTACACTTTTTTTTAATGTTCGTCAGTTTATTAATTTTCGCGAATCTCTTAATTATTTTAACTTGTAAAGTTTATACTTGCAACTTAGTTCATGTTAATAGTGTCGAAACTATTTTAATCTATTGCACGTATATGTATCGTTAATATTCTGGTGTAGTACAGATCTGAGCTTTCTTGTATTTTCTTAAGATTATGCTTATTTTACAGGCAAGTAATGGAACAAATGACATCACAAAAGTTGCCAGCTCGAAAAATGAAAATCCTTTACAAAAAATGGATCGAAGTAGAGGAAAAGTTTGGTACACCAGAAGAAGTGGCCCAAGTAAAACGGCGAGCAATGCAGTACTTAGAAAAAGCCAAGTTTTAACAAATAAATAAAGGAATTTTTTAATAACGATTGTATTCTTTATAAACCTTAACTTTATACAAATTCATACATTCACAATTATCTATCCACAAGACATGTTACGTTACTAAGAGAAGGAACGACATATTAATTGATAGAAATTTGAATTTATTATTATAGCATTTGCAAATACTTAAACATATAAGTTTTCGATGATTTAACTGCATTGGTAGGCACCAAACTCGGTTTGGGCATCGGTGGGGGTGGGAGTGGCGGCGGGCATGGCCCATTTGCTTGAGTAGCATTATTTTCTGGCACTTTATTTTGAATTTTATTAGCTACTGTTATCGGTTTATTATTTATCAAACGCGTGCCATACATTGACACTGGTTCACATACTACATATCCTAATTTCGTATAGAAATCTTCTTGTCCTTTTGTAGATAAATGTAGCATTTTCAACTTCAGCACGTTTATACAATATTGTTCCACTTGCCTCATCAGGTAACTAACTTCCAAGTTTCTGTCCACGCATTAACTTATTAATAACTACGGTTTCTATAAAACAACTGTCAGGTATACTTGGTATAGCAGTTAATTTACAGTGTCCTAAAAGATATTTCTTATCGTTAATAATAATTAGACTGGTAGGAAGGTGGTTGCCGGAAGCCCGTAGCCACATCATCCTCCCCGTTTCACTGCGCGGCCATTCATCATTTATTAGTTCACAACATGGCTTTAGATACTGCGGATGTTCATGTAGTCGTAATACTTTTAGGGTTTCCGGATTCATTTTCGATATCTGTAAATAAATGTAATACTTTTAATTTTGTACTATGAAAAGTAGAAAAGCATCCTTGGTAGATAATAAATTTTTAGCATGGTCACACTACATCTGTCGAAATTGTCAAAAATATAATTTTAGTTGTGAATAATAAGCAGTGGTCTCGAACCTACCGATTTTTTGGTATTTCTACCGATATGGGCTCTGTTCTATCGAAATACCTAAATATAACGATTTTTCTACGATTTCTGAGAAAACATAGAAGTTTACCCGATGTTTCTACCGATTTTACACTTTTAAGTTGGCAACCCTTTTTATTTATGTTTTACGTTACGGGGAAGCCCCTAATAGTATGAACCTAGTGCACAATGTTCCATATATTTTGGGGAATACCCTTGTATCCTACAATTCGGTGTTATTAAGGGACTTCCTGCTTGGGAATTTACCTGTCTAGTCTATATAAACAGGAATTCTGGTTTAGTTTTTCATTAATTTTCTTAGCTTTGAAGAGAGAGTACATAACCTAAAGAGTGCCTACAAAATCAGATCATTAAGTTAAAATGTCGTCTGACGAGGAGCCAAGCACAAGTGTGAGTGTAAGAAGAAAAATATATCTACAATATTATAGAAAAGTATGGGAAGAACAATTTCCAGGCTGGCTGCAAGATAGTCGTAAAGGCGAAAGCCATGCCTATTGTAAGAGTTGTAATAAAAATATCAACATCACATCAGGAAAAGACGCTATAAAGAAACATAGTTCGTCACAAGCACACTCAGTATCATCAAAGAATATAAAATCACAACCGAAGATATCATCAATTACCTACTGTGACCAAAACTCAAAAATCTGATACACTGGTTAAGGATAAATTTTTTTAATTTCTTTTATGATACTACTTACATTGTTATATTATTTTGTTTTGTACTTATCGGTTTATAGAAGCAGTGGATATAATCAGACCCTAATCGCTACTAGATAGCTAGATTAGCGTCGTTTGTTGTTTGTTGTTGTTGAAGGATAATTTTTTTAATTTCTTTTATGATACTACTTACATTGGGCGCTGAAGACCATCTCGTTCCGGGAAGAGGAGGAGAAGTTGAATATCTCCCTCGGCATGATCTACTTCGAGAATCGATTTGGGACCAAGGTGAGAGCTGGAACATAATAGTTGTATATTTAATGAAGCCTTAATTTTAGGTAAATTTCATAAACTTACTCTGTTTGATTAGGAACAATCTTGATTGATGTGTCTTTTTAAACAAACATGATTTAAAAAAACAAACTTCTAGTAGTTAATAAACTGAGTTTTTAAATGAAAAATATTAAACATAGCAGAGTATCTTACCAAAAGGAACATAGTACTTTAGTTAAGTTACTTTATGTTTTTCCTTTTTGAAATTCAGGTTATGTTATGAAAACAGAGTGACATTCCGGATATGTAGGGCCAGCCTAATTCATATATTGCACCGCCATTTTTGATTCATTTAACGTTTGTCAAATTGGTGCGACAACTTTTACTTATCTATATTTTGAAAGAAAAAAAAAAACAAATATCCTATTTGAACAAATAAATTATGGTGTTAATAATTGCGATGGTTTTTAAGTAACATATTAATGTTATTTAATAATGGGAAAGTATATTTATTAAAATGGTTTTGCTGATGAGAGCCTATCCTCCATTCGGTTAGGTACTTAACTAAAGGTAAACTATCTTGTAGGGATTTTTTATTAAAAAAAAAACACATATTAGAAATAAACTAGGCTAAGTAACTAACTAGCGGCTCAATTTCGGTTTCTAGTCTTTAGAGTGAGTTCTAAAATAAATATTTTGGATAGTTTTACAATCATTGAAGTACTCTTACACACTCATAACCACACACCTATTCACAATCACTACACTACCCTATTAACAATGGGTCTGGTTTTTTACCAAACCCAATCTACTACTCACACACTTAAAGTACTTTTGAACCTACAATACCAAACCATACACAATTTTCTTTTATTTCTAAATGTAACATTTAATGCTGTGACAACTATTATGAGCAATTATTCAACATGGACAGTATCCACACTCAACAGGAGTTAGACTCTTTACAAATTTCGGAATCATTTAAATGTAACATACAGGACCTTTCTAAACATGTGTCTACTAGTACTAGAAATGATCTTATTGTTATTACGCAAAACATACGGAGTATCTACAAGAACCTTGACGATCTACAAATAACACTTTCTCAACTTAATACCGAAGTCGACGTGCTGATATTAACAGAATGTAGACTAAACGCTAACAAACACTTACCATCACTAAATAACTATACATCGTATAAATCAAACAATTTACTAAATCAAAATGACGGTGTGGTAGTGTATATTAAAAATCAACATCAACCTAAAGTAACAGAACTCAGTCTTACTAATGCTACTGGACTACAAATTAAAATTGCAAATCACATCCTTCTTGCAATATATCGTTCTCCATCTCACCTTCATGCTAACGATTTTATTGAATCCCTTAACGTACACCTCGAAAACATTTCAAAATCCAACAATATCTCAGTCTTTGGTGATATTAACATTGACCTAATTTTCACAGAAAAAGAGAAATCTCACGAACGTCGTAACCGGCTTAATTACCTTAACGTCCTATCACTACATGGTCTCTTACCAGGCCACATGTTATCCACCAGGGATGACTCCTGTCTAGACCACGCTATGCTTAAGCTTAATACAAACTCTCATACCGTTACTGTTGCCGTTCTGAACACTAAAGTCACAGATCATAATCTAGTCTATGTTAAATTTTCTAATGTATATAACAAGCCCGCTGTTTGTAACCGCAAAACAGTAACAGATTATGAAAGCGCGTATAATACCCTTATAGCTACTGATGTATCCTTCCTTAATATATGTAAAGAACCGGAGACCTTTGCCAATTCATTCATAGGTGTGATCAAAGCTGCTATCTTGGCTAATACCAAAACTATAACTGTACCTAGAAGTAAAAGGATTTTAAAGCCTTGGATTAATTCTGCTGTTCTAAAATGCATAAAACTCAGAAACAGTTTGCAAACTAAGCTTAGTAGAGAACCTCACAACATAATCTTAAAAATAACATATAAGCGTTATAGAAATTTCTGTAAGAATTTAATAACTAAACACAAGAGAAATTACAACAGACAGCTAATAAATAACTCAGTAAAACAACCTAGAAAATTATGGTCAACAATAAATGAAGTAACGCAATACAAACTACCGAAATCTAAAAATGTTGAATTACTAAATATAAAATCGCAACCACTACACTCTGTTAATCATGTTAACAGATACTTTGTAAACATTGGATCTAACTTAGCTGACCTCATAGTTAAACAAACCGAAATGAAGAACCATGCATCTAACGTCACACGTGGTAGCCATTCTCATCTCACTTCGTTCGTACTACTGGAGACAGATCCTGCTGAAGTTGACAGCATACTCATGGGCCTCAACTCTGGCAGCGCACCCGGCTTGGATGGTATTACCACTGCCTTTCTAAAGCGTGCTAGAGACTTTGTAGTTCCACACATTACCATGCTAGCCAATCTTTGTTTTAGTACAGGAGTTTTTCCTTTATCTCTTAAGCGATCAATAGTAACACCTATTTACAAGGGCGGAGACAGATCCGATGTTAATAATTATAGGCCAATCTCTGTACTAACTTCAATCTCAAAAATAATAGAAAAGCTTATTAACAATAGGTTAACAAACTACCTTAATAATTACAAAATCTTATCTAATTTTCAATATGGGTTTCGAAGAGGAATATCAACTCAAGATGCAATCGTTAACGTGGTCTCTACTATAACTGAGGGAGTCGATAGGGGAAACAAATGTATTACGATATTTCTAGACCTTAAAAAGGCCTTTGATACGGTATCGGTCTCGGTTCTTGTAAATAGGCTTGAGAGCATTGGGATCAGAGGACTCGTACTGTCGCTCTTTACGAGCTACCTCAGCGATAGAACCCAAGCTGTAAAAATAGAAAATTATATTAGTGACGAATACAGTATCAAATTTGGTGTCCCACAGGGGAGTGTCCTTGGCCCGACGCTATTTTTAATCTATATCAATGAATTGTGTAAATTACAAAGCGTCGGGGGAAGGATATTCTCCTATGCGGATGATACTGCTATCGTTTTTACGGCTAAGACTTGGAGTTCCGTACACGAGATGGCAGCAAGGAGTTTAGCGCGTGTATCGAAATGGCTTAGGGACAATGTCCTAACTTTAAACATTCAAAAAACGAACTACATCTGTTTTTCTCCCTATACATCTTCGCAACCATCAAATAACTTCTGCATCAAGATACATCGCTGTGCAAACCCAGAAGACACCTTGTGTGATTGTCCCTTGATCAACAAAGTCAACCAAACAAAGTATCTTGGAATCATCGTTGACCAAAGGCTAAATTGGCAGTCACAGCTAGAAGCTGTTTATAGGTCGAATCAGAAAATTAATGTGGGTATTCAAGACTCTAAGGTATATCATGTCTAGCACTCTACTGAACAAAATTTACTTGGCCCTTGCTCAATCGGTCATCTCTTACTGTATCCCCATCTGGGGTGGAGCCATTATGACCCACTTTCTAGAGCTTGAAAGAGCTCAAAGGTCCCTTATAAAAGTAATGTACTCCAAGCCTTACAGATTTCCTACGAACAGCTTATATCAAATCAGTAACCTTCTATCAGTCCGAAAGCTTTATCTACTTAACCTAACTCTAATATGTCACAAATCTTTAACCTTCATTCAATCGTCACAAAAAAAGAGAAGAAATTATACTGTTGCTTCTATAACCCCAGTGCGTACTAACTTTGCTAGAAGACAGTATCCATGCCAATCTGGTTTTATATACAATAGGCTAAACAAAATGCTAAATATCTATCCTAAGCAACTATACACGTGCAAAAAATCTATAACACAATTTTTGGATACCCTTACATATGATGACGTTGAAAATCTTTTCATAAGAATTTGCTGACATTATACCTCATCTTATACACCTACATAGTGATATTTATTTACTCAAGTCAGTCCCTAAACACACAAACTAAATAGTCACACAAACACACACACACACACAAACACACACACACACACACGAACACACACACATACACACGCATACCTACACACTTCAATGTTTATGTTTCTATTTTTCTATAACTCTGTAATCTAACTGTATTTTTAAGGGAAGTAGCGAGCCATTCCCAATACGAGTATCTTTGATTACTCACTGGGAAGTCTCAGCAAAGTGTATGCAAAAGATTACTGAAATAAACGTTATTTTTTTTTTTTTTTTTTTTAAATGACGTGTCAATCTTATCTATTAAAAAGATTAGATTAAATTTACATGTAAGGGTCGCCTGGGATTACAGATGTACTGGAAATGTATTTTTATTTCGAGTATTGTATTTTCGTTATCATGTTTGGTGGGATCCCAGTGTTATTATTAGAAGATTAACTACTAAAGTGGTAGATTTTTAGTAAACATGTATTTTTATATTTCATTTATTATAAATAAATTAAACTATCAATTATTAATAGTGTTATAAGTGGTTGCTGATATTTAGTGGTTTAAGTACAGAGTTTAAAGAGCAGGGTTTAGAAACTGAATTGAATGTTTATTATTATTTCATAAATGTATTAAGTAAGGCAACGCCGCTAGTATCATGGGCACCTTTGCGCCGGGAACGATACGAAGCGGGTTATTTGACTTGACATAATATGACAAAATCTGTATTTGCTAACAATTATGTAACATTTTTATTGTTTATATGTGGGATTTTATTAATATAAAAAAATGAGTTAGTAAATTTGTACAAAAGTTTAAAAAAAACGCATAATATATATTGAACACTAAAAAAAAATATTATTTAAAATTACTTAGGTTGAAGTTCATTAATCAAAATTCATTTATTTAATGTATTAATGTAATATGATTTTTATAAATTATAATATTACTTCAATGATTGTAAAACTATCCAAAATATTTATTTTAGAAACTCACTCTAAAGACTAGAAACCGAAATTGAGCCGCTAGTTAGTTACTTAGCCTAGTTTATTTCTAATAAAAAATTCTGTTTTTTTTTAATAAAAAATCCCTACAAGATAGTTTACCTTTAGTTAAGTACCTAACCGAATGGAGGATAGGCTCTCATCAGCAAAACCATTTTAATAAATATACTTTCCCATTATTAAATAACATTAATATGTTACTTAAAAACCATCGCAATTATTAACACCATAATTTAGAAAAACATAAAGTAACTTAACTAAAGTACTATGTTCCTTTTGGTAAGATACTCTGCTATGTTTAGTATTTTTCATTTAAAAACTCAGTTTATTAACTACTAGTAGTTTGTTTTTTTAAATCATGTTTGTTTAAAAAGACACATCAATCAAGATTGTTCCTAATCAAACAGAGTAAGTTTATGAAATTTACCTAAAATTAAGGCTTCATTAAATATACAACTATTATGTTCCAGCTCTCACCTTGGTCCCAAATCGATTCTCGAAGTAGATCATGCCGAGGGAGATATTCAACTTCTCCTCCTCTTCCCGGAACGAGATGGTCTTCAGCGCCTTCCGGCCAACGGCGCGGGCTTTATCCAACTCTGTAGCCTATACAAATGGTATACATTACTTAACCACTGTCTCATCACTTATCACCACTGATTCAGTATCCTAATGTGCGGTATGAAAGGAACTTCATCCCACGCACCAGCTGTGGAATTGTGTCCTTGCTGCGGTTTTCTCAAGCGCCTACAATAAGAGGTGCTTCTAAACAGGCATTAGAAGGTTTCTTCAGGGTCGGCAGCGAGAGTGTGAAGCCTTTGATGTTGCACACGTCCATAGGCCACGGTAACCACTTCCCATCAGGTGTTTCTCTGCCACCTAACTGTTATATACAAAAAGGTCTGACTTTTCATCCCCGACGCGGCTTGTTGACAAACCCGCAGCTATAGGAATAGTTGAGACTACGAGTTCCTAATGGGTGTGCCAAGAGAGGCAGCTGTACAATGGGAGAGAAATAGTTTACCTGTAAATGGAAGGCCATATAAGCGATCCACAGCTGGCTGCAGTTAGGGTTGGCTAGCAGCGCCCTCTCAAACTGTTCACTAGACCGCGGCTGCGACTCACTCTCGATGGCTCTATTCTCCATCTCCCTCACTCTCTCTTCCTCTTCTCTCACTTTCGCGAGTTTCTCTGCCACTGTTAACTCCTTCCGTTTCTTTTTTGGCTGTTCTTTTTTATGTTTATCTTTTTTTACCTTTTTATCTTTTATTGTCACTTCTAATTCAGATTCTGTATTTGATCCGGCTATATCTTCGGATTCTAATTTACGTTTCTTGTTTTTCTTTTCCTTTTTGCTTGTATCTGTGACTTCATTTATTATTGCCGACTCTGGTTTTTCCTTTTTAGCAACTTTTTCCGTAACTTCACCATCGTCCGTTGTATCTGGTTGTTCCACTTCATCCATCATAGAGTCTACCTGTGTTTCTTCCTTTTCCCCTTTACTCTTTTTGACTTTATTTTCTTTAACTTCATCCTCTGTAGATTCTACATTTTTAGCTGGCCAAAAAGGTACTGTAGTCAGGCTGCCGGTCATTATTTTATTAGCTCCGGGGTCCACCTTCAATATTGTGCAGTTTACCTAAAAATATATACATACCATTAGTTACTACGAACGAGAAAGAAGGAACACTCGAAATAAAACCCTGTACCACTCCGTCTGGCCAGCGTGGAAACAGTATGCCAAAATCTCTAAATATTGGGAGAGGCCTGAGCAGTGAATTGCGATAAGCTAATCAATCGAGCTACTACAATTATTTGATGAATATCCACAATTGTTTAACTTTTTTATAATACCAATTGGTTGGCAGACAAGAACACGGCCCACCTGATGGAAAGTGGTTACCGTGGTCTATGGACGTGTGCAACACCAAGGGAGTCACACTCGCGCTGCCAACCCAGTAAGCACAAGAGTTTCTGTGCCTGTTTCAAACTATTGTATAATTCGCAGTCGCAGGACTCTTGCGACCGGTGGATAATGACCCGTTTTGACATGTTTTCTCTGCAGAAACAACATACCGTATCAACAAGAAACTCGAGTGTAGAAGCCGGCAGTAGCGGCGAGTTGGTCTTCTGCCGCTGCAGGTTGTTCTGCAACGTTGCCAGCTCGCTGGACAGAGAAACCACGCCGCCGTCCGACAGCGACTTGACAACGCACCACGTTGGTACCCACACGTCTAGAAAAAAAAGATTGAAAAGTCGTTAAATTAAATATTCTTATCGCTATTCGCTAAATCAATATTCTATTAAATAGACTTACTCTTCACTAGTGTCTCTAAAGTTAAGAAAGCATTATGTCATCACTACTTTGTTGACTGAGTAATTTTCTTTTATTGCTTACTATACCTAATAACTCTTAATATAGATGTGAAATTGGTAGTAAAAAGAAAAAAAAAGCCAATATATCATCAAATTTAAACGACATGTTATTGGTGAAAACTTGTAAATGGCCTTCAATATGTTATGTATTTCATTTTCACCCACTGTTACTTTTTAGCTGAAGTTTTCCTAAAATGTTAAAATAAAATAAAGTCTAGGAGGTGGCACAAATTGTTCAAAGTTCTGACTTGAACTTCTTAAAGTTACTTAATCTGTCAATTGCCATTAAAACAGCAATTACAAAAAGGTAAACAAACTAATCTAATGTTTAGTACCACCGTTACAATGAGGTCTCGTCCTGAGAAGACTCTGGTTAAAACTCAACGGGCTGTTTTTCACATGTTTTTTACAATTTCATTTAATTGGGTATTTCACAAATTTCGGTAACCTATCTTTTAGATGTATTTAATGTCTGTTAAAGATTGTTCATCATTTTCCCATAAAATCTTATTAATTAGAAGAAACACATTTTCACTTTCTTAGCTTAAAGAGTGTGCGAAAAGCGGTCGCTCACGTGACACTCTGCGCCTGACGTCATTAAATAATATCTACGAAGAGACCAACCAACGAAAGTTTCCGTTACGCTAAGTAAATTTTTTATAGTTACGTCACGCGAACCGTCAACAGATTATTGCGTTTTGCCTCATGAGAAATACAGATACAAAATCTCAATTTCATTTTATATTTTTTTTTGTACATTTTGTATAGTTATTATTTACGTATAAGATATCATATTCAATACATTTCGTATTTAATTGTAATAGTTGTCAAATACCCAATTACAATATTTTGTTTGGGTGGCAATACTAGAGAAAATATTTAATATTGAAGCTTATTTGTAAGGTTCTTTAAATTTATAAAAGCCTTTTTGGCAAAGTTTATTGGCATTTACTAGGCTTATTAACTTATAAAGAGGTAGATTTGATTCATTTAAGAAGCTAATTACATGGCCTATGTCCAGTAGTGGACTGTATCGTTCTGACTCGCAGAAGGTACATACATAATATTGGTAAGAAATTTACCTAATTCCACTTCAGGGTTTGTGTTCTTTTTAGGCAGGAACGCTCTTGTATCTGGAACCCTGATATCCATCACATAGCCATGAATCCAAATATTCAACTTATGGGACTGACTGCTGTCAGACCTGTAAACTCGATTGGAAACTATACCAGAGCGACCCCGCATCAGCAGAAACCCTCATCTGTCAATTAAGTGATGTCATTAGCATTCCATATTACTTATTTTTGGATTTATAAATGGAGTAAAAAATATTTATTTAAAAAAAATGGAATGGTATACATACCTTTACGTAAGTCATCTCGTTTTTTCTGACAGTTGATATGTTGTAGCATCATAGAGAGCATAATGCTGATCTCCTCAACTTCCAGGACTTTGACAGCAACGTACTGACCCGGACGGGATATCTGCCATAGTTCCGTTACTCTGTCACCCTAATAAACAAACAGAATGTATTTTTGAAATGGGGCAGTAAGCGTAAGTAATATGCCTTTATTATTATTGCTATCCATAATAAATAAAAAAAAAGATTTTATTTTTGGAATGTGCGATCATCAGTTTATTTCTGTGTTTTGAGGAGTAATTTTTGTTATAAAAAAACTTCAAAATTCTGTGTCGTTCTAATTCTAATTTCAAATAAAGTAGGTATTGTCGTTCATACCAACCTCCATGGTAGATTTCAACATATTAGAAGGAGTAGGATAGAGGAGTCCAGGCTCTAAAGCGCAAGGTACCTTAACCATTGTTACTACAGCAAAATGTTTGTAGGAGACCTTCCTTACCATTTTGAGATACTTTGAACTGCTTTTACAGATTTTGACAAAATCATACTGTTAACATGAGAAGACAGAATTCTACAAAAACGTTTCCCATATATTTCAGCCAGAGAATCAAGTTTTAACAATGGTCAATTGCGGCAAGGATTGACAGAAAAGTAAATAAAAATAATTTTTACCAACAAATTTCAAATTTGATGCGAAAATCTTTGTCAGAGTATTAGTTAGTAAGAGCTGAGAAAATTCGTATTAGATTCTTTTAAATACTATTACTAACTATATCAAAAAATTCACTGTCAATTTTATACACTTTTTATATACTGTTTATTTAGTATATTATATTTATTTATTTATGAACTAGTGATAAAATGTATAGTCTCTCTATTGAAGCCTTAACTGTCCGTCACTTGTCTTAGCCAGTTATCAAGTCTATTTGTTAATCCATTTATTGTGGTTGCAGCAATAACGTATCTGGCATTAAGTTCCAATTATGTCATCAAGTTCCTAGCACCTATTGCGTTTTCATCAAAAGCTTGCACTCATGAGTGACTCACATGGTACCTTTTTAAGATTGATTTATATTGGATTTTACGAGTGAGTCCAACACCGAGCAAAAAAGATGCACCAGAGCCTGAGTCATCAATCTGTAGGCGTAATAGGTACCTTGCATGGGAAGTTATCTTGTATTAAAAACTATATACTAACCTTATCGTTAATATATGCCTCGAGCTGCTTGTTATACGGTTCACTAATGTGACACGCCATATCCGACCCAATAATACGGCACGGTAGACTGATCACTACCTTTGTTTCGAAGACATTTTTCATTCTTCCGAGGATTAAGATTCCTTCTTTGATTGTCTAGAAAATGAAAAAAATTAGAGTTTATTAACTTACAGCATTTTATTAATTTGTTTGAACATGTTAATCTCAGGAACTTCAGATTCTAATTGAAAAATACTTTTTGGTGTTGAATAGTTCGTTTAAGGAGGAAGATTATAGGCTATATATATAGCATCAAATTGTATAATAATATATGTAATTATAAATTTCCACAAATTCAGCAGATTCTCATATTTTATCTGAAAATTTATAAGTGGAGGCCATTTTAGGCACAAAGTTATGCTCAACCCCGTGGTATTAAAAATTATACCACGGGGGAAACCGTGGAGGGCCAGTTAGTGTAAACCTATGATAGGAAGAACTGTTCTTAAACTAATTTTAAGATTATATACCTATAAGTATATAATGTAGCCAATTACTTTGTACCCATTGTAGTCCGAAAATTTAGGCAAAAAAAATAACATACCTTATAACTCAGACCATATGTATCAGACCATATATGCCAGATGTAATAATAAAAAAAAAAAATTTATTTTTCTCTGTATCTCCTATTAAAAAGAAATAGAAATAAAATTGGTTTGTAAGTACATTACCATAAAAGTTCGGGCGCCTTGGAGATACACATGCCTAGGATAATCAGCGGAGATTGGAAACTTTTAATCTGCCGGAGGTGAGCTAAATGAAACCAAACGGTGAGGTTTAAGGTTTTATTGTCCACTCCAGTGTGCATTTAGAAATAGTTGCAAGGATACATTCCTAATGTATATCTAACCTTAAATTTAAAATTAGAGTTTTATAAGCTAGGTCAATCTGAACCTATGTCAATATGATCTTATGTCACCAATGCATTTTTAGGTTATTTTGAAATTTAGATTTAAAATATAATTAAAGTAAGCTCACGGCATCCCTCGGCGAGTATATGTAAACACAGCAGCGAGAAAGCTCGTAGCAGGCGAAGTTTTCAGTGTAAGCCCATGCGGTACATCCAGGTTTGAGGCGAAAAGTCCAAACCCTCCATAAGGAAATGCAGATGACCGAAGACAAAGGTCCAAAGAAAAGATCCAAAGGCAAAAAGAAAATGAGAAAAAGGGCAAAGGCGGTTCCAATTTGGAACTGGTGGTAGAAACTTGGTGGCACAAATTTGTCTCAAGTTTCGACCGGGTAGGTACCACCGTGCACTATTGCGAAAAACCCTCCATAGCAATTCAATCTCGGTTGGATTGTGTTCAGGGGTCAGCATGTGCATAGCCGGGCAGAGGTGGTGGTTGTCGCAGCACTAGTGGGACCAGTGGGTCTTGGCGTAGTCTAGTGGGGATGGCGCGGGGCGATGCGCCGAACAGGGAGACCTGTAGAAACGGTGGTGCCGCTGGCCGCCCGCGGTATAGTACAGGGGCCCAACTGGGGTTAACCACCTTGGGAGGCTGCCTCACCAGTCCGCGCATAATCCCGATATGGTTCGTCGTGCCGGTTGGTGACCGGATTTGGGAGCCCGGCGACCATACTCGGGGGGGTACGGGGGCCCTTCCGTTCGGCGCGTCGGCTCTCGCCATGCCTCACATTCATAGATAAAACCAATATCCCGCGCTTTGTCACACGGTGCTGCGTCGGCAATCACTTCTTTTTTTCACGCCTTCTCCCACCCAAACTCATGGCAGCGCAATTTATAGAAAAAGGCAACACAGCGGCTCGTCACACTCCCAAAAGCTTGCTATTTGAGGTGGAGTCCACTAACATCTGTGGGCTCCATGCAAACCTCAACGCCGTCCACCAACACCTAGAGACGGCGAAACCTGCCATGTTTTTTCTAACGGAGACGCAAATACACCGCCCTGACGACACGACCTACTTGCTCTACCCTGGCTATGTTCTTGAGGAAAGTTTTCGTGCAAAAGCCGGGGTGTGCGTGTTTGTTAGGGCGGATGTTTGCTGTCGCCGTTTGCGCTGCCTAGAGGACCCATCCTTCTCCGTCCTTTGGGTACACGTAGACCATGGCCCTACGAGTCAGATCTATGTGTGCCTCTACCGTTCCCATACAGGAGATGCTGAGACAACTCGACTCTTTGAATATCTGAGTCAGGCGGCAGATGATGCGCAGGAGCGATTTCCGAATGCCGAAATGGTATTTTTGGGGGATTTTAACGCCCACCACGAGATCTGGTTGGGCTCCTCCAAAACAGACCATGCGGGAAGAGCCGCCCACGCATTTGCTCTGGCGCACGGCCTGACCCAATTGGTGCACGAGGTCACTAGGATACCAAGAAGGTCGGGCCAAGCACCTTCTCTGCTAGACCTTCTGCTGACGAGTGATCCGGACCGGTACAGTGTATCGGTGCGAGCCGCGTTAGGCAACTCTGACCACTGCCTGGTCTGTTCCACGGTGCCTATTATGGCGCCCCCACGACCCGTGCAGGGGAAGCGGCGTCTCTGGCACTACTCGTCAGCGGACTGGGATGGACTTCGTGACTATTTTGCGTCCATCCCGTGGGTTGAGCGCTGCTTTGAAGGTAAGAACCCATCGGATTGTGCTACTGCTGTCGCCGGTGAGATCGGTCTGGGTATGGAATACTATATCTCATACACCGATGTCACCGGTGACCGCGGGGTGCGCCCTTGGTTCGGGCGCGAGTGCGCGGAAGCTGTTGAACAAAAACAGTCTGCGTACCGCGCTTGGGTAAGGGCGCGCGCCACGCGCCATCCCAATCTGGGCCACTTCAAGGCAGCGTACAACAGAGCCACAAAGGTCTGTAGAAGGGCCTATGTCAGAGCGGATGCCCTGCGCATAGCGCGGCTTGGTCAAGAGCTAGTGATGCATCCCACGGGAAGCCGTGGCTACTGGCGACTGGCTAAAGCCGTGCAAGCCAACTTCTGTCAGCCTTCGCTGCCTCCGCTGCGTAACCCTGATGGATCCCTGGCCCATGAGTCGCAAGAGAAGGCAAATCTGCTGGCTAATCTCTTTGCGGCCAACTCCCGAATCGATGATTGTGGTACGCAGCCACCAACACTACCCGACAGTGACCACGCGATGCCTGATATCCATATCAGGCAACGCGATGTCCGTGCAGTGCTGCAATCACTCGATGTCCGGAAAGCCAGTGGTCCGGATGGTATTCCAGCGGTAGTTTTGAAAAAATGTGCAGCGGAGTTGTCTCCAATGCTTACGCGCCTGTACCGGCTATCCTACAGTTCGGGTACAGTGCCTTTGCCTTGGAAAGAGGCGAATGTTCAGCCGATTCCCAAGAAGGGGGATCGCTCGGAGCCAGCCAACTATCGACCCATAGCCGTCACCTCAGTGCTGTGCAAAGTGTTTGAGCACATAATTAACAAACAGCTCATGCGGCACCTAGAGGATCACTCCTTAATTAATGACCGGCAATATGGCTTCAGACCGAAACGGTCAACGGGTGATCTTCTAGCATACGTTACCCATCTTTGGGGTGAGGCTATGGACAAGCACGGCGAGTCACTGGCAATTAGTCTTGACATCGCCAAAGCTTTCGATAGAGTCTGGCACAAATCGCTTCTTTCTAAGCTACCTGCCTTTGGTCTGCCTTCTAGGCTGTGCAACTGGGTTGCTAGCTTCCTGCAGGGGCGCCGTATTCGCGTCCTTTGTGACGGACGAGCTTCAGAGTTTCTGCAGGTTAATGCTGGCGTGCCCCAGGGGTCCGTCTTATCACCCACTCTCTTTCTTCTGCATATCAACGACATGCTGTCTACCGGCAATGTTCATTGTTATGCAGACGATAGCACTTTACATGGGAGTTATCATGGACATCCAGCGGCCAAGCAGTCAGATATCGCAGAGAAAAGGCAGCTTCTTGTCACTGAGCTTGACGGGGTCCTGAATCACATTTCTCAATGGGGCTCTGAGAACCTGGTTGAGTTCAGTGCCAAGAAGACGCAGGCATGTGCGTTTACAGCAAAAGTATCTTCTTTCCTTCCCCTCCCCACTCTTCAGAGCACGCCACTGCCGCTGCAGGACAATCTCAATATCCTAGGTATGGATGTTCGCTGCAACCTAAATAACAAAAACTACATCGAAAGCATCATCAAAACAGCCTCACGAAAACTCGGAGTCCTGAACAGAGTGAGACGATTTTTCACGCCGGAGCAGCGGTGTCTTCTATACAAGACACAAATTCGCTCCTGTGTGGAGTACTGCTCGCATCTCTGGGATGGTTCAGCAAAGTACTTACTAGATGCTCTCGACAGGTTGCAGCGACGTGCGATCCGCATCATTGGGAATCCCGAGATCACGAACACCCTAGAACCTTTACAGCTGCGTAGAGATGTTGCGTCCATGGCTGTATTTTACCGTCTGTACCATGGGGAGTGTTCTGATGAGCTCTTCCAATTAGTCCCACCCTCCCCTTTCCTACACAGGACAACGCGTGCAGGTCTTAGATGTCATCCGCACACGGTGCAAAACATCCGATCAAGAACCAAGCGGTTCGGAGACTCTTTCCTCTGTCGCACCATTAAGGCCTGGAATTCATTACCAGCTCACGTGTTTCCTTCTTCCTACAGTCCCGGGTCCTTTAAGCGGGGCGTGAAAAAGCATATGATAAGGCCGTCAAGCTGAGTGTCACCATTGTCACACGGTATGTGTAAGTAATGGTGACCCTCTTTTCTGGGATTTTGCCTTCAGCTTACCATCAGGCAAGGCGAAGTCCAATTGACGTGTCCTATATAAAAAAAAAAAAAAAAAAAAAAAATGTAATTGTTGGCTTCTTTCCTCCACGAGGTAAGTACTCTGCTGTAGCTTCCATCACGACTTTGTTGTAATAATGTAATTAACTTAAAATCACACGACACGACAACGTACACTGTCTACGCACGACAACGTACGACAAGATGCAAACAGTAAATGAGTAAACATAAACAGTGCTCTCGCTCGCTCTCTCGAACGTCACGTCATAGACATATACTCTTTGTCATAGACTAGAGCGAGATCGGTAGAGTTGCCAGCTCAAATCGGTATATTTGTACTCAAAATCGGCATTTGACAAAAAAATACAATATTCAAAATCAAATTCGTTTATTTATTGAAAAAACCTTACAGACTAATTTATAACAATCACACTTAAGTATAATTATTTATTACACCAATATTCTATGGCCATAGCCGCGGTCATCTTCGAATTAATTTCAAAATCATAACAATTAGCTGTATTAAAGAGTTTCTCAGTCGACAGCCTATTTTGCTGTTTCGTTTTCAAAAGATTAATATGTGAAAATATGCGTTCAACAAATTAGACAACAAAGGAAACATTTGAATTTCATCACTACGCTTTAGTAAACTTACTTCATCCCAAAATAGTTCTACACCATCAGGAAATGTTTTGATTTGTTCCCAATTTCTTAAAATGCGCCACAACAATATTACTATAACTATAGAAGCAGTTTTGCCAATTTTAACATTTTTAGGATCAATTATGTCTAAACCTTTTATTGGATTATTTTTCAATGGAAACCGCGTGGTTATCTGAACTACTTAGTACCGTATTCGACGCAGCAGCACCATAGTAAGTATACGGCGTCAATATCAATAAAATTTCTGGGATTCTTAAAATCAACATTTTCAATTGGAATTAAATATTTTCTTTTCAAGAAACAATCAAAAATAGTTTTTAATGTTCCAGTTATTTTTTCATATAAATTATGATTTTTTGGGTGTTCTGCTTACATTTCTTTACTTAAATAGGTAAATAATGGTAATACAAAATCTAAAAATTCAAAAATAATATCGTAGTGGGATCTTGGAGCTTGTGTAATATATGTTCTGCAGCTTAAAGATGATCATTATTAGAGATTTGGTCTATAAAAAATAGTTTTAGAGCAGAGAGTTGTTCCAATATTCTCTTCACTGCTGCATGTACTGATAACCAGCGTGTTTGAGAGGGGTGAAGTGTTTTATGGACTTTTAAGTCGCAAAGCATTTGAAAGTTTTTAAACTCTGCCGCTCTCTTTGGGCTAGAAGAAAAGTAGTTGTAAATGTATCTTACAATATCCTCTATAAAGCGTGGCAATTTGAAACGATGAAACGAGCGGCAGGCGCGTTTTAAGTATAAAAATGTTGGGAATTTCATTTTGCAGCAATGTTACTACAGAATTAATACGTCCCATCATTATTATCTTTATATGGAATATCATTGCTTCTAAAAAAGTTTACACTGTGTTCAAATAAGAGCTAAAAACAATCTTCAATACGATTCATTTTCGCATATCTCACGACTAAGCACAAGTGTTTGGTTGTACTAAGATTTTTGGACTTGTCAATAATAAGCGAAAACTTAGTTTGCCCTAAATCTTCACACATAAATTATTAAAACTGTCTTTACCTGTAATATGATCAATTAGGTATGTCATGAGTTTTGGTCGAAGAGCATTTTATTTCTTTTGCTATTTTTGAATCAGGACAAACGGCTTGCATCAGCTTCGGTAGGTGCTCCATAATAGTGAATGGTAGATTGTGTTCAACAACAAACGACGCTAATCTTATTTCACCCGAAATTAAAATAAAGAATTAAAATTATGTAGGTATATCTAGTAGCGATTAGGGTCTGATTATATCCACTGCTTCTATAAACCGATAAGTACAAAACAAAATAATATAACAATGTAAGTAGTATCATAAAAGAAATTAAAAAAATTATCCTTAACCAGTGTATCAGATTTTTGAGTTTTGGTCACAGTAATTGATGATATCTTCAGTTGTGATTTTATATTCTTTGATGATACTGAGTGTGCTTGTGACGAACTATGTTTCTTTATAGCGTCTTTTCCTGATGTGATGTTGATATTTTTATTACAACTCTTACAATAGGCATGGCTTTCGCCTTTACGACTATCTTGCAGCCAGCCTGGAAATTGTTCTTCCCATACTTTTCTATAATATTGTAGATATATTTTTCTTCTTACACTCACACTTGTGCTTGGCTCCTCGTCAGACGACATTTTAACTTAATGATCTGATTTTGTAGGCACTCTTTAGGTTATGTACTCCCCTTCAAAGCTAAGAAAATTAATGAAAAACTAAACCAGAATTCCTGTTTATATAGACTAGACAGGTAAATTCCCAAGCAGGAAGTCCCTTAATAACACCGAATTGTAGGATACAAGGGTATTCCCCAAAATATATGGAACATTGTGCACTAGGTTCATACTATTAGGGGCTTCCCCGTAACGTAAAACATAAATTAAAAGGGTTGCCAACTTAAAAGTGTAAAATCGGTAGAAACATCGGGTAAACTTCTATGTTTTCTCAGAAATCGTAGAAAAATCGTTATAAACACCTCAACAAAGTCTAGGGAACAAGATGACCCCAATTATTTTTTTTCGTGTAAATCTTGTTTTGCAAATAACTGGCAGAAAATAAATAAAAATAGAATAAAGTAGATTACAGAATTGTTCGAAATTTAAAAATAAATTTAAATAAGTAATGATTTTCGAACATGGAGGGAAAACTTTTAAAAGTGTTTGATTGTGCAGTTTCTCTGAGGCAAAATAAAAATTATTTTTTTTTATTGTAAATAACGTTTATTATCAATAATACGTCTTTTACGTATGGTTTGTGCATTTTTGTGACTGTAGTCATCATGTCACGTCGTCATTTAAGTCGCGAAGAGATGTTAAGGGCTGTTGGTATGCTGCAAGCTGGACGAACTCAACGCGACGTAGCGGATGCTGTCAACACCCAACCAAGCGTAATTTGCAGATTATGGGCACGCTACAGGTCTACAGGGGATGTTGCCGAACGTCACAGGGGACGAAATAGGGTTATTACCCCGTGACAAGATCGTTTCTTGCAAAATTCCGCAAGGCGGCAACCCACGATTACTGCTCGTCATTTGGTGGCAGGCCTACAGTCTCAGCATCAAGTGGTTATTAGCGATCAAACTGTCAGAAGAAGACTACACGAAGCCAATCTTTATGCTCGCAGACCGCTTAGGGTTCCAGCTCTTCGACGTGGAAATCGAGGTCGTCGCTTATTGTGGGCTAACGCACATTTACAGTGGACCGACCATCAATGGGCACGGGTTCTGTTTTCCGACGAATCTTGCTTCGGTTTTCATCCTGATTCGAGAAGAGTGCGTATATGGCGAGTTCCTGGACGTCGGAGTCGTCTCCAGGATACGCAAGAAGTTCATCCTTACCAAGGTGGAACAATCATGGTATGGGCTGGAATTCGCCTTGGTGGAAGGACCGACCTCGTTTGGATACGGGGCAATTTGAATGCAAACCAATACATTCAGGAGGTTATACACCCCATGGTAATCCCTCATCGACAGCAGTTCGGTCAAGATTTTATGTTCATGCAAGATAATGCATGGTCACACACCGCGAGGGTAGTGGTCAATGCGTTAAGCGAGCACAATATGACGACGTTGGAATGGCCTGCTCAGTCTGCCGACCTCAATCCCATAGAGCATGCCTGGGATTTGTTTGGGAGAAGAGCTTTCAGTGATTCTTTGGAAAATCTGAACACTGAAGAACAACTTTTTTTACACCTTCGCAGTGTATGGAGCCATATTCCACAGACGATGATTGACAATCTCATACTAAGTATGCCACGCCGTTGTCGAGCTGTTGCTAATGCTTTAGGAGGTCCTACAGATTATTAAAAACGTTTAAAGTACGGTTAATTACTGTATTTCTTACTACCTCGTTATTTTTGTGCCTAATCATAGAAGGTTGTAATACTCAATATTGGCACTATTCAATTCTTTCTTAAAAAAAAAAAAATTTGGTATGAAAATGTTTTTATTAAAATTAAAATTAAAAACGGTATAAAAATACCCTTCTATTGATATAAAACACTCACTATTACAAGAAAGGGTTTTTAAATAAAAACTAGAAATGTCCTTGTTCCCTAGACTTTGTTGATGTGTGTATTTTGGTATTTCGATAGAACAGAGCCCATATCGGTAGAAATACCAAAAAATCGGTAGGTTCGAGACCACTGCTTATTATTCACAACTAAAATTATATTTTTGACAATTTCGACAGATGTAGTGTGACCATGCTAAAAATTTATTATCTACCAAGGATGCTTTTCTACTTTTCATAGTACAAAATTAAAAGTATTACATTTATTTACAGATATCGAAAATGAATCCGGAAACCCTAAAAGTATTACGACTACATGAACATCCGCAGTATCTAAAGCCATGTTGTGAACTAATAAATGATGAATGGCCGCGCAGTGAAACGGGGAGGATGATGTCGCTACGGGCTTCCGGCAACCACCTTCCTACCAGTCTAATTATTATTAACGATAAGAAATATCTTTTAGGACACTGTAAATTAACTGCTATACCAAGTATACCTGACAGTTGTTTTATAGAAACCGTAGTTATTAATAAGTTAATGCGTGGACAGAAACTTGGAAGTTAGTTACCTGATGAGGCAAGTGGAACAATATTGTATAAACGTGCTGAAGTTGAAAATGCTACATTTATCTACAAAAGGACAAGAAGATTTCTATACGAAATTAGGATATGTAGTATGTGAACCAGTGTCAATGTATGGCACGCGTTTGATAAATAATAAACCGATACCAGTAGCTAATAAAATTCAAAATAAAGTGCCAGAAAATAATGCTACTCAAGCAAATGGGCCATGCCCGCCGCCACTCCCACCCCCACCGATGCCCAAACCGAGTTTGGTGAATACCAATGCAGTTAAATCATCGAAAACTTATATGTTTAAGTATTTGCAAATGCTATAATAATAAATTCAAATTTCTATCAATTAATATGTCGTTCCTTCTCTTAGTAACGTAACATGTCTTGTGGATAGATAATTGTGAATGTATGAATTTGTATAAAGTTAAGGTTTATAAAGAATACAATCGTTATTAAAAAATTCCTTTATTTATTTGTTAAAACTTGGCTTTTTCTAAGTACTGCATTGCTCGCCGTTTTACTTGGGCCACTTCTTCTGGTGTACCAAACTTTTCCTCTACTTCGATCCATTTTTTGTAAAGGATTTTCATTTTTCGAGCTGGCAACTTTTGTGATGTCATTCGTTCCATTACTTGCCTGTAAAATAAGCATAATCTTAAGAAAATACAAGAAAGCTCCGATCTGTACTACACCAGAATACTAACTATTAATTAACGATACATATACGTGCAATAGATTAAAATAGTTTCGACACTATTAACATGAACTAAGTTGCAAGTATAAACTTTACAAGTTAAAATAATTAGGTAAGAGATTCGCGAAAATTAATAAACTGACGAACATTAAAAAAAAGTGTAGGTACATTCCTGTATAGTAAACTCACTTACTACTGCAGGGCAGTAGCGCCCCGATATCTTAAGGAAATTCAGTATATTGCTTCTTAAAGCCATTAAAACAGTTAAAGATATTAAGTGATCCTAGAGAAAGCAAGGCTCTAACAACTTCTATATACTTGTTAACAATTCCTCACCTAACATGGTCCACATCGCCGCTCTTGAGCAGCATATCCACTTAAGTTGAAGTCACGTCGACCCTCTGCGGGTACACGGTTAGTACTTGCTGGAACAAGGCCTCCGCACGCTCGTAGTCGCCATACGTTAGCTCTAAAAGTGCAAACTGGACTAGCACTTTCACGTCTGTTAAGAAAAATGATACGTCAATTAGACTTCGCCTTGCCTGATGGTAGAGGGTCACCATTACTTACATATATGTATATAGCATGTGACAACGGTGACACTCAAAGTTTATTGTATCAATAATATAATAATAGATTGTATGAGTACAACTCCGAGTCTGGGGTCCGATTTACCAATCTAACTGCTAATTTGGTCGAACTCGATATTTTCCGTGAAGCGACTGCCATATGACCTCCACAACTATAAGGCGATATCATAGCATTACAGTTTGACTAGTTGTTGGATTTTTTAGGGCTCCAACTACCCATAACGACTGCCATGGATGTCCGTATGGCAGCCGGGACCGACGGCACAACTAGCTAGACCAATGCAAATATTCATATTCATGCACTGAGCGGGGATTGAACCCGCTTCTCCTGCGTAGAGGCCGCGTTTACTACCACCAAGTCACAGATACTGTCTGTGTGTGTGTGTGTGTGTGTGTGTGTGAAATGATCCGAATGTTGTAAAAATATTTAATATCAAACTTTTTATACTTACGTTCATTCTTCTCAAGCATAGCAATTGCTCTTTGCATGACCTGTGTAGGACAAATAAATGCTCATTATTACCGTTACTTTGTTCATAATATAAATAAATAGATTTTACATTATTAGAAGCCTACAAACTATAAGTGTGGCTATCAGTGGCAAGTCTACAATATTCCTGCTTTACACTTATTACCCAATGAGTAGACACACTACTTGTTTATCCCAATAGTCAACGACAAGATTAACAAACACCCCTGACGTAAGAAACAGGATTATAGACTCGAAGACAAGCACCAGCGAAGGTGACGCCATCTGAGATTAGTTTAGTCTATGCTTCCCCATTATTATAAATGTTATTCAGTCTTGTATATAGATGCGAGCAATATTAAACTATCGCCACTGATATATACATCTGCCTGAGGTTAGCGTACGATGTCTATCATTATACCGGGCGGTGAGTAGGGTGGCCAGCCAGCTCACTGGAGAGTATTTGTGCTGTCAGTTGAAAGACCAAAAGCTTGCCCTGCTTTGTCTTTTACACTGACGGCACAGAAACTTTCAATGCTTGCAGGGTTGCGTCCATAGGCCACGGTGACCACTTTCTATCAGGTGGGCCGTGTGCTTGGCTGCCACCTAAGTGGTATAAAAAAAAATAACAAATTCTCTCAATAAAAAATCTAAATCATGCTTAAAAACCTCACCTGTCGGGCTTTATCTACTAGTCCGAGTTTGAAGCAAGCGATTCCACTCTTAATGTAGGTATTCGGATCCCATCTGTATTTCCTCATCATCAGATCGACCAGCGCTGACAACTCTTGATGTTTACAAGTCTCCACGTAGATGCCCAGCACCTTAGAGTGGACTTTAAACGGTTCATTTATTTGCAGAGCTCCTTCTAACATCCTTTGTTGTGACTCCTGGTGGCGATAAAAATAAAATGTTAAATATTTATTTGATTAACTGTTGACTGCGGAATGTGAAATGCCCTTTAGCGTAAAAAGTAACCAATTATCAAGTGAATTATATACTTATTTGACATCTTAATTGCATAACAGTGTGTAAAAAGTGTGAAGATATAAAGATTACGCAAAAGGAAGTATCAAAAAAATAAATATTCTAAAGTCATGAGCATTGATAATGTACTACAATTCTAAATATTGGTATCATTTCCACTAATAATACAATTTACAAACATATATAGTTATAGAATGACGTGTCAATCTTATCTATTAAAAAGATTAGATTAAATTTACATGTAAGGGTCGCCTGGGATTACAGATGTACTGGAAATGTATTTTTATTTCGAGTATTGTATTTTCGTTATCATGTTTGGTGGGATCCCAGTGTTATTATTAGAAGATTAACTACTAAAGTGGTAGATTTTTAGTAAACATATATTTTTATATTTCATTTATTATAAATAAATTAAACTATCAATTATTAATAGTGTTATAAGTGGTTGCTGATATTTAGTGGTTTAAGTACAGAGTTTAAAGAGCAGGGTTTAGAAACTAAATTGAATGTTTATTATTATTTCATAAATGTATTAAGTAAGGCAACGCCGCTAGTATCATGGGCACCTTTGCGCCGGGAACGATACGAAGCGGGTTATTTGACTTGACATAATATGACAAAATCTGTATTTGCTAACAATTATGTAACATTTTTATTGTTTATATGTGGGATTTTATTAATATAAAAAATGAGTTAGTAAATTTGTACAAAAGTTTAAAAAAAACACATAATATATATTGAACACTAAAAAAAAATATTATTTAAATTTACTTAGGTTGAAGTTCATTAATCAAAATTCATTTATTTAATGTATTAATGTAATATGATTTTTATAAATTATAATATTACTTCAATGATTGTAAAACTATCCAAAATATTTATTTTAGAAACTCACTCTAAAGACTAGAAACCGAAATTGAGCCGCTAGTTAGTTACTTAGCCTAGTTTATTTCTAATAAAAAATTCTGTTTTTTTTTAATAAAAAATCCCTACAAGATAGTTTACCTTTAGTTAAGTACCTAACCGAATGGAGGATAGGCTCTCATCAGCAAAACCATTTTAATAAATATACTTTCCCATTATTAAATAACATTAATATGTTACTTAAAAACCATCGCAATTATTAACACCATAATTTATTTGTTCAAATAGGATATTTGTTTTTTTTTTCTCTCAAAATATAGATAAGTAAAAGTTGTCGCGCCAATTTGACAAACGTTAAATGAATCAAAAATGGCGGTGCAATATATGAATTAGGCTGGCCCTACATATCCGGAATGTCACTCTGTTTTCATAACATAACCTGAATTTCAAAAAGGAAAAACATAAAGTAACTTAACTAAAGTACTATGTTCCTTTTGGTAAGATACTCTGCTATGTTTAGTACTTTTCATTTAAAAACTCAGTTTATTAACTACTAGTAGTTTGTTTTTTTAAATCATGTTTGTTTAAAAATACACATCAATCAAGATTGTTCCTAATCAAACAGAGTAAGTTTATGAAATTTACCTAAAATTAAGGCTTCATTAAATATACAACTATTATGTTCCAGCTCTCACCTTGGTCCCAAATCGATTCTCGAAGTAGATCATGCCGAGGGAGATATTCAACTTCTCCTCCTCTTCCCGGAACGAGATGGTCTTCAGCGCCTTCCGGCCAACGGCGCGGGCTTTATCCAACTCCGTAGCCTATAGAAATGGTATACATTACTTAACCACTGTCTCATCACTTATCACCACTGATTCAGTATCCTAATGTGCGGTATGAAAGGAACTTCATCCCACGCACACCCAAGCTGTGGAATTGTGTCCTTGCTGCGGTTTTCTCAAGCGCCTACAATAAGAGGTGCTTCTAAAGAGGCATTAGAAGGTTTCTTCAGGGTCGGCAGCGCGAGTGTGAAGCCTTTGATGTTGCACACGTCCATAGGCCACGGTAACCACTTCCCATCAGGTGTGTTTCTCTGCCACCTAACTGTTATATAAAAAAGTCTGACTTTTCATCCCCGACGCGGCTTGTTGACAAACCCGCAGCTATAGGAATAGTTGAGACTACGAGTTCCTAATGGGTGTGCCAAGAGAGGCAGCTGTACAATGGGAGAGAAATAGTTTACCTGTAAATGGAAGGCCATATGAGCGATCCACAGCTGGCTGCAGTTAGGGTTGGCTAGCAGCGCCCTCTCGAACTGTTCACTAGACCGCGGCTGCGACTCACTCTCGATGGCTCTATTCTCCATCTCCCTCACTCTCTCTTCCTCTTCTCTCACTTTCACGAGTTTCTCTGCCACTGTTAACTCCTTCCGTTTCTTTTTTGGCTGTTCTTTTTTATGTTTACCTTTTTAACCTTTTTATCTTTTTTTGTCACTTCTAATTCAGATTCTGTATTTGATCCGGCTATATCTTCGGATTCTAATTTACGTTTCTTGTTTTTCTTTTCCTTTTTGCTTGTATCTGTGACTTCATTAATTATTGCCGACTCTGGTTTTTCCTTTTTAGCAACTTTTTCCGTAACTTCACCATCGTCCGTTGTATCTGGTTGTTCCATTTCATCCATCATAGAGTCTACCTGTGTTTCTTCCTTTTCCCCTTTACTCTTTTTGACTTTATTTTCCTTAACTTCATCCTCTGTAGATTCTACATTTTTAGCTGGCCAAAAAGGTACTGTAGTCAGGCTGCCGGTCATTATTTTATTAGCTCCGGGGTCCACCTTCAATATTGTGCAGTTTACCTAAAAATATATACATACCATTAGTTACTACGAACGAGAAAGAAGGAACACTCGAAATAAAACCCTGTACCACTCCGTCTGGCCAGCGTGGAAACAGTATGCCAAAGTCTCTAAATATTGGGAGAGGCCTGAGTATTATACCTGAGGCCTACAATTATTTGATGAATATCCACAATTGTTTAACTTTTTTATAATACCAATTGGTTGGCAGACAAGAACACGGCCCACCTGATGGAAAGTGGTTACCGTGGTCTATGGACGTGTGCAACACCAAGGGAGTCACACTCGCGCTGCCAACCCAGTAAGCACAAGAGTTTCTGTGCCTGTTTCAAACTATTGTATAATTCGCAGTCGCAGGACTCTTGCGACCGGTGGATAATGGCCCGTTTTGGCATGTTTTCTCTGCAGAAACAACATACCGTATCAACAAGAAACTCGAGTGTAGAAGCCGGCAGTAGCGGCGAGTTGGTCTTCTGCCGCTGCAGGTTGTTCTGCAACGTTGCCAGCTCGCTGGACAGAGACACCACGCCGCCGTCCGACAGCGACTTGACAACGCACCACGTTGGTACCCCCACGTCTAGAAAAAAAGATTGAAAAGTCGCTAAATTAAATATTCTTGTCGCTATTCGCTAAATCAATACTCTATTAAATAGACTTACTCTTCACTAGTGTCTCTAAAGTTAAGAAAGCATTATGTCATCACTACTTTGTTGACTGAGTAATTTTCTTTTATTGCTTACTATACCTAATAACTCTTAATATAGATGTGAAATTGGTAGTAAAAAGAAAAAAAAAGCCAATATATCATCAAATTTAAACGACATGTTATTGGTGAAAACTTGTAAATGGCCTTCAATATGTTATGTATTTCATTTTCACCCACTGTTACTTTTTAGCTGAAGTTTTCCTAAAATGTTAAAATAAAATAAAGTCTAGGAGGTGGCACAAATTGTTCAAAGTTCTGACTTGAACTTCTTAAAGTTACTTAATCTGTCAATTGCCATTAAAACAGCAATTACAAAACGTAAACAAACTAATCTAATGTTTAGTACCACCGTTACAATGAGGTCTCGTCCTGAGAAGACTCTGGTTAAAACTCAACGGGCTGTTTTTCACATGTTTTTTACCATTTAATTTAATTGGGTATTTCACAAATTTCGGTAACCTATCTTTTAGATGTATTTAATGTCTGTTAAAGATTGTTCATCATTTTCCCATAAAATCTTATTAATTAGAAGAAACACATTTTCACTTTCTTAGCTTAAAGAGTGTGCGAAAAGCGGTCGCTCACGTGACACTCTGCGCCTGACGTCATTAAATAATATCTACGAAGAGACCAACCAACGAAAGTTTCCGTTACGCTAAGTAAATTTTTTATAGTTACGTCACGCGAACCGTCAACAGATTATTGCGTTTTGCCTCATGAGAAATACAGATACAAAATCTCAATTTCATTTTATTTAATATTGAAGCTTATTTGTAAGGTTCTTTAAATTTATAAAAGCCTTTTTGGCAAAGTTTATTGGCATTTACTAGGCTTATGAACTTATAAAGAGGTAGATTTGATTCATTTAAGAAGCTAATTACATGGCCTATGTCCAGTAGTGGACTGTATCGTTCTGACTCGCAGAAGGTACATACATAATATTGGTAAGAAATTTACCTAATTCCACTTCAGGGTTTGTGTTCTTTTTAGGCAGGAACGCTCTTGTATCTGGAACCCTGATATCCATCACATAGCCATGAATCCAAATATTCAACTTATGGGACTGACTGCTGTCAGACCTGTAAACTCGAATGGAAACTATACCAGAGCGACCCCGCATCAGCAGAAACCCTCATCTGTCAATTAAGTGATGTCATTAGCATTCCATATTACTTATTTTTGGATTTATAAATGGAGTAAAAAATATTTATTTAAAAAAAATGGAATGGTATACATACCTTTACGTAAGTCATCTCGTTTTTTCTGACAGTTGATATGTTGTAGCATCATAGAGAGCATAATGCTGATCTCCTCAACTTCCAGGACTTTGACAGCAACGTACTGACCCGGACGGGATATCTGCCATAGTTCCGTTACTCTGTCACCCTAATAAACAAACAGAATGTATTTTTGAAATGGGGCAGTAAGCGTAAGTAATATGCCTTTATTATTATTGCTATCCATAATAAATAAAAAAAAAGATTTTATTTTTGGAATGTGCGATCATCAGTTTATTTCTGTATTTTGAGGAGTAATTTTTGTTATAAAAAAACTTCAAAATTCTGTGTCGTTCTAATTCTAATTTCAAATAAAGTAGGTATTGTCATTCATACCAACCTCCATGGTAGATTTCAACATATTAGAAGAAGTAGGATAGAGGAGTCCAGGCTCTAAAGCGCAAGGTACCTTAACCATTGTTACTACAGCAAAATGTTTGTAGGAGACCTTCCTTACCATTTTGAGATACTTTGAACTGCTTTTACAGATTTTGACAAAATCGTACTGTCAACATGAGAAGACAGAATTCTACAAAAACGTTTCCCATATATTTCAGCCAGAGAATCAAGTTTTTACAATGGTCAATTGCGGCAAGAATTGACAGAAAAGTAAATAAAAATAATTTTTACCAACAAATTTCAAATTTGATGCGAAAATCTTTGTCAGAGTATTAGTTAGTAAGAGCTGAGAAAATTCGTATTAGATTCTTTTAAATACTATTACTAACTATATCAAAAATTTCACTGTCAATTTTATACACTTTTTATATACTGTTTATTTAGTATATTATATTTATTTATTTATGAACTAGTGATAAAATGTATAGTCTCTCTATTGAAGCCTTAACTGTCCGTCACTTGTCTTAGCCAGTTATCAAGTCTATTTGTTAATCCATTTATTGTGGTTGCAGCAATAACGTATCTGGCATTAAGTTCCAATTATGTCATCAAGTTCCTAGCACCTATTGCGTTTTCATCAAAAGCTTGCACTCATGAGTGACTCACATGGTACCTTTTTAAGATTGATTTATATTGGGTTTTACGAGTGAGTCCAACACCGAGCAAAAAAGATGCACCAGAGCCTGAGTCATCAATCTGTAGGCGTAATAGGTACCTTGCATGGGAAGTTATCTTGTAATAAAAACTATATACTAACCTTATCGTTAATATATGCCTCGAGCTGCTTGTTATACGGTTCACTAATGTGACACGCCATATCCGACCCAATAATACGGCATGGTAGACTGATCACTACCTTTGTTTCGAAGACATTTTTCATTCTTCCGAGGATTAAGATTCCTTCTTTGATTGTCTAGAAAATGAAAAAAATTAGAGTTTATTAACATACAGCATTTTATTAATTTGTTTGAACATGTTAATCTCAGGAACTTCAGATTCTAATTGAAAAATACTTTTTGGTGTTGAATAGTTCGTTTAAGGAGGAAGATTATAGGCTATATATATAGCATCATGTTGTATAATAATATATGTAATTATAAATTTCCACAAATTCAGCAGATTCTCATATTTTATCTGAAAATTTATAAGTGGAGGCCATTTTAGGCACAAAGTTATGCTCAACCCCGTGGTATTAAAAATTATACCACGGGGGAAACCGTGGAGGGCCAGTTAGTGTAAACCTATGATAGGAAGAACTGTTCTTAAACTAATTTTAAGATTATTATACATACATAACATAAACTCACGCCTATATCCCCGAAGGGGTAGGCAGAGGTGCTAGCACCCACATTTCGCCAGTTTATGTTTAGGTCCCAATGTAATAGGTGGCGAGCCTATTGCCATTAACCGGGCACTTATAAACCTGCGATAAATACACACATAACTTCGAAAAGCATCGAAAAATCATTGGTGTGTGCCATGGTGAAATGAATGAATGAACGAAGATTATATACCTATAAGTATATAATATAGCCAATTACTTTGTACCCATTGTAGTCCGAAAATTTAGGCAAAAAAAATAACATACCTTATAACTCAGACCATATGTAATTGTTGGCTTCTTTCCTCCACGAGGTAAGTACTCTGCTGTAGCTTCCATCACGACTTTGTTATAATAATGTAATTAACTTAAAATCACACGACACGACAACGTACACTGTCTACGCACGACAACGTACGACAAGATGCAAACAGTAAATGAGTAAACATAAACAGTGCTCTCGCTCGCTCTCTCGAACGTCACGTCATAGACATATACTCTTTGTCATAGACTAGAGCGAGATCGGTAGAGTTGCCAGCTCAAATCGGTATATTTGTACTCAAAATCGGCATTTGACAAAAAAATACAATATTCAAAATCAAATTCGTTTATTTATTGAAAAAACCTTACAGACAAATTTATAACAATCACACTTAAGTATAATTATTTATTATACCAATATTCTTTGGCCATAGCCGCGGTCATCTTCGAATTAATTTCAAAATCATAACAATTAGCTGTATTAAAGAGTTTCAGTCGACAGCCTATTTCGCTGTTTCGTTTTCAAAAGATTAATATGTGAAAATATGCGTTCAACAAATTAGACAACAAAGGAAACATTTGAATTTCATCACTACGCTTTAGTAAACTTACTTCATCCCAAAATAGTTCTACACCATCAGGAAATGTTTTGATTTGTTCCCAATTTCTTAAAATGCGCCACAACAGTATTACTATAACTATAGAAGCAGTTTTGCCAATTTTAACATTTTTAGGATCAATTATGTCTAAACCTTTTATTGGATTATTTTTCAATGGAAACCGCGTGGTTATCTGAACTACTTAGTACCGTATTAGACGCAGCAGCACCATAGTAAGTATACGGCGTCAATATCAATAAAATTTCTGGGATTCTTAAAATCAACATTTTCAATTGGAATTAAATATTTTCTTTTCAAGAAACAATCAAAAATAGTTTTTAATGTTCCAGTTATTTTTTCATATAAATGTTCTGCTTACATTTCTTTATTTAAATAGGTAAATAATGGTAATACAAAATCTAAAAATTCAAAAATAATATCGTAGTGGGATCTTGGAGCTTGTGTAATATATGTTCTGCAGCTAAAAGATGATCATTATTAGAGATTTGGTTTATAAAAAATAGTTTTAGAGCAGAGAGTTGTTCCAATATTCTCTTCACTGCTGCATGTACTGATAACCAGCGTGTTTGAGAGGGGTGAAGTGTTTTATGGACTTTTATGTCGCAAAGCATTTGAAAGTTTTTAAACTCTGCCGCTCTCTTTGGGCTAGAAGAAAAGTAGTTGTAAATGTATCTTACAATATCCTCTATAAAGCGTGGCAATTTGAAACGATGAAACGAGCGGCAGGCGCGTTTTAAGTATAAAAATGTTGGGAATTTCATTTTGCAGCAATGTTACTACAGAATTAATACGTCCCATCATTATTATCTTTATATGGAATATCATTGCTTCTAAAAAAGTTTACACTGTGTTCAAATAAGAGCTAAAAACAATCTTTAATACGATTCATTTTCGCATATCTCACGACTAAGCACAAGTGTTTGGTTGTACTAAGATCAGTGGACTTGTCAATAATAAGCGAAAACTTAGTTTGCCCTAAATCTTCACACATAAATTATTAAAACTGTCTTTACCTGTAATATGATCAATTAGATATGTCATGAGTTTTGGTCGAAGAGCATTTTATTTCTTTTGCTATTTTTGAATCAGGACAAACGGCTTGCATCAGCTTCGGTAGGTGCTCCATAATAGTGAATGGTAGATTGTGTTCAACAACAAACGACGCTAATCTTATTTCACCCGAAATTAAAATAAAGAATTAAAATTATGTAGGTATATCTAGTAGCGATTAGGGTCTGATTATATCCACTGCTTCTATAAACCGATAAGTACAAAACAAAATAATATAACAATGTAAGTAGTATCATAAAAGAAATTAAAAAAATTATCCTTAACCAGTGTATCAGATTTTTGAGTTTTGGTCACAGTAATTGATGATATCTTCGGTTGTGATTTTATATTCTTTGATGATACTGAGTGTGCTTGTGACGAACTATGTTTCTTTATAGCGTCTTTTCCTGATGTGATGTTGATATTTTTATTACAACTCTTACAATAGGCATGGCTTTCGCCTTTACGACTATCTTGCAGCCAGCCTGGAAATTGTTCTTCCCATACTTTTCTATAATATTGTAGATATATTTTTCTTCTTACACTCACACTTGTGCTTGGCTCCTCGTCAGACGACATTTTAACTTAATGATCTGATTTTGTAGGCACTCTTTAGGTTATGTACTCTCTCTTCAAAGCTAAGAAAATTAATGAAAAACTAAACCAGAATTCCTGTTTATATACACTAGACAGGTAAATTCCCAAGCAGGAAGTCCCTTAATAACACCGAATTGTAGGATACAAGGGTATTCCCCAAAATATATGGAACATTGTGCACTAGGTTCATACTATTAGGGGCTTCCCCGTAACGTAAAACATAAATAAAAAGGGTTGACAACTTAAAAGTGTAAAATCGGTAGAAACATCGGGTAAACTTCTATGTTTTCTCAGAAATCGTAGAAAAATCGTTATATTTTGGTATTTCGATAGAACAGAGCCCATATCGGTAGAAATACCAAAAAATCGGTAGGTTCGAGACCACTGCTTATTATTCACAACTAAAATTATATTTTTGACAATTTCGACAGATGTAGTGTGACCATGCTAAAAATTTATTATCTACCAAGGATGCTTTTCTACTTTTCATAGTACAAAATTAAAAGTATTACATTTATTTACAGATATCGAAAATTAATCCGGAAACCCTAAAAGTATTACGACTACATGAACATCCGCAGTATCTAAAGCCATGTTGTGAACTAATAAATGATGAATGGCCGCGCAGTGAAACGGGGAGGATGATGTGGCTACGGGCTTCCGGCAACCACCTTCCTACCAGTCTAATTATTATTAACGATAAGAAATATCTTTTAGGACACTGTAAATTAACTGCTATACCAAGTATACCTGACAGTTGTTTTATAGAAACCGTAGTTATTAATAAGTTAATGCGTGGACAGAAACTTGGAAGTTAGTTACCTGATGAGGCAAGTGGAACAATATTGTATAAACGTGCTGAAGTTGAAAATGCTACATTTATCTACAAAAGGACAAGAAGATTTCTATACGAAATTAGGATATGTAGTATGTGAACCAGTGTCAATGTATGGCACGCGTTTGATAAATAATAAACCGATACCAGTAGCTAATAAAATTCAAAATAAAGTGCCAGAAAATAATGCTACTCAAGCAAATGGGCCATGCCCGCCGCCACTCCCACCCCCACCGATGCCCAAACCGAGTTTGGTGCCTACCAATGCAGTTAAATCATCGAAAACTTATATGTTTAAGTATTTGCAAATGCTATAATAATAAATTCAAATTTCTATCAATTAATATGTCGTTCCTTCTCTTAGTAACGTAACATGTCTTGTGGATAGATAATTGTGAATGTATGAATTTGTATAAAGTTAAGGTTTATAAAGAATACAATCGTTATTAAAAAAATCCTTTATTTATTTGTTAAAACTTGGCTTTTTCTAAGTACTGCATTGCTCGCCGTTTTACTTGGGCCACTTCTTCTGGTGTACCAAACTTTTCCTCTACTTCGATCCATTTTTTGTGAAGGATTTTCATTTTTCGAGCTGGCAACTTTTGTGATGTCATTTGTTCCATTACTTGCCTGTAAAATAAGCATAATCTTAATAAAATACAAGAAAGCTCAGATCTGTACTACACCAGAATACTAACTATTAATTAACGATACATATACGTGCAATAGATTAAAATAGTTTCGACACTATTAACATGAACTAAGTTGCAAGTATAAACTTTACAAGTTAAAATAATTAAGAGATTCGCGAAAATTAATAAACTGACGAACATTAAAAAAAAGTGTAGGTACATTCCTGTATAGTAAACTCACTTACTACTGCTGGGCAGTAGCGCCCCGATATCATAAGGAAATTCAGTATATTGCTTCTTAAAGCCATTAAAACAGTTAAAGATATTAAGTGATCCTAGAGAAAGCAAGGCTCTAACAACTTCTATATAATTTATAGATATAGATTAACTACTAAAGTGGTAGATTTTTAGTAAACATATATTTTTATATTTCATTTATTATAAATAAATTAAACTATCAATTATTAATAGTGTTATAAGTGGTTGCTGATATTTAGTGGTTTAAGTACAGAGTTTAAAGAGCAGGGTTTAGAAACTGAATTGAATGTTTATTATTATTTCATAAATGTATTAAGTAAGGCAACGCCGCTAGTATCATGGGCACCTTTGCGCCGGGAACGATACGAAGCGGGTTATTTGACTTGACATAATATGACAAAATCTGTATTTGCTAACAATTATGTAACATTTTTATTGTTTATATGTGGGATTTTATTAATATAAAAAAATGAGTTAGTAAATTTGTACAAAAGTTTAAAAAAAACACATAATATATATTGAACACTAAAAAAAAATATTATTTAAATTTACTTAGGTTGAAGTTCATTAATCTAAATTCATTTATTTAATGTATTAATGTAATATGATTTTTATAAATTATAATATTACTTCAATGATTGTAAAACTATCCAAAATATTTATTTTAGAAACTCACTCTAAAGACTAGAAACCGAAATTGAGCCGCTAGTTAGTTACTTAGCCTAGTTTATTTCTAATAAAAAATTCTGTTTTTTTTTAATAAAAAATCCCTACAAGATAGTTTACCTTTAGTTAAGTACCTAACCGAATGGAGGATAGGCTCTCATCAGCAAAACCATTTTAATAAATATACTTTCCCATTATTAAATAACATTAATATGTTACTTAAAAACCATCGCAATTATTAACACCATAATTTATTTGTTCAAATAGGATATTTGTTTTTTTTTTCTCTCAAAATATAGATAAGTAAAAGTTGTCGCGCCAATTTGACAAACGTTAAATGAATCAAAAATGGCGGTGCAATATATGAATTAGGCTGGCCCTACATATCCGGAATGTCACTCTATTTTCATAACATAACCTGAATTTCAAAAAGGAAAAACATAAAGTAACTTAACTAAAGTACTATGTTCCTTTTGGTAAGATACTCTGCTATGTTTAGTACTTTTCATTTAAAAACTCAGTTTATTAACTACTAGTAGTTTGTTTTTTTAAATCATGTTTGTTTAAAAAGACACATCAATCAAGATTGTTCCTAATCAAACAGAGTAAGTTTATGAAATTTACCTAAAATTAAGGCTTCATTAAATATACAACTATTATGTTCCAGCTCTCACCTTGGTCCCAAATCGATTCTCGAAGTAGATCATGCCGAGGGAGATATTCAACTTCTCCTCCTCTTCCCGGAACGAGATGGTCTTCAGCGCCTTCCGGCCAACGGCGCGGGCTTTATCCAACTCCGTAGCCTATAGAAATGGTATACATTACTTAACCACTGTCTCATCACTTATCACCACTGATTCAGTATCCTAATGTGCGGTATGAAAGGAACTTCATCCCACGCACACCCAAGCTGTGGAATTGTGTCCTTGCTGCGGTTTTCTCAAGCGCCTACAATAAGAGGTGCTTCTAAACAGGCATTAGAAGGTTTCTTCAGGGTCGGCAGCGCGAGTGTGAAGCCTTTGATGTTGCACACGTCCATAGGCCACGGTAACCACTTCCCATCAGGTGTGTTTCTCTGCCACCTAACTGTTATATAAAAAAAGGTCTGACTTTTCATCCCCGACGCGGCTTGTTGACAAACCCGCAGCTATAGGAATAGTTGAGACTACGAGTTCCTAATGGGTGTGCCAAGAGAGGCAGCTGTACAATGGGAGAGAAATAGTTTACCTGTAAATGGAAGGCCATATAAGCGATCCACAGCTGGCTGCAGTTAGGGTTGGCTAGCAGCGCCCTCTCAAACTGTTCACTAGACCGCGGCTGCGACTCACTCTCGATGGCTCTATTCTCCATCTCCCTCACTCTCTCTTCCTCTTCTCTCACTTTCGCGAGTTTCTCTGCCACTGTTAACTCCTTCCGTTTCTTTTTTGGCTGTTCTTTTTTATGTTTATCTTTTTTTACCTTTTTATCTTTTATTGTCACTTCTAATTCAGATTCTGTATTTGATCCGGCTATATCTTCGGATTCTAATATACGTTTCTTGTTTTTCTTTTCCTTTTTGCTTGTATCTGTGACTTTATTTATTATTGCCGACTCTGGTTTTTCCTTTTTAGCAACTTTTTCCGTAACTTCACCATCGTCCGTTGTATCTGGTTGTTCCACTTCATCCATCATAGAGTCTACCTGTGTTTCTTCCTTTTCCCCTTTACTCTTTTTGACTTTATTTTCTTTAACTTCATCCTCTGTGGATTCTACATTTTTAGCTGGCCAAAAAGGTACTGTAGTCAGGCTGCCGGTCATTATTTTATTAGCTTCGGGGTCCACCTTCAATATTGTGCAGTTTACCTAAAAATATATACATACCATTAGTTACTACGAACGAGAAAGAAGGAACACTCGAAATAAAACCCTGTACCACTCCGTCTGGCCAGCGTGGAAACAGTATGCCAAAATCTCTAAATATTGGGAGAGGCCTGAGCAGTGAATTGCGATAAGCTAATCAATCGAGCTACTACAATTATTTGATGAATATCCACAATTGTTTAACTTTTTTATAATACCAATTGGTTGGCAGACAAGAACACGGCCCACCTGATGGAAAGTGGTTACCGTGGTCTATGGACGTGTGCAACACCAAGGGAGTCACACTCGCGCTGCCAACCCAGTAAGCACAAGAGTTTCTGTGCCTGTTTCAAACTATTGTATAATTCGCAGTCGCAGGACTCATGCGACCGGTGGATAATGACCCGTTTTGACATGTTTTCTCTGCAGAAACAACATACCGTATCAACAAGAAACTCGAGTGTAGAAGCCGGCAGTAGCGGCGAGTTGGTCTTCTGCCGCTGCAGGTTGTTCTGCAACGTTGCCAGCTCGCTGGACAGAGACACCACGCCGCCGTCCGACAGCGACTTGACAACGCACCACGTTAGTACCCCCACGTCTAGAAAAAAAAGATTGAAAAGTCGTTAAATTAAATATTCTTATCGCTATTCGCTAAATCAATATTCTATTAAATAGACTTACTCTTCACTAGTGTCTCTAAAGTTAAGAAAGCATTATGTCATCACTACTTTGTTGACTGAGTAATTTTCTTTTATTGCTTACTATACCTAATAACTCTTAATATAGATGTGAAATTGGTAGTAAAAAGAAAAAAAAAGCCAATATATCATCAAATTTAAACGACATGTTATTGGTGAAAACTTGTAAATGGCCTTCAATATGTTATGTATTTCATTTTCACCCACTGTTACTTTTTAGCTGAAGTTTTCCTAAAATGTTAAAATAAAATAAAGTCTAGGAGGTGGCACAAATTGTTCAAAGTTCTGACTTGAACTTCTTAAAGTTACTTAATCTGTCAATTGCCATTAAAACAGCAATTACAAAACGTAAACAAACTAATCTAATGTTTAGTACCACCGTTACAATGAGGTCTCGTCCTGAGAAGACTCTGGTTAAAACTCAACGGGCTGTTTTTCACATGTTTTTTACCATTTAATTTAATTGGGTATTTCACAAATTTCGGTAACCTATCTTTTAGATGTATTTAATGTCTGTTAAAGATTGTTCATCATTTTCCCATAAAATCTTATTAATTAGAAGAAACACATTTTCACTTTCTTAGCTTAAAGAGTGTGCGAAAAGCGGTCGCTCACGTGACACTCTGCGCCTGACGTCATTAAATAATATCTACGAAGAGACCAACCAACGAAAGTTTCCGTTACGCTAAGTAAATTTTTTATAGTTACGTCACGCGAACCGTCAACAGATTATTGCGTTTTGCCTCATGAGAAATACAGATACAAAATCTCAATTTCATTTTATTTAATATTGAAGCTTATTTGTAAGGTTCTTTAAATTTATAAAAGCCTTTTTGGCAAAGTTTATTGGCATTTACTAGGCTTATGAACTTATAAAGAGGTAGATTTGATTCATTTAAGAAGCTAATTACATGGCCTATGTCCAGTAGTGGACTGTATCGTTCTGACTCGCAGAAGGTACATACATAATATTGGTAAGAAATTTACCTAATTCCACTTCAGGGTTTGTGTTCTTTTTAGGCAGGAACGCTCTTGTATCTGGAACCCTGATATCCATCACATAGCCATGAATCCAAATATTCAACTTATGGGACTGACTGCTGTCAGACCTGTAAACTCGAATGGAAACTATACCAGAGCGACCCCGCATCAGCAGAAACCCTCATCTGTCAATTAAGTGATGTCATTAGCATTCCATATTACTTATTTTTGGATTTATAAATGGAGTAAAAAATATTTATTTAAAAAAAATGGAATGGTATACATACCTTTACGTAAGTCATCTCGTTTTTTCTGACAGTTGATATGTTGTAGCATCATAGAGAGCATAATGCTGATCTCCTCAACTTCCAGGACTTTGACAGCAACGTACTGACCCGGACGGGATATCTGCCATAGTTCCGTTACTCTGTCACCCTAATAAACAAACAGAATGTATTTTTGAAATGGGGCAGTAAGCGTAAGTAATATGCCTTTATTATTATTGCTATCCATAATAAATAAAAAAAAAGATTTTATTTTTGGAATGTGCGATCATCAGTTTATTTCTGTATTTTGAGGAGTAATTTTTGTTATAAAAAAACTTCAAAATTCTGTGTCGTTCTAATTCTAATTTCAAATAAAGTAGGTATTGTCATTCATACCAACCTCCATGGTAGATTTCAACATATTAGAAGGAGTAGGATAGAGGAGTCCAGGCTCTAAAGCGCAAGGTACCTTAACCATTGTTACTACAGCAAAATGTTTGTAGGAGACCTTCCTTACCATTTTGAGATACTTTGAACTGCTTTTACAGATTTTGACAAAATCGTACTGTCAACATGAGAAGACAGAATTCTACAAAAACGTTTCCCATATATTTCAGCCAGAGAATCAAGTTTTTACAATGGTCAATTGCGGCAAGAATTGACAGAAAAGTAAATAAAAATAATTTTTACCAACAAATTTCAAATTTGATGCGAAAATCTTTGTCAGAGTATTAGTTAGTAAGAGCTGAGAAAATTCGTATTAGATTCTTTTAAATACTATTACTAACTATATCAAAAATTTCACTGTCAATTTTATACACTTTTTATATACTGTTTATTTAGTATATTATATTTATTTATTTATGAACTAGTGATAAAATGTATAGTCTCTCTATTGAAGCCTTAACTGTCCGTCACTTGTCTTAGCCAGTTATCAAGTCTATTTGTTAATCCATTTATTGTGGTTGCAGCAATAACGTATCTGGCATTAAGTTCCAATTATGTCATCAAGTTCCTAGCACCTATTGCGTTTTCATCAAAAGCTTGCACTCATGAGTGACTCACATGGTACCTTTTTAAGATTGATTTATATTGGGTTTTACGAGTGAGTCCAACACCGAGCAAAAAAGATGCACCAGAGCCTGAGTCATCAATCTGTAGGCGTAATAGGTACCTTGCATGGGAAGTTATCTTGTAATAAAAACTATATACTAACCTTATCGTTAATATATGCCTCGAGCTGCTTGTTATACGGTTCACTAATGTGACACGCCATATCCGACCCAATAATACGGCATGGTAGACTGATCACTACCTTTGTTTCGAAGACATTTTTCATTCTTCCGAGGATTAAGATTCCTTCTTTGATTGTCTAGAAAATGAAAAAAATTAGAGTTTATTAACATACAGCATTTTATTAATTTGTTTGAACATGTTAATCTCAGGAACTTCAGATTCTAATTGAAAAATACTTTTTGGTGTTGAATAGTTCGTTTAAGGAGGAAGATTATAGGCTATATATATAGCATCATGTTGTATAATAATATATGTAATTATAAATTTCCACAAATTCAGCAGATTCTCATATTTTATCTGAAAATTTATAAGTGGAGGCCATTTTAGGCACAAAGTTATGCTCAACCCCGTGGTATTAAAAATTATACCACGGGGGAAACCGTGGAGGGCCAGTTAGTGTAAACCTATGATAGGAAGAACTGTTCTTAAACTAATTTTAAGATTATACAGGGTGTATTTTTGAAACGGGGCAGTAAGGGCAAGTACCTTAACCGTTGCAGTTACAGCAAAACGTTCTTAGAAGACATTCCCTAACTTTTTGGGACATTTTGAACTGCATTCACAGATTTTGTAAAAAACTTACAGTTAGCAAAAAAAATGCAAAAAGTTCAAAATTTTTTTTTTTATGCCAATCGATTCTATTTCATGTGGGGATCAAAAAACTCTATGGGACCATTTTAGCTTTCAGTACTAGAAAAGACAGAAATCGCCAAAAACGTTTCCCATACATTTCGTACGGAAATATGATAAATCAACTCGAAACTCATAGGTCAGGTAAAATTTTGAACTTTTTTAAATAAAAAAAATCATTTAAACATTTAAGAAATTGGTATATGAAATAAATTGCTCAAAATGATTTCCATTTTCACGAAAACATTCCCTTCATAAAATTCCACCATTATGACTCGATTGGACATTATACCACACCAACAGTTGAATGAGAAGCGAACCTGATTATGACTTGCCGTAACTCTTAGTGGATTTTCTTTGGACCAATAGTGGTGATTTTTTCTGTTGTACATACCGTTATTGGAAAAATTCGTTTCGTCTGACCACAGTTTGTAATTTAAAAATTCATGATCTCTGCTTATTTTTCCTCTTAGCCATCTGCAAAAAGTAAGCCTTCGAACATCATCACCCGGATGTAACACTTGAACTATGCGCCCATATCGATAGCACTTGTAGCCGTATTTCTTCCATATCTTTATCACAAGGGAGTGGGATACACCTACTTCAAGGGCGACTTGCCTGGACGATACCTCTGGATATGCTTCGACATAAGTCAGAACCGCAATCTCCGTGTCCATGCCCACACGAGGCTGCCGCTTTCTTTTGAAAGAACCCTGCAATTCCAGGTTTTTCAAAAGATTTGTAATAACCTTTCTTGTTGGCACATGCCGCAACGGATACTTATTGCGGTACCACACTAATGCAGCTCCCGCATTTCGATTATTGACAAAATACGCTTCTAATAAGTCAATTTTTTCACGATTAGAAGACATTTTAGCGAAAATCCTTAATTAATAACTCATACGAAGTTTCTCAGCTGAAACTAAGTATAACACACAGATTTTCGAATCAAATTCGAAATTTGAGGGTAAAAATTCTTTTTATTTACTTACAGTCAATTCTACCCACTTCCTGGCCATAACAAAAAGTTAGACCATCGTAGAAATTTGTTTCTGTTGCCGAAATGTATGGGAAACGTTTTTGGCGATTTCTGTCTTTCCTAGTACTGAAAGCTAAAATGGTCTCATAGAGTTTTTTGATCCCCACATGAAATAGAATCGATTGGCATAAAAAAAAAATTTTTGGACTTTTTGCATTTTTTTTGCCAACTGTAAGTTTTTTACAAAATCTGTGAATGCAGTTCAAAATATGTCAAAAAGTTAGGGAAGGTCTTCTAAGAACGTTTTGCTGTAACTGCAACGGTTAAGGTACTTACACTTACTGCCCCGTTTCAAAAATACACCCTGTATACATACATAACATAAACTCACGCCTATATCCCCGAAGGGGTAGGCAGAGGTGCTAGCACCCACATTTCGCCAGTTTATGTTTAGGTCCCAATGTAATAGGTGGCGAGCCTATTGCCATTAACCGGGCACTTATAAACCTGCGATAAATACACACATAACTTCGAAAAGCATCGAAAAATCATTGGTGTGTGCCATGGTGAAATGAATGAATGAACGAAGATTATATACCTATAAGTATATAATATAGCCAATTACTTTGTACCCATTGTAGTCCGAAAATTTAGGCAAAAAAAATAACATACCTTATAACTCAGACCATATGTAATTGTTGGCTTCTTTCCTCCACGAGGTAAGTACTCTGCTGTAGCTTCCATCACGACTTTGTTATAATAATGTAATTAACTTAAAATCACACGACACGACAACGTACACTGTCTACGCACGACAACGTACGACAAGATGCAAACAGTAAATGAGTAAACATAAACAGTGCTCTCGCTCGCTCTCTCGAACGTCACGTCATAGACATATACTCTTTGTCATAGACTAGAGCGAGATCGGTAGAGTTGCCAGCTCAAATCGGTATATTTGTACTCAAAATCGGCATTTGACAAAAAAATACAATATTCAAAATCAAATTCGTTTATTTATTGAAAAAACCTTACAGACAAATTTATAACAATCACACTTAAGTATAATTATTTATTATACCAATATTCTTTGGCCATAGCCGCGGTCATCTTCGAATTAATTTCAAAATCATAACAATTAGCTGTATTAAAGAGTTTCAGTCGACAGCCTATTTCGCTGTTTCGTTTTCAAAAGATTAATATGTGAAAATATGCGTTCAACAAATTAGACAACAAAGGAAACATTTGAATTTCATCACTACGCTTTAGTAAACTTACTTCATCCCAAAATAGTTCTACACCATCAGGAAATGTTTTGATTTGTTCCCAATTTCTTAAAATGCGCCACAACAGTATTACTATAACTATAGAAGCAGTTTTGCCAATTTTAACATTTTTAGGATCAATTATGTCTAAACCTTTTATTGGATTATTTTTCAATGGAAACCGCGTGGTTATCTGAACTACTTAGTACCGTATTAGACGCAGCAGCACCATAGTAAGTATACGGCGTCAATATCAATAAAATTTCTGGGATTCTTAAAATCAACATTTTCAATTGGAATTAAATATTTTCTTTTCAAGAAACAATCAAAAATAGTTTTTAATGTTCCAGTTATTTTTTCATATAAATGTTCTGCTTACATTTCTTTATTTAAATAGGTAAATAATGGTAATACAAAATCTAAAAATTCAAAAATAATATCGTAGTGGGATCTTGGAGCTTGTGTAATATATGTTCTGCAGCTAAAAGATGATCATTATTAGAGATTTGGTTTATAAAAAATAGTTTTAGAGCAGAGAGTTGTTCCAATATTCTCTTCACTGCTGCATGTACTGATAACCAGCGTGTTTGAGAGGGGTGAAGTGTTTTATGGACTTTTATGTCGCAAAGCATTTGAAAGTTTTTAAACTCTGCCGCTCTCTTTGGGCTAGAAGAAAAGTAGTTGTAAATGTATCTTACAATATCCTCTATAAAGCGTGGCAATTTGAAACGATGAAACGAGCGGCAGGCGCGTTTTAAGTATAAAAATGTTGGGAATTTCATTTTGCAGCAATGTTACTACAGAATTAATACGTCCCATCATTATTATCTTTATATGGAATATCATTGCTTCTAAAAAAGTTTACACTGTGTTCAAATAAGAGCTAAAAACAATCTTTAATACGATTCATTTTCGCATATCTCACGACTAAGCACAAGTGTTTGGTTGTACTAAGATCAGTGGACTTGTCAATAATAAGCGAAAACTTAGTTTGCCCTAAATCTTCACACATAAATTATTAAAACTGTCTTTACCTGTAATATGATCAATTAGATATGTCATGAGTTTTGGTCGAAGAGCATTTTATTTCTTTTGCTATTTTTGAATCAGGACAAACGGCTTGCATCAGCTTCGGTAGGTGCTCCATAATAGTGAATGGTAGATTGTGTTCAACAACAAACGACGCTAATCTTATTTCACCCGAAATTAAAATAAAGAATTAAAATTATGTAGGTATATCTAGTAGCGATTAGGGTCTGATTATATCCACTGCTTCTATAAACCGATAAGTACAAAACAAAATAATATAACAATGTAAGTAGTATCATAAAAGAAATTAAAAAAATTATCCTTAACCAGTGTATCAGATTTTTGAGTTTTGGTCACAGTAATTGATGATATCTTCGGTTGTGATTTTATATTCTTTGATGATACTGAGTGTGCTTGTGACGAACTATGTTTCTTTATAGCGTCTTTTCCTGATGTGATGTTGATATTTTTATTACAACTCTTACAATAGGCATGGCTTTCGCCTTTACGACTATCTTGCAGCCAGCCTGGAAATTGTTCTTCCCATACTTTTCTATAATATTGTAGATATATTTTTCTTCTTACACTCACACTTGTGCTTGGCTCCTCGTCAGACGACATTTTAACTTAATGATCTGATTTTGTAGGCACTCTTTAGGTTATGTACTCTCTCTTCAAAGCTAAGAAAATTAATGAAAAACTAAACCAGAATTCCTGTTTATATACACTAGACAGGTAAATTCCCAAGCAGGAAGTCCCTTAATAACACCGAATTGTAGGATACAAGGGTATTCCCCAAAATATATGGAACATTGTGCACTAGGTTCATACTATTAGGGGCTTCCCCGTAACGTAAAACATAAATAAAAAGGGTTGACAACTTAAAAGTGTAAAATCGGTAGAAACATCGGGTAAACTTCTATGTTTTCTCAGAAATCGTAGAAAAATCGTTATATTTTGGTATTTCGATAGAACAGAGCCCATATCGGTAGAAATACCAAAAAATCGGTAGGTTCGAGACCACTGCTTATTATTCACAACTAAAATTATATTTTTGACAATTTCGACAGATGTAGTGTGACCATGCTAAAAATTTATTATCTACCAAGGATGCTTTTCTACTTTTCATAGTACAAAATTAAAAGTATTACATTTATTTACAGATATCGAAAATTAATCCGGAAACCCTAAAAGTATTACGACTACATGAACATCCGCAGTATCTAAAGCCATGTTGTGAACTAATAAATGATGAATGGCCGCGCAGTGAAACGGGGAGGATGATGTGGCTACGGGCTTCCGGCAACCACCTTCCTACCAGTCTAATTATTATTAACGATAAGAAATATCTTTTAGGACACTGTAAATTAACTGCTATACCAAGTATACCTGACAGTTGTTTTATAGAAACCGTAGTTATTAATAAGTTAATGCGTGGACAGAAACTTGGAAGTTAGTTACCTGATGAGGCAAGTGGAACAATATTGTATAAACGTGCTGAAGTTGAAAATGCTACATTTATCTACAAAAGGACAAGAAGATTTCTATACGAAATTAGGATATGTAGTATGTGAACCAGTGTCAATGTATGGCACGCGTTTGATAAATAATAAACCGATACCAGTAGCTAATAAAATTCAAAATAAAGTGCCAGAAAATAATGCTACTCAAGCAAATGGGCCATGCCCGCCGCCACTCCCACCCCCACCGATGCCCAAACCGAGTTTGGTGCCTACCAATGCAGTTAAATCATCGAAAACTTATATGTTTAAGTATTTGCAAATGCTATAATAATAAATTCAAATTTCTATCAATTAATATGTCGTTCCTTCTCTTAGTAACGTAACATGTCTTGTGGATAGATAATTGTGAATGTATGAATTTGTATAAAGTTAAGGTTTATAAAGAATACAATCGTTATTAAAAAAATCCTTTATTTATTTGTTAAAACTTGGCTTTTTCTAAGTACTGCATTGCTCGCCGTTTTACTTGGGCCACTTCTTCTGGTGTACCAAACTTTTCCTCTACTTCGATCCATTTTTTGTGAAGGATTTTCATTTTTCGAGCTGGCAACTTTTGTGATGTCATTTGTTCCATTACTTGCCTGTAAAATAAGCATAATCTTAATAAAATACAAGAAAGCTCAGATCTGTACTACACCAGAATACTAACTATTAATTAACGATACATATACGTGCAATAGATTAAAATAGTTTCGACACTATTAACATGAACTAAGTTGCAAGTATAAACTTTACAAGTTAAAATAATTAAGAGATTCGCGAAAATTAATAAACTGACGAACATTAAAAAAAAGTGTAGGTACATTCCTGTATAGTAAACTCACTTACTACTGCTGGGCAGTAGCGCCCCGATATCATAAGGAAATTCAGTATATTGCTTCTTAAAGCCATTAAAACAGTTAAAGATATTAAGTGATCCTAGAGAAAGCAAGGCTCTAACAACTTCTATATAATTTATAGATATAGATTAACTACTAAAGTGGTAGATTTTTAGTAAACATATATTTTTATATTTCATTTATTATAAATAAATTAAACTATCAATTATTAATAGTGTTATAAGTGGTTGCTGATATTTAGTGGTTTAAGTACAGAGTTTAAAGAGCAGGGTTTAGAAACTGAATTGAATGTTTATTATTATTTCATAAATGTATTAAGTAAGGCAACGCCGCTAGTATCATGGGCACCTTTGCGCCGGGAACGATACGAAGCGGGTTATTTGACTTGACATAATATGACAAAATCTGTATTTGCTAACAATTATGTAACATTTTTATTGTTTATATGTGGGATTTTATTAATATAAAAAAATGAGTTAGTAAATTTGTACAAAAGTTTAAAAAAAACACATAATATATATTGAACACTAAAAAAAATATTATTTAAATTTACTTAGGTTGAAGTTCATTAATCTAAATTCATTTATTTAATGTATTAATGTAATATGATTTTTATAAATTATAATATTACTTCAATGATTGTAAAACTATCCAAAATATTTATTTTAGAAACTCACTCTAAAGACTAGAAACCGAAATTGAGCCGCTAGTTAGTTACTTAGCCTAGTTTATTTCTAATAAAAAATTCTGTTTTTTTTAATAAAAAATCCCTACAAGATAGTTTACCTTTAGTTAAGTACCTAACCGAATGGAGGATAGGCTCTCATCAGCAAAACCATTTTAATAAATATACTTTCCCATTATTAAATAACATTAATATGTTACTTAAAAACCATCGCAATTATTAACACCATAATTTATTTGTTCAAATAGGATATTTGTTTTTTTTTTCTCTCAAAATATAGATAAGTAAAAGTTGTCGCGCCAATTTGACAAACGTTAAATGAATCAAAAATGGCGGTGCAATATATGAATTAGGCTGGCCCTACATATCCGGAATGTCACTCTATTTTCATAACATAACCTGAATTTCAAAAAGGAAAAACATAAAGTAACTTAACTAAAGTACTATGTTCCTTTTGGTAAGATACTCTGCTATGTTTAGTACTTTTCATTTAAAAACTCAGTTTATTAACTACTAGTAGTTTGTTTTTTTAAATCATGTTTGTTTAAAAAGACACATCAATCAAGATTGTTCCTAATCAAACAGAGTAAGTTTATGAAATTTACCTAAAATTAAGGCTTCATTAAATATACAACTATTATGTTCCAGCTCTCACCTTGGTCCCAAATCGATTCTCGAAGTAGATCATGCCGAGGGAGATATTCAACTTCTCCTCCTCTTCCCGGAACGAGATGGTCTTCAGCGCCTTCCGGCCAACGGCGCGGGCTTTATCCAACTCCGTAGCCTATAGAAATGGTATACATTACTTAACCACTGTCTCATCACTTATCACCACTGATTCAGTATCCTAATGTGCGGTATGAAAGGAACTTCATCCCACGCACACCCAAGCTGTGGAATTGTGTCCTTGCTGCGGTTTTCTCAAGCGCCTACAATAAGAGGTGCTTCTAAACAGGCATTAGAAGGTTTCTTCAGGGTCGGCAGCGCGAGTGTGAAGCCTTTGATGTTGCACACGTCCATAGGCCACGGTAACCACTTCCCATCAGGTGTGTTTCTCTGCCACCTAACTGTTATATAAAAAAAGGTCTGACTTTTCATCCCCGACGCGGCTTGTTGACAAACCCGCAGCTATAGGAATAGTTGAGACTACGAGTTCCTAATGGGTGTGCCAAGAGAGGCAGCTGTACAATGGGAGAGAAATAGTTTACCTGTAAATGGAAGGCCATATAAGCGATCCACAGCTGGCTGCAGTTAGGGTTGGCTAGCAGCGCCCTCTCAAACTGTTCACTAGACCGCGGCTGCGACTCACTCTCGATGGCTCTATTCTCCATCTCCCTCACTCTCTCTTCCTCTTCTCTCACTTTCGCGAGTTTCTCTGCCACTGTTAACTCCTTCCGTTTCTTTTTTGGCTGTTCTTTTTTATGTTTATCTTTTTTTACCTTTTTATCTTTTATTGTCACTTCTAATTCAGATTCTGTATTTGATCCGGCTATATCTTCGGATTCTAATATACGTTTCTTGTTTTTCTTTTCCTTTTTGCTTGTATCTGTGACTTTATTTATTATTGCCGACTCTGGTTTTTCCTTTTTAGCAACTTTTTCCGTAACTTCACCATCGTCCGTTGTATCTGGTTGTTCCACTTCATCCATCATAGAGTCTACCTGTGTTTCTTCCTTTTCCCCTTTACTCTTTTTGACTTTATTTTCTTTAACTTCATCCTCTGTGGATTCTACATTTTTAGCTGGCCAAAAAGGTACTGTAGTCAGGCTGCCGGTCATTATTTTATTAGCTTCGGGGTCCACCTTCAATATTGTGCAGTTTACCTAAAAATATATACATACCATTAGTTACTACGAACGAGAAAGAAGGAACACTCGAAATAAAACCCTGTACCACTCCGTCTGGCCAGCGTGGAAACAGTATGCCAAAATCTCTAAATATTGGGAGAGGCCTGAGCAGTGAATTGCGATAATCTAATCAATCGAGCTACTACAATTATTTGATGAATATCCACAATTGTTTAACTTTTTTATAATACCAATTGGTTGGCAGACAAGAACACGGCCCACCTGATGGAAAGTGGTTACCGTGGTCTATGGACGTGTGCAACACCAAGGGAGTCACACTCGCGCTGCCAACCCAGTAAGCACAAGAGTTTCTGTGCCTGTTTCAAACTATTGTATAATTCGCAGTCGCAGGACTCTTGCGACCGGTGGATAATGACCCGTTTTGACATGTTTTCTCTGCAGAAACAACATACCGTATCAACAAGAAACTCGAGTGTAGAAGCCGGCAGTAGCGGCGAGTTGGTCTTCTGCCGCTGCAGGTTGTTCTGCAACGTTGCCAGCTCGCTGGACAGAGACACCACGCCGCCGTCCGACAGCGACTTGACAACGCACCACGTTGGTACCCCCACGTCTAGAAAAAAAAGATTGAAAAGTCGTTAAATTAAATATTCTTATCGCTATTCGCTAAATCAATATTCTATTAAATAGACTTACTCTTCACTAGTGTCTCTAAAGTTAAGAAAGCATTATGTCATCACTACTTTGTTGACTGAGTAATTTTCTTTTATTGCTTACTATACCTAATAACTCTTAATATAGATGTGAAATTGGTAGTAAAAAGAAAAAAAAAGCCAATATATCATCAAATTTAAACGACATGTTATTGGTGAAAACTTGTAAATGGCCTTCAATATGTTATGTATTTCATTTTCACCCACTGTTACTTTTTAGCTGAAGTTTTCCTAAAATGTTAAAATAAAATAAAGTCTAGGAGGTGGCACAAATTGTTCAAAGTTCTGACTTGAACTTCTTAAAGTTACTTAATCTGTCAATTGCCATTAAAACAGCAATTACAAAAAGGTAAACAAACTAATCTAATGTTTAATACCACCGTTACAATGAGGTCTCGTCCTGAGAAGACTCTGGTTAAAACTCAACGGGCTGTTTTTCACATGTTTTTTACAATTTCATTTAATTGGGTATTTCACAAATTTCGGTAACCTATCTTTTAGATGTATTTAATGTCTGTTAAAGATTGTTCATCATTTTCCCATAAAATCTTATTAATTAGAAGAAACACATTTTCACTTTCTTAGCTTAAAGAGTGTGCGAAAAGCGGTCGCTCACGTGACACTCTGCGCCTGACGTCATTAAATAATATCTACGAAGAGACCAACCAACGAAAGTTTCCGTTACGCTAAGTAAATTTTTTATAGTTACGTCACGCGAACCGTCAACAGATTATTGCGTTTTGCCTCATGAGAAATACAGATACAAAATCTAAATTTCTTATTATATTTTTTTTTTGTACATTTTGTATAGTTATTATTTACGTATAAGATATCATATTCAATACATTTCGTATTTAATTGTAATAGTTGTCAAATACCCAATTACAATATTTTGTTTGGGTGGCAATATTAGAGAAAATATTTAATATTGAAGCTTATTTGTAAGGTTCTTTAAATTTATAAAAGCCTTTTTGGCAAAGTTTATTGGCATTTACTAGGCTTATGAACTTATAAAGAGGTAGATTTGATTCATTTAAGAAGCTAATTACATGGCCTATGTCCAGTAGTGGACTGTATCGTTCTGACTCGCAGAAGGTACATACATAATATTGGTAAGAAATTTACCTAATTCCACTTCAGGGTTTGTGTTCTTTTTAGGCAGGAACGCTCTTGTATCTGGAACCCTGATATCCATCACATAGCCATGAATCCAAATATTCAACTTATGGGACTGACTGCTGTCAGACCTGTAAACTCGAATGGAAACTATACCAGAGCGACCCCGCATCAGCAGAAACCCTCATCTGTCAATTAAGTGATGTCATTAGCATTCCATATTACTTATTTTTGGATTTATAAATGGAGTAAAAAATATTTATTTAAAAAAAATGGAATGGTATACATACCTTTACGTAAGTCATCTCGTTTTTTCTGACAGTTGATATGTTGTAGCATCATAGAGAGCATAATGCTGATCTCCTCAACTTCCAGGACTTTGACAGCAACGTACTGACCCGGACGGGATATCTGCCATAGTTCCGTTACTCTGTCACCCTAATAAACAAACAGAATATATTTTTGAAATGGGGCATTAAGCGTAACTAATATGCCTTTCATCCTATCATCAGTTTATTTCTGTGTTTTGAGGAGTAATTTTTGTTATAAAAAAACTTCAAAATTCTGTGTCGTTCTAATTCTAATTTCAAATAAAGTAGGTATTGTCGTTCATACCAACCTCCATGGTAGATTTCAACATATTAGAAGGAGTAGGATAGAGGAGTCCAGGCTCTAAAGCGCAAGGTACCTTAACCATTGTTACTACAGCAAAATGTTTGTAGGAGACCTTCCTTACCATTTTGAGATACTTTGAACTGCTTTTACAGATTTTGACAAAATCATACTGTCAACATGAGAAGACAGAATTCTACAAAAACGTTTCCCATATATTTCAGCCAGAGAATCAAGTTTTTACAATGGTCAATTGCGGCAAGGATTGACAGAAAAGTAAATAAAAATAATTTTTACCAACTAATTTCAAATTTGATGCGAAAATCTTTGTCAGAGTATTAGTTAGTAAGAGCTGAGAAAATTCGTATTAGATTCTTTTAAATACTATTACTAACTATATCAAAAAATTCACTGTCAATTTTATACACTTTTTATATACTGTTTATTTAGTATATTATATTTATTTATTTATGAACTAGTGATAAAATGTATAGTCTCTCTATTGAAGCCTTAACTGTCCGTCACTTGTCTTAGCCAGTTATCAAGTCTATTTGTTAATCCATTTATTGTGGTTGCAGCAATAACGTATCTGGCATTAAGTTCCAATTATGTCATCAAGTTCCTAGCACCTATTGCGTTTTCATCAAAAGCTTGCACTCATGAGTGACTCACATGGTACCTTTTTAAGATTGATTTATATTGGATTTTACGAGTGAGTCCAACACCGAGCAAAAAAGATGCACCAGAGCCTGAGTCATCAATCTGTAGGCGTAATAGGTACCTTGCATGGGAAGTTATCTTGTAATAAAAACTATATACTAACCTTATCGTTAATATATGCCTCGAGCTGCTTGTTATACGGTTCACTAATGTGACACGCCATATCCGACCCAATAATACGGCATGGTAGACTGATCACTACCTTTGTTTCGAAGACATTTTTCATTCTTCCGAGGATTAAGATTCCTTCTTTGATTGTCTAGAAAATGAAATAAATTAGAGTTTATTAACATACAGCATTTTATTAATTTGTTTGAACATGTTAATCTCAGGAACTTCAGATTCTAATTGAAAAATACTTTTTGGTGTTGAATAGTTCGTTTAAGGAGGAAGATTATAGGCTATATATATAGCATCATGTTGTATAATAATATATGTAATTATAAATTTCCACAAATTCAGCAGATTCTCATATTTTATCTGAAAATTTATAAGTGGAGGCCATTTTAGGCACAAAGTTATGCTCAACCCCGTGGTATTAAAAATTATACCACGGGGGAAACCGTGGAGGGCCAGTTAGTGTAAACCTATGATAGGAAGAACTGTTCTTAAACTAATTTTAAGATTATATACCTATAAGTATATAATGTAGCCAATTACTTTGTACCCATTGTAGTCCGAAAATTTAGGCAAAAAAAATAACATACCTTATAACTCAGACCATATGTAATTGTTGGCTTCTTTCCTCCACGAGGTAAGTACTCTGCTGTAGCTTCCATCACGACTTTGTTATAATAATGTAATTAACTTAAAATCACACGACACGACAACGTACACTGTCTACGCACGACAACGTACGACAAGATGCAAACAGTAAATGAGTAAACATAAACAGTGCTCTCGCTCGCTCTCTCGAACGTCACGTCATAGACATATACTCTTTGTCATAGACTAGAGCGAGATCGGTAGAGTTGCCAGCTCAAATCGGTATATTTGTACTCAAAATCGGCATTTGACAAAAAAATACAATATTCAAAATCAAATTCGTTTATTTATTGAAAAAACCTTACAGACTAATTTATAACAATCACACTTAAGTATAATTATTTATTACACCAATATTCTTTGGCCATAGCCGCGGTCATCTTCGAATTAATTTCAAAATCATAACAATTAGCTGTATTAAAGAGTTTCAGTCGACAGCCTATTTCGCTGTTTCGTTTTCAAAAGATTAATATGTGAAAATATGCGTTCAACAAATTAGACAACAAAGGAAACATTTGAATTTCATCACTACGCTTTAGTAAACTTACTTCATCCCAAAATAGTTCTACACCATCAGAAAATGTTTTGATTTGTTCCCAATTTCTTAAAATGCGCTACAACAATATTACTATAACTATAGAAGCAGTTTTGCCAATTTTAACATTTTTAGGATCAATTATGTCTAAACCTTTTATTGGATTATTTTTCAATGGAAACCGCGTGGTTATCTGAACTACTTAGTACCGTATTCGACGCAGCAGCACCATAGTAAGTATACGGCGTAAATATCAATAAAATTTCTGGGATTCTTAAAATCAACATTTTCAATTGGAATTAAATATTTTCTTTTCAAGAAACAATCATAAATAGTTTTTAATGTTCCAGTTATTTTTTCATATAAATGTTCTGCTTACATTTCTTTATTTAAATAGGTAAATAATGGTAATACAAAATCTAAAATTTCAAAAATAATATCGTAGTGGGATCTTGGAGCTTGTGTAATATATATTCTGCAGCTAAAAGATGATCATTATTAGAGATTTGGTCTATAAAAAATAGTTTTAGAGCAGAGAGTTGTTCCAATATTCTCTTCACTGCTGCATGTACTGATAACCAGCGTGTTTGAGAGGGGTGAAGTGTTTTATGGACTTTTAAGTCGCAAAGCATTTGAAAGTTTTTAAACTCTGCCGCTCTCTTTGGGCTAGAAGAAAAGTAGTTGTAAATGTATCTTACAATATCCTCTATAAAGCGTGGCAATTTGAAACGATGAAACGAGCGGCAGGCGCGTTTTAAGTATAAAAATGTTGGGAATTTCATTTTGCAGCAATGTTACTACAGAATTAATACGTCCCATCATTATTATCTTTATATGGAATATCATTGCTTCTAAAAAAGTTTACACTGTGTTCAAATAAGAGCTAAAAACAATCTTTAATACGATTCATTTTCGCATATCTCACGACTAAGCACAAGTGTTTGGTTGTACTAAGATCAGTGGACTTGTCAATAATAAGCGAAAACTTAGTTTGCCCTAAATCTTCACACATAAATTATTAAAACTGTCTTTACCTGTAATATGATCAATTAGGTATGTCATGAGTTTTGGTCGAAGAGCATTTTATTTCTTTTGCTATTTTTGAATCAGGACAAACGGCTTGCATCAGCTTCGGTAGGTGCTCCATAATAGTGAATGGTAGATTGTGTTCAACAACAAACGACGCTAATCTTATTTCACCCGAAATTAAAATAAAGAAATAAAATTATGTAGGTATATCTAGTAGCGATTAGGGTCTGATTATATCCACTGCTTCTATAAACCGATAAGTACAAAACAAAATAATATAACAATGTAAGTAGTATCATAAAAGAAATTAAAAAAATTATCCTTAACCAGTGTATCAGATTTTTGAGTTTTGGTCACAGTAATTGATGATATCTTCGGTTGTGATTTTATATTCTTTGATGATACTGAGTGTGCTTGTGACGAACTATGTTTCTTTATAGCGTCTTTTCCTGATGTGATGTTGATATTTTTATTACAACTCTTACAATAGGCATGGCTTTCGCCTTTACGACTATCTTGCAGCCAGCCTGGAAATTGTTCTTCCCATACTTTTCTATAATATTGTAGATATATTTTTCTTCTTACACTCACACTTGTGCTTGGCTCCTGGTCAGACGACATTTTAACTTAATGATCTGATTTTGTAGGCACTCTTTAGGTTATGTACTCTCTCTTCAAAGCTAAGAAAATTAATGAAAAACTAAACCAGAATTCCTGTTTATATACACTAGACAGGTAAATTCCCAAGCAGGAAGTCCCTTAATAACACCGAATTGTAGGATACAAGGGTATTCCCCAAAATATATGGAACATTGTGCACTAGGTTCATACTATGAGGGGCTTCCCCGTAACGTAAAACATAAATAAAAAGGGTTGCCAACTTAAAAGTGTAAAATCGGTAGAAACATCGGGTAAACTTCTATGTTTTCTCAGAAATCGTAGAAAAATCGTTATATTTTGGTATTTCGATAGAACAGAGCCCATATCGGTAGAAATACCAAAAAATCGGTAGGTTCGAGACCACTGCTTATTATTCACAACTAAAATTATATTTTTGACAATTTCGACAGATGTAGTGTGACCATGCTAAAAATTTATTATCTACCAAGGATGCTTTTCTACTTTTCATAGTACAAAATTAAAAGTATTACATTTATTTACAGATATCGAAAATGAATCCGGAAACCCTAAAAGTATTACGACTACATGAACATCCGCAGTATCTAAAGCCATGTTGTGAACTAATAAATGATGAATGGCCGCGCAGTGAAACGGGGAGGATGATGTGGCTACGGGCTTCCGGCAACCACCTTCCTACCAGTCTAATTATTATTAACGATAAGAAATATCTTTTAGGACACTGTAAATTAACTGCTATACCAAGTATACCTGACAGTTGTTTTATAGAAACCGTAGTTATTAATAAGTTAATGCGTGGACAGAAACTTGGAAGTTAGTTACCTGATGAGGCAAGTGGAACAATATTGTATAAACGTGCTGAAGTTGAAAATGCTACATTTATCTACAAAAGGACAAGAAGATTTCTATACGAAATTAGGATATGTAGTATGTGAACCAGTGTCAATGTATGGCACGCGTTTGATAAATAATAAACCGATACCAGTAGCTAATAAAATTCAAAATAAAGTGCCAGAAAATAATGCTACTCAAGCAAATGGGCCATGCCCGCCGCCACTCCCACCCCCACCCGATGCCCAAACCGAGTTTGGTGCCTACCAATGCAGTTAAATCATCGAAAACTTATATGTTTAAGTATTTGCAAATGCTATAATAATAAATTCAAATTTCTATCAATTAATATGTCGTTCCTTCTCTTAGTAACGTAACATGTCTTGTGGATTGATAATTGTGAATGTATGAATTTGTATAAAGTTAAGGTTTATAAAGAATACAATCGTTATTAAAAATTTCCTTTATTTATTTGTTAAAACTTGGCTTTTTCTAAGTACTGCATTGCTCGCCGTTTTACTTGGGCCACTTCTTCTGGTGTACCAAACTTTTCCTCTACTTCGATCCATTTTTTGTACAGGATTTTCATTTTTCGAGCTGGCAACTTTTGTGATGTCATTCGTTCCATTACTTGCCTGTAAAATAAGCATAATCTTAAGAAAATACAAGAAAGCTCAGATCTGTACTACACCAGAATACTAACTATTAATTAACGATACATATACGTGCAATAGATTAAAATAGTTTCGACACTATTAACATGAACTAAGTTGCAAGTATAAACTTTACAAGTTAAAATAATTAAGAGATTCGCGAAAATTAATAAACTGACGAACATTTAAAAAAAGTGTAGGTACATTCCTGTATAGTAAACTCACTTACTACTGCTGGGCAGTAGCGCCCCGATATCATAAGGAAATTCAGTATATTGCTTCTTAAAGCCATTAAAACAGTTAAAGATATTAAGTGATCCTAGAGAAAGCAAGGCTCTAACAACTTCTATATACTTGTTAACAATTCCTCACCTAACATGGTCCACATCGCCGCTCTTGAGCAGCATATCCACATAAGTTGAAGTCACGTCGACCCTCTGCGGGTACACGGTTAGTACTTGCTGGAACAACGCCTCCGCACGCTCGTAGTCGCCATACGTTAGCTCTAAAAGTGCAAACTGGACTAGCACTTTCACGTCTGTTAAGAAAAATGATACGTCAATTAGACTTCGCCTTGCCTGATGGTAGAGGGTCACCATTACTTACATATATGTATATAGCATGTGACAACGGTGACACTCAAAGTTTATTGTATCAATAATATAATAATAGATTGTATGAGTACAACTCCGAGTCTGGGGTCCGATTTACCAATCTAACTGCTAATTTGGTCGAACTCGATATTTTCCGTGAAGCGACTGCCATCTGACCTCCACAACTATAAGGCGATATCATAGCATTACAGTTTGACTAGTTGTTGGATTTTTTAGGGCTCCAACTACCCATAACGACTGCCATGGATGTCCGTATGGCAGCCGGGACCGACGGCACAACTAGCTAGACCAATGCAAATATTCATATTCATGCACTGAGCGGGGATTGAACCCGCTTCTCCTGCGTAGAGGCCGCGTTTACTACCACCAAGTCACAGATACTGTCTGTGTGTGTGTGTGTGTGTGAAATGATCCGAATGTTGTAAAAATATTTAATATCAAACTTTTTATACTTACGTTCATTCTTCTCAAGCATAGCAATTGCTCTTTGCATGACCTGTGTAGGACAAATAAATGCTCATTATTACCGTTACTTTGTTCATAATATATATAAATAGATTTTACATTATTAGAAGCCTACAAACTATAAGTGTGGCTATCAGTGGCAAGTCTACAATATTCCTGCTTTACGCTTATTACCCAATGAGTAGACACACTACTTGTTTATCCCAATAGTCAACGACAAGATTAACAAACACCCCTGACGTAAGAAACAGGATTATAGACTCGAAGACAAGCACCAGCGAAGGTGACGCCATCTGAGATTAGTTTAGTCTGTGCTTCCCCATTATTATAAATGTTATTCAGTCTTGTATATAGATGCGAGCAATATTAAACTATCGCCACTGATATATACATCTGCCTGAGGTTAGCGTACGATGTCTATCATTATATCGGGCGGTGAGTAGGGTGGCCAGCCAGCTCACTGGAGAGTTTTTGTGCTGTCAGTTGAAAGACCAAAAGCTTGCCCTGCTTTGTCTTTTACACTGACGGCACAGAAACTTTCAATGCTTGCAGGGTTGCGTCCATAGGCCACGGTGACCACTTTCTATCAGGTGGGCCGTGTGCTTGGCTGCCACCTAAGTGGTATAAAAAAAAATAACAAATTCTCTCAATAAAAATCTAAATCATGCTTAAAAACCTCACCTGTCGGGCTTTATCTACTAGTCCGAGTTTGAAGCAAGCGATTCCACTCTTAATGTAGGTATTCGGATCCCATCTGTATTTCCTCATCATCAGATCGACCAGCGCTGACAACTCTTGATGTTTACAAGTCTCCACGTAGATGCCCAGCACCTTAGAGTGGACTTTAAACGGTTCATTTATTTGCAGAGCTCCTTCTAACATCCTTTGTTGTGACTCCTGGTAGCGATAAAAATAAAATGTTAAATATTTATTTGACTAACTGTTGACTGCGGAATGTGAAATGCCCTTTAGCGTAAAAAGTAACCAATTATCAAGTGAATTATATACTTATTTGACATCTTAATTGCATACCAGTGTGTAAAAAGTGTGAAGATATAAAGATTACGCAAAAGGAAGTATCAAAAAAATAAATATTCTAAAGTCATGAGCATTGATAATGTACTACAATTCTAAATATTGGTATCATTTCCACTAATAATACAATTTACAAACATATATAGTTATAGAATAACGTGTCAATCTTATCTATTAAAAAGATTAGATTAAATTTACATTTAAGGGTCGCCTGGGATTACAGATGTACTAGAAATGTATTTTTATTTCGAGTATTGTATTTTCGTTATCATGTTTGGTGGGATCCCAGTGTTATTATTAGAAGATTAACTACTAAAGTGGTAGATTTTTAGTAAACATATATTTTTATATTTCATTTATTATAAATAAATTAAACTATCAATTATTAATAGTGTTATAAGTGGTTGCTGATATTTAGTGGTTTAAGTACAGAGTTTAAAGAGCAGGGTTTAGAAACTGAATTGAATGTTTATTATTATTTCATAAATGTATTAAGTAAGGCAACGCCGCTAGTATCATGGGCACCTTTGCGCCGGGAACGATACGAAGCGGGTTATTTGACTTGACATAATATGACAAAATCTGTATTTGCTAACAATTATGTAACATTTTTATTGTTTATATGTGGGATTTTATTAATATAAAAAAATGAGTTAGTAAATTTGTACAAAAGTTAAAAAAAAACACATAATATGTATTGAACACTAAAAAAAAATATTATTTAAATTTACTTAGGTTGAAGTTCATTAATCAAAATTCATTTATTTAATGTATTAATGTAATATGATTTTTATAAATTATAATATTACTTCAATGATTGTAAAACTATCCAAAATATTTATTTTAGAAACTCACTCTAAAGACTAGAAACCGAAATTGAGCCGCTAGTTAGTTACTTAGCCTAGTTTATTTCTAATATGTGTTTTTTTTTAATAAAAAATCCCTACAAGATAGTTTACCTTTAGTTAAGTACCTAACCGAATGGAGGATAGGCTCTCATCAGCAAAACCATTTTAATAAATATACTTTCCCATTATTAAATAACATTAATATGTTACTTAAAAACCATCGCAATTATTAACACCATAATTTATTTGTTCAAATAGGATATTTGTTTTTTTTTTCTCTCAAAATATAGATAAGTAAAAGTTGTCGCGCCAATTTGACAAACGTTAAATGAATCAAAAATGGCGGTGCAATATATGAATTAGGCTGGCCCTACATATCCGGAATGTCACTCTGTTTTCATAACATAACCTGAATTTCAAAAAGGAAAAACATAAAGTAACTTAACTAAAGTACTATGTTCCTTTTGGTAAGATACTCTGCTATGTTTAGTATTTTTCATTTAAAAACTCAGTTTATTAACTACTAGTAGTTTGTTTTTTTAAATCATGTTTGTTTAAAAAGACACATCAATCAAGATTGTTCCTAATCAAACAGAGTAAGTTTATGAAATTTACCTAAAATTAAGGCTTCATTAAATATACAACTATTATGTTCCCGCTCTCACCTTGGTCCCAAATCGATTCTCGAAGTAGATCATGCCGAGGGAGATATTCAACTTCTCCTCCTCTTCCCGGAACGAGATGGTCTTCAGCGCCTTCCGGCCAACGGCGCGGGCTTTATCCAACTCCGTAGCCTATAGAAATGGTATACATTACTTAACCACTGTCTCATCACTTATCACCACTGATTCAGTATCCTAATGTGCGGTATGAAAGGAACTTCATCCCACGCACACCCAAGCTGTGGAATTGTGTCCTTGCTGCGGTTTTCTCAAGCGCCTACAATAAGAGGTGCTTCTAAACAGGCATTAGAAGGTTTCTTCAGGGTCGGCAGCGCGAGTGTGAAGCCTTTGATGTTGCACACGTCCATAGGCCACGGTAACCACTTCCCATCAGGTGTGTTTCTCTGCCACCTAACTGTTATATAAAAAAAGGTCTGACTTTTCATCCCCGACGCGGCTTGTTGACAAACCCGCAGCTATAGGAATAGTTGAGACTACGAGTTCCTAATGGGTGTGCCAAGAGAGGCAGCTGTACAATGGGAGAGAAATAGTTTACCTGTAAATGGAAGGCCATATAAGCGATCCACAGCTGGCTGCAGTTAGGGTTGGCTAGCAGCGCCCTCTCGAACTGTTCACTAGACCGCGGCTGCGACTCACTCTCGATGGCTCTATTCTCCATCTCCCTCACTCTCTCTTCCTCTTCTCTCACTTTCGCGAGTTTCTCTGCCACTGTTAACTCCTTCCGTTTCTTTTTTGGCTGTTCTTTTTTATGTTTATCTTTTTTTACCCTTTTATCTTTTATTGTCACTTCTAATTCAGATTCTGTATTTGATCCGGCTATATCTTCGGATTCTAATTTACGTTTCTTTTCCTTTTTGCTTGTATCTGTGACTTCATTTATTATTGCCGACTCTGGTTTTTCCTTTTTAGCAACTTTTTCCGTAACTTCACCATCGTCCGTTGTATCTGGTTGTTCCACTTCATCCATCATAGAGTCTACCTGTGTTTCTTCCTTTTCCCCTTTACTCTTTTTGACTTTATTTTCTTTAACTTCATCCTCTGTAGATTCTACATTTTTAGCTGGCCAAAAAGGTACTGTAGTCAGGCTGCCGGTCATTATTTTATTAGCTTCGGGGTCCACCTTCAATATTGTGCAGTTTACCTAAAAATATATACATACCATTAGTTACTACGAACGAGAAAGAAGGAACACTCGAAATAAAACCCTGTACCACTCCGTCTGGCCAGCGTGGAAACAGTATGCCAAAATATCTAAATATTGGGAGAGGCCTGAGCAGTGAATTGCGATAAGCTAATCAATCGAGCTACTACAATTATTTGATGAATATCCACAATTGTTTAACTTTTTTATAATACCAATTGGTTGGCAGACAAGAACACGGCCCACCTGATGGAAAGTGGTTACCGTTGTCTATGGACGTGTGCAACACCAAGGGAGTCACACTCGCGCTGCCAACCCAGTAAGCACAAGAGTTTCTGTGCCTGTTTCAAACTATTGTATAATTCGCAGTCGCAGGACTCTTGCGACCGGTGGATAATGACCCGTTTTGACATGTTTTCTCTGCAGAAACAACATACCGTATCAACAAGAAACTCGAGTGTAGAAGCCGGCAGTAGCGGCGAGTTGGTCTTCTGCCGCTGCAGGTTGTTCTGCAACGTTGCCAGCTCGCTGGACAGAGACACCACGCCGCCGTCCGACAGCGACTTGACAACGCACCACGTTGGTACCCCCACGTCTAGAAAAAAAAGATTGAAAAGTCGTTAAATTAAATATTCTTATCGCTATTCGCTAAATCAATATTCTATTAAATAGACTTACTCTTTACTAGTGTCTCTAAAGTTAAGAAAGCATTATGTCATCACTACTTTGTTGACTGAGTAATTTTCTTTTATTGCTTACTATACCTAATAACTCTTAATATAGATGTGAAATTGGTAGTAAAAAGAAAAAAAAAGCCAATATATCATCAAATTTAAACGACATGTTATTGGTGAAAACTTGTAAATGGCCTTCAATATGTTATGTATTTCATTTTCACCCACTGTTACTTTTTAGCTGAAGTTTTCCTAAAATGTTAAAATAAAATAAAGTCTAGGAGGTGGCACAAATTGTTCAAAGTTCTGACTTGAACTTCTTAAAGTTACTTAATCTGTCAATTGCCATTAAAACAGCAATTACAAAAAGGTAAACAAACTAATCTAATGTTTAGTACCACCGTTACAATGAGGTCTCGTCCTGAGAAGACTCTGGTTAAAACTCAACGGGCTGTTTTTCACATGTTTTTTACAATTTCATTTAATTGGGTATTTCACAAATTTCGGTAACCTATCTTTTAGATGTATTTAATGTCTGTTAAAGATTGTTCATCATTTTCCCATAAAATCTTATTAATTAGAAGAAACACATTTTCACTTTCTTAGCTTAAAGAGTGTGCGAAAAGCGGTCGCTCACGTGACACTCTGCGCCTGACGTCATTAAATAATATCTACGAAGAGACCAACCAACGAAAGTTTCCGTTACGCTAAGTTAATTTTTTATAGTTACGTCACGCGAACCGTCAACAGATTATTGCGTTTTGCCTCATGAGAAATACAGATACAAAATCTCAATTTCATTTTATATTTTTTTTTGTACATTTTGTATAGTTATTATTTACGTATAAGATAAATCATATTCAATACATTTCGTATTTAATTGTAATAGTTGTCAAATACCCAATTACAATATTTTGTTTGGGTGGCAATATTAGAGAAAATATTTAATATTGAAGCTTATTTGTAAGGTTCTTTAAATTTATAAAAGCCTTTTTGGCAAAGTTTATTGGCATTTACTAGGCTTATGAACTTATAAAGAGGTAGATTTGATTCATTTAAGAAGCTAATTACATGGCCTATGTCCAGTAGTGGACTGTATCGTTCTGACTCGCAGAAGGTACATACATAATATTGGTAAGAAATTTACCTAATTCCACTTCAGGGTTTGTGTTCTTTTTAGGCAGGAACGCTCTTGTATCTGGAACCCTGATATCCATCACATAGCCATGAATCCAAATATTCAACTTATGGGACTGACTGCTGTCAGACCTGTAAACTCGAATGGAAACTATACCAGAGCGACCCCGCATCAGCAGAAACCCTCATCTGTCAATTAAGTGATGTCATTAGCATTCCATATTACTTATTTTTGGATTTATAAATGGAGTAAAAAATATTTATTTAAAAAAAATGGAATGGTATACATACCTTTACGTAAGTCATCTCGTTTTTTCTGACAGTTGATATGTTGTAGCATCATAGAGAGCATAATGCTGATCTCCTCAACTTCCAGGACTTTGACAGCAACGTACTGACCCGGACGGGATATCTGCCATAGTTCCGTTACTCTGTCACCCTAATAAACAAACAGAATGTATTTTTGAAATGGGGCAGTAAGCGTAAGTAATATGCCTTTATTATTATTGCTATTCATAATAAATAAAAAAAAAGATTTTATTTTTGGAATGTGCGATCATCAGTTTATTTCTGTGTTTTGAGGAGTAATTTTTGTTATAAAAAAACTTCAAAATTCTGTGTCGTTCTAATTCTAATTTCAAATAAAGTAGGTATTGTCGTTCATACCAACCTCCATGGTAGATTTCAACATATTAGAAGGAGTAGGATAGAGGAGTCCAGGCTCTAAAGCGCAAGGTACCTTAACCATTGTTACTACAGCAAAATGTTTGTAGGAGACCTTCCTTACCATTTTGAGATACTTTGAACTGCTTTTACAGATTTTGACAAAATCATACTGTCAACATGAGAAGACAGAATTCTACAAAAACGTTTCCCATATATTTCAGCCAGAGAATCAAGTTTTTACAATGGTCAATTGCGGCAAGGATTGACAGAAAAGTAAATAAAAATAATTTTTACCAACAAATTTCAAATTTGATGCGAAAATCTTTGTCAGAGTATTAGTTAGTAAGAGCTGAGAAAATTCGTATTAGATTCTTTTAAATACTATTACTAACTATATCAAAAAATTCACTGTCAATTTTATACACTTTTTATATACTGTTTATTTAGTATATTATATTTATTTATTTATGAACTAGTGATAAAATGTATAGTCTCTCTATTGAAGCCTTAACTGTCCGTCACTTGTCTTAGCCAGTTATCAAGTCTATTTGTTAATCCATTTATTGTGGTTGCAGCAATAACGTATCTGGCATTAAGTTCCAATTATGTCATCAAGTTCCTAGCACCTATTGCGTTTTCATCAAAAGCTTGCACTCATGAGTGACTCACATGGTACCTTTTTAAGATTGATTTATATTGGATTTTACGAGTGAGTCCAACACCGAGCAAAAAAGATGCACCAGAGCCTGAGTCATCAATCTGTAGGCGTAATAGGTACCTTGCATGGGAAGTTATCTTGTAATAAAAACTATATACTAACCTTATCGTTAATATATGCCTCGAGCTGCTTGTTATACGGTTCACTAATGTGACACGCCATATCCGACCCAATAATACGGCACGGTAGACTGATCACTACCTTTGTTTCGAAGACATTTTTCATTCTTCCGAGGATTAAGATTCCTTCTTTGATTGTCTAGAAAATGAAAAAAATTAGAGTTTATTAACATACAGCATTTTATTAATTTGTTTGAACATGTTAATCTCAGGAACTTCAGATTCTAATTGAAAAATACTTTTTGGTGTTGAATAGTTCGTTTAAGGAGGAAGATTATAGGCTATATATATAGCATCATGTTGTATAATAATATATGTAATTATAAATTTCCACAAATTCAGCAGATTCTCATATTTTATCTGAAAATTTATAAGTGGAGGCCATTTTAGGCACAAAGTTATGCTCAACCCCGTGGTATTAAAAATTATACCACGGGGGAAACCGTGGAGGGCCAGTTAGTGTAAACCTATGATAGGAAGAACTGTTCTTAAACTAATTTTAAGATTATATACCTATAAGTATATAATGTAGCCAATTACTTTGTACCCATTGTAGTCCGAAAATTTAGGCAAAAAAAATAACATACCTTATAACTCAGACCATATGTAATTGTTGGCTTCTTTCCTCCACGAGGTAAGTACTCTGCTGTAGCTTCCATCACGACTTTGTTATAATAATGTAATTAACTTAAAATCACACGACACGACAACGTACACTGTCTACGCACGACAACGTACGACAAGATGCAAACAGTAAATGAGTAAACATAAACAGTGCTCTCGCTCGCTCTCTCGAACGTCACGTCATAGACATATACTCTTTGTCATAGACTAGAGCGAGATCGGTAGAGTTGCCAGCTCAAATCGGTATATTTGTACTCAAAATCGGCATTTGACAAAAAAATACAATATTCAAAATCAAATTCGTTTATTTATTGAAAAAACCTTACAGACTAATTTATAACAATCACACTTAAGTATAATTATTTATTACACCAATATTCTTTGGCCATAGCCGCGGTCATCTTCGAATTAATTTCAAAATCATAACAATTAGCTGTATTAAAGAGTTTCAGTCGACAGCCTATTTCGCTGTTTCGTTTTCAAAAGATTAATATGTGAAAATATGCGTTCAACAAATTAGACAACAAAGGAAACATTTGAATTTCATCACTACGCTTTAGTAAACTTACTTCATCCCAAAATAGTTCTACACCATCAGGAAATGTTCCCAATTTCTTAAAATGCGCCACAACAATATTACTATAACTATAGAAGCAGTTTTGCCAATTTTAACATTTTTAGGATCAATTATGTCTAAACCTTTTATTGGATTATTTTTCAATGGAAACCGCGTGGTTATCTGAACTACTTAGTACCGTATTCGACGCAGCAGCACCATAGTAAGTATACGGCGTAAATATCAATAAAATTTCTGGGATTCTTAAAATCAACATTTTCAATTGGAATTAAATATTTTCTTTTCAAGAAACAATCAAAAATAGTGTATTAGTGTAGTAGTTAGTGAAAAAATAACTGGAAAGTTATTTTTTCATATAAATGTTCTGCTTACATTTCTTTATTTAAATAGGTAAATAATGGTAATACAAAATCTAAAAATTCAAAAATAATATCGTAGTGGGATCTTGGAGCTTGTGTAATATATGTTCTGCAGCTAAAAGATGATCATTATTAGAGATTTGGTCTATAAAAAATAGTTTTAGAGCAGAGAGTTGTTCCAATATTCTCTTCACTGCTGCATGTACTGATAACCAGCGTGTTTGAGAGGGGTGAAGTGTTTTATGGACTTTTAAGTCGCAAAGCATTTGAAAGTTTTTAAACTCTGCCGCTCTCTTTGGGCTAGAAGAAAAGTAGTTGTAAATGTATCTTACAATATCCTCTATAAAGCGTGGCAATTTGAAACGATGAAACGAGCGGCAGGCGCGTTTTAAGTATAAAAATGTTGGGAATTTCATTTTGCAGCAATGTTACTACAGAATTAATACGTCCCATCATTATTATCTTTATATGGAATATCATTGCTTCTAAAAAAGTTTACACTGTGTTCAAATAAGAGCTAAAAACAATCTTTAATACGATTCATTTTCGCATATCTCACGACTAAGCACAAGTGTTTGGTTGTACTAAGATCAGTGGACTTGTCAATAATAAGCGAAAACTTAGTTTGCCCTAAATCTTCACACATAAATTATTAAAACTGTCTTTACCTGTAATATGATCAATTAGGTATGTCATGAGTTTTGGTCGAAGAGCATTTTATTTCTTTTGCTATTTTTGAATCAGGACAAACGGCTTGCATCAGCTTCGGTAGGTGCTCCATAATAGTGAATGGTAGATTGTGTTCAACAACAAACGACGCTAATCTTATTTCACCCGAAATTAAAATAAAGAATTAAAATTATGTAGGTATATCTAGTAGCGATTAGGGTCTGATTATATCCACTGCTTCTATAAACCGATAAGTACAAAACAAAATAATATAACAATGTAAGTAGTATCATAAAAGAAATTAAAAAAATTATCCTTAACCAGTGTATCAGATTTTTGAGTTTTGGTCACAGTAATTGATGATATCTTCGGTTGTGATTTTATATTCTTTGATGATACTGAGTGTGCTTGTGACGAACTATGTTTCTTTATAGCGTCTTTTCCTGATGTGATGTTGATATTTTTATTACAACTCTTACAATAGGCATGGCTTTCGCCTTTACGACTATCTTGCAGCCAGCCTGGAAATTGTTCTTCCCATACTTTTCTATAATATTGTAGATATATTTTTCTTCTTACACTCACACTTGTGCTTGGCTCCTCGTCAGACGACATTTTAACTTAATGATCTGATTTTGTAGGCACTCTTTAGGTTATGTACTCTCTCTTCAAAGCTAAGAAAATTAATGAAAAACTAAACCAGAATTCCTGTTTATATACACTAGACAGGTAAATTCCCAAGCAGGAAGTCCCTTAATAACACCGAATTGTAGGATACAAGGGTATTCCCCAAAATATATGGAACATTGTGCACTAGGTTCATACTATTAGGGGCTTCCCCGTAACGTAAAACATAAATAAAAAGGGTTGCCAACTTAAAAGTGTAAAATCGGTAGAAACATCGGGTAAACTTCTATGTTTTCTCAGAAATCGTAGAAAAATCGTTATATTTAGGTATTTCGATAGAACAGAGCCCATATCGGTAGAAATACCAAAAAATCGGTAGGTTCGAGACCACTGCTTATTATTCACAACTAAAATTATATTTTTGACAATATCGACAGATGTAGTGTGACCATGCTAAAAATTTATTATCTACCAAGGATGCTTTTCTACTTTTCATAGTACAAAATTAAAAGTATTACATTTATTTACAGATATCGAAAATGAATCCGGAAACCCTAAAAGTATTACGACTACATGAACATCCGCAGTATCTAAAGCCATGTTGTGAACTAATAAATGATGAATGGCCGCGCAGTGAAACGGGGAGGATGATGTGGCTACGGGCTTCCGGCAACCACCTTCCTACCAGTCTAATTATTATTAACGATAAGAAATATCTTTTAGGACACTGTAAATTAACTGCTATACCAAGTATACCTGACAGTTGTTTTATAGAAACCGTAGTTATTAATAAGTTAATGCGTGGACAGAAACTTGGAAGTTAGTTACCTGATGAGGCAAGTGGAACAATATTGTATAAACGTGCTGAAGTTGAAAATGCTACATTTATCTACAAAAGGACAAGAAGATTTCTATACGAAATTAGGATATGTAGTATGTGAACCAGTGTCAATGTATGGCACGCGTTTGATAAATAATAAACCGATAACAGTAGCTAATAAAATTCAAAATAAAGTGCCAGAAAATAATGCTACTCAAGCAAATGGGCCATGCCCGCCGCCACTCCCACCCCCACCGATGCCCAAACCGAGTTTGGTGCCTACCAATGCAGTTAAATCATCGAAAACTTATATGTTTAAGTATTTGCAAATGCTATAATAATAAATTCAAATTTCTATCAATTAATATGTCGTTCCTTCTCTTAGTAACGTAACATGTCTTGTGGATAGATAATTGTGAATGTATGAATTTGTATAAAGTTAAGGTTTATAAAGAATACAATCGTTATTAAAAAATGCCTTTATTTATTTGTTAAAACTTGGCTTTTTCTAAGTACTGCATTGCTCGCCGTTTTACTTGGGCCACTTCTTCTGGTGTACCAAACTTTTCCTCTACTTCGATCCATTTTTTGTAAAGGATTTTCATTTTTCGAGCTGGCAACTTTTGTGATGTCATTTGTTCCATTACTTGCCTGTAAAATAAGCATAATCTTAAGAAAATACAAGAAAGCTCAGATCTGTACTACACCAGAATACTAACTATTAATTAACGATACATATACGTGCAATAGATTAAAATAGTTTCGACACTATTAACATGAACTAAGTTGCAAGTATAAACTTTACAAGTTAAAATAATTAAGAGATTCGCGAAAATTAATAAACTGACGAACATTAAAAAAAAGTGTAGGTACATTCCTGTATAGTAAACTCACTTACTACTGCTGGGCAGTAGCGCCCCGATATCATAAGGAAATTCAGTATATTGCTTCTTAAAGCCATTAAAACAGTTAAAGATATTAAGTGATCCTTGAGAAAGCAAGGCTCTAACAACTTCTATATACTTGTTAACAATTCCTCACCTAACATGGTCCACATCGCCGCTCTTGAGCAGCATATCCACATAAGTTGAAGCCACGTCGACCCTCTGCGGGTACACGGTTAGTACTTGCTGGAACAACGCCTCCGCACGCTCGTAGTCGCCATACGTTAGCTCTAAAAGTGCAAACTGGACTAGCACTTTCACGTCTGTTAAGAAAAATGATACGTCAATTAGACTTCGCCTTGCCTGATGGTAGAGGGTCACCATTACTTACATATATGTATATAGCATGTGACAACGGTGACACTCAAAGTTTATTGTATCAATAATATAATAATAGATTGTATGAGTACAACTCCGAGTCTGGGGTCCGATTTACCAATCTAACTGCTAATTTGGTCGAACTCGATATTTTCCGTGAAGCGACTGCCATCTGACCTCCACAACTATAAGGCGATATCATAGCATTACAGTTTGACTAGTTGTTGGATTTTTTAGGGCTCCAACTACCCATAACGACTGCCATGGATGTCCGTATGGCAGCCGGGACCGACGGCACAACTAGCTAGACCAATGCAAATATTCATATTCATGCACTGAGCGGGGATTGAACCCGCTTCTCCTGCGTAGAGGCCGCGTTTACTACCACCAAGTCACAGATACTGTCTGTGTGTGTGTGTGTGAAATGATCCGAATGTTGTAAACATATTTAATATCAAACTTTTTATACTTACGTTCATTCTTCTCAAGCATAGCAATTGCTCTTTGCATGACCTGTGTAGGACAAATAAATGCTCATTATTACCGTTACTTTGTTCATAATATAAATAAATAGATTTTACATTATTAGAAGCCTACAAACTACAAGTGTGGCTATCAGTGGCAAGACTACAATATTCCTGCTCTACACTTATTACCCAATGAGTAGACACACTACTTGTTTATCCCAATAGTCAACGACAAGATTAACAAACACCCCTGACGTAACAAACAGGATTATAGACTCGAAGACAAGCACCAGCGAAGGTGACGCCATCTGAGATTAGTTTAGTCTGTGCTTCCCCATTATTATAAATGTTATTCAGTCTTGTATATAGATGCGAGCAATATTAAACTATCGCCACTGATATATACATCTGCCTGAGGTTAGCGTACGATGTCTATCATTATATCGGGCGGTGAGTAGGGTGGCCAGCCAGCTCACTGGAGAGTTTTTGTGCTGTCAGTTGAAAGACCAAAAGCTTGCCCTGCTTTGTCTTTTACACTGACGGCACAGAAACTTTCAATGCTTGCAGGGTTGCGTCCATAGGCCACGGTGACCACTTTCTATCAGGTAGGCCGTGTGCTTGGCTGCCACCTAAGTGGTATAAAAAAAAAAAACAAATTCTCTCAATAAAAATCTAAATCATGCTTAAAAACCTCACCTGTCGGGCTTTATCTACTAGTCCGAGTTTGAAGCAAGCGATTCCACTCTTAATGTAGGTATTCGGATCCCATCTGTATTTCCTCATCATCAGATCGACCAGCGCTGACAACTCTTGATGTTTACAAGTCTCCACGTAGATGCCCAGCACCTTAGAGTGGACTTTAAACGGTTCATTTATTTGCAGAGCTCCTTCTAACATCCTTTGTTGTGACTCCTGGTAGCGATGAAAATAAAATGTTAAATATTTATTTGACTAACTGTTGACTGCGGAATGTGAAATGCCCTTTAGCGTAAAAAGTAACCAATTATCAAGTGAATTATATACTTATTTGACATCTTAATTGCATACCAGTGTGTAAAAAGTGTGAAGATATAAAGATTACGCGAAAGGAAGTATCAAAAAAATAAATATTCTAAAGTCATGAGCATTGATAATGTACTACAATTCTAAATATTGGTATCATTTCCACTAATAATACAATTTACAAACATATATAGTTATAGAATGACGTGTCAATCTTATCTATTAAAAAGATTAGATTAAATTTACATGTAAGGGTCGCCTGGGATTACAGATGTACTGGAAATGTATTTTTATTTCGAGTATTGTATTTTCGTTATCATGTTTGGTGGGATCCCAGTGTTATTATTAGAAGATTAACTACTAAAGTGGTAGATTTTTAGTAAACATATATTTTTATATTTCATTTATTATAAATAAATTAAACTATCAATTATTAATAGTGTTATAAGTGGTTGCTGATATTTAGTGGTTTTAAGTACAGAGTTTAAAGAGCAGGGTTTAGAAACTGAATTGAATGTTTATTATTATTTCATAAATGTATTAAGTAAGGCAACGCCGCTAGTATCATGGGCACCTTTGCGCCGGGAACGATACGAAGCGGGTTATTTGACTTGACATAATATGACAAAATCTGTATTTGCTAACAATTATGTAACATTTTTATTGTTTATATGTGGGATTTTATTAATATAAAAAAATGAGTTAGTAAATTTGTACAAAAGTTTAAAAAAAACACATAATATATATTGAACACTAAAAAAAAATATTATTTAAATTTACTTAGGTTGAAGTTCATTAATCAAAATTCATTTATTTAATGTATTAATGTAATATGATTTTTATAAATTATAATATTACTTCAATGATTGTAAAACTATCCAAAATATTTATTTTAGAAACTCACTCTAAAGACTAGAAACCGAAATTGAGCCGCTAGTTAGTTACTTAGCCTAGTTTATTTCTAATATGTGTTTTTTTTAATAAAAAATCCCTACAAGATAGTTTACCTTTAGTTAAGTACCTAACCGAATGGAGGATAGGCTCTCATCAGCAAAACCATTTTAATAAATATACTTTCCCATTATTAAATAACATTAATATGTTACTTAAAAACCATCGCAATTATTAACACCATAATTTATTTGTTCAAATAGGATATTTGTTTTTTTTTTCTCTCAAAATATAGATAAGTAAAAGTTGTCGCGCCAATTTGACAAACGTTAAATGAATCAAAAATGGCGGTGCAATATATGAATTAGGCTGGCCCTACATATCCGGAATGTCACTCTGTTTTCATAACATAACCTGAATTTCAAAAAGGAAAAACATAAAGTAACTTAACTAAAGTACTATGTTCCTTTTGGTAAGATACTCTGCTATGTTTAGTACTTTTCATTTAAAAACTCAGTTTATTAACTACTAGTAGTTTGTTTTTTTAAATCATGTTTGTTTAAAAAGACACATCAATCAAGATTGTTCCTAATCAAACAGAGTAAGTTTATGAAATTTACCTAAAATTAAGGCTTCATTAAATATACAACTATTATGTTCCAGCTCTCACCTTGGTCCCAAATCGATTCTCGAAGTAGATCATGCCGAGGGAGATATTCAACTTCTCCTCCTCTTCCCGGAACGAGATGGTCTTCAGCGCCTTCCGGCCAACGGCGCGGGCTTTATCCAACTCCGTAGCCTATAGAAATGGTATACATTACTTAACCACTGTCTCATCACTTATCACCACTGATTCAGTATCCTAATGTGCGGTATGAAAGGAACTTCATCCCACGCACACCCAAGCTGTGGAATTGTGTCCTTGCTGCGGTTTTCTCAAGCGCCTACAATAAGAGGTGCTTCTAAACAGGCATTAGAAGGTTTCTTCAGGGTCGGCAGCGCGAGTGTGAAGCCTTTGATGTTGCACACGTCCATAGGCCACGGTAACCACTACCCATCAGGTGTGTTTCTCTGCCACCTAACTGTTATATAAAAAAAGGTCTGACTTTTCATCCCCGACGCGGCTTGTTGACAAACCCGCAGCTATAGGAATAGTTGAGACTACGAGTTCCTAATGGGTGTGCCAAGAGAGGCAGCTGTACAATGGGAGAGAAATAGTTTACCTGTAAATGGAAGGCCATATAAGCGATCCACAGCTGGCTGCAGTTAGGGTTGGCTAGCAGCGCCCTCTCAAACTGTTCACTAGACCGCGGCTGCGACTCACTCTCGATGGCTCTATTCTCCATCTCCCTCACTCTCTCTTCCTCTTCTCTCACTTTCGCGAGTTTCTCTGCCACTGTTAACTCCTTCCGTTTCTTTTTTGGCTGTTCTTTTTTATGTTTATCTTTTTTTACCTTTTTATCTTTTATTGTCACTTCTAATTCAGATTGTGTATTTGATCCGGCTATATCTTCGGATTCTAATATACGTTTCTTGTTTTTCTTTTCCTTTTTGCTTGTATCTGTGACTTCATTTATTATTGCCGACTCTGGTTTTTCCTTTTTAGCAACTTTTTCCGTAACTTCACCATCGTCCGTTGTATCTGGTTGTTCCACTTCATCCATCATAGAGTCTACCTGTGTTTCTTCCTTTTCCCCTTTACTCTTTTTGACTTTATTTTCTTTAACTTCATCCTCTGTAGATTCTACATTTTTAGCTGGCCAAAAAGGTACTGTAGTCAGGCTGCCGGTCATTATTTTATTAGCTTCGGGGTCCACCTTCAATATTGTGCAGTTTACCTAAAAATATATACATACCATTAGTTACTACGAACGAGAAAGAAGGAACACTCGAAATAAAACCCTGTACCACTCCGTCTGGCCAGCGTGGAAACAGTATGCCAAAATCTCTAAATATTGGGAGAGGCCTGAGCAGTGAATTGCGATAAGCTAATCAATCGAGCTACTACAATTATTTGATGAATATCCACAATTGTTTAACTTTTTTATAATACCAATTGGTTGGCAGACAAGAACACGGCCCACCTGATGGAAAGTGGTTACCGTGGTCTATGGACGTGTGCAACACCAAGGGAGTCACACTCGCGCTGCCAACCCAGTAAGCACAAGAGTTTCTGTGCCTGTTTCAAACTATTGTATAATTCGCAGTCGCAGGACTCTTGCGACCGGTGGATAATGACCCGTTTTGACATGTTTTCTCTGCAGAAACAACATACCGTATCAACAAGAAACTCGAGTGTAGAAGCCGGCAGTAGCGGCGAGTTGGTCTTCTGCCGCTGCAGGTTGTTCTGCAACGTTGCCAGCTCGCTGGACAGAGACACCACGCCGCCGTCCGACAGCGACTTGACAACGCACCACGTTGGTACCCCCACGTCTAGAAAAAAAAGATTGAAAAGTCGTTAAATTAAATATTCTTATCGCTATTCGCTAAATCAATATTCTATTAAATAGACTTACTCTTCACTAGTGTCTCTAAAGTTAAGAAAGCATTATGTCATCACTACTTTGTTGACTGAGTAATTTTCTTTTATTGCTTACTATACCTAATAACTCTTAATATAGATGTGAAATTGGTAGTAAAAAGAAAAAAAAAGCCAATATATCATCAAATTTAAACGACATGTTATTGGTGAAAACTTGTAAATGGCCTTCAATATGTTATGTATTTCATTTTCACCCACTGTTACTTTTTAGCTGAAGTTTTCCTAAAATGTTAAAATAAAATAAAGTCTAGGAGGTGGCACAAATTGTTCAAAGTTCTGACTTGAACATCTTAAAGTTACTTAATCTGTCAATTGCCATTAAAACAGCAATTACAAAAAGGTAAACAAACTAATCTAATGTTTAGTACCACCGTTACAATGAGGTCTCGTCCTGAGAAGACTCTGGTTAAAACTCAACGGGCTGTTTTTCACATGTTTTTTACAATTTCATTTAATTGGGTATTTCACAAATTTCGGTAACCTATCTTTTAGATGTATTTAATGTCTGTTAAAGATTGTTCATCATTTTCCCATAAAATCTTATTAATTAGAAGAAACACATTTTCACTTTCTTAGCTTAAAGAGTGTGCGAAAAGCGGTCGCTCACGTGACACTCTGCGCCTGACGTCATTAAATAATATCTACGAAGAGACCAACCAACGAAAGTTTCCGTTACGCTAAGTAAATTTTTTATAGTTACGTCACGCGAACCGTCAACAGATTATTGCGTTTTGCCTCATGAGAAATACAGATACAAAATCTCAATTTCATTTTATATTTTTTTTTGTACATTTTGTATAGTTATTATTTACGTATAAGATAAATCATATTCAATACATTTCGTATTTAATTGTAATAGTTGTCAAATACCCAATTACAATATTTTGTTTGGGTGGCAATATTAGAGAAAATATTTAATATTGAAGCTTATTTGTAAGGTTCTTTAAATTTATAAAAGCCTTTTTGGCAAAGTTTATTGGCATTTACTAGGCTTATGAACTTATAAAGAGGTAGATTTGATTAATTTAAGAAGCTAATTACATGGCCTATGTCCAGTAGTGGACTGTATCGTTCTGACTCGCAGAAGGTACATACATAATATTGGTAAGAAATTTACCTAATTCCACTTCAGGGTTTGTGTTCTTTTTAGGCAGGAACGCTCTTGTATCTGGAACCCTGATATCCATCACATAGCCATGAATCCAAATATTCAACTTATGGGACTGACTGCTGTCAGACCTGTAAACTCGAATGGAAACTATACCAGAGCGACCCCGCATCAGCAGAAACCCTCATCTGTCAATTAAGTGATGTCATTAGCATTCCATATTACTTATTTTTGGATTTATAAATGGAGTAAAAAATATTTATTTAAAAAAAATGGAATGGTATACATACCTTTACGTAAGTCATCTCGTTTTTTCTGACAGTTGATATGTTGTAGCATCATAGAGAGCATAATGCTGATCTCCTCAACTTCCAGGACTTTGACAGCAACGTACTGACCCGGACGGGATATCTGCCATAGTTCCGTTACTCTGTCACCCTAATAAACAAACAGAATGTATTTTTGAAATGGGGCAGTAAGCGTAAGTAATATGCCTTTATTATTATTGCTATTCATAATAAATAAAAAAAAAGATTTTATTTTTGGAATGTGTGATCATCAGTTTATTTCTGTGTTTTGAGGAGTAATTTTTGTTATAAAAAAACTTCAAAATTCTGTGTCGTTCTAATTCTAATTTCAAATAAAGTAGGTATTGTCGTTCATACCAACCTCCATGGTAGATTTCAACATATTAGAAGGAGTAGGATAGAGGAGTCCAGGCTCTAAAGCGCAAGGTACCTTAACCATTGTTACTACAGCAAAATGTTTGTAGGAGACCTTCCTTACCATTTTGAGATACTTTGAACTGCTTTTACAGATTTTGACAAAATCATACTGTCAACATGAGAAGACAGAATTCTACAAAAACGTTTCCCATATATTTCAGACAGAGAATCAAGTTTTTACAATGGTCAATTGCGGCAAGGATTGACAGAAAAGTAAATAAAAATAATTTTTACCAACAAATTTCAAATTTGATGCGAAAATCTTTATCAGAGTATTAGTTAGTAAGAGCTGAGAAAATTCCTATTAGATTCTTTTAAATACTATTACTAACTATATCAAAAAATTCACTGTCAATTTTATACACTTTTTATATACTGTTTATTTAGTATATTATATTTATTTATTTATGAACTAGTGATAAAATGTATAGTCTCTCTATTGAAGCCTTAACTGTCCGTCACTTGTCTTAGCCAGTTATCAAGTCTATTTGTTAATCCATTTATTGTGGTTGCAGCAATAACGTATCTGGCATTAAGTTCCAATTATGTCATCAAGTTCCTAGCACCTATTGCGTTTTCATCAAAAGCTTGCACTCATGAGTGACTCACATGGTACCTTTTTAAGATTGATTTATATTGGATTTTACGAGTGAGTCCAACACCGAGCAAAAAAGATGCACCAGAGCCTGAGTCATCAATCTGTAGGCGTAATAGGTACCTTGCATGGGAAGTTATCTTGTAATAAAAACTATATACTAACCTTATCGTTAATATATGCCTCGAGCTGCTTGTTATACGGTTCACTAATGTGACACGCCATATCCGACCCAATAATACGGCACGGTAGACTGATCACTACCTTTGTTTCGAAGACATTTTTCATTCTTCCGAGGATTAAGATTCCTTCTTTGATTGTCTAAAAAATGAAAAAAATTAGAGTTTATTAACATACAGCATTTTATTAATTTGTTTGAACATGTTAATCTCAGGAACTTCAGATTCTAATTGAAAAATACTTTTTGGTGTTGAATAGTTCGTTTAAGGAGGAAGATTATAGGCTATATATATAGCATCATGTTGTATAATAATATATGTAATTATAAATTTCCACAAATTCAGCAGATTCTCATATTTTATCTGAAAATTTATAAGTGGAGGCCATTTTAGGCACAAAGTTATGCTCAACCCCGTGGTATTAAAAATTATACCACGGGGGAAACCGTGGAGGGCCAGTTAGTGTAAACCTATGATAGGAAGAACTGTTCTTAAACTAATTTTAAGATTATATACCTATAAGTATATAATGTAGCCAATTACTTTGTACCCATTGTAGTCCGAAAATTTAGGCAAAAAAAATAACATACCTTATAACTCAGACCATATGTAATTGTTGGCTTCTTTCCTCCACGAGGTAAGTACTCTGCTGTAGCTTCCATCACGACTTTGTTATAATAATGTAATTAACTTAAAATCACACGACACGACAACGTACACTGTCTACGCACGACAACGTACGACAAGATGCAAACAGTAAATGAGTAAACATAAACAGTGCTCTCGCTCGCTCTCTCGAACGTCACGTCATAGACATATACTCTTTGTCATAGACTAGAGCGAGATCGGTAGAGTTGCCAGCTCAAATCGGTATATTTGTACTCAAAATCGGCATTTGACAAAAAAATACAATATTCAAAATCAAATTCGTTTATTTATTGAAAAAACCTTACAGACTAATTTATAACAATCACACTTAAGTATAATTATTTATTACACCAATATTCTTTGGCCATAGCCGCGGTCATCTTCGAATTAATTTCAAAATCATAACAATTAGCTGTATTAAAGAGTTTCAGTCGACAGCCTATTTCGCTGTTTCGTTTTCAAAAGATTAATATGTGAAAATATGCGTTCAACAAATTAGACAACAAAGGAAACATTTGAATTTCATCACTACGCTTTAGTAAACTTACTTCATCCCAAAATAGTTCTACACCATCAGAAAATGTTTTGATTTGTTCCCAATTTCTTAAAATGCGCTACAACAATATTACTATAACTATAGAAGCAGTTTTGCCAATTTTAACATTTTTAGGATCAATTATGTCTAAACCTTTTATTGGATTATTTTTCAATGGAAACCGCGTGGTTATCTGAACTACTTAGTACCGTATTCGACGCAGCAGCACCATAGTAAGTATACGGCGTAAATATCAATAAAATTTCTGGGATTCTTAAAATCAACATTTTCAATTGGAATTAAATATTTTCTTTTCAAGAAACAATCAAAAATAGTTTTTAATGTTCCAGTTATTTTTTCATATAAATGTTCTGCTTACATTTCTTTATTTAAATAGGTAAATAATGGTAATACAAAATCTAAAAATTCAAAAATAATATCGTAGTGGGATCTTGGAGCTTGTGTAATATATGTTCTGCAGCTAAAAGATGATCATTATTAGAGATTTGGTCTATAAAAAATAGTTTTAGAGCAGAGAGTTGTTCCAATATTCTCTTCACTGCTGCATGTACTGATAACCAGCGTGTTTGAGAGGGGTGAAGTGTTTTATGGACTTTTAAGTCGCAAAGCATTTGAAAGTTTTTAAACTCTGCCGCTCTCTTTGGGCTAGAAGAAAAGTAGTTGTAAATGTATCTTACAATATCCTCTATAAAGCGTGGCAATTTGAAACGATGAAACGAGCGGCAGGCGCGTTTTAAGTATAAAAATGTTGGGAATTTCATTTTGCAGCAATGTTACTACAGAATTAATACGTCCCATCATTATTATCTTTATATGGAATATCATTGCTTCTAAAAAAGTTTACACTGTGTTCAAATAAGAGCTAAAAACAATCTTTAATACGATTCATTTTCGCATATCTCACGACTAAGCACAAGTGTTTGGTTGTACTAAGATCAGTGGACTTGTCAATAATAAGCGAAAACTTAGTTTGCCCTAAATCTTCACACATAAATTATTAAAACTGTCTTTACCTGTAATATGATCAATTAGGTATGTCATGAGTTTTGGTCGAAGAGCATTTTATTTCTTTTGCTATTTTTGAATCAGGACAAACGGCTTGCATCAGCTTCGGTAGGTGCTCCATAATAGTGAATGGTAGATTGTGTTCAACAACAAACGACGCTAATCTTATTTCACCCGAAATTAAAATAAAGAAATAAAATTATGTAGGTATATCTAGTAGCGATTAGGGTCTGATTATATCCACTGCTTCTATAAACCGATAAGTACAAAACAAAATAATATAACAATGTAAGTAGTATCATAAAAGAAATTAAAAAAATTATCCTTAACCAGTGTATCAGATTTTTGAGTTTTGGTCACAGTAATTGATGATATCTTCGGTTGTGATTTTATATTCTTTGATGATACTGAGTGTGCTTGTGACGAACTATGTTTCTTTATAGCGTCTTTTCCTGATGTGATGTTGATATTTTTATTACAACTCTTACAATAGGCATGGCTTTCGCCTTTACGACTATCTTGCAGCCAGCCTGGAAATTGTTCTTCCCATACTTTTCTATAATATTGTAGATATATTTTTCTTCTTACACTCACACTTGTGCTTGGCTCCTCGTCAGACGACATTTTAACTTAATGATCTGATTTTGTAGGCACTCTTTAGGTTATGTACTCTCTCTTCAAAGCTAAGAAAATTAATGAAAAACTAAACCAGAATTCCTGTTTATATACACTAGACAGGTAAATTCCCAAGCAGGAAGTCCCTTAATAACACCGAATTGTAGGATACAAGGGTATTCCCCAAAATATATGGAACATTGTGCACTAGGTTCATACTATTAGGGGCTTCCCCGTAACGTAAAACATAAATAAAAAGGGTTGCCAACTTAAAAGTGTAAAATCGGTAGAAACATCGGGTAAACTTCTATGTTTTCTCAGAAATCATAGAAAAATCGTTATATTTAGGTATTTCGATAGAACAGAGCCCATATCGGTAGAAATACCAAAAAATCGGTAGGTTCGAGACCACTGCTTATTATTCACAACTAAAATTATATTTTTGACCATTTCGACAGATGTAGTGTGACCATGCTAAAAATTTATTATCTACCAAGGATGCTTTTCTACTTTTCATAGTACAAAATTAAAAGTATTACATTTATTTACAGATATCGAAAATGAATCCGGAAACCCTAAAAGTATTACGACTACATGAACATCCGCAGTATCTAAAGCCATGTTGTGAACTAATAAATGATGAATGGCCGCGCAGTGAAACGGGGAGGATGATGTCGCTACGGGCTTCCGGCAACCACCTTCCTACCAGTCTAATTATTATTAACGATAAGAAATATCTTTTAGGACACTGTAAATTAACTGCTATACCAAGTATACCTGACAGTTGTTTTATAGAAACCGTAGTTATTAATAAGTTAATGCGTGGACAGAAACTTGGAAGTTAGTTACCTGATGAGGCAAGTGGAACAATATTGTATAAACGTGCTGAAGTTGAAAATGCTACATTTATCTACAAAAGGACAAGAAGATTTCTATACGAAATTAGGATATGTAGTATGTGAACCAGTGTCAATGTATGGCACGCGTTTGATAAATAATAAACCGATACCAGTAGCTAATAAAATTCAAAATAAAGTGCCAGAAAATAATGCTACTCAAGCAAATGGGCCATGCCCGCCGCCACTCCCACCCCCACCCGATGCCCAAACCGAGTTTGGTGCCTACCAATGCAGTTAAATCATCGAAAACTTATATGTTTAAGTATTTGCAAATGCTATAATAATAAATTCAAATTTCTATCAATTAATATGTCGTTCCTTCTCTTAGTAACGTAACATGTCTTGTGGATTGATAATTGTGAATGTATGAATTTGTATAAAGTTAAGGTTTATAAAGAATACAATCGTTATTAAAAATTTCCTTTATTTATTTGTTAAAACTTGGCTTTTTCTAAGTACTGCATTGCTCGCCGTTTTACTTGGGCCACTTCTTCTGGTGTACCAAACTTTTCCTCTACTTCGATCCATTTTTTGTACAGGATTTTCATTTTTCGAGCTGGCAACTTTTGTGATGTCATTCGTTCCATTACTTGCCTGTAAAATAAGCATAATCTTAAGAAAATACAAGAAAGCTCAGATCTGTACTACACCAGAATACTAACTATTAATTAACGATACATATACGTGCAATAGATTAAAATAGTTTCGACACTATTAACATGAACTAAGTTGCAAGTATAAACTTTACAAGTTAAAATAATTAAGAGATTCGCGAAAATTAATAAACTGACGAACATTAAAAAAAAGTGTAGGTACATTCCTGTATAGTAAACTCACTTACTACTGCTGGGCAGTAGCGCCCCGATATCATAAGGAAATTCAGTATATTGCTTCTTAAAGCCATTAAAACAGTTAAAGATATTAAGTGATCCTAGAGAAAGCAAGGCTCTAACAACTTCTATATACTTGTTAACAATTCCTCACCTAACATGGTCCACATCGCCGCTCTTGAGCAGCATATCCACATAAGTTGAAGTCACGTCGACCCTCTGCGGGTACACGGTTAGTACTTGCTGGAACAACGCCTCCGCACGCTCGTAGTCGCCATACGTTAGCTCTAAAAGTGCAAACTGGACTAGCACTTTCACGTCTGTTAAGAAAAATGATACGTCAATTAGACTTCGCCTTGCCTGATGGTAGAGGGTCACCATTACTTACATATATGTATATAGCATGTGACAACGGTGACACTCAAAGTTTATTGTATCAATAATATAATAATAGATTGTATGAGTACAACTCCGAGTCTGGGGTCCGATTTACCAATCTAACTGCTAATTTGGTCGAACTCGATATTTTCCGTGAAGCGACTGCCATCTGACCTCCACAACTATAAGGCGATATCATAGCATTACAGTTTGACTAGTTGTTGGATTTTTTAGGGCTCCAACTACCCATAACGACTGCCATGGATGTCCGTATGGCAGCCGGGACCGACGGCACAACTAGCTAGACCAATGCAAATATTCATATTCATGCACTGAGCGGGGATTGAACCCGCTTCTCCTGCGTAGAGGCCGCGTTTACTACCACCAAGTCACAGATACTGTCTGTGTGTGTGTGTGTGAAATGATCCGAATGTTGTAAACATATTTAATATCAAACTTTTTATACTTACGTTCATTCTTCTCAAGCATAGCAATTGCTCTTTGCATGACCTGTGTAGGACAAATAAATGCTCATTATTACCGTTACTTTGTTCATAATATAAATAAATAGATTTTACATTATTAGAAGCCTACAAACTACAAGTGTGGCTATCAGTGGCAAGACTACAATATTCCTGCTCTACACTTATTACCCAATGAGTAGACACACTACTTGTTTATCCCAATAGTCAACGATAAGATTAACAAACACCCCTGACGTAACAAACAGGATTATAGACTCGAAGACAAGCACCAGCGAAGGTGACGCCATCTGAGATTAGTTTAGTCTGTGCTTCCCCATTATTATAAATGTTATTCAGTCTTGTATATAGATGCGAGCAATATTAAACTATCGCCACTGATATATACATCTGCCTGAGGTTAGCGTACGATGTCTATCATTATATCGGGCGGTGAGTAGGGTGGCCAGCCAGCTCACTGGAGAGTTTTTGTGCTGTCAGTTGAAAGACCAAAAGCTTGCCCTGCTTTGTCTTTTACACTGACGGCACAGAAACTTTCAATGCTTGCAGGGTTGCGTCCATAGGCCACGGTGACCACTTTCTATCAGGTGGGCCGTGTGCTTGGCTGCCACCTAAGTGGTATAAAAAAAAATAACAAATTCTCTAAATAAAAATCTAAATCATGCTTAAAAACCTCACCTGTCGGGCTTTATCTACTAGTCCGAGTTTGAAGCAAGCGATTCCACTCTTAATGTAGGTATTCGGATCCCATCTGTATTTCCTCATCATCAGATCGACCAGCGCTGACAACTCTTGATGTTTACAAGTCTCCACGTAGATGCCCAGCACCTTAGAGTGGACTTTAAACGGTTCATTTATTTGCAGAGCTCCTTCTAACATCCTTTGTTGTGACTCCTGGTAGCGATGAAAATAAAATGTTAAATATTTATTTGACTAACTGTTGACTGCGGAATGTGAAATGCCCTTTAGCGTAAAAAGTAACCAATTATCAAGTGAATTATATACTTATTTGACATCTTAATTGCATACCAGTGTGTAAAAAGTGTGAAGATATAAAGATTACGCGAAAGGAAGTATCAAAAAAATAAATATTCTAAAGTCATGAGCATTGATAATGTACTACAATTCTAAATATTGGTATCATTTCCACTAATAATACAATTTACAAACATATATAGTTATAGAATGACGTGTCAATCTTATCTATTAAAAAGATTAGATTAAATTTACATGTAAGGGTCGCCTGGGATTACAGATGTACTGGAAATGTATTTTTATTTCGAGTATTGTATTTTCGTTATCATGTTTGGTGGGATCCCAGTGTTATTATTAGAAGATTAACTACTAAAGTGGTAGATTTTTAGTAAACATATATTTTTATATTTCATTTATTATAAATAAATTAAACTATCAATTATTAATAGTGTTATAAGTGGTTGCTGATATTTAGTGGTTTTAAGTACAGAGTTTAAAGAGCAGGGTTTAGAAACTGAATTGAATGTTTATTATTATTTCATAAATGTATTAAGTAAGGCAACGCCGCTAGTATCATGGGCACCTTTGCGCCGGGAACGATACGAAGCGGGTTATTTGACTTGACATAATATGACAAAATCTGTATTTGCTAACAATTATGTAACATTTTTATTGTTTATATGTGGGATTTTATTAATATAAAAAAATGAGTTAGTAAATTTGTACAAAAGTTTAAAAAAAACACATAATATATATTGAACACTAAAAAAAAATATTATTTAAATTTACTTAGGTTGAAGTTCATTAATCAAAATTCATTTATTTAATGTATTAATGTAATATGATTTTTATAAATTATAATATTACTTCAATGATTGTAAAACTATCCAAAATATTTATTTTAGAAACTCACTCTAAAGACTAGAAACCGAAATTGAGCCGCTAGTTAGTTACTTAGCCTAGTTTATTTCTAATATGTGTTTTTTTTAATAAAAAATCCCTACAAGATAGTTTACCTTTAGTTAAGTACCTAACCGAATGGAGGATAGGCTCTCATCAGCAAAACCATTTTAATAAATATACTTTCCCATTATTAAATAACATTAATATGTTACTTAAAAACCATCGCAATTATTAACACCATAATTTGTTTGTTTAAATAGGATATTTGTTTTTTTTTTCTCTCAAAATATAGATAAGTAAAAGTTGTCGCGCCAATTTGACAAACGTTAAATGAATCAAAAATGGCGGTGCAATATATGAATTAGGCTGGCCCTACATATCCGGAATGTCACTCTGTTTTCATAACATAACCTGAATTTCAAAAAGGAAAAACATAAAGTAACTTAACTAAAGTACTATGTTCCTTTTGGTAAGATACTCTGCTATGTTTAGTACTTTTCATTTAAAAACTCAGTTTATTAACTACTAGTAGTTTGTTTTTTTAAATCATGTTTGTTTAAAAAGACACATCAATCAAGATTGTTCCTAATCAAACAGAGTAAGTTTATGAAATTTACCTAAAATTAAGGCTTCATTAAATATACAACTATTATGTTCCAGCTCTCACCTTGGTCCCAAATCGATTCTCGAAGTAGATCATGCCGAGGGAGATATTCAACTTCTCCTCCTCTTCCCGGAACGAGATGGTCTTCAGCGCCTTCCGGCCAACGGCGCGGGCTTTATCCAACTCCGTAGCCTATAGAAATGGTATACATTACTTAACCACTGTCTCATCACTTATCACCACTGATTCAGTATCCTAATGTGCGGTATGAAAGGAACTTCATCCCACGCACACCCAAGCTGTGGAATTGTGTCCTTGCTGCGGTTTTCTCAAGCGCCTACAATAAGAGGTGCTTCTAAACAGGCATTAGAAGGTTTCTTCAGGGTCGGCAGCGCGAGTGTGAAGCCTTTGATGTTGCACACGTCCATAGGCCACGGTAACCACTACCCATCAGGTGTGTTTCTCTGCCACCTAACTGTTATATAAAAAAAGGTCTGACTTTTCATCCCCGACGCGGCTTGTTGACAAACCCGCAGCTATAGGAATAGTTGAGACTACGAGTTCCTAATGGGTGTGCCAAGAGAGGCAGCTGTACAATGGGAGAGAAATAGTTTACCTGTAAATGGAAGGCCATATAAGCGATCCACAGCTGGCTGCAGTTAGGGTTGGCTAGCAGCGCCCTCTCAAACTGTTCACTAGACCGCGGCTGCGACTCACTCTCGATGGCTCTATTCTCCATCTCCCTCACTCTCTCTTCCTCTTCTCTCACTTTCGCGAGTTTCTCTGCCACTGTTAACTCCTTCCGTTTCTTTTTTGGCTGTTCTTTTTTATGTTTATCTTTTTTTACCTTTTTATCTTTTATTGTCACTTCTAATTCAGATTCTGTATTTGATCCGGCTATATCTTCGGATTCTAATATACGTTTCTTGTTTTTCTTTTCCTTTTTGCTTGTATCTGTGACTTCATTTATTATTGCCGACTCTGGTTTTTCCTTTTTAGCAACTTTTTCCGTAACTTCACCATCGTCCGTTGTATCTGGTTGTTCCACTTCATCCATCATAGAGTCTACCTGTGTTTCTTCCTTTTCCCCTTTACTCTTTTTGACTTTATTTTCTTTAACTTCATCCTCTGTAGATTCTACATTTTTAGCTGGCCTAAAAGGTACTGTAGTCAGGCTGCCGGTCATTATTTTATTAGCTTCGGGGTCCACTTTCAATATTGTGCAGTTTACCTAAAAATATATACATACCATTAGTTACTACGAACGAGAAAGAAGGAACACTCGAAATAAAACCCTGTACCACTCCGTCTGGCCAGCGTGGAAACAGTATGCCAAAATCTCTAAATATTGGGAGAGGCCTGAGCAGTGAATTGCGATAAGCTAATCAATCGAGCTACTACAATTATTTGATGAATATCCACAATTGTTTAACTTTTTTATAATACCAATTGGTTGGCAGACAAGAACACGGCCCACCTGATGGAAAGTGGTTACCGTGGTCTATGGACGTGTGCAACACCAAGGGAGTCACACTCGCGCTGCCAACCCAGTAAGCACAAGAGTTTCTGTGCCTGTTTCAAACTATTGTATAATTCGCAGTCGCAGGACTCTTGCGACCGGTGGATAATGACCCGTTTTGACATGTTTTCTCTGCAGAAACAACATACCGTATCAACAAGAAACTCGAGTGTAGAAGCCGGCAGTAGCGGCGAGTTGGTCTTCTGCCGCTGCAGGTTGTTCTGCAACGTTGCCAGCTCGCTGGACAGAGACACCACGCCGCCGTCCGACAGCGACTTGACAACGCACCACGTTGGTACCCCCACGTCTAGAAAAAAAAGATTGAAAAGTCGTTAAATTAAATATTCTTATCGCTATTCGCTAAATCAATATTCTATTAAATAGACTTACTCTTCACTAGTGTCTCTAAAGTTAAGAAAGCATTATGTCATCACTACTTTGTTGACTGAGTAATTTTCTTTTATTGCTTACTATACCTAATAACTCTTAATATAGATGTGAAATTGGTAGTAAAAAGAAAAAAAAAGCCAATATATCATCAAATTTAAACGACATGTTATTGGTGAAAACTTGTAAATGGCCTTCAATATGTTATGTATTTCATTTTCACCCACTGTTACTTTTTAGCTGAAGTTTTCCTAAAATGTTAAAATAAAATAAAGTCTAGGAGGTGGCACAAATTGTTCAAAGTTCTGACTTGAACTTCTTAAAGTTACTTAATCTGTCAATTGCCATTAAAACAGCAATTACAAAAAGGTAAACAAACTAATCTAATGTTTAGTACCACCGTTACAATGAGGTCTCGTCCTGAGAAGACTCTGGTTAAAACTCAACGGGCTGTTTTTCACATGTTTTTTACAATTTCATTTAATTGGGTATTTCACAAATTTCGGTAACCTATCTTTTAGATGTATTTAATGTCTGTTAAAGATTGTTCATCATTTTCCCATAAAATCTTATTAATTAGAAGAAACACATTTTCACTTTCTTAGCTTAAAGAGTGTGCGAAAAGCGGTCGCTCACGTGACACTCTGCGCCTGACTTCATTAAATAATATCTACGAAGAGACCAACCAACGAAAGTTTCCGTTACGCTAAGTAAATTTTTTATAGTTACGTCACGCGAACCGTCAACAGATTATTGCGTTTTGCCTCATGAGAAATACAGATACAAAATCTCAATTTCATTTTATATTTTTTTTTGTACATTTTGTATAGTTATTATTTACGTATAAGATAAATCATATTCAATACATTTCGTATTTAATTGTAATAGTTGTCAAATACCCAATTACAATATTTTGTTTGGGTGGCAATATTAGAGAAAATATTTAATATTGAAGCTTATTTGTAAGGTTCTTTAAATTTATAAAAGCCTTTTTGGCAAAGTTTATTGGCATTTACTAGGCTTATGAACTTATAAAGAGGTAGATTTGATTAATTTAAGAAGCTAATTACATGGCCTATGTCCAGTAGTGGACTGTATCGTTCTGACTCGCAGAAGGTACATACATAATATTGGTAAGAAATTTACCTAATTCCACTTCAGGGTTTGTGTTCTTTTTAGGCAGGAACGCTCTTGTATCTGGAACCCTGATATCCATCACATAGCCATGAATCCAAATATTCAACTTATGGGACTGACTGCTGTCAGACCTGTAAACTCGAATGGAAACTATACCAGAGCGACCCCGCATCAGCAGAAACCCTCATCTGTCAATTAAGTGATGTCATTAGCATTCCATATTACTTATTTTTGGATTTATAAATGGAGTAAAAAATATTTATTTAAAAAAAATGGAATGGTATACATACCTTTACGTAAGTCATCTCGTTTTTTCTGACAGTTGATATGTTGTAGCATCATAGAGAGCATAATGCTGATCTCCTCAACTTCCAGGACTTTGACAGCAACGTACTGACCCGGACGGGATATCTGCCATAGTTCCGTTACTCTGTCACCCTAATAAACAAACAGAATGTATTTTTGAAATGGGGCAGTAAGCGTAAGTAATATGCCTTTATTATTATTGCTATTCATAATAAATAAAAAAAAAGATTTTATTTTTGGAATGTGCGATCATCAGTTTATTTCTGTGTTTTGAGGAGTAATTTTTGTTATAAAAAAACTTCAAAATTCTGTGTCGTTCTAATTCTAATTTCAAATAAAGTAGGTATTGTCGTTCATACCAACCTCCATGGTAGATTTCAACATATTAGAAGGAGTAGGATAGAGGAGTCCAGGCTCTAAAGCGCAAGGTACCTTAACCATTGTTACTACAGCAAAATGTTTGTAGGAGACCTTCCTTACCATTTTGAGATACTTTGAACTGCTTTTACAGATTTTGACAAAATCATACTGTCAACATGAGAAGACAGAATTCTACAAAAACGTTTCCCATATATTTCAGCCAGAGAATCAAGTTTTTACAATGGTCAATTGCGGCAAGGATTGACAGAAAAGTAAATAAAAATAATTTTTACCAACAAATTTCAAATTTGATGCGAAAATCTTTGTCAGAGTATTAGTTAGTAAGAGCTGAGAAAATTCGTATTAGATTCTTTTAAATACTATTACTAACTATATCAAAAAATTCACTGTCAATTTTATACACTTTTTATATACTGTTTATTTAGTATATTATATTTATTTATTTATGAACTAGTGATAAAATGTATAGTCTCTCTATTGAAGCCTTAACTGTCCGTCACTTGTCTTAGCCAGTTATCAAGTCTATTTGTTAATCCATTTATTGTGGTTGCAGCAATAACGTATCTGGCATTAAGTTCCAATTATGTCATCAAGTTCCTAGCACCTATTGCGTTTTCATCAAAAGCTTGCACTCATGAGTGACTCACATGGTACCTTTTTAAGATTGATTTATATTGGATTTTACGAGTGAGTCCAACACCGAGCAAAAAAGATGCACCAGAGCCTGAGTCATCAATCTGTAGGCGTAATAGGTACCTTGCATGGGAAGTTATCTTGTATTAAAAACTATATACTAACCTTATCGTTAATATATGCCTCGAGCTGCTTGTTATACGGTTCACTAATGTGACACGCCATATCCGACCCAATAATACGGCATGGTAGACTGATCACTACCTTTGTTTCGAAGACATTTTTCATTCTTCCGAGGATTAAGATTCCTTCTTTGATTGTCTAGAAAATGAAATAAATTAGAGTTTATTAACATACAGCATTTTATTAATTTGTTTGAACATGTTAATCTCAGGAACTTCAGATTCTAATTGAAAAATACTTTTTGGTGTTGAATAGTTCGTTTAAGGAGGAAGATTATAGGCTATATATATAGCATCATGTTGTATAATAATATATGTAATTATAAATTTCCACAAATTCAGCAGATTCTCATATTTTATCTGAAAATTTATAAGTGGAGGCCATTTTAGGCACAAAGTTATGCTCAACCCCGTGGTATTAAAAATTATACCACGGGGGAAACCGTGGAGGGCCAGTTAGTGTAAACCTATGATAGGAAGAACTGTTCTTAAACTAATTTTAAGATTATATACCTATAAGTATATAATGTAGCCAATTACTTTGTACCCATTGTAGTCCGAAAATTTAGGCAAAAAAAATAACATACCTTATAACTCAGACCATATGTAATTGTTGGCTTCTTTCCTCCACGAGGTAAGTACTCTGCTGTAGCTTCCATCACGACTTTGTTATAATAATGTAATTAACTTAAAATCACACGACACGACAACGTACACTGTCTACGCACGACAACGTACGACAAGATGCAAACAGTAAATGAGTAAACATAAACAGTGCTCTCGCTCGCTCTCTCGAACGTCACGTCATAGACATATACTCTTTGTCATAGACTAGAGCGAGATCGGTAGAGTTGCCAGCTCAAATCGGTATATTTGTACTCAAAATCGGCATTTGACAAAAAAATACAATATTCAAAATCAAATTCGTTTATTTATTGAAAAAACCTTACAGACTAATTTATAACAATCACACTTAAGTATAATTATTTATTACACCAATATTCTTTGGCCATAGCCGCGGTCATCTTCGAATTAATTTCAAAATCATAACAATTAGCTGTATTAAAGAGTTTCAGTCGACAGCCTATTTCGCTGTTTCGTTTTCAAAAGATTAATATGTGAAAATATGCGTTCAACAAATTAGACAACAAAGGAAACATTTGAATTTCATCACTACGCTTTAGTAAACTTACTTCATCCCAAAATAGTTCTACACCATCAGGAAATGTTCCCAATTTCTTAAAATGCGCCACAACAATATTACTATAACTATAGAAGCAGTTTTGCCAATTTTAACATTTTTAGGATCAATTATGTCTAAACCTTTTATTGGATTATTTTTCAATGGAAACCGCGTGGTTATCTGAACTACTTAGTACCGTATTCGACGCAGCAGCACCATAGTAAGTATACGGCGTAAATATCAATAAAATTTCTGGGATTCTTAAAATCAACATTTTCAATTGGAATTAAATATTTTCTTTTCAAGAAACAATCAAAAATAGTTTTTAATGTTCCAGTTATTTTTTCATATAAATGTTCTGCTTACATTTCTTTATTTAAATAGGTAAATAATGGTAATACAAAATCTAAAAATTCAAAAATAATATCGTAGTGGGATCTTGGAGCTTGTGTAATATATGTTCTGCAGCTAAAAGATGATCATTATTAGAGATTTGGTCTATAAAAAATAGTTTTAGAGCAGAGAGTTGTTCCAATATTCTCTTCACTGCTGCATGTACTGATAACCAGCGTGTTTGAGAGGGGTGAAGTGTTTTATGGACTTTTAAGTCGCAAAGCATTTGAAAGTTTTTAAACTCTGCCGCTCTCTTTGGGCTAGAAGAAAAGTAGTTGTAAATGTATCTTACAATATCCTCTATAAAGCGTGGCAATTTGAAACGATGAAACGAGCGGCAGGCGCGTTTTAAGTATAAAAATGTTGGGAATTTCATTTTGCAGCAATGTTACTACAGAATTAATACGTCCCATCATTATTATCTTTATATGGAATATCATTGCTTCTAAAAAAGTTTACACTGTGTTCAAATAAGAGCTAAAAACAATCTTTAATACGATTCATTTTCGCATATCTCACGACTAAGCACAAGTGTTTGGTTGTACTAAGATCAGTGGACTTGTCAATAATAAGCGAAAACTGTCTTTACCTGTAATATGATCAATTAGGTATGTCATGAGTTTTGGTCGAAGAGCATTTTATTTCTTTTGCTATTTTTGAATCAGGACAAACGGCTTGCATCAGCTTCGGTAGGTGCTCCATAATAGTGAATGGTAGATTGTGTTCAACAACAAACGACGCTAATCTTATTTCACCCGAAATTAAAATAAAAAATTAAAATTATGTAGGTATATCTAGTAGCGATTAGGGTCTGATTATATCCACTGCTTCTATAAACCGATAAGTACAAAACAAAATAATATAACAATGTAAGTAGTATCATAAAAGAAATTAAAAAAATTATCCTTAACCAGTGTATCAGATTTTTGAGTTTTGGTCACAGTAATTGATGATATCTTCGGTTGTGATTTTATATTCTTTGATGATACTGAGTGTGCTTGTGACGAACTATGTTTCTTTATAGCGTCTTTTCCTGATGTGATGTTGATATTTTTATTACAACTCTTACAATAGGCATGGCTTTCGCCTTTACGACTATCTTGCAGCCAGCCTGGAAATTGTTCTTCCCATACTTTTCTATAATATTGTAGATATATTTTTCTTCTTACACTCACACTTGTGCTTGGCTCCTCGTCAGACGACATTTTAACTTAATGATCTGATTTTGTAGGCACTCTTTAGGTTATGTACTCTCTCTTCAAAGCTAAGAAAATTAATGAAAAACTAAACCAGAATTCCTGTTTATATACACTAGACAGGTAAATTCCCAAGCAGGAAGTCCCTTAATAACACCGAATTGTAGGATACAAGGGTATTCCCCAAAATATATGGAACATTGTGCACTAGGTTCATACTATTAGGGGCTTCCCCGTAACGTAAAACATAAATAAAAAGGGTTGCCAACTTAAAAGTGTAAAATCGGTAGAAACATCGGGTAAACTTCTATGTTTTCTCAGAAATCGTAGAAAAATCGTTATATTTAGGTATTTCGATAGAACAGAGCCCATATCGGTAGAAATACCAAAAAATCGGTAGGTTCGAGACCACTGCTTATTATTCACAACTAAAATTATATTTTTGACAATATCGACAGATGTAGTGTGACCATGCTAAAAATTTATTATCTACCAAGGATGCTTTTCTACTTTTCATAGTACAAAATTAAAAGTATTACATTTATTTACAGATATCGAAAATGAATCCGGAAACCCTAAAAGTATTACGACTACATGAACATCCGCAGTATCTAAAGCCATGTTGTGAACTAATAAATGATGAATGGCCGCGCAGTGAAACGGGGAGGATGATGTGGCTACGGGCTTCCGGCAACCACCTTCCTACCAGTCTAATTATTATTAACGATAAGAAATATCTTTTAGGACACTGTAAATTAACTGCTATACCAAGTATACCTGACAGTTGTTTTATAGAAACCGTAGTTATTAATAAGTTAATGCGTGGACAGAAACTTGGAAGTTAGTTACCTGATGAGGCAAGTGGAACAATATTGTATAAACGTGCTGAAGTTGAAAATGCTACATTTATCTACAAAAGGACAAGAAGATTTCTATACGAAATTAGGATATGTAGTATGTGAACCAGTGTCAATGTATGGCACGCGTTTGATAAATAATAAACCGATAACAGTAGCTAATAAAATTCAAAATAAAGTGCCAGAAAATAATGCTACTCAAGCAAATGGGCCATGCCCGCCGCCACTCCCACCCCCACCGATGCCCAAACCGAGTTTGGTGCCTACCAATGCAGTTAAATCATCGAAAACTTATATGTTTAAGTATTTGCAAATGCTATAATAATAAATTCAAATTTCTATCAATTAATATGTCGTTCCTTCTCTTAGTAACGTAACATGTCTTGTGGATAGATAATTGTGAATGTATGAATTTGTATAAAGTTAAGGTTTATAAAGAATACAATCGTTATTAAAAAATGCCTTTATTTATTTGTTAAAACTTGGCTTTTTCTAAGTACTGCATTGCTCGCCGTTTTACTTGGGCCACTTCTTCTGGTGTACCAAACTTTTCCTCTACTTCGATCCATTTTTTGTAAAGGATTTTCATTTTTCGAGCTGGCAACTTTTGTGATGTCATTTGTTCCATTACTTGCCTGTAAAATAAGCATAATCTTAAGAAAATACAAGAAAGCTCAGATCTGTACTACACCAGAATACTAACTATTAATTAACGATACATATACGTGCAATAGATTAAAATAGTTTCGACACTATTAACATGAACTAAGTTGCAAGTATAAACTTTACAAGTTAAAATAATTAAGAGATTCGCGAAAATTAATAAACTGACGAACATTAAAAAAAAGTGTAGGTACATTCCTGTATAGTAAACTCACTTACTACTGCTGGGCAGTAGCGCCCCGATATCATAAGGAAATTCAGTATATTGCTTCTTAAAGCCATTAAAACAGTTAAAGATATTAAGTGATCCTAGAGAAAGCAAGGCTCTAACAACTTCTATATACTTGTTAACAATTCCTCACCTAACATGGTCCACATCGCCGCTCTTGAGCAGCATATCCACATAAGTTGAAGCCACGTCGACCCTCTGCGGGTACACGGTTAGTACTTGCTGGAACAACGCCTCCGCACGCTCGTAGTCGCCATACGTTAGCTCTAAAAGTGCAAACTGGACTAGCACTTTCACGTCTGTTAAGAAAAATGATACGTCAATTAGACTTCGCCTTGCCTGATGGTAGAGGGTCACCATTACTTACATATATGTATATAGCATGTGACAACGGTGACACTCAAAGTTTATTGTATCAATAATATAATAATAGATTGTATGAGTACAACTCCGAGTCTGGGGTCCGATTTACCAATCTAACTGCTAATTTGGTCGAACTCGATATTTTCCGTGAAGCGACTGCCATCTGACCTCCACAACTATAAGGCGATATCATAGCATTACAGTTTGACTAGTTGTTGGATTTTTTAGGGCTCCAACTACCCATAACGACTGCCATGGATGTCCGTATGGCAGCCGGGACCGACGGCACAACTAGCTAGACCAATGCAAATATTCATATTCATGCACTGAGCGGGGATTGAACCCGCTTCTCCTGCGTAGAGGCCGCGTTTACTACCACCAAGTCACAGATACTGTCTGTGTGTGTGTGTGTGAAATGATCCGAATGTTGTAAACATATTTAATATCAAACTTTTTATACTTACGTTCATTCTTCTCAAGCATAGCAATTGCTCTTTGCATGACCTGTGTAGGACAAATAAATGCTCATTATTACCGTTACTTTGTTCATAATATAAATAAATAGATTTTACATTATTAGAAGCCTACAAACTACAAGTGTGGCTATCAGTGGCAAGACTACAATATTCCTGCTCTACACTTATTACCCAATGAGTAGACACACTACTTGTTTATCCCAATAGTCAACGATAAGATTAACAAACACCCCTGACGTAACAAACAGGATTATAGACTCGAAGACAAGCACCAGCGAAGGTGACGCCATCTGAGATTAGTTTAGTCTGTGCTTCCCCATTATTATAAATGTTATTCAGTCTTGTATATAGATGCGAGCAATATTAAACTATCGCCACTGATATATACATCTGCCTGAGGTTAGCGTACGATGTCTATCATTATATCGGGCGGTGAGTAGGGTGGCCAGCCAGCTCACTGGAGAGTTTTTGTGCTGTCAGTTGAAAGACCAAAAGCTTGCCCTGCTTTGTCTTTTACACTGACGGCACAGAAACTTTCAATGCTTGCAGGGTTGCGTCCATAGGCCACGGTGACCACTTTCTATCAGGTGGGCCGTGTGCTTGGCTGCCACCTAAGTGGTATAAAAAAAAAAAACAAATTCTCTCAATAAAAATCTAAATCATGCTTAAAAACCTCACCTGTCGGGCTTTATCTACTAGTCCGAGTTTGAAGCAAGCGATTCCACTCTTAATGTAGGTATTCGGATCCCATCTGTATTTCCTCATCATCAGATCGACCAGCGCTGACAACTCTTGATGTTTACAAGTCTCCACGTAGATGCCCAGCACCTTAGAGTGGACTTTAAACGGTTCATTTATTTGCAGAGCTCCTTCTAACATCCTTTGTTGTGACTCCTGGTAGCGATGAAAATAAAATGTTAAATATTTATTTGACTAACTGTTGACTGCGGAATGTGAAATGCCCTTTAGCGTAAAAAGTAACCAATTATCAAGTGAATTATATACTTATTTGACATCTTAATTGCATACCAGTGTGTAAAAAGTGTGAAGATATAAAGATTACGCGAAAGGAAGTATCAAAAAAATAAATATTCTAAAGTCATGAGCATTGATAATGTACTACAATTCTAAATATTGGTATCATTTCCACTAATAATACAATTTACAAACATATATAGTTATAGAATGACGTGTCAATCTTATCTATTAAAAAGATTAGATTAAATTTACATGTAAGGGTCGCCTGGGATTACAGATGTACTGGAAATGTATTTTTATTTCGAGTATTGTATTTTCGTTATCATGTTTGGTGGGATCCCAGTGTTATTATTAGAAGATTAACTACTAAAGTGGTAGATTTTTAGTAAACATATATTTTTATATTTCATTTATTATAAATAAATTAAACTATCAATTATTAATAGTGTTATAAGTGGTTGCTGATATTTAGTGGTTTTAAGTACAGAGTTTAAAGAGCAGGGTTTAGAAACTGAATTGAATGTTTATTATTATTTCATAAATGTATTAAGTAAGGCAACGCCGCTAGTATCATGGGCACCTTTGCGCCGGGAACGATACGAAGCGGGTTATTTGACTTGACATAATATGACAAAATCTGTATTTGCTAACAATTATGTAACATTTTTATTGTTTATATGTGGGATTTTATTAATATAAAAAAATGAGTTAGTAAATTTGTACAAAAGTTTAAAAAAAACACATAATATATATTGAACACTAAAAAAAAATATTATTTAAATTTACTTAGGTTGAAGTTCATTAATCAAAATTCATTTATTTAATGTATTAATGTAATATGATTTTTATAAATTATAATATTACTTCAATGATTGTAAAACTATCCAAAATATTTATTTTAGAAACTCACTCTAAAGACTAGAAACCGAAATTGAGCCGCTAGTTAGTTACTTAGCCTAGTTTATTTCTAATATGTGTTTTTTTTAATAAAAAATCCCTACAAGATAGTTTACCTTTAGTTAAGTACCTAACCGAATGGAGGATAGGCTCTCATCAGCAAAACCATTTTAATAAATATACTTTCCCATTATTAAATAACATTAATATGTTACTTAAAAACCATCGCAATTATTAACACCATAATTTGTTTGTTTAAATAGGATATTTGTTTTTTTTTTCTCTCAAAATATAGATAAGTAAAAGTTGTCGCGCCAATTTGACAAACGTTAAATGAATCAAAAATGGCGGTGCAATATATGAATTAGGCTGGCCCTACATATCCGGAATGTCACTCTGTTTTCATAACATAACCTGAATTTCAAAAAGGAAAAACATAAAGTAACTTAACTAAAGTACTATGTTCCTTTTGGTAAGATACTCTGCTATGTTTAGTACTTTTCATTTAAAAACTCAGTTTATTAACTACTAGTAGTTTGTTTTTTTAAATCATGTTTGTTTAAAAAGACACATCAATCAAGATTGTTCCTAATCAAACAGAGTAAGTTTATGAAATTTACCTAAAATTAAGGCTTCATTAAATATACAACTATTATGTTCCAGCTCTCACCTTGGTCCCAAATCGATTCTCGAAGTAGATCATGCCGAGGGAGATATTCAACTTCTCCTCCTCTTCCCGGAACGAGATGGTCTTCAGCGCCTTCCGGCCAACGGCGCGGGCTTTATCCAACTCCGTAGCCTATAGAAATGGTATACATTACTTAACCACTGTCTCATCACTTATCACCACTGATTCAGTATCCTAATGTGCGGTATGAAAGGAACTTCATCCCACGCACACCCAAGCTGTGGAATTGTGTCCTTGCTGCGGTTTTCTCAAGCGCCTACAATAAGAGGTGCTTCTAAACAGGCATTAGAAGGTTTCTTCAGGGTCGGCAGCGCGAGTGTGAAGCCTTTGATGTTGCACACGTCCATAGGCCACGGTAACCACTACCCATCAGGTGTGTTTCTCTGCCACCTAACTGTTATATAAAAAAAGGTCTGACTTTTCATCCCCGACGCGGCTTGTTGACAAACCCGCAGCTATAGGAATAGTTGAGACTACGAGTTCCTAATGGGTGTGCCAAGAGAGGCAGCTGTACAATGGGAGAGAAATAGTTTACCTGTAAATGGAAGGCCATATAAGCGATCCACAGCTGGCTGCAGTTAGGGTTGGCTAGCAGCGCCCTCTCAAACTGTTCACTAGACCGCGGCTGCGACTCACTCTCGATGGCTCTATTCTCCATCTCCCTCACTCTCTCTTCCTCTTCTCTCACTTTCGCGAGTTTCTCTGCCACTGTTAACTCCTTCCGTTTCTTTTTTGGCTGTTCTTTTTTATGTTTATCTTTTTTTACCTTTTTATCTTTTATTGTCACTTCTAATTCAGATTCTGTATTTGATCCGGCTATATCTTCGGATTCTAATATACGTTTCTTGTTTTTCTTTTCCTTTTTGCTTGTATCTGTGACTTCATTTATTATTGCCGACTCTGGTTTTTCCTTTTTAGCAACTTTTTCCGTAACTTCACCATCGTCCGTTGTATCTGGTTGTTCCACTTCATCCATCATAGAGTCTACCTGTGTTTCTTCCTTTTCCCCTTTACTCTTTTTGACTTTATTTTCTTTAACTTCATCCTCTGTAGATTCTACATTTTTAGCTGGCCTAAAAGGTACTGTAGTCAGGCTGCCGGTCATTATTTTATTAGCTTCGGGGTCCACTTTCAATATTGTGCAGTTTACCTAAAAATATATACATACCATTAGTTACTACGAACGAGAAAGAAGGAACACTCGAAATAAAACCCTGTACCACTCCGTCTGGCCAGCGTGGAAACAGTATGCCAAAATCTCTAAATATTGGGAGAGGCCTGAGCAGTGAATTGCGATAAGCTAATCAATCGAGCTACTACAATTATTTGATGAATATCCACAATTGTTTAACTTTTTTATAATACCAATTGGTTGGCAGACAAGAACACGGCCCACCTGATGGAAAGTGGTTACCGTGGTCTATGGACGTGTGCAACACCAAGGGAGTCACACTCGCGCTGCCAACCCAGTAAGCACAAGAGTTTCTGTGCCTGTTTCAAACTATTGTATAATTCGCAGTCGCAGGACTCTTGCGACCGGTGGATAATGACCCGTTTTGACATGTTTTCTCTGCAGAAACAACATACCGTATCAACAAGAAACTCGAGTGTAGAAGCCGGCAGTAGCGGCGAGTTGGTCTTCTGCCGCTGCAGGTTGTTCTGCAACGTTGCCAGCTCGCTGGACAGAGACACCACGCCGCCGTCCGACAGCGACTTGACAACGCACCACGTTGGTACCCCCACGTCTAGAAAAAAAAGATTGAAAAGTCGTTAAATTAAATATTCTTATCGCTATTCGCTAAATCAATATTCTATTAAATAGACTTACTCTTCACTAGTGTCTCTAAAGTTAAGAAAGCATTATGTCATCACTACTTTGTTGACTGAGTAATTTTCTTTTATTGCTTACTATACCTAATAACTCTTAATATAGATGTGAAATTGGTAGTAAAAAGAAAAAAAAAGCCAATATATCATCAAATTTAAACGACATGTTATTGGTGAAAACTTGTAAATGGCCTTCAATATGTTATGTATTTCATTTTCACCCACTGTTACTTTTTAGCTGAAGTTTTCCTAAAATGTTAAAATAAAATAAAGTCTAGGAGGTGGCACAAATTGTTCAAAGTTCTGACTTGAACTTCTTAAAGTTACTTAATCTGTCAATTGCCATTAAAACAGCAATTACAAAAAGGTAAACAAACTAATCTAATGTTTAGTACCACCGTTACAATGAGGTCTCGTCCTGAGAAGACTCTGGTTAAAACTCAACGGGCTGTTTTTCACATGTTTTTTACAATTTCATTTAATTGGGTATTTCACAAATTTCGGTAACCTATCTTTTAGATGTATTTAATGTCTGTTAAAGATTGTTCATCATTTTCCCATAAAATCTTATTAATTAGAAGAAACACATTTTCACTTTCTTAGCTTAAAGAGTGTGCGAAAAGCGGTCGCTCACGTGACACTCTGCGCCTGACGTCATTAAATAATATCTACGAAGAGACCAACCAACGAAAGTTTCCGTTACGCTAAGTAAATTTTTTATAGTTACGTCACGCGAACCGTCAACAGATTATTGCGTTTTGCCTCATGAGAAATACAGATACAAAATCTCAATTTCATTTTATATTTTTTTTTGTACATTTTGTATAGTTATTATTTACGTATAAGATAAATCATATTCAATACATTTCGTATTTAATTGTAATAGTTGTCAAATACCCAATTACAATATTTTGTTTGGGTGGCAATATTAGAGAAAATATTTAATATTGAAGCTTATTTGTAAGGTTCTTTAAATTTATAAAAGCCTTTTTGGCAAAGTTTATTGGCATTTACTAGGCTTATGAACTTATAAAGAGGTAGATTTGATTAATTTAAGAAGCTAATTACATGGCCTATGTCCAGTAGTGGACTGTATCGTTCTGACTCGCAGAAGGTACATACATAATATTGGTAAGAAATTTACCTAATTCCACTTCAGGGTTTGTGTTCTTTTTAGGCAGGAACGCTCTTGTATCTGGAACCCTGATATCCATCACATAGCCATGAATCCAAATATTCAACTTATGGGACTGACTGCTGTCAGACCTGTAAACTCGAATGGAAACTATACCAGAGCGACCCCGCATCAGCAGAAACCCTCATCTGTCAATTAAGTGATGTCATTAGCATTCCATATTACTTATTTTTGGATTTATAAATGGAGTAAAAAATATTTATTTAAAAAAAATGGAATGGTATACATACCTTTACGTAAGTCATCTCGTTTTTTCTGACAGTTGATATGTTGTAGCATCATAGAGAGCATAATGCTGATCTCCTCAACTTCCAGGACTTTGACAGCAACGTACTGACCCGGACGGGATATCTGCCATAGTTCCGTTACTCTGTCACCCTAATAAACAAACAGAATGTATTTTTGAAATGGGGCAGTAAGCGTAAGTAATATGCCTTTATTATTATTGCTATTCATAATAAATAAAAAAAAAGATTTTATTTTTGGAATGTGCGATCATCAGTTTATTTCTGTGTTTTGAGGAGTAATTTTTGTTATAAAAAAACTTCAAAATTCTGTGTCGTTCTAATTCTAATTTCAAATAAAGTAGGTATTGTCGTTCATACCAACCTCCATGGTAGATTTCAACATATTAGAAGGAGTAGGATAGAGGAGTCCAGGCTCTAAAGCGCAAGGTACCTTAACCATTGTTACTACAGCAAAATGTTTGTAGGAGACCTTCCTTACCATTTTGAGATACTTTGAACTGCTTTTACAGATTTTGACAAAATCATACTGTCAACATGAGAAGACAGAATTCTACAAAAACGTTTCCCATATATTTCAGCCAGAGAATCAAGTTTTTACAATGGTCAATTGCGGCAAGGATTGACAGAAAAGTAAATAAAAATAATTTTTACCAACAAATTTCAAATTTGATGCGAAAATCTTTGTCAGAGTATTAGTTAGTAAGAGCTGAGAAAATTCGTATTAGATTCTTTTAAATACTATTACTAACTACATCAAAAAATTCACTGTCAATTTTATACACTTTTTATATACTGTTTATTTAGTATATTATATTTATTTATTTATGAACTAGTGATAAAATGTATAGTCTCTCTATTGAAGCCTTAACTGTCCGTCACTTGTCTTAGCCAGTTATCAAGTCTATTTGTTAATCCATTTATTGTGGTTGCAGCAATAACGTATCTGGCATTAAGTTCCAATTATGTCATCAAGTTCCTAGCACCTATTGCGTTTTCATCAAAAGCTTGCACTCATGAGTGACTCACATGGTACCTTTTTAAGATTGATTTATATTGGATTTTACGAGTGAGTCCAACACCGAGCAAAAAAGATGCACCAGAGCCTGAGTCATCAATCTGTAGGCGTAATAGGTACCTTGCATGGGAAGTTATCTTGTAATAAAAACTATATACTAACCTTATCGTTAATATATGCCTCGAGCTGCTTGTTATACGGTTCACTAATGTGACACGCCATATCCGACCCAATAATACGGCATGGTAGACTGATCACTACCTTTGTTTCGAAGACATTTTTCATTCTTCCGAGGATTAAGATTCCTTCTTTGATTGTCTAGAAAATGAAAAAAATTAGAGTTTATTAACATACAGCATTTTATTAATTTGTTTGAACATGTTAATCTCAGGAACTTCAGATTCTAATTGAAAAATACTTTTTGGTGTTGAATAGTTCGTTTAAGGAGGAAGATTATAGGCTATATATATAGCATCATGTTGTATAATAATATATGTAATTATAAATTTCCACAAATTCAGCAGATTCTCATATTTTATCTGAAAATTTATAAGTGGAGGCCATTTTAGACACAAAGTTATGCTCAACCCCGTGGTATTAAAAATTATACCACGGGGGAAACCGTGGAGGGCCAGTTAGTGTAAACCTATGATAGGAAGAACTGTTCTTAAACTAATTTTAAGATTATATACCTATAAGTATATAATGTAGCCAATTACTTTGTACCCATTGTAGTCCGAAAATTTAGGCAAAAAAAATAACATACCTTATAACTCAGACCATATGTAATTGTTGGCTTCTTTCCTCCACGAGGTAAGTACTCTGCTGTAGCTTCCATCACGACTTTGTTATAATAATGTAATTAACTTAAAATCACACGACACGACAACGTACACTGTCTACGCACGACAACGTACGACAAGATGCAAACAGTAAATGAGTAAACATAAACAGTGCTCTCGCTCGCTCTCTCGAACGTCACGTCATAGACATATACTCTTTGTCATAGACTAGAGCGAGATCGGTAGAGTTGCCAGCTCAAATCGGTATATTTGTACTCAAAATCGGCATTTGACAAAAAAATACAATATTCAAAATCAAATTCGTTTATTTATTGAAAAAACCTTACAGACTAATTTATAACAATCACACTTAAGTATAATTATTTATTACACCAATATTCTTTGGCCATAGCCGCGGTCATCTTCGAATTAATTTCAAAATCATAACAATTAGCTGTATTAAAGAGTTTCAGTCGACAGCCTATTTCGCTGTTTCGTTTTCAAAAGATTAATATGTGAAAATATGCGTTCAACAAATTAGACAACAAAGGAAACATTTGAATTTCATCACTACGCTTTAGTAAACTTACTTCATCCCAAAATAGTTCTACACCATCAGAAAATGTTTTGATTTGTTCCCAATTTCTTAAAATGCGCTACAACAATATTACTATAACTATAGAAGCAGTTTTGCCAATTTTAACATTTTTAGGATCAATTATGTCTAAACCTTTTATTGGATTATTTTTCAATGGAAACCGCGTGGTTATCTGAACTACTTAGTACCGTATTCGACGCAGCAGCACCATAGTAAGTATACGGCGTAAATATCAATAAAATTTCTGGGATTCTTAAAATCAACATTTTCAATTGGAATTAAATATTTTCTTTTCAAGAAACAATCAAAAATAGTTTTTAATGTTCCAGTTATTTTTTCATATAAATGTTCTGCTTACATTTCTTTATTTAAATAGGTAAATAATGGTAATACAAAATCTAAAAATTCAAAAATAATATCGTAGTGGGATCTTGGAGCTTGTGTAATATATGTTCTGCAGCTAAAAGATGATCATTATTAGAGATTTGGTCTATAAAAAATAGTTTTAGAGCAGAGAGTTGTTCCAATATTCTCTTCACTGCTGCATGTACTGATAACCAGCGTGTTTGAGAGGGGTGAAGTGTTTTATGGACTTTTAAGTCGCAAAGCATTTGAAAGTTTTTAAACTCTGCCGCTCTCTTTGGGCTAGAAGAAAAGTAGTTGTAAATGTATCTTACAATATCCTCTATAAAGCGTGGCAATTTGAAACGATGAAACGAGCGGCAGGCGCGTTTTAAGTATAAAAATGTTGGGAATTTCATTTTGCAGCAATGTTACTACAGAATTAATACGTCCCATCATTATTATCTTTATATGGAATATCATTGCTTCTAAAAAAGTTTACACTGTGTTCAAATAAGAGCTAAAAACAATCTTTAATACGATTCATTTTCGCATATCTCACGACTAAGCACAAGTGTTTGGTTGTACTAAGATCAGTGGACTTGTCAATAATAAGCGAAAACTTAGTTTGCCCTAAATCTTCACACATAAATTATTAAAACTGTCTTTACCTGTAATATGATCAATTAGGTATGTCATGAGTTTTGGTCGAAGAGCATTTTATTTCTTTTGCTATTTTTGAATCAGGACAAACGGCTTGCATCAGCTTCGGTAGGTGCTCCATAATAGTGAATGGTAGATTGTGTTCAACAACAAACGACGCTAATCTTATTTCACCCGAAATTAAAATAAAGAAATAAAATTATGTAGGTATATCTAGTAGCGATTAGGGTCTGATTATATCCACTGCTTCTATAAACCGATAAGTACAAAACAAAATAATATAACAATGTAAGTAGTATCATAAAAGAAATTAAAAAAATTATCCTTAACCAGTGTATCAGATTTTTGAGTTTTGGTCACAGTAATTGATGATATCTTCGGTTGTGATTTTATATTCTTTGATGATACTGAGTGTGCTTGTGACGAACTATGTTTCTTTATAGCGTCTTTTCCTGATGTGATGTTGATATTTTTATTACAACTCTTACAATAGGCATGGCTTTCGCCTTTACGACTATCTTGCAGCCAGCCTGGAAATTGTTCTTCCCATACTTTTCTATAATATTGTAGATATATTTTTCTTCTTACACTCACACTTGTGCTTGGCTCCTCGTCAGACGACATTTTAACTTAATGATCTGATTTTGTAGGCACTCTTTAGGTTATGTACTCTCTCTTCAAAGCTAAGAAAATTAATGAAAAACTAAACCAGAATTCCTGTTTATATACACTAGACAGGTAAATTCCCAAGCAGGAAGTCCCTTAATAACACCGAATTGTAGGATACAAGGGTATTCCCCAAAATATATGGAACATTGTGCACTAGGTTCATACTATTAGGGGCTTCCCCGTAACGTAAAACATAAATAAAAAGGGTTGCCAACTTAAAAGTGTAAAATCGGTAGAAACATCGGGTAAACTTCTATGTTTTCTCAGAAATCGTAGAAAAATCGTTATATTTAGGTATTTCGATAGAACAGAGCCCATATCGGTAGAAATACCAAAAAATCGGTAGGTTCGAGACCACTGCTTATTATTCACAACAAAAATTATATTTTTGACCATTTCGACAGATGTAGTGTGACCATGCTAAAAATTTATTATCTACCAAGGATGCTTTTCTACTTTTCATAGTACAAAATTAAAAGTATTACATTTATTTACAGATATCGAAAATGAATCCGGAAACCCTAAAAGTATTACGACTACATGAACATCCGCGGTATCTAAAGCCATGTTGTGAACTAATAAATGATGAATGGCCGCGCAGTGAAACGGGGAGGATGATGTCGCTACGGGCTTCCGGCAACCACCTTCCTACCAGTCTAATTATTATTAACGATAAGAAATATCTTTTAGGACACTGTAAATTAACTGCTATACCAAGTATACCTGACAGTTGTTTTATAGAAACCGTAGTTATTAATAAGTTAATGCGTGGACAGAAACTTGGAAGTTAGTTACCTGATGAGGCAAGTGGAACAATATTGTATAAACGTGCTGAAGTTGAAAATGCTACATTTATCTACAAAAGGACAAGAAGATTTCTATACGAAATTAGGATATGTAGTATGTGAACCAGTGTCAATGTATGGCACGCGTTTGATAAATAATAAACCGATACCAGTAGCTAATAAAATTCAAAATAAAGTGCCAGAAAATAATGCTACTCAAGCAAATGGGCCATGCCCGCCGCCACTCCCACCCCCACCCGATGCCCAAACCGAGTTTGGTGCCTACCAATGCAGTTAAATCATCGAAAACTTATATGTTTAAGTATTTGCAAATGCTATAATAATAAATTCAAATTTCTATCAATTAATATGTCGTTCCTTCTCTTAGTAACGTAACATGTCTTGTGGATTGATAATTGTGAATGTATGAATTTGTATAAAGTTAAGGTTTATAAAGAATACAATCGTTATTAAAAATTTCCTTTATTTATTTGTTAAAACTTGGCTTTTTCTAAGTACTGCATTGCTCGCCGTTTTACTTGGGCCACTTCTTCTGGTGTACCAAACTTTTCCTCTACTTCGATCCATTTTTTGTACAGGATTTTCATTTTTCGAGCTGGCAACTTTTGTGATGTCATTCGTTCCATTACTTGCCTGTAAAATAAGCATAATCTTAAGAAAATACAAGAAAGCTCAGATCTGTACTACACCAGAATACTAACTATTAATTAACGATACATATACGTGCAATAGATTAAAATAGTTTCGACACTATTAACATGAACTAAGTTGCAAGTATAAACTTTACAAGTTAAAATAATTAAGAGATTCGCGAAAATTAATAAACTGACGAACATTAAAAAAAAGTGTAGGTACATTCCTGTATAGTAAACTCACTTACTACTGCTGGGCAGTAGCGCCCCGATATCATAAGGAAATTCAGTATATTGCTTCTTAAAGCCATTAAAACAGTTAAAGATATTAAGTGATCCTAGAGAAAGCAAGGCTCTAACAACTTCTATATACTTGTTAACAATTCCTCACCTAACATGGTCCACATCGCCGCTCTTGAGCAGCATATCCACATAAGTTGAAGTCACGTCGACCCTCTGCGGGTACACGGTTAGTACTTGCTGGAACAACGCCTCCGCACGCTCGTAGTCGCCATACGTTAGCTCTAAAAGTGCAAACTGGACTAGCACTTTCACGTCTGTTAAGAAAAATGATACGTCAATTAGACTTCGCCTTGCCTGATGGTAGAGGGTCACCATTACTTACATATATGTATATAGCATGTGACAACGGTGACACTCAAAGTTTATTGTATCAATAATATAATAATAGATTGTATGAGTACAACTCCGAGTCTGGGGTCCGATTTACCAATCTAACTGCTAATTTGGTCGAACTCGATATTTTCCGTGAAGCGACTGCCATCTGACCTCCATAACTATAAGGCGATATCATAGCATTACAGTTTGACTAGTTGTTGGATTTTTTAGGGCTCCAACTACCCATAACGACTGCCATGGATGTCCGTATGGCAGCCGGGACCGACGGCACAACTAGCTAGACCAATGCAAATATTCATATTCATGCACTGAGCGGGGATTGAACCCGCTTCTCCTGCGTAGAGGCCGCGTTTACTACCACCAAGTCACAGATACTGTCTGTGTGTGTGTGTGTGTGAAATGATCCGAATGTTGTAAAAATATTTAATATCAAACTTTTTATACTTACGTTCATTCTTCTCAAGCATAGCAATTGCTCTTTGCATGACCTGTGTAGGACAAATAAATGCTCATTATTACCGTTACTTTGTTCATAATATAAATAAATAGATTTTACATTATTAGAAGCCTACAAACTATAAGTGTGGCTATCAGTGGCAAGTCTACAATATTCCTGCTTTACGCTTATTACCCAATGAGTAGACACACTACTTGTTTATCCCAATAGTCAACGACAAGATTAACAAACACCCCTGACGTAAGAAACAGGATTATAGACTCGAAGACAAGCACCAGCGAAGGTGACGCCATCTGAGATTAGTTTAGTCTGTGCTTCCCCATTATTATAAATGTTATTCAGTCTTGTATATAGATGCGAGCAATATTAAACTATCGCCACTGATATATACATCTGCCTGAGGTTAGCGTACGATGTCTATCATTATATCGGGCGGTGAGTAGGGTGGCCAGCCAGCTCACTGGAGAGTTTTTGTGCTGTCAGTTGAAAGACCAAAAGCTTGCCCTGCTTTGTCTTTTACACTGACGGCACAGAAACTTTCAATGCTTGCAGGGTTGCGTCCATAGGCCACGGTGACCACGTTCTATCAGGTGGGCCGTGTGCTTGGCTGCCACCTAAGTGGTATAAAAAAAAATAACAAATTCTCTCAATAAAAAATCTAAATCATGCTTAAAAACCTCACCTGTCGGGCTTTATCTACTAGTCCGAGTTTGAAGCAAGCGATTCCACTCTTAATGTAGGTATTCGGATCCCATCTGTATTTCCTCATCATCAGATCGACCAGCGCTGACAACTCTTGATGTTTACAAGTCTCCACGTAGATGCCCAGCACCTTAGAGTGGACTTTAAACGGTTCATTTATTTGCAGAGCTCCTTCTAACATCCTTTGTTGTGACTCCTGGTAGCGATAAAAATAAAATGTTAAATATTTATTTTACTAACTGTTGACTGCGGAATGTGAAATGCCCTTTAGCGTAAAAAGTAACCAATTATCAAGTGAATTATATACTTATTTGACATCTTAATTGCATACCAGTGTGTAAAAAGTGTGAAGATATAAAGATTACGCAAAAGGAAGTATCAAAAAAATAAATATTCTAAAGTCATGAGCATTGATAATGTACTATAATTCTAAATATTGGTATCATTTCCACTAATAATACAATTTACAAACATATATAGTTATAGAATGACGTGTCAATCTTATCTATTAAAAAGATTAGATTAAATTTACATGTAAGGGTCGCCTGGGATTACAGATGTACTGGAAATGTATTTTTATTTCGAGTATTGTATTTTCGTTATCATGTTTGGTGGGATCCCAGTGTTATTATTAGAAGATTAACTACTAAAGTGGTAGATTTTTAGTAAACATATATTTTTATATTTCATTTATTATAAATAAATTAAACTATCAATTATTAATAGTGTTATAAGTGGTTGCTGATATTTAGTGGTTTAAGTACAGAGTTTAAAGAGCAGGGTTTAGAAACTGAATTGAATGTTTATTATTATTTCATAAATGTATTAAGTAAGGCAACGCCGCTAGTATCATGGGCACCTTTGCGCCGGGAACGATACGAAGCGGGTTATTTGACTTGACATAATATGACAAAATCTGTATTTGCTAACAATTATGTAACATTTTTATTGTTTATATGTGGGATTTTATTAATATAAAAAAATGAGTTAGTAAATTTGTACAAAAGTTTAAAAAAAACACATAATATGTATTGAACACTAAAAAAAAATATTATTAAAATTTACTTAGGTTGAAGTTCATTAATCAAAATTCATTTATTTAATGTATTAATGTAATATGATTTTTATAAATTATAATATTACTTCAATGATTGTAAAACTATCCAAAATATTTATTTTAGAAACTCACTCTAAAGACTAGAAACCGAAATTGAGCCGCTAGTTAGTTACTTAGCCTAGTTTATTTCTAATATGTGTTTTTTTTTAATAAAAAATCCCTACAAGATAGTTTACCTTTAGTTAAGTACCTAACCGAATGGAGGATAGGCTCTCATCAGCAAAACCATTTTAATAAATATACTTTCCCATTATTAAATAACATTAATATGTTACTTAAAAACCATCGCAATTATTAACACCATAATTTATTTGTTCAAATAGGATATTTGTTTTTTTTTTCTCTCAAAATATAGATAAGTAAAAGTTGTCGCGCCAATTTGACAAACGTTAAATGAATCAAAAATGGCGGTGCAATATATGAATTAGGCTGGCCCTACATATCCGGAATGTCACTCTGTTTTCATAACATAACCTGAATTTCAAAAAGGAAAAACATAAAGTAACTTAACTAAAGTACTATGTTCCTTTTGGTAAGATACTCTGCTATGTTTAGTATTTTTCATTTAAAAACTCAGTTTATTAACTACTAGTAGTTTGTTTTTTTAAATCATGTTTGTTTGAAAAGACACATCAATCAAGATTGTTCCTAATCAAACAGAGTAAGTTTATGAAATTTACCTAAAATTAAGGCTTCATTAAATATACAACTATTATGTTCCAGCTCTCACCTTGGTCCCAAATCGATTCTCGAAGTAGATCATGCCGAGGGAGATATTCAACTTCTCCTCCTCTTCCCGGAACGAGATGGTCTTCAGCGCCTTCCGGCCAACGGCGCGGGCTTTATCCAACTCCGTAGCCTATAGAAATGGTATACATTACTTAACCACTGTCTCATCACTTATCACCACTGATTCAGTATCCTAATGTGCGGTATGAAAGGAACTTCATCCCACGCACACCCAAGCTGTGGAATTGTGTCCTTGCTGCGGTTTTCTCAAGCGCCTACAATAAGAGGTGCTTCTAAACAGGCATTAGAAGGTTTCTTCAGGGTCGGCAGCGCGAGTGTGAAGCCTTTGATGTTGCACACGTCCATAGGCCACGGTAACCACTTCCCATCAGGTGTGTTTCTCTGCCACCTAACTGTTATATAAAAAAAGGTCTGACTTTTCATCCCCGACGCGGCTTGTTGACAAACCCGCAGCTATAGGAATAGTTGAGACTACGAGTTCCTAATGGGTGTGCCAAGAGAGGCAGCTGTACAATGGGAGAGAAATAGTTTACCTGTAAATGGAAGGCCATATAAGCGATCCACAGCTGGCTGCAGTTAGGGTTGGCTAGCAGCGCCCTCTCGAACTGTTCACTAGACCGCGGCTGCGACTCACTCTCGATGGCTCTATTCTCCATCTCCCTCACTCTCTCTTCCTCTTCTCTCACTTTCGCGAGTTTCTCTGCCACTGTTAACTCCTTCCGTTTCTTTTTTGGCTGTTCTTTTTTATGTTTATCTTTTTTTACCCTTTTATCTTTTATTGTCACTTCTAATTCAGATTCTGTATTTGATCCGGCTATATCTTCGGATTCTAATTTACGTTTCTTGTTTTTCTTTTCCTTTTTGCTTGTATCTGTGACTTCATTTATTATTGCCGACTCTGGTTTTTCCTTTTTAGCAACTTTTTCCGTAACTTCACCATCGTCCGTTGTATCTGGTTGTTCCACTTCATCCATCATAGAGTCTACCTGTGTTTCTTCCTTTTCCCCTTTACTCTTTTTGACTTTATTTTCTTTAACTTCATCCTCTGTAGATTCTACATTTTTAGCTGGCCAAAAAGGTACTGTAGTCAGGCTGCCGGTCATTATTTTATTAGCTTCGGGGTCCACCTTCAATATTGTGCAGTTTACCTAAAAATATATACATACCATTAGTTACTACGAACGAGAAAGAAGGAACACTCGAAATAAAACCCTGTACCACTCCGTCTGGCCAGCGTGGAAACAGTATGCCAAAATCTCTAAATATTGGGAGAGGCCTGAGCAGTGAATTGCGATAAGCTAATCAATCGAGCTACTACAATTATTTGATGAATATCCACAATTGTTTAACTTTTTTATAATACCAATTGGTTGGCAGACAAGAACACGGCCCACCTGATGGAAAGTGGTTACCGTGGTCTATGGACGTGTGCAACACCAAGGGAGTCACACTCGCGCTGCCAACCCAGTAAGCACAAGAGTTTCTGTGCCTGTTTCAAACTATTGTATAATTCGCAGTCGCAGGACTCTTGCGACCGGTGGATAATGACCCGTTTTGACATGTTTTCTCTGCAGAAACAACATACCGTATCAACAAGAAACTCGAGTGTAGAAGCCGGCAGTAGCGGCGAGTTGGTCTTCTGCCGCTGCAGGTTGTTCTGCAACGTTGCCAGCTCGCTGGACAGAGACACCACGCCGCCGTCCGACAGCGACTTGACAACGCACCACGTTGGTACCCCCACGTCTAGAAAAAAAAGATTGAAAAGTCGCTAAATTAAATATTCTTATCGCTATTCGCTAAATCAATATTCTATTAAATAGACTTACTCTTCACTAGTGTCTCTAAAGTTAAGAAAGCATTATGTCATCACTACTTTGTTGACTGAGTAATTTTCTTTTATTGCTTACTATACCTAATAACTCTTAATATAGATGTGAAATTGGTAGTAAAAAGAAAAAAAAAGCCGTAATATCATCAAATTTAAACGACATGTTATTGGTGAAAACTTGTAAATGGCCTTCAATATGTTATGTATTTCATTTTCACCCACTGTTACTTTTTAGCTGAAGTTTTCCTAAAATGTTAAAATAAAATAAAGTCTAGGAGGTGGCACAAATTGTTCAAAGTTCTGACTTGAACTTCTTAAAGTTACTTAATCTGTCAATTGCCATTAAAACAGCAATTACAAAAAGGTAAACAAACTAATCTAATGTTTAGTACCACCGTTACAATGAGGTCTCGTCCTGAGAAGACTCTGGTTAAAACTCAACGGGCTGTTTTTCACATGTTTTTTACAATTTCATTTAATTGGGTATTTCACAAATTTCGGTAACCTATCTTTTAGATGTATTTAATGTCTGTTAAAGATTGTTCATCATTTTCCCATAAAATCTTATTAATTAGAAGAAACACATTTTCACTTTCTTAGCTTAAAGAGTGTGCGAAAAGCGGTCGCTCACGTGACACTCTGCGCCTGACGTCATTAAATAATATCTACGAAGAGACCAACTAACGAAAGTTTCCGTTACGCTAAGTAAATTTTTTATAGTTACGTCACGCGAACCGTCAACAGATTATTGCGTTTTGCCTCATGAGAAATACAGATACAAAATCTCAATTTCATTTTATATTTTTTTTTGTACATTTTGTATAGTTATTATTTACGTATAAGATAAATCATATTCAATACATTTCGTATTTAATTGTAATAGTTGTCAAATACCCAATTACAATATTTTGTTTGGGTGGCAATATTAGAGAAAATATTTAATATTGAAGCTTACAAATAAGCTTCAATATTAAATATTTTCTCTAATATTCTTTAAGGTTCTTTAAATTTATAAAAGCCTTTTTGGCAAAGTTTATTGGCATTTACTAGGCTTATGAACTTATAAAGAGGTAGATTTGATTCATTTAAGAAGCTAATTACATGGCCTATGTCCAGTAGTGGACTGTATCGTTCTGACTCGCAGAAGGTACATACATAATATTGGTAAGAAATTTACCTAATTCCACTTCAGGGTTTGTGTTCTTTTTAGGCAGGAACGCTCTTGTATCTGGAACCCTGATATCCATCACATAGCCATGAATCCAAATATTCAACTTATGGGACTGACTGCTGTCAGACCTGTAAACTCGAATGGAAACTATACCAGAGCGATCCCGCATCAGCAGAAACCCTCATCTGTCAATTAAGTGATGTCATTAGCATTCCATATTACTTATTTTTGGATTTATAAATGGAGTAAAAAATATTTATTTAAAAAAAATGGAATGGTATACATACCTTTACGTAAGTCATCTAGTTTTTTCTGACAGTTGATATGTTGTAGCATCATAGAGAGCATAATGCTGATCTCCTCAACTTCCAGGACTTTGACAGCAACGTACTGACCCGGACGGGATATCTGCCATAGTTCCGTTACTCTGTCACCCTAATAAACAAACAGAATGTATTTTTGAAATGGGGCAGTAAGCGTAAGTAATATGCCTTTATTATTATTGCTATTCATAATAAATAAAAAAAAAGATTTTATTTTTGGAATGTGCGATCATCAGTTTATTTCTGTGTTTTGAGGAGTAATTTTTGTTATAAAAAAACTTCAAAATTCTGTGTCGTTCTAATTCTAATTTCAAATAAAGTAGGTATTGTCGTTCATACCAACCTCCATGGTAGATTTCAACATATTAGAAGGAGTAGGATAGAGGAGTCCAGGCTCTAAAGCGCAAGGTACCTTAACCATTGTTACTACAGCAAAATGTTTGTAGGAGACCTTCCTTACCATTTTGAGATACTTTGAACTGCTTTTACAGATTTTGACAAAATCATACTGTCAACATGAGAAGACAGAATTCTACAAAAACGTTTCCCATATATTTCAGCCAGAGAATCAAGTTTTTACAATGGTCAATTGCGGCAAGGATTGACAGAAAAGTAAATAAAAATAATTTTTACCAACAAATTTCAAATTTGATGCGAAAATCTTTGTCAGAGTATTAGTTAGTAAGAGCTGAGAAAATTCGTATTAGATTCTTTTAAATACTATTACTAACTATATCAAAAAATTCACTGTCAATTTTATACACTTTTTATATACTGTTTATTTAGTATATTATATTTATTTATTTATGAACTAGTGATAAAATGTATAGTCTCTCTATTGAAGCCTTAACTGTCCGTCACTTGTCTTAGCCAGTTATCAAGTCTATTTGTTAATCCATTTATTGTGGTTGCAGCAATAACGTATCTGGCATTAAGTTCCAATTATGTCATCAAGTTCCTAGCACCTATTGCGTTTTCATCAAAAGCTTGCACTCATGAGTGACTCACATGGTACCTTTTTAAGATTGATTTATATTGGATTTTACGAGTGAGTCCAACACCGAGCAAAAAAGATGCACCAGAGCCTGAGTCATCAATCTGTAGGCGTAATAGGTACCTTGCATGGGAAGTTATCTTGTAATAAAAACTATATACTAACCTTATCGTTAATATATGCCTCGAGCTGCTTGTTATACGGTTCACTAATGTGACACGCCATATCCGACCCAATAATACGGCATGGTAGACTGATCACTACCTTTGTTTCGAAGACATTTTTCATTCTTCCGAGGATTAAGATTCCTTCTTTGATTGTCTAGAAAATGAAAAAAATTAGAGTTTATTAACATACAGCATTTTATTAATTTGTTTGAACATGTTAATCTCAGGAACTTCAGATTCTAATTGAAAAATACTTTTTGGTGGTGAATAGTTCGTTTAAGGAGGAAGATTATAGGCTATATATATAGCATCATGTTGTATAATAATATATGTAATTATAAATTTCCACAAATTCAGCAGATTCTCATATTTTATCTGAAAATTTATAAGTGGAGGCCATTTTAGGCACAAAGTTATGCTCAACCCCGTGGTATTAAAAATTATACCACGGGGGAAACCGTGGAGGGCCAGTTAGTGTAAACCTATGATAGGAAGAACTGTTCTTAAACTAATTTTAAGATTATATACCTATAAGTATATAATGTAGCCAATTACTTTGTACCCATTGTAGTCCGAAAATTTAGGCAAAAAAAATAACATACCTTATAACTCAGACCATATGTAATTGTTGGCTTCTTTCCTCCACGAGGTAAGTACTCTGCTGTAGCTTCCATCACGACTTTGTTATAATAATGTAATTAACTTAAAATCACACGACACGACAACGTACACTGTCTACGCACGACAACGTACGACAAGATGCAAACAGTAAATGAGTAAACATAAACAGTGCTCTCGCTCGCTCTCTCGAACGTCACGTCATAGACATATACTCTTTGTCATAGACTAGAGCGAGATCGGTAGAGTTGCCAGCTCAAATCGGTATATTTGTACTCAAAATCGGCATTTGACAAAAAAATACAATATTCAAAATCAAATTCGTTTATTTATTGAAAAAACCTTACAGACTAATTTATAACAATCACACTTAAGTATAATTATTTATTACACCAATATTCTTTGGCCATAGCCGCGGTCATCTTCGAATTAATTTCAAAATCATAACAATTAGCTGTATTAAAGAGTTTCAGTCGACAGCCTATTTCGCTGTTTCGTTTTCAAAAGATTAATATGTGAAAATATGTGTTCAACAAATTAGACAACAAAGGAAACATTTGAATTTCATCACTACGCTTTAGTAAACTTACTTCATCCCAAAATAGTTCTACACCATCAGGAAATGTTTTGATTTGTTCCCAATTTCTTAAAATGCGCCACAACAATATTACTATAACTATAGAAGCAGTTTTGCCAATTTTAACATTTTTAGGATCAATTATGTCTAAACCTTTTATTGGATTATTTTTCAATGGAAACCGCGTGGTTATCTGAACTACTTAGTACCGTATTAGACGCAGCAGCACCATAGTAAGTATACGGCGTCAATATCAATAAAATTTCTGGGATTCTTAAAATCAACATTTTCAATTGGAATTAAATATTTTCTTTTCAAAAAACAATCAAAAATAGTTTTTAATGTTCCAGTTATTTTTTCATAGAAATGTTCTGCTTACATTTCTTTATTTAAATAGGTAAATAATGGTAATACAAAATCTAAAAATTCAAAAATAATATCGTAGTGGGATCTTGGAGCTTGTGTAATATATGTTCTGCAGCTAAAAGATGATCATTATTAGAGATTTGGTCTATAAAAAATAGTTTTAGAGCAGAGAGTTGTTCCAATATTCTCTTCACTGCTGCATGTACTGATAACCAGCGTGTTTGAGAGGGGTGAAGTGTTTTATGGACTTTTAAGTCGCAAAGCATTTGAAAGTTTTTAAACTCTGCCGCTCTCTTTGGGCTAGAAGAAAAGTAGTTGTAAATGTATCTTACAATATCCTCTATAAAGCGTGGCAATTTGAAACGATGAAACGAGCGGCAGGCGCGTTTTAAGTATAAAAATGTTGGGAATTTCATTTTGCAGCAATGTTACTACAGAATTAATACGTCCCATCATTATTATCTTTATATGGAATATCATTGCTTCTAAAAAAGTTTACACTGTGTTCAAATAAGAGCTACAAACAATCTTTCATACGATTCATTTTCGCATATCTCACGACTAAGCACAAGTGTTTGGTTGTACTAAGATCAGTGGACTTGTCAATAATAAGCGAAAACTTAGTTTGCCCTAAATCTTCACACATAAATTATTAAAACTGTCTTTACCTGTAATATGATCAATTAGGTATGTCATGAGTTTTGGTCGAAGAGCATTTTATTTCTTTTGCTATTTTTGAATCAGGACAAACGGCTTGCATCAGCTTCGGTAGGTGCTCCATAATAGTGAATGGTAGATTGTGTTCAACAACAAACGACGCTAATTTTATTTCACCTTAAATTAAAATTATGTAGGTATATCTAGTAGCGATTAGGGTCTGATTATATCCACTGCTTCTATAAACCGATAAGTACAGTAAGCTTCAGAGAAAAGGAACCCCCCTTGATAATGACATGAATGTATTGAAGTTTTTTGAAATGTAATGTAAATGGCATCTTGGTCTAGTGGTTATGACTGATGCCTTGTGGATACGGCAAGCGGGTGTTCAAATCCTCAGACACAAAGTTCTATTCTTATAGTTATTTTTTTATTCTCTCAAGCACTTTTTGTTAATTATTACCTAAGGAATAAAATTGTATAGTAGTTATGAGGTATGAGGTTTGTAAGAAAAGAGAGGTTTGTTGCATAAACAATATTAATTTATTTCTCTAATTACATTTCTAGGACTACATTGAGTCCATTTCCAGTTGAGTATACAGTTTTTCTATCTGAGTTAAATTGGGGTTACTTATTTTTAGATTTTACCTAACCTAAATTTATTGACAAAACACAATACCCTATGTGAAGTGTAAAATGTTTAATATTAGATAACTCTAGAAACATAACTACAATATTTATTTACTTATTTATTTAAAGTTGCAAACATAATTTTTTTACACTCTGTATAATCTTCGAATATAAAAGAATGATGAATATAATGAAATGTTATTAGTGCCTGTGTATCACAAAGAAAGAACCAACATGCTAAACTATAACAGTATAGCAATATACATCTTCCTCTTTGATCACATTTTCTGATAAGTAACCCTTTTAACACAACATTAGAAAAATATGTGAGGTCAGATGGTGCATCGTTAACAAATTAGAAGATTACTAAACTTGTAAACAAGAGTAATTTGATTAGGTATTAATAATATGATATTATTATTATGAATGTTAGGACAATAAAGTGTCCTATATATACACAGCGTCATCTAGCCCAAAATAAGCACCTAAATGTGATATGGATAATAGACAACTGATATAATACTTATTTTAGATAAACTACACCAAGACACATAACAAATAATCGTGTTCATCACACAAAAAATTGTTCTAGATAAGAATGGATAATCTGCATTAATAACGGAGCGGATGGCCCTCACTGTCTATCACTTCTTGAAGACTACGAATGAAATTTCATCCCCGAAACCATATTAAAACATACGGCACTATTTCGCATTAGTTCCCAAGTTCTGTTTACCTCTTTATCTAATTTTTTTTTACTTTATTTCACTTGAGTCCCGAAAAGAAAATTTTCTTTAGAAAATTGCACGATATAAATATGGCCATAACGGTAAGAGTTACGATAAAAATATATTATATGCCTATTTATTGCCTAATCATGTTACATTTTCATTTACAAGTTAGATTTTGGAGTTTCTTTTATTTATTATCATTTTCATTACAGAGAAATACAGTGCGTAGATGGATTCGAAAGTATCAAGTGACGGGTGATATGAAATGTGAACGCCAAGGACGCCCAGTTGCTTACACTCATGATTCAGAGCGGCACCGTGATATTATGGAGGTTTCATCACTGGCACCCTTCAAAACTACGCGCTCAAGTGCTGAAACTTTTGGTGTGTTGTTGCTGAGCACTGTTCGACGACATCTACACGCTGCGAACATCCATAATTATGAGCCAGCCAGAAAGTAACAACTTACTGACGATCATCGCACCAACCGAGTAAATTTTGCTACTCGTTATAAAAATTTCTACTGGGAAAACGAAATTGTTATATTTGCCGACGAAAAATGCTTCAAGTCAGAAGAAGAAGAAGAAGTGGCCAACGGTTCAACCCAAAAAATGGAGTAAGCAAATGATTATATTCTTTAACATAAAATTTGTTTATTCTAAATTATTATTCTCTACCCCGAAATATACATATATATGTATATATATACATATTATATACATATTATATACATATTATATACATATTATATACATATTATATACATATTGTATAATATTATATATTTTTAATTATTATTGCTACTGACATTGATTTACATATTGCAACAGATTTGAAAAGGTTTATTATTTTAGATTACTGGGAATGGATGTCTTCAATGGGCTCAGGCGAGCTAGTGGAAATAGGTGGCCGCATAAACAGTGAGCGATACCTTGAAGTGTTGAAAGACGTAATGCTGCCTTCAGTGTGGGTCGCATATCCAGAAGGACAAATTTACCTGGTTCAGGATAACTCTTCAGTGCATCGGTCCCGAATTGTGCAAGACTGGCTAAATGCACAAGAAGATATAACGGTGTTTGAGTAGCCGGCTAAAAGCCCGGATCTTAATCCTATTGAAAACTTGTGGGGTCAGATGGTTTTAAACTGGGACTCAAGTGAAATAAAGTAAAAAAAAATTAGATAAAGAGGTAAACAGAACTTGGGAACTAATGCGAAATAGTGCCGTATGTTTTAATATGGTTTCGGGGATGAAATTTCATTCGTAGTCTTCAAGAAGTGATAGACAGTGAGGGCCATCCGCTCCGTTATTAATGCAGATTATCCATTCTTATCTAGAACAAATTTTTGTGTGATGAACACGATTATTTGTTATGTGTCTTGGTGTAGTTTATCTAAAATAAGTATTATATCAGTTGTCTATTATCCATATCACATTTAGGTGCTTATTTTGGGCTAGATGACGCTGTGTATATATAGGACACTTTATTGTCCTAACATTCATAATAATAATATCATATTATTAATACCTAATCAAATTACTCTTGTTTACAAGTTTAGTAATCTTCTAATTTGTTAACGATGCACCATCTGACCTCACATATTTTTCTAATGTTGTGTTAAAAGGGTTACTTATCAGAAAATGTGATCAAAGAGGAAGATGTATATTGCTATACTGTTATAGTTTAGCATGTTGGTTCTTTCTTTGTGATACACAGGCACTAATAACATTTCATTATATTCATCATTCTTTTATATTCGAAGATTATACAGAGTGTAAAAAAATTATGTTTGCAACTTTAAATAAATAAGTAAATAAATATTGTAGTTATGTTTCTAGAGTTATCTAATATTAAACATTTTACACTTCACATAGGGTATTGTGTTTTGTCAATAAATTTAGGTTAGGTAAAATCTAAAAATAAGTAACCCCAATTTAACTCAGATAGAAAAACTGTATACTCAACTGGAAATGGACTCAATGTAGTCCTAGAAATGTAATTAGAGAAATAAATTAATATTGTTTATGCAACAAACCTATCTTTTCTTACAAACCTCATACCTCATACCTACTATACAATTTTATTCCTTAGGTAATAATTAACAAAAAGTGCTTGAGAGAATAAAAAAATAACTATAAGAATAGAACTTTGTGTCTGAGGATTTGAACACCCGCTTGCCGTATCCACTAGGCATCAGTCATAACCACTAGACCAAGATGCCATTTACAATACATTTCAAAAAACTTCAATACATTCATGTCATTATCAAGGGGGGTTCCTTTTCTCTGAAGCTTACTGTACTTATCGGTTTATAGAAGCAGTGGATATAATCAGACCCTAATCGCTACTAGATATACCTACATAATTTTAATTTAAGGTGAAATAAAATTAGCGTCGTTTGTTGTTGAACACAATCTACCATTCACTATTATGGAGCACCTACCGAAGCTGATGCAAGCCGTTTGTCCTGATTCAAAAATAGCAAAAGAAATAAAATGCTCTTCGACCAAAACTCATGACATACTTAATTGATCATATTACAGGTAAAGACAGTTTTCATAATTATACCAAGTATCGGGACTTCTCGCGAATTATATTTTGGAACTTACTATTTCTGCCGACGTTTCGGATGCGTTGCAGCACCCGTGGTCACGTTCCGGATAGCTTGAATCCATGAACGTGGAATCCAGTGATTAAGATACTAAAACCAAAAAACACAGTGCCGTTAAAAACTGACATAGTGAGTGTGGTGTGTCGCCAGCCTAACCATTCATAATAAGTGTAATGGTGGGTAGGCGCTCAAAAAATGTTCCCCGCATACATCTCGACGCTCGAAGACTAGTCAAGTCGTGACCACGGGTGCTGCAACGCATCCGAAACGTCGGCAGAAATAGTAAGTTCCAAAATATAATTCGCGAGAAGTCCCGATACTTGGTATAATTATGAATTCACACCGCGAAAGTTTAAAAATAACAAAGACAGTTTTAATAATTTATGTGTGAAGATTTAGGGCAAACTAAGTTTTCGCTTATTATTGACAAGTCCACTGATCTTAGTACAACCAAACACTTGTGCTTAGTCGTGAGATAGGCGAAAATGAATCGTATTAAAGATTGTTTGTAGCTCTTATTTGAACACAGTGTAAACTTTTTTAGAAGCAATGATATTCCATATAAAGATAATAATGATGGGACGTATTAATTCTGTAGTAACATTGCTGCAAAATGAAATTCCCAACATTTTTATACTTAAAACGCGCCTGCCGCTCGTTTCATCGTTTCAAATTGCCACGCTTTATAGAGGATATTGTAAGATACATTTACAACTACTTTTCTTCTAGCCCAAAGAGAGCGGCAGAGTTTAAAAACTTTCAAATGCTTTGCGACTTAAAAGTCCATAAAACACTTCACCCCTCTCAAACACGCTGGTTATCAGTACATGCAGCAGTGAAGAGAATATTGGAACAACTCTCTGCTCTAAAACTATTTTTTATAGACCAAATCTCTAATAATGATCATCTTTTAGCTGCAGAACATATATTACACAAGCTCCAAGATCCCACTACGATATTATTTTTGAATTTTTAGATTTTGTATTACCATTATTTACCTATTTAAATAAAGAAATGTAAGCAGAACATTTATATGAAAAAATAACTGGAACATTAAAAACTATTTTTGATTGTTTCTTGAAAAGAAAATATTTAATTCCAATTGAAAATGTTGATTTTAAGAATCCCAGAAATTTTATTGATATTTACGCCGTATACTTACTATGGTGCTGCTGCGTCGAATACGGTACTAAGTAGTTCAGATAACCACGCGGTTTCCATTGAAAAATAATCCAATAAAAGGTTTAGACATAATTGATCCTAAAAATGTTAAAATTGGCAAAACTGCTTCTATAGTTATAGTAATATTGTTGTAGCGCATTTTAAGAAATTGGGAACTAATCAAAACATTTTCTGATGGTGTAGAACTATTTTGGGATGAAGTAAGTTTACTAAAGCGTAGTGATGAAATTCAAATGTTTCCTTTATTGTCTAATTTGTTGAACGCATATTTTCACATATTAATCTTTTGAAAACGAAACAGCGAAATAGGCTGTCGACTGAAACTCTTTAATACAGCTAATTGTTATGATTTTGAAATTAATTCGAAGATGACCGCGGCTATGGCCAAAGAATATTGGTGTAATAAATAATTATACTTAAGTGTGATTGTTATAAATTAGTCTGTAAGGTTTTTTCAATAAATAAACGAATTTGATTTTGAATATTGTATTTTTTTGTCAAATGCCGATTTTGAGTACAAATATACCGATTTGAGCTGGCAACTCTACCGATCTCGCTCTAGTCTATGACAAAGAGTATATGTCTATGACGTGACGTTCGAGAGAGCGAGCGAGAGCACTGTTTATGTTTACTCATTTACTGTTTGCATCTTGTCGTACGTTGTCGTGCGTAGACAGTGTACGTTGTCGTGTCGTGTGATTTTAAGTTAATTACATTATTATAACAAAGTCGTGATGGAAGCTACAGCAGAGTACTTACCTCGTGGAGGAAAGAAGCCAACAATTACATATGGTCTGAGTTATAAGGTATGTTATTTTTTTTGCCTAAATTTTCGGACTACAATGGGTACAAAGTAATTGGCTACATTATATACTTATAGGTATATAATCTTAAAATTAGTTTAAGAACAGTTCTTCCTATCATAGGTTTACACTAACTGGCCCTCCACGGTTTCCCCCGTGGTATAATTTTTAATACCACGGGGTTGAGCATAACTTTGTGCCTAAAATGGCCTCCACTTATAAATTTTCAGATAAAATATGAGAATCTGCTGAATTTGTGGAAATTTATAATTACATATATTATTATACAACATGATGCTATATATATAGCCTATAATCTTCCTCCTTAAACGAACTATTCAACACCAAAAAGTATTTTTCAATTAGAATCTGAAGTTCCTGAGATTAACATGTTCAAACAAATTAATAAAATGCTGTATGTTAATAAACTCTAATTTATTTCATTTTCTAGACAATCAAAGAAGGAATCTTAATCCTCGGAAGAATGAAAAATGTCTTCGAAACAAAGGTAGTGATCAGTCTACCATGCCGTATTATTGGGTCGGATATGGCGTGTCACATTAGTGAACCGTATAACAAGCAGCTCGAGGCATATATTAACGATAAGGTTAGTATATAGTTTTTATTACAAGATAACTTCCCATGCAAGGTACCTATTACGCCTACAGATTGATGACTCAGGCTCTGGTGCATCTTTTTTGCTCGGTGTTGGACTCACTCGTAAAATCCAATATAAATCAATCTTAAAAAGGTACCATGTGAGTCACTCATGAGTGCAAGCTTTTGATGAAAACGCAATAGGTGCTAGGAACTTGATGACATAATTGGAACTTAATGCCAGATACGTTATTGCTGCAACCACAATAAATGGATTAACAAATAGACTTGATAACTGGCTAAGACAAGTGACGGACAGTTAAGGCTTCAATAGAGAGACTATACATTTTATCACTAGTTCATAAATAAATAAATATAATATACTAAATAAACAGTATATAAAAAGTGTATAAAATTGACAGTGAATTTTTTGATATAGTTAGTAATAGTATTTAAAAGAATCTAATAGGAATTTTCTCAGCTCTTACTAACTAATACTCTGACAAAGATTTTCGCATCAAATTTGAAATTTGTTGGTAAAAATTATTTTTATTTACTTTTCTGTCAATCCTTGCCGCAATTGACCATTGTAAAAACTTGATTCTCTGGCTGAAATATATGGGAAACGTTTTTGTAGAATTCTGTCTTCTCATGTTGACAGTATGATTTTGTCAAAATCTGTAAAAGCAGTTCAAAGTATCTCAAAATGGTAAGGAAGGTCTCCTACAAACATTTTGCTGTAGTAACAATGGTTAAGGTACCTTGCGCTTTAGAGCCTGGACTCCTCTATCCTACTCCTTCTAATATGTTGAAATCTACCATGGAGGTTGGTATGAACGACAATACCTACTTTATTTGAAATTAGAATTAGAACGACACAGAATTTTGAAGTTTTTTTATAACAAAAATTACTCCTCAAAACACAGAAATAAACTGATGATCGCACATTCCAAAAATAAAATCTTTTTTTTTATTTATTATGAATAGCAATAATAATAAAGGCATATTACTTACGCTTACTGCCCCATTTCAAAAATACATTCTGTTTGTTTATTAGGGTGACAGAGTAACGGAACTATGGCAGATATCCCGTCCGGGTCAGTACGTTGCTGTCAAAGTCCTGGAAGTTGAGGAGATCAGCATTATGCTCTCTATGATGCTACAACATATCAACTGTCAGAAAAAACGAGATGACTTACGTAAAGGTATGTATACCATTCCATTTTTTTTAAATAAATATTTTTTACTCCATTTATAAATCCAAAAATAAGTAATATGGAATGCTAATGACATCACTTAATTGACAGATGAGGGTTTCTGCTGATGCGGGGTCGCTCTGGTATAGTTTCCATTCGAGTTTACAGGTCTGACAGCAGTCAGTCCCATAAGTTGAATATTTGGATTCATGGCTATGTGATGGATATCAGGGTTCCAGATACAAGAGCGTTCCTGCCTAAAAAGAACACAAACCCTGAAGTGGAATTAGGTAAATTTCTTACCAATATTATGTATGTACCTTCTGCGAGTCAGAACGATACAGTCCACTACTGGACATAGGCCATGTAATTAGCTTCTTAAATGAATCAAATCTACCTCTTTATAAGTTCATAAGCCTAGTAAATGCCAATAAACTTTGCCAAAAAGGCTTTTATAAATTTAAAGAACCTTACAAATAAGCTTCAATATTAAATATTTTCTCTAATATTGCCACCCAAACAAAATATTGTAATTGGGTATTTGACAACTATTACAATTAAATACGAAATGTATTGAATATGATTTATCTTATACGTAAATAATAACTATACAAAATGTACAAAAAAAAATATAAAATGAAATTGAGATTTTGTATCTGTATTTCTCATGAGGCAAAACGCAATAATCTGTTGACGGTTCGCGTGACGTAACTATAAAAAATTAACTTAGCGTAACGGAAACTTTCGTTGGTTGGTCTCTTCGTAGATATTATTTAATGACGTCAGGCGCAGAGTGTCACGTGAGCGACCGCTTTTCGCACACTCTTTAAGCTAAGAAAGTGAAAATGTGTTTCTTCTAATTAATAAGATTTTATGGGAAAATGATGAACAATCTTTAACAGACATTAAATACATCTAAAAGATAGGTTACCGAAATTTGTGAAATACCCAATTAAATGAAATTGTAAAAAACATGTGAAAAACAGCCCGTTGAGTTTTAACCAGAGTCTTCTCAGGACGAGACCTCATTGTAACGGTGGTACTAAACATTAGATTAGTTTGTTTACCTTTTTGTAATTGCTGTTTTAATGGCAATTGACAGATTAAGTAACTTTAAGAAGTTCAAGTCAGAACTTTGAACAATTTGTGCCACCTCCTAGACTTTATTTTATTTTAACATTTTAGGAAAACTTCAGCTAAAAAGTAACAGTGGGTGAAAATGAAATACATAACATATTGAAGGCCATTTACAAGTTTTCACCAATAACATGTCGTTTAAATTTGATGATATATTGGCTTTTTTTTTCTTTTTACTACCAATTTCACATCTATATTAAGAGTTATTAGGTATAGTAAGCAATAAAAGAAAATTACTCAGTCAACAAAGTAGTGATGACATAATGCTTTCTTAACTTTAGAGACACTAGTGAAGAGTAAGTCTATTTAATAGAATATTGATTTAGCGAATAGCGATAAGAATATTTAATTTAACGACTTTTCAATCTTTTTTTTCTAGACGTGGGGGTACCAACGTGGTGCGTTGTCAAGTCGCTGTCGGACGGCGGCGTGGTGTCTCTGTCCAGCGAGCTGGCAACGTTGCAGAACAACCTGCAGCGGCAGAAGACCAACTCGCCGCTACTGCCGGCTTCTACACTCGAGTTTCTTGTTGATACGGTATGTTGTTTCTGCAGAGAAAACATGTCAAAACGGGTCATTATCCACCGGTCGCAAGAGTCCTGCGACTGCGAATTATACAATAGTTTGAAACAGGCACAGAAACTCTTGTGCTTACTGGGTTGGCAGCGCGAGTGTGACTCCCTTGGTGTTGCACACGTCCATAGACAACGGTAACCACTTTCCATCAGGTGGGCCGTGTTCTTGTCTGCCAACCAATTGGTATTATAAAAAAGTTAAACAATTGTGGATATTCATCAAATAATTGTAGTAGCTCGATTGATTAGCTTATCGCAATTCACTGCTCAGGCCTCTCCCAATATTTAGATATTTTGGCATACTGTTTCCACGCTGGCCAGACGGAGTGGTACAGGGTTTTATTTCGAGTGTTCCTTCTTTCTCGTTCGTAGTAACTAATGGTATGTATATATTTTTAGGTAAACTGCACAATATTGAAGGTGGACCCCGAAGCTAATAAAATAATGACCGGCAGCCTGACTACAGTACCTTTTTGGCCAGCTAAAAATGTAGAATCTACAGAGGATGAAGTTAAAGAAAATAAAGTCAAAAAGAGTAAAGGGGAAAAGGAAGAAACACAGGTAGACTCTATGATGGATGAAGTGGAACAACCAGATACAACGGACGATGGTGAAGTTACGGAAAAAGTTGCTAAAAAGGAAAAACCAGAGTCGGCAATAATAAATGAAGTCACAGATACAAGCAAAAAGGAAAAGAAACGTAAATTAGAATCCGAAGATATAGCCGGATCAAATACAGAATCTGAATTAGAAGTGACAATAAAAGATAAAAGGGTAAAAAAAGATAAACATAAAAAAGAACAGCCAAAAAAGAAACGGAAGGAGTTAACAGTGGCAGAGAAACTCGCGAAAGTGAGAGAAGAGGAAGAGAGAGTGAGGGAGATGGAGAATAGAGCCATCGAGAGTGAGTCGCAGCCGCGGTCTAGTGAACAGTTCGAGAGGGCGCTGCTAGCCAACCCTAACTGCAGCCAGCTGTGGATCGCTTATATGGCCTTCCATTTACAGGTAAACTATTTCTCTCCCATTGTACAGCTGCCTCTCTTGGCACACCCATTAGGAACTCGTAGTCTCAACTATTCCTATAGCTGCGGGTTTGTCAACAAGCCGCGTCGGGGATGAAAAGTCAGACCTTTTTTTATATAACAGTTAGGTGGCAGAGAAACACACCTGATGGGAAGTGGTTACCGTGGCCTATGGACGTGTGCAACATCAAAGGCTTCACACTCGCGCTGCCGACCCTGAAGAAACCTTCTAATGCCTGTTTAGAAGCACCTCTTATTGTAGGCGCTTGAGAAAACCGCAGCAAGGTCACAATTCCACAGCTTGGGTGTGCGTGGGATGAAGTTCCTTTCATACCGCACATTAGGATACTGAATCAGTGGTGATAAGTGATGAGACAGTGGTTAAGTAATGTATACCATTTCTATAGGCTACGGAGTTGGATAAAGCCCGCGCCGTTGGCCGGAAGGCGCTGAAGACCATCTCGTTCCGGGAAGAGGAGGAGAAGTTGAATATCTCCCTCGGCATGATCTACTTCGAGAATCGATTTGGGACCAAGGTGAGAGCGGGAACATAATAGTTGTATATTTAATGAAGCCTTAATTTTAGGTAAATTTCATAAACTTACTCTGTTTGATTAGGAACAATCTTGATTGATGTGTCTTTTTAAACAAACATGATTTAAAAAAACAAACTACTAGTAGTTAATAAACTGAGTTTTTAAATGAAAAATACTAAACATAGCAGAGTATCTTACCAAAAGGAACATAGTACTTTAGTTAAGTTACTTTATGTTTTTCCTTTTTGAAATTCAGGTTATGTTATGAAAACAGAGTGACATTCCGGATATGTAGGGCCAGCCTAATTCATATATTGCACCGCCATTTTTGATTCATTTAACGTTTGTCAAATTGGCGCGACAACTTTTACTTATCTATATTTTGAGAGAAAAAAAAAACAAATATCCTATTTGAACAAATAAATTATGGTGTTAATAATTGCGATGGTTTTTAAGTAACATATTAATGTTATTTAATAATGGGAAAGTATATTTATTAAAATGGTTTTGCTGATGAGAGCCTATCCTCCATTCGGTTAGGTACTTAACTAAAGGTAAACTATCTTGTAGGGATTTTTTATTAAAAAAAAACACATATTAGAAATAAACTAGGCTAAGTAACTAACTAGCGGCTCAATTTCGGTTTCTAGTCTTTAGAGTGAGTTTCTAAAATAAATATTTTGGATAGTTTTACAATCATTGAAGTAATATTATAATTTATAAAAATCATATTACATTAATACATTAAATAAATGAATTTTGATTAATGAACTTCAACCTAAGTAAATTTAAATAATATTTTTTTTTAGTGTTCAATACATATTATGTGTTTTTTTTAAACTTTTGTACAAATTTACTAACTCATTTTTTTATATTAATAAAATCCCACATATAAACAATAAAAATGTTACATAATTGTTAGCAAATACAGATTTTGTCATATTATGTCAAGTCAAATAACCCGCTTCGTATCGTTCCCGGCGCAAAGGTGCCCATGATACTAGCGGCGTTGCCTTACTTAATACATTTATGAAATAATAATAAACATTCAATTCAGTTTCTAAACCCTGCTCTTTAAACTCTGTACTTAAACCACTAAATATCAGCAACCACTTATAACACTATTAATAATTGATAGTTTAATTTATTTATAATAAATGAAATATAAAAATATATGTTTACTAAAAATCTACCACTTTAGTAGTTAATCTTCTAATAATAACACTGGGATCCCACCAAACATGATAACGAAAATACAATACTCGAAATAAAAATACATTTCTAGTACATCTGTAATCCCAGGCGACCCTTAAATGTAAATTTAATCTAATCTTTTTAATAGATAAGATTGACACGTTATTCTATAACTATATATGTTTGTAAATTGTATTATTAGTGGAAATGATACCAATATTTAGAATTGTAGTACATTATCAATGCTCATGACTTTAGAATATTTATTTTTTTGATACTTCCTTTTGCGTAATCTTTATATCTTCACACTTTTTACACACTGGTATGCAATTAAGATGTCAAATAAGTATATAATTCACTTGATAATTGGTTACTTTTTACGCTAAAGGGCATTTCACATTCCGCAGTCAACAGTTAGTCAAATAAATATTTAACATTTTATTTTTATCGCTACCAGGAGTCACAACAAAGGATGTTAGAAGGAGCTCTGCAAATAAATGAACCGTTTAAAGTCCACTCTAAGGTGCTGGGCATCTACGTGGAGACTTGTAAACATCAAGAGTTGTCAGCGCTGGTCGATCTGATGATGAGGAAATACAGATGGGATCCGAATACCTACATTAAGAGTGGAATCGCTTGCTTCAAACTCGGACTAGTAGATAAAGCCCGACAGGTGAGGTTTTTAAGCATGATTTAGATTTTTATTGAGAGAATTTGTTATTTTTTTTTATACCACTTAGGTGGCAGCCAAGCACACGGCCCACCTGATAGAAAGTGGTCACCGTGGCCTATGGACGCAACCCTGCAAGCATTGAAAGTTTCTGTGCCGTCAGTGTAAAAGACAAAGCAGGGCAAGCTTTTGGTCTTTCAACTGACAGCACAAAAACTCTCCAGTGAGCTGGCTGGCCACCCTACTCACCGCCCGATATAATGATAGACATCGTACGCTAACCTCAGGCAGATGTATATATCAGTGGCGATAGTTTAATATTGCTCGCATCTATATACAAGACTGAATAACATTTATAATAATGGGGAAGCACAGACTAAACTAATCTCAGATGGCGTCACCTTCGCTGGTGCTTGTCTTCGAGTCTATAATCCTGTTTCTTACGTCAGGGGTGTTTGTTAATCTTGTCGTTGACTATTGGGATAAACAAGTAGTGTGTCTACTCATTGGGTAATAAGCGTAAAGCAGGAATATTGTAGACTTGCCACTGATAGCCACACTTATAGTTTGTAGGCTTCTAATAATGTAAAATCTATTTATATATATTATGAACAAAGTAACGGTAATAATGAGCATTTATTTGTCCTACACAGGTCATGCAAAGAGCAATTGCTATGCTTGAGAAGAATGAACGTAAGTATAAAAAGTTTGATATTAAATATTTTTACAACATTCGGATCATTTCACACACACACACACACACACACAGACAGTATCTGTGACTTGGTGGTAGTAAACGCGGCCTCTACGCAGGAGAAGCGGGTTCAATCCCCGCTCAGTGCATGAATATGAATATTTGCATTGGTCTAGCTAGTTGTGCCGTCGGTCCCGGCTGCCATACGGACATCCATGGCAGTCGTTATGGGTAGTTGGAGCCCTAAAAAATCCAACAACTAGTCAAACTGTAATGCTATGATATCGCCTTATAGTTGTGGAGGTCAGATGGCAGTCGCTTCACGGAAAATATCGAGTTCGACCAAATTAGCAGTTAGATTGGTAAATCGGACCCCAGACTCGGAGTTGTACTCATACAATCTATTATTATATTATTGATACAATAAACTTTGAGTGTCACCGTTGTCACATGCTATATACATATATGTAAGTAATGGTGACCCTCTACCATCAGGCAAGGCGAAGTCTAATTGACGTATCATTTTTCTTAACAGACGTGAAAGTGCTAGTCCAGTTTGCACTTTTAGAGCTAACGTATGGCGACTACGAGCGTGCGGAGGCGTTGTTCCAGCAAGTACTAACCGTGTACCCGCAGAGGGTCGACGTGACTTCAACTTATGTGGATATGCTGCTCAAGAGCGGCGATGTGGACCATGTTAGGTGAGGAATTGTTAACAAGTATATAGAAGTTGTTAGAGCCTTGCTTTCTCTAGGATCACTTAATATCTTTAACTGTTTTAATGGCTTTAAGAAGCAATATACTGAATTTCCTTATGATATCGGGGCGCTACTGCCCAGCAGTAGTAAGTGAGTTTACTATACAGGAATGTACCTACACTTTTTTTTAATGTTCGTCAGTTTATTAATTTTCGCGAATCTCTTAATTATTTTAACTTGTAAAGTTTATACTTGCAACTTAGTTCATGTTAATAGTGTCGAAACTATTTTAATCTATTGCACGTATAAGTATCGTTAATTAATAGTTAGTATTCTGGTGTAGTACAGATCTGAGCTTTCTTGTATTTTCTTAAGATTATGCTTATTTTACAGGCAAGTAATGGAACAAATGACATCACAAAAGTTGCCAGCTCGAAAAATGAAAATCCTTTACAAAAAATGGATCGAAGTAGAGGAAAAGTTTGGTACACCAGAAGAAGTGGCCCAAGTAAAACGGCGAGCAATGCAGTACTTAGAAAAAGCCAAGTTTTAACAAATAAATAAAGGAATTTTTTAATAACGATTGTATTCTTTATAAACCTTAACTTTATACAAATTCATACATTCACAATTATCTATCCACAAGACATGTTACGTTACTAAGAGAAGGAACGACATATTAATTGATAGAAATTTGAATTTATTATTATAGCATTTGCAAATACTTAAACATATAAGTTTTCGATGATTTAACTGCATTGGTAGGCACCAAACTCGGTTTGGGCATCGGTGGGGGTGGGAGTGGCGGCGGGCATGGCCCATTTGCTTGAGTAGCATTATTTTCTGGCACTTTATTTTGAATTTTATTAGCTACTGGTATCGGTTTATTATTTATCAAACGCGTGCCATACATTGACACTGGTTCACATACTAAATATCCTAATTTCGTATAGAAATCTTCTTGTCCTTTTGTATATAAATGTAGCATTTTCAACTTCAGCACGTTTATACAATATTGTTCCACTTGCCTCATCAGGTAACTAACTTCCAAGTTTCTGTCCACGCATTAACTTATTAATAACTACGGTTTCTATAAAACAACTGTCAGGTATACTTGGTATAGCAGTTAATTTACAGTGTCCTAAAAGATATTTCTTATCGTTAATAATAATTAGACTGGTAGGAAGGTGGTTGCCGGAAGCCCGTAGCCACATCATCCTCCCCGTTTCACTGCGCGGCCATTCATCATTTATTAGTTCACAACATGGCTTTAGATACTGCGGATGTTCATGTAGTCGTAATACTTTTAGGGTTTCCGGATTCATTTTCGATATCTGTAAATAAATGTAATACTTTTAATTTTGTACTATGAAAAGTAGAAAAGCATCCTTGGTAGATAATAAATTTTTAGCATGGTCACACTACATCTGTCGAAATTGTCAAAAATATAATTTTAGTTGTGAATAATAAGCAGTGGTCTCGAACCTACCGATTTTTTGGTATTTCTACCGATATGGGCTCTGTTCTATCGAAATACCTAAATATAACGATTTTTCTACGATTTCTGAGAAAACATAGAAGTTTACCCGATGTTTCTACCGATTTTACACTTTTAAGTTGGCAACCCTTTTTATTTATGTTTTACGTTACGGGGAAGCCCCTAATAGTATGAACCTAGTGCACAATGTTCCATATATTTTGGGGAATACCCTTGTATCCTACAATTCGGTGTTATTAAGGGACTTCCTGCTTGGGAATTTACCTGTCTAGTGTATATAAACAGGAATTCTGGTTTAGTTTTTCATTAATTTTCTTAGCTTTGAAGAGAGAGTACATAACCTAAAGAGTGCCTACAAAATCAGATCATTAAGTTAAAATGTCGTCTGACGAGGAGCCAAGCACAAGTGTGAGTGTAAGAAGAAAAATATATCTACAATATTATAGAAAAGTATGGGAAGAACAATTTCCAGGCTGGCTGCAAGATAGTCGTAAAGGCGAAAGCCATGCCTATTGTAAGAGTTGTAATAAAAATATCAACATCACATCAGGAAAAGACGCTATAAAGAAACATAGTTCGTCACAAGCACACTCAGTATCATCAAAGAATATAAAATCACAACCGAAGATATCATCAATTACTGTGACCAAAACTCAAAAATCTGATACACTGGTTAAGGATAATTTTTTTAATTTCTTTTATGATACTACTTACATTGTTATATTATTTTGTTTTGTACTTATCGGTTTATAGAAGCAGTGGATATAATCAGACCCTAATCGCTACTAGATATACCTACATAATTTTAATTTTTTATTTTAATTTCGGGTGAAATAAGATTAGCGTCGTTTGTTGTTGAACACAATCTACCATTCACTATTATGGAGCACCTACCGAAGCTGATGCAAGCCGTTTGTCCTGATTCAAAAATAGCAAAAGAAATAAAATGCTCTTCGACCAAAACTCATGACATACCTAATTGATCATATTACAGGTAAAGACAGTTTTAATAATTTATGTGTGAAGATTTAGGGCAAACTAAGTTTTCGCTTATTATTGACAAGTCCACTGATCTTAGTACAACCAAACACTTGTGCTTAGTCGTGAGATATGCGAAAATGAATCGTATTAAAGATTGTTTTTAGCTCTTATTTGAACACAGTGTAAACTTTTTTAGAAGCAATGATATTCCATATAAAGATAATAATGATGGGACGTATTAATTCTGTAGTAACATTGCTGCAAAATGAAATTCCCAACATTTTTATACTTAAAACGCGCCTGCCGCTCGTTTCATCGTTTCAAATTGCCACGCTTTATAGAGGATATTGTAAGATACATTTACAACTACTTTTCTTCTAGCCCAAAGAGAGCGGCAGAGTTTAAAAACTTTCAAATACTTTGCGACTTAAAAGTCCATAAAACACTTCACCCCTCTCAAACACGCTGGTTATCAGTACATGCAGCAGTGAAGAGAATATTGGAACAACTCTCTGCTCTAAAACTATTTTTTATAGACCAAATCTCTAATAATGATCATCTTTTAGCTGCAGAACATATATTACACAAGCTCCAAGATCCCACTACGATATTATTTTTGAATTTTTAGATTTGGTATTACCATTATTTACCTATTTAAATAAAGAAATGTAAGCAGAACATTTATATGAAAAAATAACTGGAACATTAAAAACTATTTTTGATTGTTTCTTGAAAAGAAAATATTTAATTCCAATTGAAAATGTTGATTTTAAGAATCCCAGAAATTTTATTGATATTTACGCCGTATACTTACTATGGTGCTACTGCGTCGAATACGGTACTAAGTAGTTCAGATAACGCGGTTTCCATTGAAAAATAATCCAATAAAAGGTTTAGACATAATTGATCCTAAAAATGTTAAAATTGGCAAAACTGCTTCTATAGTTATAGTAATATTGTTGTGGCGCATTTTAAGAAATTGGGAACAAATCAAAACATTTCCTGATGGTGTAGAACTATTTTGGGATGAAGTAAGTTTACTAAAGCGTAGTGATGAAATTCAAATGTTTCCTTTGTTGTCTAATTTGTTGAACGCATATTTTCACATATTAATCTTTTGAAAACGAAACAGCGAAATAGGCTGTCGACTGAAACTCTTTAATACAGCTAATTGTTATGATTTTGAAATTAATTCGAAGATGACCGCGGCTATGGCCAAAGAATATTGGTGTAATAAATAATTATACTTAAGTGTGATTGTTATAAATTAGTCTGTAAGGTTTTTTCAATAAATAAACGAATTTGATTTTGAATATTGTATTTTTTTGTCAAATGCCGATTTTGAGTACAAATATACCGATTTGAGCTGGCAACTCTACCGATCTCGCTCTAGTCTATGACAAAGAGTATATGTCTATGACGTGACGTTCGAGAGAGCGAGCGAGAGCACTGTTTATGTTTACTCATTTACTGTTTGCATCTTGTCGTACGTTGTCGTGCGTAGACAGTGTACGTTGTCGTGTCGTGTGATTTTAAGTTAATTACATTATTATAACAAAGTCGTGAATCGTGATGGAAGCTACAGCAGAGTACTTACCTCGTGGAGGAAAGAAGCCAACAATTACATATGGTCTGAGTTATAAGGTATGTTATTTTTTTTGCCTAAATTTTCGGACTACAATGGGTACAAAGTAATTGGCTACATTATATACTTATAGGTATATAATCTTAAAATTAGTTTAAGAACAGTTCTTCCTATCATAGGTTTACACTAACTGGCCCTCCACGGTTTCCCCCGTGGTATCATTTTTAATACCACGGGGTTGAGCATAACTTTGTGCCTAAAATGGCCTCCACTTATAAATTTTCAGATAAAATATGAGAATCTGCTGAATTTGTGGAAATTTATAGTTACATATATTATTATACAACATGATGCTATATATATAGCCTATAATCTTCCTCCTTAAACGAACTATTCAACACCAAAAAGTATTTTTCAATTAGAATCTGAAGTTCCTGAGATTAACATGTTCAAACAAATTAATAAAATGCTGTATGTTAATAAACTCTAATTTTTTTCATTTTCTAGACAATCAAAGAAGGAATCTTAATCCTCGGAAGAATGAAAAATGTCTTCGAAACAAAGGTAGTGATCAGTCTACCATGCCGTATTATTGGGTCGGATATGGCGTGTCACATTAGTGAACCGTATAACAAGCAGCTCGAGGCATATATTAACGATAAGGTTAGTATATAGTTTTTATTACAAGATAACTTCCCATGCAAGGTACCTATTACGCCTACAGATTGATGACTCAGGCTCTGGTGCATCTTTTATGCTCGGTGTTGGACTCACTCGTAAAATCCAATATAAATCAATCTTAAAAAGGTACCATGTGAGTCACTCATGAGTGCAAGCTTTTGATGAAAACGCAATAGGTGCTAGGAACTTGATGACATAATTGGAACTTAATGCCAGATACGTTATTGCTGCAACCACAATAAATGGATTAACAAATAGACTTGATAACTGGCTAAGACAAGTGACGGACAGTTAAGGCTTCAATAGAGAGACTATACATTTTATCACTAGTTCATAAATAAATAAATATAATATACTAAATAAACAGTATATAAAAAGTGTATAAAATTGACAGTGAATTTTTTGATATAGTTAGTAATAGTATTTAAAAGAATCTAATACGAATTTTCTCAGCTCTTACTAACTAATACTCTGACAAAGATTTTCGCATCAAATTTGAAATTTGTTGGTAAAAATTATTTTTATTTACTTTTCTGTCAATCCTTGCCGCAATTGACCATTGTAAAAACTTGATTCTCTGGCTGAAATATATGGGAAACGTTTTTGTAGAATTCTGTCTTCTCATGTTGACAGTATGATTTTGTCAAAATCTGTAAAAGCAGTTCAAAGTATCTCAAAATGGTAAGGAAGGTCTCCTACAAACATTTTGCTGTAGTAACAATGGTTAAGGTACCTTGCGCTTTAGAGCCTGGACTCCTCTATCCTACTCCTTCTAATATGTTGAAATCTACCATGGAGGTTGGTATGAACGACAATACCTACTTTATTTGAAATTAGAATTAGAACGACACAGAATTTTGAAGTTTTTTTATAACAAAAATTACTCCTCAAAACACAGAAATAAACTGATGATCGCACATTCCAAAAATAAAATCTTTTTTTTTATTTATTATGGATAGCAATAATAATAAAGGCATATTACTTACGCTTACTGCCCCATTTCAAAAATATATTCTGTTTGTTTATTAGGGTGACAGAGTAACGGAACTATGGCAGATATCCCGTCCGGGTCAGTACGTTGCTGTCAAAGTCCTGGAAGTTGAGGAGATCAGCATTATGCTCTCTATGATGCTACAACATATCAACTGTCAGAAAAAACGAGATGACTTACGTAAAGGTATGTATACCATTCCATTTTTTTTAAATAAATATTTTTTACTCCATTTATAAATCCAAAAATAAGTAATATGGAATGCTAATGACATCACTTAATTGACAGATGAGGGTTTCTGCTGATGCGGGGTCGCTCTGGTATAGTTTCCATTCGAGTTTTGTAATAATTAAAAAATATGTGTTATTACAAAGTAAAAAAAATTGGTTCGCAAGCGTCAGATGTAATAATAAAAAAATATGTGTCATATGACAATGAAAGAAGTAAGTGTGTAATCTCCTATTTAAAAGAAATATAAATAAAATTGGTTTGTAAGTACATTACCATAAAAGTTCGGGCGCCTTGGAGATACACATGCCTAAGATAATCAGCGGATACTGGAAACTTTTAATCTTCCGGAGGTGAGCTAAATGAAACCAAACTGTGAGGTTTAAGGTTTTATTGTCCACTCCAGTGTGCATTCAGAAATAGATGCAAGGATACATTCCTAATGTATAACTAACCTTAAATTCAAAATTAGATTTTTATAAGCTATGTCAATATTATCCTACGTCAACACGATTCTATGTCACCAATGCACTTTTAGGTTATTTTGAAGTTTAGATTTAAAAATATAATTAAAGTAAGCTCACGGCATCCCTCGGCGAGTATATGTAAACACAGCAGCGGGAAAGCTCGTAGCAGGCGAAGTTTTCAGTTTAAGCCCATGCGGTACATCCATGTTTGAGGTGAAAAGCCCAAACCCTCCATAAGGAAATGCAGTTGACCGAAGACAAAGAAACGCCGAAAAAGGTCCAAAGAAAAGAGAAAAGGCAAAGACAAAGGCGGTTCCAATTGGAAACCTGTAACAAAATTGCATGTCATTAGAACAAACTCCAATATAGGGCACGAGGTCCTAATTTTTTATAAATTTGCGCGACTTACCGCCTTAATTTGCTGGAACAATGCCAATAGCAAAAGAAATCATAATATTTTCAGATTAAGAGCTGAAACAATAGAATTTTAACAATTATTTTTCAAATTAGGAACGTGACGATTCCAAGAAAGTGAATCTTATTAAAAAATGACAACTCACCAGAAATAAACTATAATTCCACAAGAGGATAGTTGTGAAGACACAAACTATTATCCTTTAGGCAAAAATACTCTCATTTTTATGAGATTTATTGAAATTAAGTTACGAAGCCATGAATATCGACCATCCAGCCTCAATGCTAGGAAGAAAGGTGCCTTGACAGCCATACGTCAAAATGTCATTCACTCCGCGTTCCGAAACCCTTCGTTCAAAAATAGAATTAAAACCGGTGTGACGACGTTCGCAGAGCGCGTCGTTACATTACATCCCTCCCCAAAAGGAAAAAAGAAAGAAAGAAACTTCCTTTTCTAATGAAAATTATGAGAGTCCAGAACAAAATTCCAAAAAACCTCAAAAGACAAAATGTCTTGCAACATTTTTCAATAAACAAAAAAGGCAATGCGAAAGCATCTTGCATTGGGTATTGCAGAAATAATTATAAATTAAAGAATGGGAAAGCATTCCTAAAAATCAAAGAATGTGAAAACACTCGAAAAGTAAAGAACCAAACTCAGAAAAGAGTAAAAACTTATTTCAACACAAAAGTGAAAATAAATCCTTCAATAAAACAAATTAAACAATCCCTTCTCAATTCCATTCCAGATATCGATTAGGCAACCAACGCCGTCGAATCTAATCCTTGATCTTAACCAGCCTTCTAGCATCAATACAAAAGTGCGGTTGAGCTCCTACGCCACCGACTCTATACCAGTTATTCCTGAAACAAAAATATGAAACTAACAAGATATCGGTTAAGCACCAACGCTGCCGAATCTGAAAGAAAATCGGTAAAAACAATGAAGTTTTCCCACTGTCGGTTAGGTTGAAAAGCCGCCGACTTCAAATTCCTATTCCAACATCTAAAACGTCAAAACAAAATCACAACAAAAGTGTCGTAATAATATATTTATAAGCATTGTGATCGGCATAACACCACCAACTTTCCGAGCACAAGCAAAATATAAAGAAAATATGACAATTGTGACCAGTACAACACCACTGACTTTCTGAGCACAACCGCATAAGAAAAGTATGACATTTGCGACCGGCACAACACCACCGACATCCCGTGCGCAAAGCATAAAAATGTAACAATGTGTATAAAAACACAATCGTACATAAAGAGAAAAACGACAATTACGACCGGCTCAACACCACCAGCTTCCCGTGCGCAAAGCGTAAGGTGTGACTATGTGTATGAAACACAATAGCACAAAAAATTGTAAAGTCCAGTAAGACACAAGTTTCCCAAAAAATGGTATAACAAGGTGTGTAAAAAATGCATAAAATGCGTCCAATCCGAGAATCTTAATACTAAGAAAATAACCCAGAACTGTACAAAAATAAAGTTCAAGAAACTTAATTTTCCATTCCCTAAGTGAGTGGAAACAAGTCAAGTGAATTTAATGTAGAAAATGAATATCAAATTTCACTCCTATATCAGAGCAGAAACCAAATTCCCAAACTTGCACAAAATATACAACATCAAATATACAAGTGTATAAAAACATATACAGGAAAATAATCCTATACAACAAAGATAAATAAAAATATAAGATCTTTCGATGTGGAACAATTTGTTAATATGGAGTAGAGTTACACAATAACAAGTCCTAAAATGACCTAAGTTATTTTTGAAGGAAACTAAAATTGAAATTAATAAATTGTTGTGAAGTTCCTAACATACATCTCCTTTCAAGAACCATAAACCTACCAAACATCACCTTTTAATGGTTCATTACTTCAAACAAAGTACCAAAGACAAAGATAGACATTGTCAAAACAAGAATAATTTTAATATTTAATTATGTCTTTAATATGATAACGACCAGTATAGTTTTTATTAAGGTCTTTTAAAACATAAACATTAGAGGAAATTTTATCTATTATTTCACACTTAACAAACTTAGGTGCTAACTTAGCCGAAAAGAATGCAGGAGCATTAGACTGCACAAAACTTCTCCTCCACACTATATCTCCCACCTCAAAAGAAATGACCTTCCTTCCTATATTATAATAACGCGCATTACGCTTATAAGCTTTAAGCAATGAAGCTTGAACTTTTATAAAAATATCACTAAGTGATTTAAGTGAAAAAGCAAATGAAGACCTATCAACAACATCAAGTTGATTGAGGTTATCAAAAGAATTACTAAAACGGTGCAATGAAGCATCAAAAATAAGTTCTCTACCGAACATGAGAAAATTAGGAGTGAAATCTGTAGCTAGATTCACACTACTATTTAAAGCTAATTGAACATGAGGCAAATATTTTGACCAAGTTCTATGATCATCTTTAACAAAACAAGAAATACATGTTTCGACTGTTTTGTTATATCTCTCTACAGGATTATTTTGAGGTGTATATAAAGTATTATAAAATATTTTACTAATATTATAACTTTTTAGAAAATCTACAAATTGCTTAGCTGTAAATTGGCTTCCATTATCACAAACAAAAATTTTAGGTGTTCCAAACTTAAGAAATATTTCTTTTTCAAGTATCCTACAAATTACTATAGTGGTAGCACTAGTCATAGGAAATATCCAACAATATTTTGTAAAAACATCTATGATTGAAAGTATATACTTATGGCCAGAATAAGCTTTTGGAAGAGTTCCAATAATATCAATAGAAAGCATTAACATTGGTTTATCAACTTTCTTAGGATTAACCATAATTCCATGAGGTGGATTAGTAGAAGATTTATAAGCTTTACAAGTATCACAAGAAGAAATGTATTTTTGAACATCAATAAACATACCTTTCCAAAAACAATGTATTTTCAATTTATTTAAAGTTTTATGAATTCCTAAATGTCCTGAATTAACATCATCATGATTAGATTTAATAGTGTCTAAGATGTGTTCTTTAGGTATGACAATTTTCCAATTTAAACGATTATTAGGATTATATTTATCTTTACAAAATCTATACAAAGTATCACTTTCAACTTTGAAATTTTTATATTTTCTAGGAAACTTTTGACAATTTACAAATATTTTTCTATACCAAGGATCAACGATATCCTCATTTGGCATAACAATAATATTATTTACAGGAATAAAGTTCTTTTTGTTTAGCAGGACTAAGGGGCCAATAACGTTGTTTAAAAGGTTCACCAGTAACATTAATTTTATGTTTAACTAAATGAGCAAGACCTAAGCCTCTCTTTTCATAAGAAATATTTTCAAAAAGTGAAATAATTTTATTTAACTCGTGTTTCTCAGAAGGAGAAAGTTCAGAAACAGAAGTAACTGCATTTACACAAGTAGTGGATTCATATTCAAAAGTAATATTATTCCATAAGTCTTTAGCAAGATTAAATTTCAACCAAAAGTCAAATCCCAAAATAATTGAAGGTTTAAAAGAAGGTATTATCAAAAAATCTACATTTTTAGTTAAGTTATCACAAGTGATAGGTAAAACCATAGTTCCAATAACATTGTGTGCAGAACCATCAGCAGTAACAGCGTTACCCTTATAAGGTTTAAATTTATAACCTAATTGCAAAAATGTTTGATGAATATTAGAACCGAGTACACAACTACAAGCTCCACTATCTAACAAACCTGAATAAAATTTATCATATTAAATGAAGATGCGGCTCTCCGACTATGATCACCAACTTCAGACAAATCAGCCATGACATGAGGCATCTCATGAGTAGAAGTACCAACTGGAACATCATTAACAATATTCTCAAACAAAGGCGGGACCTGTATTTCCTTATCCATGTTTGATTTATAAAAGGATGTGAAAATCTAATAAAAAGTTGTATTAAATACACTATAAGTTTCTAATTAAAGTATCAATTAAAGTTTCTAATTAAAGTTAATTAAATTATGAATGAAGTTAATTGCATTGATAGCAAAACGCTAAACTCAAAAGTCAAACAAACTCATAGAATGGAATGTTATTGTTGCAAAAGTTATTTAGGTCAAATGCCTATAAAGATAAAAATGCATTAGTGATTCACAAAATAAATTATTTATGTCTACTTAAGGTAAACAGCAAATATTCAAATATTACTATGTGGTTGCGCCGAAGTGGAAACTGTATTTTTGACACGGAAACACACTCCTTTTATACCCGTCTCCCCTTCCGCACTAACCATAGATGTAGCTTCCGTCCGCCATTTGTGAAATATAGACACTCAGTCTCGCTTTGAACTAGCCAGCGTAATGACGGACCGCGCTCGCGTCTCTCAAAAATGATTAATATTTGTTACATTTTTACCGCTTCATAGACCTTTACCGATCGGATTGTGCCTCTCGTGTGTTCCTCAAGTGATCTAGTGATGCTGACGGCAGCTCCTGAGCAAGGAAGAGAAGATCCGTGTACCGGCTGCGATGAAAACACGTGTGTCGTGAAGGTTAGTGCATCCTCTCCTAATTTCTCGGGTTGCATTCATTGCTTGGATCACTCCCGCGGCAACCCGACCACCTGTCTTTTGTGTGTAAAGCGTCAATGGAACAGTTAGCTACTTCCCGCAATACAGTCCATTACCGCACGTTGCCATGCGCCACCATTTTTGGTCCGGATCGAGCCGGATTCTTAGCCGTAGTTCGTATTTTGTTATTATTCTAATGGGAATAAGCGCATCGCACCTAAGTGCCTGGTTATTTTAGTAGAAAACCCCGCATCCAGACATTTAGGCTTAGAATTTGTTGTCCGTTCGCCGCTGGCTCGCATTGTACCTACCTAATACATAAATAGGTTAGGTATCATATCAACACTTAATCGTAGTTCACAATTTTCGCACCGCGCCTAAATACCTGGTTATTTTAGTAGAAAACCCCGCATCCAGACATTTAGGCTTAGATCTTAGGTATACTAGACACCCTAGTGCATAGGCACAGTGTAATACCTAACGCATTTGGCTTTGTTTTGTTTTTTTCAATTACGTCGTATTTGCCTAGTACCTGCGTGGGTAGACACGTGGCTGTACCTACCTCGCTCGCATCTCATCCCAATTCATACGAAAGTATTTTAATTTGAATAGATATTACGCAATACTTAATCTCTGAAATAATAGTTGAACCTAGACAGCGACCATCGCGTAGGTACGATCTTGTTGCTATGCGCGTTAGTTCAAGCTTGCACTGGCAGTTATAAGTACCTACCTACCTACCTACGGTTATCGCTCGCGCCGCCTCGCTGCTCTGTACCGCTAAGATTAAGTCATTTCATATTTGTTGTTTACCGCACTTTAGTTTGAGATTTAATTGTAAACATGTCCCCAAAGGTTGATAAGACCGGTAAGGTTCAATTGAAACTTTTATACGCTAAAAAAGAAATGATTTACTCTCGCGTACAATCGATTTATGATAATGCACTTAAAACCTCTGATTTGGTCATCAGAGATTCGTTCTTGTGTTCTATAGAAAACTTAGATAGTCTACGCGCGGATTTCGAAACCTTAGTACATGACATCAACGTTTTAGAGTTGAATTTGAATCCCGATTACTCAGTGAGTTATCAAGCCTTGTCGTCGTTTGACGATTTGTATTGTCGTATCAAACGCGTCGCTAGGAGTTTGGAGAAGCCGGCTGACCTACCCAACCCCACTCGCGACCGACCTAAGTTGCCACCAATTCAAATACCCGAGTTTGATGGTAACATTCGCAATTGGTGTCTATTTATAGATAGTTTTGAGAATACAATAGATAAGAACGATTCGTTGACAGATCACGAAAAGTTGCATTATCTCGTTGAAAAATTGACTGGTAAAGCTATAACCGTTTGCGCTGGAATTACGTTTAGTGCCGAGAATTATAATTTAATTTTAAATACTTTGAAAGCTAGGTATGAGGATAAAAGATCGGTAGCTAACGCCTATTTAGATCAGATGTTTGATTTGAAATCTATTACGGCATGTAACGATCAAAACTTAGAGAAATTTCTAGATACTTTCGCGTCAGCTGTTCGCGCCGTAAAGAACCTAAAGATCGATGACCTCTGCGACTTCGTATTTTTGTATATGGGTTTAAGGAAATTAGATTCCGAAACCATTCGTTTGTTTGAGTCGGATCATCGCGGCAATAAAATTCCTAAGTTCGAAGACTTAGAAAGTTTTGTTCGCGAGCATATAAAAGTATTGCAGCGCTCTTCATCGAAACATGAAGGCGCGAAGATAGTTGTTGATTCTGCACGCAAAGTAGATGCGTCATCGAAGTCACTGAGGTCAACTCATACTTATGTTAGTACCGCACCAGCACGTGTACAGTCACCTGTTTGCTCTTTGTGTAGCACTCATCATTCGCAACTGTACAGGTGTCCTGGTTTTCTAAAATTGTCGCCTAGTGATCGTTATAAATTTGTTCGCGCTAATAATTTTTGTTTTAATTGTCTCGGTACTAAACACCGCGTTGTTTTATGTAATAGTAGAAATAGTTGTCGCAAATGTCAAGCGAGACACCACACTTTGCTTCATTTTGAGAATAGTAATGCCGCATCCAATGTGAGCACGGTTGGCTCGTCGAGCGGTGACACACGGCAGCCTGCGCCGCAGCCGCAGCCCGCGCTCGCGCGCGCTCCGGCCCGCCCGGTGACCGCCGCGGATGACGTCACCTTGTGTTCGTTCTCCGCTAGTGCTGCACTCACTACTGTGTGTCTTGCGACCGCTCGCGTTGTTATTGTTGATGCATTAGGTAAGCCGCGCATTGTTCGAGCGCTGTTAGATGGCGCTTCGCAAAGTAATTTTATTACTCAAGATTGTTGTCGGCGTCTTGGTTTCAATGTTGATAAGCGTTCAACCCGCTCAGTGGTGAAGGGTTTTGGAAGCTTACAGTCAGCTGTTCGTGGCACCGTTAAAACAAGGTTTAGATCTCGTTTTAATAATAATATTTGGTTTGACATGGATTCGCTCGTTATAGATAGAATAGCTGAACAGTTGCCTACCGTCCCGGTTGACACGTCTTTATTAACGAAATTTAAAGACTTGCCTTTAGCAGATGAGACTTACGCTGTTCCTGGAGTCGTCGATATATTGATCGGCGCTTCGATTCTCCCGCACCTCCAGTTATCACGTAAGGTTCAAGGGGGACCGACGTACCCCGCTCCGCACGCACTGGAAACAGTTCTTGGTTTTGTTATAATTGGTTCCGCACCCGCTTCTATAGATAGTTTTAGTCACTCGACTGCTTCGTTCTGTTGCACCGTCGAGCCGCCACTGGAGTCTACCATCCGCAAGTTTTCACTCGGTGGCTCCCGTGTATCCGCTGAAAAACGCTTTCTTTGTTTGGAACGAAAGATGCAGGCGTCCCCAAAGTCGAAGCGGGCCTATGATGAGGTTGTTAACGAATATTTAGATAAAGGTTACATCTCACCTGCGCCTGCGGACACTGGCGGGACCCAGCCTTCGTACATTATCCCGCACCGCGGAGTTATTAGAGAAGATAAGCTTACTACTAAAACTCCGCGTAGTTTTGGATGGCAGTGCTAAGACTAGCACTTCCGTGTCGCTTAATGACATTTTGTATTGTGGTCGGAATCTTTAAGGTAATTTATTTGACATAATTGTAAATTTTCGCATTAATATTAGTAGAATTTTAGCTTTTAGGACTCAACAGTCGCTTTGTGTTGGGCCCACTCTTCGCCCCATCGTTGGGACACATTCGTCGCTAATAGAGTGGCAAAATTCAATCTGAATTGGCGCCACATAATCTCTTTCACGTTGCTGGCACCGACAACCCAGCCGATTGTCTCTCTCGTGGATTGCTTCCTTCGCAAATTTTGGATCACCCGTTGTGGTTTGGTGGACCGTCCTGGATTCATGCCGCGTTAGATGGGTGGCCAGTTAGTCAATTCAATCCCACTACGGTTTCCGAACCACCCGAGGAGAAGAAGCACTCGCTTGTTGTATCGGTCCCACGTGAAGAGACCCTTATTTTGTTGTTGGCTAATCGCGTCTCGTCTTGGTCGAGACTGTTGCGTTGTGTTGTTTGTTCGCCTCTGCCCGCTGCCTAGCCAGCAGTAGGCACGAGCTCCAATCTAGGTTTATATTTTAGTTGTTATTTCCCAAACCTAGATTTAGATTAGACTTTAGATTTGTTTCGCATTTGTCGTTTCGAAGGTAACCCTTCAAGCCGGGGGGAATGGTTGCGCCGAAGTGGAAACTGTATTTTTGACACGGAAACACACTCCTTTTATACCCGTCTCCCCTTCCGCACTAACCATAGATGTAGCTTCCGTCCGCCATTTGTGAAATATAGACACTCAGTCTCGCTTTGAACTAGCCAGCGTAATGACGGACCGCGCTCGCGTCTCTCAAAAATGATTAATATTTGTTACATTTTTACCGCTTCATAGACCTTTACCGATCGGATTGTGCCTCTCGTGTGTTCCTCAAGTGATCTAGTGATGCTGACGGCAGCTCCTGAGCAAGGAAGAGAAGATCCGTGTACCGGCTGCGATGAAAACACGTGTGTCGTGAAGGTTAGTGCATCCTCTCCTAATTTCTCGGGTTGCATTCATTGCTTGGATCACTCCCGCGGCAACCCGACCACCTGTCTTTTGTGTGTAAAGCGTCAATGGAACAGTTAGCTACTTCCCGCAATACAGTCCATTACCGCACGTTGCCATGCGCCACCACTATGTTTTCACACATGTGAATAAAGGTTAAGAACTAGTAATTATATAATATTACTAAGTGGAAAATCTTACCTGTAATAAACAAAGGTTATACAAGATAAAACAATTATAACAATAACCATGTTATACAAATTGAAACATTCACCTGTAATTGAGAGATACAAACAATAGTACTAACTTGTAGTATGATTAGTTTCGCAAAGCAAACAATAACAAAGATTTACTGTAATACACAGTTATGTAACAGTAAAATACATGAAGAAAACACTGTTCCTAACATGATAAAGTAAAAAATAATGCAAAGGTGACAAGGAATAAAGATATATGCACACTGTCATGTCCCTGTTCGCGAGTGACAATTGTAATAATTAAAAAATATGTGTTATTACAAAGTAAAAAAAATTGGTTCGCAAGCGTCAGATGTAATAATAAAAAAATATGTGTCATATGACAATGAAAGAAGTAAGTGTGTAATCTCCTATTTAAAAGAAATATAAATAAAATTGGTTTGTAAGTACATTACCATAAAAGTTCGGGCGCCTTGGAGATACACATGCCTAAGATAATCAGCGGATACTGGAAACTTTTAATCTTCCGGAGGTGAGCTAAATGAAACCAAACTGTGAGGTTTAAGGTTTTATTGTCCACTCCAGTGTGCATTCAGAAATAGATGCAAGGATACATTCCTAATGTATAACTAACCTTAAATTCAAAATTAGATTTTTATAAGCTATGTCAATATTATCCTACGTCAACACGATTCTATGTCACCAATGCACTTTTAGGTTATTTTGAAGTTTAGATTTAAAAATATAATTAAAGTAAGCTCACGGCATCCCTCGGCGAGTATATGTAAACACAGCAGCGGGAAAGCTCGTAGCAGGCGAAGTTTTCAGTTTAAGCCCATGCGGTACATCCATGTTTGAGGTGAAAAGCCCAAACCCTCCATAAGGAAATGCAGTTGACCGAAGACAAAGAAACGCCGAAAAAGGTCCAAAGAAAAGAGAAAAGGCAAAGACAAAGGCGGTTCCAATTGGAAACCTGTAACAAAATTGCATGTCATTAGAACAAACTCCAATATAGGGCACGAGGTCCTAATTTTTTATAAATTTGCGCGACTTACCGCCTTAATTTGCTGGAACAATGCCAATAGCAAAAGAAATCATAATATTTTCAGATTAAGAGCTGAAACAATAGAATTTTAACAATTATTTTTCAAATTAGGAACGTGACGATTCCAAGAAAGTGAATCTTATTAAAAAATGACAACTCACCAGAAATAAACTATAATTCCACAAGAGGATAGTTGTGAAGACACAAACTATTATCCTTTAGGCAAAAATACTCTCATTTTTATGAGATTTATTGAAATTAAGTTACGAAGACATGAATATCGACCATCCAGCCTCAATGCTAGGAAGAAAGGTGCCTTGACAGCCATACGTCAAAATGTCATTCACTCCGCGTTCCGAAACCCTTCGTTCAAAAATAGAATTAAAACCGGTGTGACGACGTTCGCAGAGCGCGTCGTTACAGTTTACAGGTCTGACAGCAGTCAGTCCCATAAGTTGAATATTTGGATTCATGGCTATGTGATGGATATCAGGGTTCCAGATACAAGAGCGTTCCTGCCTAAAAAGAACACAAACCCTGAAGTGGAATTAGGTAAATTTCTTACCAATATTATGTATGTACCTTCTGCGAGTCAGAACGATACAGTCCACTACTGGACATAGGCCATGTAATTAGCTTCTTAAATGAATCAAATCTACCTCTTTATAAGTTCATAAGCCTAGTAAATGCCAATAAACTTTGCCAAAAAGGCTTTTATAAATTTAAAGAACCTTACAAATAAGCTTCAATATTAAATATTTTCTCTAATATTGCCACCCAAACAAAATATTGTAATTGGGTATTTGACAACTATTACAATTAAATACGAAATGTATTGAATATGATTTATCTTATACGTAAATAATAACTATACAAAATGTACAAAAAAAAATATAAAATGAAATTGAGATTTTGTATCTGTATTTCTCATGAGGCAAAACGCAATAATCTGTTGACGGTTCGCGTGACGTAACTATAAAAAATTTACTTAGCGTAACGGAAACTTTCGTTGGTTGGTCTCTTCGTAGATATTATTTAATGACGTCAGGCGCAGAGTGTCACGTGAGCGACCGCTTATCGCACACTCTTTAAGCTAAGAAAGTGAAAATGTGTTTCTTCTAATTAATAAGATTTTATGGGAAAATGATGAACAATCTTTAACAGACATTAAATACATCTAAAAGATAGGTTACCGAAATTTGTGAAATACCCAATTAAATGAAATTGTAAAAAACATGTGAAAAACAGCCCGTTGAGTTTTAAACAGAGTCTTCTCAGGACGAGACCTCATCGTAACGAACGGTGGTACTAAACATTAGATTAGTTTGTTTACCTTTTTGTAATTGCTGTTTTAATGGCAATTGACAGATTAAGTAACTTTAAGAAGTTCAAGTCAGAACTTTGAACAATTTGTGCCACCTCCTAGACTTTATTTTATTTTAACATTTTAGGAAAACTTCAGCTAAAAAGTAACAGTGGGTGAAAATGAAATACATAACATATTGAAGGCCATTTACAAGTTTTCACCAATAACATGTCGTTTTAATTTGATGATATATTGGCTTTTTTTTTCTTTTTACTACCAATTTCACATCTATATTAAGAGTTATTAGGTATAGTAAGCAATAAAAGAAAATTACTCAGTCAACAAAGTAGTGATGACATAATGCTTTCTTAACTTTAGAGACACTAGTGAAGAGTAAGTCTATTTAATAGAATATTGATTTAGCGAATAGCGATAAGAATATTTAATTTAACGACTTTTCAATCTTTTTTTTCTAGACGTGGGGGTACCAACGTGGTGCGTTGTCAAGTCGCTATCGGACGGCGGCGTGGTGTCTCTGTCCAGCGAGCTGGCAACGTTGCAGAACAACCTGCAGCGGCAGAAGACCAACTCGCCGCTACTGCCGGCTTCTACACTCGAGTTTCTTGTTGATACGGTATGTTGTTTCTGCAGAGAAAACATGTCAAAACGGGTCATTATCCACCGGTCGCAAGAGTCCTGCGACTGCGAATTATACAATAGTTTGAAACAGGCACAGAAACTCTTGTGCTTACTGGGTTGGCAGCGCGAGTGTGACTCCCTTGGTGTTGCACACGTCCATAGACCACGGTAACCACTTTCCATCAGGTGGGCCGTGTTCTTGTCTGCCAACCAATTGGTATTATAAAAAAGTTAAACAATTGTGGATATTCATCAAATAATTGTAGTAGCTCGATTGATTAGCTTATCGCAATTCACTGCTCAGGCCTCTCCCAATATTTAGAGATTTTGGCATACTGTTTCCACGCTGGCCAGACGGAGTGGTACAGGGTTTTATTTCGAGTGTTCCTTCTTTCTCGTTCGTAGTAACTAATGGTATGTATATATTTTTAGGTAAACTGCACAATATTGAAGGTGGACCCCGAAGCTAATAAAATAATGACCGGCAGCCTGACTACAGTACCTTTTTGGCCAGCTAAAAATGTAGAATCTACAGAGGATGAAGTTAAAGAAAATAAAGTCAAAAAGAGTAAAGGGGAAAAGGAAGAAACACAGGTAGACTCTATGATGGATGAAGTGGAACAACCAGATACAACGGACGATGGTGAAGTTACGGAAAAAGTTGCTAAAAAGGAAAAACCAGAGTCGGCAATAATAAATGAAGTCACAGATACAAGCAAAAAGGAAAAGAAAAACAAGAAACGTATATTAGAATCCGAAGATATAGCCGGATCAAATACAGAATCTGAATTAGAAGTGACAATAAAAGATAAAAAGGTAAAAAAAGATAAACATAAAAAAGAACAGCCAAAAAAGAAACGGAAGGAGTTAACAGTGGCAGAGAAACTCGCGAAAGTGAGAGAAGAGGAAGAGAGAGTGAGGGAGATGGAGAATAGAGCCATCGAGAGTGAGTCGCAGCCGCGGTCTAGTGAACAGTTTGAGAGGGCGCTGCTAGCCAACCCTAACTGCAGCCAGCTGTGGATCGCTTATATGGCCTTCCATTTACAGGTAAACTATTTCTCTCCCATTGTACAGCTGCCTCTCTTGGCACACCCATTAGGAACTCGTAGTCTCAACTATTCCTATAGCTGCGGGTTTGTCAACAAGCCGCGTCGGGGATGAAAAGTCAGACCTTTTTTTATATAACAGTTAGGTGGCAGAGAAACACACCTGATGGGAAGTGGTTACCGTGGCCTATGGACGTGTGCAACATCAAAGGCTTCACACTCGCGCTGCCGACCCTGAAGAAACCTTCTAATGCCTGTTTAGAAGCACCTCTTATTGTAGGCGCTTGAGAAAACCGCAGCAAGGACACAATTCCACAGCTTGGGTGTGCGTGGGATGAAGTTCCTTTCATACCGCACATTAGGATACTGAATCAGTGGTGATAAGTGATGAGACAGTGGTTAAGTAATGTATACCATTTCTATAGGCTACGGAGTTGGATAAAGCCCGCGCCGTTGGCCGGAAGGCGCTGAAGACCATCTCGTTCCGGGAAGAGGAGGAGAAGTTGAATATCTCCCTCGGCATGATCTACTTCGAGAATCGATTTGGGACCAAGGTGAGAGCTGGAACATAATAGTTGTATATTTAATGAAGCCTTAATTTTAGGTACATTTCATAAACTTACTCTGTTTGATTGGGAACAATCTTGATTGATGTGTCTTTTTAAACAAACATGATTTAAAAAAACAAACTACTAGTAGTTAATAAACTGAGTTTTTAAATGAAAAGTACTAAACATAGCAGAGTATCTTACCAAAAGGAACATAGTACTTTAGTTAAGTTACTTTATGTTTTTCCTTTTTGAAATTCAGGTTATGTTATGAAAACAGAGTGACATTCCGGATATGTAGGGCCAGCCTAATTCATATATTGCACCGCCATTTTTGATTCATTTAACGTTTGTCAAATTGGCGCGACAACTTTTACTTATCTATATTTTGAGAGAAAAAAAAAACAAATATCCTATTTGAACAAATAAATTATGGTGTTAATAATTGCGATGGTTTTTAAGTAACATATTAATGTTATTTAATAATGGGAAAGTATATTTATTAAAATGGTTTTGCTGATGAGAGCCTATCCTCCATTCGGTTAGGTACTTAACTAAAGGTAAACTATCTTGTAGGGATTTTTTATTAAAAAAAACACATATTAGAAATAAACTAGGCTAAGTAACTAACTAGCGGCTCAATTTCAGTTTCTAGTCTTTAGAGTGAGTTTCTAAAATAAATATTTTGGATAGTTTTACAATCATTGAAGTAATATTATAATTTATAAAAATCATATTACATTAATACATTAAATAAATGAATTTTGATTAATGAACTTCAACCTAAGTAAATTTAAATAATATTTTTTTTTAGTGTTCAATATATATTATGTGTTTTTTTTAAACTTTTGTACAAATTTACTAACTCATTTTTTTATATTAATAAAATCCCACATATAAACAATAAAAATGTTACATAATTGTTAGCAAATACAGATTTTGTCATATTATGTCAAGTCAAATAACCCGCTTCGTATCGTTCCCGGCGCAAAGGTGCCCATGATACTAGCGGCGTTGCCTTACTTAATACATTTATGAAATAATAATAAACATTCAATTCAGTTTCTAAACCCTGCTCTTTAAACTCTGTACTTAAAACCACTAAATATCAGCAACCACTTATAACACTATTAATAATTGATAGTTTAATTTATTTATAATAAATGAAATATAAAAATATATGTTTACTAAAAATCTACCACTTTAGTAGTTAATCTTCTAATAATAACACTGGGATCCCACCAAACATGATAACGAAAATACAATACTCGAAATAAAAATACATTTCCAGTACATCTGTAATCCCAGGCGACCCTTACATGTAAATTTAATCTAATCTTTTTAATAGATAAGATTGACACGTCATTCTATAACTATATATGTTTGTAAATTGTATTATTAGTGGAAATGATACCAATATTTAGAATTGTAGTACATTATCAATGCTCATGACTTTAGAATATTTATTTTTTTGATACTTCCTTTTGCGTAATCTTTATATCTTCACACTTTTTACACACTGGTATGCAATTAAGATGTCAAATAAGTATATAATTCACTTGATAATTGGTTACTTTTTACGCTAAAGGGCATTTCACATTCCGCAGTCAACAGTTAGTCAAATAAATATTTAACATTTTATTTTTATCGCTACCAGGAGTCACAACAAAGGATGTTAGAAGGAGCTCTGCAAATAAATGAACCGTTTAAAGTCCACTCTAAGGTGCTGGGCATCTACGTGGAGACTTGTAAACATCAAGAGTTGTCAGCGCTGGTCGATCTGATGATGAGGAAATACAGATGGGATCCGAATACCTAGTGTTATTAAGAGTGGAATCGCTTGCTTCAAACTCGGACTAGTAGATAAAGCCCGACAGGTGAGGTTTTTAAGCATGATTTAGATTTTTTATTGAGAGAATTTGTTATTTTTTTTATACCACTTAGGTGGCAGCCAAACACACGGCCCACCTGATAGAAAGTGGTCACCGTGGCCTATGGACGCAACCCTGCAAGCATTGAAAGTTTCTGTGCCGTCAGTGTAAAAGACAAAGCAGGGCAAGCTTTTGGTCTTTCAACTGACAGCACAAAAACTCTCCAGTGAGCTGGCTGGCCACCCTACTCACCGCCCGATATAATGATAGACATCGTACGCTAACCTCAGGCAGATGTATATATCAGTGGCGATAGTTTAATATTGCTCGCATCTATATACAAGACTGAATAACATTTATAATAATGGGGAAGCACAGACTAAACTAATCTCAGATGGCGTCACCTTCGCTGGTGCTTGTCTTCGAGTCTATAATCCTGTTTCTTACGTCAGGGGTGTTTGTTAATCTTGTCGTTGACTATTGGGATAAACAAGTAGTGTGTCTACTCATTGGGTAATAAGCGTAAAGCAGGAATATTGTAGACTTGCCACTGATAGCCACACTTATAGTTTGTAGGCTTCTAATAATGTAAAATCTATTTATTTATATTATGAACAAAGTAACGGTAATAATGAGCATTTATTTGTCCTACACAGGTCATGCAAAGAGCAATTGCTATGCTTGAGAAGAATGAACGTAAGTATAAAAAGTTTGATATTAAATATTTTTACAACATTCGGATCATTTCACACACACACACAGACAGTATCTGTGACTTGGTGGTAGTAAACGCGGCCTCTACGCAGGAGAAGCGGGTTCAATCCCCGCTCAGTGCATGAATATGAATATTTGCATTGGTCTAGCTAGTTGTGCCGTCGGTCCCGGCTGCCATACGGACATCCATGGCAGTCGTTATGGGTAGTTGGAGCCCTAAAAAATCCAACAACTAGTCAAACTGTAATGCTATGATATCGCCTTATAGTTGTGGAGGTCAGATGGCAGTCGCTTCACGGAAAATATCGAGTTCGACCAAATTAGCAGTTAGATTGGTAAATCGGACCCCAGACTCGGAGTTGTACTCATACAATCTATTATTATATTATTGATACAATAAACTTTGAGTGTCACCGTTGTCACATGCTATATACATATATGTAAGTAATGGTGACCCTCTACCATCAGGCAAGGCGAAGTCTAATTGACGTATCATTTTTCTTAACAGACGTGAAAGTGCTAGTCCAGTTTGCACTTTTAGAGCTAACGTATGGCGACTACGAGCGTGCGGAGGCGTTGTTCCAGCAAGTACTAACCGTGTACCCGCAGAGGGTCGACGTGACTTCAACTTATGTGGATATGCTGCTCAAGAGCGGCGATGTGGACCATGTTAGGTGAGGAATTGTTAACAAGTATATAGAAGTTGTTAGAGCCTTGCTTTCTCTAGGGTCACTTAATATCTTTAACTATTTTAATGGCTTTAAGAAGCAATATACTGAATTTCCTTATGATATCGGGGCGCTACTGCCCAGCAGTAGTAAGTGAGTTTACTATACAGGAATGTACCTACACTTTTTTTTAATGTTCGTCAGTTTATTAATTTTCGCGAATCTCATAATTATTTTAACTTGTAAAGTTTATACTTGCAACTTAGTTCATGTTAATAGTGTCGAAACTATTTTAATCTATTGCACGTATATGTATCGTTAATTAATAGTTAGTATTCTGGTGTAGTACAGATCGGAGCTTTCTTGTATTTTCTTAATATCGATACCTCCCACGCATTTAGTCGTAACTCTAAAAGTCAAATTTTACAGGAGAGCTGTTTTTAAGAACATTATTGTTTTGCTGACTCTGTACAAAGTTTATAACTACATTTTTCATTCTATATGAGTAATAATTGACCTAATATTGTAATAACAGTCTTTTGGCGTAATAAATAATTATATTTAAGACAATAAACGCCAATTTAGAAACTTACGACCTTAAACGTGTTGCACAAAGGTCGTATCTTGTTTTTACGTCCATATGCTGCTTTTAAAACCTACTTAGACAACGCGAATAAAGTCGTATGTTTAAAATACGACCTTATGCGAAGTGCAAACAGTCATATCTCAAAAAAATTATGGTCGTATCTAGGGTATAATAAATGAGAACCACAGTAAAACCTATTGAGATCAGCTTTATTACACCAAATTTTACACTATTTCAATCTTCTTAGATTATAATAATAGGAAACGTAAACAAAACATAACTTCACTTCTAAAATCTTTTACGATTATAGGTAATAAAAAAAATATAACAGCATTTTTCTGTTGAATTTGTCATAATTATAGCTTTATCTTATTAATAAAAAATGATAAATAAATGTATCAAAAAATATAAATAAACTCTTGGTACGTCTTGTAACAAATATTTAAAACATAAAAATCTAATTCTTGGAAACAAAAAATTATAACTTTACTCCTAAGAAATTATTTTTGGTTTATCTACTTATTAATTAAGTATCAACATTTTAAAAATATATAAAAATCAATATACAGTCATATAATTAAAGTCATATTACTGTTTATTAGCACTAATCGGATGAATCCAAACTACTCTCTTCTACAGGTCCTGCGACTGTGTCACAGTGACAGTTGTTGATAAAAATTATGATATTCTGGAGGTATTATACGTCCTTCACAAAGACTTAATAAATCCTTCAACTTTGCTGATGTTACACATAAATGATTGGCATAACATTGGTTCAAAGTTTCTACTTCTAATGAAATATTGTTCCTTCTTCTCGATTCATACCCCTTTTTAGTTATTAAGCTCATATAATTGTCTTCCTCCAACTGATATCGATAGTTCAAAATGTGGGATTCATTTGATACTACTTGAACTTCTCGTATTTTGGTCCATAATATTTTTTGATTCCTACTATTTTTAACCCAATTTCTACCTTCTAGTAACGTTTTGTAATTGTAAAAATCTGACAGACTCATTTCAATTACATTATAATTCGGAGGGTTCGCTTTGGACCATCTAACTAAAGCATACCATTGCGCTGGTGTGTATATAAGTTTATCTTTTGCGTTTCTCTCTATTAAGGCATGAATAGAGTCGGCCTCATTTTGTGTATGGCCGCGTTCTAAAAACCTATGAATTATTGTTACTCCATATTTTTTAGCAGCATAAATATAAAAAGCAAAGACAATTCGGTTTCGATTTTGGCCCGCACAATTATCGGACCAAAACCTAAAAATTCTTTGGCACCAATTTTTACTTTAGATTCAATAAATTTGGACAAGCAACTTGCCACTTCACAGGCTCCATGTTTGCCATTAATCTCAGGCCACATATAACAATAACCTTCTTGACTGGCAAGATCAAACACTGTGAAATTGTAAATAGACAATTTTCTTTTGTAATAAAATAAACCTTATACATAAAAAAAAATTTCTTGGAAATCGAAACAAGCTGTTATTATTTTTCCTTTATTTTCTATAGCTTCTTTTTTATCCTTAGCCTTAATTTCTCGCGCTATAGTTTTGTTTTTCATGTGCTGTTCTTGCTTTTGCTTTTCTTCTTCAGTTAATGTATTTTTGTTTATATTATATATATGGCATTCGTTACAAATATCTTTTTTCGGTTTATGAAATGAAATATTGAAGTTTTGGTTTACAATGTCACGATACTGTCTTGCTGTCTTTGCTTTGTTTAATATATTTTCAGTAACACACCACTCATTGTACAAACAAAACATTTTTGTGAATGTAAGATCACTATCCAAGTATAGCTTAGTAGATTTTTTGCGCACATAATGAGATTCGACGGGCTGGAACGTATTAACATGTCTTATAACTCCCTCTTTTATTTCATCATCTATGACAATAACTCTGGTTCCACCACGCCGATCAGGAGAGACAGACCCACCACCTAAGCGCCATTTTTCAATGCTGTTTGAACTGTTCTTTCCCCTACAGAAATCGTGTTTAGGAACATGGTTTTACAAACAAATATTTTATTGGGTACATCAGAGTTCGGTTTGACAATAGGTAAAAAATATTTAACGGAACGTTTACGTCTAGACACAGCATTTGAAGTAGACGGATACCTGGTGTCGGTTACTTCGGTATGATTTACAATACAATCCCACTGTCTAGAGTGATCTCCAAGTTGCCAAAAAGAAGCAAAAATGCGTTCACGTTCTTGTGTATTAAATTTTTGGAAGCATTTAAGTCGGCAAGTACGTGGACATGGCTCTTTTAAATATTTTGCATCTCTATGTATTCCATTTCTACTCATATCAACTTTCCCTAAATTTTTTAAGCATTTTCTTTTTATATCCTTCCATTCATCACGGTGACGCTGACGTTTTCGACCAATTCTTCCTGATGGAGTATTGTTATTAGATGAACACGAAGAATCCTGACTCGAAATGGTACTATATTCTGGTGTACTGACTCTACTATCACTACTAGAGGAACAATCGGAATCGCAAACTAATACGATTCTGAAAAAAAGTAACTCGTTTATAGATGATAAAATAGGTGTATCAGTATATAAAATATAGGTGTATAGTATATAAATAGGTGTGTATACAAGAAACACGACAATAAATAATTTTATACATATTTACAACAGTTTTTAAAAAACAAATAGTAGTATCGTTGTTTTGTAACTAAGCATAAAGTCTTAAGTTTATGATACGTTCTTATACGTTTATTTATTTTTAAATTACAACATCGCATAAAGTCGTAAGTATAAGTTACGACGTCTATAGTATATTGTTTGAGTAGTAAAAAGTCGTAACTACCCATTGCAACCACTAAAGAAACGGCGCATAAAGTCGTAACATAGATGTTCCGACGTTATGCGTTGGAATCGTTTAATTTTGTATTTTACCCATAATATCATGAATACTAACAATACGACTTTGACATTATGATAGCATAACATAAATAAACACTTTAATCACATAAAATATACGACAATTCAATAAAACTTACCATTTCTATCTTGTTGATCGGCCGTTATTACTTCGGTGTTAGGTACAGTGTCATTTAAAACTAAATTCAAAATATTTTTCGAACGTGTGTTACTCATTCTCACTTCTTGATAATTATTCTAATAAATCTAAGTCTAATTTGTAAAGGAACACTTCAGGAAACTTAATTATTATAAATATTTTCGTTTGTGGCTCCCGCATGTCATACGACGTCGGAACTGTGCTGTGATTGGCCCGTGCGCCGCCCGGCGATCGATGCACATCGTCGCAACTCACCGTCCGACGGTTTGCGCGGGAGCGTTCATATGTTAAGACTATTGACGATTGAAAAACTCGTTAATTATTGAATATTTTTATATTCTGAGTTAATATTTTATTTAATATGATATAATACTGTCCTAATGGCATAAAAGGTCATTTTGACAAAAAAATGTGTTCCGACTTTATGCGTTGGCGGTATCGATATTATGCTTATTTTACAGGCAAGTAATGGAACGAATGACATCACAAAAGTTGCCAGCTCGAAAAATGAAAATCCTTTACAAAAAATGGATCGAAGTAGAGGAAAAGTTTGGTACACCAGAAGAAGTGGCCCAAGTAAAATGGCGAGCAATGCAGTACTTAGAAAAAGCCAAGTTTTAACAAATAAATAAAGGAAATTGTTAATAACGATTGTATTCTTTATAAACCTTAACTTTATACAAATTCATACATTCACAAATTATCTATCCACAAGACATGTTACGTTACTAAGAGAAGGAACGACATATTAATTGATAGAAATTTGAATTATAGCATTTGCAAATACTTAAACATATAAGTTTTCGATGATTTAACTGTATTGGTAGGCACCAAACTCGGTTTGGGCATCGGTGGGGGTGGGGGTGGCGGCGGGCGTGGCCCATTTGCTCGAGTAGCATTATTTTCTGGCACTTCATTTTGAATTTTATTAGCTACTGGTATCGGTTCATTTTTTATCAAACGCGTGCCATAAATTGACACTGGTTCACATACTACATATCCTAATTTCGTATAGAAATCTTCTTGTCCTTTAGTAGATAAATGTAGCATTTTCAACTTCAGCACGTTTATACAATATTGTTCCACTTGCCTCATCAGGTAACTTCCAAGTTTCTGTCCACGCATTAACTTATTAATAACTACGGTTTCTATAAAACAACTGTCAGGTATACTTGGTATAGCAGTCAATTTACAGTGTCCTAAAAGATATTTCTCATCGTTAACAAGAATTAGGCTGGTAGGAAGGTGGTTGCAAGAGGCCTGTAGCGACATCATCCTCGCCGTTTCACTGCGCGGCCATTCATCATTTATTAGTTCACAACATGGCTTTAGATACTGCGGATGTTCATGTAGTCGTAATACTTTTAGGGTTTCCGGATTCATTTTCGATATCTGTAAATAAATGTAATACCTTTAATTTTAAACTATTGAAAAAAAATCCTTGGTAGATATTACATTTATTGCATGGTCACACTATATCTGTCAAAATTGTCAAAAATATAATTTTAGTTGTGAATAATAAGGTCAGAATTCTTGTTTTTATTTCAATAAACGCCACTATAAGTTATTTGTAAATATAAATAAAGCAACCGAAATTACTCACGATTCAAAATATGTCCATTTCTATAGCTAAACTTCACTCCGTCACGTATTATTTTATTTTAATCTTGCCATGTTTCGATACATATTGATCGCTTTGAGTACAGCCACAAACTAACCTATTTTTAGCTGTCACATTTAAAAAGCAGCTCGTATTATTGTACGTTTGTGTTGTTTGAGTGTGATCCAACATGTTACGACATTATGATGCATAGATAGTAACAATTTCGTGCAAGAGAATGGCGCGACTCTTTCGTATACCAATTATTATGCAAATGCGGGGTTAAGTATTCGATATTATGAAAAGATTACACTTTCTGATAACTTGAACTCTTATTTAAACACTAGAACTAATTCAAGGGTGCTAAAAACATAATTAACAAGTATATTGTTTTGTTTTCCTATCTAAAAATTACTTTATAATAAACCCAACAGTTGTATGACATGAATAAATGTGTTATCTGTATTATTCTTCACAGTAACTCATAATAAATCCCTTCATTTACTTATAAAGTTAACTTTAAGGTTTAGAAACTCTTATTAAGTACTTTATACACTTTACTTAAACTTTTAAATTAATTAGAATCACTCAAATTTATTTAGTTTGAATTACATACATAATAATCACACATTTATCCCTAGCTAGGTAAAGATAAATTAACATCTACATTTCACCAATCATTGTATTTGGTTTCACGTAATTGGGGGTGAGCCTATTGCCATATTCTGGGCACTCGATAATACAAACATGCATCCGATGTAGAGTCTGGATATATTTATCTAATTTCAAACAGTCCTAAGACAGAAAGTGGTGGAAGGCGTTGGAGGAGGCATTTGCCAACCGGCAATAATTTTTTTTTTACCACTTAGTTGGCAGACAAGCACATGGCCCACCTGATGGGAAACGGTTACCGTGGCCTATGGACGTATGCAACACCAGGAGTGTCACACTCACGCTGCCGATCTTGAACAAACCTTCTGATGCCCCTCTTGAACGGATATTGACAGCTAAACTCTATATATTTAGTCTTAAGTTTGAACCTACACATCTACATAATATTATGAAAATAAAGGCTTATATTATTGTTTCTCAGTTCCATGACTCTCAGTACTCTGGAGGCCCGGGCCTTTTTAAGGCGTGAGTCGGGCCGATGCCAAGCACTTTTAAAAGAATTGAATATGCTAGGGATACATTTACATGGCGGATACCATCCCCGAGCGCACAATATGATACACTGGGGATGGTCACCGCCAGGTGCTGAGACTATTACTGTGCGGCGCTGTGACCGCAGTGAAAACTAAATTATGGGTTATTTTATATTATTGTTATTATAAGTTTGAATTACTTCTCAATAATTAGTTTATTTTTGCTTATACCTAATAGTAATTACCACAAGTTATGGAGGATGATGATGACATCCCTACCCTCTCAGCGGAGACATTCTCCGCACTCCAAGAGTTCTACCAGGAGCAGCAGAAGAGACAAGAGATACTTAATAAGTTGGAGGCCGACGATAAACTGAAAGAGAATATATTATTTGATGAGAATTGGGTATGATATACCTATATATAAATTTTTTTAAAGGATATTTGCAACCACAATTATTAATATTTCATCTAATGCTCCAACTAAGCTAAATTGCTTATGCTAGGAGTGGGTTCGCGTCGGTTGTTGCACACAGCCAACCTGATGGGAAGTGGTTACCGTAGCCTATGAACATATGCAACACCTTGGGGGGGAGGGGTCGATAAAGCTTGTTGTGTATCATGTAAGCCATTGGCAATGTGGTAGGAATCAAAGTCAGTCATTTATTTTCATTCTTAAGCAATAAAATCGTTTCTTTTCTTTTTTTATACCACTTAGTTGGCAGACAAGCACACGGCCCACCTGATGGAAAGTAGTTACCGTGGCCTATGGACGTGTGCAACACCAGAGAGTCACAGTCGCGCTGCCAACCCTGTAAGTAGTTTCTGTGCCGTCAATAAAAGACAAAGCAGGACAAGCCTTTAGTCTTCCCACTGACAACACAAATTCTCCAGTGAGCTCTGGCTACCCTACTCACCGCTGGGAACACAACACGAAGTTATTACAACCGCGGTATTCTGCAGGGTGGAGGTACTTCCCCAGTCGGACTGCTCAATCGGGCGGAAATACCGCCGTGTCCTACCTCCTTCAAACGCCGTGACTTACCGTGACGCCGTTTCTTACTGACATCAATAATAATTTAACTTAAGCTAATTTTACCATTGCTTTCAAGTCGCTGGTGGAGAACAAACAGTGCAGCAAACTTCGCTTTTTTAAGACTTCAATTTACAATAGTTCCTTAAAGCTAAAAGTGGACGCATTTAAGTCATCAAGATACTCATATTCTACTTTATCAATCAATCAGCTCACCGGAGTCCACTGCTGGACATAGGCCTCTCCCAATGAGCGCCATTTTCTCCAATCCTCCGCCTTCCGCATCCAGTCTGTCCCAGAGCCACCTTTTTCAGGTCGTGCGTCCATCTGGCTAGGGGGCGTCCTACCTTTATTCATTATAATTCTCTTCACTTCTATTTTAAATTTATAATATATTTATACAGCTGTCTTCAAACGAATCACCAACTTTGTGAAGCCTGGGTTTTGGTACAACAAGTTTATTGAATGCGGAAGTAACTCTGTCGGTTTCTCTTTCTCTTCAACTTTGATACAGAGCTGGACTAGAGCTTGGCTATGTTTGGTCTCGATAACCGACCTCCAAACGGGCGAAGCCTGGGCAACAGCTTGTGTTGTGTCTAACCCTTTTTTCCTTTTTACTTACAGCAATTGAGCCAGTTCTGGTATGATGAGTCCACAGTGCAGTCTCTAGTGAAGGTGATTGACAGAACTGTTCAAGATGGTGGCCGCGTGGCTCTCATATCTTGTCCCACGCTGTTTGTGCCCGTCAAGAGACAGATTGGCGATAGAGCTACAGGTGACATACTTTTAAATATGATTTATATTACAGACCTTCATTCAGGAGCCATTTTCATCTGCTACTAGCTGGTAGCTGCCTCCTCGCCTGCGTGGAATGTGGTTCCCCTTCCCGTTTTACATAAAAACATTCTGTGGAAGTTTAGGAACATGCGAAAGAAATATTAGCGGAATCCGTCGAGCGGTTCTCCAGTTTTGCACTTAGGAACATCCCCTTTTTTATATGTAGATTTGAATGAATGAATTAATGAATGAATGAATGAATGAATGAATGACTGAATGAATGAATATAACTTTATTGTACACCGATAATCAACACAAAATAAATATTACCAAAGTTCATAGTAGTAGTACAAATGGTACAAATGGGCGGATTTGATTTATTTTGTCAAAAGTATTTGGAGAGGCAAACCCATAGTGTTATTACAAGGCCGCAAATAATCCCTCCAGCTAAGCTAAATTGCTTGTGTTAGGATTGGATTCACGTTTTTTCACACGGCCCGCCTGATAGAAAGTAGTTACCGTGGCCTATGGACGTGTGCAACACAAAGGGAGTCACACTCGAGCTGCCTCGCGTGCCGTCAACCTCTTGTACTCACAGGAAGCACAAGAGTTTCTGTGCTGTCAGTGTAAAAGGCAAAGCAGGACAAGCTTTTGGTCTTCCCACTGACAGCACAAAACTCTTCAATGAGCTCTGGCTATCCTACTCACCGCCGGGAACACAACACGAGGTTATAAAGTTGGAAATAGAATAGCCAGGATTCGAACCTGGAATCTTTCGACACTCACCAAGCTATAGACGACGCCTGTTTTGACGTATCGATGTATTGCCGCCACGTAGTGTGATACCAATACACACTCGCTTAGGAGATTCTCCAACCAAATCATACCAATTTTTTATTTTTTTTTAAATGCGTGTGCAAAATCCCCACGGATACCTCCCCACCGGAGCCGGTGGAAGAGGTTAAGTCGGACTCGAACCGACTAAAACGCACGCTTCCTGTGGGTCGTTTTGGTTGCCGAAGGTGAGGTTGCATATCCCTCGCACCCCGGCCGACACAGGGCTATCTCTCACGATCTGGCCTCGGGTGTGTGGGGACTACAGATTCCCCAACTCGTCCCCAGAAAACGAGGAAGCGCGCCGCCGCTGCCGCGGCCTGCTTCTGCCAGGGTGACAGGCGGCTCCACCAGTCACCCCCAGGCCTGCGCTCATGGCGGGCGGAGGTCGTTCATCGACCTCTGACGCCCGACTTAATCATACCGCTTTTTAATAATAGTATATTTATCTTTCAGTAACTCTTCTGGAATATGACAGACGCTTCGAAGTCCACGCTCCAGATTTCATATTTTACGACTACAATAATCCACAGAAGTTACCTCCAGAGGCCCTGAATTCCTACGACCTGGTGGTAGCCGACCCTCCCTTCCTCGCTGAGGAGTGTCTAACCAAGACTTCGGAGACCATCAGACTTCTGGCTAAAGACAAAATAATCTTATGTACAGGGAGTGTCATGAAAGATAACGTGAAGGAACTGTTGAATTTGAATGCGTGTGAGTTCCAACCTCACCATAGAAATAACCTAGCGAATGAGTTTTCGTGTTACGCTAATTTCGAATTAGATGATATTCTTAGCTGATGAGTGATTTGGTGATTATGTTTAGACATTATATGACAATTCCATATAACCCCATTCCCGATGACGTCCTTTCCAAGGTTCATAATAAAAAAAAAATTCAAGGTCGTATTACATAGCGTCATCAAGACCCAAACTTACCCCTCTTTTTTTTTACGTGCGCAAAATCCCCACGGATACCTCCCCACCGGAGCCGGTGGAGGAGGTTATGTCGGACTCGAACCGACTAAAACGCACGCCGCCTGTGGGTCGCTTTGGTTGCCGAAGGTGAGGTTGACAGGCATATCCCTCGCACCCCGGCCGACCCAGGGCCATCTCTCACGATCTGGCCCTCTTCTCGGGTGTGGGGACTACAGAGTCCCCAAAACCCAAACTTACCCCTCGTTACCCACGAAACAAGTTGTAAACTTGTTTATAAAAAACTTATTGAAGACTTGTAGAAGACTAATCAAAACACAATACTTGTATTATACATGTATCTCAGATACTTTTTCGTTCACATAGTATGCATAGCCAACAAGTTGTAAACAAGTATAAAACGCATTTGCGTTCATATTGTAGCACATATTGCAACTTGTTAAAAAAAGCCTATACAATGGTTTGTGCTCAGATGAATTGTTTGACATGATGCCCGTAGCTACATTCTATCATCGTACCTCTCGCCATAGGCAGGGAATTCATCCCCACACATTGCGACCTGAGACGGTGCGCACTGTGCGGTATGAAAGAAACTTCATCACACGCACACTCTAGCTGTGGAATGACCTCCCTGCTGCGGTTTTCCCAAGCGCCTACAATATGGGGTTCTTCAAGAGGGGCATCAGAAGGTTTCTTCATGGTCGGCAGCACGAGTGTGACACCCCTGGTGTTGCATACGTCCATAGGCCACGGTAACCGCTTCCCATCAGGTGGGCCGTGTGCGTGTCTGCCAACTTAGTGGTATAAAAAAAAAAGCGAGGGGTAAGGTGAGCATTTGGACCGCAGGTGTACCGTGATCGGTACAGCCCCCGGTTAAAACGCTCAAAAGCGGTCAAAATTCTGAAGATTTTTTACAGGATGATAGTACCTTTAGTTTACCTCAGTGTACCTTTAATAGAATTCAGTGTCTTTTAATAAAAAAATATGTAAAGTAAAATTTATTTTGCCATTACAAAACTGCAAACAACTACTCACAAGTTTACCAGGTGTGTACATAACAGTATTGAATAGAAACAATTCCGATGTTGCCAAAAGCTTTCTACACTAGGCTAAGCCTGTCCTGTAGAAAACGTTTTTTTTTTCTAATTCAGTAATTACAATAGTAGGTAAGATATAGTTGATGTACTTATAAACACTATTACACAAAATTTATGCAACATGCAATTTATAAGGTTAAAACATACAACTTTTAGACTCGTACTCGTGAGACCAGGTAAGCAAGGTTTTCAGTATAAGGTCCTTAGCTTCACACATTGACAATTTACCTATGTGGCAGAGTTTATTTATCCTGTTATACACCTGAGGGTTCATGTAGGCACTAAATGTGGTAGTGGTTACCTGTAAGAGATCGCTTGTAGCAATAAGGCCACCATTTGTTCACAATGTTGTCCGTACATGTCCTGTAATTTGTTAGTGTACAATAAAGATTTATCTTATCTTATCTTACACTGAATTCTATTAAATATACACTGAGGTACACTATCGTCCTGTATAATCGGAGACTGGTCTGTTCTGATCCTTTTATTGGTTTATTTTCGCTCTTATGAGAGCGAATCCCCCCAGGATCGTTGACTTTTGCCCCATTCCTTAAAGGAAGCTGGGTACGCCCATGTATATTGTACTGTATGTACTTATATTATGTATCCTCAAGGATATTTTAATGTAAATAAAACAAAATTTAAAAACATTCCATCGTTTTATTGTTCATCCTTAACAAAACTAAATTATTTGTTACATTACATTATGCTGGTTAACATCCGATTCGTTAGGTCCTCTCAATTAGATAGCTTGCATTCACTGCTTATATATAAACATTCGCACATAGCAACAATATGATCATTTTGTAAATATGATGGCTTACTACCTATGGGCGCGACAACCGCCGTAGATCAGATATTTCTGCCCAGCTAGAAAAAAGGAAATTATGGACGAACCAACAATTTTGTGAATTGAAGGGTAGCACTGTCCCTTCAATATTGTAATATCATGCTAAATTGACGTTGATTGGCAACAACACTGTTCATTTGACAGTGACAATCGTAGTTCCCATTTTAGCCATTTCACGCAATCGTTGGACATTCCCATTTTAGCCATTTCACGGAATCGTTGGACATTCCCATTTTAGCCATTTGACAGAATCGTTAGACATTCCCATTTTAGCCATTTCACGGAATTAGTGGACATTCCCATTTTAGCCATTTCACGGAATCGTTGGACATTCCCATTTTAGCCATTTCACGGAATCGTTGGACATTCCCATTTTAGCCATTTCCCAGATCAACAAAAATTATTAAGTTTGTTCAAATAAAACTCATTTTAAGGGATTCTATCGCGATATCTATTTCGTATTTAAACTAAACATTTTGAGATATACGAAAATAACTTGCGATAAAATTTGTTAAAATGAATTTCATTACAATAAATTTATGTAAACTTTCGGTGATATGTTACGATCAGTTTTTTAAGGCCACGATTCATGACACTTGCCACCGTGACCACAGACAGAAAAGCCTAAAGAGCTAGAAGGCCGCTGACAGTCTCACCAGCCGTTCGAACACAGCATTTATGAGAGGGTGGTACTTCAGTCAAATCGGACTATTCAAAGCAATGAATATCTTTTAGAATTACCTGCAGTCAGTAGTGGAAGTAAGCCACCATATTTATTTTAGTACAATAACAATACATTCATATTCATAAACTTGCATAAGATTAGGATGTAGTGATTTTATGCGCAAGAGACGTTTTCACAATGTCATTTGTATACAGAATATAAAATCAAATGAAAATGAAATCATTACATTCGCGTTAATCGAGAAGATTACTAGATTAAAGCGATTTTGAAGTCATTCGAGAATATAAGTAAATATTGCAGCTGGCTAAACTGTGAGCCTACCATAACACACAAGTGATTCAGAGGGAGAGAGATGGCTCTATATCCTCTACACACACTGTCTCTGTCCCTCTCGAACCGTTGCTTCATCTGTAGTGGTAGATTCATTGAAGTCCTTTTGCTATAGTCGTAACAACAATTCTGTGCCACCTTCCCTTCAATGTTGTTAAATAGTGGTAAATTTGCACTTTGCAGGATAAAACAGCATGCATTTAACAAACGTAGTTCCGATTTTAGCCATTTCACGGATTTGCTGGTACTATAAATAATAGATATTAATTTTAAACTATCGCGGTGTAAATTCATAATTATATAAATATTCGGAATTTAACGCGTTTAAATCTTGGAACTTACTATTTTTGTCCACGTTTCGGATGCGTTGCAGCGCCCATTGTCACGACAAGATAAGATTCATTTATTTGTAAGAATATTGTATAAAATTTGTTAAAAAGTTGGTTGTACATAATATTCTGCTGTCTCCAGAGTACAAATATTGAAAGGTAGTAATACAAATTTAAATAATGTCAGCATACAATTAATGCTAATAATTCCTCATTTAAATGATATAGTCATAATATTATATACAAGTCAAGGTTCACAGAATAAGTCAATTTTAGACTCAAAACGTTCGCTTAAGAAGGCTTTCTTAGGAAGACTTGACAAGCTTGCGAGGGTCAATCGGCAAAAATAGTAAGTTCCATGATTTAATTGCGAACAGTCCCGAACCTTTAAATAATTATGATATAATAAATAGTTGATTTGTTTTCAAGGGTAAAGTTCTCTTTGCATTACAGATATTATTTGATTAATTCATAGTTCATCAACATCGATTTCCGTTAAGTTAGCTAATATGTCTTACAACTTGTTGATGTAATAAATATAAATGGACACTCATTTATTAATAATTAATAAATTCTTCACTTATTACTATCGAAATAAATTAAATTCATTTATACATTATAACTGTAACTTACTGATTAATTGAGAAATAAACAGCTGTTTTGGTGTTTAATACCTATTGTTTAAAAATTAAATGTGAATTGTAAACAAATTTAAGTTTTTTATTTATTAATAAATAAGGTATAGACAATTGAATATTGGTCTCACTTACTTTTTATAACGTGTTGTAGCCCTGTCAACAAAACGCATATTTTTTTAAATAATACGTTTTGTTAGCAGTAGTTTAGCTACTATATTTGTCGCGAAACAATAATAATTTGTACTAAAAATATATTTTGTTTATAACGCACTACAATAAACACATCTATATCGTAACACTACCTAAGTATAAATGATTTAATTTAGATAATTATTCGGGTCTATCTACAAGGCCATATTCCTACTTTGGGGTTAAGTTCACCCGATATAGTTTAGTTTTTTTTTTTCTCTTCACAAAAAACGGTAAAATAATGAATAATAGAGTTGGATTTTGAATCGATTATCGCCTCCAAGTCTAGTTAGTCTATATTAAATATTCAGTATTAAAAATAAAACGCCAAAGGAACTATTCTCGTAATAATAAATTGTTAAAACTCTTTCTCGATCTCGAGAGTATTTGAAACAACAAGATATCAATGTCCTTTCTTGAAAATCGTGTTACCGTTTTAGATATTTGCGAGATTTGTTTTTTTATACCACTTAGGTGGCAGGCAAGCACACGGGTCACCTGATGGAACGTGGTTACCGTACGTAGCCTATGCGCTGCCAAACCTGTAACAATAGAGTTTCTGTGCTGTCAGATTGAGATTAGATCGAGACTGAATTTTGAACAGATATTTATTATAAGATTTAAGTATTACCGTAACGATAGTACAGCCGTTATCATTTGACCCGTCAGGCCCAACCTCTTGTTATCTGTCTCACTCGCTACTATTGTTTTTAGACAGCTCCGTAATTATGTGAGGTACTTGGAGATTCAATTACTTACGGCCGCACTATAGGGCGTCTGACGTCACGGAAGTTAGTCGGTGTAAAGGCTCACGATCTCGTACGCATGCGTAATGGCTTTCTATTATAACATGAAAGCTAACAGAAGCTGTACACTCGTGAGATGTAGTACTGGCTCCAGATTCTGCTATTTGTCAACCAATTTTATACCAGAGATACTGCAAAAATATGCCATTCGATTATAGACTTAACGCTATGCTGTTAAAGTTTAAAAATGTAATGAACTCTTTATTTAATTCTGGACTTTAAGCTTATATTACTTACGTCTAAAATTCAATGGCATTTTTTGTAATGTCAGTGACATGATAATGGTTGAAAATAGGCAGAATCGGGATTTTAGTATTTAGTAAGGAAATATGTGGAGCTAATACTGGGCACACTAACTGAACGAATGAGTCTTTTTGCTTTTGTCGTTCATTCGCGTTCGTTCTTTAGCTATCGTTTGCGCGGCATTACACAATCCTCGAAGGCGAATATTTCAAAGAAAACTATTTTTTTAAAAGGGAGATAGTCGAAAATCTGTTATTATAAGTTTAAAAACGAAATAACAAAAAAATGTTCACATCTCTAAAACAAAAAAAAAACAGACTTAAAATTATATCCTTGTGAGAGAAATAGAACACCCTGTACTTAGTACATAGATTAAGAATGTTATAACATTATTAGTTACTAAGACACCTATAGTGAAAGCTCGTGCATATTTTTGTGATATATTATTAAAAAAAAAAAAATTAAAAAGAAAATCAATAAGATTGTTTAATACAAACTTTAAACTGTTGGTAGTATATATAAATAAGTTTAATTTTATCAACTTAGAGAAGGTTCGCAGGTTTATAAGTGCCCGGTTAACGGCAATAGGCTCGCCACCTATTACATTGGGACCTAAACATAAACTGGTGAAAAGTTGGTGCTATATCACCTCTGCCAACCCCATCGGGGATATAGGCGTGAGTTTATGTTATGTAGAGAAGATCTTTATTGACACCGAGTCGGAATTTTGCTCATTATTGTATTAGATGTCAATTTACTGAACGAAATGACCGGAAACATTCTGAAATCGGACAATCGCATGAAGATTTCATTACCGATCATTTCCGATTCAGATAAAGATTATCCGATTTCCAATTCCGATAGCGATTTTCCGATTTCCGATTCCGATAGAAATGAGAGACAATGATTGTAATTAATCGTATCCTTTCAGAGCCGTTTGTCTCCGCGGAAACCAGCTTTTAAAATTATAACAATCTATTTTTATTTAATGAATATTGAATAACTGTCTTTAGACATGACAATACTTTCTGATGAAATATTGCGGTTGGTTTTTGGCCGGCCCAGTGTATAAAAAATTCCGACAAACAATATTTTTGTCTAAATGTAAAAAAAAAAAAAACAAGCAATAATTAGTAAACATGGAATTAGTCAATGTAAAGAATAATCACAACCAACCACATAAGAGAATTAACTAAATTGTCTTTTCAAGTCAACATACTAAAAAAACCTATAAATCATTTGTCTATAGAAAACATAGAAAAAAAAGAACGGAGCAACGTGAGCTAATTGAAGTAAAAAGAAAATAAGACAACGTTCAGAAAACCTTAGGACAAAGTTATACGTTAAAAAGTTATGACAGTTTATTTTCTGTACTGGCAAGTCTGAATAACAAGCCAGTTATAGGCCTTCGCTTTTTAAATATACATCCTATGGGGTTACTAGATTAAAATTTCATAATCCCTATAGCGTAATTTAATTTATAACATTTAAAAAGTCAAAATTAGAATTCATATATTAGACATTCAATATAGACCTTATTACAAGGGTTTACAGTACAATTTGCTTCGGCAAACTATTTTAATAATATTGTCCCTTAGGTAGACATGCGATGGTTAAATTATCACATTTACTAATAACCTAAACATTAATTTTAAAAGAGTACTTGACGAATGTGTGTAGATTTGTATTCTAGCCAAGAGCCTGCATGAGGGGTTTTATAGAGGCACTCTATAATAGGCCTTATATATATACACATAGAATTTATTTCAGAAATGTCATAGTTTGCAGTGAAATGAACAGATATATTTCAGTTATACGCAAGGAGATTTTCCCTATTTGTGAGATTTATGAAAATATATAGAATACACACGTGTACTTTTCCACAATTTTTTTTTTCTTAACCAGATTGGTTCTACCTCACTGCATTCTTAAAGGCGTGAGGCGAAACCAGTCAGGTTAAGAATTAAAATATTGTGGAAAAGTTTAGTGTTTATTCAATATGTGTGGAACTTAGTTCCACTAAGCGCCATTTATCATCAGATTAAATAGAAATCACTCCTCATATCTGTTTTATATCATTTTTTACAAAGAAAATTCGTGAATAGTAAATCCATTACAAAAAGAAATACGAAGACAATAATAGTTGATTTATATTTCTTAAAAATAGATGTTTAGCGCAACATACACTTGTTCAAAAAGGCCTCATATACAATAGCATAGATAACCTAGGCTCCTGGCTTATCGTGAAAAAACAAAAAAACTTAAAACTATAATTCATAGACAAATAACTAAATTGTGCATATTAATATCGAACTAATATTACCACGAATCATACGTTCAGTACAATTTGATATATCGCTAATATTATCTAGCCTTCGGCTCGCGAAGGGTTGCTCGCTCTCGAACTCGCCACTTGGAAAAATATACTATACACATCTGGGTGCTTTGTACAAGAAGGTCTTACGTATAGAGACACTGTGGGAAGACAAGCTGTGTTGCCAACTTTTTGTTGGGTTTTAGACAATTAAATGACAGCTTCTGATATTATTTTCCATTGTAATATAGGTTCTATTTATATTATACTTCCGAACAGAAACGATTGAACAATTTAATGTGACAATAAAGCAGTGTTATCGGAAAACTTGTAAAAGTTTCGGAAAACGTATAAAATATGTAAACGATTCGGACAACTTGTGTTTCGGACAAAATGTAAAAGTTGCGGACATCATGTAAATGTTCTGGTAACAAACATACTTTGCCGCAGTATTTTATACCCTGACGGCATTCTTAAAGGTATATTAGGCAGTGAGGCCAAACCAGTCAGGTTAAGAAATAAATAATTGTGGCAAATTCTTAGTTTGTATTTGAAGAGTTTAACTTTTTCGACAAACATATTGCAGTGTTTGTAAAATGCAATGTCGCTAATTATAAATATATATAAATACGCATACTCGTGCAATCTTTCGTGAGTGTAACGCTTCATTAGGCGATGTTTCAGTACCCTAGCACGAAAAAATATCGTAATTGTATCGTAAACGTAATGAGAGAGAGAGAAGAGAGAGAGAGAGAGAGAGAGAGAGAAGAAAGAGAGAGAGAGAGAAAGAAGAGAACGGAGCTACCCTGGCCAATCGAAATGCTCCGTTCTCTTCACACACTGGTTCACAGAAGGCAGGCGGCCAATCGCATTCTCTTACTCTTGTTACGTTAGTTTTTCGTGCTAGGGGTACTGATAAGTAAGTACGCGTAAAAGTGTATTCAGTACTTTTGGATCACGAATCTGTACGAAAGTATATGAACATTCTATTACAATGTCAAAGCAATCTAATAATAATACTATATCAAATATATATATCATCTTATTTCATTATATTCCGACAGTCACATAGATATATAGACATTTTATGCCAAAACTATATATATATGTGGGTCGTACCCGCTAGAGGGCGCTAGTGTCTCTATCCGTAAAAGGGGGGGTATGTCCTCTAATGACAGAAAAGAAATTGAAATACTTAACAACTAATCATTGCACAATATACAGACAACATTGCTAATATACAAATATATATAATCAAAAAACATGTTTTATACGCAAATGAGAATATATTATCCTTATGTATTTATCATCGAGAATGTTCTCTAAGATTTAATATACATTTTTAGGGTATGGAATAACACATGGGTTATTTATCCAAGGAATAGTTGCCCTTATATTTCAGTAACGGTATCAAAATCACATTTACATTTTACAAAACAGTTGTAACTACTCTATACAGATTTCAACTGTCAATCTGATGTGCGAAAGAGAGAACGCTGTACAAACCAGAAGTAAGTCGAACTCTCCCACTCCGACGGGAGATACCCGACAGAGTAGAATTTGGACTACCCCATCTCTTCCCATGCGGTGTCGTACAAGGCAACTAAGGGATAGGGTTGTTTAACATCAGACAGATATATACAGCCCAAACTCCGCTTTAGATGAATGGTTCGAGTCAACAATAGTGCCCAAAAAATGGCAATAGGCTCATCCCCTATTACGTGGGACCGAATTTAACTATTGGTGAGAAATATGGGTGTTAATTCACCATACCAAACCCTCCGGGGATGATTATATGTATGTATGTAATTTTTTTCTTTGAGAACACTCTAGATAAAACTTCAGGACTAACAATAAAAGATAAGAAATACAAATATTGTCTTTTATAAAGGAAATATAGATACAAACTAATATATGAGTATTCATAAACAAAGCTAAGTGAGTCAGAACTATACAAACTCAACATTTTACTGAAACGGCTTGCTCAAATAATGGTATCGGTATAAAATCTATGCCCTGTACTTCCTTTGGAGGGAACTTAATGACAAGCCAAATTAATAATGCATTTTATCTTGTATTATAATTCATATAAATCATTGTAAATAAAATAATAATTAAGTATATGATTTAAGATTGACATGGCCATTCACATTACTAGTGTAATTAATACTCGCCGGGATATTTACCATGTTTATTTTTGTTGCTGCTCAACAAAAATAGTAATAAACACTAGTAATAATTAAATATGTCATTTAACACAAACTGAAATACAGTTGTACTTTTTCCGCAGTATTTTTTAATAATACACCTGACCGATTTCGACTTAGTGCATCCTCAAAGGTTTTATAATATAAAGGATTCTAGTGTGAAACCTGCCATGTGGAAGGAACTGTGTCCTAAGATACAGGTTGAGGACCTAGTTCGGGAGACAGAGACTGTATGTATGTACTTTTGAGGATGCCGTAAGGTAAGTCAGGTGTAATAATAAAAAATACTGTGGAAAAATTACAAGTGTATTTCAATATGTGTAATAACAAATTCCACCAAGTGCCATCAATCAACAATATTATAAATAGTATGTCATTTAAATATTAATAAATCATATTCGAAATGAATATTTATAGCAATAACTCCATAATATTCCATTTCTAGGGTTCTCACCGGCAGTACAATAAATTATTATGTAAATTTTTTTTTTATTTGCCATGCAACTTACTCTCTGTATTTGCTGTGTTGTTACTAACACAATATCATGTACAATTGGTAAGCACTGTTTTTTAAATTTATGCGTAAAGTATAGGGCATAGATAATATTTTATAAAGATACCATACGAGCTGTTAAACAAAGCCATACAGAATCATAAAGGACATCCCTATACTAAGTACGTACGTACAATAAAGTATATAGAAAGGCACCCGTGGTTGCGCGCGGGCTAACTGCTCACTGGTTCACTGCTGGGGCCGCAGGTTCGGTTCTTGTAACTTTTAGAGTGACATCTTTAGGCAAATACATCGTGACTGTCTGTTTTAAAACGATTTATAAAATATGTCTACTTCAACGTTTCGAACTTTATACCACCTCCTCTTTGCATTTGCCATGTGTATGAAACAACAGACCGCTGCTCTAGTCACTGCGTCTCCGACTTAAATCACCTCCTCTCTGCAGTTGCCTAACACATGAGATAAGCCTTTCAAATCAAGACCGCCTCCTCTCGGTGTTAGCATCATGTGTAAGCCAGCAGGCGGCCCCCGTCGGCGGCGCCCGCTACCTGGCGCCGCGCCGGCGCGCGCACAGCAGGTACAGCAGCAGCAGCAGCAGCGCCAGGCAGTGGTACAGCAGCACGGCGGCCGCGCTCAGCAGCCGCACCAGCGCCAACGACGAGTGCCCGAGCGCGCGCACAGTGGCGAGCTCGGCGCGCCATCATCCTGTACCACACTTGCCGCTCTCGAACACGCCCTGTGTAGCGACATGTATACGTTAACTGTGAGATAACAACGATACTATCCACGTATTCAATTCAATTCATTCGAATTTCAGATTCTAACATTACAGGTCTTAAAAAGTAGTGAATACAGCATATTCTGCCCCGTAGAGCGTGCAAACTTTAATGTCATTATCTTTACAAGCATAGTGTTTCAAAATTATATTATATTCAAAACCGCGGTAGCCTAGTGGTTTGGGTAATGGACTGCTGAGACGAGGTCTCGGGTTCGATCCCAGGTTTCACCATGGCACACACCAATGACTTTTCGATGCTTTTCGAAGTTATGTGTGTAATTATCGCAGGTTTATAAGTGCCCGCTTAATGGCAATAGGCTCGCCACCTATTACATTGGGACCTAAACATAAACTGGCGAAATGTGAGTGCTAGCACCTCTGCCTACCCCTTCGGGGATATAGGCGTGAGTTTATGTTATGTTATGTTATTAATATATTCGATTTTCTTAACATTTTATTTTCAATGTCAATATTACAGGCATAATGTCAAACGATAAATTAATCAGTTGTAAGTTTTAATGTCAGCAGGTACATAAGCATAATGTCAAATATATATTTATCCGTCTATAATATTGTGGTATTCTTATCGTCAAGGTATTGTTGTACACTGTAATACATTTTGTTTGATAAAAAGTCATGTACTTGTTTTAAATTTTGTCAGTGGCAGTTCTTATAGCGCTCGCGGGAGATGATTATAAATTGAGATTGCCATACAATAAGCATTATAGGTATAGCACACACAGAGAGGAGGTGTTATGATTACCAAAATTAATTAATTCCATGTCGATGTTTTTACGCAGTAAAACTATCTCACACTAAAAGTAACAGGAATGTACTCAAATACAAAGTGTCGCCATCTAGCTTCGAGTAGCATATTTGTACGTATGTAATCATTTAAAGAAAGTATATTGAGTAGGGTAGTCAGAGCTCACTGGAGAGTTTTTGTGCTGTCAGTGGGATGACCAAAAGTTTATCCTTCTTTGTCTTTTATTAGAAACTTCGGCATAGAAACGCTTTATGCTTATAATGTGATTCACAAAAATAAAACCTGAGAACAAGAAAGCTGCACAGGACAAACATCGATAGTAAATACACTAAGGTCACGCCTACTATAATGAGATCAGGGTAAACCTAGAGTCACACTGTAACTTAAGCTACCTCCTCTCTGCGTTACTAACGTATTACCACACCAAAAACTATTCGTGTAGTACCTCACTTCCACATATAAAACAAAACGAGCGTACCTATGTACCTACCTTTCTAAAAAAAGGCGAGAAGCTGACGAGCGCGTCCCTGGTGAGCGGCTTGTCGTAGAAGGGACAGCGGCGGTCGGCCGACGCCACCGTCAGCAGCCGCCGCAGGAACGCCTCCAGGGCGCCGCGGCGGGCCCGCGCCACCGCCTCCGACGACCACAGCTGGCGCGCCGGGAACGGGATCGACGCCACCTGTCGGCGATAGGGTACGTCTGAGAGACTGACTCAAAAGTCATGGAGGTATATGGTCTCCTGAATTTACAAACATTACTACTTACCCTTCGTTTTCACTAAGAAACAAGTAGTTCAATACAAAAATTGGTGAAGACTTCTTACTTACTTATCTTCTTACTTATCTTAATCGAAGTCTTCAACAAGTTTTGTATCCCGCCTGAACCGATTCAATAATCGGTTCAGGCGTGATTCGGCGATTAGACGGGCGTAGGGGAAACATCGCGGGTTAGAATCCTGCTTGATACGATTCAATTTTTTCTATATCTTATCGATTTGAATGGTTAAATAGAATACTTGTTTTATACATGTATTAAGACTGTCTCAGACACTTTTTCGTTCACCAAATATGTCAGTAACAAGTTGTAAACAAATATAAAACACAAGTGCGTTCACACTGAAACCTGTGACGTGTTGCAACTTGTCAAATACATGATTCATAGTTAGGTGAAAATTAAGTTAGTGAGCATTATGTATGTTCTGATGTGGTACCCAGCTTTGAGTCCTGCATGCTTCATTTCTTACAGTGCTTTTTTTGTCGCACAGTGCTTTTCTGTGGTTAGATATCATTTTAAAATAGTTGAAACCAAAGTTATCCTTTTAATGACGACCTCCGTGGCGTAGCGATAGAGCATTCGACTGCTATGCAGGGGGCGCGGGTTCGATTCCCGCTCAGTGCAAATATTTGTATGCATGAATATGTATATTTGCATTGGTCTGGGTGTTTCTATGTATAATATGTATGTATTTACAAAAAAAAAAAGTATCTAAGTATGTTTATCCGCATTCTAGATCCCATAACACAAGCTAGTTAGGCTATGCTTACCATGGGTCTAGATAGCGTTGTGTAGAATGTCGTGGAATATTTATTTATTTAATATTTTGTGTTGGGCACATTTTAATTGCAATTAAACTTACAACTAACCCGACTGCTGTATAAACGATCGAAGCAAGTTTGACAGCAGAAAGTACCCAATAATTTTTCTTTCAATTTATGATTGGCCATAGAGTACAGCCTGCTGTCAAACTTCTATTGATCTCTTAGATAGCAAGTCGGGATTTTTAATTGTTAATATTTTTTAATTGCAATAAAAATTTGCACAACACTCGTATGACGTAGCACGTATGGCTTGGCACGTATGAGGTAACTCATATGACGTAGCACACAGGACGTAGCACGTAGCACATACCTTGGGTCCGTAGAGGCGGCGCATGGTGAGGTACAGCTCGCGGAACCGCCGGTAACGCCTCAGGAGCAACCAGCGCGCATGTTCACCCAGCTCGATACGGACTTCGTACTCGTGGTGTGTGGACGCGCCCGCTCCTCGAGTCACCCACCCCGGGATGCTTACCACCGTACCTGGAGATGAAGAGGTTTTTGTAACAGTGTGGAAGGGTTGTGATATAGACAGAGCTCGTGACACTGGCGGCGTCTGTGGGTGGGAAGGAATAGTTGAGATTTATACTTACTGAAGTCTATAGGGTGTAGTAAGCCGCGACATATCGTTGGGTCCTCTTGCTGAAACCATTAATTGTAACGTAATTAAAATATGTTTCATAATTTACATATATAAAAAGAAAATATTACATTAGACTGGAGTACTGGATGTATTGGATGTATTGGACAGATAATTTAATATCTTGTTGTTATAACCGCTTACATTTATATCAAACAAAAGCGTGGCTTCTTTTTTAATTACTCTAAAAAGATATCAACCGATCGGCCGACTCTACATTTCTCACTTTTACTCTTTATTTAATTGAAATAAGAAAGGAAAAACTAACACACTCCAGATTGAGACCGGATGTATGAATAAAATCATACCTGTGTAAATATGTCTGTTAGTGCGTGCGTTCGTGTGCATGTAAGCAAATATGTTAGTGTATGTGTGTGTGTGAGTCTGTGAGTATGTGTGTGTGTGTGTGTGGGTATGTGTATGTCTGTATGTGTGTTTGTGTGTGTGTCTCTCTCTGTGTGTATATGTGTTTCTGTGTGTGTCTGTGTGTGCGTCTATGTGTGTGTGTGTGTATGTGTGTCTGTGTGTGCGTCTATGAGTGTCTGTGTGTGTGTTTATGTGTGTATGTGTGTGCGTGTGTGTGTGTGTCTGGCTGTGTGTGTGTGTGTGTATGTGTGTCTGGTTGTGTGTGTATGTGTGTGTGTGTCTGTGTGTGCGTGTGTGCGTGTGTGCGAGCGTGTAGGATAGCTGTAGTTGACCGACCGGTATGGAGAGCGGCGCGAGGCGGCGGTCGGCGGAGGCGCGGCGCGAGCGCGGCTCGTCCCAGTCGTGCTGCTCGTCGTTGGACGTGGACACGTTGTCCGAGCCCTCCATCTCCTGCTCTTTTAACCTTACGCACACAATACATATCGTACAAACACACAATATTATAAGAGGACTTTATACATAACTGGTATGCGCCGCGTTCTATTTTTAAAGCATTCCCCATTGACCAACTAAGGGTATTCATAAAAATAAAATATAAAATATATATCATTGCAAAATACCTACAATATCAAATTTTATTTATATTTTCATATCAGAACTTCAATTCAGTGCACTTATTAAAATATTCAAATCGATCAAATACTCTTGCAAACTTGAAAACGATTTATCGAGTATCGAGTACCGAGTCGTATGGTTACATCACTAGTTACGTCACAAAGGCAAATGTCAAATATGGCATTTTATTTTGTGATAGATCCTTTTCTTTTCATTGAATATTCATATGAAAATGGTTGAAAAACAAATCGTAGTTCACTATTTCGTGGTGGTAGCCATCTTGGATTTGAATTAATTTTGTGTACATTTATTTAGAGCTAAAGATGTCTATTATGTTATACCACAGTTGGGTATTAATGACTCTTTATTGATTGATGTTAATTAATAATTACATGCTAATCTCTCATATACTATGATTCTACACCTCTTTGGAGCGGGGAGCTGCAGCAAGTGTCACGTCTATTAATCTTGCAAACTTGTATATATTTGTTATTATGGCAGAGGATGCGATTTCCTAACTTATAACATCATTATTATACAATTCGATTCGATTTTTGCCATAACTGCCATTATCTATCAAACTCTCCACAAATAAAGCAAACTATTTTCTGAAAGAGTAAAATATCATTTTCTCATTGATTATAGACTAGAACCCATACCTGTGCAGTAAAGGGTCTACGACGTGTCCATTCTCGGCAGGCTCCTCGCTCTCCTCCGCGACCTGCATGTCACTCTCGGACAGCGTCAGAGACGGAGTCTCCTGTATGGGCGTCACCATCATCGGCCTCCGCGACTGGTTGTCGAAAAACGAGTACTGGAGTGCCATTTCTAGTCTCACGTACTTCTTTTGAAGTTCTTGAAGCACCTGAAATAAGGTACATTAGTTTATAATACGTTCGGCGAAGTAGAATACAATGATAACAGGTCAAGAGGAGGTGTTGTAAATACAAGGGCTTTGGAGCAAATGCTGTTGAAAGAGGTGTTGTAGTTAGATTTCCCTATGATCTAAGTAAACTGTTACCCCCAAAGTGTCACCACTTTGGGGTTACAGTTCACTTAGATCACCTCCTCTCTGTGTTTGCTTTGTGATCTCTTTCGAAGTGTCGTACAAAATGACAGAAACCGTCTCCACTCCACAAAAATATGCATTTCTTTTTTGTTTAAAATTATAAAGCACCAAAAGACTGAAATGGAGGTGTACATTAATTTGTGAGAGATTAAATAAAAACGATAAAATAAGAAGGTATATTTCTTTTGTAGTTCTCCTACTTTTCTTAATTTAATAAACTATATTCCGTTTGGTTTGTGTTTATCAATTCACCTTTAGTTATATATATATATAACTAAATATAATATATATATATATATATATATATATATATATATATATAAATATAATATATAACTAAAGGTGAATTGATAAACACAATAAATATTATTGGAGAACAATTTTTATGCGGGATACTACCCGCAGTGAAATAATCGAATAATAATTAATTTTAACTATCTTCTAACCACTCGATTTCTTACTCAAGCTAATGTTACTCACCGCGATCTGTCTATTGAGTTCTTCCTTCGAGCAGTCGTTCTCCAAAGACGAGATGACCAGCATCTTCTGCGACGCGATTCGCGAACAGAGCCTCTGCATCGCCCTCAGAGCCTCCACTTCTGTCACTTGGCGGCGACCCGGCTTGCCTTCACCTGGCACAGGGATTATGAGGCTATTAGGCAATAGCAGCTTAATGGTTAAGGAGTCGGTCAATCGAGAGGTCCCAGGCTGTAAAACTGGCCATTGCGCTACTATGTGAACGTATGAAAGTGCGTACACACATAAATACGCACCCGCGCACACACATACACACGCACCCGCACACATACACACAAACACACACACATACACGCACGTACGCACATACGCACACGCACGCAAACACACGCACACACACGCAAACACACGCACACTCATAATCATAAAGGCGCATCCCAACTATTCTCAGTTAATTTCAGTAATGCTCTGCTTACCTGGTAACCTTCTTTTGTACTTGGTTCTTTGATGGCGTTCCTCTGGTGATCTCTCCACTGAACTTGAGGATTGCCCCTCCACTATTCGTGGCTAGAAAGAAAACAGTCAACGTTAATTACATTTTTTGTAATTAAATCCTAATTTCATACGAATGGTGGTACAAATGAGAAGTGCACTAAGTATAGTTTGCAAACATAGAAAATGTGGATCCGAAAATGTTTAATCTCTTCTTCCAAACGACGGATAAACTTTAATTTAACTATTATACCAAAAACAATGAATATATGCGTTGAATAAGTATACCATGAATAACAAAAAAAATATGTTATCATTATTTAGGCTGTTTGATAAAAATGTTATCAAACAGCCTAAATTATGATAGCAATATTTTTTTGGACAGTGGCATTTTTTTTTTTTGGGTTGATTACTCTTGGAAAGAGTTCTCTTTAGCTCGCTCCTAGCCTCTTTACTTGGGCTGTTGTGCATGAGGAGCACTGGCTAGAACAGCCAGCCTAGCTCCACCCAGAAACGCAGAAGCTTATAAAAAAACTTTATAAAAACTTCATAGTCTTCGCGGAGCGACCTCACTGCGCCCAGGATTTGTGATCGTTGAGGGGCTACTACCTTGCATTCCAGTATTATGTGGGCGACCGTTTCCTCTGCAACAAAGCACCTTCTGCAAAGGGGGCTGTCCGTGACCCCGATGGTGTACAGGTGCTTGTTGAGGGGACAGTGGTCCATTATTGTCCCTATAATTGTTCTTAGACTTGTATTGTCTAATTTTAGGAGACGTTTCTTGAGCCGATTGCTGACCGAAGGTATGGCCGCTTTTGATTCTCTGTAGTCGGTGGTTTATATCTATTATTAAAATAGTATAACTACCAACCTACCAAAATGTACACAAAAATATTCTCTAACATCCCAATAATACGACCATTAAAACTTTGTATTCAGTATTTGCGCATACGCACCTTATGATAATCTTCAGTACTAGACATATCGTCGCTATCGTCAGCTGGCACGGGCCCCAATCTGAACTGCAGCGGCGGTGGCGGCGGTTCCTCTTCCTCCGTCCTAGGGGGGGCGGAGCTGTCGGCAGTGGAGGGCGAAGGCGCCGACCACTCCGGGAAGCGCTTGGGCGTGGAGGTGGCGGTGTGGAAGGTCTCCTCCGTGTTTAACGTGGAGTTCGGGGAGGCTAGAGGGTCGAGGCTTAGACTGAGGCTGTAATGGAAAATATAAGATATTTTTTTTTTATAAACTCACACTATACCTCCGAAGGTGCTAGCACCCACATTTCGTCAGTTTATGTTTGGTCCCAATGTAATAGGTGGCGAGCCTATTGCCATTAACCGGGCACTTATAAACCTGCGATAAATACACACACAACTTCGAAAAGCATCGTAAAGTCATTGGTGTGTGCCATGGTAAAACCTAGGATCGAACCCGAGACCTAGTCTCAGCAGTCCATTACCCATACCACTAGGCTACCGCGGTTGAGAGATATTGTTTCACAATAATGAGATATTTTAAAGAAACTATGAATTAGACTACACAGAACTCACTTGTAGCTTTTCACAGTATTTTTTATTTGTTTGAATAATGCTATTAGGTGAAACCGGTCAGGTCTAATAACAAATAAAAATACTGTGGATAAGTACAATTGAGTTCTCAATATTTGTAACAACAAATTCCACAAATTGCCATCAATCAACAGTAAAAAAAATAGACTAAACGCTTACTGCTATAGTTTCTTTATACACACACAAACATCCACGCCTTTAAATCCCCAAAGGGGTAGGCAGAAGAGTATTAACACCTTCTACGATACCCACGAGAAGAGATGGGATGGCTGTATTCTATTCCACCAGGAACCAACACAGTGACTTCTTTATAGACTACTTTTTATCCTAGGTTTGGGATCCTATCCATGGGCATTCAAGAAGGTAGAGCCACAGGAAACACATAGTATAAAATAGGCAGCTTACTTGATCCGCTTGTTCCTGTACTCGTCCCGCTCGTCTGCCGACAGCGGCTCGAGCACATCCTCGCGCGGAGTCCGCAGCACTAACTCCGACTTGCTGCGTTTAACGCCGTCCACAGGAGAAGTGTCACCGTTATCTTCTGACGACAATTGGCTTGTTAACAAAACTTATAGCTATAGCGTTCCCATTTAGCGCCATCTGGCGAAATCAGATTGAACTACTTCAAAGTTATTGATTCTACTTCGCTCGCGCTCTTAAATATTTCGCTGTGATTTTTTATAGATCTATATACAAAGGACCAGGTTGAATATCATGAACTGTGATAGTTGTGATAGATTTTTACAAGAAAAGTATTTCTGTTGCCACTATAATATCAAATCCTGAAATCACTTTTACCTTTTTTTACTTTCTATCTAGTCGACATTATTAATTTTGACATTATTGATTGTTCTGACATTATTTTGACATTGTTAATATTGACGTGACTAAATTTTATATTATTAATTCTCATTATTATTAGTTATTTATTAATCTCTCTAATCAATAAGAATGCCAAAATTGTCATATTGCATGTAAATATTTACGAACCTTATACTAAGAGGTTTTAGTACAGCGCACCTATGCACATATAAATGTATATTGTACCATCCCAATACCTGTATTATGCAAATAAATGATTTGATTTGATTTGATTTGATTTGACATAAAAATAACGTACCTAATGGTACGGAACCATACAAAGCGCGAGTTCGACTCTTCTTTGGCCGGATATTTAATATGTCGTAACACAATGTCCCAAGATAAACACTACAGGATTAGTAGTTCTGAAGTAGTTTGGCTTGATTTAGCTAGATGGCGCTGAGCATATTTAGTAATGACACATGTTACAAAATTTGAAAGCACTCCGACTGATGATAGACATATATTCTACTCAATTCGAGCTGGAAATAGAGTGTATAAAGTTTGCAGTGTCTCACCTCGAACAGCACCTGGGCCTAAATCGGAAGCAAGCGCATGCTTCAGTCCCAACTCCTGTGTGCCAAGGAGAGCTAGCTCCGCCTGTAGCCTTTCAATCTTCACGCGGTGAGAGGCTACAGAGGCCACTCTGCTTTGTAGTTCTTCTTCCAACTCTACTAACTCCTTTTTCTAAAAAAATACAGATTACGTTTAGTTTATTTATGTAGACATATAGTGAGCGGCTCATTATTTGATTGTATTTGTGAGTGCTAGATATAATGACAATCAGATACTGAGAGAGAGATAGAGATAGAGAGAGAGAGAGAGAGAGATGGGGGGGGGGGCATGGATCGGACTCCACGTCCTTACAAGCGAATCTTGATGGTATAAAGAACTATGCATTTCATTAACAACAACAGTGAATCAGACACTTTAATTTATTAACGAAATCTGTTCTTTTTATTCACTAATTGTATTTAAGTACAGCACATTTTTTTATCTAGAACACGCCAACTTGCCTTCACCTCGCCTGATGGTAAGCTAAAGGCAGTCTCAGGAAAGAAAGTCACCATTACAGACACTAAGTAATGTTACAACTAAGTAAACTTACATCGATTAACATAGGAAAAAGCTTGAATAACCTCTGGCAGGATTCGAACCCACGATTTTTCTGACTACTGAGCCACCATACCACGCCTGAAATTATCCGAATCTTTTTTTTTTATACCACTTAGGTGGCAGACAAGCACACGGCCCACCTGATGGAAAGTGGTTACCGTGGCCTATGGACGTTTGCAACACCAGAGGAGTCACAGTCGCGCTGCCAACCCTGTAAGTACAGAGTTTCTGTGCCGTCAGTAGAAGACAAAGCAGGACAAGCCTATAGTCATTCCACTGACAGCACAAATTCTCCAGTGAGCTCTGGCTACCCTACTCACCGCTGGGAACACAACACGAAGTTATTATAGCCGCGGTTTTTTTCTACATTAATCAATTTGAATAGTTGGTATTCTAACATAACATAAACTTACGCCTGTATCCCCGAAGGGGTAGGCAGAAGTGCTATCACCCACATTTCGCCAGTTTATGTTTAGGTCCCAATGTAATAGGTGGCGAGCCTATTGCCATTAACCGGGCACTTATAAACCTGCGATTCGATGAACGACCTCTGCCCTCCATGAGCGCCGGCCTGGGGGTGACAGGTGGAGCCGCCTGTCACCCTGGCAGAAGCAGGCCGCGGCGGTGGCGCACCTGGCGCGCCTCCCCATTTCCGGGGACGAGTTGGGGACTCTGTAGTCCCCACACCCGAGAAGAGGGCCAGATCGTTAGAGATGGCCCTGGGTCGGCCGGGGTGCGAGGGATATGCCTGTCAACCTCACCTTCGGCAACCAAAACGACCCACAGGCGGCGTGCGTTTTAGTCGGTTCCAGTCCGAAATAACCTCCGGCTCCGGTGGGGAGGTATCCGTGGGGATTTTGCGCACGTAAAAAAAAAACCTGCTATAAATACACACATAACTTCGAAAAGCATCGAAAAGTCATTGGTGTATGCCATGGTAAAACCTGGGATCGAACCCGAGACCTCGTCTCAGCAGTCATACCATACCACTAGATACTAAATGCTTTAAAATTTCATTCAACAGTACTTACATGTCTGTCAACCGTCTCCTTGATGCTGGTAGCGACCTTCGGCTCGCACTGGTTCAGTAAGTGCATCAAGCTCTCAGTGCTGGTCTCCGAGACTGGACTATCTGGGCTCGGGGTGGAGCTCTGAAGGTAATTAAAGTTTTATTATCCCTACTGTCGAAACTCACTGGTATGCAATGAACACCGGGTGGTCAACTCATATCAGCGAACCAGTGTTTTAAGTTACAGTTTGTTTATGTTTTCAATCACCTCTATATTAATGTAAAGCTGTGTAGATGTTAATACATGCTTGCATGGACATTTTATATTTTATTATACAATTTAATCTGTATCTTAACATTTTGTAATTTGTAATTTTTCTTGACTTGAAATATTTACTTAATAATTCACTTTTTAATTTTTATCAGTCTCATTGTTCATAAATTTAAGGAATAACTTAGACTAAGATTTCTATATTTTCAATACAATGTAACATTGTTCAGAAAAATAAATAAATAAATAAAAATAAAATACATCTCTGCCTACCTATTTGGGATATACACAGGCGTAAGTTATCTTGGACATTATGACTATATTATTATTATTCTGACTATTATTATTCTATGTTATTATATGTTAATATAATTCTCATAATCTTAGTTCTGATTGTATTCCAATTCTGTTTTGAATACCCAAGCATGCAAATGTAATTTAATGAAAGAAGAATTAAATAGAGCCTAAGCGAATATTTGCATGCCATTGAATGGCAGATGTGCCGAACTGTATCTAATCTTACTTAACACCATGTATGACCACATTTCTGCAAATAAATGAATTTTGAAAGTATATATGTTTATTACATAGACATGTGGTGATTCTGTTACGCCAGGAACTACATGGCGAATCAGTAAACTCGAAAAACCGACACTTAAATTCATTGCGAAATATATTTTCCCGAAGTTTAATGTAAGATTTTTACAAGGTTATATCTCGGCAATCCCCATTAGTGACACGCAACAGGGGCATTAGCATGACCGGGGTGCGAAGGAAATGCTTTATACACTCAATTGCCATCCCAGCATCTGAAGAAACGGCGTATTTTGAAATAAAACTTTTTAACAGGTTCTATCGCGATTAATTTGATAGTTTTATTATTTAGCACGACGTTTCAGCTAAGATGGTAGTCCGGGACAGCGGTGCCCGATGGGCGCCCCCCCATACCCGGGGATGAGAAGGGGACTTCGTGGTCCCCACACCTGAAGAGGGTCGTCTCATAAGAAACGGTCCTGGGCAGGCCGGGGTGCGAGGGATATATCCCAGATACTCTCACCTCCGGTAATCTGCGGCCCACACAGTCGGCGTGCGTTTTTAGTCGGTTCAAGTCCGACATAACCCCAATTTTTTTTTAATGTGCGGATATCCCCGAATATCCGTTGGGATTTTGCGCACATTAAAAAAAAGCTAAGATGGTTGTTACATAGTTTTTGAAGTGGTTTTATTTCAATTCATATATTTAACTTCAAACCGTATCAAACGGCGTATGGCTTTAGTTAGAGTTCGAAATAACCGCCAGGCCATTGCCGTGTCCAGTGTTCTCCTGTCCCGCAGGAATACTAGTGATGAAGTATCCATGAGAATCCTGGTTGACACTCAGCACTTACGCAGAACCCGGATGGGCATCGAAAGTATCCTGCGTATTAATTTAAACTATCATGATGATCACTAAAATTAGTATTAGAGTTAACGGGTTATTTATTATTTTAAGCACTATTTCGGTAAGTGCCCGCTTGAAAGCAATAGGCTTGAAAGCAATAGGCTCGACCCGTATTACGTGGGACCGAAAATCATAGTTAGCGAAATGTAGTGGTACAGCTCTGCCTATCCGTCTCAGGGCCTGATGCATATACGCACGCATGCAACTATTTCTTGCAAATAATACTGAATTAACTTTGTACAAATCATTTGCACAAAATCGTGCAAAATGTCTATAAGATTTGTACGACGTGTGAGCGCCCGGATGAGGCAGAGGAGGCCGTCAAAACAATACGAGGTAAATATTCTGTTCACTCTAATACTAACGTCTAGTTTATGAGTCCTAAATAAGCTAACATGCATTGTTTGTATTTTACTAAAACAAAGAGTTTAAATCATGCAAGCAGTTGGTAATATAAAACCTCAGGTACTAAAGAAATAAAATTACATGTTGAAGGTGGTAATGTCACTGGAATTCAATGACTTTTATTTTTAATATTTAATTGACTTTGTTATATTCAGGAAAAGTCAATTAATTCAAATAAAATTAAAATTAATTTTGTAAAATAAAATATAAACTGTACTGGAGCCCAATTTTAAAAACGAATGGTTTCAAAACTCATGAAAATTTCAAAATATAATTAAAAACAAATTAAATTGAGTGATTGAGATTGACAGATCATAAACGTCATGTCTAGGTCCTCTGTCTACAAAAAGTTAATTCATTCTTATTCTTTGAGATGATGGCCGCGTGGTCCCCGGAAGAGTTGAATTTGGGCCACCCCATTTCTTCCCATGCGGTGTCGTACAAAGCGACTAAGAGATAGGGCTGTTTAACATCAGACAGATATAGACAGTCCAAACTCAGCCTGTCAGATACATGATAAACGGCCATGGCCTCACTCCCTATTACGTGGGACCGAATACAATGATTGGTGAATTGTGGGTGTTAATTCACCTCTGCCTAACCCTTCACTAATAACATAGATCACACACAACACACACTATACTGATAATAAAACCAACAAAATCTATTTTGATTTCAACCTTGCATTTTACTTTTTATTGCATTCGCTTACAAAAACATTTATTACACGGAGTATTTTAAAATTAACACAATGATGTGTCTAGTTAGAATATTAAATGTGGCATTGTGTATAGATATTCTAGGCAACTACCATTGTGTTGAGTGTTAGGGAGTTCGATTTCCGCTGAAGTATTTAAATAAATAAATATTCTACAACATTCTACACAACGCTATCTAGACCCATGGTAAGTATAGTTTAACTAGCTTGTGTTATGGAATCTAGAATGCGGATAAACATACTTAAATACCTTTTTTTTTGTAAATACATACATATTATACATAGAAACACCAATGCAAATACCCATATTCATGCATACAAATATTTGCACTGAGCGGGGATCGAACCCGCGCCTCCTGCGTAGCAGTCACATTCACTACTGCCATGCCACAGAGGTCGTCATGTATTTAATTTTGGGAATTATAATTTTTAACTGAAATCAAATCTAATACATACATACATATAATCACGCTTTTATCCCCGGATTAACTATCCGGGGATAAAAGCAGAGGTGAATTAACACCCACATTTCACCAATCATTGAATTCGGTCCCACGTAATAGGGGGTGAGCCTATTGCCATCTTCTGGGCACTATTGTTGACTCAAGCCTTGTATCTGTGCCTAAGTCTGAGCTGTATATATTTGTCTGATGTTACACAGCCCTATCCCTTAGTCGCCTTGTACGACACCGCATGGGAAGAGATGGGGTGGTTCAAATTCTATATATATCTATTCTATATAATAATATATCGATTGATAATAATTTCCTGATTTTATACTGTTGACATTTTGTATGCACGATTAATCATACTGATGTCAGACAACTATTGTTACTAACAATTTGGGCCTGTTGCCATCAATAAAATATTTAATTTCATTTAATCAAATTTTGTGTGATTTTCTGAAATTTACGAAGTTGTCCAACCTCTTTGAAGCAAGTAAAAATACATTTTTAAAACGTGTGATTTAAAAACTAACGAAATGTTGCAAAATTAAAAAATATAATTCAACAATCAAAATATAAGACACTGAAGAACGAGGTTGGACCTCGTTGAAGCAAGTAAAATTAAGTTTTTAAAACATGTAATTTCCAAACTAAATAAAAGTTGCAAAATTAATAAAATATAATTAAAGAATCAAAATATAAGAGACTCTGAAGTTAATATGGCCATAAATCAAATGTCTATTACTATTCCAGGGGGAAAAATCAACTTGACTGGAAAAAGTTAGTGGTCCCGGGTTCAAATTTTGTCCATTACACCATACCTAATTAATATCTTAACCTTTAGCTTATTAATTTAGCTTTTTAGCTAGAGGTTTTAATTTACTTAGTATTTTTTTGTTAGGTACTAAATAATCTTAAAAACAACGTTAGTATTTATATTACCAACTTTACAAAAAAAAACTCACAGCGCCTTACCTCGTCAAGCCTACAGCCCTTCGCCAGCAGCTCCTTGATACTGTTGTTGATATACTCGTCCAAAGCGGTTCGCTTATCGCCGATGCGCGTGCGCAGTGCCCCCACGTGGTTCGCCTCGTTCTCTGCCTATATCGATAATGCAACCAAAATTTAACGCGAAGCTCTGGATTTTATATATTCAAATTTAGAATATGTGAAAATTGATTTTAAGTGAATTTATATATATATTATTTGTAATAGTGCACCTACTGGGTGTGTTTTTAAATTTAGAATAAGCAAGTCCATACAAAATTAATTTACCTTAAGTCCGTCCATACGCACTTTACAAGAATATGTACGGTAAATTAACTTTGTGTGACTTTATATGAATGATATTTGTAAAGTTGCACCTGCTGACTGTGTTTTTAAATATAGAATATGTACGGTATATTGACTTCCGTGACTTAATAGAAATGTTATTTCTATAGTGCACCTACTGACTGTGTTTTTAAATTTAGAATATGTACGGTATATCGACTTTGGGTGACTTTATTTAAATGATATTTGTAATAGTGCACCTAATGACTGTGTTTTAAATTTAGAATATGAGCGGTATATTAACATCCGTGACTTTATAGAAATGTTATTTTTAATAGTGCACCTACTGACTGTGTTTTAAATTTAGAATATGAGCGGTATATTAACTTCCGTGATTTTATAGAAATGTTATTTTTAATAGTGCACCTACTGGGTGCGCTTTCAAATTTAGAATATGTACGGTAAATTGACTTTATATATAAAGTCAATTTACCGTACATATTCTAAATTTGAAAGCAGCAACACACTCAATAGGTGCACTATTCACCTATTGAGTGTGTTAATTGCCTATGTTTATTTATAGCGTGTACCTTAAAGTTTCAATAAACAAATTCAAATACTTTATTAGTTAGAATATGGTGTAAATAGAATAAGTATGTACACTGTCACTCTACGTCATGATTTTTATACTAATTGAATTCAGTTGACGTTAACCAGTCTATCAATATAGAATATCCTATAGTTGAGTACTACATTAATTATTTGTTAGCTGTATTTTAATATTTGGCAAAAAGAGTACGAAATCTTCTTTCGACATACAATTCGAAATTCAAATAACATTTCTTTAAAAGAAGTCAAAATAGTTTGAATATAAATGTGAGTGGCCAAAAAAAAAAAGTAAAAATTATGAAGTAGGCATTCATATTTACATTTCTTTGAATACATAACTTTTTAAATTTGCATTTAGGAGAGAGTAGTAATTGCTTGTTTTATATAATAACAATCTTTTTTTATAGAATGCCAATGTTTAATTGCTTTTTTATGCTAAAGTGGTAAGGCATTATTCAACCTGTTTAACATTTTTATCTGAATCAGGCTGTAGACAAAACTATTGTATTTAACAAGACCTCCCACGCCTAAGGCTGTAACAGAGCCATTATTCTACTTGACAAGTTCTAATCGCTGTCGTAGTACGAGTAGACGATAGATTTCAATTAGTTGATATTAAAGGTAGGCCTGACGTAAATATAATCTAACTTAAATGTGTCAGCTAACACTAACGCGTGTGATTATGTCACGGTTGGTCAAGATGAATAAGAAACCAGGATCTTAGCGATAACGTCTGAAGCATGACGACAGTTCATGCAATGGGAACTCCCAAAGTAAGGTAGTTCATTGTACGGTGAATTCGCGCAGTTGTTCATAAATTTGGTGATTTATACAGAGTCATTATATATAGTCTGCTTAAATTCAGTTCAAATAATAAATATTTAAATAAATGAGAAATGTTTCATACATATGTACAAAATTATGTGCAAATTGTGCAATTTACATAATCGTTTGCATAATAACAAGATTAGTTAAAAAATCCAGAGCTTCATTAAAATAAAATATAAAATAGCGCCACCTACCCACAGATACATTAAACGGCCACAAAATAAAAAAAGGTTACAACATAATACGTCTGCGCGTGAGTGCGCTAATACTAAAAGTGAGCAATAGTGGGAATTTAAAAAACAATAATTTCATTGTTTGTGTCGAACACTAGATACTACTGATGGTTCTCGATGATAAAATGGTGACAAGTGATTCTTTTGTGAGAACAGAACATGCAATTAAACTTAGACGTAAATATTTTTAAGTTTGTCTAAAGTATGTTTAAGTCTCTTCGTTTTGCTGAAAACGTAACACATAATTTACCTATAGCGCACTTAATTTTTTATAGCATAACATCAATATTATAATTAAGAATTCCGAAGGTATGTTAAAATATGCATATATTATAAAACATAGTAGCCTTTTAATATTTCACATAACATAAACTCACACCTATATCCCCGAAGGGATAGGCACAGGTGCTAGCTCCCACATTTCACCAGTTTATGTTTAGGTCCCAATAGGTGGCGAGCCTATTGCCATCAACCGGGTACTTATAAACCAGCTATAAATACACACATAACTTAGAAAAGTATCGAAAAGTCATTGGTGTGTGACATGGTAAAACCTAGGATCGAATCCGACACCTCGTCTCAGCAGTCCATTACCCATACCACTAGGCTACCGCGGCTTTTTTGATAGTCGTTATGCTTTAGTAGAATTGAGGTCCCTGAGACTCTCTCGTGACTCGCACCTGGTGCTAAGGTTAGCCATGGCGATCCAGCGCGGAAAAGTGTGCTGGACTCCTGTGCACCAGATATGACTCATGTCGGGTAATTTAGTTAACAAATGCTTTGGTTGCCACTTGACATTTTATTATTTGTTTGTGTATTATGACTTGTTAATAAATATTTGATCATTTTATAATTTGTAATTACATTTTTTTAGACCACTTGGTTGGCAGACAAGCACACGGCCCACCTGATGGAAAGTCCGGACTTGTGCAGTACCAAGGGAGTCACACTCGCGCTGCCAACCCTGTAAGCACAAGAGTTTCCGTGCCGTCAGTGTAAAAGACAAAGCAGGACAAGCTTTTGGTCTTCCCACCGACAGCACAAAAACCCTCCAGTGAGCTCTGGCTACCCTACTCACCGCCGGGAACACAAAAAGAGGTCATTATAGCCGTAGTATTCTGACTGTTCAATTAGACGGAAATACTGTCATGTCCTACCTCCTCCACTTGCATAACACACCATCATTTACTATTAAATTGACGGTATAAAAATTGTATATGCCTTGTCAAGTCGATAGCTTCCTGAAGAGAAAACGCTTCGAGAGACAATAGTAGGGGTCAAGTTATTATGGTTTTTAGGACAATGACACTTGATTGCATACAGAGTTGTGACGCAAATCGTAATTAGATCTCAATACGAAAGGTATTCAACCGAAATATAGGAAATGCACTCTTGTGGGTTATACATAAAGTATATGTAGGATTAGGGGGGGCAGCTGTGGTATGTTGACTGGTAAACCTGTCGAAGAACGGACGAGGTTCTAGCACACGCGTTCCTTGGGAGTTGCGGAGGTTAGGCAGCAATCCCTTCCTTATAGTTTTTTTTTATATCACTTAGGTGGCAGACTAGCACACGGCCCACCAGATGGAAAGTGGTAACCGTGGCCTATGGACGTGTGTAACACCAGAGAAGCCACAACCGCGCTGCCGACCCTGTAAGCACAGAGCTTCTGTGCCGTCAGTGTAGAGGACAAAGCAGGACAATCCTTTAGTCATCCCACTGACAGCACAAATTCTCCAGTGAGCTCTGGCTACCCTACTCACCGCTGGGAACACAACATGCCCAATGAAATATTTGGAAGGAGTAGTGGAATTCACATTCTGGACTTCCTGCAAGCTATGGCAGTATACCTTAGCACACATATCTTGGAGCAAATCGCGAGACAAATGAGGCGGTGAGTAGGGTAGTCAGAGCTCACTGGAGAGTTTTTGTGCTGTCAGTGGGAAGACCAAAAGCTTGCCCTTCTTTGTCTTTTCCACTGACGGCACAGAAACTCTTTATGCTTACAGGGTTGAAAGCGCGAGTGTGACTCCATTGGTTTTGCACACGTCCATAGGCCACGGTAACCACTTTCCATCAGGTGGGCCGTGTGCTTGTCTGTCACTTAAGTGGTATATTAAAAAAAGCCCCTGGTGCGCGCGGATTGATTTCTAATAATCTATGGTTCTATTTTTATACCACTTAGGTTGCTGTTGGTGAATTTGGGCTCATCCACGACCTCGGTGGCGTAGCAGTAGAGCATTCGACTGCTATGCAGGGGGCGTGGGTTCGATTCCCGCTCAGTGCAAATATTTGTATGCATGAATATGTATATTTGCCTTGGTCTGGGTGTTCCTATGTATAATATGTATGTATTTACAACAAAAAAAAGTATCTAAGTATGTTTATCCGCATTCTAGATCCCATAACACAAGCTAGTTAAGCTAAGCTTACCATGGGTCTAGATAGCGTTGTGTAGAATGTCGTGGAATATTTATTTATTAATTATTATTAGTAGCACCTTGTGCTATCCTCAATAGTTACACCCACCACCACGTCATTTTCGCGCCCCGCTTAAAGGCCCCCGGACTGTAGGAAGAAGGAAACACGTGAGCTGGTAATCAATTCCAGGCCTTAATGGTGCGACAGAGGAAAGAGTCACCGAACCGCTTGGTTCTTGATCGGATATTTGATCTTGATTTTTATTTAATTTTGGACTTTAACCGTACAGAAATAGAGTCTAGAATTTAATGTCATTATATGCAGTGTCTGTGGTATGAATGTGGTATTGCTTTAGTATAATCAGATGGTTTATACCGCGGTAGCCTAGTGGTATGGGTAATGGACTGCTGAGACGAGGTCTCGGGTTCGATCTCAGGTTTTACCATGGCACACACCAATGACATTTCGATGCTTTTCGAAGTTATGTGTGTATTTATCGCAGGTTTATAAGTGCCCGGTTAATGGCAATAGGCTCGCCACCTATTACATTGGGACCTAAATATAAACTGGCGAAATGTGGGTGCTAGCACCTCTGCCTACCCCTTCGGGGGTATAGGCGTGAGTTTATGTTATGTATGGTTTATAACCTAATATGCACGTTAGAAAACAATAAATAATATACAGACTTTCTTTGTTCTTAGGGTTCCGTATGGTAGGTAAAAACCGTACCTTAATAATAAGACCCCAAGTCTATCATCGTATGGGATTTGACGTTTATGACACACGTCAAATCCCAGCGCCGCGTGGTTTCCGGCAGAGTAGAATTAGAGCCACACCATGTCTTCCCATGCGGTGTCGTACAAGGCGACTAAGGGATAGGGCTGTTTAACATCAGAAAGATATATACAGCCGAGACTCAGCCTCAGATGCATGGCTCGAGTCAACAATAGTGCCCGGAATACGGCAATAGGCTCAACCCCTATTACGTGGGACCAAATATAATTATTGGTGAAATGTGGGTGTTAATTCACCTCTGCCTAACCCTCCGGGGATAAAGGCGTGATTATATGTATGTCAAATCCCATACATTCGTCATTCTATTCTACAATATGCCAACAAATGGCCACTTGTAGAGCGGAGCTGTGTCTCAAGAACCGTTATAGCTAGACAGTTGATAACAGGGTCGGCAGCACGGGTGTGACTCCCCTGATGTTACACACGTTCAGAGGTCACGGTAACCACTTCCCATCAGGTGGGACGTGCTTTTTTTTTTTTTAAATTATACAACTTAGGTGGCAGACAAGCACACGGCCCACCTGATGGGAAGTGGTTACCGTGAAAGTGTTACCATGACCTATGAACGTGTGTAACACCAGTGGAGTCACATTCGTGCTGCCGACCCTGTGAGAACAGAGATTTAATGTGCCTTCAGTGCAGAACACAAAATCAGGACAAGCCTTTAGTCTTCCCACTGACAGCACAAAAATGTTCCCGTGAGCTCTGGCTACCCTACTCACACACAACACGAGGTTATTATAGCCGTGGTATTCTGTAGGGTGGAGGTACTTCCCCAGTCGGACTGCTCAATTCGGACGGGAATACCGTCGTGTCCTACCTCCTTGTAAAAACGTGTGCTTGTCTGCCATTTAAGTTGTATAAAAAATGTATTTTGGAAGAATGAATGGCCACTTGTAATGCGGAGCTGTATCTCATGAACTGAGATAGCTAGACAGTTGATAATAGGGTCAGCAGCACGGTTGTGACTCCCCTGGTGTTACACACGTTCATAGGTCACGGTAACCACTTTCCTTCAGGTGCGCTTGTCTACCACTTAAGATGTATAGATAAAACTGTATTTTTTGTTGCCGCTATATCAACAAATACATTCTAAAAATAATACGGTACAGAACCATTCGTGCATGTTTTCAACTCGCACATAGTTTTTTGTTAATAATTAGTGTTCAAAGATTGCGTGCCATAATTATGTGATTGTCTTAAAGAATCACGCGATGCAGCGACGGGTTTGTTTTTAAACCAGTCTGTAACATTCGATTTCTTAATTTTATTTACTTACGATTTCATTTTGATGAAGAGATTATTGAACCAATGTTGAGTTTACTTAGCACAGTTATATAATAATTATAGAATTATAAATATATTTCGGTTTCTTAACTGTATATGTTGTGTACATGTCGTGACGAGATTGGGATCAATATATATGACAGGAACTATAATTCCCACTAGTATATCATCAAAAATTGTGCTGGCAACTCTAAACCGTACTGTCATGGCCTGAACCAACCAACACAGTATGACTCAGTATGACAGCGATGTCATTTTTAGTTCCGAGTTTGACCGCATGACATTCCGGCGTTGACTCTATAGACAGAATTGACAGATGTCAATATAGTCTAGCCTCCGATACATAGTGAATCACGAGTGTGATTAGTGAGTGTCATTTTAGAATACATTGTGATAGTTGATTCACAACTGAGCGGTGTTTTGGAGTACGGACCTTAGATTCCCTATAAATGATGTATTTTTTTTATATAAGACACGTCAATTAGACTTCGCCTGCTGGTAAGCTGAAGGTAAAGTCTCAGAAAAGAAGGTCACCATTATTATATATACCATGTATTATATATTATTTATATATACCATGTTACAATGGTAACACTCAGTTTGACAACCTCACGCCTCGCTTCAAGGACCCGGGACTGTAGGAAGATGGAAACACGTGAGCTGGTAATGAATTCCAGGTCTTATCGGTGCGACAGAGGAAAGAGTCTCCAAGTGTCCGAGTAGAGTGGTGTACTCACACATCGGGCGTGCGTGTCGCTGAGTGCAGTGAGGCGCGCCCCGCGCTGCGCCAGTTCCCGTTGACGACAACGCAGCGCGCGGCGCCGCTGCGTCCAGCCGCGCTCGAGGGCGCGCCAGTCGCCCGACAGCCGCCGGCACGCAGCCGCGTACTCACGCTCCATGGCCGACCGCTCCTGTACACAATGAGTTATAGATTTAATGGTGGTGGGTTTTTTTTTACCCCCCCCCCCCCCCCTCTTCCATTCCCACCATAGACGTATAATGATTTTTTTTAGGAGGTAAGGACACGGCGGTATTTCCGCCCAATGGGGAAAGTACCTCCGCCCTACAGAATACCGCGGCTATAATAACTTCGTGTTGTGTTCCCAGCGGTGAGTAGAACAGCCAGAGCTCACTGGAGAATTTGTGCTGTCTGTGAGAATACTAAAGGCTTGTCCTGCTTTTTCTTCTACACTGACGGCACAGAAACTCTGCATTTACAGGGTTGGCAGCGCGACTGTGACTCCTCTGGTGTTACAAACGTCCATAAACCACGGTAACCACTTTGGGCCGTGTGCTTGTCTGCTAAGCACACAAAAAAAAATAACGTTGGGACAGCTATAACACACGACGCTAGTGGGTCGTTGTTGCTGGTTGCAGGTGATGATGATAAGCATATCCCTCGTACCCCGCTCGATCCAGGGTTATCTCTCTCAATCTGGCTCTTTGGTGGAAATAATACTGATGAGACTGGATGCGGAAGGCGGAAGATTGAGAGTAATGGCGTAAATTGGTAGAGGGCTATGTCCAGCACTGGACTAGGATAAGCCGATTGATTGAATGATTGATAGTACTGGTTGGTTTCCTATATCTACTCTCCAATTAGAAAGAAAAATATTTTTTGCATAACTGCAGTACATAAAAACGATTAATCTCACATCTCACAACTGAAGATCCAAGACGGTGGATCATATTTTTCGCGTGTAACAAACAACATCAAGAGAATAGAACAACATCGTTAATATATTTACCTTATCTTGTATAAAATATACGTTCAACATCACTCTGTGACACTTCTTCGCTTCATTCACAAATATAACTTACAATCTCTGCCTACCCCTTCGGGGATATATAAAGATGAATATATGTATATAAATTGCCAAAAATAGCTTGAGAATGAGAATTGGGCACCAAACTTTTACCAAACTATTGTAACCATTGTCAAATAAAATCTATGCACACAATTCACAATCGTTATTTATTTTTAAAACATTATAATGGTGACACTCAGCTTGGCGGCCTCATCAGACGCTTTTTCACACTCGCTTAAAGGACCCGGGACTGTAGGTAAAAGGAAACACGTGAGCTTGTAATGAATTTCAGGTCTTGGTGGTGCGGCAAAAAAGAGTCTCCGAACCGCTTGGTTCTTGATCGTATATCCTGTACAGTGTGAGGGTGACATCTAAACCCTGCACGTGTTGTTCTGTGTAGGAAAGGAGATGCACGTGTTCCTGGACGTGTTGTTCTGTGCAGGAAAGGAGAGGGAATGTTTAAAAGAATTTGGATGGTTCCGGGCGAAGGTTCTGTGGCTTAGGCCTTGCCACCGTTGGGCCAAACCATTCCATTACCTACGGCGTAAAACCACCACTAATATAAGCAATTTCGCTTAGCACAACAGAACGGGAACACTGTTATATTACTATCAGTTACTGATATCATTGTAAAAAAACTTTTGAAAGGCGACAGTAGATATATGCGAGAAAAATAAATATCGTATCGTCTGAATACTGTGGAGTACCGTGTCAAAATAACAGCAAGCATTCTTGTTAAGTGGATGACGGTAACTGAGTTATAGTAGTCTAGATATCGCATGGGTTACGTATCAAAATACATATATACGACCTCCGTGGCGTAGCGGTAGAGCATTCGACTGCTATGCAGGGGGTGCGGGTTCGATTCCCGCTCAGTGCAAATATTTGTATGCATGAATATGTATATTTGCATTGGTCTGGGTGTTTCTATGTATAATATGTATGTATTTACAAAAAAAAAAAAAGTATCTAAGTATGTTTATCCGCATTCTAGATTCCATAACACAAGCTAGTTAAGCTATGCTTACCATGGGTCTAGATAGCGTTGTGTAGAATGTCTTAGAATATTTATTATTTATTTATTTATTTATTATACAAGATATCGGGACTTCTCGCGAATTATATCGTCGACAGCCTCTGTGGCGTGGCGGTAGTGAACGCGACTGCTACGCAGGAGGCGCGGGTTCGATCCCCGCTCAATGCAAATATTTGTATGCATGACTATGGGTATTTGCATTGGTCTGGTTGTTTCTATGTATAATATGTATGTATTTACAAAAAAAAAAAAAAGTATTTAAGTATGTTTATCCGCATTCTAGATTCCATAACACAAGCTAGTTAAGCTATGCTTACCATGGGTCTAGATAGCGTTGTGTAGAATGTTGTAGAATATTTATTATTATATCTTGAAACTTACTATTTCTGCCGACGTTTCGGATGCGTTGCAGCACCCTTAGTCACGATTTGACTAGTCTTCGAACGTAAAGAGGTATGCGGGGAACATTTTTTGAGAGCCTACCCACCATTACTTTTATTATGAACTATTTTATTAAGTACTTAACTGTTGTATAATTATGAATTCACAACGCGATAGTTTAAAAATAACATTAGTATGATAATTTATTTTTTGAGCGCCTACCCACCATTACACTTATTATGACCGGTTAGGCTGGCGACACACCACACTCACTATGTCATTTCACCAATTATTAAATTCGGTCCCACGTAATAGTGGGTGAGCCTATTACCGTCTTTCGTGCACTATTGTTGACTCGAGCCTTGCATCTGAGGCTGAATCTGAGCTATATATATCTGTCTGATGTTAAACAGCTGTATCTCTTAGTCACCTTGTACGACACCGTATGGGAAGATATTGGCTGGTCCAAATTCTACTCTGCCGGGAACCGACAGGACACCAATATACAAATTCCCGAAGTTCGATATCCCAAAATTAAAAATCCCGAATGTATGAAACCGAAGTATAATATACCCAAGTTCAAAATTCCGAATATTCGATTTTGATACATTGCTGATGGTAGGCGTTCTGGGTTAATTTTTATAGTTACTTTTTACAATGGGGTAGTTTTAAAATGAGTTCTTCGTTTCTCTTAGTCTACATTAGCTCATAGAAGACCAACAAGGCACGTACCTGGACCAAATTAGGAAAGTTATAGAAAAGGGGCAGGTCAGGAGTACCCTAAACCGACGAGCATGCATGAAGAAGGTAATGAGAGTGAATGAAGCGAGGGTAGTATGTCAGGATCGTAGCAAATGGAGATCCGTGATCTCAGATCATCTCTGCGTGAAACAGGCGTGATTTTATAAATAAATAAATATTCTACAACATTCTACACAACGCTATCTAGACCCATGGTAAGCATAGTTTAAATAGCTTGTGTTATGGAATCTAGAATACGGATAAACATACTTAAATACTTTTTTTTTTGTAAATACATACTTATTTGTTTCATAGAAACACCCAGACCAATACAAATACCCATATTCATGCATACAAATATTTGCACTGAGCGGGGATCGAACCCGCGTCTCCTGCGTAGCAGTTGCGTTCACTATCGCCACACCACAGAGGCTGTCATGTATGTATGTATGTAAATTAACTCATTTGTTACGTCACGTGGAGTCAACTTCACGTCGAACCATATACCGCCGCGGCCCGTCAGGCGTAATCACCTTGCCTGGTCGGAGGAACATCACACCTCGTTCCTCCACAAAAGAGATATAATATCTAAAAGTGTACTAGGAGGTAGGACACGGCGGTATTTCCGCCCGATTGAGCAGTCCGACTGGGGTAGTACCTCCGCCCTACAGAATACCGCGGTTATAATAACTTCGTGTTGTGTTCCCAGCGGTGAGTAGGGTAGCCAGAGCTCACTGGAGAATTTGTGCTGTCAGTGGGAAGACTAAAGGCTTGTCCTGCTTTTTCTTCTGCTGACGGCACAGAAACTCTGTACTTACAGGGTTGGCAGCGCGACTGTGACTCCTCTGGTGTTACAGACGTCCATAGGTCACGGTAACCACTTTCCATCAGGTGGGCCGTGTGCTTGTCTGCCAACTAAGTGGTATAAAAAAAAAAAAAATAGTCAGAATGCGAGGGGTGAATCGCAGTATTCACCCCTCGCATTCAGACTTGGATAGATATTTGTTCTTTTTTTATAAATCGAATTTACGGGATTTCGTACGTTCGTTTTTCGAACAATCGATGCAACGAACATTCGGGATTTTGAATTTCGGCTTTCCGTACATCGGTATTATGAACTTCGGGATTTTGATATGTAACCATCGCGTATGCATTTAATAGTATGAAAGCCGAACAATACATATCTATAATATCTATATAGTATTTTTGTGCGTGAACTTTGTTTACCGGGCGTGTGAATGATAAATTGTCAAACTTGTTTATCAAATGCGTATCTAACATGGCGAGGTATTACAGTGTACCAGATAAAAAGTAGTATCCCATTGTAAAATAATTGTAATTTATTTCTCTTACTGTTTCAAATATTTATTCATTTAGATCAAAAACCAGTTGTAGATGCTAAGACCAAATCCAAATTACATTTACAACTAATTCGCAATCTTGTGATAAATATATTATGTTTTGACTTCCTTTCAGAGGCCTGGTGAGTGAGATCAGATGCGAATGTGTTGAGGCTCAACGAACAGAGTTGGATAGAGAAAGATATGTTGTCAGTAATAGGTGAAATAACATAACATAACATAAACAGCCATAGCTATAGTTGACATAATTTCAAAAGGTGCATTTTGACAGATGCCCTAAGTCGTAGAATGAAACTTGGCACGATTGAAACGAAATATAACATTTTTATAAGCTACTAATAATAGATATTAGTATATTTTTAAAATAATACTAATAATAGCGAAATATTTCAGTTTAAATTACTACAAGTAATTTATTGACATAATTTGCTGGTTTTTTTTTATAAATACACAAAACAAACTCGCGATCATGTCGCGTCAAACAACCCACTCCGCATCGTTCCCGGCGCAAAGGTGCCCACGATGCTGGCCGCGTTGCCCCGCTGAATCGCAATAGCCAACCTTTGCCCCAGGAACGAGTCGGATCGGAAGTCACCGCCTTGGTCGTAGAACAAGTAATTTAAATTTTGACGTAATTCTGTACTTCTGCAAGACTCGTACACTGCTATCTTTTGTTTTATGGTTCCTAATTTTTTAATTTTAGTGTTATGGCTGTATTATCTTTGGTTGTTACATTTTAATCGTATGGAGAATAAGTCTACTTTTGAATGAAATTTTAAAGCATTTAGTATGCTAACTATTCAAATTGATTAAGATATAGGAAAAATTGGATAGATTCAGGCGGGATTAGAACCCGCGATCTTTCCCTTACAGGGGGAACGCTCTGACCACTGAGCCACAGAACCTTCGCCTGAAACCATCCAAATTCTTCTATGCATATATCCGTCTTATGGCGACGGTTGGGAGCTATCTACCGATAATGAATGATGTTACAATCATTTTTAAACATATTTTGATGCTTCCGCTCAAACTATTAAATGAAATTTTAAAGCAATTTTATATATAGTGGTCAGAGCGTTTCCCCTGTAAGGGAAATATCGCGGGTTCGAATCCCGTCTGGACCGTTTCAATTTTTTCTATCTTAATCTATACTAATATTATAAAGCTGCAGAGTTTGTTTGTTTGTTTGAACGCGCTAATCTCTGGAACTACTGGTCCGATTTGAATGATTCTTTCGGTGTTGGGTAGTACATTTATCGAAGAAGGTTTTAGGCTATATATCATCACGCTACTACTTAAGCGGATAATAAATGTTACGAAATCCGGAAATTTTTCATACATATTTTGAAGACTAAAACATACGGGCTCGAAGGAATATGAAGCTTCAAAATATACCCCGGGCGAAGTTGGGGTGGGTCAGTTAGTCGATTATAAAAATTAAACCAGAACGCCTATCATCAGCAACGTATCAAAATCTAATTTTCGAGATTTTGACCTTCGGTATTTCGTACATTCGTGATTTTGAATTTCGGGATATCAAACTTCGGGAATTTGAATGTCAGTATTTTGATACGTATCATTCATTGGTTCCAATAGTAAAAGTGTAAAGCCTATGTTACACAATTTAATAAATACTTAAACAAAATAAGACATGACATAAAGTTCCTAATTGCCATGTCATAAAATCCCAAAAAAGCACCTAAAGTACGCTCCACAAAACAAGTCCCTTGGCTTCGATGTGGCAGTCGTAACATGTATGTTGCCAGTATCGTCTTTCTGTTTTACCAGTTATTTTATTGTTCAGGTATGAATGTATATATATATAATAGTTATTAATTGAACTGCTGAACTCAAGAAGTTAAAGGAGTGAAAACTTCAGTCAAAGAGTATCAAGAGACAGTCTTGGATGATGTCGTGAAACTTCTCCGCAATGCACTTTTTAATGTGATTAGTGCATTTGAGTTCCTCCGCCGCCGTAGCACCTCACGGTATCCTCCAAAAAAAGCATAGACTCTGTAGTCCCCACACATCCGAGGAGAGGGCCAGATCGTGAGAAATGGCCCTGGGTCGGCCGGGGTGCGAGGGATATGCCTGTCAACCTCACCTTCGGCAACCGAAACGATCCACGGGCGGCGTGCGTTTTAGTCGGTTCGAGTCCGACATAACCTCTCCCACTGGCTCCGGTGGGGAGGTATCCGTAGGGATTTTGCGCACGTAAAAAAAAAAAGTGTACATGTCGTGACGAGATTGTGATTAATATATATGCCGGGAACTATAATTCCAACTAGCATCATACAAAATTGTGCTGGCAACTCTAAACCGTACAACCAACAGTAACAGTATGGTCAACCATACTGTTACTATGTATGGCGGCGATGTCATTTTTAGTTCAGTGTATTGCCGCGGGACTTTATTCTGGCGCGAATTCTATTAAATTATTTCAACTATAAAGAGGGCCCTTTCTCTAAACGATAAATTTAGTCCTTCACATCTCACATATGACCGGTAGATGTAAAATAAAGAAGTGAGCGGGTTCTAACCCCTCTCTACCATACCCTCACCCCCGCTAAATGTCACATGTTATCTCATAAGGAAATCTATTACAACACCTACTCTCTGTATTTGCTCCACATTCACAATCCCATAACTCTATACACCATTAAATTTAAAATGATGGCGAAAGAAAATAGTGAATTTTCTGCATTCAGTTATTACCTCATCAAGTTTCTTCTGCGCCTGCAGTATTTCTTCTCGCTCGGCGTGCCACCGTCTCTGTCTCTCTTCCTGCTGCAGTAGGAACTGCTGTCTTTCTCTCTCCAACTCCGCTCGTTGAGCCTCAATACGTTCGCATCTGATCTCACTTTCCAGGTCTCTGAAAAGAATACAAAATATGAGATTTTGATAATAGGATCTCCAATTGGTTTGCGAATCCGGATGTAATTGTCAATGGAGATTGGTCTAAATTAGACATTCCTAAGTGTTGTTTTGTGAGCTTAATGGATAAATATTTCAATACCTGGGCGCTTATATATAGCAGTGGCACTTGCTATGGCATATAGTTCGTTTTGATTACAGTTTAATTTTTTTATTAATTGAATTAAATGAAGATATGAAACGGAGACCAATATTCTTGGATCCTACCACAAAGCAAGTACAGAGAGGAGGCGGTCTAAGCAAGGCGTGCCCTCAGTGTTCGATTTGTACAGCTTTTTTATCCTCAGTGTTTCTGTCACAATTGGGTATTTGACTGACTATTATCAATTTAGTGACTTTTTACTAAACGTCAAAACGGTAAGTTATAAGGAGACTTGTATGAAATAATTTATTGTGACGTCATAATATGTTATAGTCAAATCATTTACTATTATTATTCTTGGTTGGGTGGATGATTAAAAATAAATAAAAATATAAAATAATAACTGACGCCACTTTAACCGCTCTTACACCATTCTGAATTTAATGAACTTAGTTAAATAATTTATTTTAACTTCAGGAAAATACCCAATTACATTCGAAGCTTTAATACAGAGCTCAGGAACTACCTACCACTTCGCACAGCCTTCAGCCGGGCTTCTGGTAGAGCCAAGTTAACAGATACTCACGAGATGGTGGTGTTGAGGTTCTCGGTGCTGGCGGCCAGGTCGGTGGTGGACCAGGACAGCAGCGACAGGCGCGACAGGTTCATGACGGACGCGGAGCCCTCCTGGCGCAGCTTGGCCGCCTCCGCCGGGTCGTTGTAGCGGAACATGTTCGTGCGGCCCAGCAGCAGGATGCAGCCTGGGAGACGGTTTTCGAGTCATTGTATGGTATATTCTAGTAATACGATATTGCCGTCTAATAGTAGTCTACTGGACGTAGCAAAGACAGAGAGGAGGAGGCTTAAGTTACTATATTGCAACACTACCGTGACGTCATCTACCAATTTGTATTGTAGCATAATCAAATACTATAGATTCGTTTGTAGTGAAATCGTAACAATAGTAAGCGTTGCCTTAGTCAGTATCGAAGACGAAAGCTTTCTTAACTCAAATTAAGAATTTAATATATATTTATATATATATTTTATACCACTTAGGTAGCAGACAAAAATTCTCCAGTGTGCTCTGGCTACCCTACTCACCGTTGGGAACACAACACAAAGTTATTATAGCCACGGTATTCTGTAGTGCGGAGGTACTTCCCCAGTCGGACTGCTCAATTGGGCGGAAATACCGCCGTGTCCTACTTCCTAATATACTCTAACCTACGCTATAATATCTTCTACCCGCTAGATGACGATACTCTGTATTTGGGTACGCCCCTGTCACACTGTGTGAGACATCTAGTGTGAGATAGTTCTACTACGTAGTTACAACGACATAGAATGAAGCGAGTCGTTTTACTATTGACCGGTGTAGGAAAAGTTTGTACAACTCTCTCATACTAGCGTCACGCACTCTCTCATAGGAAAAATACAAACACCTCCTCTCTGTGTTTGGCGTGGTGGGTTGTCACAAGTACATTAATGTCCACAACCTCCTCTCTGCGTTTGCCTGTCTGGTGTAAGCCTACCTTGGCTGAGTTTGGCGGGCTTGTCGATGAGCACGGTGTTGAGCCAGCACTGCGCGCCGGCGCAGGGCCGCAGCGTGGCGGTGCCGGCGCGCAGCTCCACGCGGCAGTGCAGCGGCAGCACGCCCGCGCCGCTCAGCACGATGTCGGGCGTGGGCGAGTACTCCTCGCTGCCTATCACCGTTTCGCCTTCCTGCCCAGCACACCTCACATATAGTAACAGGATGCAACGGAGTTGATACTTCAGTATCAAAGTAATTGGGATATTTACCATGTTGTATATATTGTTTTTAGTTTGATTTGAGATTTACATGGTCATTCACATTATTAGTGTAAAACTCGCCGGGATATTTACCATGTTTATTATTTATGTTGAGCAACCGATATTTCGGCGCTGTTACAAGCGCCATGATCACGGTGTACTGAGGAACGCCGAGCATATATAATAAACATGGTAAATATCCCGGTGAGTTTTACACTAGTAACAATTTTTAGTTTACAATATTTCGGCGCTGTTGCAAGTACCATGATCACCGAGGAATTGGAGTATTGATGGTGAACAGAGAAAAAGTTTTTTAGGAGTAAATATATCGATCTACCCTCTTTTGAGTTCCAAATCTTAAAACAATACAACATAGTAAATATCCCGATTACTTTGATACTGATGTGAGTGACCATGATAATTAAAATACCTATATAGTCTAAAGTCTAAAAAAGTCTAAAAATCTGTCTGTAAAGGACTAATGATATGTGTTTAATTAGCGCAGTAATAGTAGACTAGTGTGACCTAAAAAAAGGTTTTGGGTAAAGTTGGCGTCGTTTTGAAATTGAGCAGCTAATAATGAAAACATATAATATTAAAGTACAGTATGGAGTGGTTACTATGGACAAACTTCGCTAAACCATATCGGGACGTAGCTATACAGGTTGGAATTTTTCAACCGTCCTTGAAGGAAAAGTACTCTAAATTTTATTTTTAAACTACTAACAAAAACACTGTGCCGTTAAAAACTGACATAGTGAGTGTGTTGTGTCGCCAACCTAACCATTCATAAGAGAGAGAGAGAAATAGTAATTGTGGGTAGGCGCACAAAAAATGTTTCCCACATACTAAGACGCAAGCTAGTCAAGTCGTGACCACGGGTGCTGCAATGCATCCGAAACGTCGGCAAAATAGTAAGTTTCCGTGATTAAATCGTGAAAGTCCCGGGCTGTTATATAATATTATGACGTAGTCTAAATACTGTAGATGTGAATTCCAATCAAAGGAATCATTCCCTTATTTTTAAAAAGAAACAAAACTGCACTCAACTGGTTCCGAAAATGTAAATCTTCTCTTTCAAAGATTTGTGTGAATTTAATTTACTCGGTTTATAAGATAGATTTGTTTCTTATGATTGACTCTATCGTTTGATGTAATAAAAATAAAGAATATATTTTTTCGGACATTAGTCAGTTCGATTCCTGGGATTAGCAAGCGATTTTACGGAAACTGTGAACAGTGGACTGCGATGGGCTAATTGATGATTCATTTTCTCAGTGATCGCTGACCAATCAAAGCGCACGCGAAGTGCAGCAGAAAAGTTTATTAATCTTATTAAACTCGATATTAGTTAAAAGTTGCAATTTTTATTATTGCTTAAGGGTGACAACTCTGGTGACTAAAGACCCACCATTTCGCTCCCAAAAGATCTGTTGTAATAATAATATACTCACTTTGAGATGATACAGGGTGACCCCAGTAGACAGCAGGTTGTCATCTATGCCCACTAGATGGGGCATATCGGAGTCCAGCACGACGCCGAGCCCACTCTTCCTTAGGCCCAGAGCCTTCTGCTCTTGGAGAATCTGCTGCGTCTCCCGCCATTTTTCTGTCCATTTCTCTGTAAGCACCTTCTCCTGAGCTTCTTTCCGTTGCAGAGTTGCCAGCACACCTGCTTCGGTTTCTATCGGATCCTGATGACAATTTAGAATGTTATTAAAAATAAATGCGCAAATTTGGATGGCTACAGCCATTAGCCACTTTATCACACTAGAACGACTGAACTGCGGAGCAAACACAGAGAGGAGGTGGTTTAAGTAAATGTGCACTGTGACTATTGAGCCTACACCGACGTCATCACATTAAGCGTGGCCAAAGACAGCGTATTCGTCATGTGCACAGCGTTCACCTGTTATTCCAAAGATAATTAATTGCGACTCCTCTCTGTATTTGCTTTATGGACTGAAGGGAACTGGATGAGATGTGTTATATGTTAGGTGCTCAGAAACCGTCCCGGAGGGGAGCAACTCCAATGGGAGATAGCCCAAGGTTAGCCGGGCTGCGACAAAAAAGCCTCATTCCACGTCATACGTCTAAGGAGGTAGGACACGGCTGTATTTCCGCTCAATTGAGCAGTCCGACAGGGGAAGTACTTCGGCCCTACAGAATACCGCGGTTATAATAACCCGGCGGTGAGTAGGGTAGCCAGAGCTCACTGGAGAATTTGTGCTGTCAGTGGGATGACTAAAGGTTTGTACTGCTTTGTCCTCTATACTGACAGCACAGAAATTCTGTGCTTACAGGGTCGGCAGCACGAGTGTGGCTTCTCTAGTGTTACAAACGCCCATAGGCCACAGTGACCACTTTCCATCAGGTGGGCCGCGTGCTTGTCTGCCACCTAAGTGGTATAAAAATTTTCGGCTTTAATCAGTTCGAAGGATTTTCGCACGTAAAAAAGACGTTGACAGGAAGTTGTGCGCCCACTCAATGAGTTCCTAGACGAAGTATCACCCACTATGGAGCTTAAAATTTGCAGTGTCTCATGCGAGTATTCAGACAACAAAATCACCCTTTTGTTGCAAGAAAGAGAAAAAAGTACTATACTCTCTCTCTCTCTCTCTCTCTCACACACACACACTTACCGTGTTGTGCGATATCTGCGCCCGGAGCTTCTCAATCTCCTCGCGCAGCTCCCTGATGAGCTTGACGTTGGGATCCTCGTTGATGGTGGGCTTGTTGATGATGTTCTTGGCTCTGTTCGCGTACCGTAGGGTCGAGAGGGTCTCGCCGTAGTTGCAATCGGCGGGGGATATCTGTGAAAGATCGAAGTAGGAATGTTCTGTTATTATATGAATTATCATTTAATACACAAACAATATACATTAACATATTATCAAAAACCACGAAGGGTTTGTGCGGAGTGCCATGCATTCCGTATATGTATATACACCATTATTTTTCTGTGAGCTAACATTTCGAATCATCGACCTCAATTATTAATTAATCTATTGAAGTGCAGTCTACTGGTCATGACATAAGCCTCTCTCAATATACAATAACTCCCGACCCTCCACTCTCTGCTATTTGAACCCTGTTGTCGCTCGAACAAGTTCGTCTGTGCCGAACAGCGTAAACTAGAGAGAGTATAGATAGACAAACATATGGCGATACAACATGTACTCAGCGCCATCTAGTTACAGCAAGTTAAACTACTTCGATACTACCGATCCTGAATCATGAAAGTGAAGTACACGCGCTGGATAACATAAATACATTTTTACATATAATCACGCCTTTATTTTCGGAGGGTTAGGCCGAGGTTAATTATAATTAACATACATTTCACCAATAATTGTATTGGCCACATAATAGCGGACGAGCCTATTCCCATATTCCGGGCACTATTGTTGACTCAAGCCATGCATCTGAGGCTGAGTCTGGACTGTATATATCTGTCTGATGTTAAACAGCCCTATCCCTTAGCCGCCCTGTACGACACAGCATGGGAAGAGATGGGGTGGTCCAAATTCTACTCTGCCGGAAACCACGCAGCTACAACATCCCATGTATATCCGTCTTCGTATAGTCGCTGTAAGACAGATATACATAGGAAGATTTGGATGGTTTCAGGCGAGGTTCGGTGGCTCAGTGCTTAGGGCATCGCGGTTTCGAATCTCGTCTAACTGATTTTTTTTTTCCTATCCTAATCGATATGAATAGTTAGTATACTAAATACCGCGGCCATAATAACCTCATGTTGTGTTCCCGGAGATAAGTATGGTAGCCAGAGCACATTAGAGAGATTTTGTGGTGTCAAAGTAAGTGGTATAAAAATAATAATAATAATGCCTTATAATTTCATTCAATCCTCTCTTACTGCTACAGGAACATCACACCGTGTTTATTAATTGATTCATTCATACAGATTTACGTAGAGGTAAGTCCTATCTTTCTATCAAAGGTCAAATTTATATTATACATACCTAATATACCTACCCATAGATAATGTAATAACGCAAGATAGACCCCATTTAATATACTATAAAACGATTATGAAATAAATTTGATGTGATTTGATATCTATAGGTGTTCTAACTCACCGCTGCAATCATGATGGTCTTGGAGTTCCCTCCGAGCGAGTCCTTGAGCAGCCACGTCAGCACCGAGTCGCGGTACGGGATGAACACCTTCTTGGCGCCCTTCTGGATGCGAGCTGGGAATGTCACAGAATAGTTGGAAAACCATCAGCGTGTTAGAATATCAAATAACGACGATATTTTTTTTCTTCTAGCTAGAAATCTCATCAATCTAACTAATAAAAAAAAGTGTATTGCTGAGAGGTTTCCCAACATGATCCCAGACTGTCTCTTGATACTCTTTGGCAGAAGTTTTCTCTTCTTTAGCTTATTAAGTTCAGCAGTTCAACTAAGTACTGTAATTTTTAAACTTTCGCGGTGTGAATTCATAATTATACTAGGTATCGGGACTTCTCGCGAATTATTTTTAAACCGTTCGCCTAAGTAGCGAAATACGTGCGAACATCGAAGGACGTCATACCTCTACAAACACCGGGTGTTTAGAAAGTGGATTGCAGCTGCGGTAGTTCCTACATAGGCCAGACCAAGCGAACCATTGCAGAGAGAGTCAGAGAACATATCGCAGCTGTGAAAAACCGTCAGTTCAAACAAATCGGCAGTTGCAGAATATCTTGAGTCGGGTACCAATCACTGGATTGAGCTTCATCAACCCAAAGTCCTCTCCACTGATCGCCACTACTATTCACGGATTGTGCGTGAAACCATTGAAATCAAAAAATATAAAAATTTCAATAGGGAAGATGGATTCAAACCATCCGGAACGTGGAATCCAGTGATTAAGACACTAAAACCGAAAAACACAGTGCCGTTAAAAACTGACATATAGACTACAGGCCCGTGTTGAAAAAATTATGGGTCATTTGAACCACCAGGTGACCTATTTACAACGATATAAGAGCATATAATAATAAGATTTAGCACTATGCCGTCACTTGTAAGCTGTCCAACTGAGTGCAGGTGAGAATTCGAAAGTACAGGTAGAGTGAGTACATTTTGGTCACATATTTTTGTACGGCATTCTTACCACCGATAGATCCATGAAAAATAATGAGAAAACGCGCTGTGCCGTAAAAAAATGGTGCGCCACAAAGTCGGAATTTTTTTTTATTTTCCGACAATTACCAGGGTAAATTTGGTCATTTGACTTTGTACGGCATTTGTGTCATACTATTTCAATACTGCTTCTAATCCATTATTCCGCAACGCCGTACAAAAATCATGCGACAAGGGGAAAAAATCGAGGGTTGCAATCCCCTCTCTTTCCGTGGTCCAGGAGGTGATTTGAAAAAGTACGGCTTTGGTTCCAAAACATTACCTAGCATTGTTATTTTTAAACTTTCGCGGTGTGAATTCATAATTATACTAAGTATCGGGACTTCTCGCGAATTATATTTTGGAACTTACTATTTCTGCCGACGTTTCGGATGCGTTGCAGCACCCGTGGTCACGACTTGACTAGTCTTCGAGCGTCGAGATGTATGCGGGGAACATTTTTTGAGCGCCTACCCACCATTACACTTATTATGAATGGTTAGGCTGGCGACACACCACACTCACTATGTCAGTTTTTAACTATGCCGTTAAAAACTGACATAGTGAGTGTGGTGTGTCGCCAGCCTAACCATTCATAATAAGTGTAATGGTGGGTAGGCGCTCAAAAAATGTTCCCCGCATACATCTCGACGCTCGAAGACTAGTCAAGTCGTGACCACGGGTGCTGCAACGCATCCGAAACGTCGGCAGAAATAGTAAGTTCCAAAATATAATTCGCGAGAAGTCCCGATACTTAGTATAATTATCATTACCTAGCACTCAAAAGTACTATTAAAAATAATGCCGTCAAAAAATGATGTTCATTTGAATGTATATCAATAATTATCTTAATTTCATCGTATCCTTGATTTATAGAGCTGTAAAGTAATTTGATCCTGTACGGGAACTTTTTTTTTGACATGATATTGTAAAATACAATTGTTATATAGTATTGCCGTTCAAAAGAAACCGTTCTGAAAAAAATTATAGAGAAATACAAAAACTGAAATTTTGCAAATTATTGTAAAAATTTAAATATCATAGATTAATGAAATATAGCAGTCTCCTACATTTTATCCCTTGTTTTAAATAGTATTAACATAGATAAATTAGGAAAAAATGATGCCGTACATTTTTATGCAGACCATATCTTCTAGGCTGATGAAAATGACGCTACAATTTTAAGGGTACTTTATGGCCATCTGATACAGTACGGGATTAACATATTTTTGAAGAGAACAATTGATAAAATGATAAAATCACTATGACGTCTAACTGAACTGAAACGGTGTGTATATTATGTCCAAGAATTGAAACTGTCAATCCCAGTATCAACAGTTTTATATACTTTTTGGTTTAATATATACTTCAAACATTATGGATACATACATATAATTGATTTGTTTCATTGTAATGATGTGAATAAATAAAACAATCATTTTTTAGAAATATTCGATATATTTAATGATAATAATAAAAAAATGGTCATTTTTTAGAAAAATTAGATAAATTTAATGATGATAATAAAAAATATGGTTTTTCTTTATATATTATTTTTTATTTTTCTTTATATTTTGGTATAAATCGATAGTATATAAACCCACATTTAACATGGTTTCTAACTAGGAACGTAGAATCACGAAAAGACTATGAAAATCAGTACAATTGAACTATCTAAATGCCGTATAAAAAAAAATTCACCTTCATTTCGTTATATGGATTTTTTATTTTTGATTTTTTTCAGTTTTTTTTCCCTATGGACCAACAAAAATGTACGGCATATGAAAAAATATTATCTATGCATATAATACTTTCAGAATAATTTTTTTCATGTTGTGTCAAATCACCCCCTGGACCACGGAAAGAGAGGGGATTGCAACCCTCAATTTTTTCCCCTTGTCGCATGATTTTTGTACGGCGTTGCGGAATAATGGATTAGAAGCAGTATTGAAATAGTATGACACAGATGCCGTACAAAGTCAAATGACCAAATTTACCCTGGTAATTGTCGGAAAATAAAAAAAAAAAACCGACTTTGTGGCGCACCATTTTTTTACGGCACAGCGCGTTTTCTCATTATTTTTCATGGATCTATCGGTGGTAAGAATGCCGTACAAAAATATGTGACCAAAATGTACTCACTCTACCTGTACTTTCGAATTCTCACCTGCACTCAGTTGGACAGCTTACAAGTGACGGCATAGTGCTAAATCTTATTATTATATGCTCTTATATCGTTGTAAATAGGTCACCTGGTGGTTCAAATGACCCATAATTTTTTCAGCACGGGCCTGTAGTCTAATAGTGAGTGTGGTGTGTCGCCAGCCTTTTTTCTTTATTTTTTTACGTGCGCAAAATCCCCACGGATTCCTCCTCACCGGAACCGGTGGAGGAGGTTATGTCGGACTCGAACCGACTAAAACGCACGCCGCCTGTGGGTCGTTTTGGTTGCCGAAGGTGAGGTTGACAGGCATATCCCTCGCACCCCGGCCGACTCAGGGCCATCTCTCACGATCTGGCCCTCTTCTCGCTAGCCGCCTGCTGCTTCTGCCAGGGTGACAAGCGGCTCCACCTGTCACCCCCAGGCCGGCTGTGTCGCCAGCCTAACCGTTCATAATAAGTGTAATGGTGGGTAGGCGCTCAAAAATGTTCCCCGCATACATCTCGACACTCGAAGACTAGGTGCTGCAACGCATCCGAAACGTCGGCAGAAATAGTAAGTTCCAAGATATAATTCGCGAGAAGTCCCGATACCTAATATATAATTATAAGTACTGTAACATCCATATCCGAAAAATAAAAGATCTGGTAAAACAAAAAGACGATACTGACAACATTATATTAGGTCTTTACCTATGAAATTGCCAAAATTTTCTTACAGATTTGAATTCGTTATTCCTGTAATTTAATAGCTATTTACATTTTTTATATTTTGTTTGAAAGTTGATTACTAGATTTTACAACTGTTAAAACACCTACTAAATTTTGTTTTTATTGGCCGCTTGATAAATTATTTTCAATCTTCTAAAACAGTACTTCCTAAATCTATCCATTTTGGGGAAAAATTTCGTATTACTTTTTTACAGCTGTCACATTTCAAAAATGTAATAAAAGCGTTTGTTAGCTTAATGTTGACTCAATCATACATAAAAAAAAAATTGGATGTGTCATTCCTAAAAAAATGCAAAAATGTTAGTACTGAAAATTGGGTTTCTATCAATTTCTTGAAAAAAAAAATGGCAATTTCATATGTAACGACCAATTATATTGCGACTGCCACGTCTCGGCCAAGTGACTTATTTTATGGCGCCTACTATAAAACTGCAACGATGATGACGTAGCTGTCACTCACCTTCAACAGGTTGGCTGGACTCTGCCAGGGCCGAGATGACGGATCCGAGCGTGACGAGTGACTTGTTGATGTGAGCGCCCTCGACTAGCCGCTGTCCGGTGGCGCCAGTCGCGTCTGCTCGCTCGCTGGGAACAACAATACTTTTATTTATACAGAATGTGAATTTAAAACCATAATTTAATACGGACCGTCTATTTGGCTATAGGCCGCTCGACGGTAAGCTTGGGTGCAATCTAAAAATTATTTCCAAGAGCAAATACAAAGAGGAGGCGACACCTGACGACATCATCATAGTACGCGGGGCCGAAGTGTACTGTCAGTGTTCGTTCTGTGCACAGCTTTCTAAGCCTCAGTATCTCCAAATATAATATTACTCTATGCTAGATGGCAACACTTTGGTTTTCAGTACATCTCTGATACATTTAGTGACATCTAGCGTCTAGCATTTTGCTTTTGACGGAGTTATTTATTGAAAAAGAAAGAAAGAAAGAAAGAAAGAAAAAAAAGAAAAGAAAATATGTTTTATTTAGAAAACACAGCGCACATTTTTAAAGGTGGTACTAACACACAGCGGAATACAACAATACTTAAAAATATAAATAAATATAATGTTTTTTTTTTTTGTTTCCTGACCATAGATATTCGCCTCACTGCCAATCCTGACAGTTTACTGTGGTAAGAGTAAGAGTGGCAAAACGCCGACATAAGCACATTTTTCTTTCAAATAATTTAGGTTAGTCATTATATGTTTATACTTAAAATGTACGCTGTATTCCCAAAAAGGTTTGGATACTCAGCATACACTGCAATGGTTGTGATCCATCACAGTACTGGTTTTCAGATCCAACCTCAAAAGCCGCCTGACGTCGCTAAGCAATATTGCTTAGTCATGAGTCCTAAATTCGCCGATATCCATAGACCACGGTAACCACTTCCCATCAGGTGGGCCATGTGCTCGTCTGCCACCTAAGTGGTATGAAAAAAATCCAACATATTTTAGAAATTATACAAAGTTAGTTGTTACCCCCAGTTCCGCCCGCGTGGAATTTAGGAAAAGAGAGGGAGCTTGTCTGCAACCCAAGTGGTATAAAAATAACAATAAAGTAATGTGGAAAAGTACAAGTGAGTTATCAATATGTGTAACAACAAATTCCACCAAGTGCCATCAATCTACAGTATAAATAGTATAAAAATAACATTTTGAGCACAGTTTTAGGTAGTAAGATATATGTGGTGAGCAATATATACGAACCTGCCGGCCAAGTCGACGAGGTGCACCTTGGAGACGGTCTCGCTGGGCATGTTGTTGTGCCGCAGGTAGCTGGCCTGCACGAAGGTGATGGTGAAGATGGCGTGCGAGCGAGACGACACGTCGTTCATCTGCGTCGACGCCGTCGTGCGCTGCAGGTTGCCGCGGTGCATGCACTCCTGCACACGCCGTACACAAACAACTAGATATGTTGAACTTTGGCGCCAACATGAACAAGGACATGGCGGTATTTCCGCCCAATTGAGCAGTCCGACTGGGGAAGTACCTCCGCCCTACAGAATACCGCGGTTATAATAACCCGGCGTTGAGTAGGGTAGCCAGAACTCACTGGAGAATTTGGGCTGTCAGTGGGATGACTAAAGGTTTGTCCTCTATACTGACAGCACAGAAACTCTGTGCTTACAGGGTCGGCAGCACGAGTGTGGCTTCTCTGCTGTTACACACGTCCATAGGCCACGGTAACCACTTTTCATCAGGTGGGCTGTGCGCTTGTCTGCCACCGAAGTGCCATTGCCATTAACCGGGCACTTATAAACCTGCGATAAATACACACATAACTTTGAAAAGCATCGAAAAGTTATTGATGTGTGCCATGTTAAAACCTGGGATCGAACCCGAGACCTCGTCTCAGCAGTCCATTACCCATACCACTAGGCTACCGCGGTCAAATTGCATTGCGGATTGTATTCACTCTCGCAAAACCAAGATAAGCCAAACGAAGAAGAGCGAACCCTGGGCTACATAGAAAAAGTTTTTTTTTTATACAACTTAGGTTGCAGACAAGCACACGGCCCACCTGATGGAAAGTGGTTACCGTGACCTATGAACGTATGTAACACCAGTGAAGTCACATCCGTGCTGCCAACCCTGTAAGAACAGAGATTTTCTGTTAACCGAAGTTACTAATATACCCTCTAACCCCTCCAGCTAAGCTAAAATGCTTGTGTTAGGAGTGGGTTCACGTCGGTAGTGTAATGGCCGGGATTCGAACCCGGGACCTCTCGATGGTAAGGCCGACTCCTTAACCACTAAGCTACCGACGCTTCAAATTACACTACCGACGCTTTTTTCCAAGGAGCTGTACACGTGAAATTAGACAATGCACCAGAATACGGCCTAGTAGTTAAAGTAAACTAGTTTATATTAGCTATTTGTTAGAGCAATTAATTATAGCATACATGCATAAATATAATCACGCCTTTATCCCCAGAGGATTAGGCAGAGGCGAATTAAAAACCACATTTCAATAATCATTGTATTCACACGTAATAGAGGGCGTTCTTTTATTTGCGTTTTCTGGGCACTATTGTTGACTAGAACCATTTTTTTAAATATTTTTTTCTTTACCACTTGGTTGCCAGATAAGCACACGGCACGGGAAAGTGGTTACCGTGTCCTATGGACGTGTGCAACACCAAGGGAGTCACACTCGCGCTGCCAACCCTGTAAGCACAAGAGTTTCTGTGCCGTCAGTGTAAAAGCCATGCATCTGCGGCGGAGTCTGAGCTGTATATATCAGTCTGATGTTAAACACCCCTATCCCTTAGTCGCCTTGTACGACACCGTATGGATTTTTATGAGTTTTACCCTACCACAAATGAACCTTCTGTTACTTTTTTGTATATGATTTTTTGTCTAAAGTGCGGTACACCATGAAATTAGACAGTGTACCAGAATGCGGTTTAGTAGTTAAAGTAAACTAGTTTATACTCGTATCAGCTATATGTTAGAGCAATTAATTATTACATGCGTTCACAAAAGAACTGACAAACAGATGCGTGAAGTAACAGTAGTCACGCGATTGTGTCCGAACCGCAAATAACTATATTATTATTTAATAGCATTTATACTGAGGCGATGAGTGATTGTAACACATCTCGAGTAATATACTTGATCGTGTTGTCTCTTTTTTCTTTGTATTGATCTACTTGTTATTCTATTTTAGTGATATTTTGATTGAAATTATATTTTATTGATCTCTGTGGCCTCTAACTCTCATACAAAATAATGAACAAAATATTAAATATATTAATCTTCTAGGACTAGATTACTATTGTCAGGATCGTAGCAAATGGAGATCCGTGATCTCTGCCTACCCCTATGGGAAACGGGCGTGATTTTACGTATGTATGTTAATCTTCAAGGAATTATTAAACTATTTTTATATAAACAATATTTTAGTGTTAATCAACTTATGTTGTTGACTGTACATGTTTTTTTTTTATCTAGGACACGCCAATTTGACTTCATTTTGCGGAAGAAAAGTGAGATTTCGGTTATTATCAGCTTACTTTGGTTACAGCACGAGCAGACCAATGCAAATATCCACATTCATGCATACAAATATACACTGAGTGGGAATCGAACCCGCACCTATTGTGTAGCAGCCGCGTTCACTACCGCCACGCCACAAAGAATCAAAGAATCAATTTCATTTATTCAGTTTAGGCACACAAAGAACACATATGAATGTCAAAATTTTACAATTGGGTATGTCAAGAAATAATATAAAAATATTAAATAATGTAAAAATAAACCATTTGAAAATGATTCTTTCGCTGGTTCCGTAGGTTAGTTCTACTGAGAAGATACCAGCAAGAAACTCAGCGAACTATATTAGAACTAGATTATTTTTCTTTTTTAAATTTGTTAGTTTTTATAATCAGCTCGGCGAACCTTGATCCCTATGACACTGACAGTTATTCCCACGACACAACCTTGTAGTAGCGTCACCGTTATATTATAATCGAATTGGCGGTGTCTAAAAATGATATTTATTAATTTTAGGCAGATATATGCAATTACAATAATATCCCGTTGGAATTATAATAATTATTAACACTTACAAGAAATTATCTCAATCAGACTTTACGTTGACGTCCTGCAAAAGTTACTCCGTTTGGAAGATATCGACTAGTGCGGAAAAGTATCGATAAACAAATATCGAAAATGGAAACGAGTGTACAAAATACATCAATAGAGCACCTACGCTCTTAGTGTCAGATTTATAATCATTTAAGTTGTTTGCGACAATAAAATAAAGGAGATTTAACAAATTTATTGTATATACCTACTCAAATAAAACAAAAGCGGTTTATTTATGATTTTTTAATATACATTAATCTGAATCTGACAATGGTGTCACCGATTGCGTCTCAGACTCGGAATCCGAACTGCAGCTGCTTTCTCCTATGTTTATGATAAACGGCTGGTCTACTATATTGTCGTATCGCACGTCTCGATTCCAATCATCTAAGCATAGCTTTTTCGTCTTTTCAACCACTTTCCTCCAATTGTCCGGAGTCACTTGACTACATGCCTCTTGTAGCAACGTAAGCATTTTATTAGCTGTGAATGGTGGAGTGGTGTTAAGCCTGGCTGCACAACCTGAAACAATAATGGTTTAGATTGAAAATGATGCAAAGTCAAAGAGCGAGATCGGGGTAAGTACATTATAAGTACATAATTTTGTACGTTAAAAGTGTGTAATTGATATAAGCACATGGATAAAAATAAAAATGCAATTTGCTAGTGAAATAAAATAGCTTTAAATAGTACTAGCCGACTAGACAGTCACCAGTGACCTAAATAAAAACATGTTAAAATAAATACAAATCAACCCACCTTTGATCTGCGCCCATATCATTTCGATTGCATTATATTGGCAGTGGTAGGGCGGTAGCCGAATCACGGTGTGCCCTTTTGATTTTGCCATCTCATCCAAGAAATATTTCTTCTTTGTTTGCTGTTTATGAAGGTTCAACAATCTAACTAATTCCTTTTTCAGCATTTGAGTATTAGCTGCCACACCATTGTTTTGCAGCCACTCTATTATTTCGCCTTTATTGTTGTTCGCGGTAGGCGCTTTATTAATTTGCACAGAGTGGTATGGGGCGTTGTCCATTAAAATGTAGTGGGGCTCGTTTAAATTGTCTAATAGTTTTGTGAACCATTTCTTGAAATTCTCAAAATTCATCTCTTCGTGATAATCACTTGTTTTCACGGATTTGAAGGCCCACAAGCAGTTAGGTACAAAACCTTTGGCTGTGCCAGCGTGGCAGATAATCAAACGCTGGCCCTTGCCTTCTGGTGCTTTGGTACAGGATTTCTCTGTGTCGTCTGTCCATGTTTTGGAGACTGAGTGATTGGCGTTGAGCCACGTTTCGTCCAGATAAACCACCTTGTCCCAGTTCTCGATGTTTTTTATTTGTCGTAGAAAATCACACCTCATCAATCCAATGTCCTTCCGCTCCATTATCACTTTTCTTTTGTCACACTTCCCATAACGAAATCCACATTTTTTTATAACTTGTCTGAGAGAAGTGAATCCACCTTTAAATAAATCAGCCGATTTCAGCGACGCTAATAATTTTGTGCAAGTCGGCAGTTCACCTCGAAAATAATAGCCGTAAATATGGTTTCGTATCGCTGCCATGTCGAAATCATCGGGGTTAGTTACGGGTCGTGCCCTATTATGTTTTTTCTTCTTTGGAGTTGATAATTTGTTCTCCTCCATCGACGATTCGCCGAACTTCTCCTTTGTAATTCGGGAAACGGTAGCTTTGCCAATTCCCAAAGCATCAGCAACACGGTCGCGTACGTTGTCAAGTGGCAACAAAGGTCCGCCATTTTGTAGTTCGCGAGCAAAATAGTCACGCAAGCGTACAACAAACTCAAAACAACAATAGTAACAAACAAAGGATTCCGTTGACACAAGAAAACACGTGGCGCATACAAGGCGTTAGCACTCGTACTGGCGTAGCGAACTGACAGTACTAGCGTAGTGACAGATCAGATAGTGTTGCTATAACTAAAATTTTAATTCACATTAAAATTATACAGTCCGACCATGTTACCTCTGCATCGGAATATTGGCAACCCCATATACAAATACACGGATACTTGTAAATATAACAAGCATTATAATTATAGTAATGTAGATTATATTTTAAAAACATGTTTATCGATGTGGCTGAATGCAAGTCACGCCTTTGCCTATAAAAAGTTGCGATATATCGACACGACCCGTCACTAGTATGAACTGTCATAGGGATCAAGGTTCGCCGAGCTGATTATAGTTTACAATTTATTTTGTGCGAGCAAGCAAGATACTTGTCAACACAACCATCACGCATAAGCGACACGCACAGAGGCTACCAAATGTTGTAAGTACTCTTCTAAACAGTAGAAATTGTTTGTGATTATTGAATATTAACTGCGCCTCAAGGTTTCAACTAACGCGCTATCACTGTATATTTTCTTCTTCATCCGATCATCAATTCCAGTCTGATATTCTTTTTGTTTTTTTTTTTGTCTGACCACCCACGCCTGGCAGGAAAGCCTGCACCAGAGCCTCACATAATCCGCTGTACCGGCTTGCAGATAACTTTCATTTTAGCCTCAATGATCTTGGTCGGGCTCAATTTACACTCACCATTACCATCTCTACCTTCTACTTAATACATAATAATGGCGGGGCGAGAGCGGCAGCGGGAGCGACGAAGGATCGCAAGACAAGCTGCCCGCGTACGAAGGCAACTCGGGCGTCGGAGGTCGATGAACGACCTCCGCCCCCCATGAGCGCCGGCCTGGGGGTGACAGGTGAAGCCGCCTGTCACCCTGGCAGAAGCAGGCCGCGGCGGTGGTGCGCGTGGCGCGCCTCCCCGTTTCCGGGGACGAGTTGGGGACTCTGTAGTCCCCACACCCGAGAAGAGGGCCAGATCGTGAGAGATGGCCCTGGGTCGGCCGGGGTGCGAGGGATATGCCTGTCAACCTCACCTTCGGCAACCAAAACGACCCACAGGCGGCGTGCGTTTTAGTCGGTTCGAGTCCGACATAACCTCCCCCACCGGCTCCGGTGAGGAGGTATCCGTGGGGATTTTGCGCACGTAAAAAAAAAAAAAAATACATAATAATATAAAGTGTAACAAAATGATCTCTATGTTTAGTTGTGACGCCTCTGGTGTTGCATACGTCCATAGGCCACAGTAACCGCTTCCCGTCAGGTGGGCATTTCAGCCAACTAAGTGGTAATAAAAAAATCTCTCAGAACTTTGTGTGATTAATTGGTATCGGAAAATGTGTAGGTAAAAGTTACAAAAATATTGGCTGAGTCAATTCTCTATGAATAACTTTTTATACTGTTGATTGATGTCACTTGGTGGAATTTATTGTTACACATATTGATAACTCAACCATTGAGGATGCCGTAAGAGATATGTGACGGAAGTAGGACACGGCGGTATTTCCGCCCAATTGAGCAGTACGACTGGGGAACTACCTCCGCCCTACAGAATACCGCGGTTATAATAACTTCGTGTTGTGTTCCCGGCGGTGAGTAGGGTAGCCAGAGCTCACTGGAGAATTTGTGCTGTCAGTGGGATGACCAAAGACTTGTCCTGCTTTGTCCTCTACACTGACGGCACAAAATCTCTGTTCTTACAGGGTCGGCAGCACGGATGTGACTCCACTGGTGTTACACACGCTCATAGGCATGGTAACCACTTTCCATCAGGTGGGCCGTGTGCTTGTCTGCCACCTAAGCTGTATAAAAAAAAATGTGAATCTCTATAAATAAATACGAATATATTTCACAACGTTCCACACAACGCTATCTAGACCCATGGTAAGCATAGCTTAACTAGCTTGTGTTATGGGGTCTAGAATGCGGATAGGTTGCAAGAAATTCAAAAATTGACATCAAAGCCTATGGTACGGTGAAGTACCACATCTATATGTCCAGCACATGGGGTTTTCTTATAAAGGACACGTCAATTAGACTTTAGTTTGCCCGATGGTAAGCTGAAGGCAAAGTCTCAGAAAAGAGGGTCACCATTACTTACACATACCATGTGACAATGGTGACACTCAGCTTGACGGCCTCACCATATGCTTTTTCACGCCCCGCTTAAAGGAAGGCAATGACCGGTGGCTGTTTCGTAAGTAAGTTTCATGAGGCGACGCGCGCGTATTATAACTCAAGAGGCCCCGAATTCCGAATTGCGGGCTCGTTGTAGTGTTAGCATACAAACATGAGCGTTATATTAAACAATAAAGGAAAAATTAACATCGTTTTTTTATTTATTTGTTTGTGTACATTTACCGATACTGTTCAACCCCCGAAAGTCAAGTTCCAAGATTTGTTACACCTTATTTAATCAATCTTTGTCTTTTAGTATTTATTTAAAAACAATAAATAATATTGTTAACCGAAATTGCTTCACTTATATTGCACCTAACCGTTCCAGTTGAGCAATATTAATTACTAGCTGACCCACCCCAGCTTCGCCCGGGGTATGTTTTGAAGCTTCATATCCCTTTGAGCCCGTATGTTTTAGTCTTCAAAATATGTATGAAAAATTGCCGGATTTGTTAACATTTATTATCAATGCTCCGCTCCCTTAAGTAGTAGCGTGATGATTTATAGCCTAAATCCTTCCTCGATAAATGAACTACCCAACACTGAAAGAATCATTCAAATCGGACCAGTAGTTCCAGAGATTAGCGCGTTCAATCAAATAAACAAACAAACAAACTCTGCAGCTTTATAATATTAGTATAGATATCAGGAGTGGTTCTCGGAAGAGTATAATTTAGATCCCATCTCTTTCCATGCGGTGTCGTACAAGGCGACCAAGGGATAGGGCTGTTTAACATCAGACAAATATATACAGCTCAAACTCAGCCTCAAATGCACTGCTTGAGTCAACAATAAGTGCCCGGAAGACGGCAATAGGTCACCCGATATTACGTGGTACCGAATTCAATGATTGGTGAAATGTGGGTGTTAATTTACCTCTGTCTCACCCTCTGGGGATAAAGGCGTGATTATATGTATGTATGTTTAGAAATAGGTTCACATCAACAGTGTAATACTCATTCGAACTCGAGACCTTTCAATTGTAAGAAAAACTTCTAATCACTAAGCTATCCTCGTTTTTATACATAACAAGGAGTAGACAATCACAAACCTGTATATCATCATAATCCGACACCAGGTGCTTTGACAGGTCCTGCACGTACGGGCCCAGCTTGGGATGCTCTCTGACCCTCAGGGAATGGCCTGCATCAGTCGCCAGCAGATCCTTGACACGTTCGTTGTATATCTCTAGGTAGGACACCTCGGTGCGGTAGGAGGCGCCTGACTCTTTGCCGGCGGCCACGCGGGAGAAGAGTTGCCGGCAGATGCGAGGGATTAGGCCTTGATACTCCTGTAATCACAAATATTAATTTATTTTATAGAAACCGTTAAAATAGTTTTTACTCAATGTGATTATTAGGGGAAGACCTAGGCGCACATACCTGGACCAAATCGGGGAAGTTTTAGAAAAGGGGCAGGTCAGGAGTGCTCTAAACCGACGAGCATGCATGAAGAATGTAATGAGAGTGAATAAAGCGAGAGTAGTATGTCAGGATCGTAGCAAGTGGAGATCCGTGATCTCTGCCTACCCCTGTGGGAAACAGGCGTGATTTTATGTATGTATGTATGTATGATTATTAATGTCACAAACTCTTGAAAATTTTGGAATATTTTCCTTAGATACATTAGATTTTCGTTGTTCGAACACAGTTAAACTGACTCTCTTTAAAGCCTCCTGCACTTCTACACGTGCAGCTTATGGATGTGTTACACTCTACGGGCCTATAACGACCTGCGCATTCAGTATAATAACGCATTCAGGATGCTGTTGGGGCTGTCTCGGAGATGCAGTGCATCAGGAATGTTTGCAGAGGCCTGCACAGACGATTTCTATGCTATTATTAGAAAGCATTCGGCCTCTACCTTGGCACGACTCCACCGCAGCTCCAACAGTCTCCTGAGCGTGTTTAAGGACAGGTGGGACTCCCCCTTGTTGCAGCACTGGATGACACTCCACACGTGTCACAGATAGTGGAGTGTTGTTATTTATTTGTATTTATTACTAACATTAGTTCTTAAGTGAAATTGTTACTAACACTATGGATCGATGGTCTGACAATAAATGTATTTAATTTAATGTAATTACATTTACGAAAATGTATTGTGACAACAAAGTTTCAAGAAATAGACATTCTAACCGTATAGGGTTAACTATAAACTTTTCTCGGAGGGAGACTCATAACCTATCGTATCGTATCATAACATAGCATATCATATATCGAAACATATCCTATGATTTCATATCATAATATATCATAGCATATCATATCGTAACATATCCTATCATATCTTATACGAGCACGAAAACTTAGATTATTTTTTTTTTATACCACTTAGTTGGCAGACAAGCACACGGCCCACCTGATGGGAAGCGGTTACCGTGGCCTATGGACGTATGCAACACCAGGGGTGTCACACTCGCGCTGCCGACCATGAAGAAACCTTCTGATAGCCTAAGCGCCTACAATATGGGGTTCTTCAAGAGGGGCTCTTGAAGAACCCCATATTGTAGGCGCTTGGGAAAACAGCAGCAGGGAGGTCATTCCACAGCTTGAGTGTGCGTGGGATGAAGTTTCTTTCATACCGCACAGTGCGTACCGTCTCAAGTCGCAATGTGTGGGGTCGCAAGATTTCGCGATGCAGCTTATATAGTGGCAGAGTAGTTTCGAAGTAGTTCGGTTCGTTGTTATTAGATGGCGCTGGATCAATATCGCAACGCTACATATTATTTCAATTCATTCAGTCATCAATGCATTATCTTAGCCTTGTTTATCTTTAATATGTATTTCTTGCATTATCTTAGCCCGGTTACATTCGTAGCATTTTTCTTTTTGAAGGCATTCTGCTCATATGGTTTGGCTTATACTTTTTTTATGGTTGACTTCCCAACTCCGTAAGAGATGCCAGGGGCTCATACGTCAATTAGCAGTTTTATCAGTTTGCAGGTGAGGTTGGTTTGGGCCCCGAAGATCTTGTAGCGACTCAAAAACAGTTTATTTTACTAGACTACTAAGTTTGGACCAGAGGCTTTCAGCACGATGCCTGAATATCCTTGATATCAGATTACAAACATGTTATCTCTGCCTACCTCACTGAGATAGAATCCAAAGAGTCGTGGCTGTACAATACAAATATAAATGAATGGTTCTTTGTATCTCTGTCCTCTATACATTCCGATGTCATTCATCCGATTGCAATAAAACTTAGGTAAGCTGTTGTGCACACGACCATGAAGGTTCAAGTTAAAAAAGACATTACAACACATTCTGGGTAATAAATATGCACGCTGTTGTCTGCGTCGTTGAAGACACGTGGACTATAGATGACATTTCCCGCGACTCACGGGAACATATTCCCGGTAATAACAGTAATAAATAAATAATTAATCAATCTAATCAATCAATAAGCCACTGCCACTGCTGGACATAGCCCTCTCCCAATGTTGGGAGGCTTTTTTTTTTTTTTTTTTATACCACTTAGTTGGCAGACAAGCACACGGCCCACCTGATGAAAAATAGTTACCGTGGCCTATGGACGTCTGTAACACCAGAGGAGTCACAGTCGTGCTGCCAACCCTGTAAGTACAGAGTTTCTGTGCCGTCAGTAGAAGACAAATCAGCACAAGCCTTTAGTCTTCCCACTGACGGCACAAATTCTCCAGTGAGCTCTGGTTACCCTACTCACCGCTGGGAACACAACACGAAGTTATTATAACCGCGGTATTCTGTAGGGCGGAGGTACTTCCCCAGTCGGACTGCTCAATCGGGCGGATATACCGCCGTGTCCTACCTCCTACAAGAGGCTTTGGTCTACTGCTTCCATGCTGACCAGATGGGCTGGTACAGGGTTTTATTTCGAGTTTTCCTTTTCTCGCAGGGATATCGTCTGTGTATATTGTCGATAGACGCCTCTTACGAAATCCTTCGGATGAGACGGGGGTAGTAATTCTTATATTCTTTCTCCGTCACCACACGCATATACCTTGTTTTATACCACTTGGCAGACAAGCCCACCTAATGGAAAGTGATTATCGTGGCCTATGGACGTGTGTAATACGAAATTAATCAAAACTGCGCTGCCAACCTTGTAAGCAGTGAGTTTCTGTGCGTTCAGTGTAAAAGACAAAGCAGGACAAGCTTTTGGTCTTCCCACTGACAGTACAAAAACTCTTCAGTGAGCTCTCGCTACCATACTCACCGCTGCCGCGCTGGGAACACAACACGAGGTTATTATGGCCGCGGAATTATGTAGGGCGGAGGTACTTCCCCAGTTGGACTACTCAATTGGACGGAAATACCGTCGTATCCTACCTCCTCGAATTCCCTATCTTAATTGTATGGTACACACAAAAAGAGCACATTACACAAAATATATTGTACAGTTTCGCAGTATAATTACATACAATTGGCGACCTAATCGCACCAGGCAATCTCTTCCAGGCAACCATGGGTTGGAGTGACTAAAAGAGAATATAACCACTACCAATGTTTTGAGTTAGATTAGAGAAATGAAGCGGGCAGTTACCTAACATAACATAAAATCACGCCTATAGCATCGAAAAGTCATTGGTGTGTGCAGTGGTAAAACCTGGGATCGTACCCGAGACCTCGTCTCAGCAGTCCATTACCCATACCACTAGGCTACCGCGTTAACTAGTTTCCTAGTAATTATATTTTACAGTAATATATAGACTACCGTTCATATAGAATATAATCCCAACATCATCATCCTCTGGATGTGAAGTTTCCACTTCGAAGTCTGTCCCATCTGAGAGTTACTCATGAGGAGGATCATTTTTATTTTGTGCGGATATCCTCTCATATATCTTGCCTCCACCCGTCTGGAACGGTTATGTCGGACTCGAGCCGACTAGAACTGCACGCCGCTCAAAAACGCTCCATACTAAATGGTACTTGCAAGTGACGTCACGCGCCAGTCGCGTTTAGTGCAAATAGAAAGAAAGAAAAGAAAGAAGAAAGAAAGAAATTTTTTATTTTGCATCTCACAGTGTTATTAAAATACTTATGAACTATATTTACATCTAACCTTAATCTAGTATATCTCACACTGTGTGAACCCAAAATAGGGCCCCATCTCAGCATTAAATGCTACGCACACTGAGAGTATGCGCAGCGCTGGTTTTCAGATGGGGCCGCTAGGCAGCGCTGACGCCACGCTCATTTATTTTAAAAATCCCGCGCAAACATTCCAGCCGCTTCGACGCTGTCATTGGTCACTGCACTGCAGCTTGGCTTGGGTTGCGTAAGACATTATTTATATGTTACAATATTTGATTTACATCACATTGTGATGTAACAATTATAATCAAAAGTTGCAATTACATATCCCCTCATTTGCAACGAGTAAGCCAGTTAGTGCAATGCAACGTATTTGCCCGTAAGTGCCGTGCATAATATGGTACCGATAATATTGTTGGTGACTATGGTGAGTGAATAAAGAAAAAACCGAGAAATGCGTAAATGAGAGTAATCAGGTGTCATCATGCGGTCGCGCAGCCAAAAAAGCGTGAAGTCATCACCGGGACCACGCCATCTCACACGACAGTAGAACAGTGGATCGCCCTCGCCAACCGCCCCTACAGTTTCTAGCGTGCATTCCAAGTGTGAGTTTGTCATTTCTGTTGTTGTTTATTTAATAGATATACTCGATACATATTTCTAAATGACTTTACTGTTTTCAGGGCACGGATTGGCGGTGGCAGGTCGTTCCAGATCCGGCTAGCCGCGAACTTGAAACTACCCCTGTATGCAGTGGTCCGGTGGCCCGGTGTTATCATACGGTAAGCAGACGCCCTCGTCCCATGTTTATTGTAGTCACTCGCCCACGATAACCTATCGTACAGATATCTCGGTCTGTGTTTTTGTACTACCCCAAAGAGCAAGGTGGCCAAATGTAACTCTCTGCGCTCTGCCATCTTCATTATGTTGTCCCTGTTCAGAAAAGGTGTTATATGCGTACGTGGGGGGATCCGGAAACAGAACCGTGCACAGGCATTCTGCACACGTTGGATCAGTCGCTCAGTTCTACCTAGCAGACAGTTCCCGTACACACTGTCAGCATAGTTGAGCCTGGAAAGTATAAGTGACTCACACAGCAACTTTCTAATGTTGACACTTATATAGGGGCGAATCCTGTACAACACTTTCAGCCTGTAGAAACAGTTTCTGACAGCTTGCAGGATGTGTGTCTCGAATCGCAGCTGTTGATCAAAAACCACCCCCAGATTCCGCGCCTCCTCCACCTGTGTTACAAGACAGCCATTGATGTTGATGTTTAATTGGTGTTGAGATGTTTTATCCACTTGTTGTCTTGTTCCCAGGATCATAAATTTAGATTTAGTTGGGTTTAGAGCCAGACAGTTTTTCTGAGACCACTGCGAGATTCTAATTAGGTCTTCATTTATTTTATTTATAGATTCCTGGCAGTCGGATGGTGGAAAAGATATATACATCTGCAGATCATCAGCATAGAGGTGGTACCTGCAGTTGGTGATTGTGCTGGTGATATCTGCACTGTACAGGATGAAGAGCAATGGGCCCAGGATCGAGCCCTGCGGAACGCCCCGAGTGACCTGGCGATGCGGGGAATCCCTCATGTACCCTGTTTTGTTATCCTTCACCTGAACAAACTGATACCTTTCGCTGAGGTAGCTGTTGAACCATTTGACCACCTCCGCACTACATCCATAATATGCAAGTTTTGACAGGAGCAGAGAGACATTAAGACCATCAAATGCACGGGAAAAATCAAGAAGGGTAAGCACTGTGCTCATACCCTGGTCTCGGGCTTGCAGCACATTGTCCACCACATCCATCAGAGCTGTTGCGGTACTGTGACCCCTTCTGAAACCCGACTGCATTAACGGTAGGATGTTTGAATTTTCCACGTAGGCTGTGAGTTGATTGCTGACAACCCTCTCCAGGACCTTAGAAAGGCACGGCAGTAGGCTGATCGGTCGGAGGTCCTTAGGGCCAGTGGGATTTGGTAGTTTAGGAATAGGCCTAACCTTTGCTGTCCTCCAAGAGCTGGGAAAGATTGAAGTAGCAATGGATGTGTTGATAATATGAGTTATCACTGTGATGGTCTGAGGAAGAGTCATTCGTAACATGTCCAATGATATGTCGTCAGCACCCATTGCATTTGACTTGAGATCTCTGATTATCTTTAAAACATCGCCCTCATCCACTGACCTCATGTGAAAGGTGTTATGGCTGAAGCGGTGGAACTCAAAAAAAGTGAGATCTGATAAGCTGACATTCTCGCTGCCTGGTATATTCAGAAAGTGCTGATTTAGGCTATCTGGACTGCTACATAGGTCAGACAGCTCACAATCATTTCTGTTGTTGGCTAGGATGTTGGACTTGAGTTGGCTCCACAATGTCTTTGGGTGTTTTATGTTCCCATTGATATGAGTCGTAAAATATGCCCGCTTCTCATTCTCTATGGCAGCTCTGGTTATGCTTCTGAGGTCATGATACAGTCTGCGATGTGAGTCCTTGTTGGTCACCTTTGCTTTTTCATGGTGTTTGTCTCTGAGACGCATCATGTCCCTCACTGTGCTGGTGATCCACGGGTGGCTCTTATGTTTCACCAAAGTTCTCTTTATCGGAGCATGTAGGTCAAATAATGCAATGATATAGTTATTGAAGGTTTGAACCATGCTGTCTATGTGGTCCAAGCTCATTATAGACTGCCAGTCGATTGCATCTAGGTCCTGTTCAAATTGGTCCAACAATATATCCTGAAGGGGCCTATATGTTATCCATTGGGGTTTAGGCTTCTCCACCTTAAAGTCCATCTCAGCAGATACGATGGCATGCCCACCCAGTTCAGGAATGTGTAACACCGCAACATTAGTTGCCTTAGCATCCGTGCAAAGCAGGTCAATCGCGGTCGCACTGTGGTCAGTAAAATGGGTAGGCACTGTTACATAATTAATCAAGCCAGTACTAATCAGGAAGGAGTTAAATAACTTACATTTGTATTCTGTCTGTTCCAGTTGGTCTATATTGAAATCGCCCAGGAGTACAATTTTGTCGACTTTAGAGAAAGAGGAGATAGAGTTGGTTAGTGCATCAAAAAATGTGTTGACATTGTGATGCGGTGGCCTGTACGCAGTGCCAACGATGATCGACTGACCATTCCTTGTAAGTCTCAGCCACATTTGCTCGACATTGGGAGAAACTGGGTGTGTTATACTGCGGACGTGTATCCCCTGCCGTATGAAGAACCCTACCCCACCTCCCCTGTCCGCTATATTTAAGGGGCGCGGAGTGTGCCGCAGTCTGTAGTTAGGCACTCTTGGTGCGCGGCCCTCTTCGCCCTCTCGTATCCAGGTTTCGTTGATAGCCATGATATCCACAGCCAGGCCACCCATAGCCACAAGAAACTCGTCATGGCGGGTCCCGAGCGACCCCGCATTAAATAACCCGACTTTCAAACGTCTATCCCCCTTGTTATGCATGTTTGAGTTCAATCCCGAAGACTCTATAACATGGGACGCACGTCATTAAAATTGTCACAACAAAAGTACAGCCACATTCACACACCACACAACAGCACCCGACCACACAACAAATCCGCACCAAAAAAGATTTCCAATAGAGAGGGATCATACAGTAATAATACAGAGCACACAGAATAAAAAAATCACAGTTAAGAGAGCAACAAATACAGTGGTACAAGTATGCAACACGGTACAAGTACACAACACAAGCATTAATGTTCACCAAATAATTATTGGCCGTCTTAAATAATTGATTGGCCTCAGATATATTAAATGCTATATTTAATACCATCACACATACAAAATCCTTTCCTGCTGGGGGAATAATATTTAATTTTACCATTAGGATAACAATGTTAATCAGAGGAAGCGGGATGATCGTCGGACCCAAAAACACGCCTCAGGTCCGCTTCGGTCCGAATATAGTGTATTTGTTTACCGTCAGCTTGCCTGGTCAATATTCTACCATGGCTCGTCCACGTGTACTTCCAGTTGTGCCTGCTCGCAGCCTGACGTGCTTGGTAAAACAATATCTTGTTTTGTTTATTTAGCCGCTCATTGACGAAGAAACGGCGCGCAGGCGCGCCCTGCCCGAGGCCAGCGCTGGTGGCGCCGCGCCGCACGCGCGCGCCCTTCAGCAGCTCGTCCCTGAGCGCACGCCGCGCCAGGCGCACCACCAGGCGGCGCGGGCGGCCCGCCTCGCCCGTCTGCCCCTCCTTGGTCAGCGCTCCCCGCCCGGTCGGTGGACCCACCCTTTCCGCGAACACGATGTCCCTCGTCTCCAACTGCACTCCCAGCTTCCTCGCCACCCCTTCGACAAGGTGCAGGGCGTTTTCACCGCTCTCCTCAGGTAGGTTGGTGATCTCGACGTCGGATGCCAGCAGCTCTTGATGTCTATCATTAAGCTCCATCTTGAGCGCGGACACTGTTTTTTCCAGGTCCTCCGCATTCTTTTTGTTGCCTTCGAGCTCGTTGACCCGTTCCTCCAGGCTTTGCATACGTTTCTCGCAAGCCGCTATATTGCTTCGCAGATCTCCAACCTCCCGACGCAGGTCCCTGATTTCCTTCGTCAGTTCGTCCTTCATTTCACGCAGCTCAGCTCTAAAAAGCCTTACTTCCCCAGCAAAATCCAACCCGCAGGTCGCAACCACCCCCGAGTCCAGCAGAACTTTTTGCGATGATCCCGTTCCTGCCGCGACTACATTGGCAGCGCAAGGACTCGCCATTGGGCTTTTATCTTTATGCTGAGCGGTTTTTAGGGCAATACATTTGCATATAAAAGCGCCATCTTTACCTTTCATATACTTTCCACATTGGTTACACTTGGCCATGACCCTAGACGATGCCTACCAGGATCGATAGATGGCGTTTGTTCGATTCTAGTAACCGCTCAATAAGACCAGTGTAGGCCCAGCAACTATTTACCTACTGATGGGATAGATGGCGCTGTACTTAGGAAAGGTTTTAAGACGATATTTGGGGGCTTTTATATGATTTCCAGGTTTTAATTTATAAAGTCTTCACCGCAGCACACCCGACACTTATGTAATATATTTTTTTTTTTATATAGTTTAGTCTTCCACAAAGTGATTCAATTTATTTATGTTAACGGGTAGTTTTAAGGATTTATATTTATTCTATTTTAGGTATAACACTTGTGAAATTAAGTCACTGTATATACTTGTATGTAGATTATTAAATTGCTTATTAAACAACACTAGGTCTATTATTTTAAACACGATCAGCTGATCACAGCCGTTCACCCCGTCACATTCAATGTCACTGCACAGATTTTTCGATGTCCAAAAATTTGGTTTGTTTCCGTTAGACACTGTAGATAACACTAGTGGTGGAAGTTTACGAGGTTCCGTTCATTTATTTGCTCTTCAAGCCGCATATAACTTAATAAATCTATTTTTTATTAAATATTGTAAAATAGCGACACAAACTTAGTATTTACGAGACGGCAGCGCCATCTAGTCTATGTATACTGTGCAAGAAAATATATCTCTCTCTAGAGTATATAGTTCGTAATAAAAGTAATTTAAAATAATATAATATTTTCGCGTTCAGTAAAAATACTGATTGTGCATCTAATTAAGTTCAGAATGATCACCACCCACCCCGAAATGGATAGGTTAGGTTAGAATGTCTTTGTGGTAATTTTTTTTATAATTGGTTGGTTGGTTGGTTGGTTGCTAACTAACTACTTACTTGCAGTAGTTTGTTGGTGCTCAATCAGTATTTTTGATGTGAATTTGGATTATTTTGTCGTACAAAATGTACTCTTTTTGATATACGTTTAAATACCATCCTTTAAAATATAATGAGAATTTAAAAAGTTAAAATTGGGACAGAATTTGATTGTTTTTATTTTGACTTACTTTAGGAATAATGAAAACACATAATTTCAGTTTAGTTAGGCAATATTTATATTATTTTGACGGAGAAAGAATACAAGTATCACCACCCCATCTCATCTGAAGGGAGTCGTAAGAGGCGACTAACGGAAAAATACGCAGACGATATCACTGCGAGAGAAGGAATCCTTGAAATAAAACCCTGTACCATCCCGTTTGGCCAGCGTGGAGTACAGTGGGCCAATGCCTCCCAACATTGGGAGAGGTCTAGTAGAGCAGTATAGCATAGGCAATATTTTATTTTGCAAGGCATATTTTTTCAGAACAAAATAACATATTACCTAAGTAGTATTGAGAATAATTGGACGATCTTGTCAAATAGCCTATTTAACTGTAAACATGGATATCCAGTTGACAGCCGTTGAACCTTCCAACCCTGAGAGGAAAACCTGCGGCAGAACTTCTTTGTTTAGCAGATGAGGTTGGATTGCGTCTCAAGGATGTTTAGAAGGGGCTCTCCACCTCTGAGGATTACTACAGAGTCTTAACTTTTTTTTTTATACCACTTTGGTGGCAGACAAGCACACGGCCCACCTGATGGATGAACCCGTCCTTAGTGGTCTATGCCTGAGTGTAGGTACACTACAGCTTACTACAGCCACAGATAACATGCTACAGCATCATAAACCATAAGTTATTCATATATTTTTTTTATACCACTTAGGTGGCAGACAAGCACACGGCCCACCTGATGGGAAGTGGTTACCGTGGCCTATGGACTCGTGCAACACCAGGGGCGTCACACTCGCGCTGCCGACCCTGAAGAAACCTCCTAATGCCCCTTTTGAAGAAACTCTACTAACACTGACCTCTGTTGATCTTCGAGCGCGGAACCAGTCCCATAGCGATTAGATAATTTCGCTATCTGTCTCAAGTCCAATGTCATTAACAATGCGATACCAAAACGTTGCTATTAACTTGTTACACAGCCTTGATAATATCCAGTTTTCTATATATAAATATTTGCAAAAAATATATCTGAACGTGTTTATTTATTTTGTAGGATCCAGATTAGAAGCTACACTTAGCTTAGTGTACTTTATTCCACAATATTTATTCATTTATGTTTATTTTCTGTCTCTAAAAATCTATAGTCTATATACCGCTGTACACAATGTTTATTTTGTATTTATTTAAAAAGAATAACATAACATAAACTCATGCCTATATCCCCGAAGGAGTATGCAGAGGTGCTAGCACCCACATTTCGCCAGTTTATGTTTAGGTCCCAATGTAATAGGTGGCGTTGCCATTAACCAGGCCCTTATAAACCTGCGATAAATACAGACATAACTTGAAAAGCATTGAAACGTCATTGGTGTGTGCCATGGTAAAACCTGGGATCGAACCCGAGACCTCGTCTCAGCAGTCCATTACCCATACAACTAGGCTACCGCGATTATTCCATAATATTTATTTATATATGTTTATTTTTAGTCTATATAGCGCTGTGCAAAATGTTTCCTAGAATATTAGTATGTATTAATATATTACTAATGCCGCGTGGTTCCCGGCAGAGTAGAATTTGGACCAACCCATCTCTTCCCATGTGGTGTCGTACAAGGCGACTAAAGGATAGGGCAGATATATACAGCCCAGACTCAGCCTCAGATGCATGCCTCGAGTCAACAATAGTGCCCGAAATACGGAAATACGGCTCACCCCCTATGACGTGGGACCGAATACAATTATTGGTGAAATGTGGGTGATAATTCACCTCTGCCTAACCCTCCGGGGATAAAGGCGTGATTATATGTATGTATGTATATATTACTAGCCTTAACCCCGCGGCTATAGGCTAGTAATATATTAATAAATAAAAAAAATAAAAAAAAAAATAGAAAAAGTGGGAGCGTGGGTAGAGGTATGGAATCTCACTAAGATCTCCAGAGCCCAAATCAATCACACCTGCTAGCCAGTCCACCTACTGTCTAGCTGGCCTAAGCTGTCTTCATGCTTGCAGGGGCGGGGCGGATTGTATTCACATAACATAACACAAACTTACGCCTATATCCCCGAAGGGGTAGGCACCCACATTTCCATTGCCATTAACCGGGCACTTATATAACTGCGATAAATACACACTTCGAAAAGCATCGAAAAGTCATTGGTGTGTGTCATGGTAAAACATGGGATCGAACCCGAGACCTCGTCTCAGTAATCCATTACCCATACCACTAGGCTACCGCGGTCAAATTGCATTGCGGATTGTATTCACTCTCGCAAAACCAAGATAAGCCAAATGAACAGATTGAATAAGAGAGTGAACCCTGGGCAACAAAGAAAAAGTATTGGACGTAACCAGGACTAACTCTGTGATGATGATTAGTAGGAGCATTGGTGGTATGAAGATGGTGAGGTGATAACGTCAAGCGAGAATATATTCCACTTACCGAAGATCCCATCATTGTGAAGGTCTTTCCGGATCCGGTCTGTCCGTAGGCAAAGACGCAGGCATTGTACCCCTCGAAGGCGCTGTCTATCACATCCAGTCCCAAGTCTGCAAAGACCTGAAGAACGAGAGATAATTATTTTAGTGTAATGGTAATTTACATCAAGGAGGTAATTGCTAGTTTAATATACAAATAATAGTGGGTTATGGTGTTTGCGGCCTCACCAATACCTTTGAGGACAAGCCAACCTCATCTGTACAATCAGTTAGTACCACTTGCTGATTGGTGGACTAGGTTCAGCAGGCATATGCTGTAAGAACGTTTCGAACGATCTAACATACATACATGAAATCACGTCTGTTTCCCATAGGGGTAGGCAGAGATCACGGATCTCCATTTGCTACGATCCTGATATACTACTCTCGCATCATTCACTCTCATCACATTCTTCATGCATGCTCGTCGGTTTAGAGTACTCCCAACCTACCCCTTTTCTAAAACTTCCCCGATTTGGTCCAGGTATGTGCGCCTAGGTCTTCCCCTTCCGACGGGACCATCCACACTTGACTCGTATGAGTCCATTAAACATGCTCTAAATTTAATAAAAAAGTGGACTACGAGCTTCACGGTCAGTGCCATTTTTTCGTGCTGAAATCCCCTCGGAAACACCCCTTCGTGTGGCGGGGACGGTTATGTCGGAGTTGAACCGCCTAAAACCGCACGCCGACTCGAGTGTTCACATTTCAGATGTAGGGTCCTAAGACAGATCCCTCGCACCTTGGCTGATCCAGGGACATCTCGTGGCCACCTCGCCTGTGGGAATCTAAGAACCACGATGTCCTTGCCCCCATAAAGACTCCCCCTCATCTCTGCCAGCTTCTGCTAGGGTGACAGGCGGTACCTATTCACGGTCAATTCCCCATGATGAAGAAATGATCCAAGGAGGTACTGACCTGTTCCTGCGGCGCATAGTTTTTGTCCTCGTGCGCGAACGACCAGTACGAGTGGTCGAACGTGAAGTCCTTGTACTTCTCTCGGCTGCCGTCATTTTGTTCTTTGCTATTCTGCAAAAGAATAAAGGATTCATTATTACAGTTTATTCATTACTACTTTTTGAAAATGTAGGTTAAGGGAGACAAGCCTTTTTTCCCACTGACAGCACAAACTCTCCAGTGAGCTCTGGCTACCCTACTCACCGCCGTGAACACAATACGAGGTTATTATGGCCGCGGTATTCTGTAGGGTGGAGGTACTTCCCCAGTCGGTCTGCTCAATCGTGTTCTACCTCCTTGAATCGAAACGCTAAACATCGTCAATTTAATTTTGTTATAGTTTTTATACCTAGCGACAGCCGATCTAACGAAACATGCTGTTGTAATGTAACTATCAAATTTAATATTAAGGCGTGCGTTTTAGTCGGTTCGAGTCCGACATATCCTCTCCCACCGGCTTCGGTGGGGGGGTAACCGTGGGGATTTTGCGCACGTAAAAAAATCATTATTTACATATCTTTGTCCGCTTTAGGTCAATTTATCAAGCTAATCGCTATAATCAAATGTATCAGATAAATAGATAAGATATTTTTAACAAGCATTTGTCTGCAGCGTCACTCGTATGTAACATTATCTTCCGTCGTTGTAGCGTAATAAAATATATATGTACGCCAGTTTTAAAGTCTAATCTCTTTGTGTCATGCTAACATTAGCCACAGATATAACACTGATAGAGTAGAAGCTTAGTTGCCACATTAAAAAAAATGAAATAGGGAAAGGAAAATAAACAATTCTACGATAATACTATTTCACTGTTTTTTAAACCACTTATCTGGCAGAGAATCATACGGCATACTTGATGGAAAGTCACAGAAAGACACAGCAATATTCTATCATCGCACCGCTCGCCATAGGCAGGGAATTTATCCCCACACATTGCGACCTGAGACGGCACGCAGTGTGCGGTATGAAAGAAACTTCATCCCACGCACACTCAAGCTGTGAAATGAACACCCTGCTGCGGTTTTCCCATGCGTCTACAATATGGGGTTCATCAAAAGGGGCATTAGGAGGTTTCTTCAGGGTCGGCAGCGTGAGTGTAACGACCCTAGTGTTACACAAATCCATAGGCCACGGTAACCACTTCCCATTAGGTGGGCCGTGTGCTTGTCTGACACCTAAGTGGAATAAAAAAATGTGCAACACCAGAGGAGTCACACTCGTGCTACCGACTCTGTAATAACTGAGAGTTTCTGTGCCGTCAGTGCAGAAGACAAAGCAGGACAAGCATTTGGTCTTCCCACTGAATGACAGCACAAAAACTTGCCAGTGAGCTCTGGTTCCTTACTCACCGCCAACAAATTTCATAAATAAACCTGAGTCACTGAACTGTTTGAAATATTTTAGCGCTTCCATTATGTAATCTGATTTGAGTTGACCCGTGTTTCATGTCTATCTCAATTGCACTTTAGCATGTTAAATAATAATAAAACAATAATAAAAGATAATAATTATATGGTTAGAGAGCTTGGTTGACCCAGATACAAACCAAGTCAAGCATCAGATGCAACCGAGACTAATGCGAAGATCACGATGATAATGGCAACAAATAAAGTAGCAAATGTGTAATATTACTGTTATATCTGCAAAAATAGGGGAAGGATTAAATTAACATTTTACGAGCTTCACATCTCGTTGAATGACAGACCTCCCACATCATAGACAAACAAGCCACAGATAACTTCACTAATATATTCCTTCCACTTCATTCCGGTAAATTCTCTTCCGCAAAGAACGGGGCATCTAGAAATTGTTTTATTTATACCACCTGGTTGGCAGCCAAGCACACAGCCCACCTGATGGAAAGTGGTTACCGTGGCCTATGGATGTGTGCAACACCAAGGGAGTCACACTCGCGCTGCCAACCCTGTAACCACAAGAGTTTCTGTGTGGTGTAAAAGACAAAGCAGGACAAGCTTTTGGTCTTCTCACTGGCAGTACAAAAACTCTCCAGTGAGCTCTGGCTACCCTACCCCATTCAACTGTTCTGAACAATTCCCAGTTGCTCCTGCTGTATCAATTGCTGGCACGTTAAACATCGTAATTACTTCTGCCTCGCCTATATTATATGCTATGTCACCTCAATAAGTACGCATTAGAGTATTTCAATTACAAAAAAAAAGTTGCAAATTCATCAAACCAATAATTTAACATAGCATAAACTCACGCCTATATCCTCGAAGGGGCAGGCAGAGGAGGTAGCACCCACATCTCGCCAGTTTATGTTTAGGTCCCAATGTAATAGGTGGCGAGAAAACTGTAATGGGACCTACCCGGTTATGATACTTATAGCTGTGATCGTCTATTTACCTAATCTTTAAACCCCGACCCAATATCTATCATTCAATACTTTAATAATTCAGACACTATATTTTAAATCTTTATCCTAACTTAGTTTTAAATTTTCGGAATAGTATGATGATACCGGGCATTTATAAACCTGCGATAAATACACACATAACTTCGGAAAGCATCGAAAAGTCATAGGTGACAGTAAAACCTAGGATCGAACCCGAGACCTCGTCTCAGCAGTCCATAACCCATACCACTAGCTTACCGCGGTTGGTTAATTTAGTATAAAAAATAAATAATCATATTCCGTAAATTATCTACTGTATGTACTCTCGGCATCTATTCTACAACATTACTATGCCATTAGCAGACTCGTGACGTCACACATTACTTCACCCATGGTAATCAGTGCGCAGAGTACCGCGAACAAACGCTGTATTGTGTATATACTTAAATATATTAAGGTTAATGATATTTTTCACATCACACCGGATTCGGCAAACCGGATTTGATGTTCTCTAACGTTATGAATAACATTCTCGAATGGAATACTTTGTGGCGAAAGATTTCGAACGTTTCAAAAGGGAAGATGGTAATGATTCTTTTTGGCGAAATTAAGTGTTCAATGCTTTTTTTGATTTTACAATGAACAATGAACAAAAAAATAAAACTGAGTTGTAAAAAAATTAGTAGTGCCGGTAGCTTAATGGTTAAATAGTCGGTCTTATAGTCAAGATATCCCAGGTTCGAAGCCTGACGAATACACAACCAACGTGGATCAAGCTCTAACATAAGCCATATACATTAACTGGAGGGGTTAACAGGAGTAGATATTCCTTTCTTCTTTTATATCACTTAGGTGATTAGGTGGCAGACAAGCACACGGTCCACCTGATGGAGAGTGGTCACTACGACCTATGAACACCAGGGTGTCAAAATCGTGCTGCGGTCCCTGTAGAAATCTTCTTTCTTACTTCGGTTTCAGTACTATAATGGTTCAGAAGATGATGAGAGATACATACATACATATAATCACGCCTTTATCCCCGGCGGGTTAGGCAGAGGTGAAGTAACACCCACATTTCACCAGTCATTGAATTCGGTCCCACGTAATAGGGGGTGAGCCTATGGCCGTCTTCCGGGCACTACTGTTGACTCAAACCATGCATCTGAGGCTGAGTCTGGGCTGTATATATCTGTTTGATGTTAAACAGCCCTATCCCTTAGTCGCCTTGTACGACACCGCATGGGAAGAGATGGGGTGGTCTAAATTCTGCTCTGCCGGTAACCATGCGGCAAATAATGTAACAGACAGGCGTTTAAGATTACAAATACAGTAATATTCTTTATAATAGGCAGTTTATGAAAATAAAAAAATTAAATAAAAAAGGAAAGTGAAGCCAGCGCCGGCGATGTAACATGTAATGACTAATTAAGCAGCTTATCTAATATCCTTAGAGAAATGGCTAGGCTATTTTTTTATACCATATAGGAGGCTGACAAGCAAACGGCCCACCTTTTTTTTATACCACTTAGGTGGCAGACAAGCATACGGCCCACCTGATGGAAAGTGGTTACCGTGGCCTATGGACGTTTGTAACACCAGAGGAGTCATAGTCGCGCTGCCAACCCTGTAAATATAGAGTTTCTGTGCCGTCAGCAGAAGACAAAGCAGGACAAGCCTTTCTTCCCAGTGACAGCACAAATTCTCCAGTGAGCTCTGGCTACCCTACTCACCGCTGGGAACACAACACGAAGTTATTATAGCCGCGGTATTCTGTAGGGCGAAGGTACTTCCCCAGTCGGACTGCTCAATTGGATGGACGTGTGTAACACCAGAGGAGCCACACTCAGTTTTAACTTGTGAATCAAAGAAAGGTAGTAATGACCGGAGGATAAAGATGACAAATGCGGTACCAGTGCTCTATATGACCGCTAGAGGGCGCCACGTTAGGTTCAGATTCAGAGTAACACGTCATATAGCATATAACCAATGGACGATCATGACACTTTTAACGATACCTTCATTCATTCATTCAAATTCACACACACACACACACACACACAAATTCACGCCTCCATCCCCGGAGGGTTAGGCAGAGGGAATTAACACCCACATTTCACCAATTACTGTATTCGGTCCCACGTAATAGGTGGTGAGCCTATTCAATTCAATTCAATTCATTTATTTCTCAACAAACATAATTCGTGTAGAAATTATAATAATTTAACTACATGGCAATCAATAAAAATGTCAAAAATTTCGATAATAATAAATACATGCAAATAAATACATGTATATCGGACACTATAGTTGACTCGAGCCCAGTATCTGAGGCTGAGTCTGGGCTGTATATATCTGTCTGATGTTAAACAGCCCTATCCCTTAGTCGCCTTGTACGACACCGCATGAGAAGAGATGGGGTGGCCCTACTCTACTCTGCCGGGAACCACGCGGCGATGATTCAAATTCATGATACAATTTTTTTCTATCTTAATGGATTTGAATAATTAGCATACTACTTTAAAATTTCATTCAATAGTTTGGGCTAAGTCATCAAAAATTAATGTTTAAAAATGATTGTATCATCATTCATTGGTTCCGATAGTTTGTACGAGTATCGGTATATGGCTCCCACAGTCGTCGTAAGATATATATATATATATGATAATAATAAATACATAATGGTAATGATTATAGATTTAATGTAGATTTAAGAAATTGACAAATGTGCTAAATTTGCACGCCATCACATGGCAGAATATGAGCGAACTACACTATGTTATTATACCACCTCTATACACCATGTTCTAGCAAATAAATGAATTTGATTTGATTTGATTTGAAAGTATGGATGGCTTCAGGCGCGGTTCGGCGGCTTATTGGTCACAGCATTACCCCTGTCTATCATGATTAACACCTCATTTGTCAAGTTCTAATAAGTTATGTTTTTATTGTTTATTTTTTGTTCTAGCAAATAAATGAATTTGATTTGATTTGATTTGAAAGTATGGATGGCTTCAGGCGCGGTTCGGCGGCTTATTGGTCACAGCATTACCCCTGTCTATCATGATTGACACCTCATTTGTCAAGTTCTAATAAGTTATGTTTTTATTGTTTATTTGTTTATATATAGGATAAATTGGCAAACTGTGACACTGTACAATAGTGTAATAATAAACTTCTAACAACAATGTATAACAGAAAATGAAGTTACGTATTTGGCACCCACAGGACAGGCTTGCCTAGTGTAGGGTCAGCGGCAATGAATGTAACCTTTGTGTTTTTTGGCAATAAATTATTATTTATTATTGAGGAGCTATGATGAGGGAACAGATGTACCAACACACATTCATTATAACTGCTTCTGTTAAAATTATAACCTTCCTTTGGCTTTGCCGTAGTCGGGTAGAAAACAGAGCCCGGTCGCTCAATCAGCAGGTGTACCGGCCATTTATTTATTTATTTATTTATTGGTCCACCAACAGTTGTTTACATTGTACATGTTATAAACAAATATTATAAAGGTAGCAATTCCTATGTAACAACCACTTATAAGTAGACACATCACTCAAAAACAACATTTTAACAAAAGAGCTTACATACTATCACAGCAACACAATGTGATTGTCCGAGTTACAAACTCAGTGGTAGTAACTTCTTTTATATTAAAAAAAGAAAACTATAGGTATAAAAATATAAAAAAAATTATTATAAAAAAAAAATTAAGAAACTAAGTTAGTTCTGGCAGCGAGTCATAAATTGACTTCTGTTTGCGATGCGAATCGAAGTGGACATCAACCAGATGGCTACAACAGTACATTATTCTACTCAACCTTGCATAAGGAGAATTTGCACCGAGAACGGTTCGTCTTAAGGGTGGACACAGTGGTGTGACTGGTTTGCGCGGGATCCTCTAGGATCCCGCGCAAACCTCTAGGGTACGCGAAACCTGAAAAGGCCCAGTAGAGGGGAGCTGTCAATTTTGTTGTTGAGACAATTAGAGGCGAATACTGCATCATTAGATTTCAGTCTATTGGAAAGAAGATTAATATTAAAATGTTTAAGCCTACGATCATAGGAGCGGATTCTTTTGGCCACGCCATTAGAAAACGCTAGATGATAGAGAAAACGCTTTTGTACACGTTCCAATTTTAACGATTGTGTCGCATAGTGTGGCCGCCATACCACACTGCAGTATCCAAGAATGCTCCTAATAAGAGTGTTGTATAGTAGGATTTTAGTCGAATTTTTGTGAAAGCTCTTGCATGTTCTTAGAACGAAACCAAGCATTTAAGATCAACAGCATCTGGAAGATGGCCCGTATCTTCTGGACTTCACTTCACCATTTTACCATCTAACGGAGTGTAGTCCATTGACAGCCAGACTACTTTAAAAAAATATACTACAGCCGTTCAACTCATGGGAGCTACGACTTGGGCGACCAGGCGCAGGGCGCGCCGTTGTAGCGGCGGTAAGACCCATCATGGGGGAGTGGCTAAAGAGGCCACAAGGGATGATCACCGAGCACGGGTGCTTCGGAAGGTATCTGCGTCGGATGGAGAAAGAGCCAACGTCCGAGTGCCATCACTGCGACACTGGGAGGGCTCGGGGCCGTACACGCTCACCGAGTGTACGGCGTGGGAGACGCCGAGGCGGGAGCTTGACCCACAGGCGGCGTGCGTTTTAGTCGGTTCGAGTCCGACATAACCTCCTCCACCCCCCCATCCCTAGCAACCCGGCCGACTCAGGGCCATCTCTTACGATCTGGCCCTCTTCTCGGGTGTGTGGGGGCTGCAGAGTCCCCAACTCGTCCCCGGAAAAAGGGGAGGCGCGACAGGTGCGCCGCCGCCGCGGAATGTGTTATGGGATCTAGGATAACATCAAGTATAGAAGACAAAGCAGGACAAGCCTTTGGTTTTCCCACAGACAGCACAAAAACTCTCCAATTACCTCTAGTTTAGCATCCTAGCGATAACTATATGAATATCATCTTATATGTACAACATATTTAGAACGTCCGCAGTAGCCTAGTGGTATGTGTAATGGACTGCTGAGACGAGGTCTCGGGTTCGATCCCAGGTTTTACCATGGCACACACCAATGACTTTTCGAAGTTATGTGTGTATTTATCGCAGGTTTATAAGTGCCCGGTTAATGGCAATAGGCTCACCACCTATTACATTGGGACCTAAACATAAACTGGCGAAATGTGGGTGCTAGCACCTCTGCCTACCCCTTCGGGGATATAGACGTGAGTTTATGTTGTTTTTTATGTTATTTAGAAACAAGCAACAAATGTCTGCTGGCGATAACGTTAGGTTTATGGTCCATAACGAGATAAGCAGTAGTTATTTAGTTAGTTTAAGTATGTAGTAGGTACATCGTCCAATTGCTGTGGATCAGCGCACTTGTACCCATTCTACATCAATTCATACTATCCATTCCTAATATTATAAATACAAAAGAAACTATTTCAGTTTGTCTGTTACGCTATCACGCCTAAAACACTGAACAGATTTTGATGAAATTTGAACAGAGATAGATTAAGAAAAAGAACAAAATTAGATCGGTTCAGGCGGGATCTTTCCTTACAGGAAGAATCAAGGTAAGGTATAAAAAAAACCGGGCACTTATTAACATTTTATTTTTTATTTTTTTTATACCACTTAGGTGGCAGACAAGCACACGGCCCACCTGATGGAAAGTGGTTACCATGGCCTATGGACGTTTGTAACACCAGAGGTGTCACAGTCGCGCTGCCAACCCTGTAAGTACAGAGTATCTGTACCGTCAGTGTAGACGACAAAGCAGGACAAGCCTTTATTCTTCCCACTGACAGCACAAATTCTCCAGTGAGCTCTGGCTACCCTACTCACCACTGGGAACACAACACGAAGTTATTATAGCCGCGGTATTCTGTAGAGCGGAGGTACTTACCTCCGCGGTATTCTGTAGGGCGGAGGTAAGTACCTCCGCTCTACAGAATACCGCGGCTATAATAACTTCGTGTCGGCCCCAGTCGGACTGCTCAATTGGGCGGAAATACCGCCGTGTCCTACGTCCTTAAACCTGCGATAAATACACACATAACTTCGAAAAGCATCGAAATGTCATTGGTGGGTGCCATGGTAAAACCAGGGATCTAACCAAAGACCTCGTCTCAGCAGTCCATTACCCATACCACTAGGCTACCGCGGTTGAATTTGGGCGAGTTTGGCGCGTGAGTACTGAAAATCATAGTAGGGCGACATACAGAGCGTGAATGACATATATATAGTGATAGAACTTCTAATTTACCTCTTCCATATAATCAGGAAATTCGTGCGCTAAGGTGCCACTTAGTTGTACCTACATGAAGTCACAGTGAGATGGTTGACGTGTTTCCGCGCCATTGCAGAACCAATTCAAGGCTATGTCAGAGCGTAATGTACTCTAATCGCACGTTTTAATATGGTGCTGAATCTTTATGAGTTATGGTTATATCAAGGGCATAGAAATTATAATATCCATACTATTTTATAAACGCGAAAGTAGCTTTGGTTACCTGAATCGCTGAACCGATTTTTTTATACAACTTAGGTGGCAGACAAGCACACGGCCCACCTGATGGAAAGTGGTTACCGTGGCCTATGAACGTGTGTAACACCAGTGGAGTCACATCCGTGCTGCCGACCCTGTAAGAACAGAGATTTTCTATGCCGTCAGTGCAGAACACAAAATCAGGACAAGCTTTTGGTCTTCCCACTGACAGCACAACTAGATATAGTTTGTAACCTCATCAAGACTATTAGACACATCAAGACTTGCCCGAACGAACCAAATACCATATACTCTATTCGCTTAAGTATTTAATTAAACAAATTATATATCATTCAAAATTTTTAGTTTTTAGTCTTCCCACTGACAGCACAAATTCTCCAGTGAGCTCTGCGTCTTACTATACTCCGTGATCAGTCCGCACTTCACCTATTCTAGAAGGCGGCAATGGACGATTACATCATGTAGTGTTGGCTAGTTAAGGCACGTGTTCGCAAAGTTCGTCTAAGTCACAATAAGATGAAGTACACAGACGTCACCTCTTAGGAGCGCAAGATGTCGGAATATTATATATTGTATAATATGTATAATATTGTATAATAATTCAAGGGAATAAGAATATAACATTTTTGTAATACCCTAAAAATATAACTTAAGTAAAACAATTAAGTAAGAATATAAATACAGAATAAGAACTCTTCCTTTCTCCAAATACTATGCTGTGCCCGACAGGGTCCATAATTGTACCCTTTTTCATACTGAACAACTGTATATATTATGTCACATTATGGAACGCAATAAATAAATAAATAAATATTATTTAACACTTGACTCGATAGACAAGAAAATATTGGTAGATTTTGTCACGTTCCTTATAGGATCCAAGTAACCACATTTAGGCAGGGCCTCCTTAGTAATGGGGTCGGGTCTTCCTGTCGCTGTATAGCGGTAGGTCCTCGTGAAAAAGATTTACTTCTTGGGTATCGTGAGCGAGGCCGTTTCCTTTTAGGAAGAAGAAGAGGGGGCTATCTTTACTACAAATGGAGGGAAAATCGTCCTTCTATCAGCAGGTGTACTGTACTTTTTTTTTTTACGTGCGCGAAATTCCCACGGATACCTCCCCACCGGAGCCGGTGGGAGAGGTTATGTCGGACTCGAACCGACTAAAACGCACGCCGTCTGTGGGTCGTTTTGGTTGCCGAAGGTGAGGTTGACAGGCATATCCCTCGAACCCCGGTCGACGCAGGGCCATCTCTCACGATCTGGCCCTCTCCTCGGGTGTGTGGGGACTACAGAGTCCCCAACTCGACCCCGGAAACGGGGAGGCGTGCCAGGCGCCAACCTTGTACGTTAGCTAGACTTAGACCCAAAAATCTTGGTTGGACAATTAACAAATCTATCCAACAAGTTTAGTAATAACCAAAAGCACGTGTCTCGCCAGGCAGTGACTGGCCTTCAATATATTCAGAATTGCGTGTGCCGTGAAAGTTACATAACACATTTAAACGTCATATTTTATTGGTGGAAACAGCTGTTCAAGCAACACGATTTATGGAACTACAAGTGTCAAGTTTAATAGTGGATGAAGTTAGCAGCCGGAATTGATAAAAAGATAATTGAAAGCATTTTTTATTGAAATTTGTATGTTTTTAAATAGATATAGTCATTAACATTAATAGTATAATACTCAACTCATTTTTTTAGTAGTTTGACATCAGAGGTGGTCAGATAGTGTTTGTAACAGTACCGAAATATCGGATATTCGAAAGTAACAACTTGGTAAATACATCGGTTAGGGTTATGTTATAATATCGTTTATTAATTGTATGTAGTAAGATATTCATAAATTAGATACAATAAAACTAAAAAGATAAGATACTATAAATGATATTGTAATTGAAATTTCGTATATCATTCACTGAATTTTTAGAAGCACTTGAATTTTTATGGAAATTATTTAGACTACCCCAACGGCCGGCCGGGGTGCGAGGGATATGCCTGTCAACCTCACCTTCGGCAACCAAAGCGACCCACAGCCTGCGTGCGTTTTAGTCGGATCGAGTCCGACATAACCTCCTCCACCGGCTCCGGTGGGGAGGTATCCGTGGGGATTTTGCGCACGTAAAAAAAAAAACAAAAAAGAAAAAAAAAACTACACCAACGGGAAGTGATAGTGCGGTCAAACTTTTGTTACAACTGTTGAGGTTACTGAAAATCAGTAGGTGTACTGGCGATCAGATGATGTAGACTTGGGCCCTCAGTGAGTTTTTTATAATGTGCGCAGAATCCCCACGGATACCCCCACCACAGGTGCCGGTGGGGGGAGGTTATGTCGGACTTGAACGGACTAAAACGCACGCCGACTGTGTGGGCCGCAGGTGAGATTATCAGAGACACATCCTTCGCACCCCGTCCCAGGACCGTCTCTTATGAGACGGCCCTCTTCAAATGTGGAGACCACGGAGTCCCAATATTATCGCCGCCACCACGGCCTGCTTCAACTAAGGCGACAGGCGGCTCCACCAGTCACCCCCCAGACCCGCGCTCATGGGGGACGGAGGTCATTTTGCGACCTCTGATGCCAAAGCCGCCTCCGCTCGCGGGCGGCGCAGTTTACAAGTCTCCTTCGCTCCCGCTCCGCCGTCAACTTCCCGAGCAATACTTGCTCGCAGAAGGCCCTTAGTGAATCTCTCACAATGTCAAACAATAAAAGAAAGAAAACTACACCTTCAGCTCAGTACTCTTTTGTATCATAGGTACGACGACATGCACGGCGTGGGAGACGCCGAGACGGGAGCTTGTGGCGGCCCTGGGAGTGAGGGATCTCACGCTCTCCACCTTGCTCGCGGCGATGGTCCGCTGCGTGGATGCGTGGGCGGCCGGCGCCTCCTTCTGCGAGCAAGTAATGCTCGTGAAGGAGGAGGCGGGCGGGAGCGGGAGCGACGAAGGATCGCAAGCCAAGCTGCCGGCGTACGAAGGCAACTCGGGCGTCGGAGGTCGATGAACGACCTCCGCCCCCCATGAGCGCAGGCCTGGGGGTGACTAGTGGAGCCGCCTGTCACCCTGGCAGAAGCAGGTCGCGGCGGCGGCGGCGCGCCTCCCCATTTTCCGGAGACGAGTTGGGGACTCTGTAGTCCCCACACACCCGAGGAGTGGGTAAGATCGCGAAAGATGGCCCTGGGTCGGCCGGGGTGCGAGGGATATGCCTGTCAACCTCACCTTCGATAACCAAAACGACCCACAGGCGGCGTGCGTTTTAGTCGGTTCGAGTCCGACATAACCTCTTCCACCGGCTCCGGTGGGGAGGCATCCGTGGGGATTTTGCGCACGTAAAAAAAAAAGGTACAACATGCAATACATCGACAGGTACACGTAGAAATGGTACCTAATACATTTCGGTACAAACGAGCTGGTCGTATGGAGTTTGGCGCATTGATGTTAGGAACAGCATGGCTGTTAGCTGTACCGCCTGCATATTATTTCAAATATGTATATGTTTATAAACGTAGTGTCGGCTAGAATTTAAGAACCATTGAAAGTATTAACAACATTCGCCCGACATAACGCAGACACTAACAAATTCAGTACGTTGAAGTTTAAAGAAATATGTTTAGGTAAAAATAATAATTACAAATATAGATTTCCTTGAGTTTTAATTTATACACACAGATGTTTTGTTTCGTGCTGTTAGACATGATGATAAAGCGATTGTTTCACGTTACCAGGTAAGTTGCTGATCCAAATTGTTTTATTACATAACATAAACTCTCGCCTATATCCACGAAGGGATAGGCAGAGGTGCTAGCACCCACATTTCGCCAGTTTATGTTTAGATCCCAATGTAATAGGTGGCGAGCCTATTACCATTAACCGGGCACTTATAAACCTGCGATAAATACACACATAACTTCGAAAAGCATCGTAAAGCATGTGTGCCATGTAAAACCTGAGATCGAACCCGAGACCTCGTCTCAGCAGTCCATTACTCATACCACTTGGCTACCGCGGTTAAACTGGAGAAATGTGGGTGCTAGCACCTCTGCCTACCCCTTTGGGGATAGGCGTGAGTTTATGTTATGTTATTCTATTATTACTTTTAGTTACAATGCTTATAAATATTTTTATAAATATGGGGAAGTAGTTGCTGAACCATTACGAGAACGTACGTATTGTCATGTATGTATTAAATATATGTGGCATTGTATTGTATTAATTGTGTGGGGAAAGAATACAACTATAACCACACCATCTCATCTGATGGGTGTCGTAAGAGGCGACTAACGGAAAAATACGCAGACGATATCACTGCGAGAGACGATTATTTTAGGAGGTAGGACACGGCAGTATTTGAGCAGTCCGAATGGGGAAGTACCTCCGCCCTACAGAATACCGCGGCTATAATAACTTCGTCCTGTGTTCCCAGCGGTGAGTAGGGTAGCCAGAGCTCACTGGAGAATTTGTGCTGTCAGTGGGAACACTTGTCTTGTCCTGCTTTGTCTTCTACACTGACGGCACAGAAACTCGTACTTACAGGGTTGGCAGCGCGAGTGTGACTCCTCTGGTGTTACAAACGTCCATAGGCCACGGTAACCACTTTCTATCAGGTGGGCCGTGTGCTTGTCTGCCAATTAAGTGGTATAAAAAAGAAGAAAAAAAAAACTAGAAATAAAACCCTGTACCAACATTGGGAGAGGCGTTGTCCAGCAGTGGGCTATGATGGGCTAGTTGATTGATTTGTAATAACGTGAATGTGTTATGGAGGAATTCCTCTTTTAGCTATTACATCTGCAATTGTATATTATTATTGGTGTTTCTATGTATAATATGTATTTACAAAAAAAAAGTATCTAAGTATGTTTATCCGCATTCTAGATCCTATAACACAAGCTAGTTAAGCTAAGCTTACCATGGGTCTAGATAGCGTTGTGTAGAATGTCGTGGAATATTTATTTAAATAAATAAATAAATCATGTGTTACAAGTGCTTTTCTGATTTGGTACGGGAAAATCCTTCCTTAGAGGAGTTAAGAACATGAAATTCGCTATATGTCATCATTTCGGGTCTGTAGTCCCAGCGGTTTAGGCTCTGTCTCGAAGAATCAGCCAGGAATCTATATAAAGCAAGTCTATGACACGCATAAGCATATATTTGAATAAATGAAATTAGGCGACTAAGGGATAGGGCTGTTTAACATCAGACAGATATATACAGCCCAGACTCAGCCTCAGATACATGACTCGAGTCAACAATAGTGTCCGGAATACGGCAATAGTCTCACCCCCTATTACGTGGGACCGAATACAATTATTGGTGAAATGTGGGTGTTAATTCACCTCTGCCTAACCCTCCGGGGATAAATTCGTGATTATATGTATGTATGTATGAAATTGTAAAAAAATACTCTGTACTTCAGTTATATTTTTGAACGGTATAAACTATTTATTAGCCAACACTAATTGCTACATCAATGTTAATACAATAAATTATTATATTTGTACAATTTCGAAAGCAAAATAACTACAATTAATTTCTTTAATATAAATGTGAATGTTTGTTATTTGTTACTCAATCACACGAAAACGGCTGGATGCATTTGACTGAAATTTTGTACACAGGTGGAATTGGGTGTGCATGGGGAGTATGATAACCTCATGAAAGAAAATAAAATAAGGGATTTACCTGTGTATAAATTTAAAAATATCGTTAAACGTAAATTGTGCCAGAAACGTTATTATAAAATCCAAGAATACTTGAATGATAAACAGGCTTGGAAATGAGCTGTTCGCTCAAGTATGCTACTCAAGTAAATTTTTGTATTTAGATTAAGTAGACTAAGTGTATGTTTGTAAATAGACCAAAAAAAAAAGATATGCCCGCTGAGTTTCTTGCCGGAGTCTTCTCAGGTCGGGGCCGCGTTTCGAACCGGTGGTCCATTTACTACACTGATATTCATGTTCCTTTTTTGTTGACGTTTTGTAAGTGCCGATATAATGGTCTATACAGAATAAATATTTTTGACTTTGACTTTGACTCTGTAAGTCAGTGGTTTTGAGGTCCTAACAGCGAGAGAAGCTTACGTCAGAGACTCGTCTGTCAATCAGCAGGTAAGGTTGATTTTGCACCCATAACATTTTCATTAAATTCCAAAGGTGTGTGTTTCAAAATACTTGACCTTTAGTGCCAAGATATCCTCATCTGGAAGCCGGTACATCTACTGATTGACAGATATGCCTCAGGCGAAGGCTTTTTTATACCACTTAGGTGGCACAAAAGCACACGGTCCTTCTTTTGGGAAGTGTTTACCGTGGCCTATGGACGTGTGTAACACCAGAGGAGCCACATTCGCGCTGCCAACCCTGTAAGCACAGAGTTACTGTACCGTCATCAGTGTAGAAGACAAAGACAAGCCTTTAGTCTTCCCACTGACAGCACAAATTCTTCAGCTGAGCTCTGGCTACCCTACTCACCGCTGGAAACACAACACGAAGTTATTATGGCCGCGATATTCTATAGAGCGTAGGTACTTCGCCAGTCGGACTACTCAATTGGGCGGTAATACCGCCGTGTCCTACCTCCCATAGAAAGAAGATCCTGCCAGGTCCGAAATACTTTCATTTACCCTACCTATTAGCGTCGGGTGAAAATATTCAAAAGGGAGGGAGCCGGCCGAAAATAATACAGACCGAAACTGACCGCGACCCATCGAGAAGCCAGAAAGAATCGCGAAGTTTATAGGGACCTCTCGCCCAGGTTTGGAGGTGACGGGTGGATCCGCCTGTCACCCTGGCAGAAGCAGGTCGCGGCGGCGGCACGCTTAGCGCGGCTCCTCGCTTCCGGGGGCGGGGTGTGAGGTGTGAGGGATATGTCTGTCAACCTCACTTTCGGCAATCAAAAACGACCTACAGGCGCCGTACGTTTTAGTCGGTTCGAGTCCGACATAACATCTCCCATCGGCAGGGAGGGATCCGTGGGAATTTTACGCACGTACAAAAAGGATCTCTCGCCACTGCTACACACAGACTGAACATTCAAAACTCAATATCTACATTCAATCTTATTACCTCGATTAAGATATAGAAAAAATTGAATCGGTTCAGGCGGGATCTTTACCTTACAGGGGGATATATGCACAGAAGAATTTGGATGGTTTTGTGAGAAGGTTCTGTAGATTAGTGGTCAGAGCGTTCCCCTTGTAAGGGAAAGATCGCGGGTTCCAATCCCGCCTGAATTCATTCAATTCTTTCTTTATATTAATCGATTTCAATAGCATAGCATACTTTTTTTTTAAGTGCGCATAATCCCCGCGGATTCCTCCCTACCGGAGCCGGTGAAGGAGGTTATGTCGGACTCGAACCGACTAAAACGCACTCCGCCTGTGAGTCGCTTTGGTTGCCGAAGGTGAGGTTGACAGGCATATCCCTCGCACCCCGGCCGAAACAGGGCCATCTCTCACGATCTGGCCCTCTTCTCGGGTGTGTGGGGACTACAGAGTCCCCAACTCGTTCCCGGTAAACGGGGAGGCGCGCCAGGCGCGCCGCCGCCGCGGCCTGCTTCTGCTAGGGTGACAGGCGGCTCCACCTGTCGCCTCCAGGCCGGCGCTCATAGGGGGCGGAGGTAATTCATCGACCTAGCATAGCATGCTAAATGCTTTAAAATTTCATTCAATCTTATTTTATTACCTGTTTCTACGTACGCACAACAATTCTATAAACTATTCCAATTACGTAGGTATGACGTCTGGCATTAAAAAAACCAATTAGACATTATAATCATGTCGTGGAACCAACCTCGAGATTATAATCATCCTATATCACAGATGAAGTCATTTAAATAATGTTCATAATCATAATCATAATCATAATATTTATTCTGTGGATCATAGGTTAGGTATAAAGGTCTTATAAATTATGTTATGTACGCTATGTCCTACCACATGTGGTTTACAGATTATTAAGTACAGGTTTCAATTTCGAATAGATCAATACAAATAAATTATGTCAAAATAAATAAGATTAATTTAAATTGATGAGATTAAGATAAAATTAAATTGAATTATTACAATTCCAAGCCGTGTCAAATGAAAATTAATTTCATGAATATTTATACATCAATTCAAATAAATTATGTCAAAGTAAATAAGTAATATAAAATTGAATAGAATTATTATAATGTTATAAATGCAAGCAGTGTCAATAAAAAGTTTCAATAAATGTTTTCTACTAGTCGCGGTAGCCTAGTGGTATGGGTAATGGACTGCTGAGACGAGGTTTCGGGTTCGATCCCAGGTTTCACCATGGCACACATCAATGACTTTTAGATACTTTTCGAAGTTGTGTGTATTTATCGCAGGTATATAAATGCCCGGTTAATGGCAATAGGCTCGCCACCTATTACATTGGGACCTAAACATAAACTGGCGAAATGTGGATGTTAGCACCTCTGCCTACCCTTTCGGGGATATAGGCGTGAGTTTATGAGGTTATGTTATGTTCTACTAGTCGCATGGTTTCCGGCAGAGTAGTATTTGGACCACCCGATTTTTCCTATGCGGTGTCGTACAAGCCGACTAAGGGATAGGACTGTTTAACAATAGACAGGTATATATAGCCCAGATTCAGCCTCAGATTCATGGTTCGAGACAACAATAGTGCCCAAAATACTACAATAGCACACCTACGTGGGATCGTATACAATGATTGGTGAAATTTGGGTGTTATTTCACCTCTGCTAAACCCTCCGGGGATAAAGGCGTAATTATATGTATTTATGTATTCTACTAGCAATGCGCCATGGTTTCACCAGCATGAGTCCTGGGCTCTTGGGGATATAAGTAGCCTCATGTTACTCAGTGATAAATAAGATTTCTAGTGAGAGAATGTTTGAAATCAGTGTAGTAGCATTTGCATTTGGTTCATTGATCATTCTTTTTTTTTTTATACCACTTAGGTGCCAGACAAGCACACGGCCCACCTGATGGGACGTGGTTACCGTCTAAAACTGCAGCAGGGAGGTCACTCCACAGCTTGAGTTTGCGTGGGATGAAGTTTCTTTCATTCCGCACAGTGCGCACCGTCTCAGGTCGCAACGTGAGAGGATGAATTCCCTGCCTATGACGAGAGGTGCGATGATAGAATGTAGCTGTGGGCATCATGTCAAACTATTCAGCTTAACTACCTATGCCCGCCATTTCATCCACATAGACTTAGATTCAAGTTTTAATTGAGCCAAATTTAAGTTATTTATGTTCAATCTTGAAGTGAAAAAAACTTTAATGAGTAAAGGTTACTATAAAGTGGATGAGTACCTTAATGATGTTAATGCGTGGTCAACATAAGTGTCTTGCTTGCTCGCACAAAATTAATTGTAAACAAAACAAATTTATAAAAGAAAAATAAACTAGTTCTAATGTAGTTCGCTGAGTTTCTTGCTGGTATCTTCTCAGTAGAATTAATCTACCGAACCAGCGAAAGAATCATTTTCCAATGGTTTATTTTTAAATTATTTAATATTTTTATATTATTTCTTGACATACATATTTGTAAAATTTTGACGTTCATGTGTGCTCTTTATGTGTCTAAACTGAATAAATGAAATTGATTCTTTGATTCTTTGATTGAACAATATAATTGTTTCTTATTGACGTCAATAATAATTGTAGGTACTTAAGCTAAGTTTACGTTTAGTCGTATACTATTTAATTATTTTGTGAGGAACCATAATAGGTACTTTTTCTGAAGTAAAAGAAGCCCAAATTACGTATTAGCTGTAGTATAAATTCTGTCAAAATCGACTAAGTCAATTCGGAGATCACCCGTAACAAACAGATAAAAATTAGACTAACTTGGTAATTTGAATACCTGAATTTGAAAATTTATTTTAAGATCACATGTGAACTTTCTACTTCCATGAGTTAAAAATATATCAAAGAACATCAAAATCGGTTGCGTCGTTTAGGAAGATTTAGCGGATATACAAACAGACACAGAAACAAACTACGTTTTATAACGCTTATTTAAAATATTAATTAACGAAGAAATGTAGATAACTACAGTTAAACAGGCCGTAAGTAATATCCGTAATATTTTTATCACATACCCAACATCTCAATATGATGTACAAGGTCATTGAACTCACGTGCTCTCCGAGGCACGAACAAGGCGTAAGATTATGAAAGAATTAACGTAATAAGACAATTTAAAACTGTTTTGAATTAAGTAATACTCGTTCGGGTTGTGTATGTTTTTTTTTATACCACTTAGGTGGTAGACAAGCGCACGGCCCACCTGACGAAAAGTGGTTACAGTGGCCTATAAACGTGTGTAACACCAGAGAAGCAGCACTCGCGCTGCCGACCCTGTAAGTATAGAGTTTCTGTACCGTCAGCGTAGAGGACAAAGCAGGACAAGCCTTTAGTCATCCAACTGACAGCACAAATTCTCCAGTGAGCTCTGGCTACCCTACTCACCGCTGGGAACACAACACGAAGTTATTATAACCGCGGTATTCTGTAGGGCTGGGGACGCCGTTGTCCCACACCCGATGGGGCCTTCTATATCCCTGGGTCAGTCGGGGTGCGCGAGGAATATGCCAGAGGCTACCTTACCCTCGGCAGACAGATGGTCCAAGGCGGCAGAGCGGTTTTAGTCGGTTCGAGCAGGACATAACCAGCCCGCTGGCCGCGGCGGGGTGTATCCAAAGTGGATTTCCGCACGATAAAAAAAAACGACGGGTTGCACTCCGGGAGTGCCGGCAGAAGTGAAAACTTGAATATTAACGTTGTGCATTTTTGATATTTTGGAATGGTTAGATAATAATTTTGTACGAATTGCTTTCATTATCAGTATAAAAGTACTATTATTTATGTGGTGGAATACAATATTCATTTATTGCGCTATCGTACACAAACATGACAATTTATATTACATTAAAAATTTAACACTTTAGAACTATTACAATTATTTTACATTAAAAAGTTTATCACCGCCATCACACATGTGACATTCGCGCAAGCGCCCTGCGCCGCCTGTCCTCTCTCCATCCGTCTTACGAATTTTCGATCAGATCACGCGTCCTGACGCGAGTTTAGAAATTTTTACCCAGTCCAAAAAAAGTACACAGCGCCGCTAAAGAAGTTTTCACCTCAAAAAAAAAAGGTATTCTGTAGGGCGGTCCCAGTCGGACTGCTCAATTGGGCGGCAATACCGCCGTGTCCTACGAGTCCTACCTCCTTCAATGTATGTGTGTAACAATCTCATTGCAATGCTGAACATTTTCGAACTTACTTTCACAGTGAGCAGTCTTGTTTTCTTGGCCTCCATCTGGACAATCAATTTGGCGCCCATGTCCTTTTCTCTGGAATAAAAAAAAATATATTTTAATACACACCACCAAGATCTGGAATTCATTACCAGCATACGTGTTTCCTTCTTCCTACAGTCCCGGGGCCTTTAAGCGGGGCGTGAAAAAGCATCTGATGAGGCCGCCAAGTGTGTGCCACCATTGTAACATTACTTAGTGTCTGTAATGGTGACCCCTATTTCCTGAGACTTTGCCTTTAGTTTACCATCAGGCGAGGTGAAGTCAAGTTGGCGTGTCTTATATAAAAAAAACTAAATAAGGCGTTTCCAACGATACCGTATTTATCGACTTCTAAGTGGTAATTGGTAACCGCGGTAGTCTAGTGGTATGGGTAATGGACTGCTGAGACGAGGTCTCGGGTTCGCTCCCAAGTGAAATACACCAATGACTTTTCGATGCTTTTCGAAGTTATGTACGTGTGTATTTATCACAGGTTTATAAATGCCCGGTTAATGGCAATAAGCTCGCCACCTATTACAGTGAGACCTAAACATACTGGCGAAATGTGGGTGCTAGCATCTCTGCCTACCCCTTCGGGGATATAGGCGTGGGTTTATGTTTATGTTCACCGTGTGGTTCCCGGCAGAGTAGAATTTGGACCACCCCATCTCTTCCCATGTGGTGTCGTGCAAGGCGACTAAGGGATAGGGCTGTTTAACATCGGACAGATATATACAGCCCAGACTCAGCCTCAGATGCATGGCTCGAGTCAACAATAGTGCCCGAAATACGGCAATAGGCTCACCCCCTATTACGTGGGACCGAATACAATTATTGGTGAAATGTGGGTGTTAATACGCCTCTGCCTAGCCCTCCGGGGATAAAGGCGTAGCATGATATGTATGTATGTACATAACATAAACTCACGCCTATATCCCCGAAGGGGTAGGCAGAAGTGCTAGCACCCACATTTCTCAAGTTTATGTTTAGGTCCCAATATAATAGGTGGCGAGCCTATTGCCATTAACCGGGTACTTATAAACCTGCGATAAATACACATAACTTCGAAAAGCATCGAAAAGTCATTGGTGTGTGCCATGGTAGAACCTGGAATTGAACCCGAGACCTCGTCTCAGCAGTCCATTACCCATACCATAACCCTAATTTCTGGTTCCCCGTAGTCGGATAAAAGACAACTTAATGATTGTACGGGACTCTGGAAAACAAACCAAATAACTCTCATTTTAAAGGTTTTTGATTTTTAATTTTAAGAGTATAATATTCTCGTGAGAACTTAGAGATAAATAGGTTTACTTTTAAATATATTGCTATAATATCTATCGGTTCGCAGGATATCCTGCACTATCTACGTGAGATATAGTGTTTTTGAACTGTTTACGGGTGCAATATTCACATTTAATCTAATGTTTTTTTATTTATGTAATAGGTGGCGAGTCAATTGCCATTAACCGTGCACTTATAAACCTGCGATAAATACACACTTAACCTCTAAAAGCATCGAAAAATCATTGGTTTGTGCCATGGTAAAACCTGGGACCGAACCTGAGACCTCGTCTCAGCAGTCCATTACCCATACCACTAGGCTACCGCGGCTACGGCGCCACTTATTACATTGGGACCTAAACATAAACTGGCGAAATGTGGGTGCTAGCACCTCTGTCTACCCCTTTAGGGATATAGGCGTGAGTTTATGTTATGTTCTTTCTTTTTATTTAAACTAATTTTTAATTAAACTAATTTTTTATTAAACTAATTTTTTATCTAACTAATTTTTAATTAAACTCATTTTTAATTAAACTAGTTTTAAATTAAACTATTTTTTAATTAAACTATTTTTTAATTTGACTAATTTTTAATTAAACTAATCTTTAATTAAACTAATGTTAAATAAAACATTGCGAACTGAGACGGTGCGCACTGTGCGGTATGAAAGAAACTTCATCCCACGCACACTAAAGCTGTGGAATGACCTCCCTGCTGCGGTTTTCCCAAGCACCTACAATATGGGGTTCTTTAAGAGGGGTATCAGAAGGTTTCTTCGTGGTCGGCAGCGCGAGTGTAACACCCCTGGTGTTGCATACGTCTATAGGTCACGGTAACCACTTCCCATCTGGTGGGCCGTGTGCTGCTTCATATAGCACGTACTGAACGTAGGGAAATGTGAGCCATAGGATTCGGTATCTCCGCCTTGCGCATCCAATCCAATCCAAGCTACTTTGTTTTTTTGTGCTCCTCCATGTTACTGGGAGCGTCTCACCTTCCGTATTTAGCAAATTAATGTTTAATTAGCACTAGCTATAAAAGTTTTCATACTGTTTAAGACCGGACTTGACCAATGACAGGAACCCGACCCAAATGGGACCAATTTCTGCTGATTAACGGACCAGGTTTAAGCGCATCAATTAGTCCTGAACCTTCTATAACCGCGGTAGCCTAGTGGTTGTGGGTAATGGGTTCGATCCCAGGTTTTACCACGGCACACACCAATGACTTTTCGATGCTCTTCGAAGTGTGTATTTATCGCAGGTTTATAAGTGCCCGGTTAATGGCAATAGGCTCGCCACCTATTACCTAGACATAAACTGGCGAAATGTGGGTGCTAGCACCTCTGCCTACCCCTTCGGGGATATATGCGTGAGTTTGTTATGTTATGTTATTAGTCCTGTCAAGTAAATACGACTAATTCAAGTAACTACTTGACAGGACTTAATTCATGCGCTAAAACATAAAAGGGCCCAGATTCTGCTGATTAACGGTGCTCCGTTAATCAGCAGAATTTGGGGCCTTTTATTACTGACTCCTATCGCTGGTCAATATCGGTCTTCAGTGTGAAAACTTTCATAGCGCGATGCAGAATCAGTTATCTCGTAATAGTTCCGTCTTAATTTGACTAGATGGCGCTGTGTTCAAGAATATAATGTCACCACAACGACAATCGTGAATCAAAGTCGTTAAAAATGTGATTTTTATTATTTTTATTGGCTGACTCAGAATGAGCTATTATGATAGCGGTCGGTTTCGCCCACCTTGTCTATGTTTATAGTAACTGTCGACATCTTTCCTCAATAAAAGAATCGACACATTTTAACATTAATTTCCGCTATGCCTCAATTCGACATTTTTTTTTTATTATACAACTTAGGTGGCAGACAAGCGCACGGCCTACATGATGGAAAGTGGTTACCGAGGTCTATGGACGTGTGTAACACCAGAAAAGCCACACTCGCGCTGCTGATCCTATATGTACAGAGTTTCTGTGCCGTCAGTGTAGAAGACAAAGCAGGACAAGCCTTTAGTCTTCCCACTGACAGCACAAATTCTCCAATGAGGTTATTATAGCCGTAGTATAATGTAGGGTGGAGGTACTTCTCTAGTCGGAATGCTCAATTGGGACGGAAATACCGTCGTGTCCTATCTCCTCTTAATTTCACTTTTTACCCTTACACATAACTTATTACCTGAAAAAGAGTATCTAGTAGTGAGCCTTTGCATCTAAAGTAGATGATTTAATCAGCATCTGTGCTTCAGACTCCTAATATGTACTACAGTAGCGCCCACATTATTGCCACCTAAACTAAGAGTCGCTTGAAAAATAGCTATGTTTGTGAGATGAGGTGATCACATTTTTGAGTCTCTTCTCACGCTTTCCGACTAAGTTTTGGAACCAACAATTGCCATATGTTTTACATCTAAAGACTCCCTCCACTTGATACAATCGTCAGATAGGTTTTCCCGTTCTTTGGAGCTGACTTCGAAGGCTACCATGTTTCGTTTTGCTATAAAACAGCAATATTCCGCTTCAGAGTTTCCTCGCGGACAGCAGCTTCTATGTAAAAAACCACGTAACAGTAATACGACGTGTAACAAAGAAAGCCGTTATTTTTATCTACAAGATAGCAAGAGCCAAATCTTATAATAACACAAATGCCTGTAAATGTGCGTGTTAGTCGTTCAACCAGACAGGTGACAGTGGAACATATCAGTTGCTTATCTTCCCACACGAATGTCGGTCATTGAGAGTGGGGCAAGGTCGCTGGTGTTTGTCGGTAATGTTTTATAGGTCACTGCATTGTTCGTATACTTTTTTGAATACAGTGAACTTATACCTGCAGCGTCATAGATAGCAAACTGGTGCCACGCCTGTGACGCATTCTACTTTGGCTGCCAATATTCTGCGTTAATCATCATTGCGATTTCTTAGTTGCGCCCAAAGTTTGCACTTTGGAGCCTGATTTCTACTTTTTGTGTTCAAATTTTTCGGTCGCGACTGCCTTCCACTGTGAGAGGAAAGCCTGTTAAGGTCGATGTTTAGCTGCTGCACCGACTTGCAGGTAAGGTTGGCTAGGGTTAATGACATTAGCCGGTACTCCTCCGTATGATTTGGAGGCGGAGGTGCTCGCTGGAGTATATCGGCGGACGACACAATACCACGCGGGTAGCGGCAGTTGTCCCCCGCCCGAAGAGGTCCGCAGGTGGCGAGATGCCGCTCGTCAAGCTATTGTGGCTGAATGGTCGTTCCGGCTAAAGTTCCCGCAAGTCATCACACTGTAGCGGCACTCCAGCCAGTCATCCTGCGCTCCATGGCTCGTAACGTAAATACGTTTCCGGTCGCATCCTTCTCTGAGGAAGACATCTCGCGGAAGGAGGCGGCGGAGCGGGTCACAGAGGCAGCTTCACTGACCCGATACGTCGAGGGCGAACCAGGCGGCGTGTGCGCGCATTCTTGCGCCTCATGCCGCTCAAGTGTGGCCGCGGATGGATGGGTCGGGGTTAGCCCTCCACCCGCTGTGGAGTCTCCCGCGAAGGGGTGATATCCTGGTATATCTGGACAATCAGAAGACGAGCCCGCACAGCACCTTGCGGGTCAGCGCTTGATTGATCCGTCGCCGAGTGTGTAGTGTTTTCAACGGTTCACTCACGGTTGCTTTAGTGAGGTGAGAGCCCCATATACCCGGCTTCCCCAAGCGCACGGAATGCGGAAGGTACATTTTTTCCTGCTTGAACGACTGGGGAAGTACCTCCGCCCTACAGAATACCGCGGTTATAATAACTTCGTGTTGTGTTCCTAGCGGTGAGTAGGGTAGCCAGAGCTCACTGGAGAATTTATGCTGTCAGTGGGATGACTAAAGGCTTGTACACAGACGGCACAGAGGCTCTGTGCTTACAGGGTCGGCAGCGCGAGTGTGGCTTCTCTGGTGTTACACACGTCCATAGGCCACGGTAACCACTTTCCATCAGGTGGGCCGTGTGCTTGTCTGCCGCCACCTATGTTGTTTCATATGTTTGTCCTGGGGAGTCCATTTTTACCACCTTCATTTTTCTTTCGTGCGGAATTTCGAAGCCGACTAAACCAGCACGCCATCTTCGTTAAGATTGCCTAAAGCACATCCCTCGCACCCTCTCTTTATATTCAAGACCCAGTATTTAATGAGGTTCACTACGCTTTTTCGAGAAATATTTCATCGAGTTACACATCTTGTATTTAATTTTTACACGGTAGGTAAACTATATGAATGATAACTACAGACAGTTTTCTTAATAAGGCATTGTGTTTATGATGGGTATGAGTCACAGTCTAGTCAACATTATAAGTTGTGGGCATACGAGATTGGAGATAATATTTATGGTTAAAGTCCAAACGCATTTATATTCTAAGTAAATATGGAATATCGTTATAAGTTATAAATTAACACTCTATGCTAGTCAGAATGGTTAAAACTTAAAATGTTTAGAGCGTGATTAGTAAAGTCATGGTAGCCATTATAGGTATTTAAACTATCATGGTCACTCACGTCAGTATCAAAATAAACGGGACATTTACCATGTTTAAAATTGCCGAACGTCTGACATCCAGTGGTCCGTCTTTGCAAAGACAACTGGGAACAAGCCAAAACAAAATCGCGAGTGGATACAGTAAGCATCGTATGTCGTAAACGTGATCGAGATCGGGTTCGAGTTTCTAGTGAGAGTGAAACCAGTGGTAGTGTAGACACGCGTAGTAAAAGAACTAGAAAGAGGGTAGATCGATGTAATTACTCTTAGAAAAAACTTTTTCTCTGTTCACCGCCACTACTCCAGTTCCTCCGTGATCATGGCGCTTGCAACAGCGCCAAAATATCGCAAACTCAAAACAATGAAACATGGTAAATATCCCGTTTATTTTGATACTCATGGTAGCCATTTTAAAACTTTATCCTATCAGTGAACTGCGTAATTAGATTTGATATTGAAAACTTGTCACTTATTCCGTAAGGGTTCCGAAATCAATGAACAAAGACGGTATGCGGTTTTAGTCGGTTCGAGTCCGAAATAACCACCCCTGGTTACGGTCGGTGGGATTATCCAAGAGGATTACGCAATATTTAGAGCCACTTTTTAGAGCTTTCTGTACCTCGTTCTATACGTGCTGCTTGTGGGCCAGGTATACTCAAAAAGCTTACAGTGCCCTTAGAGTACAGTATAATAACGCCTTCAGGGTGCTGTTGGGGCTACCTCGCTTCTGCAGTGCATCAGGGATGTTCGCAGAGGCCCGGGTAGAGTGCTTTTACGCAACGATGAGGAAGAGATGCGCGTCCTTGGTGCATAGGGTGCGGGCGAGCGGCAACAGCATCCTGAATATGATCGCGCGAAGGCTGGACTGCCTCCATGTAAACCATTGCTGTGCCATAGCGGGAGCGTTGGTACAGCAATGGCCCTTGTAATACTATAATAACTATTAATAATATACTAACCTAGATATAAGTGATACTAACAAAGATGAACCACTGTTGTTTTTAAATAAATAAATCATTCATTCATTCAATATAAAAAATAAAATAACAAGGGTGTAAAGTTCGAACCCGCAAGTAGCCGGTTTTTAGTTTTTTTGTTTTTTTTTCATTTATTTCCAACTAGCTGTTGCCCGCGGCTCCGCCCGCGTGGATGTCGGATATCCCTTAGTGTTGAGTCAACTTTCTTAGCGTCATAACATCTACCTGCATGCCAAATTTCAGCCCGATCCGTCCAGTGGTTTGGGCTGTGCGTTGATAGATCACTATGTCAGTCAGTCAGTCAGTCAGTCACCTTTGAGTTATATATATTTAGATATGAGATTTAGTCAAGGTCTAGAAGTTTTTTTTTATACCACTTAGGTGGCAGACAAGCACACGGCCCACCTGATGGAAAGTGGTTACCGTGGCCTATGGACGTTTGTAACACCAGAGGAGTCACAGTTGCGCCGCCAACACTGTAAGTACAGAATTTCTGTGCCGTCAGTGTAGAAGACAAAGCAGGTCAAGCCTTTAGTCTTCCCACTGACAGCACAAATTCTCCAGTGAGCTCTGGCTACCCTACTCACCGCTGGGAACACAACACGAAGTTATTATAGCCGCGGTATTCTGTAGGGCGGAGGTACTTCCCCAGTTCTACCTCCTTTAAGTAGCTACCTACCTTAATACAAAGCTATTATTTTAAAATAAGCATTTATTTTCAGTGTATGTCATATGATGAAGAGAAACTGAGCGTATTCAGCGAGACGGAAGTTGCGCGCGCTGATGTAACATAGACAATCGAGTTGATAATTAAAATTGCTAACTTCCTGTTCCATTATTTTAAAATTTTGAATTCTATTGACTTGCTTTCTTGTCCACAATTCTATGGCTAACATGCTTCATTAGGGGTATGAAAACATTTATGAAATTATCTATAATTAAATAACTATAAAAATTCAACCGCGGTAGCCTAGTGAGACGAGGTCTCGGGTTCGATCCCAGGTTTTACCATGGCACACACCAATGACTTTTCGATGCTTTTCGAAGTTATGTGTGTATTTCTCGCAGGTTTATAAGTGCCCGGTTAATGGCAATAGGCTCACCATCTATTACATTGGGACTGGATAAACTGGCGAAATGTGGGTGCTAACACCTCTGCCTACCCCTTCGGGGATATAGGCGTGAGTTTATGTTATATGATGTATTAAATTAATAATGGTAAAAGAGCGATAAAAATTGCATCTGTTCTTATTTTATCGTTTTTATTTATTTTTAGTGTCTGTAATGGTGACCCTCTTTCCTGACGTTTAGTAAAGAGTAACTATATACCCGAAGGGGTAGGCAGAGGTGCTATAGCACCCACATTTCGCCAGTTTATGTTTAGGTTCCAATATAATAGGTGGCGACCCTATTGCCATTCACCGGACACTTATAAACCTGCGATAAATATACACATAACTTCGAAAAGCATCGAAAAGTCATTGGTGTTTGCCATGGTAAAACCTGGGATCGAACCCGAGATCTCGTCTCAGCAGTTCATTACCCATACCACTATGCTACCGCGGTTGAATAAGCTCATTAAATAATTCATTTTAATTACAGGAAAATACCCAATCAGCCGAAACTCTGAACACCTTCAATAACCGATCGATTTTCCCGCCTTTCTTTTTTAAATCGTAGCAACACTAGCAACCTTACATACACTTTTTAAGAACACAAAATTTTTAAACATCAACAAAACCTGTACATACATAATCCATTTTACAGAAGTTCCTAAAACAGTTAAGTCCATAATTAATTCATTTATGCTTACAGTTACACAAAACCTCTCAAGTGCAATTAAGTGAACTGTACATTGGACCTTTTTAGTTCATAACAACAATATACAGTGAGGTATTATTGTTGACTCGAGCCATGTATCTGAGGCTGAGTCTGGGCTGTATATATCTGTCTGATGTTAAACAGCCCTATCCCTTAGTCGCCTTGTACGACACCGCATGGGAAGAGATGGGGTGGCCCTAATTTTACTCTGCTGGAAACCACGCGCTTTTTCTATTAATAAACTTGTTATTGCAAATTTTAATACAAAATGAAGTAAATCATTGAATTTATTACTCCATTTATTAATTTTCTACATATTAGCACACAAATACAGCCCACCTGATGGTAGTGGTAAACTTTTATTCTTTTTAAAATTTCAGTATAGGTCTTATGTTTTCTTTGACCGTGTGTTTGGCAGATGACGATGGTGGGTTGTTTTTGTATTGGCTCTCTTCTGCGTAGATAGGTTATACCCTGACTCCTCCGTTCTCCTTTGGTTCGAGTTACATCTGTCGGCATTTTCACTATCAACCTGTCGTACTTTATGTAGGCAAAATTTCCTTTCTTCCTTTCCTCTTCAACCTTTCCTTGTAGCTACTTCCTCTTTTCCAGGACATCTCTGGGATAAATTGTATTCATGAATATGTATATTTGCATTGGTCTGGGTGTTTCTATGTATAATATGTATGTATTTACAAAAAAATAGTATCTAAGTATGTTTATCCGCATTCTAGATCCCATAACACACAAGCTAGTTAAGCTATGCTAACCATGGGTCTAGATAGCGTTGTGTAGAATGTTTGGGAATATTAAAAAAAAATCTTCTTTGACATTTTTCATCTCATGCTTCAATAACACTTTGTGTCACTGCATTTGTTATGATTATGGCTTGTTTATTTAGCTTTTCTTCTAATTTCGATAGTAGCAGTTCCATACTTTTATCGTTTATTTTTTTTACTTGCAACTCTTCTCATATTCACATATTATTTATTTATCTATATTTCATATTTGTATACTATGTAATTATTCATGTACCACACTATTTTATAAATGTTGACATATTACACCAACACTCACTTATATACTTTAATTCCTGTCCATCCTAAGGTTAACTGGAAAAAATCACTTTTAGTGATTGCCCATTGTGCATTACTGTAAATTTGATAATGTCTGTAAATCTTTTATAATATTGGTGCGCAATAAAGAATTATCTATCTATCTATAGGTAGAATACTATTATATGACTGGTAACCCTGTTGTGTCAATGGAAAATATCAATGGTTGTCACTGCGATATTGTGTATTATGTAGGGTAGATTGAAGTTATTTTTGACAGCACTGTATATAGTCTCTGATTTTAGGTTGCGTTATTTGCACTTTTTAATACAAATGTTTGTTAGTTGCACTGTGATAGTTTTCACTTCGTTCTTCAATGTTCACACTATTGTATTTTTGGTGTAGCACTCTTTATATCACACTCCTTGCACTATAAATGAATTTAGTTCGCGAAGGATTTTGACGTGTGTGTTTACGATGCGATCGCCGGAACCTGATAGAAGTGGTTAACTTTTATACTTTTCAATAGGTATATCGCAGGTTTATAAGTGCCCGGTTAATGGCAATAGGCTCGCCACCTATAACATTGGGACCTAAACATAAACTGGCGAAATGTGGGTGCTAGTACCTCTGCCAACCCCTTCGGGGATATAGGCATGAGTTTATAAAAAAATTAAAAACATAGGTATGTTTTACCAAGCCTAAACGAACTTTTTCACATTATTATATAAAAAAAAAGTAATTATGCTAAATTAAAGAGGATGTGTGTAAGAAAATGGATTTTCTATTCTAACGAAAACATGTACTACATATTTTTGTTAGAATACTGTTGATTAATGGCACTTGGTAGAAACTGCTAGCAAAACGGTTTCACCTCTTGGCATACTCAACGGTTTGTCGATTTGATTTGATTTGATTTGATTGAATGGGCGAAATTTAATATATTAGTATAAAAATAAAAAAAATATTTTAGTAACCTGACAACAAGGTGTTTAATCCATGTGATGGTACAAAACATGCGAGTTATTTTTATTGTTTCTTTATTCGAATCAATGTCTAATTTTGATATAGATACAAAGACAGCAACTACTGTAGCCAAAGAACACAAAAAAAGAAAGATTAAAATGATATCAATACTTCTATTTTTAAAAGAATTAATTTTATATAACATCATATTACACAAATATATTTGTAAATTGTATATAGAATTATAAAATGAATTTGGTGCACCCCATGTGGTGTCGTACAAGGTGACTAAGGGATAGGGCTGTTTAACATCAGACAGATATATACAGCCCAGACTCAGACACAGATACAAGGCTTGTTTCAACAATAGTGCCCGGTAGACAGCAATAGGTTCACCCCCTAATATGTGGGGCCGAAAACAATGATTGATGAAATGTGGGTGATAATTCACCTCTGTGTAACCCTTCGGGGATAAAGCCATGATTATAAATGTATGTATGTTTGTGTGTATGTATAAACTAAAGCTAAAGTATACATTCACATTACATTTTGGATTGCATGATTTTGATTTTCATGCATGTCATTATGTATCTGTTTATATACTTATCTTATCAACATTTATGTTGATTGATAGCTCACTCTGCACTAACGTTAAAGCATACAGCACTCAGATAAGAAAGAGTTACAATGACATATATACAATTTGCAACTGCACTGAAGGAGACAGAGTAGAAAAACGGGGTAATCGGAAGATGAACGAGATGAAAGGTAACCCCTTGTTTACAGCACGAAACGAGTTATAAACTTGTAGAAGACTAATCAAAACATAACATTAACTCACGCCTTTATCCCCGAAGGGGTAGGCAGAAGTGCAAGAACCGACATTTCGCCAGTTTATGTTTGGTCCCAATGTAATAGGTGGGCGAGGCTATTGCCATTAACCGGGTACTTATAAACCTGTGATAAATACACACATAACTTAGAAAAGCATCGAAAAGTCATTGGTGTGTGCCATGGTAAATCCTACCATGGTAAAAAGACCTTGTCTCATCAGTCCATTACCCATATCACTAAGCTTGTTTTATACATGTATCTCAGATACTTTTACGTTCACATAGTATGTATAGTCAACAAGTTGTAAACAAGTATAAACACATTTGCGTTCACGCTGTAGCCTGTGACATATTGCAACTTGTCAAATACATGTTTTATACTTAGGTGTAAACAAGAGGTAAGGTTTCCAGTTTTTTCCTATGTTATATGAAATTCAGAGCTCAGCCACTCATAATCAATGTTAAGTAAGAGAGGAATATTATGATTATATATATTTCCCTAAAAAATTATATAACATTTTAAAAATGTTTGTCACCTAAGTGGTATAAAAAAAATGTGAGTGCTTTGCGCCCAACAAAAAAAAATTGTTTAGTAAAATATACATCCAGTGTTACTTGGGGAAAATGTTAGTAATTCTCATATGCATCCAGAACTGTTTAAACCTTTTGAAAGGTTTAGTAGAATAAAGAAATTTTCATTGATAGATAAACCTTAAAACCATAGAATTATAACAAATTATAAGTCTATGCCTAAAACTAATGTAATATAAGTCTATGCCTAAAAGCATTTTAGAATGAAGATTTATTTAGAATTTTTAGAAAGGAACCTATACCATATTACAAATTCTCATTTTACAAAGAACTTTACAAATAAAAAAAGCCTATTCCTAAGTAAATGTTAGACAAGTTATTATAATAAAGGAAGTCTATAAAGATATCAACAAAATTTACTTTATTTAAAAGTTGACATCTTGTTTTTATGCTCTGTTTAGCAAGTAACAGTTGTTACACAAGACAATCTTGGTTATAGGTACAATTTGAAATTAGAATCTAATTAATTACTGAGGCTTGAAGTCTTTTCACTATGAATTCTTTTTTTAAATGACAGGAAATACTTCCGATTGGACACAAGAATTACATAATAAACTGCAGTAGATATTTTAGTATGGGTAAAAAAACAGTTTTCTAGGTATCAGAGAAAAAATATTTAGCATAGGTCAAATGAATGCTTGAAAATATTCCGCAGTTCGCTGTAAGTAGCAAACATGTGTTGTTGTTTACAATGCGGCAGATAAACAGACAAAATAACATTCCATACTGTCATAATCAAAATACACTTTGCAATTTTATCTTAACAATAAGGTCGTTCGCTTTTTTACATGTTTTCGACAACTTTCATCTAAACGGCATGCCCGAGGTACAGTTTGTGCTCTAAATGCAACTGAACCGTGAAAGTCATTGTCATTTAACATGACATCATTGCTTTTTTGCACTTTCAAATGCCATGAAAAACTTGTAAGTATCACAGATATTAAACCTTAATTTAAGCTATTGTTATTCTGTAGTGCAGTCGTACTAGCCACACATAATAACACGATACAGTCAATTATCTACATAATAGACGGAGCTCGCGAAACATCCTTGTTCCACACATTAAGTTAACACCCCCAAAACATTGAAGAAATTTTATATTTTCCTGAGCATAATATAAACTAACCTTTGATTGAATGGGCGAACCCTTACAGCCACTTTCACCGAAGCCATTGTCACACATTATATTGTCAATAGTTTTAATTTTATTTTAAAATTACATTTAATCACACAAATACGACACCACAAAGCGAGTTGACATTTTTATTTGTTTGACACCTTACTGTTGGAAGTTGCAATTTAGAAAATATATCTTGTTTTGAGTTTGTATTTTTTACGGAATAAAACAACTTTTTGCATTTTTGAATATAAATATGACTTTTCTTTTCTTTGATATGGTATAAAGTGGTTTTATAATTTAATTTTTTCGTATATTTCTCATTTTCCATATTTAAAAAGATTTGGTAGTTTTTACACTATAGAGCTGTCCAATGTTGAGGAACTTGATTAGTCGATTAATATATTTGTATAGTTCGTATTGTTCCTAATACAAATTATGGTATTGCGAGTATTTATTATATGGAGGGAGAGGAACGGTGTATGTACGTATGATGCTCCTCCAACCAGGCAAAGTGAACATGGCCAAATGGTTGACGATATCTAGGATGTTATAATTATACATTAAGTTGGCCCAACGATTGGAGTTGAGATGATATTGTTACGACCGCCGTCGATATCTCGAAAACTAATAATCGAATCTTCAAGAAATAAAAACGCATTGTTAGTGACGAGGTACTCTACCGAATGGCATAGAAAAATCTGGAATCGTCAACAAAAAGTCACAACCTACCTACGAGTACCTACTGACTTTGTTGAATAAAAATAAACAATAGGTAAATATCGAGAATGTACTCGAAGGTCAGCGACGGCGGCAAGATCAAAGAATAGGTATTTGTCGCTCGCGAGCTTTCTAGATAATTCGATCCTCCTAATTGAGAGGTATAAAAACACGCTCGCATAGCGACACGATTCATTCAGTCTTTGAGATCGATAACGAACACAGCGAACTTAAGCGACCGAAGAAGATTCTACCTGCGACCTGAGCAACGACTGTGGACTACTGTGAACTACTGAGCGACTGGAACTGTTGAAGAAGTACTGTGTGTACCAGTGATCTAATTGTCTAGTTTGTGGTGAGCTAATAAATCTCTTCGTTGAGTAAACGGCATTTAATTGTACCCCGTGCACGTAACAATATGTTAGTGGACCTATAAACTATCCAGCGCGTAAGGTTCAATAACCTACGATATAGTCCGGCAGTTGTGAAGTAATCTCGAAGTAGGTAGTTCGATATGCTGTCAATAGATGGAATGTGATATTTGCGGCAAAATTTAACTCCCTAAATAGTCAAGAACACTCTTCAGAGCGCCAATCCGAGTTGCGTTTATCTCCAGCTTAGCATTCCCATGCTCATGCTAAGGTGGACCGAATTCTTGTCAGGCCAAGATTCTACATTTATTTCCATGGCGCGGCTGTACCGAGGTTAGATTACCGTAGTACACTCTTCTTGGGAAGTATACGCAAAGGTCACTTAACCCATTGGAGATACTTAGTGCATCGAGTGGTGATAAGGGGCTCTCATTTGGTTTTATTGGGCATAAACCGTGTGATAAATGGTGAGAAACACAGACTTATTCTAACTTTGGAATAATAGATACTTTCTTTTGTATGGCTTAAAATAAATAATAACATTATTATATTTAACATAATTATCATTTATTTTAGTTGATTTACTAAATCAGATACTAATGTTATATGATTTTTAATGCATCTCCCTAGCGCTGTGGCTGTCTCTCCGCCCAAGTGTCAATAGTGTCAGATATATCTACGCTAAGGTTAGGAAATTTTTAATTATATTGCTTTTCTTTGAATCTTACGGTAAATATAATTAAACCCTATATTTCTTTTCATAAAACAGGACAGAAGTTCTTATAAACTACCATACAAACATTACCTTAAAAATCACATGTTATTTCACTGACATTGGAGGGAGTAAAAATGATGAATATTACATAATAATTGTGTTGATTATTCCGCAGGTAATCAGTCTTCACGATGTCGGAATCCGCACCAGGCCGCCCAATGAAGTTCCCTTACACCTTGAGTGCTAAGATAGCCCAGTTCCCGTTGAAGTTCCACGTCCAGAACCAGTGGATTTGGAAATATTGGGCTATCGCAATCGTCTTATCCACACCCGTGTTCTACAAGATTAACAAAATGGGTAATTTTTCTAGACTGTACCTTTGAGGTCTTCTTCGTGTGCTATTTTTTGATGGAATTTTGTATCTCCCTGATGGTGTCACACATTTGGAGCTTTTATAATATTGAGGTGTTCACACTCTTAATAGTCATGACGAGGTATTATGGTATGGTATCACAGGCTGGTATCAGCAACTCGCAAGTCATGGTATGGTCTTTGTGTGAAATTTCTCTTTCCAACTTATTTCTTATATGAATCTTGAATAATTCTGGTAAACGGCTCATACTAAACATGAAAATTTGTATTTATTTTACTGTTTCTTGATATTTTATTTCATTGATAGGTGTTTGAACTATTATAATCACTCAAATCAGTATCAAATAGTCGGGATATTTATCATGTTGCATCTTTTTGAGTTACCGATATTTTGTCGCTGGTGCAAGCACCATGATCACACAGGAACTTTAACAATGCAACGTGGTAAATATCCCGATTATTTCATTGATATCAATCAGCAGATACAAGAGTGATATGTAACTGGGTTTGAAAGTAATATGGTCTTTGAATTTTCACTAAAATCTATCCAGCTTTGCAATATTCGATAGTGATATACCTACAATGCCGTGAGCCGTGTGCTTGTGTGCCACCTAAGTGGTATAAAAAAACATGTACAAATATTCATAATATTAATAAATTTATTAGGGTGTTATGCTCTTGAAGTTTTAGTGTAGACACAGTGAAATGACGGCTTTCAAATAAATGCGAAACTAAACTATCTTTTCACAGCTAATTAGGCTGAATTTTTTAGAATTTAGCTACTTGTCTCTCTCAATGTTGGAAAAATATTAAAAAAAATCCAACTTTCTATCTAAAATATCATAAAAAGTAACCCCGACTGTGTTAAAAAATTTGAACAAGTTTAATACTAGGCTTGTACCCTATTGCTAATAATTATAAACCGAAAGATAAATCAATGTATACTGCCTGCTGTCAAACTTACATTTATATATGTTATGTTATGATAAAACATTAAGAAAGAATTAATTCTCCAACCCTCCTAGGAGAGCCTTCTATACATATGTCTTGGAAGATGCTAATCTAATTTTTTATATTCCAGCGAACTCACCCGAGAATGTCGCCAAATGGGCCGAGATGAGAAGGAAGGAGGCAGCTGAGCACCACTGATTCAGTTGACAGCACTGCTGGGGTTAATTTAAAGTAATTCTCGTGTGATTTATTTATGTTGTAAGCAAAACATTAAATCATGTAATAGTTGTATTTTATGTTTTATTTCTTCACTAGCTGACCCACCCCAGCTTCGCCCGGGGTATATTTTGAAGCTTCATATCCCTTTGAGCCCGTATGTTTTAGTCTTCAACATATGTGTGAAAAATTGCCGGATTTGTTAACATTTATTATCAATGCGTTCCTTAAGTAGTAGCGTGATGATATATAGCCTAAAACCTTCCTCGATAAATGGACTACCCAACACTGAAAGAATCATTCAAATCGGACCAGTAGTTCCAGAGATTAGCGCGTTCGAACAAACAAACCAACTCTGCAGCTTTATAATATTAGTATAGATATACCTTTTAAGCCATAGTATGCCAGCTACAGAATTCTTTACACACACACAAAGGGAGATAATGAAAAGGATTACTGCACATCAAGTTATGTTGAACATCTTCGTAGCATTGTGTTTTAAGTAACAAGCGATGGTTGGCGCTTCCTCTTATTTCATACTCCTAGGTTAACCTAATCACATAGTAATATACATCCTAACTCAAAGATTATAAAAAGTAACTGATGTATATCATGTATAATGTAATAATTAATTTTTATATATTGGCGTACTCTAATTTCTAAATTATTGTAAATCTAATTTTAAGTGAACTTTATGTTTTTATGAGAAATAAATGACTGATCAAACATTATAGTTCATAGTTGATAACATTTAAGTTTTAACAACAAAAGAAATCTATGATAAAGACCCTGAGTTCGCAGTCTTATAGGATATATAGGATCTTCCAAACTAGGCAATGAGATCTTATAGTTAAATTGGTATTACATTATGCTATTCAGCTCGTTCAGAGGAGGTAGGACACGGCAGTATTTCCGCCCAATTGAGCAGTCCGACTGGGGAAGTACCTCCCTACAGAATACCGCGGTTATACTTCGTGTTGTGTTCCTGGCGGTGAGTAGGGTAGCCAGAGCTCACTGGACAATTTGTGCTGTCAGTGGGAAGTCCTGCTTTGTCCTCTGTACTGATGGCACAAAATCTCTGTTCTTACGGGTTCGGCAGCACGGATGTGACTCCACTGGTGTTACACACGTTCATAGGTCATGGTAACAACTTTCCATCGGGTGGGCCGTGTGCTTGCTGCCACCTAAGCTGTTTAAAAAAAAAAAGAATTCTATGATTAAGACCCTGAGGATCTTCCGAACTAGGCAATGAGATCTTACAGTTAAGTTGGTATTACATTTTGCTATTCAGCACGAGAACTTCACTTTCGCGATGCAGGATCTGAGTAGCAATAGTATCGAAGTGATTCAGATTGCGGTAACTAGATGGTGTTACATCGTATCGCTTACCACAGTTGATATAAGGAAAAATAAAAGTAAAACAGCAACTGTACGTGGGTGCTTTATTCACTACAATATAAATTAATATAAAACTTTTAAGTTACATAAATAAATAATTGCAGACAAAAATGATCATTATAATTACGGAAAAGTCGAGTCACCGAGAACTACATCGTATTGTTATTAGGAATGCTCTGTTACAAACTATTTATACAGACAACCTTTTAAGATGTTAAAAACAGCCAGACAATAATCTGTCGGAAGTTATTAAAAAATATTTTTTGTAAGAACGTGTACACACTTGTTGAAAAAGCATAACTTCAGCCCAATTTTAATAAAGTATAACTCAAAATTTGTATGTTTTACGATTTATTGATTTGACTCCAGACAGAATTTCTTTGAAATAAAGAAAATGCTAACATAATTAGATGATTCCATTTTCAGAGTTACTGAAATCAAACAGTAAAATGTTGACTAATGCTTTATTAGAAAATTAGGTCCCCGATGGTAAGTGATACGCGGCCTTGCGACACATAGTACATGAGCGTGGCTAAGAGGAAGGTGGGCATACCACTGCTTAATAAAATCCCGTATAAGTATGAATAAACCAAATCATTTAAAGAAAGAATAGAAAAGGGGAATCCGGCTTCAAAATGCAAGTTTTATATATATAAACGCTCATGTTAAAGTGTATATCGACGGTTGAAAGGCTAAAGGCCGTAAGCGACAAGAACAGTTGATGCACAAATTACATTGTGTTGTAAAGAGTGTTTCATAACCTTTAAGACCTTTTTTTGTATGAAATTTCGATGTCGCTTGTACCTTTTTGCTTTTCAACCGTCGATATGTTAATTTAATATAACACAAGTATCAAAACGATATGAACCTACTACAAAATTTGAATTAATGTCTATATCACAAAACGTTTTAGTGTTGCTAAGTTCTATGTTACTTACACATTTTACTTTCAACAAGAATGACACAGCTCTATCGCAATTAAAATTCGTGGCTGACTGTACCAGCAATTTAACATGGTCGCTTACAAACAAAACAAAAAACAAGATTGTAAACATATTTTTGAGTATTAATCATTTATTCAATCAACAAACCAATACAACGACCATATCGGACATGAAGCTACAAGAATCAGTTGTATACATTGGTAAGAAACAGACAAGAATGCAAGAGTTAAATTGACATCTCGACTATTTACTTTGATAGTGAATTGTTCCCATACCATCCTACTTCTTTTTCTATGCTGGCAATCCACACACGTTAGCAGATAGGTCGATGTCAGCGGTGTGGCTCTACATTCGCACCCCTGTTAATTCCAGCCGCCTGTCACCCTGGTAGAAGCAGGGCGCAGCGGGGCGGCCCCGTTTCCGGAGAGGATTTGGCGACTCTGTGAAGAGGACCAGATCGAGAGTAATATGCCTGCCAACCTCACCTCTGGCAACCAACAACGACCCACAGGTGCTGTGCGTTTTAGTCGGTTCGAGGCTGACATAACCTCTCCGACTCTGGCGGGGTGTACCGGATGTAAAAAAAAACTCCTGCTAAATCCTATCAATATTATAAACGTGGAAGTTTGTGAACATGTTTGTTACTCAATTACCCTTAAACGGCTGATCTGTCTAAGTTTGGTACAAGGATAGATCATAACATCATACATGCCTGGTATAGGGTTCCAACAGTTTGTGGCAACTACACGGGCGGAGCCGCGGGCTACAGTTAATTTACTTTAAGTAGATTACAAATTTTCAGAAAGTAAATGCTAACAACTGATTCTTGAGACGATCATTACAAAATTTTACGATCCCAATCTCAAAAAAAAAAAATTTAAATAAGGCCATGCCTCAGTAGGTACCATGCCTGTTAAATTAGAAATAAAAAAAAAAACAGATAAAATTTAGCAAACTAAAACACAACGTGGCGTTCGAACGAACAAATCCTAAAACGGGACGAGATTTTGAGTGTTGTACAAAATAAATATACAATCACAAAACTTATACTCTAACAATTTAAAACTAAAACTTACGTCTAGAGCGCGCTGGTGAGTGACATTTGAAAAAAAAAGGACATAAAAGTGTGTGAAGCCGAGCCTTTTAGCACGATTTTCAACACCTTGTCTTTGGGAATATAATAATAAAGAATACTGATATGTAAATTAAGTTTGCTAACAATTATTGTTATCGTTTATAACTACATGACATTATATTTGACTTGATGAGGCAGTATTAAAAAAAACCAAGTGTTATCCTTATAAGTGACCTTCTTCTTATTTTATTCAAAAGGCTATTTAGGTACGATGATGCTAGCAACCAATTGTTTACCACGGTCTTTAGGTATTTATGGGGCAGTTACTTGGTAATTTGGGCGTACCCTTGCCACAGGGTTAACCTTACAAAGTAACAGAACCAGCCAACTATATATATTAGGTATAAAAAAAAATGAGGGTAGTTATAAAAAATTATAAATATGTGGGTAGTTATAAAACTCGATACAAAATGTCAAACACCAGCTAACAATGTACAATAACGACAAACACAAGCCTTTAATCGTCACTTTCAATTTCTAGAACATTCTAATGTCACTAATGAGGTTATCAACTAAATGCAAGAACATATAGTGCAGGGCGACCTTATACAAGATAGTTAATAGTAAAGTTTTTAAAATTTAAAAGAAAATCACCATTATCCACTCCTTAGAAATAAATAAAACAGACTCTCTACAGACAATTTGTTGGTGAACAGTCAGCTGTATCAAAAATCTAACGTATCAATTTACTTATTGCAGTTTACTACTAGTGGGTGTGAGCCCATCTCAAAATGCGTTAAGAGTATTTGTCTTACAGTCCACCACAGCCAGTTTAAAAATATATGAGATTATACCATTTACCGACCCGTTTGGGCAGTGTGGGAACAGTAAGCGATTAACATGTATCCTTGCAATGGATACAAGCCAGTGTTCACTCATGTATCTTCTAGCTGGCTGTTATTATGAATATTAATTATTATAATAAAAAGTAGGCTGTATTCACATTTGTAAGGAATAACGACGCATGACTCTTGATAATTTATGCAATTTTCGATAGTTTTTTATTTTATTCATAACCAAAGTATATTTAATTGTAGTTTAACTTAATCATATTTTATTTGAAATAACAATTAAACATTAATATTTCTAACATAATTCTTATTCAATGTTGTAATACCTACACAATACAAATCACCATAATCAAATTTTCCCCATAATTTGCAATATAACTTATCATTAACTTTGTCTTAGTCCCGGTTGCATCAAAAGCTATCATCTCCGAGTCCGGGGACCACAAATAACTAATACTGTTTCATTTATTTCTACAAGACAGAATAATAATCAAAACACAATAAATGCTATTTATTGTAATAATCAATTAAGTCATTTGACTGTAACATTCTACAACAACAATGGAATGGTATTTTTAAAATAACACTTGGCTTATATAAGTGTAGTTTTGGTTTTTGGCATTCGTTGGGCAAACCTTTTAGGGAACTGCTAACGTACAAATACTTCAAAAATTCGTTAACACAACCGACAATTGAGGAAGATTGATAATATCGGTAATCAAATGAGACGTTTTTATGTTTGATTCAGCATTCACGTGAAAAATTTATTTGAAAAAGCGTTTACGCTAGCATATACATATAATTCTATGACAATAGGCACTAGGCACTCTCGTTATGGCCGATAGATAACATTCCGTAGAGCTTCTCTGACCTCAAATGACACGCCCCATTACTTACCAAAAAAATTGCACATATTATGCAATATGCATATGCGTCTTCAATTTTTTTGGGTCCACGTATGCACCCAAAAAATTTGACGACGGTTGTGCTCAGATTTCTTGGTAAAGTAGTTATAATTTGAAAAGAATGCGCGAGCGAGCGGATGTCTTGTTTAGTGTAGTCGGATTCATCGGACCAGTTGACCGCAAGGCACATATCATAGCTCACGAAACAATTGAGATTTTTATACAGATTTTTTTATACCACTTAGGTGGCAGGCAGACAAGTACGCGGCCCACTTGATGGGAAGTGGAATAAATAATAGTACTACGTATTAAAGTTGCACTCCTTTGATCTCTCTCCTCTGACCTACGGAATTTCGTACCACCCTTTGTTCCGAACCTACTACGCCGCCAACTCGAGTGTTAGTGTCAGAAAATAAAATATATTTTTTACCAACAAACCGAAATAACCACCCCTGATGACGACGCGCGAAGGGGTGGGATCTTAGGGGATATCCGCAAGAAAAAAAATGGAACGGAATCCAAAATTCACACAGGGAGAGAGTCCCAGATAAAAGTTACTGGTGAAATAAAGTTAATATTTTTCAAGAGCGATAAATAGAAGTCATAAATAAGACCGACTACAATATTATGCTTGCTAAAGTCGCATCACGCGTGTGCTCGCAAACGCGCGTAAGCCCTGACTGCGTTTGCAGCCCGGGGCTGTAGCGCGCGGTAGGTACTTATCTCTGTAGCTTGGACCAGTGATGGCTGCCTGCCTCTAATGCCCCTCTTGAAGAACCCCATATTGTACGCGCTTCGGAAAACCGCAGAAGATTAATGCACATCTATCAAATTATGTGATGGGGCGTATCATTTCAGTGGACACACTCTAACATTTCATAGCTAAACATCTCAACACCAAAACCCTCACTATAATCTGTTTTGATTTATATTCAATACTATAATGCAATACTGTGGAACTCAAAGAAATAATCACATTTTACCATTTCATTCAACAACTTCTATGCATATTAATTGACTATGTGAAAGGTAACAAAGTTAGTATCAAGGTAATTGGGATATTTACCATGTTGTTTTGAGTTTGCAAGCACCATGAATATGGAGGAACCTCCGTAATCATGGTGCTAACAGCACCGAAATATCAGAAACTCAAAACAATACAAAATGGTAAATATCCCGATTACTTTAATAATAATATGGGTAGCAAATATAGGGTTTAATATCTCTGTTTATCATACAAGGCATTTTATTTATGTAACAGCTATGTATTGTAATCAGATAGATAACATTTATAAACACATAATTTAACTGTATTACAATGACAATATTATAGTAAACACTATTTCTATAATATATTCACACCATGAATTACAATCAGCATCAGATTGATATTATCTAGAAAAGTACTTAAAACGATCTGAATACCAATATTTCAAAAATTGTAAGGGGCCGTTCAAGTATTACGTAAGCAATGGAGGGGGGGAGGGGTGTCATTGCATTGCTTAAATAATTATTAATATATAATATTACTAATGTCACATAATATAACATGCATTACCCTTACATTTAACCAAAAAAAGAAATATGCATATGTTTTTTTTTATGTTTACATAAGCATTTTAAGAGATTTACTTTTGCTGTCAAGTGGGAGGGGGGTTAAATAATTGTAATCAATCTGAATGCTTACGTAATACTTGAACGGCCCCTAAGAATTCAGTGTTCCATTATTATGTGAGTTAGTAGAATGTGCGAATATGCCAGTCAACGCTATCTAATCAAGTATTAGTTCAAAATAATGTTAATTTAAACACATTCTATATGTAAGTATGCTTTTCGCTTTTGACAATCTGATGCTGACTGTGCCTACTGTGACGTAGCACTTTCTTTGCACTACTTACCCTATTGGTTTCCCCTTATCCCAATTTTAATTTGTCTCTACTGTAAAATGTACCATACAAATAGTTTACCTAATTTTATTAATATTTTATGTTTTTAAATGCATTTAACGTGTGAAAATGTTTTAATATGTTCTAATATTATAGATTTAATACTTATCATGTTATTTACTTATGAAAGTATTGATTTCTTGTACATTTTACAATTTAGGTTACAAATTTCTATTAATTATTACAATAAATGTAGTAACTTTAATATCTTATTGTACGATGTAATACTAATTTTTATTTACTTTTCATATGTTTACATTACAATCATACAGATAACAATGCTATTATATGTAATGCTATTTTTACAGATGTACATAATAATAATTTATTTTCTCATTAATTTATATAAGTACTTGTAGCAAGACTGCCCTGACTGTGTTTTAATGGGGATCATTCTTAGATTTACAATAAGACACTTTGTAATTTTCATAAGTTTTTTTTTACTCTACTTGGTTGAGAGACAAGCACACGGCCAACCTGATGGAAAGTGTTTACCGTGGCCTATGGATGTGTGCAACACCAAGGGGTCGAACTCGCGCCGCCAACCCTGTAAGCACAGAGTTTCTGTACCGTCAGTGTAATAATTTATTTCAATAGGTAGACTATAAATTTCTCCTTATAACAGTCTTAGAATGTAGGTTAAAATTTGATGCATGTAATTAAATAAGGTTATAAGGAGTGCTTAGGCATTCGTACTAGATGAACCCTGTATCACGAATGTCCAATTACACCAATACAAACGACACAGGCCACCAATACAGACCTTTAAGAGTGCCATGAGGCGAAACCGGTCAGGTGAAAAATAAAATACCGTGGGCCGCGTGGTTCCCGGCAGAGTAGAATTTGGACCACCCCATCTCTTCCCATGCGGTGTAGTACAAAGCGACTAAGGGATAGGGTTGTTTAACATCAGACAGATATATACAGTCCAGACTCAGCCTCAGATGCAAGGCTTGAGTCAACTATAGTGGCCGGAATATGGCAATAGGCTCACCCCCTATTACGTAAGACCAAATACAATTATTGGTGTAATGTGGGTGTTAATTCACCTCTGCCTAACCCTCCGGGGATAAAGGCCTGATTATATGTATGTATGGAAAAGTACAAAGTGTCTTATTTGTAGCAGGTTCTACCAAGTGCCATCACACAGTATTAACATTCTTAAATTTTATTGAAAAAGGTTAGAAAATGTCATTCAGAGATCCCTGAGTTTACGAGATATAGACTTTACACATAATGTTAGATTTAGTATTAACATTTTTGTTCAGTGGGATCGTAATATTTGGTTTGCTTTACTCAATCAACGACATAATTTAGTGATGGCAGGTCGTGCACTATATTAAACGTTAATACACTGAACATAATGAGTTTATCTGTGTATCGGTTTGTATTTTCTCTGGTTAATATTTTTGGAATTTGAATGTAGTTCTTGCGTTAAGAATATGTTTGTGACGCGCACGGACACTGCACGGACACTGCACTGCACGACACTGGCGGCTCAGTAGCACAGGTAGTCGCGGAGGCGGCCAGGTCACTTCAGTTTGGCCCTCTTGGCCCGCGGCGCTTCTTCATCGGAGGACTGGGAGGCGCGTTTGGTCGCCTCTTCGAACTCTAGTTCTATCTCCGGTAGAGGCTGGAGCTCTAGCTCGCTACATCTCTTGTTGAAGTATTTCTCTAGGCGGTTGCCGGCTCTGTAACACGATATTAGATACTTGTTAATGACGTCACTGGTTTGATAATGGTATATGAGAAATCACAATGACCAGGAACGGTTGACAAATATTTCCCCCATCAACAACTAGATTAGAACTACTAGACTAGATAAGAACTAAGAAGAAGATATATATATTTATATATATATATATATATATATATATATATATATTTACCAATTTCAAAATAAATTAATAAAAAAATAAATAATTCATAATAAATCACTTGATTACGATAGAAAAAATTGGTGTTTTAATCTGTTCCCGGCAGAGTAGAATTTGGGCCACCCCATCACTTCCCATGCGGTGTCGTACAAGGCGCCTAGGAGATAGGGCTGTTTCTAATTAATCAAACGCTTGAGTCACAGATACGAACTGAACTTTATTCCAAATGTCACATTTGACTACACATATGAAATACAGTATTACATATTTAAAGGTAGATGGCGCTACTGGTATAATTGACTGATATTGTCGATATAAAATAGACATAAAATAACACTGTTTAATATCAGACAGATATATACAGCTCAAACTCAGCCTTAGATGCATTGCTCGAGTCAACAATAGTGTCCGGAAGACGGCAATAGGCTCACCTCCTATTGCCGTCCTATTTACGTGGGACTGAATTCAATGATTGGTGAAATGTGGGTGTTAATTCACCTCTGCCTAACCCTCCGGGGATAAAGGCGTGATTATATGTATGTATGTAATCTGCCGTTCGCTACGTGTCTTTCTAACTACACTTTGACCTGAATTGGTTGGTAAGATGTTACGTGCTACCTCCGTCAGTGCCACAGAATCCTCACCATTGTCACATGGTATATGTAAGTAAGTAAGCAGTGGCCCTCTTTTCTGAGACTTTGCCTTCAGTTCACAACCAGGCGAGGCAAAGTCTAATTGATGTGTCCTATATAAAAAAAGCAAGACAATGCAACGCACCTGGCAACAGGATGTGTGTCCTTGTTATATGTGTAGCAGTTGATGAACACCTGCACCGCGTCCGCGTTGAACTCCTCGTCCGTGGTGTACTCCTCGTTGTCCAGTTTGTTCTTGATGGTGGTGAAGTCCATGGGCTCGTCAATCACCTCTAAATAATCTGGTACCTGCGGTAAACAAGTTAAAAGTTGATTGTTGTTTGGTTCACAATGCCATCATTGAATTTCTTGAACGCTTTCCCGTTTACCACTTAGGTGGCAGGCAAGCACACGGCCCACCAGATGGAAAGTGGTTACCGTGACCTATGGACGTGTATAACACCTAACACCAGAGGAGTTACACTCGCGCTGCCGACCCTGTAAGCACAGAGTTTCTGTGCCGTCAGTGTGGAGGACAAAGCAGGACAAGCCTTTAGTCATCCTACTGACAGCACCAACTCTCCAGTGAGCTCTAGCTACTCTACTCACCGCCGGGAACACAATACGAAGTTATTATGGCCGCGGTATTCTGTAGGGTGGAGGTACTTATCCAGTCGGGCTGCTCAATTGGACGGAAATACCATCGAGTCCTACCTCTCAAAATTCACTTTTGCCTAACCATCCGGGGATAAAGGCGTGATTATATGTACGTAATTAAACGGTACTCACATCTTCCGTAGACACAGGCTCGTTGAAGGGCCAGCTGTCCTTGTGCTTCATCACATCGTGCAACAGTTGCTGCAACTGTTCCGCGTGCAGTTGCACGTCGTGTTGCGTCCTACTGTTGCGCTTGCGACTGCTCTTAGGCTCCTCTGTAACAAAATATGACGAGAGTATGAAACGTGTGGGGTGGACCACCATCAACATCGCTTCGCACATGTGGTTTTTTTTTACGTGCGCAAAATCACCACGGATACCCCCTCACCGGAGCCGGTGGAGGAGGTTATGTCGGACTCGAACCGACTAAAAAGCACGCCGCCTGTGGGTCGTTTTTGGTTGCCGAAGGTGAGGTTGACAGGCATATTGCTCCCCGGCCGACCCAGGGGCATCTCTCACGATCTGGCCCTCTCGTCGGGTGTGGGGACTACAGAGTCCCCAACTCGCTGCCTGCTTCTGCTGCAGGTGACAGGCGGCTCCACCCGTCACCCCCAGGCCTGCGCTCATGGGGGGGCGGAGGTCGTTCACTGACCTCCGACGCCTGACCCAGGGCCATCTCTCACGATCTGGCCCTCTCGTCGGGTGTGGAGACTACAGAATCCCCAACTCGCTGCCTGCTTCTGCTGCAGGTGACAGGCGGCTCCACCCGTCACCCCCAGGCCTGCGCTCATGGGGGTGCGGAGGTCGTTCACCGACCTCCGACGCCCGAGTTGCCTTCGTATGGGTAATAATTTCACTATGAGTATATTATATAGGAAATTATTCTGAGTGGTTCTAGATATACTAAGATAAGATAAGATTCATTTATTTGTAAGAATATTGTATAAAAGTTGTTACAAAGTTGGTTGTACATAATATTCTGCTGTCTCCAGCGTACAAATATTGAAAGGTAGTAATACAAATTTAAATAATGTCAGCATACAATTAATAATAATAATTCCTCGTTTTAATTGATTACATTAAATAAAATATGCTATTATAATATACAATTACTTACAAATTTATATAAAACTATGCTAACTATACAATATATACAAAAATGGGATAGAGAAAAAGAGGGAGACTGTAATTTTAGGCATCGAAAAATTCCTCCCCATCGATCTCTACTGGTACCGTGCCCGAGAGGCTGGCGGCATTACCACGCTGAATGGCGATGGCAATTCTTTGAGCGAGGTAAAGGCCAGCCTTATGGTCACGGGAAGCGTCGATTAGTCGCTTCTTTCCTCGTTTAAATGATATAGTCATAATAGAAGTTATATAATTACAAAATGCCACATCATAGGATATACAAGTCAAGGTTCACAGAATAAGTCAATTTTAGACTCAAAACGTTCGCTTAGGAAGTCTTTCGTGGAATAGTAACATTTAGTCAGAAGGAATTGAAATAGTTTATATTTAAATGTCTTAAGCTTTAGTCTTGAACTGAGTGGGTAGTTTATTACAAATTCTAGTACTGTATTTGGACATAAATCATGCTCCTTATTCCTCTCTCGTCCTCTTTCCTCCGAAAGGTGACTAGGTTTAAGTACTTATTAGTAAAAAAAGGCGAGGATTGGATGCTATGGCCCACACAGGGAGAGGCCTGCGTCCAGTAGTGAACTGCAATATGCTAATTAATGTTAGTAAATAAGTTAGATTTTGTCTGCTTGTAGTTAACATATTATATTTTATATATAATGTATGTGTGTATTTACATATGTAATGTATTTTATATATGTAAATAAATGAATAAATATTCCACAACATTCTACAAATCGCTATCTAGACCCATGGTAAGCATAGATTAACTAGCTTGTGTTATGGAATCTAGAATTCAGATATACATACTTACTTTTTTTTTGTAAATGCATATATATTATACATAGAAACACTTTGATCAATGCAAATATACATAAATATTGTAATATGCACACAAATATTGGAATCAGCGGGAATCGAACCCACGCCCCCTGCGTAGCAGTCGAATGTTAAACCGCTACGCTCTTGTTCTTTTCAAAGAAACTAACCAATTGATTAAAACGTACCGTAGTGCCCATTTGTGAGTGAATTCTTCTGTGATCTTCTGCCTGTACTTGTGTTTATTTCATCATTTTTTGATCTGGAAGAAAAGGTAGAATATTCTTTAGGTCGATTCAATAGGCTATTTTACTATTTTTTACCATCGAAAAATTATATTTTAGTCAGGAGGTAGGACAAGGCGGTTTTTCCGCCCAATTGAGCAGTCCGACTGGGGAAGTACCTCCGCCCTACAGAATACCGCGGCCATAATAACCTCGTGTTGTGTTCCCAGCGGTGAGTAGGGCAGCCAGAGCTCGCTGGAGAATTTGTGCTGTCAGTGGGAAGACTAAAGGCTTGTCCTACTTTGTCTTCTACACTGATGGCACAGAAACTCTATATTTACAGGGTTGGCAGCGCGACTGTGACTCCTCTGGCGTTACAAACGTCCATAGGCCACGGTAACCACTTTCCATCAGTTGGGCCGTGTGCTTGTCTGCCACCTAAGTGGTATAAAAAAATACCACTCTATAATATTATAATGAACTGCTAAAGTGAAATATTCTTACGACGAACAGTTTTAACGAAATTTGATTTTGATAATTAAATTTTTTACGCCGCCCGAAAACGCTCCGTACAAAATCGTACTTGCGAGTGACGTCACACGCCAGTCGCGAGTAGTGCAAATATATGGAGTGCAAGAGAATTTCCCATTTAACTCGGTTTACGTTGCGTTTACTCGTATTTAGTTCATAACAAAAGTAATTTGTAATTTAATGAGCAATCTAAAAAGTTACAATTTGGGACTGAATTTGATTGTCTATATTTTTATTTACTTTGGGAATTAAGAATAATGAAAAGTCATGGTTACAGTTTAGTTAGGCAAAGTAACATATTAAGCAGCATTGACATTTTTTTTTAATTGTCGAAAAATGATCACTTTAGTATAATATAATGAACTGCTAGTTTTAAAGATATTTGATTTTGAAAATTCAATTTCTCAAGCTGGCTGAAAACGCTCCATACAAAATCATACTTGCGTGTGACGTCACGCGCCAGTTGCACGTAGTGCAAGAGAATATTGCACTTATCTCGGTCCACGTAGTGTTTACATGTGTATATGAAGTGTGTTTACATGTGTATGTGTATATGAAGCATTACTTTTGAGGGAGCTCAGTTTTATAATAAGTTACCACTAAACATCCATTGTTACCATGTTTATGAGCAAATAAATTATTCTATTCTATTCTATTCTATTCTATCAGAAAAAGTGACTCTTTCAATATCTTTAAGTCACGATTATCATTGTACATAACTGATCATTAATAATTTGTTAATCTTTTATTAATTATTTAATATAAATTATTAATTTTTGCTAGGTGTTCTTTTTGGTCTAGTCTACAGACTATTTTCAACGACAAATAGCATATTTGTTGTAAATTATGTTTACATGTAAGTGGCAATGCAATTGACTTTTTGGAAATTAATATCTTTAAACCTATATGAAGTAATAAAAGTAATTTGAAATGTAATGAGGAATCTAAAAAGTTAAAAATTGTAACTGAATTTATATATTGTCTTACTTTAGGAATTAAAAATAATGCAAGGAGTTTCAGTAGGGTTAGGTAATATTGTATTTTGTAAGGCAAGTTTTACCAGCAAAAACTAAGATATTAAGCGGTATTGGGCAGAATTAGACGACCATGTTAAATAGCCTATTACTATCATTCTCAATAAGTTAATCTGTTTGAGACGATTTGAATTAGTTTGTTAATATGTCTTAGCTAGAATAGGTACATATGTACCACGAGTAAACAGAAACACTGTGTACTGCAAGTAAACAGACACTCACTTCCTCCCTCTCTTGGCCGTTCCATTTTGTATCGGTGAAGATTCCTTGCTACTCCTTGACTTCCGAGTCTTGAACTTCACCAGAGCTGTGTTGTACTCGCTGTCGTCTGAATCTGTAACGTATACATGTTATACTGCCAGCTCTCAAATACAAGGGTGAGTTAGTCGTGAAGGTTTGAAAGTTAAAATGATAACCCATTCCAAAGCACGCATGGAAGATGGAGTAATGATTACTTCGTACTGACACTCCATCTATTGCTAAATGTAGCATGCACGAACATCATGCAGCATGTTTAATAATTGGGTATTTTCCTGTTGTTAATATAAACTGGCGAAATGTGGGTGCTAACACCTCTGCCTACCCCTTCGGGGATATAGGCGTGAGTTTATGTTATATTTACTAAATTATGGTAAAAGAGCGGTAGAAGTTACGTCTGCTCTTATTTTATAGTTTTTATTGAATCATCCACCCAACCAATAATGGTAAATGTCTATTAAATATTATGACGTCACTATAAAATAATTTCATATAAGTTTTCTTTGTACCGTTTTGATGTTAAGTAAAAAGTAACTTATTTGACAAGTCAGTTAAATACCCAATTAATTTTTACAAGACTTATGTGAAACAGAGATGTTGAAAGGAAGAAGTCGTTGACTTAGGGCTTGATGAATGGACCCGCTTTCTACATAGCTTGCACTTTGTGACCTGCGCAAGAGTCTCGTTCAGTCACCACCAGCTTGCAGGTAAGGTAGACTTGGGTCCCAAAGACTTTGGCTGGTTATATTTATATAATTCAGTGTCTTAATAATTTTTACTTGAAAACTCAGTTTATTAATCTTTTTTGCTTAAAAACTCAGTTAAAAAATACAAAATCGAACTACTAGTTTATTTGTTTAATATGTGTTTGTGTAAAGAGACACATCAACATTGTTTACCTTTAGTTAAATAATTAACCAAACGGAGAATAGACTGTTTAAAAATCAAAATAAATAATTAACAAGTATTTGTATCAAAATAATCGGGATATTTGCCTTGTTGCATTGTTTCGTGTTTCCGATATTTCGGCGCATTAAATATCCCGATTATTTTGATACAGATGTGAGTGACCATGATAGTTTAATTAAATACCTAATTAACAAGTAGTTGTTTAACGGTGTTTATAAGAATGTTAAAACAGCCCTTTGCCCAGCAGTGGACAAAAATAAGATAGATAAACAAGTAAATGACAGTTTAAGTTTAAGTTTTTATTTTATACATTTTAATAACCCACCCAACTAGAGTTCACGCCAGCAAATAAGTCCCGCGGCATAACTAGGAACTAAAAATGACATCCCCGCCATACTCGGCCATTCGGTGTGTTGGTTGGTTCAGGCCATGGCAGTACAGTTTACCAGCCATTTTTTTATAATTATACAAGGTATCGAGACTCCTCGCGAATTATATCTTGGAACTTAATTTTACTTAAATAGTAAGTTCCAAGATATAATTCGCGAGTAGTACCGATACCTTATATAATTATGATTTCACACCGCGACAGTCTAAAAATAACTTTTTTTTTTATGTACCAGTGGAAATTATACACATATTTATTAAACCTTTGAGGATGCCGTAAGGCGAAACCGGTCAGGTGTAATAAGTAATAAAGTAATGTGTGTAGAAGTGAGTTATCAATATGTGTGACATCAAATTCCACCAAGTGCCATCAATCTACACAATAAATAGTGGGCATTATAGTTTCTGGCATATAATATTGATCACAATCTGGTCACAACATGCACACTGTAGATATGAACAGTATGCTTTTTTTAGAGGAAAGCATGTGGACAGAGGAACTTAAATCCAGCTGAGAGATTTTACAACATGATCCAAGACTGTCTCTTGATACACTTTGGTTGAAGTTTTCACTCTTTTAACTTCTTAAGTTCAGCAGTTCAACTAAGTACTATTTACATTCATATCTGAACAATAAAGGTCTGGTAAAACAAAAATACGATACTGGCAACATTACATGATGCGACTACCACGCTGCGGTCAAGGGACTTATTTTGTGGCGTGTACTCTAAATGCTATGGTATGACGTCAAACCTTGTTATTTCATAGTTTTTTTAAATATTTAATAAAAATAGATAGATTAGACTTTAAAGCCAACTTCTCAGATGCCCTTAATGTTAGAATAAAAGAAAAAAATATAACTAAATGACAGACAGCTAACGAGAGTTTCGTGAAAAAAAAAAGAGATGCAAAGTAGAAAGGTTTATAGGAAGCATAAAGATTGGTGTAGTTTATGTTAGTGCATGAGAATACGTTCAGAATGGACATTCAATGGAGTTATTTGAACAGTACACCTATATGAGAAAGCGGATTTGAAACGACAGATACGAGCTTGTGTTGGCTACGGAATTGCTTTTTAAAATTTTGGATAGTATGAACAACAGTCGATAAATTGCGATATGAATTAAGAGACTTATAAGTGGTTCCCGGCAGAGTAGAATTTGGACCACCCCATCTCTTCCCATGCGGTGTCGTACAAAGCGACTAAGGGTTAGGGCTGTTTAACATCTGAGAAATATATACAGCCCAGTCTCAGCTTCAGATGCAAGACCCGGAAGATGGCAATAGGCTCACCCCCTATTACGTGGGACTGAATTCAATGACTGGTGTAATGTGGGTGTTAACTCACGTCTGCCTAACCCTCCGGGGATAGAGGCGTAATTATATGTATTCATGTATGTATGTAAAAACTTATAATTTAACTATACCTATAGTGTAGTTACTATTTTAATTTGCAAATGATTTCTGAGGTATACCGTGGAATTACATAAAAAAACATAAACTTACGCCTATATCCCCGAAGGGGTAGGCAGAGGTGCTAGCACCCACATTTCGCCAGTTTAGGTCCCGATGTAATAGGTGGCAAGGCTATTGCCAATAACCGGGGAAATACTGTAGCACTTAACGTAGCTAAAAAGTTCTTAAAAGAAAATAGCGTTTTTACTCCCGCTTATAGAGGAACAGAGTGACTGAAGGGACGAAAATAATTTTAATTTCACTTGTTCTACAAGCGAAACAAGTGACCATGAGATGACAGTGTCTTTTAGGAGGTAGAACACGACGGTATTTCTGGGAAGTACCTCCGCTCTATAGAATACCGCGACCATAATAACCTCGCGTTGTGTTCCCGGCGGTGATTAAGGTAGCCAGAGCTCACTGGAGAGTTTTTGTACTGTCAGTGGGAAGACCAAAAGCTTGTCCTGCTTTGTCTTTTACACTGACGGCACAGAAACTCTCTGTGCTTACAGGGTCGGCAGCGCGAGTGTGACTCCCTTAGTTTTGCACACGTCCATAGGCCACGGTAACCACTTTCACAGGTGGGCAACAGAAAATAAGTGTAGGTGATGAGCAATTCCGTAGCCGCCCACGTCGCCCTTGGGAGTCCTGTGACGCAACCCTCATGCCGCAGTGGCGACGCACCGGAGGAGGTCCGGCGGGAGTGCAGCGCGCGCGCGTACTGGTGGATGTTGGACATGGCGGCCGCGGCGCAGCGCCGCCCCGACGTCTCTTTGTACCACGAGCGAACCATTAGTTACCAAATACTATAAACTTATTTTAAACTATCATACGATTGCCTGCTTGGGTCCCGGGTCCCGGATTCGCACTGGGATATATTCGTAAGCCTATAAAGGGGCCGCTGAAGTATTACGTAAGCAGTTTTATTATAACTTATTAACTCCCCCCCCCCCCCTCTCTTGTCAGCAAAAGTAAGCAAATCTATAACACCCCCCCCCCCCCTCCAATGCTTGCATAAGCATTGATAATTATATGCATACTTATTTCTTTTCATGAATGTATTTTAGGGTAATGCATACTATATTATGTGTGAAAAAGTAAATAAGTACTGCTTACGCACTCATTATCTAGACCCTCCCCCCACCCCCATGTCATCATATCATAAATAGCAATGCCAAGACCCCTCTCTCCCTTTTAATGCTTACGTAATACTCGAACGACCCCTAAGCCAATAGCAGCGACATTTACCACTATGAAACAGAGATCACGAATAGATGGTTACAGGGTCGGCAGCGCGAGTGTGGCTCCTCTGGTGTTACACACGTCCATAGGCCACGGTAACCACTTTCCATCAGGTGGGCCGTGCGATTTTCTGCCACCTAAGTGGTATAAAAAAAAAGAAAAAGGTGGGACGCCGGTGATAGACGGACGACTTAAGCATAGGTGGCTAAATAGGAAAGGCCTATGGTCAGCAGTGCACTGCGGTTAATTAATATGAGAATTGGAAATTTACTGCTTACAAATACAACAAATAATAGTATTATTAGTCATTAATAGCTGTATATGATCATATTTAATCATTTATATAATTGTGCGACAGATTAAAACAGGGAATATAAATTATTACACTATATTAAATTATGATTAGAAGGCTACAGAGAATCACGGTCGCTGATAGTACGAAATAATTAAGAATTGAAGTGTCGTTATTGAAGCCTCCTCCTCTCTGCATTTGAGGTGACACTAGTCACGTTCGATAGTCGACACTCGGTCACCCTATGTCATCAACTTAGCGTTGTACCTGGTTGCATTCGAGGCTTACACCTCGGCGCTCAGGCTCAGTTTATTCTTTTTGTTCCCTCCTTTTTGACTTATACGCCCCTCCTCTCTGCATTTGCTCTGCGGGTGACACTAGTCGTGATAGTCGACACTTGGCCTCCCTACGTCATCATCTTAGCGTTGAAAACCTGATTGCATTCGAAGCTTACATTTTGGCGCCCAGTGTCTGCTTATTCTCTCTTTTCCTTTTTACTATTACGCTTTGATAAGAGCCATATATTATATATCTATAGATATATATCTTCCAATCTCGAAAAAACTTACGTCACAGCCAACTAGCCGGTGGGATTGATTTGAGCTTGAAGGTCTTAGGTTCGAGCTTCAAGACCGAGTGTGACAGCATTGATAAAGATAGTCATTGGTCTATCTCCAGGGACATCACCCATCATAATCAAGGCTGTCGCAGCGCTGTGCTCAACGTTGTATGCTTTGAAAATCGCACAGCAGAGCTCAGAAGATCCCGCCACCACCGGAGCCGGTGGGAGAGGTTATGTCGGACTCGAACCGAACGCACGACGCCTGTGGGTCGTTTGGTTGCCGAAGATGAGGTTCCCAGAGCCACCTCTCTCGATCTGGCCCTCTCCTCGGACCACAGTGTTCCCAACTCGTCCCCGGAAACGGGGAAGCGCGCAAGACACACCGCCGCCGCGGCATGCTTCTGTTGCGGGTGACAGGCGGCTCCGCCCGTCACCCCCAGGCCTGCGCTTATGGGGGACGCAGGTCAGTACTCACCTCTGGTGGGCTGTGAGCAGGCGTGGCACAGGAACTTGCGCGCGGTGCGGGCGGCGCGGGGTGCGCACTCGGCGTGCAGGCGCGCGCTGCACGCCGCGCACTCCACGCGCAGGCGCCCTCCCGACCCACACACGGCGCAAACTGCTACCAGACACGAGCTGCGACGCACATAAGTTTAGATTTAAATACCAATTCACTTTGTAAGTAATTTTTAGACATATGAATTATTTATTTGTTTATTTTAAATGTAAAAATTGCTCTACAAGCCTGAAAAACCGGATTAGCTAGTTCAGGCACAATATATGTAGCACAGCTTGATAATTATAACGTAAGATTGATTTGACAAATATTGTAGAGTTTATGTATAAAGTATGCAATAAGTATAAAAGATAGCAATAGATTATGAAACTATGTAACATATACTTTTGAATTAATAATAATAATAATGACAACAATGTCTTACAATTAACGAACATTATCCAAACTTTGGTTTTCGTTTTATAGTGACTCGTATTTGCTTTAAAGTTTTATGTCACGTCCCACGGAATCACGGTCCAATGAGATGAAGGCCGAAAGAAAAATTCCCGTTCCCTGATAATATGCTATATTCCCACCAATTTTCAGACAAATCGGTATAGCCGTTATTACTTTATAAATAGAGTAACTAACACGATATTCTTCAACATTCTTATTGACTTGTTATTGTGTGGGTACTATAGACATTAAAAGTCTATGACAGACATTTGCTATCTCTAATCTATGGTTATATTGTTTGACATGACATATAATATATACGACTTGACATTTGATTTTTTGATTCTTTCTGTCAATCTATGGTGATATTTTATATTGTTTTAATTAGATTAGTTAATTATTTTGATTATACTACTTGATTACTTAGGTTAATTTGTGTACCACTTGTGGTAGGACATAGCGCACTTAACATAATTTTAAGACCATTAGAACTAACCTACGATCCACGAAATAAATGAATTATATAGATTTGTAGTGATCCAACACACAGTAGATTACGTATATTATTATACATACCTATCCTCCTCCAGTTCCTCTTCAACTTCATCACGTGAAAACAGCTTCCTTCTCTTTCTGGGAGTTCGTTCTTTGGGCTTGCACTGCTCACAGAACCAGTCTCCATCAGGTACTTTCTGTTTACAACCAAAAATAAACATAACATTAATATTTATTATGTATTATATCGCACCTCTCGCCATAGGCAGGGAATTCATCCTCACACATTGCGACCTGAGACGGTGCGAACTGTGCGGTATGAAAGAAACTTCATCCTACGCACACTCAAGCTGTGGAATGACCTGCCTGCTGCGGTTTTCCCAAGCGCCTACAATATGGGGTTCTTCAAGAGGAGCATCAGAAGGTTTCTTCATGGTCGGCAGCGCGAGTGTACCATCCCTGGTGTTGCATACGTCCATAGACCACGGTAACCACTTTCCATCAGGTGGGCCGTGTGCTTGTCTGCCAACTAAGTGGTATAAAAAAAATGATGAAGAGGCGTGGTCTACCTAAGTCTCTTGCTTGCTCGCACAACTACATTGTAAACTAAATAATATAAAAAATAAAAATCACAGGCCGCACAACACTGATGTTATTTTCAGTCGTCGCCGTAGAAGGTAGTTCTTCACGCAGATCATCGGTGAGATTACTGCGACCATGTTTAAACTCATTAAACCAGTTGTAAACAGTGGCACGAGATGGGGCTTCATCGTGAAAGGCCAATCGAAGTCTATCATAACTTTCTTGTTACTTAAATGACATCGAAAGTCATAAAAAATCATTCAACGAAAATTTTCTCGCGTTAAATTCAAGCTAACGTGACACAAACAATTTTTAATTTGCCGCCAATTCGTAAACAAATGATAAATGAATAAAATACATATACAATAATATTGGCAAAGAGTTCCCTTTTTCAAAATTTGAACTTGTTAGTTCTAAAAACTTTCAGTGTAGCCCTCATATGTGTTCTTTGTGTGCCTAAAATTAGAAAATCAAATTGATTCTTTGATTGATTGTCAAATTAATGATATTTTGCGCCGAGCACAAATAATTGGGTCAAGGGTGGGTATTAAGATTAGTTTACGTTATTTTTATACATTGTTATAAGAAGCCTCCAGCTAAGCTAAATTGCTTGTTAGGAGTGGGTTCATGTTAGTAGTGCAACAGCTTAGAGTCAAACCTGACCCTGGGTTTGACTCCGGGTTTATCGTAAGGCCGACTCCTAAATCACACTAAGCCTACAGCTCACTGAAGAATTTTTGCTGTCAGTGGGAAGACTAAAGGCTTGTCCTGCTTTGTCCTCTACACAGACGGCACAGAAACTCTGTACTTATAGGGTTGGCAGCGCGACTGTGATTCCTCTGGTGTTACAAACTCCATAGGCCACGGTAACCACTTTCCAACAGGTGGGCCACCTAAGTTGTATAAAAAGCCCTATTTTAATAGGCTACATTGGATATAGTGTAGATATGAGAATACATAACATTATAAACAGCGTTTTACCTTTCTTGTAGGGCCCGACTGATAGCATGTAATAAAATATATAGATAAATTATTTTGAACAACACAACAGAGCTTCTATTTTGCTATAGCAAAATCACTGTCATACCACTGACTCTGGTAAAATATTCATTTAGTTTTGGACTGTAAAGCAATCAAATCAAATCAAATCAAATCAAATCATGTTTATTCGCATAAGACAGGTACATAGGGTTTGTCAGTAGTTTATATAATATGTGCAGTGCTCTGCTTGTTACCTTTGATAGGTGTGCAAATTTTAATGTAATTACGTTGCAATATCGTAAAATTACAAAGGCAGAGTAGAATTTGAACCACTCCATCTCTTCCCACGCGGTGTCGTACAAGGCGACTAAGGGATGGCTGTTTAACATCAGAAAGATATATATACAGCCCTGACTCGGCCTCAGATGCATGGCTCAAGTCTATAATAGGACCCGGAATACGGCAATAGGTTCACCCCCTATTACGTGGGACCGAATACAATTATTGGTGAAATGTGGGTGTTAATTCACCTCTGCCTAACCCTCCGGGGATAAAGGCGTGATTATATATGTTTGTATGTACGTACAAAATTAAAATGTTTACTGTAGAGTGATTGAAAAAGTGTAATCATATTTTTATTTAATTTTTGACATAGCTTAGAAAAAAGGTCTAAATTTTTATGCCATTTTTGCAGTGTCTATGGTGTAACAGTGGTTTTGCTTTAGCAGAATCGAAGGCGTGTACTACGTATTTCTATCTTAATCGTTTTGAATAGTTATCATACTAAATGCTTTAAAATTTAATTCAATTATGTTTATATATTTTTTACTTTTTATTACAATTATATAATAATTACTAGCTGACCCACCCCAGCTTCGCCCGGGGTATATTTTGAAGCTTCATATCCCTTTGAGCCCGTATCTTTTAGTCTTCAAAATATGTATGAAAAATTGCCGGATTTGTTAACATTTATTATCAACGCTCCGCTCCCTTAAATAGCCTAAAACCTTCCTCGATAAATGGACTACCCAAATAAAAATCACAGGCCGCACAACACTGATGTTATTTTCAGTCGTCGCCGTAGAAGGTAGTTCTTCACGCAGATCATCGGTGAGATTACTGCGACCATGTTTAAGTAGTAGCGTGATGATAAATAGCCTAAAACCTTCCTCGATAAATGGACTACCCAACACTGAAAGAATCATTCAAATCGGACCAGTAGTTGCAGAGATTAGCGCGTTCAAACAAACAAACTCTGCAGCTTTATAATATTAATAATAAAGTATAGATGTAGGTATATATAATACTGTTTAGCAAGAGCGTAGGTAGGTGTGGTATACGCTAAATTATGAATACGAATCTATTTAACCGCAATAATAAATAGGTAGGGAATTCATCCTCACATGTTGCATCCGGAGACGGTGCGCACTATACAGTATGAAAGAAACTTCATCCCACGCACACACAAACCGTGGAATGAACTCCCTGCTACGATTTCCCAAGCGCCTAAAATAGTAGTTTCTTCAAGGGTCAGCAGCGCGAGTGTGACGCCCATGGTGTTGCACACGTCCATAGGCCACGGTATCCACTTCCCATCGGGTGGGATGTCTGCCACCAAATGGTTTTAAAAAACGTTTTGAAAAAATATTCTTTCACTTACAGTTAACTTAGGCTTCAAACAATACAGATGGTGTCCCTTATTACAGCCGTCACATAGCAGCATATTGTCAGGGTCGGTCTTTCGCCTGCAGAGCCGGCAGCTGGCGTTCAGGATGCTGGCGGACCAGGTGACGCTGGAGTCCAGCGTGAACAGGTGCAGGACTATCTGCGCGAAGCTGCGGCACTCCATGAGGGAGACCTCCCAGCGGGAGAGCGCGTCAAACTCTAAGGGCTTGTTACGGGCTTCGCGGTCTTTGCGTTCTTTGTCGTCAAGCCCTGTGAAAAAGACAGTTGATAAAATTATTTGTATTTTTATATTTCGCTGTTTGAATTAGGTAGTTACCATATCTTTTGTTTTCACTGTATCAAAGACCTTTTCAAAGATGAAGAATACCATGTTTTCACTTTAGTAGTGTAGTGGTGGAACATTCTTCGTTCTAATGTAGTTCGCTGAGTTTCTTGCTGGTATCTTCTCAGTAGAACTAACCTACCGAACCAGCGAAAGAATCATTTTCCAATGGTTTATTTTTACATTATTTAATATTTTTATATTATTTCTTGACATACATATTTGTAAAATTTTGACGTTCATATGTGCTCTTTATGTGCCTAAACCGAATAAATGAAATTGATTCTTTGATTGATTCTTCTTTGAAATTGATTCGACTGCGAAATCAGAGGTCATAGGATCGAAACCCACTGCCAATATTTGTATGCGTGAACATGCATTTACAAAAAAAAAATATAAGGATACTTTTCCGCATTCTAGAACCTATAACACAAGCTAGTTAAAGTGTGCGTACTCTGTGCATATTTTATTACATGTAATTAAAAAAATACACTTACCGAGTGGCCTCTTGAGGTACTTCTGGTGTATCGCCTGGCTGACCTGCAGCAGGGCGGAGGCTAGTCCACGCACGACCTCGGGCTTCGCCCTCGTGTCTAGCACCTCGGGCTCCGCCTTCACGCCGTTGACCTTCGGCACCTCGAGGTAGTGGCCCGGGTCGCGGTATTTGTTTATAGCTATTGATTTTTTGTCGTCTTCGTCTATATCTGTTGAAATAAATGGTGAAGGATCTAATGGTTATAAAGAACAACTGTATTATATTTTTTGAGAAACAGTACATTTTTGTCACCTCCTCTCTGTTTTTGCTCTGCGGGTGGCAGTTGACACTCCCTAACGTGCGATTATATTTTATTAGTAAATGGTTTATGATTGTAAGAGCTACTTATTTTTAGTGCTAGTCAGTTGTTTGGCCACCTCCTCTCTGTGTTTGCTCTGCGGGTGACAGTCGACAGATCGCGTGAAAAATATTGTATTTTTAACGGTTATGGCAGCCATGAACAAGCGGCGTAATTTCTACAAGGATTTAAATACACACGTAAACACCAAATAAGAAATCACGTCCGCTGCCATAAAGGAAGGCATCAGCAGAAAACAGCTACAAGCACCAGCCCCTCTCTAACTAATGGCAAATCAACTAGTATATAAGCGCATGTAAATAATAAATAAATCAATTAGTCCTAACGAGTAAACATCTTTTAATTACTCCGCAATACGGTTATTCATTATCACAGCACAATTTCCGATTGTATCCGAGGCTTTTACTTCAGAGCTTGTACGGGATTTTATGAGACCCACTCCGAACAATTTGCGCCAGGGCGTCATTCGTCAATCCATTACTAACTCTTTAAATTCACTTTGGATTAAAGTTATTTTAACTTTTTCTGGGATTTCTTGAGTCACTACTCTTGATCCTGGCGTACACGAGTTTCAATAGAACGAGGGTGGGTTTCACCCCCTATGTGAACAAAATACTCACCACTAGGCATCTTGAGTACTCCATTAGGCAGATGGTAGTCATCCCTATACTGCCTGTCGGGCCCCCAGGTGAGGTAGTCCGCCTGCTTGTCGTAGCCTCGCAGCATTATCGTGCCGCGCCATGCTTCCCTGTCCTAGGAGAGGGAACAATATGATCGAGTACAGTGAAAATTTTCTTTTTAAATAATATTAGCAACCGAAATCACGCTTCTGTCCCCGGAGTTAGGCAGAGATGAATTAACACCCACATTCCACTAACCATCATATTCGGTCCCACTTAAAAGAGGGTGAGCCTATACCGGGCAATATTGTTGACTCAAGCCATGCATATAAGGCTGAGTCTGGGCTGTATATATCTGTCTGATGTAGACCGATACTCTTCTCGGTTAGGTACTTAACTACAGGTAAACAAAATCTTGTAGCGACTTTTTATAAATACACACTTTAAACAAATAAACTAGGCCAACTAACTGACGAACTAGTGGTTCGATTTCGGTGTTTAGTCTTTAAAATGAGTTTCTGAACAGAATTTTTTTTTAAATATGTTTGTTTTTTCAATTAAACATTAAAAGAGTACATCAAGATTGTCTACGCTTGGTTAAATACCTAACCAAAGGAAGAGTAGAAAGAAATACTGATGATCAAACATACCTTGACTTTGAGCGAGCCGAGACATCCGTGGAAGATCTTCTCTTCCAGCTCTAGAATGTGGTCTCTGAGGGACAATTCTAGCGCCTCCGACAGCGTAGAGTCGGGAGGAACGTTCAGCGACGGTTGGAACTTCCTGTGGCGCGTGTAGTGGTGTGAGGGCGGTGGGGGAGACTGGAAAGATATGAGTTCTTTATTATAATCATGCCCACGTAACCTTGAAGCCTATGTTTTGGGTAAAATCTAAAAGAGAACAATGTTTAGAGGATGAATGCTAATAGTCTTTGCATGGTAACATGGATTATACTATAGAGCACACGCAGAGAGGAGGCGTATTTGTACAGTGATTTTCAAATGGACGGGCTCTAACCCCCTTTTGACTACACACTCTCCTACGCGTATACCTTGGGACACATCTTGGATCTAAGTCGAGGGACAAAACGAGGTCTTCAGGTGGGTTATGCTTGAATTTAAGCCCGTCCACTGCCGCAGCACACCGTGATATCTTCAAAAGACACCCAAGAAACGTGTACAGCGCAGGGAAGCACGCAGAGCAAACACAAAGAAGAGGTGACACACCTCCTCTCGGTGTTTGCCCTGCAGGTTTCCGGCCTGTTTCCCGTACCTGCGCGGCGGCGGGGTTGAGCAGGTGCACGGGGCAGCGCGCCAGGTGCTGCAGCAGGTGCGCGCGGTCCAGCTCCAGGTTGTGGCGCAGCTCGCTCTCGCGCAGCCCGCGCTTGTTGAGCGACTGGATCAGCGCCTCCAGCTGCTCCTCGGTGTGGTACAGCGTCCAGCGGGGGCGCTCCGCCTGGAACACATACATCAACATTTACTTCGTGTAAGACAATAGCTTTAAGATTTTTGGGTTCTACTCAATGAATTGCTATCAAGCATACGGCAGACTGCCCGGACGGGGTCCATACAAACAGAATAGATATTATTATTATTATTTATTTTTTATACCACTTAGTTGGCAGACAATAAATTATTATTTATTATTACCATGTCATTATTTTATTCTATTTTTATCACTCTTTTTCAAATATATTGTTTAAAGATATGTTTTTCTTATATTGCTATTTATGAATTATATTTATGTGTGTATGGAATTTAATAAAGCTTATTATTTCTATTTACGGCAGACTTAGTCCGACCAAGACCTGTTTGCAGTAAAATCGGTAAACTTGTTTGATACAAAACGTGTAGAAGACTTATCAAAACACATGTATTGTGACTTTTTCGTGCATACTGTATCTGTAGCCAACAAGTTGTATATAAGTTTAAAACACATTAGCGTTCTGTGACATGTTGCAACTTGTCAAATACATGTTTTTAAACTTGCTGAAAACGAGGGGTAATAAAAATAAATCTCATCAAAATCCGCTACATAGTTTTGGCGTGCATCGCGTAAAACAGATCGGAAATCAAAGTTTTAAAGTATTACAAACCTTTCCATGTACATAACACGAGTTGATATCGCCTGTACACATGAGCAGATCTCTCAGTTGCTGTGTGGTGGACTCCAAGCCGTTCAGTTTGTGTGACAATCCATTCAAATTTGTGAGAGGCTTTTTGGGAGAGTTGCCGCGTGAGTTGGCGCCCGATTCGTTTTCTTTGTCGCTTCCAGCTGTAAAAAATGATTTACACGTTCTTAGATTGGCCGAAGATGTGTAGTTTGGTACCATAGTAACCTATAAAGCTTTAAATAAGTAAAAAGTTACTTCTCTACCCAACATTTGAAAACATTTAACTGTTATGAAAAAAGGGACCTACAACACTACCCTGCGGTACACCTTTACCAATAGATGGTCCAAAACTGTCTATATGCACATAAATAACAACCAACTGCAAACATCTTTCGCCAAAATCTGATAACATACTAAATTTAATGTATAAATTTTCAAATATTTGGTAAAATCAACATGATATTAAATATTATCTTATGGTCGATGTTATGAAAGGCTTTAAAGAAATTGCTTAATATAAAAATCCTATTAGCTGCTATTGGGCTGCATTAGTATTGTCCATACAATTATTTATTATCCTATGAATAACTATGATGTATTTTATAGGTCTGAACAATTAGTAATTAAAACTGTATAAAATGTAATGACGCCATACGCCATTTAGTTAAAAGTTAATACGTACATACATTAATAATAGTAAATACCTTACTAAATTGTCCGAAGGATTATAGAGCTTAAAGTAGGGAGGGTACTAAGAAGCTGAGTGAATGTTTGTGGTGCAACATAGGCGTGTTACCTCGCTCCCTCTGCGCCTCGAACAGCTTGGCGACGTGCGCGAGCGTGTCGGGCGCGCCGGCGGGCGGCGGCGGCGGCGCCAGCGGCGTCACGGGCTTCTGGCACGCGCCGCGGGGCTCCGCGCTCGCCTCCGCGAACAGCCCCACCACGCCGCGCTGCACCCAGTAGCGCCGGAACGCGCGGTCGGATCCTGGACATACACACGCTCGCTTAGCGACACCACTATAGCAAAGAATAGCAATCCCGTTTCATAAATTTTGATTCAAAATTGAAAGTATCGCCCAAGTAAAAAGAATGTAATATTCTGTCAGAACTTGTCCTCGCTAGCATTCTTCATTATTGTGTCAAAGTTGAGGCACCACAACCATCTGCTTTATTTCACTGTACCTCGCCTGTGTAAGCTAAGGTGAAGCATAAAAAGTAGTCGCCATTGTTGCCCCCTACCTTGACGATATCCGCAGACGCTTTTTCACGCCCCGTTTATTGATCCGGGGTTTTAGAAGGAACATTGTGACTGTTACTAAATTTTTTATACACATTATTAGTTTAAGTTTCAACTTGACACATTTAAAAACATCTCATTAAAATAGGATTCGGTTTGAAAATGTGTTGAAACACTTGGGTTTCCATTTAAAGCATACAATAAGTATTATGCTTCCTGAAATGAATCCGTGATGAAATTCAAAATAATATTATCTTCATAATTTGAAAGATATAATAATAATATTTTGTTCCAAGTAAAATTTTTACTAACCAAGATAACTAGTAAATTCAAACAGCTCCATTTGCAACTCCTTCAACTTCTTCTCGTACTCCTTTCTCTTCTCCTCACTTTCTGCGGTTAGTTTTTCTATCGCGACCTTGGTTTCTTCATCTACAACTTTAGCTTTTTCTCCAACGAGTTTGTTCTCTTCTTTTTTGAGAGCAGCTTCTTTCCGTAACTCTTGTTTTGCAGCTTGTACTTGAACTTCACGTTTACGCTCATTTATCTGTAAAAACGTAAAAAATTGACTTACAACTCATATAATACAGTAATCAATTAAGTGTTTATCAAGAACTATTATTAATGGGGTACCACAAGGAACTATTTTAGGGTCTATTTCCCTCGACAGTCAAAGATATTATAGAGGGCATCTTCTATCGAATTTTCATGGGTAGGCGGTGCTTTTGGTTTTTTCAAATGGAAGTCTAAATTTGAATGATAATCTAAGGAGTTTTATAACTTTAGTGAATTATCATAATAGAGTAGAAAATGTATAAATCGTGTATGCAAATCAATTCACCTGATGCATTCTCAGTGCTTGCTTGGCATTCTTATGCTCGTCAAGTTTCTCCTCTACGACATCCCGAACTGTCGCGTAGCTAAGTATTTGGTTCATCAGGCACTGCAGGATCAGGAATTTATCCTCTGTGGAAATTTATGACATATTTTTAATAACTGTAAAATTATTTGCGGATTTTCCCAGTGAAAACCTGGATTGTCATTTTTAACTCAAATTAATAGAATAACATGTGAAAACTAAGTTCGGAAAGTGACCATTAGTATCAAATGCCAGCTACCTGGCCTCGCTTGCTCCACCAACTCGTTCAGCAGAAGTGGTCAGCCCATTGCCACTTTTTTGTTTTTTTTTATACCACTTAGGTGGCAGACAAGCACACGGCCCACCTGATAGGGAGTGGTTACCGTGGCCTACGGACGTATGCAACACCAGGGATGTCACACTCGCGCTGCCGACCACGAAGAAACCTTCTGATGCCCCTCTTGAAGAACTCCATCGTTACTTACGGCTGAGGCTGCCAAGCTAGTTGGTTGAGAGACATATGTACAGAGCAGGCGGTAGACTCACCGAGCGGCAGGTCGGCCACGTGGCGCCGGGCGAGCGCGCTCAGCAGACGCGGGTGCGTGACGCGCAGGCGCAGGCCGGCGTCGTCGGCGCTGGTGTAGCCGCCGCGCTGGTGGTAGCGCCACGTGGCGCAGCGGGCGCCCGCCGCCGCGCCCGACGACAGCAGGTGCAGCCTGCGCACACACCACATAGAGATACTGTGTCCATGGCTGTATTTTACCGTCTGTACCATGGGGAGTGTTCTGATGAGCTCTTCCAATTAGTCCCACCCTCCCCTTTCCTACACAGGACAACGCGTGCAGGTCTTAGATGTCATCCGCACACGGTGCAGAACATCCGATCAAGAACCAAGCGGTTCGGTGACACTTTCCTTTGTCGCACCATTAAGACCTGGAATTGATTACCAGCTCACGTGTTTCCTTCTTCCTACAGTCCCGGGTCCTTTGCGTAAGCGTGGTTCATATGTTGAACCATGGACGTTTCACGGGTTAAGCGGGGCTTAAAAAAGCATTTGATGAGGCCGTCAAGCTGAGTGGCACCATTGTCAGATGGTATGTGTAAGTGATGGTGACCCTCTTTTCTCAGACTTTGCTTTCAGCTTACCATCAGGCAAGGCGAAGTCTAATTGACGTGTTCTATATATATAAATAAAAAAGAAACCCAGTAAACTTGTTCTTAAATGAAACTTGCAGCCTTGCTCGGCGGTTTTGGTTTGCAGATGGCTTTAGAATAAGCCCGCAATGTAAAAAAAGGCTTACATCATCGCTAACATTTGATAAATTGTATTGAACACGATAGTAAATAAAAAGTAGAAAATGTGAAAACTATTTTCTTGATCTTACTTCAGCATTTGACACTGTAAATCATCTAATATTGATCAATACTTTGGTAATACTGTAAACTAGATAATGAAATTCATACAAATGTAATATTCGTAACAAAATATTGTTTTCTATTACACAATAACCACAGAATGGAAACTCATTCTAGATCAAAAACGAGAGGAGTCCCTCAAGGAACAATTCTGGGTTCTATTTTCATTATAATTTTAAGAATTCATTCGTAATAAAAAAAAACTATACTACTCGCAATCCAATCCAATAAATGTAATATACAAACCTCAAGACTTCACTGACTGTAGTCGGGTCCAGGGGTAGTTTGCTGAGTGGTGTGCCTAAGTAAGTTTGTGACCATTTACTGGCTTTTGTGGCCAATTCCATGGCTTTTGTGACGCCTACTTCACTGTCTACTTCTTTATCCTCTGTAAATTATAATGATTAATTATTTTTGTATCTTCATTGCAATTTAATTATTATTAGTGTTTTTATTGAATTAAAAAAAACTGGGGGTCAATTCTCATAATAAAAATCTATTCAAAATTCAGTCTCGATCGAATTTAAATCCCCCAAATTGCCTAAAACAATGTTCATTCTATCGCAATCGTTTATGACATTTGGCATATTAAATCGAGATTAAATTTAGATCACATTTTTATTTCGAGAATTAGCTCTCCGGTCTGCACTTTAAATGACTGGGTTGCCGGACCCACATTATAAAGACATTGAAAGCCAAACAGTACAGGCTTGTACAACACTCTAACAGCATAGAAAAAGGACTTACCAGTAGACAGCAGAATCCCACCAGTCTCATTATATTCCTCAGCCTCGTCTTCTTGCAAACCAAACACAGTAGTCAGCATCATCTGTATCAGATCACTGAACACTCCGGCATGATCCTTCAATGTCAAAGCCTTGCGGAACGTCTCCAGGTCCAGCTGGTTGTGGAACACATCTTTGACCTTCAGGACTTCGGAGTACATGTGCACAAACTCGAGTACTGAGAGGAAGTCCCCAAAATGCTGGTGCGGGATGCCTTCCATGTCTATTGGTGTTCCTTTTGGTATCATCTGTTGGAAGATTTTGTAATCGTTATTTTTTATAATGTATTTTTGGTAAGAATGCTTATTACCAGTGAATGCTCAAGATTATCACCACCTTTAGGTATCCCATGACCCGGAGGTACTTTAACCACTGTGCTATCCATTCAGTCTTGATTAAATGGATCTTCACCATTAATGTAGTGACTACCCAGGTTGCATCCGAGGCTTTCACCTTAGAGCCCAGAGTCCAGTTCCGTCTTAACTGATGGAATATATGAAAATTTAAATCGTCTTACCCTTTGGTCTTCTAACTCCATATCATCTTTAACCTTCTGCCACTCTTTCATGTAAGCCTGCAGTCGGGCGGTCTTCTCTTTCTTCTTTATTCTTTCCTCTTCCTTTCGCTGTCGCAACAGGTCTTCGGCTTTGCGCATCTTCTCTGCTAACTCTTGAGCGCTCTTCTTGGCAGCGGGGTCTGATGGAGGTTTAGTCTTTTGAACTGGGTTGAAAAGATATTCAAATTAGTATCATAGACTGAGGGACTATAATAGACTGAGATATCAGACTAGCAGACTTTGCGGGAGTTGGCTGAAGAGGTCCTTTCTTTTAATTTTTGAAATAAGAAAATTTAGCATGCATATGCATAATTACATACAACTCAAATGGTATTGTCAAAATGGGTTGTATGTACCCATACAAAGGGCTATAAATAAAGTCTGTATTACGTATGAAAGCGGACTACGATATGAGGAAAAATGACCAAGAGAATGGAGGGAAGGTGATAAGAAAGAAAGAAATCTTTTCTTTTTTTCTTTTCTTTCTTTAAGCAGAGATGAATAGAATAGGTATACACAATAGATTACTAGGTAATGCTAAGTTATAACGACTCTTGGTCATTAAACCTTTTCATGCAATCCTGCAGAGTTTGACTATAGTCTCCTCAAGTAGATATTAAATAGGGGATGATTGTAGGATCATGATTATAATGAACATTAGAACCATACCTTCAGATTTATCGGTCTTCTTTAAAAACTTATCCATAGATTGCTGGCCTTTCTTGTCAGGGCTGGGTTTCTTCAAGGACTTGTTCAGTTTGGAGGCCGAGCCCGGTTTGGACTGGGACTTGGATGATGGTGGGGATTTGAGTAGTTTCTTAGACAGGGCGAAGTCTGGTGGGTTGCCCGTGAATATTTGGCTGAAGCTGACTTTGCTGATGCTGTATTTTTCTAATGCATTTTTCTGTAAAAAAAAAGAAATGTAAAAAGAATCTATCTTGATTCTGACCCACATTATCAGCATCAGCAAGTAGAAAGATTGTTATTTGTCAAATTAGAATAGGCCCTATCACTACATTATTTGCAACTGAGATAACATTCCACGCCATTAGTCTGCGCTTCAATCGGCACATTAGCAAAATGGAAAGTGGTTACCGTGGCCTATGGACGTCTGTAACACCAGAGGAGACACAGTCGCGCTGCCGACCCTGTAAGTACAGAGTTTCTGTGCCGTCAGTAGAAGACAAAGCAGGACAAGCCTTTTGTCATCCCACTGACAGCACAAATTCTCCAGTGAGCTCTGGCTACCCTACTCACCGCTGGAAACACAACACGAAGTTATTATAGATGCGGTATTCTGTAGGGCGGAGGTACTTCCCCAGTCGAAATACCGCCGTGTCCTACCTCCTCGTTAAAACTTTTTAGTAAGTAAACACCACCCTTATCATGATCTGATGCGTACGTGTATCGAATTTATATCAAAGGCTCTTACTGGCTGGATGTACTTGTACAATATGTTACTAGTCTCCCCTATCTTAATCTGATGCGCTCGAGTAACCAGCGAATTTCCTTCAACAGCTCCCCTACTATTAGGAAATCTGATCCTTCGATTTACACTAAAGACTTAGACACACACAGCTATAACAATAGGAAAAAGGATAATAATAGGATAATAAAAAATAATGTTTATATCATTATTGTGTATAAATTAGAGTATTATCCTTATGGTTACTAGTTCATTCTTCTGCCTGCAACATGAATTGGGGAATTCATCTCTGCATCATCCTGATGTCAGATAATGCTTTTGGTATTAAGTTCGTCTTTGTAGAATACACGGTACATAAAATTGAAATAAAAAAAAATGGCAATTGAAATTGAATTCCCATTCCGTCTTGAGCATTCAATTTTTCCTATACATATGGTATATTATTATCCTATAAATATAAACCGGTACAACAGTTATATTAACGTTTATTTAGGACGCGGGTGTTCAAATTTCGAATCAAAAATACCGTGTACTAGTCCATAGAGTTTAAAGTTGCATAATTATTTATTTTCGATAAGACAGGTGCATATTTTTAGGTCGGTTATGTTTAGTTTATAGGAAATGCATAATTAAAATTAACTATTAGATACATTTTAATGAACGTCATTCTTGGTGAAAATACAGAAACGCCAAAGCTATTATTGTAAAAAATATTGTATTTAAGCATAATTAATATTATAATAATTATGCTAGCTGACCCGGCGAACTTCGTACCGCCATATTGTTTTTGCCTTGCCCGCGGCCCCGCCCGCCATGGATTCAGATCCCGATCCCCGGTTCAATCAAAGAATCAAAAAATCAATTTCATTTATTCAGTTTAGGCACACACAAAGCACATATGAACGTCAAAATTTTACAATTGAGTATGTCAAGAAATAATATTAAAATATTAAATAAAGTACCAATAAACCATTGGAAAATGATTCTTTCGCTGGTTCGGTAGGTTAGTTCTACTGAGAAGAGACCAGCAAGAAACTCGGCGAACTATATTATAACTAGATTATTTTTCCCGTTCCGGTTCCCGTCTATGGTTCCCGCTACACCGTCTGTCTTTATTTCTTTTATACAAACCTTGTCCTGACAATAACGAACACAATAAAAAAAGGACTATCCTATTTGATGCAGTCGTTCGGACGTTATACGCGTACATACTTTTGGGATCTTAAATTTTTATTAATTATAGATTAAGATTATTAGCTGTTGCCCGCGGCTCCGACCCCGTGGATCTTAGTTCTTGTGATCAAACATAGCCTATGTCCTTTCTCAAGGTCTCATGTACCAAATTTCTTCAAAATCGGTTTTGTGGTTTCTTTTTTTCATACCACTTAAGGTGGCAGACAAGCGCACGGCCCACCTGATGGAAAGTGGTTACCGTGGCCTATTGACGTGTGAACACCAGAGAAGCCACACTCGCGCTGCCGACCCTGTAAGCACTGTCTGTGACGTCAGTGCAGAGGACAAAGCAGGACAAGCCTTTAGTCATCCCACCGATAGCACAAATTTAGACGTGAAAGCGTAACAGAGTTCTTTCACAATTGATTGGTAACATAAGCTACCTTTATAACATAATCCACCGCCACTTAATACTTTTTTAAAATTCAGTCCCAATACCATCCTTAGAGCGTTGGTTGATCGGGGGGACTCTCCGTTCCTGGGACGGTGGATACAATTGCATGCAATAAAATCTGACACCGTACCCAGTTTGGGATGGCCGCGCCCAAACTGTTTAAAAATATTACAATAATTTTGTTTCTTACTATCGCAGGTGTATAAGTGCCCGGTTAATGGCAATAGGCTCGCCACCTATTACATTGGGACCTAAACATAAACTAGCGAAATGTGGGTCCTAGCCCCTTTGCCTACCCCTTCGGGGATATAGTCGTGATGTTATGTTGTTTTGTTTCTTACTAACATTAGTTGTTACTAACAAATTTATGGAAGAAATTTTGAAATAAAAAGTTATTATCATACATACACACATATAATCACGCCTTTATCCGCGGAGGGTTAGGCAGAGGTGTATTATCACCCACATTTCACCAATAATTGTATTCGGTCCCACGTAATAGGGGGTGAGCCTATTGCCGTATTTCGGGCACTATTGTTGACTCGAGCCATGCATCTGAGGCTGAGTCTGGGCTGTATATATCTGTCCAATGTTAAACAGCCCTATCCTTTAGTCGGCTTGTACGACACCACATGGGAAGAGATAGGGTGGTCCAAATTCTACTCTGTCGGGAACCACGCGGCCTATTAGTGGTATTGGTTATTATTATTATTTACCTTTATACAGATAATGCCTTCTGGCCCACCCTCGACGAACTGCTTGAGGAACAGTCTGTTCTTGTCCCGTGTGTACACGCCCTTGCGCCGGCGCACGCGGTCGAAGGGCGCCGTGCCGATCTGTCCCGACGCAGCGGGGTCCTCCTGGTCGTATTGCTCTACCTCGTAGCAGTACGCTGACGATGGCAGCAAGGCTTTGCTGTGGAATGGAGAAGAGTTTTGAAATCGTATAGGTACAGTTGACCTGGAGGGAATGACTAATTTTTTGAAGTTCACTACCACAGACTACAAGATTGTTTTTGTGTCTGGTGTTTATGTTATGCCTATCCCATGAACATTTTGAAATGTTTTTCCTTACATACATTAGATTCTCGAAAATGTGTTGTGACACTAGAGTTAGAATGTCTATTTCTTTAAACTATTCTCGGAGGGAGACTCTTAGGCCCAAATTATAAAAAGCTGGCACAGCCCGCCTTTGTAACACAAATATTGTTTAAATCTGCAGCTCAAAATACTATAAAAATAGCTGAAATAAACTATTCTAGCCGTATCCACGTCTGTCAAAGTTCTAATCTTCTTGACTACGTAGGAGGCCAAACTTAATCCTTTGTTTTTTATACAACTTAGGTGGCAGTCAAGCGCTTGGCCCGCCTGATGGAAAGTGGTTGCCGTGACCTATGAACGTGTGTAGCACCAGAGAAGCCACACTCGCGCTGTCGCTCCTGTAAGCACAGAGTTTCTGTGCCGTCAGTGTAGAGGCCAAAGCAGGACAAGCCTTTAGTCATCCCACTGACAGCACAAATTCTCCAGTGAGCTCTGGCTACCCTACTCACCGCTGGGAACACAACCCGAAGTTATTATAACCGCGGTATTCTGTAGGGCGGAGGTACTTCCCCAGTCGGACTGCTCAATTGGGCGGAAATACCGCCGTGTCCTACCTACTTTTGTTCCCATTTATATTCACTTAGATACACAAATACATATAGGCAGACTTAATTCATCCAAATGCATATTTAGGGTGTGACTTCTTGACACTACAAGATGTAAATTCAGTAAAATTCGCGATTGCATTAATGGTTATTTTTAAATACATTTTGTTAATAGGGAAATATATGATTTTTTATACAACTTAGGTAGCAGACACGCCCACCTGATGGAAAGTGGTTACCGCGACCTATGAACATGTGCAACACCAGGGGAGTCACTCCCATGCTGCCGACCCTTTAAAACAGAGTAACTGAGCCGTCAGTACAGAAGAGACAATCAGGACAAGCTTTTGGTCTTCCCACTGACGGCACAAAACTCTACCTAAAGTGAGCTCTGGCTGAGTATGGTTGACATACTCATTTATAGGAAATAAAATGATATTTTTACGGGAAAAACACATAATTTGAAAACGCTCAGCTATTATAAATTATAACACGCATGAGGAAGATATTAATGTAAAATTTTATCCTATTACAAATGAGGTATTTGGTGTTCACAAGTTTTTTGAAGTGAAAACTTTTTTAAGCACATTAAGCACTTTTTTAATGAAAATTCAAAAAAAATCTTTTGTCACCAATACTTGGGCCGACACATTAGGCTATTACACTTTTTTTTATTATCAATAAATGTTCACTCTTTAATAATATAATGAACTACTAAAGTGAAATATTCTTAAGACAAATAGTTTTAAAGATATTTGATATTGAAAATTAGCGCCGCTCGAAAGTTAGTGCCCGGAAGACGGCAATAGGTTCACCCCCTATTACGTGGAACAAATCAATGATTGGTGTTAATTCACCTCTGTCTAACCCTCCAGGAATAAAGGCGTGATAATATGTGTGTATGAATTTTAAATGATTTATTTTTGCAAAATAAATTGAGATATTTTATCTGTATATCACATGAGGCAAAGATCAAAAAAATCTGTTGACGATTCGCGTGACGCAACTATAAAAATTTTACTTAGCATAACGGCAACTGTCGTTCGAGGATACCATCCTCGTAGATATTATTTAATGATTTCACGCGCAGAATGTCACGTGACCGACAATTTTTCGCGCACTTTTTAAGCTAACAACGTGAAAATCTGTTTTTTACTTATTAATAAGGTTTTATGGGTAAATAATAAATTGTAACAGGTTTTAAATAAATTTCTACATCTTTTAAGATAGGTTCCCGATATTTGTCAAACACTTGTACTGACCGGTAAGGCGAAACCGGTCAGGTCCAGTCCAACTATGTTCTCAATCTGTGTAATTTGATGCCCCAAAATGGTTGTATAGGGGAATTTCTAATGCTCAAGGCTCCGTAGCTCAGGTCAGAGCATTCTCTCTGTAAAAGACTGGTTGCGGGTTTGCATTGAAAGTCAAAGTGAAAAAATATTTTTTTATTTATTCTGCATAGATCATTAAATCGGCACTTACAAAACGTCAATAAAAAAAGAAATTTGATAGACCATAAAGAAAGACTAGCTTAGTAAATGTATCACCGAAACGCGGCCCCGACCTAAGACCCCGGCAAGAAACTCTTTTCTTTCGTTGGTTTATTTACAAACATTTACTTGGTCTAAACACAAATTTACTTGAGCAGCATTGTTGAAGGAACAGCTCATTTCCAAGCTTGTTTATTTATTTATTCTTTATGCACAATGTACATTGGCCGACTTAATGCCATAGGCATTCTAACAGACAGATAGACAGACAAACAGATAGACGGACAACAAAGTGAATTTAGGAGGGCTCCATGTTTATCCTCTTGAGGTTCAGAACCTTTAAAATATTCAAATAAGATTATTCAAATAAGATTATAAAACATTGTATTGTATATATAATAGTTTTTTTTTATACCACTTAGGTGGCAGACAAGCACACGGCCCACCTGATGGAAAGTGGCTACCGAGGCCTATGGACTTGTGCAACACCAGGGTTGTCACACTCACGCTGCCGATCCTGAAGAAACCTCCTAATGCCCCTTTTGAAGAACCCCATATTGTAAGCGCATGGGAAGACCGCAGAAGGGACATCTAAGAGGTCACTCAATGAAATTATGCAAGCCTCGATGTGCCAGCAACCCTAGGTATCACTTCTTGCCGAATGCTGCTGGTGCATTAAATAATAATAACAATAATAGACAGACAACAAAGTGAACCAATAAGGGCTCCATGTTTATCCTCTTGAGGTTCAGAACCACATATTGAAGGCGCATAGGAAGACCGCAGCAGGGATTTATTAATGTATAAGTAAATGGATTACTCAAAAAGCCAACATCAAAAAACTAGAAACTTGCCAAAATTCCATGGAAAGGAGTATGATGGGCAAAAAGGCGAAGTCCAATTGACGTGTCCTACATAAAAATAAAAAAAAAAAAAAAAAAAAAAGCTATCCGATCAAATAAGAATAGAAAGTATAAAGAAACATACAAAAACAAATAATGTAACAACAACAATTCAAAACTTAAAGCGGAGATGGTCAGGTCATACAATTAGAGGTAGGGAGAAGTGGTCAAAGGCAATAATGAACTGGTTCACGAGTATATTACGAGTATATAACAAGAGGAAAAGGGGTAGACCACTCAGAAGATGGGTGGACGACATTAAAGCCATAGCAGGTAGTACATGGATGAGGACGGCGGGGGACAGGGCGGAATGGAAAAGGTTGGAGGAGGCCTTTGTCAATTGTGGCACACCGATAGCATCATAAGTAAATATTGTAAAGCAGAGAAAATGTTAAATTTTACACTGTCCGAAAATAAAGGATATTATTATAAATGGATTACTAATACAAGCAACCTTAGCTTTCCTACTACACCAAGAGTCGCTAAAAGTGACAAAAGTAGAGTCAATGACAAAAGTAGTTTAACAAATTCTGTAACGTATGAAATATTTTAACTTCATCCTGTAGGGATTGTAAAACTTCTTATATACATCAATTGTTATTATTCCTATGTAGAAACGGTTTACTAATACTCTTGACGTTGATTGTACCTATATTGCTTGTGTGTATGGTTATACCATGCATACAATTACATCTTAAGTTGTTTAAAAACACCAATGCTCAAATTTCACTATGTGTATGATGATGATGAAGTGAGTTTGATAAACATTTGTAATCAGTTCACTTAGATTATGATATGATAAAGTGCAATAAGGCATTTTTAATGAGATTTGTATTAGCACACTAACCTGTCCGGATGCTGTTTCTGTGCCGTGACCGACAGGATGTGAGCCTCACTCCACAGGTCTCCTTCCAGGCATGCCTCCACAGTCTCCCCAACAAAATATCTGTCTCGTACAAAGTTGAAAACATCCTCTGACATTTCAGCAAAAGAACACCGCTTTGTCCTCACAGCCAAAAACAATATGGGGATACGCAACTCCATTGGAAAATCCTTCAGGGCCCTCCTTGCTGCCTTCTCACTTGTTAAAGCTTCTGAGTATGTCAAATTATTTTTTCCAGTCATCTCACATGTCCACACCATTGAATTAACCAGAATGATCCTCTCACAGTACTCCCTGGAAAAAATATTATTCAATTATCATATAACTATGATAAAATAGTGACGCGAATGACAGAAATAGCGAAATATCGTGTCACGCTCGCGTTGTTGCGCGGCCCGCCGCGCGCTCACAATGCAAACGGTCCATGTACAACTGATAACTACATAAAACATAAAAAAATCGCTAATTTCGGCGGTTAGATGTTTATTATTGTACTTACTCATAATCTTTGAATATCTCGTCGGTGATCTCGCAATGGAAGACCTCGTCATCATCGCGAAGGTACTCCGATGCCGTTGATTTCTCAAATGCTTTCCTTTTCAACAGAGGCATGTTGAGAGTTCGCGGGTCACAACGGTGGGAAAACGATAAAAAGTCTTTTAAAACATTAACACTTGTGTTATATACCACTTAACTTTATATGGCGCATCTAAATCTATGTTCCTTTGGATAGCACATCAGGAAATTGATACGTTTTGTAAAATATTTCGAGCGAAAAATGTTGCGTGGTTTCGGTTGACAAGCCAAAAAACGGCGCGCTGAGGCGCTTCTTTTTACGCCAGAAACATATGAACAGGGTTAGGGTAGATTATACAATTCTACTAAATTAGTAGAAAATTTAGTGTGACATTTTCTTCAAATCAGTTTTTTGTCATTATCATATCAACGTTGAATTCAAGGTTGCATCCTACTTTTACTCCTTTACTTGACATAGTCTTCGGCCTTACTAGCAGTGAAATCTTCTTTTATTGAAAGATTTCTAGTAACCAAAATTATTGATAATGTAGGTATCTATTCATTGAAAACTTAGCAGCTATTTTACGTAAATCATGGGTACACTAAAGAATTACGTAGAATTTAGAATTCTACGTACTTCTTAAATAATAAAGTAATATATTGCATGCACAACCTAATAACTAGGTACCTAATACTTGATTTATACTAACATTAGTGTTCCAGCTATGTTATGTTACTTAAATAACTAATTAACTTAATTGACTTATCTAATACACATTCATATGGGCAACTATGACTTTAACTTACTAATAATTTGTTTGTTAAAAATAATTTAGTAGGTGCGGAAGATATCAATCGTCAAAATTATCGTTGTAAAAACTAGGTAAGCGAGTGAGAGAGTGAGACCTCCAAATCCTTAACAACTAAACTACCAACTCTATAACAATAACATAACATAAAAGCACACCTATATCGGTACCGGTAGGCAGAGGTGCTAGCACCCACATTTCGCCAGTTTATGTTTAGGTCCTAATGTAATAGGTGGCGAGCTTATTGCTATTAACCGGGCACTTATAAACCTGCATAAATACACACATAACTTCGAAAAGTCATTGATGTGTGCCATGGTAAAACCTGGGATCGAACCCAAGACCTCGTCTCAGCAGTCCATTACGCACACCACTAGGCTACCACAGTGGCATAAGGCATCGAGAGTCGGGGTGAGCCCCGACTCTCGATGGCTTGTGCCCAACGGTTTGTGAGATACACAAGAAGGTCACCGGTAGAGCGACAGTGGCGAAAGCCGTACTGTCGGTCGCTCAATAGATCGTTTCCTTCAAGGTATCTCAGGAGCTGTGTATTGATAACACACTCCATCACTTTCGAGAGAAGGGAGGTGATAGCAATCATAGGTTAAGTTGGCGTCAAAGAAATTTGGAGTGCTCAACAGGGTGGAGCAGTACTTCACTGCAGGGCAGCGACTACTTCTTTATAAGGCATAAGTTCGATCCTACATGGAGTATTACTGTCACCTATTTGCCAAAGCACCCGCATTCCAGCTTCCCCCCTTTGACTCTGTGCAAAGAAGGGCGTTGAGGCTGGTCGACAATCCCACACTCATAGACAATGTAAAACATCTCAGCCTTAGGAGGGACTTTGCCTCACTGTGTATGTCCTTCTGCCTATATTATGGTACTCAGATGAAATGAAATGAAATGAAATGAAATGAAATGAAATGAAATGAAATGAAATGAAATGAAATGAAATGAAATGAAATGAAATGAAATGAAATGAAATGAAATGAAATGAAATGAAATGAAAATTTTTGAAAATTTATTCGCAAGAGACACGGTGAAGATAAAGGTGTTAATTTGTCCAGTGTGGATAGTACAGCATATCTCGCCTGCATTAGGCATACGAATTTTTTAGGTACATTGTTGCTATTGTTGTTATCTCATATAATTATCATCCTTGGTTAGTACTCCATAACCCATTATACCTGCACAAATTACACAGTCGACATTCTATTCAACCGTGAACTCGCGCTGCGTAGGGTTCAGAGAATGAGGATGATTGGTGATTGTAGTAGTGTCTCGATGTTTCGACGAAAGATAAAATTATAATTCACAAACACCATGGTAGGCGCATTAGTTTTTTGATATGCGATTAAGTCGAATTGAAAGTATTAATACATGGTTTCTAACGTATGTGATAATTATTATAGTCATCCTCTATTCTCAGTAGTTCAAGAGTTCAAGGATCAGTTCGATTGATTGAACTAGTGATACGTTTTCGTATTAGTAGTTCAATTTGTTTGCATCATTGAACTACTGTTACTAGTCTTACGGCCGCTTTCTATATGCAATCTCAATCCAAATTTCGTAATCCAAGATTGATAATTTAAACCGTTTCTTGATTTTACTATTTCAATAAACAATCTTTAGATCGATATGCCGATCCTTTTTTCCAATCGATCTTTGGGAGGACGGATTGACACTTTTGGATCGGTGTTTGTACCAAAGTGACAGTTCTGCGATTTCTATATCCGATCTCCGAGTTTGACAGACTCATTTCTGAGCAGAATCGATCTTTTTATGCAATCTCTCAAATTTGGCCGATCGTTGTGAGAAATCTTAACATAAAACATGCAGGAAATATTATCAAGTGATGATAGTGATCTTGAAGCATTATTGGAGTTATCAGATTGGGATAGTAGCGACAGCGAACATGAAAGAGCTGTATCTTCAAAAACTTTTCGGCGAATAAACTTTTTAGCAAGTTTAACCGACGCCGAATTTACGTTCAGGTTCAGGTTAAACAAGGCTACAGTAGAAAATATTTTAAATGAAATAATGCCATTTATTAAAGTGAAATCCAGACGGTAAGTACCTAAGCTTTTTTTAATCTTTGTTAAATTCCAAAACACTTTTCCTTCATAATAGATTTAAAAAAAAACTTAAGTTATGTTAGGTTACTAACACTAAAATGTATGAGTATTAACTTAGTATTTATGTAATAAGTGTAAAAACACATGTAACTTAACTAAAATAATATCATTATAATTGACTATGCAGATATTTAAGTTTAAAACCTATTAATATTGTTTTTTATTTCAGGAACAATGGAGTACCACCTTTGCAGCAACTTTTGTTGACTCTTAGATTCTATGCATTGGGGACTATGTTAAATTCTATAGCTGACTTTGCCGGTGTGTCATTGTCATCAGCTTGTAGGATAGTGGCAGACATATCTGCAGCTATCTCAAGACTATATAATAAATACATTATTCTTCATCCTAGGACTACTGATAAATTTTATAATATTGCACAGTTTCCCAAAGTATTTGGTGCTATTGATTGTACTCATGTACACATTCAGTCCCCATGTAAGTAGGTACATATCACAGTTGTGTGATATTTCACTATTTGTATATATTAGCTGTGTATTATTTTAAATTAAAATTGTGATTTTAAAATTATTTGCTTTAAGGAATTTATCAATTTACCTGAATAAGATAAAATATTGTGTTTCAGGTTCAACAATTGGTGAGGAGTTTAGGAATAGAAAAGGCTATTTTTCTCTTAATGTGCAAGCTGTTTGTGATGCAGACCTTAAATTAATGAATGTTGTAGCACTGGTCTGCCTGGTTCTGCTCACGATGCTACTATTTATAATAATTCTGTTTTAAGAGGTAAGTTTATTGTTTATCCTACACATTTTTAGTCACTACAATAAAATCTTATTTACTTCTGCCTACCCTTTTGCAGATAAAAAAGTTATTTATATACTATTTATGTGCCACTGTTTGTAGTACTTACAATATTTTATTTTGCAGCCCAGTGTGAAGATGGTATTTTAGGAAATCGCTGGTTACTTGGTGACAGTGCCTATCCAAATCGGCCTTACTTGCTTACACCATTACTAAACCCACAAACCCGGCAAGAAATTAATTATAACGAAGCACATATAAAAACTAGAAATACAATTGAAAGGTAAACTATTATGTATTACAACTATAATAGATGTAATATACATATGACCTGCCTAATAAATCATTAAAACAAGAAAGAATTAATAAATCCTTCTTTTTCTGTAGGACATTTGGGATCTGGAAACGACGCTTCCCTGTTATATCTCTGACCTTACGCTTGTCATTACGAAATATACAAGCAGTTATTATTGCCACAGCAGTCCTCCATAATATCTGCAGAGATAACAATATAGAAGAGGTGACCCCTGAAGTAGATATGCCAGACGGTGATCAAACTGATGAAATTGGAGATAATTTCAGTGTTGGTGTGCCAAATGACTGCAGACATAGGCAAGAGTTGATTTTAAATTATTTCAGTATGTAGGCTGAAATAATTAATGTTTATACTTAGCTATAGGTTACAATGTTTAGTTTATTGTTAGTAAAATCATAGATTATCAACTCTAATTTTATTTCACCTTACAACCATCCCTATTGTCAACAACTGGTCTAGCTGCAATACTTTGATATCGCCTATGGGTTGTGGAGGTCAGATAGCAGTCATATTTATTTATTATTATAATTTTCGATATTTCAGTCAAATGCGTAGTTATACTGGTAAAGCGGACCACAGACTGAGGTGAAAGCTTAGGATGCAACTGGGATTAACGCTAAGACAAAGAAGTGAAGGAAATAAAACATTACAACTTATTTAAAAAAAAAATTATGTTTACAATCAACTGAATTTCGTCAAAAAGATTGAAGTAATGAGACCTTTTAGTATCAGTAGTTCAATCGAATTGTATCATTGTATTGATCAGGCATGGGACACTTCCCTACTTGGACTCAGAACTTGGCGTCGTGAAATTCCAACCAATCAGCTTTTTTTGTAACCAATCAGAGGAAAGTAGTAGTTTTCTCTGATTGGTTACAGAAAAAGTATACTTGCCTAAAGAAAAAAATCGATTTCTTTCAACAGGCAAACTTCCTTTCCTCTGATTGGTTAATTGACGTATTTGACATTTCTACTGATTGGTTCATTTTTCTGGACGCCGAGTGGCGATTGGCGAGTTTGTGACGCTGTCATTTAGCTCCTAGACGCCATATTTGTATATTTGTTTTGTTTTGTTTTCGTGTTGGTGAAAATATTATTAAAATTGAAGATTTCTGTTTTAAATATCTACTGCTTACGTTGAATTGAGTGACTACTCCTCTATAGTGTTGAATACTGCTAGTTTATCCTGTTTTGTGAGAAATTGACTCCTTGTGTTGTGTGAGAAATTGACTCTTTGTGTTTTGTGAGAAATAGACTGTTTATGGCGATACATTGACTCTTATTAAGTTTTTTGAGATATTGACTTTTTTTTGCTCTCAGATGTTGATTCTTTATTTCTTTATGTGAGTGTTTGACCTAGCTATATCAGCTCCGATAGGTTTGTATTCCTAACCGGTTATTACACATTAAATCATCAGCTGTTGTGAATAGAGCATATAATTGTATTTTTACAGCAAATAAATTACATTTTTCACGTTAAAGAAACTAAAAATGCCTTCTAACTATGATTATTCTTAGAATATGTAATAACGTGAATAGTATATATATATATATTTATTATAGTAGGCCTAATAAAGAAATTATGAATATTCGTTCAGGAATTTTATTTCGCTTTCCTAAATATTTTCGTTCAGAAATTTTATTTCAGTTTCCTAAATATTTCCAGCGAATAATCGATTCTAATTGTATGAAACCGATTTTTTTAAATCGGAATTAATCGATTATTAAGGAACTATGCAGTTCTTTAAGCATATTTGGCTAGAGACGGCTAAAAAGGCGTATAGCTACCCCGGTGTAGAGAGAGAACTCTTCTCCCTCCTCGTACCCCGGCGTCGTGAAATATTAAAAAAAAATTGCCGAGCCGAGCTCGGATTTTTTGTTTGAAGTGCGCCCTCTTACTCTTATATACTCTTTGGTATTGATAACACTGAACTGGCACCAGTACAAGCTTTTATGTGAACTATTTGAAGAGGAATTTTTATATTGTAGTAGATTGTCAATTTTAATTATGGTATCATTTATGTTGAACTTACTACGCGGCTGCGTTCAGAAATTTAAAAAAGTTACGATAGACTACCAAACGAACTGTTGAATAGGAATAGAGAATTACAGAACATTAATTTGGGTAGAAATATTCAGTATTGCCAATTAAGGGGCTTTTCGCTAGAAGTGGCGACTTCACGACAAAAAAGAGTCTGATGAAAATTTTGGTGTATAAAAAAATAGTTTTAGGGATAGTAAGAAATACATTCTTTGTTAACTTGAAACAAAATGGAAAATTAAGCTACTCTTTATCCACGGTTTTGGCTGTGTTCTTATACTGTTTTATTCCATGACGAACTATATTCCAGGGGTAAACTTTTCCAAACTATAATTTAATCATGTACTATATTTTAGCCATTTATTTAATCGTTTGAGCATGGTTGAGTCACAAACAAATAAGTATGTCATACAAACTATACCCGTTATGGGCATAAATATACAACAATAAATATTTCATTGGTTTAAAATACAAGATGAATAAATCTATATTTAACAAGTACCTATTCTTATGACATTAACGATATGATATGAAAATTGCGGGACTCTATTCTAACATATTACTTATACGTGTTACATGTTTAGTTTGTATTAGCGATTTCTTAACGACTTCTATATAGGAATTAAAAGGTATAGGAGTTGACAACACTGAAAAAAAATGACATTGACGCCAGCGTTGCCAATGTGTGGAGAATTCCCCAAATTGTGGGCATTTTCAACCAGATTAGGGAATACATGGGCATTGGGCTTGTCTGGGCAAAATGTTATTATTATTATTATTATTATTATTGTTTGATACACTTGCAGCTAAAAGCTGATGCGTGGATATCACTGCACTTGTGTTTAACATTCCAAATGTTTGTCCAGTCTATTTTTAAAAATGTTTATGCTAGGAGCACTTATTATTGTTTCTGGCAGGGAGTTCCACAATTGCACCACCCGGTTTGGCAAAAAGTGATATCTAGGGTTGCTGGCACACTGAGGTTTACTGATTTTCATTGAGTGGCCTCTTAAGTGTCTGTTTGTGTTCTTAATATACATGTTCTCGATGTTTGTCACATTGTAATGCCCATTATGAATCTTGTATGTCTCAATGAGGTCTCCTCTCCTCCTTCTCTGCTCCAGTGTGGTTAAGTTCAGATCCAGGAGGCGTTCTTCATATGACATATTTTTCAGGCCAGTGACCATTTTGGTTGCTCTCCTTTGTACCCCTTCTAACAATAGAATGTGGGGAAGTTAGACATTTATTCTGAACTTGTACTCAGAATCAATAAGTGGTGAGCATTTATTATTTATATTTGATTAAAGTTAAATGAAAAATATCCGTTAGTAAGGTACTAATGATTATTTAATATTTGCAATATACACACACAATTTTATTTAGTACCTACATATAATCCGTCGTTTTAACATTTCTTAAACACCTGTCTGAAGTTTATTTGGGTTTTTATGACAAATCTAAGACTACATTATGCCCTAACTATCACTTTTCATCCAGTTGATTGGAACCTCATAGTACCTATAGGCTCATACAAGATACACGCAAAAAAAGTATAGATGCAAAGATTATTATTTTTAATAATGGTGTTTAATTTAGATATGTTTAATGAAAATTTATGGAGTACGTGTGGGCAACTGGGAAATACTGATTTTTAAAACCCCCAAATTGGGGATTTTTAGTCAAGTTAGGTTTGTGGGGAATTCAGATCGTGGTCATTGGCAGCACTTTTTAGGTTATCAAAAACAGTGAAGAGTGAAAACAATACCAACAATACAAGCTGCAAGCAAAATCGCAATAGCAAGCACTTACTCTGACTTACTCTATGGCGACCACCGCACAAGTTGCAATCGGCTCTATGTTGAGTGTGTGTGTTGAAAATAAACTAAACATTTGTTAATGACTTCCATGAAAAGCTACAAAAGGACTATTATATTTAAGTTAAACTATTTCTATTAATACAGTACAAAATGCCGAAAGAGCAGTATCGTGAAACTTACGTCGGGAGAAAAATGTAAGTAATAAGAGGTTATGTTTACCATATCATATGGTAATTAAAATGTTGTTTTGTAGTTTTTATTCTATAATAATTAAAATATTTAGATCTTTCATACTCGTGTCAAGTATATATCGTCAAGAGCTACTCAACCGTGTAGCAGTACTGTTGAAATAAATTATTTTCACAAAAACAGTCTACTGATTCTAAAACAAACGATACAACCCTATTATTTATATATATATATTAGTTAACATGCTACGTACTTTATCAGCCATACGTAGAAAAATATAGGTTCTTTAATGATTCTCGGACCAAAAAAACCACATGGGATATAAAAGTTAGTCAAAGATTTTGGGTGCTGTTGAAAACTTTACTGTACATAATGTACTTACTGAAGAAGTGTATTGTATATTATTATTATTATTTTGTTTTTATTTTTTCTCAGCTTTTTGGCTGGTTTTAACTGCATTTAATATAAACCAAGTAAATGCAGATTGTGGGTGTGTTTTCATCTAACTGCATGAACTTTCTGACTATTTATTATTATTATTATTATTGTTTCTTATGGAGAGATCTATACTATGGAGTCTCGGGCCTTTGGAAGGTGTGCGTAGGGCCGAAGCCAAGACGTTGAGGCCCTTTTATGAGAATTAAATATGCTAGGAATACACACACATGGCGGATATCATCCCCGAGCGATTATTTTTATTATTATTATTTAATACACTAGCAGCATAAGCTGATGCGTGTATATCACTGGACTTGTGTTTTGATTGTCCAATGTTTATCAAGTCAATTTTTAAAAATATTCACATTAGGAGCTTTTATTACACTTTCCGGAAGGGAGTTCCACATTTGCACCACGTGGTTCGGCAAGAAGTGATACCTAGGTTTGCTGGCACATCGAGGCTTGCATAATTTTGTTGATTTATTTATTTTTATTTTACAGAAAATATGTAATACTGACCTGGGAATGGTTCTTACAAATCGTTGTATGTGTCTATGATATAAAAAAAAACATAACATAAATATAGTAGATTATACATAGAACTTAAATAAGTAATAGGATAGTGAGAGAGTGGAATAAGCTACCACATGATGTTGTGACAGCCCAGAACATAAACCAATTTAAAAATAGACTAGACCAACACCTCAACCAAAAAAAATTAACACTAGTGGGCATAAGCAGGATACGGGAATTATCAGTTGCTTCGACTACCTGCCTGTTAAAATAATAAACTCATGCCTTTATCCCCAGAGCAGTAGGCAGAGGTGCTAGCACCCACATTTCGCCAGTTTATGTTTAGGTCCCAATGTAATAGGTGGCGAGCCTATTGCCATTAACCGGGCACTTATAAACCTAATATATATATTTAGAGTTTGCTTAAAATACTTTTACAAGTAACAACACAACATGTTTCTACAAATAAATTTATCTTTATCAAACACGTAGGTAAATGAGCAAACCTGCCAGGGTCGACCTCGCAGTATATGCCTTAACTGTGGAAGTTTTTCTAAAAATATACAAAACCTACATAAGACCACTTCTGGAGTACGGATTCCAAATTTGGAGCCCATACTTCCAGAAGGATATTGGCCTCTTGGAGAGTGTGCAAAGGAAAGTCACTAGGCTCCCTGCTTGTCTACGACGTAAAACATACACAGAGAGACTAGAAGCATTACATCTCACTACCCTGCTAGAGAGACGCTTTCTAGGTGACCTGATAGAGACATTTAAGATCATAACCCATAAGTATAACCTGCCTGATATGCACACAATTTGCATAACAAAAGTTCCCACAAAATCAGCCAGAGGACATAGCCTGAGAATAATTCGTGCAACAGCAAACACAAACACTGCACACCATTTTATTAGTAACCGGGTAGTCCACAACTGGAATAGACTACCCGAAGATGTTGTGACTGCCACTTCAGTGAACAACTTTAAAAACAGACTGGATCACTGGTTGCTAACAAACAAACTTCACAACTCTGGGCTCAATCAAGTGTAGTGACTAAATTGAACTGTTCTTCAACATGTGTGAACTGTGACATAGACATATCAGCTCAAAGCTGCTCGTCTATAATCAATAATAATAATAATATACACGGACCATTTGTGAGATATTGAAATAAAAGGCTGTCCTTTTAGACAAGTGGCAATTTGTTGGCCATCATATTGTACAATAGAACAACAATATATGGGATTTCACGTTTATAACATCGTTGATGACTATTGTCGCTGGTCTGCTATGGACCTCTGTGGTTTAATTACGTATATCCTGTAATTCCTGTACACTCCACATATATATCTACGGTTGAAAAGCAAAAAGGTACAAGCGACATCGAAATTTCATACAAAAAAAGGCCTTAAAGCACATGAAACACTCTTTACAACACAGTGTAATTTGCGCATCAACTGTTCTTGTCGCTTACGGCCTTTAGCCTTTCAACCGTCGATATATCAATGACTGTCATATTATATTCTTTCATATTTTCTTAAAAATTCTCTTATTTTTATTTTCAGTTCCCATGTCACTTTCAATGTGGACAGCGCATCCGCCATCCAGCAGGCTGCCCATATTCAGGTCATCACCAAGAATCTATATGCTCAGGATGGTCAGAGGGTACCAGCAACATATGGGGTGCTTGACCGGAGAATGGTGTGTATTTTCTTTAGTTTTATTAGCTGTGCTCTTTTTTTTTTTTTTTACGTGCGCAAAATCCCCACGGATACCTCCCTACCGGAGCCGGTGGAGGAGGTTATGTCGGACTCGAACCGACTAAAACGCACGCCGCCTGTGGGTCGCTTTGGTTGCCGAAGGTGAGGTTGACAGGCATATCCATCGCACCCCGGCCGACCCAGGGCCATCTCTCACGATCTGGCCTTCTCGGGTGTGGGGACTACAGAGTCCCCAACTCGACCCCGGAAACGGGCCGGCCGGAGGGGAGGCGGGGAGCTGTGCTAAACTAAATAAAATAACCGCAGTTGTCTAGTGGTATGAGTAATGGACTACTGAAACGAGGGCTCGGGTTCGATCCCAGGTTTTACCATGGCACATGACACACACCAATGACTTTTTGATGCTTTTCAAGGTTATGTGTGTATTTCTTGCAGGTTTATAAGTGCCCGCTTAATAGCAATAGGCTCACCACCTATTACATTGGGACCTAAACCTAAACTGGCGAAATGTGGGTATTAGCACCTCTGCCTACCCCTTTGGGGATATAGGCGTGAGTTTATATTATGTTATGCTAAATACAAAATACATTGAAATACCATGTGGCCTCATACAAGGGGACTAAGGGATAGGGCTGTTTAACATCAGACAGATATATACAGCCCAGAATCAGCCTAAAATGCATGGCTCGAGTTGACAATAGTGGTTGGAATACGGTAATAGGCTCCCACCCCTTATTCCGTGGGACCGAATACAATGATTTGTTAAATTTGGGTGTTAATTCACCTCTGCTTAATCCTTCAGGGATAAGGGCGTGATTTTTTTTATGTCTGTAAGAAAAAAAGTTCATCTTGTAATGAAGAATATAGGATTAGGTTAGGTACTATATTTATGGTATAAACTAATATAACATAAACTCACGCCTATATCCCCGAAGGAGTAGGCAGAGGTGCTAGCACCCACATTTCGCCAGTTTATGTTTAGGTCCCACTGTAATGGCGAGACTATTGCCATTAACCGGGCACTTATAAACCTGCGATAAGTACACACATAACTTCGAGAAGCATTAAAAAGTCATTGGTGTGTGCCATGGTAAAACAAGTTTATATCAAACTAATCTTTATTTCTTTTTACACAGGGTACAAATCAGAAAGATGCTAACTGTGAAACTTGTGGACTCGGGTTGGCCGAATGTGTGGGCCACTACGGGTACATAGAATTGGCACTGCCAGTCTTCCATGTTGGGTACTTCAGATCCATTATCACTATTTTACAAACCATTTGCAAGGTAAGAACTAGAATATCATATATATACATATAGAATTACTAGCTGTTGCCTGCTGGTCCGCTCGCGTGGAAGTAAGTTATCGCGACAAAACATAGCCTATGTCCTTTCTCAAGATCTAATCTACCCTGATACCTTATCAAAATCGGTTCAGTGGTTTAGGCGTGAAAGCGTAACATGCAGACAGACAGAGCTACTTTCGCGTTTATTATATTAGTACGGATCATTATTCTAGCACCATCGGCGTTTTTGTATTATTCCTGATAATACTCTGAGCATCCAGGATCTAGGATGCGGGCCCCGGATTTTGAAGCTAAGTACAAAGTCTGAGGTCTCCATCAATCTATTATATCCAATACATGGAGTCGGCTCTCTTGTCGTTTTTCTCATTGTGGATTGGCTTTATGGAAGCTACTGCAGTCTGACCAACTAATTCTGAGGAGGAAGCCTGCTGGAACCTTATCTTTCAATCAGAAATTGGACCGGTGACATTGGTGCGATGTTGGGCTAATTTAAATAGCAATTAAAAAAATGCTGTCTTTTAGATTTTTTAGATCGGAGCAAGTAAACTCTTCTGCTGTCTAAGAGATAGAAACAAGTTTGACAGCAGGGTGTACCTTATGGCCAATCACAAAGTAAAAGGAAAATTAATGGGTACCGCCTGCTCTCAAACTGACATCGATATGTCATTAGTTATAAGTTATAGACTAGTTAGAGTTAGTAGAATAGGTTAAGATATCCAACGACCAAGTTGTATAGTGAATGCCAGGTGTTAAACGTAAGACAGTTGTTTATATTAAAAGTAGTTCTCAGGGTTCATAGAAAAGTGATCTCTTCGGCAGAGTATCCTAATCTACTTAAACGTCGTATTTTTAGACTACCCTTACCTAAAATCAACACGATCTTCACTAGACGCTTTAGCCCATATAAGGACAATTATACCTACAACAAATCAGTTCGATTGTGTGAAATAAGGCAGTCCTCACTAAGGGAAGCAAAATACAGGATCACGGAGTGGCTCGCCTCTCTGACATATGATTTTACTGAGGACCTTCTCTTGCACTTGTTGTGATCGGGGCATGAACTCAGTTGGTGCACCACTTCGCATCATTGTATTTACATTTGTTCATTTTTCTTTATTTTTGTTTCATTGCATGTTTAGTTAGGCACTTTTCTAAATATCATCTTAATTTTGTTTTGTAATTTTTGTGATCAGCCATTGGATACAGTGTTGTAAAAAAAAAAAAACTATTTGTAAATCGTATTAGGTACCCACAGGACAGGCTTGCCTAGTGTGGGGCCACTGTATATGGATTTGTGGTAAGGGTGTGTTATGGAAATAAATGAATTTATATTTTTATTATTTACAATGTACAATTTGCTAACTGCCGCATTGGGGCAACCTGTAATGGTAGTTATATAAGGAAAAAAAAAATAAATAAAAAAAATTTATTTTAGACAGGAGTTGGGTTAATTGCGAGCTATTTTTTATTACACAATATTAGCAACATAAATTACTAATATTCTCTCTAACCCTTCCAACTAAGCTAAATTCCTTTGCTAGGAGTGGCTTCACGTCTGTAGTGTAACGACCAGGATTGGGCTACTAAGCTGTCAGTGGAAAGACCAAAAGCTTGTCCTGCTTTGTCTTTTACACTGACGGCACAGAAACTCTCAATGCTTGCAGGGTTGGCAGCGCGAGTGTGACTCTCTTGGTTTTGCACGCGTCCATAGGCCACGGTGACCACTTTCCATCAGGTGGGCCGTGTGCTTGGCTGTCACCTAAGTGGTATAAAAAAAAAAACTGATGCTTCTTAAATTGCAATTAACATTTGCACAACACTGTTTGGACGTCATAAACTGTGATACATAAATATTGTCTTTCTTTAATATAACTGCGAGAGAAGGAAAACTTGAAATAAAACCCTGTACGAACCCGTCTGGCCAGCGTGGAAACAGTAGGCCAACGCCTCCCAACATTGGGAGAGGCCTAGTCCAGCAGTGGACTGGATGGGCTAGTTGTTTGTTTGTTTGTTCAATATAAACTTCTGTTTTACAGCAATGCGCAAGAGTAATGCTCCCCGATGCTCTCAAAAAATCATACCGTCGAAAATTTCTGCACCCGGACATCATGTATCTACAGAAAAAGAATTTACGTGCAGCTGTCTTAAAAAAAGCAAAGACATGCACAAAATGCATGTACTGCGATGCTCTGAACGGTATGGTGAAGAAAAGCTCAGCTGGTATACTAAAGATTATACATGATAAGTATCGAAACAAGAAACCAGTTGATCCGATAGTGAAACGAGTTTTGAAAGACTTCCACGAAGCAAAAGAGTCTAATAAAGAGTTAGCTACAATGATAAATAGTGGACTGATTATCGAGTTAAGCCCTTTGGAGGTTAGTTGGTACAGTTTTTATAAATTGCTTTTTTTCTTTTTGTTTTGCGGTCTAGGAGACATTCAGCCAAATTTCAGTGGTGATGGATGATCTGTGAGGTACAGGTCCGGTAATAAATTGCTAATTAAGGAAACAATCTAGACTATTATACTGTATTGATTCATGGCACTTGTTGGAATTTGTTTATGCCCATATTGAAATACACTTGTACTTTTTCCACAGTATTTTTATTATTACGCATGACCGGTTTCGCCGTACGGTCATCCTCAGAATGCGTAACTGTAATAATAAAAAATACTGTGGGAAAGGTACAAGTTAGTTACACACAGGACCTATCATGCAGTGATTGTGTCAGCCGGAAAAATCTTACACCGCGACATCTGAGGACTTAAGACCGCGTGCGATTTTAATCGGTTCGAGTCCGAAAAATATATTACATGAGTGGGTTGCAAGGGTCCTGATTGAAAATAAACACTAGACACACTAAAACAGAAGACCTTTCATTATACGCATATTATTATTATGGTTTAATGGACGAGCAGCAACTTGCTGATATGCCAGTATGCTTCTGCCAGGGTGACAGGCGGCTCCACCAGTCACCCCCAGGCCTGCCCTCATGGGGGGCGGAGGTCATCGACCTCCGACGCCCGAGTTACCTTCGTACGCGGGCAGCTTGGCTTGCGATCCTTCGTCGCTCCCGTTGCCGCCCCCGCCCCGCCTCCTCCTTCACGAGCATTATTTGCTCGCAGAAGGAGGCGCCGTGCAAAATGCACAGGTCACTCATCCACCTTCTCCTCTCAAGACTTACCATCTGAAAGTGATTAAGTCGCTGCTCATATAGTTTTATTTAACGCCTATTATATATTAGTGTTTGGTTTCCAGTCATATCCCAAATTGCCTATAGCCTAAGTGATAATCTAAATACATAATTTATTGTTGTCCCCTAGGTGTTAAATTTATTCCGTCGCATTCCTGATGAAGATATACCGCTGCTAGGTATGAACTCGAAACTCACGCGGCCGGAGGACCTGATCCTCACGCGGCTGCCGGTCCCGCCACTCTGCATCAGGCCCAGCGTTGTCTCCGAGATCAAGGCTGGCACGTAAGTTGATGGTATTTGTTAAAACCCATAACAGACTGTCGAGTAACGACCGGCGACTTTGTTACTTTTTACCCGATTAAATTCAGATTCAAATTCAAATTCAAATTCAAATTCAAATTCAAATTGGGTGGAAAATGGGTTACAATGTGATGTCAATAATGATATAAAGTTTCTCCATTCTCCACCTCTAGGCATACAATAGGCAAAATTTTGTGTAATGTACTTAAATAACTAAACAAAATGTCAGAAATAAATTGAACAAATTAGGGACATGTCAACATGAGTGAGCGTCAAAAACGGCGAAGCAAAAGGAGGTTATGATTTTGACAGGCTATGTATATATGTAGGTTCATTTGTTCCCTCATAGCTCCTCAACCACTTATTAGAACTGGACAAATGAGGTATCGTTAGAAGCGTCTTAGTCGTCCGCTGGTTATTGGCTATATAACGTGTCACTGAATCTAATGTGGCGCCCTCTAGCGGTCATAAAGTACTGTGTTAAAAAATAAACGTGAGTCAAATAGACCGTGTTTGGTATCATCTGAAAAGGGCTTAATTAGTACATTACAAATATGTATAAATTATAGGTGTTGCTTGTCCCAAAACAATATAAACAAAAAATATATACCATCATTAGAGCGTTGGTTGATCGGTGGGTCTCCCCGATCCTGGGGCGGTGCATAAAACTACATGCAATAAAGTCTGACACAGTCCCCGGATCGGGGTGGCGCACCCAAACGGTTTAATTGTATTTTTACCTACTAACATTAGTTGTAAGTTTAACTAACAAATATGGAAGAATTTCTGAAATAAACATATTATTATTATTATTATTATAAACAAAAAATCCAGGAGGTATTACACGGCGGTATTTCCGCCCTACAGAATATCGCGGCTATAATAACTTCGTGTTGTGTTCCCAGCGGTGAGTAGGGTAGCCAGAGCTCACTGGAGAATTTGTGCTGTCAGTGGGAAGACTAAAGGCTTGTCCTGCTTTGTCTTCTACACTGACGGCACAGAAACTCTGTACTGGGTTGGCAGCGTGACTTTGATTCCTCTGGTGTTACAAACGTCCATAGGCCACGGTAACCACTTTCCATCAGGCGGGCCGTGCGTTTGTCTGCCACCTAAGTGGAATAAAAAAAAAAAGTTTAAAACTAAAATGCGACTACTGAAAAATCATGCTTTAAATAGTATTAAAAATAAAACTAAGACCAACAAATAGCCAATGCTACCCTACTCACCGCCCGCCGGGAACACAACACGAGGTTATTATGGGCATGGTATTCTGTAGGGTGTAGGTATTGCCCTAGTCCCATTCTGAGTTTCTTGCCGGAGTCTTCTCAGTTCGGGGCCGCGGTTCGAATCGGTGCGGTGGTCCATTTTCTAAACTAGTTTTAATGTGTCCTTTTGTAATGACGTTTTGTAAGTGCCGATTTAATGGTCTATGCGAAAAAAAAAGATTTTTGACTTTGACTTTGAGTCAGACTGCTCAATTAGACGTAAATACCGTCGTGCCCTACCTGGTTTCCTTGTTATCAGTCTCTGTATTATGTGTTCTTGTTGCAGTAATGAGGATGATCTTACAATGAAGCAGTCAGAGATCCTCCTCATCAACGACGTGATCTCGCGTCACATCGGCAGCGGCGGCAAGAGTGAGCTGGTCCAGGAGGACTGGGACTACCTACAGTTGCACGTAGCTTTGTACATTAATAGTGAGATGTCGGGCATACCGCTGTCTATGCAGGTCAGTGGAGAACACATTTAATAAATAAATAATTTTTATGCATATAATGGCGCCTTTATATCCGGAGGGTTAGGCAGAGGTGAATTAACACCCACATTGATTTCGGTCCCACGTAATAGAGGGTGAACCTATTGCCGTTTTTCGGGGACTATTGTTGACTCAAGCCTTCATTTGAGGTGGATTTCTTTATAGGTGTGATTTCAATTAGCCGTGTGGTTTCCGCCATAGTTGAATTTGGACCACCCCATCTCTTCCCATGCGTTGTCGTACAAGGCGACTACGGGATAGGGCTGTTTAACATCAGACAGATATATAAAGCCCAGATTCAGCCTCAGATGCTTGACTCGAGTCAACAATAGTGCCTGGAATACGGCAATAGACTCAGCCCCTATTACGTGGGACCGAGTACAATTATTGGTGAAATGAAAATGAAAAATCTTTTATTATCAATAAGAGTACAATTTTTAGCAAAGTGTCCGTTGGCCCCACACTAGGCAAGGCTGTCCTGTGGGTACCTCTTACGATTACACAAGTGTGAGTGTTATTTCACTTCTGCCTAACCCTCCGGGGATGAAGGCTTGATTATATGCCCATACATATAATCACGCCCTGATGTAGTGCGCCTTGTACAACACCACATGGAAGGAGATGGGGTGGCCCAAATTCTACTCTGCCGGAAACCACGCAGTGGGTTCTCTGGTTTCCTGTATGTAAAATCTCCTCAGGCCGTTTGCGCTGCTCTCAAATATTCGAATTGTTCTAATCTTAAAGCGTCAGCTTATCAGCGTTGATAAAGTTTCTTATTGATCGAACTGGAGTTGACTGGTGATCGACCTATCGCTCAACGCTGACTGCTTAGAGAATTGCACAGCAGAAATACCCTGAGCGCTGTTAATATTATAGCTTAACGAAATTATCGAATCAGAAAAAAGATAAAACCTGTAATGTTATAAATAAAGCAATATAAAATGTCTTTATTTCAGCCAAAAAAACCAGGGCGTGGTCTAGTTCAGCGGCTGAAGGGTAAGCAGGGTCGCTTCCGAGGGAACCTCTCGGGCAAGCGAGTGGACTTCTCCAGTAGAACTGTCATATCGCCAGATCCCAACCTGCAGATTCAAGAGGTGAGCATTTTTTATTGAAACAATTGAACGAAATCTTATTGGTTTAAATAAACTAGTCGTTGTTCCATTAAATATCCCAGTAGTATGGCAGCAGTAATATGACAGTAATATCCCAGTAACATCCAAGTAATATCTCTGTAGTGTCCCTGTAATTCCCCCTTAACATCCCAGTAATACCCCAGTAATATCCCTGTAATACCCCAGTAATATAGCAGTAGTGTCCCAGTAATATAGCTGTAGTGTCGCAGTAATTTTCCCTTAATATCCCAGTAATACCCCAGTAATATCCCTGTAATACCCCAGTAATATAGCAGTAGTCTCCCAGTAATATAGCTGTAGTGTCCCAGTAATTTCTCCTTAATATCCCAGTAATACCCCTGTCATACCCCAAAAATACCCCAGTAATATAGCAGTAGTGTCCCAGTAATATAGCTGTAGTGTCCCAGTAATTTCCCCTTAATATCCCAGTAATACTCCAGTAATACCCCTGTAGTGTTACAGTAATATCCCAGTAATATCCCAGTAATATCCCAGTAATATCCCAGTAATATCCCAGTAATATCCCAGTAATATCCCAGTAATATCCCAGTAATATCCCAGTAATATCCCAGTAATATCCCAGTAATATCCCAGTAATATCCCAGTAATATCCCAGTAATATCCCAGTAATATCCCAGTAATATCCCAGTAATATCCCAGTAATATCCCAGTAATATCCCAGTAATATCCCAGTAATATCCCAGTAATTTCCCAGTAATATCCCAGTAATATCCCAGTAATATCCCAGTAATATCCCAGTAATATCCCAGTAATATCCCAGTAATATCCCAGTAATATCCCAGTAATATCCCAGTAATATCCCAGTAATATCCCAGTAATATCCCAGTAATATCCCAGTAATATCCCAGTAATATCCCAGTAATATCCCAGTAATATCCCAGTAATATCCCAGTAATATCCCAGTAATATCCCAGTAATATCCCAGTAATATCCCAGTAATATCCCAGTAATATCCCAGTAATATCCCCGTAATATCCCAGTAATATCCCAGTAATATCCCTGTAGTGTCCTCGTATTATTCCATACTTAAAGTCGGTAACGCGGCAGTTTTAGACCGTCCGATTTCCACACGAAATAAAAAAGAATTGGCACTGAGAGTACCACGCCCCTGGTGTTGCTCACGCTCATTAAGCCGCGGTAACCGCGGTGCGGTATCCATTTGTTGGACCGTGTGCTTATCTGCCTATTTTGAAGACTAGAGTACAATAGAATATTTATTGTTTTGTTCTGCTACAGGTTGGAGTGCCAGTTCACGTAGCCAAGATCCTCACATACCCTGAGCGCGTGTTCCCTGCCAACCTTCTGTGGCTTCGGAAGCTGGTCTGCAATGGTCCTGATGTGCACCCTGGCGCTAACTACGTGCAGCAGAAGGGTTTGAAGCACAAGAAGTACCTCAAATATGGCAATAGGGAGAAGATTGCGCAGGAGTTGAAGGTGAGACCACTATAATATGGGAAATTACACTTTTGAGGTGTAGAGAAGTACTGGTAAAACCGCTATTGGATTTACAGTTTGATATCTTTATAGAGTAGATAAAACCGTTTGTTTATAATTGAAAATGTGAGTAGATGAAGGGGCTATCTGACAATCTCAAGATATAAACTTCGAAGCTTTAATACTTCATTCAATATGGCGTTTTCTGACTTTTTATGGAATAATATTGTAGTTGATTAAGAAATAGAAAAAAATTATCAGCTCAGGCAGGATACGAACCCGCGATCTTTCCCTTACATGGAGAACGCTCTGACCACTAAGCCACAAAACCTTCGCCCGAAACCATCCAAATTCTTCTATACATATATCCGTCTTATGACGATGGTGGGAGCCATCTACCGTCATCCGTACGAACCACCACAATGCAAAAGCACCAATAAATGATGTTACAATCATTTTTAAACTTTGATTTTTTATGACTTCACTCAAACTATTGAATGAAAATTTACAGCATTTAGTATGCTAACTATTCAAATCGCTCAATTGCTAATAGATTTGAATAGTTAGCTTACTAAATACTTTAAAATTTCATTCAAAAATATTATAGTGTTAAATCTATACTAATATTATAAAACTGCAGAGTTTGTTTGTTTGTTTGATCGCGCTAATCTCTGGAACTACTGGTCCGATTTGAATGATTCTTTCAGTGTTGGGTAGTTCATTTATCGAGGAAGGTTTTAGGCTATATATCATCACGCTACTACTTAAGGGAGCGGAGCATTGATAATAAATGTTATCAAATCCGGCAATTTTTCATACATATTTTAAAGACTAAAACATACGGGCTCAAAGGGATATAAAGCTTCAAAATATACCCCGGGCGAAGCTGGGGTGGGTCAGCTAGTTATTTTATAAACAGTCAGTAAACGTCATATTTTTCTGAAAATGATGTATCAAAGCTTTGTCATAATAATTTATATCAATATTTTAAAATTGTCAGATAAGCCCTTCATCCACTCACGTCTTGAATAAAAAAGAAGCTTTGGTATTAACTACTCTATATACACTATATGATAGAGATACGCTATGCAACCTCTTTCAATTTCTGTCTTTTGTCTATTCAGTAATTTCTCTTGTAACCATGATGTTTGTTGCAGTGTGGTGACGTCGTGGAGCGCCACCTAGTGGACGGCGACGTGGTGCTGTTCAATCGGCAGCCATCTCTTCATAAGCTGTCCATCATGTGTCACAGGGCCAGGGTACAGCCGCAGAGAACCTTCAGGTAAGGGAACACCTACTTTTCGCGTCGATTAAGAAATAGAAAAATTGAATCGGTTCAGGTGGGATTCAAACCCGCGGTCTTTCCCTTACAGAGCGAACGCTCTGACCACTAAGCCACAGAACCTTCGCCCGAAACCATCCAAATGCTTTCAAATTTCATTCAAAACGAAAGAAAGAAAATACACTTTATTTTTTTTCTACAGCACAAACATGCATCTAAATATATAAATATTCGGAGACTCTTTCCTCTGTCGCACCATTAAGGCCTGGAATTCATTACCAGCTCACGTGTTTCCTTCTTCCTACAGTCCCGGGTCCTTTAAGCGAGGCGTGAAAAAGCATATGATGAGGCCGTCAAGCTGAGTGTCACCATTGTCACATGCTATGTGTAAGTAATGGTGACCCTCTTTTCTGGGACTTTGCCTTCAGCTTACCATCAGACAAGGCGAAGTCCAATTGACGTGTCCTATATAAAAAAAAAATATCACAAGAAATATATATATGTTGTGCACATTAAATTTATGCTGCATAAACCTACTTTTCGCATTTAACGTGAGACAGTTTTTTCGGAAATCCCGTCGAATACTTCACCTGGCGGGGTGGTTATGGACCCTAGCTTAGCCCTTAAGGCTGTCTACGGTTTCGAGTACCACTGTGTCCCCATCTTACCCTTGGAAAAGGGGGGCGCGAATTGCACCACCGATGTCGCTCCATCTTACATTTGTTAGAGTGACAGGCAACTCAACCTGACACGCCCAGACCTGCGCTCACGGAGGACGGAGTTCATTATTTAACACACCGTCACTCCCGCAAAGTGTTACGCATTCTTACACAGAGATAAAAAAATACCTCTTCTCTGTATTTGCTGTTTAGTTGGACCTCACACTCTGTAGGGCGGTTTGTCCTTGATATCACTCGGGAGAGATATCTTGGCATTAAGTTGCGAGATAAACACGACCCTGGAGCGCGCAGATTGTTTTGTAATGATGTATGCTTGGTGAATTTGAGATCGTCCACTACCGTAGCACCACGTGTTAATCTGTAAATGTGGGTGCTAGCACCTCTGCCTTCCCCTTCGGGGATATAGGCGTGAGTTTATGTTATGTTATGTTATTTGTACAGGTTCAACGAGTGCGTGTGTACTCCGTACAACGCGGATTTCGATGGCGACGAGATGAACATGCACTTACCTCAAACCGAAGAGGCTAGAGCGGAAGCGCTTATACTTATGGGGGTAAGCACATGTCACCAAATCTATGTATAGTAAAACACGTACCGGGTCTTTTTAATTTCTAGGACACGCAAACTTGTCTTCACTACGCCTGATTTTTCAAGATTCAATAAAGGTTTTCTTTATACTAATTAGGTGGCAGGCAAGCACACGGCTAGCTGATGGAAAGTGATTACCGTGGCCTATGGACGTATGCAAGACTAGAGGAGTTTTTTTTTATCTAAGACACGCTAATTTGATATATATATATAATATAAGTATAGGAAAGTTTATATTATACTAGCACCGCGCAGCGGTTACACCCGCGTAAATCCTGATCCCACGGGAATATCGGGATAAAAAGTAGCCTATGTTACTCACGAAGAATGTAGCTTTCTAATGAAAAAGAATTATTAAAATCGGTCCAGTACTTTTGAGTTTATTTGTTACATACAAAAATACAAATCTTTCCTCTTTATAATATTACTAGCTGACCCACCCCAGCTTCGCCCGGGGTATATTTTGAAGCTTCATATCCCTTTGAGCCCGTATGTTTTAGTCTTCAAAATATGTATGAAAAATTGCCGGATTTGTTAACATTTATTATCAACGCTCTGCTCCCTTAAGTAGTAGCGTGATGATATATAGCCTAAAACCTTCCTCGATAAATGGACTACCCAACACTGAAAGAATCATTCAAATCGGACCAGTAGTTCCAGAGATTAGCGCGTTCAAACAAACAAACTCTGCAGCTTTATAATATTAGTATAGATATGTATATATTATACGAATATATATAAATACCTAATATATTTAAAAGTATGTGTATGGATTTCTTATGTATTATAGTGTGTATGTATTATTATTGTGAACATAGATAATATTATAATAAATAGATTATTATTTTGCCTGCCTGAGGTAGGCCTCAATGTATCTCTGCATCACCCTAAGGTTGACTGCTAGATAATGCCTTTGACATTAAGTCCGCCTTTGTAAAAAGTTACTGTGCATAAAGTTGAATAAATACCATAAATAAATAAAATAATTTGACTTCACCTCGCCTGTTGGTAAGCTAAAGCCAAAGTCTCAGGGAAGAGGGTCACTATTACAGACACTAAGTAATGTTACAATGGTGGCACTCAGCTTGTTATTTCTTCTCTAACTTTGCTGACAAGTCTTTTACTGTCAGGGCGGTGCGCTTATGGAACGCGTTGCCACTGAACATCAGACGGGCAAAATCCCTAAATGCATTTAAATTAATGGTCAAGAACCACTACCTATCATGTTGTGCACAGTAGGTAATAGCTCACAATTATGTGCTCACTCACTATTTTCCCTTCGTATTAGTATGAACTATCTACTTTATGTATATATTTATTTAATACATGTATATGTATTTGTATATCAGAATTTATGTTGATATTTTTTGTGTAAAGCCGTATATTAATTTTATTTTACTTACTTTTCTCTCTTTCTTTTGTTTTAATACACTATCTATTCAAGTTTAGTCGGTAACTACACCATATCTTTTGTTTTTATAACATTACTGTCCATCCCAAGGTTGCCTGGAAGAAATCGCTTCAGCGCTAAGGCCGCCCATTGTACATTGAACTGTATACATGCTACCTACTTGTCCTACTGTAAATCTGTTGGTGTACAATAAAGAATTATCTATCTATCTATCTATCTAACCCTCTCTACTAACTAGCTGTTCTCCCGCAGAACAAATCTAACCTGGTAACGCCCCGCAACGGCGAGCTTCTAATCGCCGCCACGCAGGACTTTATCACGGGAGGGTACCTCCTCACGCAGCGAGACACTTTCCTGGATAAGGACCACGCCACGCAGCTGGCCGGCTGCCTGCTGGCCGGCCCGGACGCCACCATGCGCCTGGACCTTCCGCCGCCAGCTATCCTCAAGCCGAGGAAACTGTGGACCGGGAAGCAGATATTCAGGTACGTAAATATATTTGATCTCTAGTGGAATCAGATAAGTATGTATTGTCATCACAATACAAAACAACTGATGAGAATGCAAAAGTGTGTGTGCGTGTGTGTGCGCGAGTTTGCATGTGCGCGTGTTGGTGTGTGTGCCTGTTTGTACGTGTGCGTGCGTGCGTGTTTGTGTGTGTGCGTCTTTGATTGTGTGTCTGCGTGTGTTTATGTGTGTGCATGTTTATGTGGGTGCATATTTGTGTGTTTGCGTGTTTAAGTGTGTGTGCGTGTTTGTGTGTCTGCTTGTTTGTGTGTTTGCGTGTTTGTGTGTGTGCATGTTTGTGAGTGTGCGTGTTTAAGTGTGTGTGGGCGTGTGCTCGTTAATGTGTTTGCGTGTTTATGTGTATATATGTTTATGTGTGCGTATATTTCTTTTTATATCCGTCAGCTGTGAACATTTCAAATAGATATGGGGCTGTGTGATTACCTAAGACTGAAAAAAATGTATGAAGAATTGCTTTAGTGTGCGTAACGTTTATTTTAACTAAAATAATGTATTTTATTGGGTAAAAGAAATTAGGCTATGTACTTATCTTCCATATAAACTATCAATGTGCCAAATCAATTGCAGCAATTTTCATAAAAACGTATGCAAACATTTCGCTTCACCTATTAATACATATAGATGGCGTGACCGTTGTCATAAATTAAGCCTAATGTCTTTGTAATTGTTCCAGCCTTATAATGAAACCCAACAAGAAATGCGAAGTGAAGGCCAACCTGGAGACCAAAGGCCGGAACTACACCGGGAATAAGGACATGTGTGTACAGGACTCGTGTGAGTATAATAAGGATTTATCATCATCATCATCATGCATACCGCACTGTGCGGTATGAAAGAAACTTCATCCCACGCACACTCAAGCTGTGGAATGACCTCCCTGCTGCGGTTTTCCCAAGCGCCTACAATATGGGGTTCTTTATGAGGGGCATCAGAAGGTTCCTTCATGGTCGGCAGCGCGAGTCAGACGCCACTAGTGTTGCACACGTCCATAGGCCACGGTAACCACTTCCCATCAGATGGCCGTGTGCTTGTTTACCACCTATGTGGGCTTGGGGGTGACAGGTGGAGCCGCCTGTCACCCTGGCAGAAGCAGGCCGCGGCGGTGGTGCGCCTGGCGCCGTTTCCGGGGACGAGTTGGGGACTCTGTAGTCCCCACACCCGAGAAGAGGGCCAGATCGTGAGAGATGGCCCTAGTTCGGCCGGGGTGCGAGGGATATGCCTGTCAACCTCACCTTCGGCAACCAAAGCGACCCACAGGCGGCGTGCGTTTTAGTCGGTTCGAGTCCGACATAACCTCCTCCACCGGCTCCGGTGCGGAGGTATCCGTGGGGATTTTGCGCACGTAAAAAAAAAAGAAACCTATGTGGGCTACCTAAGTCCCAGCCACCTATATTTTTTTAAATTATATTAGCAACCACTATGCATACAGCCTGAGGCGTGGCTGTAATGAACGCGACATTCGCTCAATGCAAATATGTGTATGTGTAAATATATCTGTTTAGTCTGGTCAATATATATTGGACATACATACATATTATCTCGCCTTTATCCCTGAAGCGTTAGGCAGAGGTGAATTGTAGGAGGTAGGACACGACGGTTTTTCCGTCTAATTGAGCAGTCCGACTGGGGAAGTACACCCTACAATATACCGCTGCCATAATAACCTCGTGTTGTGTTCCCGGCGGTTACTAGGGTAGCCAGAGCTCACGAGAGTTTTTGTATTATCAGTGGGAAGACCAAAAACTTGTCCTGCACAGAAACTCTTGTGCTTACAGGGTTGGCAACGCGATAGTGACTCCCTTGGTGTTGCACACGTCCATAGGCCACGGTAACCACTTTCCATCCATAAAGTATATAACATGTTTTTTTTATTTTAGATGTAATAATAAGGAATTCGGAGCTGCTATGCGGATCCATGGACAAGAGCACGCTGGGCTCCGGCACCAAGAACAGCATCTTCTACATCCTGCTGCGCGACTGGGGCGAGGAGTACGCAGTGAGGGCCATGTGGAGGTACTTATACCAATTATTAACACTGCTACTAGTCTGTATGTGAAGTTGATCTCGTTCCCGCATTCCTTGGAACCCAGACAAAAAAACTAGCGTGTTTTTTTTTATATAGAACACCCCTGGTGTTGCATACGTCCATAGGCCACGGTAACCACTTCCCATCAGGTGGGCCGTGTGCTTATCTGCCACCTAAGTAGTATAAAAAAAAAACAACGTCAATTAGTCATCGCCTTGCCTGATGGTAAGCTGAAGGCAAAGTCTCGGAAAAGAGGGTCACCATTATTTATATATACCATGTGACAATGGTGACACTCAGCTTGACGGCCTCATCATATGCTTTTTCACGCCCCGCTTAAAGGACCCGGGACTGTAGGAAGAAGGAAACACGTGAGCTGGTAATGAATTCCAGGCCTTAATGGTGCGACAGAGGAAAGAGTCTCCGAACAGAATGTGTTTTTTTTTTCAGATTTTGATCTATCGCAGGATCAAATTTCAGCTAGAACCGTTCACCATTATGAGTGTTATTGAGTAAAAGTGCATTTAGATAAAACGCACATAGAGCTAGAACTAGAATAAGATCATTCTTTCTTAATATTTTAGTGTAAATAAGAAGAAGTAACCGCGGTAGCCTAGTGGTATGACCCGTATGACTACTGAGACGAGGTCTCGGGTTCGATCCCAGGTTTTACCATGGCAAACACCAATGACTTTTCGATGCTTTTCGAAGTTATGTGTGTATTTATCGCTGGTTTATAAGTGCCCGGTTAATGGCAATAAGCTCGCGACCTATTACAGTGCCCAGCCCTCACTATTCAAATTGGTTACTAAATGCTTTAAAAAGAATAAAAATTATATATATATATATAATCTATACTAAAATATTACAAAGGTAGTATATTGATCTTATTCTAATTAAGATAAGATAAGATAATATTTACTGATTCAAACATAACATAATTTAAGTCACATATCATTAAATTAATACAGACAATGTGGAAACTAGTTTTTGCATTACAAAACAAGATTTTTGTTACTTAGGTTAATCACAGCTGTTACCCAGGCTAAGTGCGCCTTTATGAACTTCTGACATGAAACCTATAAACATTTTACTATATTAATTTTCAACACACAGTTTACTTAAATTCAAATTGATTAAGATAGGAAATATTGGGGGTGACAGGTGGAGCCGCCTGTCACCCTGGCAGAAGCAGACCGCGGCGGCGGCCGTTTTCCGGGGACGATTTGAGGGACTCTGTAGTCCCCACACCCGAGGAGAGGACAATATCGTGAGAGATGGCCCTGGGTCGGCCGGAGTGCGAGGGATATGCCTGTCAACCTCTCCTTCGGCAACCAAAACGACTCACAGGCGGTGTGCGTTTTAGTCGGTTCGAGTCCGACATAACCTGCTCCACAGGGACCGGTGGGGAGGTATCCGTGGGGATATTGCGCACGTAAAAAAAAGACAGGAAATATTTTTAATCGGTTCAGGTCGCTGCAAGACGGATATATGTAGGAAGATTTGGATGATTTCAGGCGAGGTTCGGTGGCTCAGTGATCATAGCATTCCCCGTATAAAAGAAAAGATCGCGGGTTCGAACCCCGCTTGAACCGATTTAAAAAAATTATAATCTTAATCGATTCATAATGAAAACATCATACATGCTAGCTGGTTTCGGATACTCTTGACATGTCCTTTCTTTAAAAGTTTAAAATATTGTGATATATTTACATTTGATTTGATGCGGAAGGCGGAGGATCGGAGAAAATGGCGCACATTGGGAGAGGCCTATGTCCAGCAGTGGACAGCAGTGGGCTGATTGATTGATTACATAATTTTGCAATAACATATAACATAACATAAACTCACGCCTATATCCTCGAAGGGGTAGGCAGAGATGCTAGCACCCACATTTCGCGAGTTTATGTTTAGGTCCCAAGCTGGCGAGCCTATTGCCATTAACCGGGCATTTATACACTTGCGATAAATATACACATAACTTCGAAAAGTCATTGGTGTGTGCCATGGTAAAACCTGGGATCGAACCCGAGACCTCGTCTCAGCAGTTCATTACCCATACCACTAGGCTACCGCGGTTAATTTTGTAGTAAAGGGTTAATAAAATTTATGTTCTCGTTTTTAGATTAGCCCGCATGGCGTCGCACTACATGATGACAACGGGGTTCAGTTTCGGAATTATAGACGTGACCCCCGGCAAGAAACTCATTGAAGCCAAGAATAAACTGCTGGAAATTGGGTAAGTGACAGAAATAAAGAAAAAAATCGACTTCTAGATTACATTTTACTGTTTTATTCTGTAGAAATTGGAGTAATGCTCTTACAGTAGAGGTCATGTTAGGCCACAATGGGCTACAGAACACGTGTGGCTCAACATGGCTTTCTCTGTAGTTCAGTATTAGTGATATATGCCAATCGAAATAGGTTTTTTGAAAGAAAAAAAAATTGCCACGTGGTTTCCGGCAGAGTAACCACCCCCATCTCTTCCGATGCGATGTCGTACAAGGCGACTTAGGGATAGGGCTGTTTAACATCAGACAGATATATACAGCCCAGACTCAGGCACATGCTTTTTTTATAACTATCTACCCATTTGTGTGTATATGTACATGTAATCGCAATATAGAATATGCCACAAATATGCCACAACATTCCACACAACGCTATCTAGACCCATGGCAAGCATAGCTTAACTAGCTTGTGTTATGGAATCTAGAATGCGGATAAACATACTTAGATACTATTTTTTTTTGTAAATACATACACATTATACTTAGAAACACTAAGACCAATGCAAATATACATATATGAATACAAATATTTGCATTGAGCGGGAATCGAACCGCCACGCCACGGATATAACATTAAATTTTTAGACAACTATCTGAAATGAAATACGGAATTTATGGTACGCGAAATGGATAATACCTGTCCTAAATTGACTATCTGGTACTTACAGGTACTCCAAATGCGACGGCTACATCGACGAGATGGAGAAGGGTACCCTCCAGTGCCAGCCGGGCTGCACTATGGAGGAGTCCCTAGAAGCCATGATGCTGAGCGAGCTGAGCAGCATCAGAGAGCTGGCGGCGAAGGCTTGCTTCAGAGAGCTGCACCCCACTAATGCGCCGCTTATCATGGCGCAGAGTGGCTCGAAAGGTAAATGTTGTGGTTATAGTACGGCCATTAGCGTCTGAATCGTCTGTTCTATAGACCTTTTTTTTTTTTTTTATACCACTAAGCTGGCAGACAAGCACACGGCCCACCTGATGGGAAGCGGTTACCGTGGCCTATGGACGTATGCAACACCAGGGGTGTCACACTCGCGCTGCCGACCATGAAGAAACCTTCTGATGCCCCTCTTGAAGAACCCCATATTGTAGGCGCTTGGGAAAACCGCAGCAGGGAGGTCATTCCACAGCTTGAGTGTGCGTGGGATGAAATTTCTTTCATACCGCACAGTGCGCACCGTCTCAGGTCGCAATGTGTGGGGATCAATTCCCTGCCTATGGCGAGAGGTGCGATGATAGAATGAAGCTACGGGCACCTAATCACAATGGCGACTGAATGAGCGACAGATATTAAAAGAAAAATTACAAGACGATTTAAATGATAACGGTTGATAGTAAATGTCTATCTGTTACATAACATAAACTCACGCCTATATCCCCGAAGGGGTAGGCAGTGATGTTACCTTTTCCAATTTTGGTTCCTTAACCAATTTTATTAAATTTTGTTCTAGAGCATCAACTTTAAGAAGTAGGGTAAAATAATATTTTTCTATGTTTTTTTTTCAATATGTATGTATTCAATATGTGTAACTGCAAAACGGCGAGAGGCGCGCGTGCCCAGGCTCTTCCACACTGCGAAGTGCAGAACCAACGCCGGGGTACGCGCGCCCCTGCCTCGCCTTTTGGATAATTATAACACTCACTTCCCTAATTTAGATATTTTCGCACTTTCGCACAATGAATTTAGAAAGCGAGCTATATCTTCACTTCTTTGAGTCAATATGGCTCAGGATTAGCACAAATTTAACTCTTTATTCACTATATTATTTTGCGGACACAAGTGTGGGTTATACATTTACCAAATTTAACAATGGTAACTTTCATTTTGCATGACATAATGTGTAACTGTTTTTTGTCCCAATAAAAGAAAAAAAAAATTTTTTTCTTTGATAAAAGGGAGCTGCTAATTAATTAATTAATTAGTTAGTTTGATCAGAATGAACCTATACCCTATACCGACCATTTTTTTTAACGTGCAGAAGTCCCCTCGGATGTCGGATTCTGAACGACTAAGACCGCACGGCCGCCTCAGGACATCAGTTACCGGGGTTGAGGTAGCCACTGGCATATCCTTCGCGCACCCCGATTGATCCAGGGCCATAGAAGGCCCCCTCGGATGTAGGACTATGGCATCCCCATCTTTCTCCAGAAGGGGGGGGGGGGGGGGGCACATCGCGCTGCCGTCTTGGTCTGCTTCTGCTAGGGTAATAAGCGGCTCCATCTGGCCCCCCAGGCCCGCATTCAACGACCTCTCACGCTCGAATCACCTCGCATTGCGGGCAATGCGGAACGGGAGGGAACTAAGTCTCCTTTGGCCGCGCTCCCCCGCCTCCTTCTCGAGCATCATTTCATCGCAGAAGGTGGCGGTGGCAGCCCACACAACACATTGCCCATCTATAAACTATACAATACGTATAAAATGTTTCGGACTAAGTTAAAGCAGAACACAGTCGCGTAAATGTTACTTTATTTAACATAACATAAACTCACGCCTATATCCCCGAAGGGGTAGGCAGAGGTGCTAGCACCCACATTTCGCCAGTTTATGTTTAGGTCCCAATGTGACTTTATTTAATACTATATTTAATGGTGATGACAAAATATGAATCAATTTCTCGTTACCAGGTTCGAACATCAACATATCGCAGATGATAGCCTGCGTGGGTCAGCAGGCGCTGAACGGCAAGCGAGTGCCCAACGGGTTCGAGGACAGGTCGTTACCGCACTTCGAAAGACACTGTGAGTATATCAACAACTGTACAGAATTATTAAACATAACATAACATAAACTCACACCTATATCCCCGAAGGGGTAGGCAGAGGTGCTAGCACCCACACTTCGCCAGTTTATGTTTTGGTCCCAATGTAATAGGTGGCGAGCCTATTGCCATTAACCGGGCACTTATTAACCTGCGATAAATACACACATAACTTCGAAAAGCATCCAAAAGTCATATATATACTTATTATGTATATTTATTTAAAACTTATTGTATGTGTAGTAAATTTATAGGTAAAATTTTTTCAAACACAATGTAAATTGTTCATGAAATAAATAAATCAAAATATAAATCAAATATGGCTTTAAAAACTTCGCTTATAGTGACGTGATGTATTTTCATGAAATTCTGGTTATAGTGACCAACATAATCCCTAAAGCCTTCGTTTCGTTTTCGTAATCCTACCTATCTTTTAATAACAGTTCATGTTTTAATTTTAATATTTTTTAATAAAAAGTAAGCTATTAATAATAATAATAATAATAAATATTCTACAACATTCTACACAACGCTATCTAGACCCATTCTTTTTATTGAACTAAATACTTAACAATAATAGTTTTTTAAATATTACGTTTTCGTTCAATTATTATGACGTGTTATCATTGTTCTTTTGAAGAATATTCGGTCCGAAATTACTAAAATTCTCTCTAAGCCCTCTAGCTAAGCTAAATTGCTTGTGTTAGGAGTGGCTTCACGTCGGTAGTGTAATGCCCAGGAGTCGAAACAGGGACCTCTAGATCGTAAGGCCGACTCCTTGACCACTAAGCTATCGGTTATAGGTGGATTCCCTTCCATGTCATTATAAGCGGATATTATTGTGTTTGATATCTGTCTCAATGACAAACTCAATCCTGTTTCTATAAGACTGTATCAACTTCCAGCCAAGATTCCAGCGGCGCGCGGCTTCGTGGAGAACAGCTTCTACTCAGGACTGACTCCCACGGAGTTCTTCTTCCACACGATGGGAGGACGAGAGGGTCTCGTGGACACCGCTGTAAAGACCGCCGAGACGGGGTATCTGCAGAGACGACTTGTCAAGGTATCTATCATCTTAGCGTTATTTTCGGTCGTATTTGAGACTCCTTGGAGCCTAGTCTACTTCTCACACCCGAGGAAGGACAAATCGAGAGAGATGACCCTGGGTCGGCCGGGGTGCGAGGGATATGCCTGTCAACCTTACCTTCGGAAACTAATAACGATCTACAGACGCCGTGCATTTTAGTCGGTTCGAGTCCGACATAACTCCTCCTACTGGCTCCGGTGGGGGGCTATCCGAGGGTATATTTCGCATGTAAAAAAAAGTGTTTACTTCTCGAGTTTGACTAATCCGTCTTTTATGAGAAGACTGCCGTCTGACCTCTTAACACTGAGACGAAAGACTGCACCAGAGCATCGTCCGTCTATCAGAAATATACGTCTGTACGTGCAAAATTAGTAGTTGTATGACTACAATATGGGGTCCTTCAAGAAGGGCATAGAAAGTTTTTTCAGGGTTGGCAGCACGAGTGTGACTCTTAGTATCTGGTGACCCTTTTTCCTGTGACTTTGCCTTTAGCTTACCATCAGGTGAGGTGAAGCCAAGTTGGTGTGTCCTAGATAAAAAATAAAACTAGGACATTATTGTCGACTCAAGCCATGCTTCTGATGCTGAGTCTGGGCTGTATATATCTGTCTGATGTTAAACAGTCCTATCCCTTAGTCACCTTGTACGACACCGCATGGTAAATAAACAAACAGAAATTCCTAATTATGTGTATATCATTCCACAGTCTCTAGAAGACCTGGTGCTGCACTACGATATGACGGTCCGCAACGCCACGGGCGAGGTGGTGGAGTTCCGCTACGGCTCCGACGGCCTGGACCCCAGCTACATGGAGGGCAAGGACAGACCGGTAGACCTGGCCCGTGTGCTGGCCGATGTACGCGCCAAGTATTTGTCCAGGTCAGTTGAAGGTCACATTTTTTTTTATATACCACTTAGTTGGCAGACAAGCACACGGCCCACCTGATAGGAAGCGGTTACCGTGGCTTTCTTTTTATTATACTACTTAGTTGGCAGACAAGCACACGGCCCACCTGATGGAAAGTGGTTACCGTGTCCTATGGACGTTTGTAACACCAGAGGAGTCACAGTCGCGCTGCAAACCGTGTAATTACAGAGTTTCTGTGCCGTCAGTAAAAGACAAAGCAAGACAAGCCTTTAGTCTTCCCACTGACAGCACAAATACTCCAGTGAGCTCTGGCTACCCTACTCACCGCTGGGAACACAACACGAAGTTATTATAACCGCGGTATTCTGTAGGGCGGAGGTACTTCCCCAGTCGGACTGCTCAGTTGGGCGGAAATACCGCCGTGTCCTACCTCCTATAAGGCCAATAGACGTATGCAACTCAAGAGGTGTCACACTCGCGCTGCCGACCATGAAGAAACCTTCTGATGCCCCTCTTAAAGAACCCCATATTGTAGGTGCTTGGGAAAACCGCAGCAGGGAGGTCATTCCACAACTTGAGTTGCATTCAGTTGCATCATTTCAATATCAAAATAATCGGGATATTTACCATGTTTCATTGTTTTGAGTTTCCGATATTTCGGCACTGTTGCAAGCACCATGATCACGGAGGAACTGGAGTAGTGGCGGTGAACAGAGAAAGTTTTTTCTAGAAGTATCGATAAATATGTAAATATACACAAATAGCGTGATAAGAGAACGATGTGGAGTGATAGAAGATGTAGTGATGAGAATTGAGAGAGGAATGTTGAGATGGTTTGGTCATGTTGAGAGAATGAATGAAAGAAGACTAACGAAACAGGTGTATGAGGCGAGTGTGGATGGTACCGTCGGAAGGGGAAGACCTAGGCGCACATACCTGGACCAAATCGGGGAAGTTTTAGAAAAGGGGCAGGTCAGGAGTACTCTAAACCGACGAGCGTGCATGAAGAATGTAATGAGAGTGAATGAAGCGAGAGTAGTATGTCAGGATCGTAGCAAATGGAGATCCGTGATCTCTGCCTATCCCTATGGGAGACAGGCGTGATTTTATGTATGTATGTAAATATACCGCGGCAGCCTAGTGGTATGGGTAATGGACTGCTGAGACGAGGTTTCGGGTTCGATCTCAGGTTTTACCACGGCACACACCAATGACTTTTCGACGCTTTTCGAAGTTATGTGTGTATTTATCGCAGGTTTATAAGTGTCCGGTTAATGACAATAGGCTCGCCACCTATTACATTGGGACTTAAATATAAACTGGCGAAATGTGGGTGCTCGCACCTCTGCCTACTCTTTCGGGGATATAGGCGTGAGTTTATGTTATGTGTTATAATATTACAGCCCATACAATGTTTCGGTTTGAAAGTTTTTCCGTGAGTGCTCTTGAAACTTCATGAAGAATTTCTCTTCTCGCGTGTGCCGAAACATCCCATTGGTGCGCGGATATCACGCTATATTATAGCGGCCAATCAGCGAGTCGCATTATCACGTGATGTGCACAGCTGGTACGTCATCACTTCTTTGTATTGCCATTGTATTTCTAAATGTTTTACCATATTTTGTATTTAGGGACGAAGACCCCCTCGACGGTGATGGGATAATCCTTGCTGCGGAGGCGACTCTCGCCTTAGACGATTTCAAGACGTGCACTCAAGAGTTCAAAAATGAATTACTGTAAGTAACTACCTCTAACGTTTGTAGCTTAGTATTCAGCCTTAACGATCGAGAGGACCCTGGTTCGATCCTGGATATTTTTTTTTTTATACCACTTAGTTGGCAGACAAGCACACGGCCCACCTGATGGGAAGCGGTTACCGTGGCCTATGGACGTATGCAACACCAGTGGTGTCACACTCGCGCTGCCGACCATGAAGAAACCTTCTGATGCCCCTCTTGAAGAACCCCATATTGTAGGTGCTTGGGAAAACCGCAGCAGGGAGGTCATTCCACAGCTTGAGTGTGCGTGGGATGAAGTTTCTTTCATACCGCACAGTTATTACACTACCGACATGAACCTCCTCTTAACACAAACAATTAAGCTTAGCTGGAGGGGTTAGAGGCAATATGAGGAATTTCGGTTGCTAATATAGCTGCGTGGTTCCCGGCAGAGTAGAATTTGGACCACCCCATCACTTCCCATGCGGTGTCGTAAAAGGCGACTAAGGGATAGGGCTGTTTAACATCAGACAGTTAATTTTTTTTTATACAACTTTGGTGGCTGACAAGCACACGGCCCACCTGATGGAAAGTGGTTACCATGACCTATGGACGTGTGTAACACCAGTGGAGTCACATCCGTGCTGCCGACCCTGTAAGAACAGAGATCTTGAGCCGTCAGTGTAAAGGACAAAGCAGGACAAGTCTTTGGTCATCCCACTGACAGCACAAAAACTCTCCAGTGAGCTCTGGCTACCCTACTCACCGCCGGGAACACAACACGAAGTTATTATAACCGCGGTATTCTGTAGGGCGGAGGTACTTCCCCATTCGGTCTGCTCAATTGGGCGGTAATACCGCCGAGTCCTACCTCCTTAAATACCACAGATATATATAGCCCAGACTCAGCCTCAGATGCATGACTCAAGTCTATAATAGGATCCGGAATACAGCAATAGGCTCACCCCCTATTACGTGGAACCGAATATAATTATTGGTGAAATGTGGGTGTTAATTCACCTCTGTTTAACCCTCCGGGGTTAAAGGCGTGATTATATGTATGTATGTATGTAATATTCTGCCATAGATACAGCCCTCCCAGGAACGGAAACACATATAATAGGTACCTAATTAATGGTAAATAATCACACGTTCATAGGTCATGGTAACCACTTTCCATCAGGTGGGCCGTGTGCTTGTCTGCCACCTAAGTTGTATAAAAAAAATAAAAAACAAATAAACTAGGCCAACTAACTAACTAGTGGTTTAATTTCAGTTTTTAGTCTTTAAAATGAGTTTTGAAGCAAAAAAAAATGATGGCCTCTGTGGCATGGCGTTAGTAAACGCGACCACAAAGGAGGCGCGGGTTTGATCCCCAGTCAGTGTAATTATTTGTATGCATAAATATTGGTATTTTTTTTTCGATTCCTCTTTTTTTTACGTGACTTATGCAATTTTGCCATTTTTCTGCTGAAATATTGCCTAAAGCTTCCTGGAGCAACTTTTTGACATCTGCCATCTTATGTTATGTTAAAACTATATGCGAACAAGAACAAACCTTACGTCTCAGGTAAAAGGTTTACAGTTCCTGACCACAGCGGTGAATGCATCTGTGTGAGCGAGACACATTATATTTACGCGGGAGTGACAGAGATAGGTAATAATAGGTTAACGTACGAAATTCTTTCTGCTTCGAGTCCGTACTTTAGTAGTATAGAGATAAATCACTTCTTTTCTTTTTGATGTCAAGTAAATGTCTTTAAAAGTATTAATGGCGCCAAGTTGCGGTTCTTTTGAATTATTGTTGTTGATGATGAGGATGATGATGACGATCAATGAGATGATGATGATGTTGATAATCAATGAGATGATGATGATAAATGAGATCATGATGATGGTCAATGAGATGATGATGATGATCAATGAGATGATGATGATGATGTCGATGATCAATGGGATGAGGATGATGATCAATGAGATGATGATGATGTCGATGATCAATGAGATGATGGTCAATGAGATGATGATGATGATCAATGAGATGATGATGACGATCAATGAGATGATGATGAAATTGATGATCAATGAAAGGATGACGATCAATGAGATGATGATGATGATCGATGAGATGATGATGACGATCAATGAGATGATCATGATGTTGATGATCAATGAGATGATCATGATGTTGATGATCAATGAGATGATGATGATCAAAGAGATGATGATGATGATCAATGAGATGATGATGATGATTGCCTCAATAACGTTGTGGGGACTTTACTAGAAATTCACTGTAATATGCCACTTTTCTACACTTCTGTGTGTTGTCAAAGACGTTATGTCTAAAAATCTACCATTTTAATATATAAAAACTCGAATTCACATCAATTTCGGACAACAATATAATACCGCGATGCGCCCTTGTTCGTGTTGGCGCCACAACTTAAATGACAGTGTATGTATAGTATGCATAACGTGTGCCGTGTTGGTGCAGCACATTCCTGAAGGCGGTGGCGCGCAAGGTGACGGCGCTGCGCGTGCGCTACGCGGCGTGCGGCGACATCGTGAAGCAGCTGGAGCGGCTCACGCTCACGCAGCTGGTGCAGTTCCTGCGCGTGTGCCACCACAAGTACCAGCGCAGCGTCATCGAGCCCGGCACCGCCGTCGGGGCGCTCGCCGCGCAGGTACACCCACACACACACACACACCCACTCACCATCGTGAAGCAGCTGGAGCGGCTCACGCTCACGCAGCTGGTGCAGTTCCTGCGCGTGTGCCACCACAAGTACCAGCGCAGCGTCATCGAGCCCGGCACCGCCGTCGGGGCGCTCGCCGCGCAGGTACACCCACACACACACACACACCCACTCACCATCGTGAAGCAGCTGGAGCGGCTCACGCTCACGCAGCTGGTGCAGTTCCTGCGCGTGTGCCACCACAAGTACCAGCGCAGCGTCATCGAGCCCGGCACCGCCGTCGGGGCGCTCGCCGCGCAGGTACACACACACCCATCAGGATACCTTGATCCAAGGTCGCGAAAGAAAAAGACCCTGTTTTGTAATAGTCTTTTATAGTTTTAAAGCTTAAGAGTTTGTTTGTTTGATGGTTTGATTGATTGGTTGTTTGATTATTTGGATGTTTGATTGATTGTTTGTTTGATTGTTTGGTTATTTGATTGTTTGTTTGATTGACTGATTATTTGATTGATTGAAAGAAATAAAAGAAAGAACCATTTATTATGCACACACACTTACATACAAAAAATAAACAACACAATTTAAAAATAACACAACAATTAACATGGTAGGTATGCCGCGCCCGCGCCAACCCGCCCGCACCCCGCCACAGCAAAACACCATCACGCAGCGCACGCGTGCGACAGTTTTTCCGTTACGACTCGCGGGGCATACGTGTTTATTTTGCTAGTGAGAGTGTTAAAATACCACTGCGGCGCAATGTAACAAAACATCACTGCGGCGGAGCCCGGCCGCGCCGATAAACCCCTGCACCGCACACCCACCACATCACACAATAATAATATATAGGTACCCAGCTAGAACGGAGTACCGTGAGTTGATGTGACAATAAGACATACAGCAACAATAGGTACCTATATATTCACAAGATTAGTAACAAGAAAAGTACCTTTGTAAGATTTCCTTCACAATAAAACTTCATTCTATTTCATAAAGGACATTGTCCAACTTGTATGAGCACTTGGCCTGGTATGGACAGATAGTAATAGGGGAAATATGATACAGGTTTGGTAGTTCATACTAGTAAGAAATGAAATAACATCATAAGGTTGTATCACAATTCATCATTTGTATTATTTATTGACCATAGTATTCCGTCAATTTTTGTTAAAAGTATAGTTGTATTCATCATTTTTTTGTTATTCAAAGTCATAACATCCTGGATTTGGGCAGGTGGGTTTACCCTAGGGACCTATTTAAGGTGGTATGTACCACACGCCAATAATATTAACTCCAAAAACTCTAAAAACAAAGAAATTGTAAAATGTAGGTATTCACGAGTCAAGATGACAAGCGAATAACATTTTATAGGATTTCTTTCCAGTTGCCATAAGTATAAAAACACAAGTTCAATCGATTAAACATAAGTTCGTTTGTGAATCGAGTTCAAAAGTTTTCGTTTCATTATTATAAAAACAATGTTTGATCAAAGACGAGACGACACCACATTGTTTTGAGTTGTGAATCTTTTTTTAAACCATATTAATATATTATTATTTTTTACTACTTTCTCGTATCTATACAATAAAAATATATAAATATAATACCACTTTACAATTATGTAAATTGTAAAGTGGTATTATATTTATTTATTTTAATTGTATTTACATACACTATTTAGTGTTTAGGTTGACTGATAGAGAATGCTTGTTGCATTAAGTCCGCTTATGTACCGTACCTACTTGTGCATGAAGTCTAATAAATAAATAAATGAGCTCATTATTAATCGAATATAATACATAATTACTTACATATATTTTTACGTTTTCGTCATCGTTCTTATAATCTTACGTTTGATCGTTGAGTAGAACCGACTTCCACGCGGGCGTAACCGCAAGCGTCACAGTCAACGCGTACTCAATATTATTTAGTTTATGTATCTTTTTTTTAAGTTTCAAGTAATCAATCTATCAATTCTCTATCAAATCCTTATCAAACTCCGTTGTCCCATACATTACTATTTATCGATATATTCATATGTCTTAAATAAAAATCGATTTCGGTCTTAATTATAACTGGCAACATTTTATTATTGAGCAAAAGAGAAAGATGTTAGGAGAATGTATATTTCAATGAACTAATTGATTAAATACTAATTATTTAAATATATTTGTTGATACTCCAAGAAATCATTATTAGTTCGGTAAAAATTAAACATGATTATTGATCAATAGCTACATTTGCGTACATCGTGTCCATGGGAGGCCAGTTTTGGACATTGCCCTTTGTCAGTGTGGAGTGTGTGTATAAAAGGCCACAGTTCAGCAACTGCTGCAGATTGGGTAGGTACAATCTGCAGCGCTGGTTTTCAACTGAAGCCCAGGTTGTTTGTTTGGTTGTTTGATTATTTGGATGTTTGATTGATAGTTTGTTTGATTGTTTGATTGATTGTTTGTTTGATTGATAGATAGATAGATAGATAGATAGATAATTCTTTATTGTACACCAACAGATTTACAGTAGGACAAGTAGGTACCATGCATACAGTTCAATGTACAATGGGCGGCCTTATCGCTAAAGCGATTTCTTCCAGACAACCTGTGTTTGGTTGTTTGATTATTTGGATGTTTGATTGAATGTTTGTTTGTTTGGATGTTTGTTTCTTTTGATTGTTTGGTTGAACGCAATAATTTCAGCAACTACTCGAATTTTATTTTTGTGGTGAAATTAAAAAAAATTGTCCGTTTATCGAGGAACGTTATAAGCTAAATAGGATCACGCTACTACCCAAGGGGGTAAAGCAGTAATATATATTTCCTTATCTTGATATTTGCTTTTCGAGCGGAAATCGAACTCGTGCCTCCTTCGTAGCAGTCGAACGTTTCTACCGCTACGCCACAGAGGCCGTCAAATAACTTTTAAACTATCGCGTTTGTACACTTTACACTTACACTATTGTACATCATGGAGATGTACAATAATGTTTACAGGAATTATCGCGATCATGATTTGTTTTTTATGTTTTTCGAGTGTTAAATAAAATTTGGATTTGTAATTTTTTTTAAAAATACAAAAATGTTAGTCCTAAAAATTGGGCGCCGCGGCGGTGGCGCGCGTAGCGAGCGCGCCTCCCCTTTCCGGGGACGAGTCGGGGACTCTGTAGTCCACACACCCGAGAAGAGGGCCGGATCGTGAGAGATGGCCCTGGGTCGGCCGGGGTGCGAGGGATATGCCTGTCAACCTCACCTTCGGCAACCAAAACGACCCACAGGCGGCGTGCGTTTTAGTCGGTTTGAGTCCGACATAACCTCCTCCACCGGCTCCGGTGGGGAGGTATCCGTGGGGATTTTGTGCACGTAAAAAAAAAAGTACTAAAAATTGGGATTTACTCCAATTTCTTGAAAAAAAAAAGGCAAATTCATATGTAACGACCTGTTATTAAATAGTATACCGTTAAACATGTCATATTTCGCCGCTATTACAAACGCCATGATGACGGATTTACTGGTGATCGCCGAGTCAGTTGTTATTGGGGCGATCGTACCGGTCTACCCTACTATCATACAATTGTCCGCTATTTCGCAGTGCGCTCGAAAAACATAAAAACCTGGTAAATATCCCGGGTATTTGCCTCAAAGACTGTTTAATCGAATTAACGTATACAACACTCGCCGGGTTATTTACCTATGGTTCTTGACGTTGGGTCATTGTAATAAAGATATACTAGTGCGAGAACTTTGATTGCGCGATGTAGGATCCGCAGTTCTGTCAAAGTTCATCTTGCTATTGCTAGATGGCGCTGTACTAGTGGTATCGCCTCACTCTCGTGTACAGATGTCAGCAAATGTTTGATAATATCACCGATGACTTTTATGTATGCGGTTTTCTCCGCATGGAATCCCATAAATAGAATGAAGTCCCATGAGAAAGTATTTTTTTAATTCTTCCGCGCAAGGAACGAAAAAAAAGAAAATATAATAATAATATTGTCGAGACGTTCTTGAGTTTGGAGGGTGTTCATTAATCACGTGTTTAGTAGTTTTTAATCCCCCCTCTGCCATGTTTTTGTTTTTACGCGGGCAAAATCTCCGCGGATACCCCTCCACTGGAACCGGTGGAAGAGGTTATGTCGGACTCGAACCGACTAAAACTTACGCCGCCTGTGTGTCGCTTTGGTTGCCAAAGGTGAGATTGACAGGTATATCCCTCGCACCCCGGCCGACCCAGCGCCATCTCTTACGATTAGGCCCTCTCCTCGGGTGTGGGGACTACAGAGTCCCCAACTCTCAACTATTTTGCCAATTACTATTCTCGGTGCGACGTAACATTTTGGCATGTGCTGTATGTTTACTACATATATGCATCCAATCATGCCTTTATCCCCGGAGGGTTAGCCAGAGGTGAATTTTAACACCCTCATTTCACCAATCATTAAATTTAACCAAATTTAATGATTGGTGAAATAATGGCGATAGGCTCATCCACTATTACGTGGAACCCCACGTAATAGTGGGTGAGCCTATCGTCGTTTCCCGGGCAATATTTTTGACTTTAGCCATGCATCTCAGGCTGTGTCTGGGCTGTATATATCTGTCTGATGTTAAACAGCCCTATCTCTTAGTTGCCTTGTACGACACCGAATGGGAAGAGATGGGTTGGTCCAACTTCTACTCTAGATCTATAATTCCTAAATCCTTTGTCCACAGAGTATCGGCGAGCCTGGTACCCAGATGACTCTCAAAACCTTCCACTTCGCTGGAGTTGCGTCTATGAACATCACCCAAGGAGTGCCTCGAGTCAAGGAGATTATCAACGCTTCTAGAAACATATCTACGCCCATTATCACCGCCGAACTGCTGCAGCCGCTGGACCAGGAGTTCGCCAGGAGAGTTAAGGGCAGAATTGAGAAGACTACCTTAGGAGAGGTAGGTGCTGTAGGATTTAGTAGATTACCTTCAAGGGGGCCCCAATGCACCTGGCTTTGGGACCCCGTCTCCCTTGTCAGCAAAACTCCTCTCCCCCATACCTATGTACACATTTGCATATTTCATTTTTCTATGGATGTATGGGTAATGTATGTTCTATATGTGTGAGAAAGTAAATAACTACTGCATCGGTAATCATTATCTAGACCCTCCACCGCCATGTCATCAAAAATAAGTAATGCAAAGACCCCCCTTTAGTGCTTACGTAATATTTGAACAGCCCCATTGGGTTTCATTAAGATCCTTGGGGACCAGTGCAATTTTGCCTACTGGCTAATTTATTTGCTGATTGACAGACAAGGTATTGCCACCGGCTTTCCTGTCAGGGTTGGGTGGTCAAACGGCAGTCGCTACCGCAAAAGTCAGAAAGAGGGCCTGGGCTCTAAAGTGCAAGCTTAGCATGTAACTGGGGCTAACGCTGAGATGAACCTAGGGTCCACTTTCATAATTTTTCCAATATTGTCGTCTGAACTTTTACGGGAGTGGTTCCCGTGTGATATATAATGAGACAGCGAGAGCCAGTGGCCACTAGTCGGAGAAAGACAAAAATAGCTCACACGATTCATTTTAGCGTTCCTTCAAAATTCAGAGCTCACTGGAGAATTTGTGCCGTCAGTGGGAAGACCAAAAGCTTGTCCTGCTTTGTCCTCTACACTGACGGCACAGAAACACAGTGCTTACAGGGTCGGCAGCGCGAGTGTGTCTTCTCTGGTGTTACACACGTCCATAGGCTACGGTAACCACTTTCCAACAGGTGGGCCGTGCGCTTGTCTGCCACCTAAGGGGTATAAAAAAAAATCCTTTTAGAAGTTGTGTGTATTTATCGCAGGTTTATAAGTGCCCGGTTAATGGCAATAGGCTCGCCACCTATTACATTGGGACCTAAACATAAACTGGCCAAAGGTGGGTGCTAGCATCTCTGCCTGCATATAGGCGTGAGTTTATGCTAGGTTCAAAATTCGTTAACTTTTTTTCAGATAACCACGTACATAGATGAGGTCTACCTTCCAAATGAGTGCTTCCTGCTGATCCGTCTGGACGCTGAGAGGATACGCCTGCTATGTCTCGAAGTCAACGTGGAATCTATTGTGTACTCGTAAGTATCAAACCATGTTAGGGTCCCCACTTCCCGGGACGAGTTGGAGAGTCTGTAGAAGTGAAAAAAACTTTAATGAGTAAGGGTTACTATAAAGTGGATGAGTACCTTAATGATGTTAATGCGTGGTCAACATAAGTCTCTTGCTTGCTCGCACAAAATAAATTGTAAACCAAAACAAATTTATAAAAGAAAAATAATCTAGTTCTAATGTAGTTCGCTGAGTTTCTTGCTGGTATCTTCTCAGTAGAACTAATCTACCGAACCAGCGAAATAATCATTTTCCAATGGTTTAATACATTGTTTAATATTTTTATATTATTTCTTGACATACATATTTGTAAAATTTTGACGTTCATATGTGCTCTTTATGTGCCTAAACTGAATAAATGAAATTGGTTCTTCTTTGTGGGCCCCACACCCGAGAAAGGCCAGATCGAGAAAGATGGTGCTGGCTCGGACAAGGTGTGAGGGATATGCCTGTCAACCTCACTTTCGGCAACCAAAAACGAATCATAGACGCCGTGCGTTTTAGTCGGTTCGAGTCCGACATTACCTCTCACACCGACTCCGTCAAAAGAGGTGTCGGTAACGCAACGGTGTCACGAATGGCTTTTCTCCATGAAAAAAAAAACATGCTTAATATAAAAAGCTTTAACTTAAATAAATATGTTTTTTTTTTAGTATATGCACATCTAAGCTCAAACTAAAGCCAGCAAACGTACAAGTGGTATCCGACTGGGCTATCAAAGTGGTGGGTGAGCCCACCAAGCACGGCGGCTGGCTCAACATGACACTGCAGCAGCTCGCTCGACAACTGCCACCTGTTGTCGTCAAGGGGCTGCCTCAAGTGTCGCGGGCTGTCATCGCGTGTGATGACACTTCCAGCATAGTCAAGTGAGTGGAACTCTGACTAGAACTTTTTAGACTAAGCGACTTTTAACTGTCTACATACACACGCCTTTTTCCTACGGGGTAGGCAGAGACGTTAGCCTGAAATCTGTTTCAGTTTTGTAGACTTTATAGGAGGTAGGACACTGTGGTATTTCCGCCCAATGGAGCAATCCGACTGGGGAAGTACCTCCGCCCTACAGAATACCGCGGTTATAATAACTTCGTGTTGTGTTCCCGGCGGTGAGTACGGTAGCCAGAGCTCACTGGAGAATTTGTGCTGTCAGTGGGACGACTAAAGGCTTGTCCTGCTCTGTCTTCTACACTGACGGTACAGAAACTCTGTGCTTGCAGGGTCGGCAGCGCGAGTGTGACTCCTCTAGTGTTACACACGTCCACAGGCCACGGTAACCACTTTCCATCAGGTGGGCCGTGCGTTTGTATGCCATCTAAGTGGTATAAAAAAAACACGAGCTTCTTCTGTTCTGGTGCAATAAACAAACAGCAATACAGACAATTTATCTTTCAATTATTGATTGTGACCGCTTCCCCGTTTACCGGGAACGAGTTGGGGACTCTGTAGTCCCCACACACCCGAGGAGAGGGCCAGATCGTGAGAGATGGCCCTGGGTCGGCCGGGGTGCGAGGGATATGCCTGTCAACCTCACCTTCGGCAACCAAAGCGACCCGCAGGCGGCGTGCGTTTTAGTCGGTTCGAGTCCGACATAACCTCTCCCACCGGCTCCGGTGGGGAGGTATCCGTGGGATTTTGCGCACGTAAAAAAAAAAAGGGTTGGTACACGGTTTATTTCGAGTTGTCCTTCTCTCGCAGTGATATCGTCTGCGTATTTTACCCTTAGGCGTCTCTGAACGACACCGTTCAGATGAGACGGGGTAGTGATATGTGTTTACATTTTCGTAATTGTAAATTACGAATAGACATTTTTTCAATACAAAAGCGTCGGTAGCTTAGTGCTTAAGTCGGCCTTACCGTCGAGAGGTCCCAGTTTCGAATCCTGAAAATTACACTACCGAGACGTGAACCCACTCCTAACACAAGCATTTTAGTTGTCGGTGGACGTTGAAAACATGAACTATGTTGAATATATACTATGTTGAACTTGAAAAACTTTAACTTTGAAAAAAAATAAATAAAAAAAAAACGATTTATTTTATTCTGTATTTTCAGATACAAACTTTGCGTAGAGGGAGACGGACTTCGTGACGTCATAGCGACGTTTGGTGTTGACGGAACAAAGACGACATCCAACAACATTCTAGAGGTAATATAACATACAAGTTGGACAAATATTCCTTTTTGCTTGTAATATATCAGTAACAGATTGAAGTAAGAAAGAATAAAACTGTTTATGAAATGTTGTTTTGAAATACATCCTTGCTTGATTCTTACTGTCAGAAACTGTTTGCTGTGGTTTTTATGACGAGTATGCCAACTCGCTCGGTGAGTATGTCTAATCGCTTGGCGATTATGCAAATTCGCTCGGCGAGTATTCCTACCCATTCTGCGAGTATTCATCGCTTGGCGAGTATTTCAACCCGCTCGGCAAGTATGCGTACCCGTTCTGCAAGATTGCACCGCATGGCGAGTATGCCTATACTCTCGGCAAGTATATATACTCGCACTGCGAGTATGCATCGCTTGGTGAGTATGCTTACCCGCTCGACAAGTATGCCTACCCGCTCGGCAAGTAAGTCTACTCGCTCTGCGAGTATGCATCGCTTGGTGAGTATGCCTACCCGCTCGGCAAGAAAGTCTACTTGCTCTGCGAGTATGCATAGCTTTGTTAGTATGCCTACCCGCTCGGCGAGTATGTCTACCCACTCTGCGAGTATGCATAGCTTTGTAAGTATGTCTACCCGCTCGGCGAGTATGTGTACACACTCTGCGAGTATGCATCGCTTGCTGAGTATGCCTACCCGCTCGGCGAGTATGTCTACCCACTCTGCGAGTATGCATCGCTTGGTGGGTATGCCTACCCGCTCGGCGAGTATGTCTACCCACTCTGCGAGTATGCATCGCTTTGTAAGTATGCCTACCCGCTCGGCGAGTATGTCTACCCAATCTGCGAGTATGCATCGCTTCATGCCTACCCGCTCGGCGAGTATGCATAGCTTTGTAAGTATGCCTACCCGCTCGGCGAGTATACCTACCCGCTCGGCGGGTATGGCTACTCGCTCAGCGAGTATGCATCAATTGGTGAGTATACCTACCCGCTCGGCGAGTATGTCTACCCGCTCGGCGAGTATGCATCGCTTTATGACTATGCCTACCCGCTCTGCGAGTATGCCGACTCGTTCGGCGAGTATGCCTACCAGCTCGTTACAATCAGTTTTAACCCATAATCCTCTCCACAGGTGTACCACACCCTCGGCATCGAGGCGGCAAAGTCCACCATCATCAGCGAGATCCAGGCGGTGATGGAGGGTCACGGCATGAGCGTGGACCGGCGCCACGTGGAGCTGCTGGCGGGCCAGATGACGGCGCGCGGCGAGGTGCTGGGCATCACGCGCTACGGGCTCGCGCGCATGAAGGAGTCCGTGCTCAACCTCGCCAGCGTGAGTACACCACCACACCACCACCACCATCACACCACCACACCACACCACCACACCACCCCACCACTCCACCACACCACCACACCACCACACCACCACATGGGGCAGGGCCACGGCGTGAGCTGCACGTACGCACTACACAAATGTCGATGAAGGTCTTCGAGCAACTTTGCAGAGGCTGCTCCCGTCTCGATGAGAATTGGTATTAGCCTCCCCCTTTCCCCCCATTCGTAGCTGAGAGCACTGCCATTTCCCGGTCTGCACCACGTGAAAGTTCCTATGTGAAAAATTCCCACGGATCCCCCTCTCTCTCGATCTGGCGCTCCTCCGGTGTAGGGACCACGGAGTCCTCAACTCGTTCCCAGAAACGAGGAGGCGCCACCGCCGCGACCTGATCCGCCCGCCAGGGTGACAGGCGTCTCCACCACGGGAAAGTTCCTAACCTTCTTTGGTTTTCCAAGCCATTACAATATGTGGTTCTTCAAGAAGGGCATTCGATTTTTTTTATTTTATACCACTTAGATGGCAGACAAGCACACAGCCCACCTGATGAAAAGTGTTTACCGTGGCCTATGGACGTGTGTAACACCAGAGAAGCCACACTCGCGCCGCCGACCCTGTAAGCACAGAGTCTCTGTGCCGTCAGTGTAGAGGACAAAGCAGGACAAGCCTTTAGTCATCCCACTGACAGCACAAATTCTCCAGTGAGCTCTGGCTACCCTACTCACCGCTGGGAACACAACACAAAGTTATTATAACCGCGGTATTCTGTAGGGCGGAGGTACTTCCCCAGTCGGACTGCTCGATTGGGCGGAAGTTTCCTACAGTGTGACGCCTTTGGTGTTACATACGTCCACAGGCCCATGGTATCCACTTTACATCAGGTGGGCCGCGTGCTTATCTGACACCTAAGTAGTATAAAAAAACCCTGTATGATTTGTTATATTTTCAACTTATTTTTTTCTTCTAGTTCGAGAAGACTGCCGATCATCTTTTCGACGCAGCTTACTACGGCCAACAAGATTGCATCGAAGGTGTCTCCGAGTCCATTATCCTGGGCGTCCCGGCCGCCATCGGCACAGGAGTCCTGCAGCTCATGCACGCTCATCCTAGAGCCGAGCCTCTGGTAAAGAGAGAACTGGTCTTCGACAGACCAGAGTTCCATGACTCGATATGGGAGTAGAAGAAAGATTGACAGTACCCTATAGGGTCTTAATTTTCTGACTTTCTCTTGTCACAAAAAGAGAGAGAATTAGATGAGATATTGTTTAGGAGAGAAAGATATCTTTGGTGGTTATGCTGACGTTTGGAGAAGCTTCAGTCAACGCCTCCTATGTAAATATGAAGGTGCAGTTGTAGAGACTAGTAGACCATGTCTACTCTGACAATGTGATAAAATAAATATAAGTTTAAGAATAAAAATAATTGTATTTTATTTCTACGCTAAAAGATTTATCCTTCTGTACACTTTAGTATAAAAGGTAGTTTCTTTTTACATATAATCATATAACCAACCCCCCCGCCGCGCGAAGTCATACTGAACGGACGTGCTATCGGTTGTCTCCGTAATTTTTTACTTCAAAACTGCGCAAAGGTGTACGTTTATCGTTTATTCAATGTACATTACTACGGTGTAGTGCATCAGTGTCAATGTCTGTGTACATAGAACAGTGGAAGTAGTGTATTAACTTTTATAATAACATTTTTGTTATAATTTTGTACGGTGAACTTAAAAACTTGCATTCAAACTGAACTTTGGACCCATTAGTGATAACAAAAGACACCGAGTAATTTTATTCATCCTGCTGAATTGCTTGGCACACGGCTGATTGTGATTGCTATTTTAAACATTAAGACTCAAGCCGTCCGTGGTCGCAGAGCGTAATACGCTTAGTCACAGTTCCTAGGTCTCGAGTTCGAACCGTGCTCGAAACATAATAGCTTTTTGTCATTTACATATTTACTTTTTGCACATTTTAACATATTTTGTGCAACACACGTGGGATATTTGTGCAACTTTTATGAACTTTTATGAATTAACTCATACTGCAGCTAACTCGGAGTGTTTCATCATCAGGAGATTTCCCTAAAATTTTAAAGAGACGACTTCATTTCAAAAAAATCTCTGCTCACGTTAAAATGCCACTCAAGCGAACACCCCCCGCATCGCCACTTACGTCACAACCGGTAGATGTGCCCCAATCTAAAATGCTACGCGTGCACAGTGTTACCACTCTGTCAACACCAAATGAGACATCGCTTCATCATTGCGATTCAGCACCAGATCTCCATTCTGTCACGGCACCAATGCAGGAGCGGAAAAAGAGGAAGTGTGACGGGGATTCTTCTAACATTGCCTCTTTAATAAAGGATATGTTTGCTGAATTTTCGAGGGAACAGGACAGACGGTTTCAAGACTTGCAGGCGACTATTGTTAACCTAAAAGATCAAAACTGCGAACTAAGAAATAGCGTTGATATGATGTCGTCAATATACGACGAGTTTTTGTTGAGGATTGCTGGCCTGGAGAAAGAAAGACGGGAAGACAAAATAATTATTAAACATCTGGAGGATAAAATTGAAGCGCTAGAACGGAAATCTCGATCCACTGGGGTTGAGGTCAGAAACCTGCCAAAAATACAAGACGAGACCAAGGATACTCTGTGTGATGTTGTGCTGAACCTGGGAAAGACTTTGGAACTTTCTATTGGGAAAACTGATATACGAGATATTTACAGATTGGGCTCAAAAGATGGGTCTAATCCAGTTGTGGTTGACTTTACTACAGTAATATTAAAAGATAAGTTCTTGAGAGCGGTAAAATATTTTAATAAAAATAAGAACCCAGGTCTAAAGCTGAATACCAGTCATATAAACTCTGTAAGCTCACAACTGGGTAGCAAGCCGATTTTCGTCTCTGAAGTGCTTACTCACTACACACAGAAGCTGTACTACCTGGCAAGAAACTTTCAAAAGAGCTATAACTTCGTTTTCTGCTGGACTTCGAATGGAATTGTATATTTACGTAAGAAAATCGGCAGCCCCCAAATCCGCATATCAAATGAGTTGGTTCTTGAGTCTTTGAAGAAAAGAGAATGACTATTGGTTTCTTTCATTGTTTTATATTGCCTATTTTTTGTACTAATAATGGTCGACTGCGGAAGTGATCCCATCACTGACCTGATTATTATGTTTTGTTTTTGTTTTGTAAACTATGCCATTCTTGAATTAAAAGCAAGCATTCATACACTAATTAAATACACACACGCTACACTATACACACTCTGTTACATTCTCTCTGTAAGTTTCAATGATACTGAACCGTTTCCTTTTTGGAAATATCCTAGTACTGACATTATTGTAAATATACCATCTGGTTCTGTTTTTGTATTTGCTCTAGGGGGTAAATCACTTCATAAGTTTATAAAAAAATTCTGCATTAAAATTTTAAGTATCTCATGTAGTGACCATCAGTTGAGACATCCATGCACCATCAGCACCCATGGCTAATATAAATAATTTAATAACGGATATCGACGGATTCGATATGTCGAAAGCGTTTGTTTGCGAAGTAGAGGACTGTAAGAAATTATTTCCCACTGACCCAACTCTATCTGTTTTATCCCAAAACATACGTAGCATAAATTGTAATTTTATTGGCTTTCTGGCATTGTTGACTAAACTTGGTATTGAATGCGATGTGCTGATTTTCACTGAATGCCGATTATCCCGTGTTGAGTTTTTGCCAACCCTGCCAGGTTACTGTTCTTTTGCAACCACAAATAACCCTATACAAAATGACGGCGTTGTTGTATATGTTAAGGACCAACTCACTTTCAAGGTTGATGAAATTATACTTCAAAACAGCAACTGTCTGCTTATTAAAATAGGAATCAATGACACAGCTATTCTAGCGGTGTACCGATCACCCTCATATACAAACTTAGATCTTTTTCTTACCTCACTGGATGATTGTTTGTCTAACCTATCGGGTTTCAGAAATATTGCAATCATTGGTGATATTAATATTGATATTCACTCCCCAAGTTCCAGTGCTAATCAGTATCTGGAACTTACCAGCACGCACGGACTACTACCGACTCACTATTTTGTTACCCGCGATGCCAGTGGAACATGTATTGATCATGTCATCCTAAAAACTGAAACTCCTTCGGTTACTATAGTTCCACAATCAACGCTCACTGATCACAAAACAGTTATACTGTGTATCAATAGAGCACAGACTCGGAATTATGCTTTGTCTACTCAAACCAAAATAAATAAGGAATCTTTAAAAAACCACATAGCTAAAATAGATTTCGATCCAATTTATGCTGCTAATGACGCCAATCTCGCAATGAGCTATGTCATCACCGAAATAAAGGAAGCTCTTGATAAAAACTCGAAAACTATCTCTTTACCACGTCGGAAAAAGATTATCCAACCATGGATTACACCTGGTCTCTTACGTTGCCTTCAAAATAGGAACAAATTACACCAAAAAGCAAAATCGTCACCTGAAAATACTATCCTAAAAACTACCTACACTCGGTACAGAAATTTCTGCTCTTCAATCTTAAAGAAACTTAAATACAACTATGAAAGGGAACGTGTTCAGAGGGCCGGTAAAGATACGAAAAAGTTGTGGAATATAATCAAAGACATCACATATTCAACCAAAGACTTGTCCTACCCTAAAGAGCTGCTTGACATTTCCAACTCTCCACAGGACTCTGTAGATAAAATTAACGCCCATTTTGCTAATGTTGGTAAAACCCTAGCGGAGAAAATAACTTCAAGCCAAACAGCTGCTTCTAGGGAACCAACACCACCGAAAACTTGTCGTGATTCTTTCGTACTCCTAAGCACAGATGAAGCAGAGGTTGCAAGTCTAATAATGGCACTAAAAAACGAGAGCTCTGTGGGCTGGGATAATATCTCACCGATACTCCTGAAGGAAAATAGTGCCATTCTAGTACCCCACCTAACTCACATTTTTAATATGTGTCTCACTAACGGTGTCTTTCCTATGGACCTTAAAAGGTCTCAAATACGGCCAATTCACAAGGGTGGTGACAGGGACAGTATCGAAAATTATAGGCCTATATCAATTTTACCTACTCTCTCAAAGATTCTTGAAAAAGTCATGAATAACAGGCTAGTTTATTATTTAGAAAGCAAAAACATTTTATCCAGGCACCAATTTGGTTTTCGCAAAGGGAAATCTACTGACGATGCGGTTGGTAACCTCACGGACTTTATAACATCAAATATGGACAAAGGCAGAAAATGTTTATCTATTTTTATAGACTTATCGAAGGCATTTGATACAGTCTCTGTTCCCGCCCTGATGCTTAAACTAGAAAAGGTCGGCGTTAGGGGGATTCAACTGAAGCTTTTTAAAGATTATTTATCAAATAGGACTCAATATGTAAGGGTGGGTAAACACACAAGTACTGATCTGCCAGTGCATTACGGCGTCCCGCAGGGAAGTATTCTTGGTCCAACTCTTTTTCTTGTCTATGTAAATGACCTATTATCTTTAAAAATACCTGAAGGTAAAATTATTTCGTATGCGGATGACACTGCCCTCATGTTTTCTTCAAAAACTTGGCAAGAGACATATTACAACGCCCAAAATGGTATTAACACAGTTAAATCCTGGCTTAAACAGAACCTTCTCACATTAAATGCCGATAAGACCAAATACATCCAATTTTCAATTCGGGACTCTGTACAAATAAATCAGGAATTAATAGTCCATAACTGTTTATCACCATCATCAATTAATACTTCTTGCACGTCAACTTGCAAAACACTACACCGTACACAAACGAATAGGTACTTGGGAATTACTATTGATGAAAATTTTAGCTTCAAGGCTCACATAGAAACGCTGAGTAAAAGAGTTCGCAAACTTACTTTTATCTTTAAAACTCTGAGACACGTATTATTACCTGAAACTCTTAAACAGGTCTACCATGCCCTCTGTGAATCAGTGATTACGTACTGCATAACATCCTGGGGTGGAGCGCGAAAAACGACTCTCTTTCAGCTTGAGGTGGCTCAGCGAAGTATTCTCAAGCTTTGTACTTTCAAACCCTATCGATATCCAACTAAGCTTTTGTACGAGTACTGTGAGGTGTTAACCGTGCGTCAGCTATTTTTATTGAGGTTGACGTTGAAGCAGCACTCTTTAATTAGTTATACCCAACAACAATCGTCTCAGCGGAGATCTTATGCGGTGTGTGAGCGTACTATTAGACCTAAAACATGTTTTATCCGCAGGTTCTTTCCATTTCTAGGACCCTACACCTACAACAAATTTAATAAGGCCACTAATATATACCCGTTAACCAATACAGGTGTTAAAGGGACGGTGTCCAACTATCTGAGCAAATTATCATACGACGAGACTGAGCTCACTATAAGGATAATTGAGTAGTGTAGTTTTATGCAATTATATACTATCAATCTGTGCCAAGCAAACAAGTTTTAAGAAGAAGTATCATTTTCACACCACACACTCCTCACCTCTCTCTCTTGCGCATACAAACACACACACACACACACACACACACACACACACACACACACACACACACACACACACACACACACACACACACACACACACACACACACACAAACACACACACACACACACTGTTTTGTATTAAATAATTATGTAGCTGTATTGTTTGTTATGTAAATCCAAAGTGGGGTGGAGGCGCTGTTAACTGAGATACAGGTCAAAAGCCTAGTTCAGTAGCAGATGCTTAAACCAGACACAATTCTGTCTAAGCTTACTGTAACATTTCCAATGACAAACTGTGTAAACATGTATAATTTTTATGGAATAAAAAATATGGAATATAATCACACTTTTATCCCTGGAGGGTTAGGTAGAGGTGAATTAACACCCACATTTCACCTAGGGGGTGAGCCTATTGCCGTATTCCGAGCACTATTATTGACTCGAGCCATGCATCTGAGGCTGAGTCTGGGCTGTATCTGTCTGATGTTAAACAGCCCTATCCCTTAGTCGCCTTGTACGACACCGCATGGGAAGAGATGGGGTGGCCCTAATTCTACTCTGCCGGAAACCATGCTGCAACCAGTTTCTTTTTATGTGCGAAAATTCCCATCGGATACCGCCTCGCCGGAGCCGGTGCGTGAGGTTATGTCGGAATTGAACCGACTAAAACGTACGGCGTCTGTGAGTCGTTTTTAGTTGCCGAAGGTGAGGTAGACAGGCATATCCCTCGCACCCCGGCCGGGTATAAAAGGTAGTTGATATAAGGACTCATAAATCTTTCATAATAATGATTTTGATTTTTCAATCACGCTCTAATGGCTGAACGAGTTTGAATGAAATTTGGTTCTGGGATAGATTACAGTCTGGAATAATATATAGGCTACTTTTTATCCCGAGAGTAAGTTCCTATGGGAAAATTCCACACTCCCGGAACCGCGGACACCAGTTAATATTTCGAAATTATTTTATTATTCGATTAAGATCTCACCCTCTCCTTTCCTACATAGGACTGATGTCACCCTCACACTGTGCAGAATATACGAGCAAGAACCAAGCGGTTCGGAGACTCTTTTCTTTACCGCATCACCAAGACCTGGAATTCATTACCAGCACACGTGTTTCATTCTTCCTACAGTCCCGGGTCCTTTAAGCGGGGCGTGAAAAAGCATCTGATGAGGCCGTCAAGCTGAGTGCCACCATTGTAACATTACTTAGTATCTGTAATGGTGACCCTATTTCCTGAGACTTTGCCTAAAGCTTACCAGCAGGCAAGGTGAAGTCAAGTTGACGTGTCCTAGATATTAAAAAAAAGATTAAGATTCGATTAAGATAAGATAAGGTGTTTAGAATAATAAGTGCTACAATGGCGCCTACCAATTTTGGTAGGCGCCTGTCATCGCTCCGGGTTGCTGTGATGTTTGTGCGGGGCGTTTCTTGTTCTTTCTCTTGCAATACAACCAATGTTCTCACTACATGTGCTGAAGTTTATTTTTAATCAAAAATCCTCAAAATATACCGTAAAGATCCTCCTAGTCATGGTCCATCACACCGGATGTACAAAGAGAAGAAGATCAAATGAAGGATCAAGGAAATACTAAGTAAATCAGTGATAATTGTGGAAATTTGAGTGGCCCAGTGCGGACCTTTTCATTTGGACATTTCCTACAGGTTTTGTATTTAAAACCATTAATAGGTAATACTCATATTAATTTTGAACCCAGCACTCCTTACTATTAGTGTAAATTTAAGTATTCCTGAAGTAAAAACGCATTGGTAAACAATTGGAAAATAACCTCACTTTTTGTCATTCCTTTCATAAATTCATGTGCTTTCAATTTATAGCAATTTATATAGACTGAGAAACACTTGTTATTTACTGCTCTTACTAATAATTAACCTCATTTAAGGTCGTTTTAATTATTCAGAGTCTTAGATGGTGAGTTGATATTAATTTAAAGCTAATGGTAAGAAAGTAATTTTCATTTCAACAGTGTCTAGTCTTAATTAAGCAAATTGTATTAAGTACTTATTATATTTATAAAGGATAGTTTATTAGCCAGTTGTAACAGATTGTATTCTTGAGTTTTTTTCAAATTCAGCCACCTAATAAGCTTCTAATAAGCAATTAAAAGTTCTACTTGGTCTGTACTTATTTATAAGATAATTTTGTTAAGTTATTTATCTTGTTCTCTTGTATCACATTCCAGATTGATTGCTGCTGCCTTTCAGAATGCCTCCAAAGGAAGAAAAGGGTAGGGATCCGCTTAAAGTACGCAATAGCTACAAAGGACAGCTTAAAACATTTACAAGCTTTTTAAATGGGTTAGCATCGAGTGAATCATTATCAGCTGCCGATGTAAGTGAGTTGCAATTGCGTCTAGGCAAAATAGAAGCTCTGTATAGCCGTTATGATGAAGTACAGTTAATTATAGAATGTGAGGGAACTGCTGAAAATGATTTAGCGCTTCAGTTAAAAGACCGTTCAGACTTTGAATCCTCATACTATAAAGCAGTTGCTAAAGCTCATTTATTATTAAAAGAATATCATAAGGGTGAGGATTCTCGGTCAAACTCGAACCATTCTTCACATCAACAACACATGGTTAAATTGCCTACCATTCAGTTACCTAAATTCAGCGGTTCCTATGAAAATTGGTTGGAGTTTCACGACACATTTTCTAGTCTTATTCATGAAAACCATGACATTGATAACATTAATAAATTCCATTACCTGAGGACCTCATTGGAAGGTTCTGCAGCTATAGTTATCAAAGCAATTGAGTTTTCTGCGAATAACTATCAAATCGCGTGGAATTTATTGTGCGAAAGATATGATAATAAAAGATTATTAGTTCAAAATCACGTTTCAGCTTTATTCAATATTGAACCTTTAACAAAAGAATCCTCAATTGTTTTGAAACGCCTTATGGACTTAATAAATAAAAATTTAAGGTCATTGGAATCGCTGGGTGAACCTGTCCAACACTGGGACACTCTTCTCATTTATATAATAACACAAAGGCTTGATTCTAAAACATACAGAGAATGGGAAGAGTTCAAGGGGAGATTAGAAGCAAACAAACCTATTAAACTTGCATCTTTCATGTCATTTTTGCGCCGTCGAGCTGACTTAGTAGAAACACTGGAAATGTCACGCGGAAATCAAAGCAGTAGTCAGACCAAGGGAAATTCCAATAAAGTGAAAACTTTGCTGTCACTTCCGCCCTCTTCAAAATCATGTCCTAAGTGTAATAATGATCACAACCTTAGTGATTGTTCACAGTTTCTCTCATTAAGTAACGATGCTAGATTGAAACTTTTACCTACTTACAAAGTTTGCTTCAATTGCTTCGGAAGCGGACATTTTGCAAATCATTGCAAGAAAAAGGGTTGCAAAATATGTAAACGAAAACACAACACTCTCATTCACGTTACTGACTTCAAGCCAAGGTCAGAAAACGGTGTGTCATCAGAACGTCAAGCAGAAAATCTGCCTCCGAGTACTCCACCTGTGACTACTCATGTTCCTGAAACTACACACAACAATAATTTGAATCTGACATTGTCAGCGTCTGTGTTAACTTGTAGTCAAAACAACAGCGAGATTTTGTTGTCCACAGCACTGATCAAGATTTATGATTCTCAAAATAAAGAAATCATTGCTCGTGCCATCTTAGATAGTGGCAGTACTTCATGTTTAATGACTGAGAAGTTTCACAATCAGTTAGGTTTGCCTTATAATAAAATTAATAAGTCAGTTGTAGGCATCAACAATGTGTCCTCGGATATTAATAAAATGTGCCGAGTTTCAATTCAGTCTTTAGACAATTCATTTACTACTAAACTTAATTGTTTTGTTTTACCGTCGATCACTGATCACGTTCCTGCTCATCCAGTTAATTTATCTAATATGAACATTCCCTCTCAGATCTGTTTAGCAGACCCTTATTTTCATACGCCAGCTCCTGTTGATATTATTTTAGGTGCTGACATTTTTTGGGACATATTGGGGAATGAACGTTTGGTTTTAGGCGATCACAAGCCTGTCATGTTTGAAACCAAGTTAGGCTGGATAGTGTCAGGTCCTATCAATGCAAATTATGCATCAAACACTCAAACAATTAACTGCAATTTCGGCAAAATCAACAGCTATGATAATAATTATCACAATGAAGTTGATTCGCTCCACAATGATCTTGTTCGTTTCTGGACATTAGAGGAAGTTAATCCTCACTTATCTCATTATTCTAAAGAAGAAAAATTGTGCGAATCATACTTTGTAGAAACCACTACTCGTTTGGAAAATGGTCAATTCTGTGTTAAGATTCCTCTAAAGGAATCACCTGAGATTCTTGGTGCTTCATTACCTAAAGCTACTAAATGTTTCTTATCATTAGAGCGTCGTTTTGAAAAACACTCAAGGTTGAGTGTACTCTATAAAGCATTCATGTTGGAATATAAACTGTTAGGCCACATGACAGAGTGCAGCTCAGGAAACTCAAATGAACAGGGTCATTTTATTCCCCATCATGGCGTATTGAGGGAGAGTAGTTCCACTACAAAGCTGCGAGCTGTGTTCAATGCCAGCAGTCCTACCAGTACCGGTATTAGTTACAACGACCTTCAAAGGGTCGGTCCTACCGTACAGGATGATTTATTATCATTGCTTCTTCGCTTCAGGCAGCACAAATATGTTATAGCCGCCGACGTAGAAAAGATGTACCGTCAAATTGTCGTGCATCCTGATTTCAGACATCTCCAACAAATTGTGTGGCGTGATAACTCAGCAAAGCCTATCAAGACCTACCAATTAAATACGGTCACCTATGGTACCGCGAGTGCACCCTTCCTGGCGACCAGGTGCCTCAAACAGATAGGTCTCGAGTGCTCGAATGAGAAAATCAAGGAAGTCATCATTCATGATTTTTACGTCGACGATCTGTTAACTGGCGGTGACACCCTTGCAGATATTAGTTTTATTCGTGATCAAGTCACCGCTGAATTGGCATCAGCAGGCATGCCACTGCGAAAATGGAAGTCAAATCATCCAGAATTCGCGTCAAAATCATCCAAGTTGTCAGTCGATTTAAATATCGGAGCGACAGAACCGAATAAAACTCTCGGTTTGAGTTGGCAAACTAGTAACGATGAACTCAGTTTTCCCATCGGCATCGGTTCAATCAATGGAGCTGAAGAACACACCAAACGTGATGTGTTATCTGTCATCGCTCAAATCTTCGACCCATTAGGCCTTCTTTCTCCCTTCATTATCAAAATGAAAATGTTGTTGCAGAAATTATGGCTCATAAAAACAGATTGGGACGAATCCTTGCCGATCGACGTTAATAAAACTTGGATTGAAATATTACAGTCATTGTCATCTATCAATGAAATTCGCATACCACGTTATGTACTCAGTGACAGTCATTCATGGGTTGAGATCCATGTATTTTCAGATGCTTCTGAAAAAGCGTACGGTTCTTGTCTGTATCTTCGTAGTGTCAATCACAATGGAGATGTTTCAGTTCAGCTACTTATGGCAAAAAGCCGTGTTGCGCCAATCAAGCCGACGACAATCCCAAGATTGGAGCTTTGCGGTGCTCTAGTTGGCACACGATTGTATGAAAAGGCAAGGCAGTCGTTACGATTAAAGATAAAATCAGTCACTTTCTGGACTGATTCTACCGTCGTTTTAGGATGGCTTAAAATGATACCTAATAGGCTACAGCCGTTCGTTCGAAATCGGACCGCTGAAATTATAGACAAAACGGGTGATTGTGTATGGAGACATGTTCCGACCAACCAAAACCCTGCGGATTTTATATCTCGCGGGTTGAAAGCAGACTCTCTACAGTCGCTTGAGATGTGGTGGTCGGGGCCTGAGTTTCTTATTCGACAGCCTTCTGGCTGGCCGTCAACAGTTCCATCTGTTGGTGAAGACTTGCCAGAAACACGCACGGAAGTGTCATTAAACGCTGTAATCAGCAAACCCGGTTCTGACAACGGAGTTATTGATTTTAATCGGTTCTCAAGTTTTCTAAAACTCAAACGTACGATGGCGTACGTTTGGAGATTCGTCAACGCATGTCGAAAGCAAAAATGTTTAGGTCCTCTCTCTGAGGAGGAATTAACTCGAGGTTTAAATAGTATTATGAAAATTTCACAAAAAGAATCTTTTGCCGAATATGACTTGTTATTGAACAATAAACCTTTGCCTAAAAAGAACCAATTATTAAAGTTTAATATTTTCATGGATAATAACAACATTATGAGGGTTGGGGGTCGTTTGGCCAATTCTAACTTTTCATATGATAAAAAACATCCAGTGTTAATACAGTCCACTCATCCCATTTCTAACTTGATATTCGAACATGAGCACAAGCGGCTGATGCATGCTGCTCCCCAACTGTTGTTATATACTGTTAGAGAAACCTATTGGCCTATTGGTGGCCAAAAACTGGCAAAGGCCTGCTATAGAAATTGTGTCCGTTGTGTACGTATGAGAGGTCGCACGATCACTCCACTAATGGGAAATTTACCGGTTGATCGTCTTGCACCTGGTCAACCCTTTCAAAACGTAGGAGTTGACTACGCTGGTCCTATAATGGCAGCCAGTCGTCAGGGACGGGGCTGTCGGTTAGTTAAAACGTACATAGTCGTTTTCATATGTTTTAGTGTCAAAGCCATTCATTTGGAATTAGTAGGCGATTTAACTAGTCAAAATTATTTACTCGCGTTGCGAAGATTTATGTCTCGGAGAGGTAAACCTCTTAATATATACTCTGATAACGGTACTTCATTTGTGGGGGCTTGTAATGAGCTTTCAAAGTTTTTAAAAACCGGATGTGACTCGCTTGCAGGGGCAGCTGCTAATGATGGGATTAGGTTCCATTTTATTCCTGCGTACTCGCCACATTTTGGAGGGCTCTGGGAGGCAGGAGTCAAATCAACAAAGTTTCATTTAAATAGAGTGCTGGGACATTGTAAACTTACTTATGAAGAGCTTAATTCTACGCTAATTCAAATTGAGGCGATCCTCAATTCCAGGCCGCTCACTCCAATGTCCAACGATCCAGAAGATTTGACACCGCTTACTCCCGGTCATTTTTTAATTGGACGTCCACTAGCTGCACTTCCTAGCCAGGACTACACCAGCTATTCAACTCCACATCTTACTCGTTATCAGCGCATCGAACAATTGCGTCAGCATTTTTGGACGCGGTGGCATAAAGAATATACGTCCCAGTTACAACACAGAGTAAAATGGCGTGAGGATAGCCAGACATTGAGTCCCAATACTCTTGTTATCATAAAGGAGGACAACCTGCCACCGTTAAAGTGGAAGTTGGGCAGAATTGTTGCTGTGATACCCGGCGCTGATGGAATCAGCCGAGTTGCTGATATCAAGACTGCAGATGGAGTGGTGCGTCGCTCTTTCTCCAGGATCTGTCCGCTCCCAGAAGACCGAGCTTCTCACGCGTGGGGGCATGTTTAGAATAATAAGTGCTACAATGGCGCCTACCAATTTTGGTAGGCGCCTGTCATCGCTCCGGGTTGCTGTGATGTTTGTGCGGGGCGTTTCTTGTTCTTTCTCTTGCAATACAACCAATGTTCTCACTACATGTGCTGAAGTTTATTTTTAATCAAAAATCCTCAAAATATACCGTAAAGATCCTCCTAAACATAAGGCAGGGTTCGAACCTGCGATCTTTCCCTTATAGGGGGAACGCTCTGACCAGTGATCTACCGAACCTTCGCCTGAAACCATAAAAATTCTTCTATACATCCGTCTTACGGCCAATTCTATCTTAAACGATACGAAAAGTTGGCATAGGCACTTTTTTTTTTTTTTTACGTGCGCAAAATCCCCACGGATCCCCACCGGAGCCGGTGGAGGAGGTTATGTCGGACTCGAACCGACTAAAACGCACGCCGCCTGTGGGTCGCTTTTGTTGCCGAAGGTGAGGTTGACAGGCATATCCCTCGCACATCGGCCGACTCACGGTCATCTCTCACGATCTGGCCCTTTTCTCGGGTGTGGGGACTACAGAGTCCCCAACTCGTCCCCGGAAACGGGGAGGCGCGCCAGGCGCGCCACCGCCGCGGCCAGCTTCTGCCATTGTGACAGGCGGCTTCACCTGTCACCCCCAGGCCGGCGCTCATGGGGGGCGGAGGTCGTTCATCGACCTCCGACGCCCGAGTTGCCTTCGTACGCGGGCAGCTTGGCTTGCGAGTTGGCATAGGTACTGAATGTTTTAAAATTTCATTCAATATTTTATTGTTGAATAAAACACATTCATCCAAAATTATTCTACTATTTATTAACTACAAAACTAATAACTAAATAACAATAAAAATGCATTTGACAACCACTTTATCGACACAAGTACATGTGTTCTTTCATATTAAGAGACAAGTGCGAGAACAATTCCAGACTCTTAAGATCCACGGAAAATTTAACCCTGGCAATTGTGACGCATTCTACAAGCCTCTGCGATAAATCTTTCACAGTTCAAGCTGCAAGATTGTGGAACGCGTTGCCTGTAAACATCAGACGGTCACAGTCACTGTCAACATTTCAGAGACTGGTAAGGGAGCAATACTAGCGTTATGAGTTGTTATGTATGTTCACTCTTTGCTTTTTGTTTTTTTCTTTTTTACTTCTAGTAGCTGTATATTATGTAATTGGTGTTTGTTTATATGTAATACAATTATATGGTATATATTTAACATGGGTATGTATATATGTAGCTATGGTATATGTATGTTTATATATGGTATATGTTTTATGTATGTATCTGTATATATAGGTAGGTATTTATTTCATGAAATAATATAATCTCTTATTCTTTTTCACTTCTGTTCTTTAAATGCTTTACTAGATACAAATGTTAATTAGTTATAATTTAATGTACACCGCAAACTACCCTGGTTACTGGCAGTATAGTCCATACACTGGTTGTTTGGAAGAGATCGCAGATTGCGATAAGACCGCCCATTGTACAACTATCTAGAATGTATGTATTCATTGTATGTGCCCTATGTTTGGTGTGTAATAAAGAGTATTATTATTAATAATAATAATAAGTAAGTGCTTTATAATTCATTTGACAAAGATATTGTAAGCTGGTTTATTACGGTGGTCCATAATGAATTCTGGACACAATTATAATAGCCTAAACACTGATATCTAAGTGTGTAACTTTATACTATAATTGGATTACGTGTTAGAACAACGCACAATCAATTTTATTTGATTGTTCCCCATTATTTCTGCGTTATGGGGAATAATGAGGGCGAGGTATGGGGAAGAATCAAATAAAGAAACAGGAAGAAAGTAAAACCAGACAAGATACAGCATTTTGTTATTTAAAATCGATTGTACCAGAGAAGCGTGGTTTCCGCCAGAGTAGAAATAGGGCCACCCCATCTCTTCCCATGCGGTGTCGTACAAGGCGACTAAGGGATAGGGCTGTTTAACATCAGATAGATATATACAGCCCAGATGCATGGCTCGAATCAACAATAGTGCCCGGAATACTGCAATAGGCTCACCCCCTATTACGTGAGACCGAATACAATTATTGGTGAAATGTGGGTGTTAATTCACCTCTGCCTAACCCTCCAGGGATAAAGGCCAGATTATATGTATGTACGTAAGTCTCAGACTTTTCAGGTCAAGTCAGAGTTTGCTTGAAAAGGTATGACTCTCAAACTAAATACACACTTGTCCTTTTTAGAGATATTTTGGTATGTTTTGTACATCATTAGCTAGCACGTATTATAATCTAAAACTACTGCAGCTGTCACGCCGCCCCGGCCTGCTTCACGGCAGGCTTGCCCTCTTCCAGTTTGGTCCATTTCTCACTGACCTTCCACAGCCATAGCGCCAGCTCATAGTCCTGGGCCAGCTTTGATGGTTCTTTTTTTTTCATATCACTGCAAAAATAATCAACCTTTAATAAATTATAGTAGCTTTTCACTTAGATTTAAATCGTAAACATGGCGATTATAAGCATAACCCACCTTTTATTGCTTCTCAAACGGGTAAAAAGACAACATCTAAGACGGGATTTAAACCTGCGATCTGTCGCTTACAGGGTGTAAGATTGCTTAAGACCATGGAGTAGAAAATCATATTCTTTCCTCCGTACCTAAAACATATCCCTCTCCAGGCTGACCCAGAGACACCTCCGGTATCGAGATGCCCACCCTATGAGGTATGAGGTGTCCCCATCATGCCCCCGGAAATAGATAGTTCTTCAAGAGGGGCATTAGAAGGTTTCTTCAAGGTCGGCAGCGCGAGTGTGAAGCCTTTGATGTTGCACACGTTCATACGCCACGGTAACCACTTTCCATCAGATGGGCCGTATGCTTGTCTGCCACCTAATTGGTACAAAAAACAAGTATACCTAGAAGTAATCTGAATATTCCTTACACATAATAGTCTCCAGCAGATTTATCCAACGCGGGATCCAGTGCAGCATGGACGACGGTCTGGCTAGCAATCTTGGGCGATTTCATGAAGGGCCAGAACATGGGGTATACTATGTATTTGGTGACACTCTTCATCATCGACATGTGGCGGGTGAGGTCTGAGTCTGTCAGGCCTGGGTCTACGGCGATCACTGACACTCCTGTGCCTGTGAAAAGGGATGCACAAAATAATAATACTAAATAAATATTCTACAACATTCTACATAACGTTATCTCGACCCATGGTAAGCATAGCTTAACTAGTTTGTGTTATAGAATCTAGAAGGCGGATAAACATACTTATATGTATAGCCGCGTTGTTTCCGGCAGAGTAGAATTAGGGCCACCCCATCTCTTCCCATGCGGTGTCGTACAAGGCGACTAAGGGATAGCGCTGTTTAACATCAGACAGATATATATAGCCCACACTCAGCCTCAGATGGTTGGCTCGAGTCAACAAATGTGCCCGGCATACGGCAATAGGCTCACCCCCTATTACGTGGGACCGAATACAATTATTGGTGGAATGTGGGTGTTAATTCACTTCGGCCTAACCCTCCGGGGATAAAGGCGTGATTATATGTATGTATGTACAATACTCTACATACCCAGCATGTTCTTCCCCAGCTCCCTCGCGAACAGCATGTTGGCGAGCTTGCTCTGCGCGTAGGCAGCAGGCGCGTCGTATTTCTTCGTGAAGTTAAGATCCTCCTTGTTGACGCGACCGCGGTAGTGCGCGCCGCTCGTCACCATTATGACGCGGCTGGGGGCTGACGCCTGCCAACACAATCATATCAACGGTGATCATCACAGTATCACTTCAGAGCCCAATTAGGAGGGTGATTGCCATCTAAATTTATTTATTTATGTGGGATTTACACAAAAAACAATAGCGGTAGCCTAGTGGTATGGGTAATGGACTGCTGAGACGAGCTATTCGCGGGGTTTTTCTATGCTCGTTGTTGGCTAAACCGTGTAAAGTGGGTGTGGAAAGCGAAGGATTGCGAATAATGATGCACATTGGGAGAGGACAACCGCGGTAGCCTATTATAGTGGTATCGGTAATGGACTGCTGAGACGAGGTCTCGGGTTCGATCCCAGGTTTTACCACGGCACACACCAATGACTTTTCGATGCTTTTCGAAGTTATGTGTGTATTTATCGCAGGTTTATAAGTGCCCGGTTAATGGCAATAGACTCGCCACCTATTACATTAGGACCTAAACATAAACTGGCGAAATGTGGGTGCTTAGCACCTCTGTCTACCCCTTCGGGGATATAGGCGTGAATTTAAAATAATAATAACGAAATAATATCGATGATAGCTGCAAAAGTAATATCCCACCATCCCACCTCTCGCCATAGGCAGGGGATTCATCCTCACACATTGCGACCTGAGACGGTGCGCACTGTGCGGTATGAAAGAAACTTCATCCCACGCACACTCAAGCTGTGGAATGACCTCCCTGCTGCGGTTTTCCCAAGTCTTAGGAGAATTAGGTAGTAAGTGAATTTGGTTGGGGCAAAAATGTTACTATACCTAATATACGTATTTTTTTTTTTTTTATATATAGGACACGCCAACTTGACCTCACCTCGCCTGATGGTAAGCTAAAGGCAAAGTCTCAGGAAAGAGGGTCACCATTACAGACACTAAGTGCTACAATGGTGGCACTCAGCTTGGCGGCCTCATCAGAATACGCACGTATACCGAAATTATGACAATAACGCTAATAACTTCTACCGGTAATACTATAATAATACACTGTCTCTTAAAATACAGGAGGGCCGAGATTAAGAGTCAGGGTGAACCCACTCCTAACACAAGCAAATAATCTTAGCTGATGGGGCTAGAGGAAATATTAGTAATTTCGGTTCTAATGTTCTTTTTACACATAAACTCACGCCTATATCTCCGAAGTGGTAGGCAGAGGTGCTAGCATCCACATTTCGCCAGCTTATGTTTAGGTCCCAATGTAATAGGTGGCGAGCCTATTGCCATTTACCGGGCACTTATAAACCTGCGATAAATACACACATAACTTTGAAAAGTATCGAAAAGTCATTGGTGTGTGCCATGGTAAAACCTGGGATCGAACCCGAGACCTCGTCTCAGCAGTCCATTACCATACCACTAGGCTACCGCGGTTTTCTTTTTAAGAAAAAAATAACAAAATAAAAATATGTACAGAATTTTTTGCAACATACTGTAATGTCTAGAATAAGTCTACCCACTAGATATATCTTCTTGTGTACATTTCTGTATCTATTTTTGTTAAATAAACTTATTATTATTATAAGTTATTTACTACTTGCGGAAAACCGCGGTAGCCTAGTGGTATGGTAATGGACTGCTGAGACGAAGTCTCGGGTTCGATCCCAGGTTTATCATGGCACACACCAATGACATTTCGTTCCTATTTGAAGTTATGTGTGTATTTATCGTTACGTCGAGTTTTCTCTTCACCCCTACCGCAATGCCTCAAAACAAAGGTCTTTGAACAGTGCGTCCTACCTGTTATGACTTACGGGGCCAAAACGTGGAAACTTACAGTGGGGCTGGTCCATAGCTTAAAAGTCGCGCAGCGGGCTATGGAGCGAGCTATGCTTGGAGTTTCTCTGAAGGATAAAATTCGGAACGAGGTTATCCGACAGAGAACCAAAGTTACCGACATAGGCCACAGAATAAGCAAGTTGAAGTGGCAGTGGGCTGGCCACGTTTGCCGAAGGACCGATGGCCGTTGGAGCAAACGAGTCCTAGAGTGGAGACCGCGAGAAGGTAAACGAAAGGTAGGATGCCCCCTAGCCAGATGGACGGCCGACCTGAAAAAGGTGGCTGGGACAGACTGGATGCGGAAGGCGGAGGATGGGAGAAAATGGCGCACATTGGGAGAGGCCTATATCCAGCAGTGGACTGCAGTGGGCTGATTGATTGATTGAGTTGACTTTCATCGTCGTGTATATATGTTACCTAAAAGCAGCGTATCAGGTTTTTAGTAATAAAAACTTCATCTAAAAGGATAAGTTTCATAATTGATAAAAAATCTGTAGGTACCTTTAGCGTGTCCAACAGTAGTCCAGTGAGTAGGAAGTGCCCCAGATGGTTGACTCCCAGCTGCGTCTCGAAGCCGTCCCTAGTGACGCTGGCGGGCGGCTCCATCACCCCCGCGTTGTTTACCAGCACGTCCAGCCGGGGCTCCTCGGATTTGAACCTGGCGGAAGGTGGACGATAGAACTTGTTAAACTGATATTAAAACCTTTGAGCTCGACTTAAGATTCATTTTTGCCAAATTTTGGCTGTTAAGGAAGCGAGTGCCATCATGTCTGCCTGCATCATGTAGCCCTGAGCGAGACACGTTACCTGCTCTGCAAGCAGCTAAGATCTTTGGTGCCCAAACCCTACCTGGTTTCGGGCCCCTAAAGATCTTAATAGGATCACTTATACCCGAGATAGTGAACACTTTATCTGTAGTATGCACTTACAGGCACCAGCTCAGCGGCTCTTTATACTGCGTAATTGAGCAGTATACTGTATAAAAGTTTAGGTCGCAAAATGACTTCCGTCCCCCATGAGCGCGGGCCTGGGGGTGATGAGTGGAGCCGCCTGCCCGAAGAGAGCCGTCTCCAAGAGACGGTCCTGGGTCGGCCGGGGTGCGAGGGATATGTTTCAGTTAATCTCACCTACGGCAACACAGTCGGCGTGCGTTTTAGTCGGTTCAAGTCCGACATAACCTCCCCCACCAGCGTCTGTGGTGGGGGTATTATTATTATTATTATTTGATACACTAGCAGCTCCACGAGCTGACACGTGTATATCACTGCACTTGTGTTATTAATTATTTAAATGTCTGTAATAATAATAATAATAATAATAATGTTTATTTCTCACCAAAACGTTTACATAACAAATAAAGTGTCAAGTCTATTTTTGAAACAGTTCACTGTTAGAGCACTTATTACAGTTTCCGGGAGAGAGTTCCACAAGTTCATCACTCGATATGGCAAGAAGTGTGTGTTCTGGGGTTGCTAGCACATGGAGGGTTGGTTAACTTCAAGGAATGGCCTCTAAGACGTGTGTTCTGGTTCATCATGTAGAAATCTTATAAGTTTCTGACGTTGTAGTGATCGCTGAGTATTTTGTACGTTTCTATGAGGTGCGTTCTATCCGTGGGGATTTTGCAAACATGAAAAAAAAAAGAAAAGGTACCTTTCAACAAACTGCCTGATGGACTCCATACTGCTGAGGTCGCAGGGCCGGCAGTACACGTACTTGTTGTAGGACTCCAGTACGATATCCTTGCGAACTGCTTCGCACTTCTCCATGTTACGGCAGGCCATGAACACCTTCGGACATTAATGAATGGGACTGTTAAGTTTGGGTAAAATAGACCTTTACGTGTACAAAAAATATGTGAAACAACTTGTATTGTACCACTAAAAAAATTGCTTTTTAATGTGCTCATAATAAGAGTACCCAAAACCGGCGCGCATACAGTATGAAAACAATTATGAAAGTAGAAGAAGCGACAGAGGTATTTTTTTAATTTATTTTTATACCACTTAGGTGGCAGACAAGCATACGGCCCACCTGATGGAAAATGGTCACTGTGGCCTATGGACGCGTGCAAAACCAAGAGAGTCACACTCGCGCCGCCAACCCTGCAAGCATTGAGAGTTTGTGCCGTCAGTGTAAAAGACAAAGCAGGACAAGGTTTTCGTATTTCCATTGACTGCACAAAAACTCTCCAGTGAGCTCTGGCTACCCTACTCACCGCTGGGAACACAACACGAAGTTATTATGGCGCCGGTATTCTGTAGGGCGGAGGTACTTCCCCAGTCGGACTGTTCAATGGGGCGGAAAGACCGCCGTGTCCTACCTCCTAATTGCTCTTTTTCTTAGTTCGGTATTAACGGCCTAAGTGGAGTTCAACAGGTCAGAAAAGTGTACTATACCTTGGCGCCCCTGACAGCGAAGTCCCAGGCGACTTCCTTGCCGATGCCGCTTGTGGCTCCCGTCACTATCACAGTCTTCCCTTCGGCTTTCATGTCGCGGTCATACGGACTGCCGCTGTAGAAGTCTCTGGAACATAATTGTTAAAATAAAACATTGCGAGTGTAACGCCCCTGAGGTGTTTCCACACTTCCCATCACGTGTGCTTGTCTGCCACCTAAATGGTATAAAAAAAATTGTAGTGAAAATTGGACTACTTCACTTGGAGCGTGAAAGAAGAAATTATTACACATATATACCTATATCCTATTAATAATGAGGATGAAGCGAGTTTTTTTTTTATATAGAAAACGTCAATTAGACTTCGCCTTGCCTGATGGTATGCTGAAGGCAAAGTCTCAGAAAAGTTTGTTTGTTTGTATGTATGTATCTACCAAGATCTTCGAACCCAAACTAAAATGAAGATGGTCGATCATCTCGGAATTCAGACAGAGAGTCGCTTCCATTAAATTAAAGATATGATTCCGAACTGCAGCACGCAGCAGTGTTGCACAGCACCACGTACCATGAAGGTAGGACACGGCGGTATTTCCGCCCAATTGAGCAGTCCAACTGGGAAAAAACCTCCGACCTACAGAATACCGCGGTTATAATAACTTCGTGTTGTGTTCCCAGCGGTGAGAAGGGTAGCCAGAGCTCACTGGAGAATTTGTGCTGCCAGTGGGATGACTAAAGGCTTGTCTTGCTTTGTCCTCTACACTGACGGCACAGAGACTCTGTGCTTAAAGGGTCGGCAGTGCGAGTGTGGTTTCTCTGGTGTTACACACGTCCATAAGCCACGGTAACCACTTTCCATTAGGTGTGCCGTGTGCTTGTCTGCCACCTAAGTAGTATAAAAAAATAGACTGGAATGATACTTCATTTAATATTTTAATTCATTGCGGCTTCTCAATGCCGCTGTTTATCCGTATCAAAGATTAACAAGCAATGTATACAAAGAGACGACACGTCATCCAACCGCACGTAAATAGTCCATAGAAATTAAAGAAAATTAGTCTCGCAATCCGCTCATTTGTCTAGAACTACATTTTAATGTTTTCACATACATTACTTTTAAACTTGAATACGGACAATGGACGTCATTGAGAAGCCGCAATGAATTAAAAAATAAACAAAATTATCATATTCAAGTCTACTTTATGGTATGTGGTGTTGTGCAACACTGCTGGGTGCTGCAGACTTCGGAATTATTGCTTCAAATCAAATCAAAAGATGGAGAAGGAGTACCAATTTATCTGATTGCGATAAAACTTTGTCCACTTTTGCACATGCCTGTAGAGGGCGCTGCAATTGGACGTTTTTACAACAGTTTCCAATGCGAAGCCAGGAAGGGTCAGCTAGTTAATACTATTGATTAGAGTTCCGTAGTGAAACATGGGTGGGGCATGTTAGCGTGCAGATGAGTCATAAAACAATGCGGTGATTTTTGGTTCATTTTCATTAAAATAATTCAGGTCGTGCAGTCACAATGGGGACGTCATAAGATCGTGAACTTGACGAAGTTTTTTCCGCTTTTTACAAGGTCACGGTATGTTTTTTGTATATAGAAACATGGGCTATTTCTTGCTGAAGTCTTCTCAGGTCGAGGTCGCGTCTAGAACCGGTGGTTCATTTGCTAAACTAGGCTTTAATATATTGTTAATTTTGATTTTTCGGTCGCGTGGTTTCCGGTAGAGAAGAATTAGGGGCGCCCCATTTTTTCCCATGCGGTGTCGTACAAGGCGACTAGGGGATAGGGCTGTTAACATCAGACAGATATATACAGCCCAGACTCAGCCTCAGATGTGTGGCTTGAGTCAATAATAGTGCCCGGAATACGGCAATTGGCTCACCCCCTATTACGTGGGACCGAATACAATTATTGGTGAAATGTGGCTGTTAATTCATCTCTGTCTAACCCTCCAGGGATAAAGGCGTGATTATATGTATGTATGTATGTAATTTTGATTTTATTTAAGTGCCGTTTTAATTGTACATATATAATACAAAATAAATTATTTTTGCCTTGGACTATGTGTTTTTTAAATCTTTTCAACTTTGGTAGGTAACTGTTTTCATGGCGATATTACCTCAGTTACCCTTCGCCGCCCGAAGAGGGGGGTTATGTCGAACCGGATCGACTAAAATCGCACGCCGTCTTGGGTCGTGAGATGCCGTGACACGGGGTTATCTTCGGTTTCGAAATGGCACCCGGGTGTGGGAAAGCCTCCAGAAAGTGAAAAATTTTGGTAAACTGGCTCTTGATTCTACTAAGGCAAAACCACTGTCATATATCACAGACACTGCAAAAAATGGTTTCAAATTTTAGATTTTATTTCAATAGAGTTAAAGTCCAAAATTTAATTAAGAGTTTACATTTTTTTATTCAATCTGCAAAATATCTTTTATACCACTTAGGTGGCAGACAAGCGCACGGCCCACCTGATGGAAAGTGTTTACCGTGGCCTATGGACGTGTGTAACACCAGAGGAGCCACACTCGCGCTGCCAACCCTGTAAGCACAGAGTCTCTGTGCCGTCAGTGTAAAGCACAAAGCAGGACAACGACAAGCCTTTAGTCATCCCACTGACAGCACAAATTCTCCAGTGAGCTCTGGCTACTCTACTCACCGTTGTGAACACAACACGAAGTTATTATAAAGTTATTGTTTTGGACTTTAACGGCATTGTTTTAAAGTCTATAATTAAATGTATTTTATAGCAGTATTCGTGATATGACATTGGTTTTGCCGTAGCAGAATCGTGGACCTGTTCTCGTAGGAACAAACTTCCATCATATAATCTTATATATAAAATTCTCGTGTCACGGTGTTCGAACTTGAACTCCTCCGAAACGGCTTGACCGATTCTCATGAAATTTTGTGAGCATATTGAGTAGGTCTAAGAATCGGCCAACATCTATTTTTCATCCCCCTAAATGTTAAGGGTTGTCCACCCTTAACATTATATGGCAAAACGACGTTTGCCGGGTCAGCTAGTTAATTATAGATTAGGTACTTATCTACTGTTGGTGTGGCAAATGTGGCGATAGAATTTCGTCTTCTAAGTCGACGATCGCAGTTTCGATTCCTATATTTGTATATTTTTTTTATACCACTTAGGTGGCAGACAAGCACACGGCCCACCTGATGGGAAGCGGTTACCGTGCCCTATGGACGTATGCAACACCAGGGGTGTCACACTCGCGCTGCCGACCATGAAGAAACCTTCTGATGCCCCTCTTGAAGAACCCCATATTGTAGGTGCTTGGGAAAACGGCAGCAGGTCATTCCACAGCTTGAGTGTGCGTGGTATGAAGTTTCTTTCATACCGCACAGTGCGCACCGTCTCAGGTCGTAATGCTCTATATATTTCAATGCTCTTACATGTGCCTGGTTCAGGAACTAAACTACCAAGTTTTATCGTCGTACTCACTTAAATAAGCAAACGGCGCCTGCAGAGGCGGCAAGTGTGGAGATGATGGTCACTGGCATACTCGGGACCCACATGCTGGAGGTCTGAAGGGAAAGAGAATTATAATAGTTTAACATAAAAGTGTTATTTTATCAGGAATGAAACTGGAAACGACTCCTTCCACTTACCATATTAAAAAGAAACTCCTCTATTCTGAAACTTCATTAGGTACCTGGACCCTGATGCTGCTAATTGGGTATTTGAATGACTAGTTAAATTAGTTACTCTTTAGTATACGTCAAAACGGTACTTTTAAATTGTATTTTATTTTTGACCTGATCGGCACCGCTTTACGGCATTCTCAAAGGTTTGTATTGGCGATTAAAATAGATTATAAAGTAATACAGAAAAGCTACGAGGAAATCGTTTGTCCTGGTTCGGGCATGTAATGCGTAGGGATGAAAGTAATGTCGTAAGGAAGGTACTAACTATGGAAGTGGATGGCTACAAGGGGAGAGGAAGGCCTAAAATGAGGTGGATGGACTGTGTGAAAGATGATATGGTTAAGAAGGGAGTGAATGTTGAAATGACTGCAACTAGAGATGAAAGGAAAAAAAAACATGATGCGCCGACCCCAAATAATCTTGGGATAAGAGCAGGAGGATGACGATGATGAAAGTAATATTTCAAAATACTTACTACAATATTTGACAAAATTCTACATGTGGGTAGTTTTAAATTTATGTATACCAGATTCAACTTTTTTTTCTTTTGGATTTTCCAATACAATATTATTCCCCAAAATATACAGTTGAAGTCTAAAATTATATGGGAACTTGTAGCGAGAATATAAAATGCAATGATCCCTTTTTATTAAGATTTCTTTAATAGATATAATACACAATTGAACTAATAAATAACTTAATTTAAATAGTAAAAATACTTACAAAATTTATACAAAACTATGCTAACTATACAATATAAAAATAAAATGGTAAAAAAGAGAGAGACTGCAACTTTAGACATCGAAAAATTCCTCCCCATCGATCTCTACTGGTACCGTGATCAAAAGGCTGGCGGCATTACCACGCTGAATGGCGATGCCAATTCATTGAGCGAGGTAAAGGCCAGCTTTATGGTCACGGGAAGCGGTTTTCATTTAATTTTCGACTTTTAATAATTTATTGGAATTGTTAGTTTCATTTAAGTATATGACAGTGGACCTGGCTGGATCAAAATCACCTCGAGATCTACTTTGTAAAATTTTGCTTTGATAAATACCCACGGATTTGCGATTTACCTTAGCTCCCGCTGCTACTCCCGCTCGCCTCCTTCATGAGCATAACTTGCTCACAGAAGGAAGCAATTTTGCTTTAACTAGACTAGGTATACCATAAGCCTTTGCTGTATGATTCTCGCGAAATAACCTAGAGAAATCCGGCAGTGGCTTCGTATCAACAACACAAACTTGTCGCAAGCAAGCTCGTAAACTTTTATTATGTTCAACCCCTGTTTTGTTCAATTGGGTTTTGTGACCACATTTACAATGCAAAGAGAAATATAGTACTAGTCTGTCCCAATCTTTCGGGTGCTTTCTTAATACATATTACATTTCAACGCAAGATGTGAGTTACAGAGCCCTGCCAATACTTTGAGGTCCATATGAACCTTGCTACCTGCGCCTTAATTCTACTAAATAATAATAATAATCTCCCGGTGTATCATATTGCACGCTCGGGGATGATATCCGCCATGTGTGTATATTTCTAGCATATTAAATTCTCATAAAAGGGCCTCTACGTCTTGGCTTCGGCCCGACGCACGCCTTCCAAAGGCCCGGGACTCCATAGTCCCGAGAGTCATGGAGCCAAGTAACAATAATAATAATAATTTATTTATTTATCAAAGAAGGCTTTAAGTACATATATAAAATCACGCCTGTTTCCCACAGGGGTAGGCAGAGATCACGGATCTCCATTTGCTACGATCCTGACATACTACTCTCGCTTCATTCACTCTCATTACATATATTATCAATAGTCTTATATTTATGACCATAAGTAAGCTTATTATGGTGCTTTTTTTTTCTCACGTGCGCAAAATCCCCACGGATACCTCCCCACCGGAGCCGGTGGAGGAGGTTATGTCGGACTCGAACCGACTAAAACGCACGCCGCCTGTGGGTCGCTTTGGTTGCCGAAGGTGAGGTTGACAGGCATATCACGTATGGTCACGACTTGACTGACGACCTGCCTGATCTAGGTTTATGTAAACCTGTGTTTCAGGTCATGTCTTTTTAAGGTTTATTTTCTAGGGTATAAGAAAAATAAAACAATAAAAACAAAAAATCTATGTATTTATAAAGTAAAACCTCTGTCATACCATGTATACAGCTTTAAAATCCATTTCACTTTAGAATTTAAAGCAATGCTATTAAAGTCCAAAATTATAAAAGGCTTTATGCAGTCAATGAAAAAGTGTTATCAAACTCTTCTCATTTAATTTTGGACCTTAGAAGTATAGAAATAAAGACTAAAATTTAATGCGATTTTTTGCAGTGTCTGTGGTATGACACTGGATTTGCTTTAGTAGAATCTAGGTTCTGATTGTCAGTAAATCTACTAACTATGAAGGAGGTATGGTAGGCTTTGCTCTCTAGGTTTGAAGGTCAGACAAGCAGTCAGAAGAGCTGTTTCATAAACAATAAGTGCGGGCCCCAAATTGGACACAACTAAGAAATCTCTATAAGGAAGATAATTTGATCACCAGATGTTTTTGGACGATGGGTGTGGAATGCTACGAGTCCATAAAATTTATTGGTCACCTATCACGTTCCAGGGATCAATGGACACCCAAATAGAGGACGAATCCTTTATTCCACGGGACGAATTTTAGGAGACCAGTGGGTTCTTCACCTAAAATAAGTACCTACAGATAGCACCTTCATAGGACTTGTGAGTTTCAACTCGTACCATTTCTGTCATTTAACACTGCTGGGATCATATTCTTCAGCACCGACCAAACTCCTTCGTTTATTACTGTAACTGCGGACGTTTGGCGCAATACTGGGTGTATGTCTGGGTTCGCCAATTAATAAAAAAAAAATTGTAGACTATATTAGACATGTATCAAAATAGAACAGGAATAAAATAACAAGAAGGATTAAATTTTCATATTTATATTAGTCATCTTTATAATATATACATTCATTTAATTTTTATTTCTTTTTATTTGTAAGGCTAAACGTGATTCACTTAATACAAGTGCCGTATAATTTATACAATTACATTTTACTTATAGTAGTGTTCTTTTCTTTTTATTCGTTTTAAAAACGTACTACCTACTTTTTTTTTTACGTGCACAAAATCCCCACGGATACCTCCCCACCGGAGCCGGTGGGAGAGGTTATGTCGGACTCGAACCGTCTAAAACGCACGCCGCCTGTGGCTCGTTTTGGTTACCGAAGGTGAGGTTGACAGGCATATTCCTCGCACCCCGGCCGACTCAGGGCCATCTCTCACGATCTGGCCCTCTCCTCGGGTGTGTGGGGACTACAGACAGAGTCCCCAACTCGTTCCCGGAAAACGGGGAGGCGCACCGCCGCCGCGGCCTGCTTCTGCCAGGGTGACAGGCGGCTCCACCTGTCACCCCCAGGCCAACGTACTACCTATTTGTCAACGAAATTACTAAGTAGTGCCTTTTCCGTCAACTTCTTCATCTAAATTAAATTACACACAATCATGACTTCATCCCTGGAGAATAAGGCAGAGGTGAGTTAACACCCATATTTCACCAATCATTAAATTTGGTCTTTGCATAGCTTATTTTTGATAACATGGGGGGGGGGGGGGGGGGGGGAGGGTCTGGATAGTGATTACGTAAGCAGTTCTGGCTCGAATCAAAAGTCATTTAAATGTTATAATGATCGAAACTGCCCCATTCTGTGCCGGCCTTTGTGGCTAACGGTAGAAAGTTTGACTGCTACGCAGGGGGCGTGGGTTCGATTCCCGCTCAGTGCAATTTTTTGTACACATGAATACCTATATTTGCATTGGTCTGGGTGTTTTTAAGTATAATATGTATGTATGTATTTACAAAAAATAAAACTATCTTAGTATGTCTATCTAGATCTCATAACACAAGCTGGTTATACTATTGTTAGTATGGGTCTAAATAGCGTTGTGTAGAATGCTGTAAAATATTTCTTTATTTTTTAAACTCTGTTTGTATAATTGAAAAGGAGTTACGGTAGCACTTTTTCATAATATACTTGTATGTAAAGATGCTTCAGCATCTCCTTTGTGACTATACATATTCCATCATATATTTTTTTACACAATTTAGGTGGCAGATTAGTGCCTGATAGAAAGTGTTACCGTGACCTAGGAACGAGTAACACCAACACCCTGTAAGAACAGAGAGTTTCTGTGCCGTCAGTGCAGAACACAAAATTAAGCCAAGACTTTGGTCTTCCCACTGACAGCACAAAAACTCTCCAGTGAGCTCTGGCTACTCTACTCACCGCCGGGAACACAACACGAGGTTATTATAGCCATGGTTTTCTGTAGGGTGGAGTACCTTCACCCTACAGAAAACCCCAGTCGGACTGCTCATGGGACGGGAATACCGTCGTATCCTACCTCCTATCTTCCTGATATGGTAGTTGTCTACTTTAGATAGTAAATGGATCTAAAGCAAAAAAAAAGCGCCAATACTAAAGAACTTGTTGAATGAAATTTTAAAGCATTTAGCGTGCTAACTATTGAAATCCATTCAGAAGGGAAAATTTTGAATTGGTTCAGGCAGGATTCGCACTCGCAATCTTTCGTTTTACAGTCGCCGTAAAACGGATATATATAGGAAAATTTGTATGGCTTCAGGCGAGGTCCAGTAGCTCAGTGGTCAGAGCATTACAGGGGTGTAAGGAAAAGATAACGAATTTGAATCACGCCTGAACCGATTCAAAAATTTTCTTATCTTTCTTTCTATTTTTGTGAGGAGTTAGGACACGGCGGTATTTCCGCCCAATTGAGCAGTCCAACTGGGGAAGTACCTCCGCCCTACAGAATACCGCGGTTATAATAACTTCGTGTTGTGTTCCCGGAGGTGAGTAGGGTAGCCAGAGCTCACTGGAGAGTTTTTGTGCTGTCAGTGGGACGACCAAAGGCTTGTCCTGATTTGTTCTCTACACTGACGGCACAAAATCTCTGTTCTTACAGAGTCGGCAGCAAGGATGTGACTCCACTGGTGTTACACACGTTCATTGGTCATGGTAACCACTTTCCATCAGGTGGGCCTTGTGCCACCTAAGTTGTATATAAAAAAAACTAAAGAACTTATTATGCTAGAAGTCAAAATTGTCACATTTCAAAAGAACTTTATTTAAGTAACTTTTGTCTTGACTTTCCAATAAAAATAATAATACATGCATCGTTATGTTTTTGCTGCCAACGATTTGGGTATCATCACGTTTAGGTAGTGTATTTTATTTAGCTTACATTCGACCGTGAACCGTGAAGTTCCACATTTTATGTAAGTGTGAATGCTATATACGATATTGGTCGGGTTTTAATAACGCCATAACGTTGAACGAGCGGAAAACAACACGCTTTTTTCCACTACATAAGATCTATTCTAATTTTATAAAGACGAAGAGTTTGTTTGTTTCGTTGAACGCGCTAAAATCAGGGACTACTGGTTCGAATAGGGTTGTGTCCTTTTTTGTTTTTATTATCGTTAACTATAAATTTTACAATAATTTATAATTAACTGTAAAAGTGAAACTTTCTTATGACAAATAGTTGTAAAGATATTTGATTTTAGAAATTCAATGTCTCGAGCCGCCCGAAAACGCTCCATACGAAATCGTGGCACGTGGTGACGTCACAGCGCACTGGCGCGTAGTGAAAATGTATGGAGTGCAAGAGAATATCGCATTTATCTCAGTCTACGTTGCGTTTACACGTGTACAGCGCATAATAAGATTGATTTGAAATTTAATAAGGAATCTAAAAAGTTATAAATTTTGCTATATTTCAATTGTTTAGATTTATACCTATTTTGGGATATAAAAATAATGAAAAGTCATACTTTTAGTTTAGTTAGGCAGTATCTTAGTATACTATGCATATTTTTAGATAAATTACTAAGACATTAAGTAGTATTGGTAAAAATTCGATGACTTAGGAAAGTACCCTATTGCAAAATTAATTTTGTGTTGAATTGTCCGTCTATCGGGGAAGGTTATAGGCTATATAATGTTGATGTACGTATGTATACTCATATTTGTAGGTACGTCTACATTGACAGAACATGTTGAAACTCGCAATGCATTGTAATATACTTTGTAACATCATCTGGTCTGGGTGTTTCTATGTATAATATGTATGTATTTACAAAAAAAAGTATCTAAGTATGTTTATCCGCATTCTAGATCCCATAACACAAGCTAGTTAAGCTATGCTTACCATGGATCTAGATAGCGTTGTGTAGAATGTCGTGGAATATTTATTTATATTTATTTATTTATCTGCACACATGTTTCTGCAAATAAATCTATCTTTATCTTTTTATCTCTATATACCTACTAGCTGACCCACCCCAGCTTCGCCCGGGGTATATTTTGAAGCTTCATATCCCTTTGAGCCCGTATGTTTAGTCTTCAAAATATGTATGAAAAATTGCCAGATTTGTTAACATTTATTATCAATGCTCCGCTCCCTTAAGTGATAGCGTGATGATTTATAGCCTAAAACCTTCCTCGATAAATGGAGTACCCAACACTGAAAAAATCATTCAAATCGGACCAGTAGTTCCAGAGATTAGCGCGTTCAAACAAACAAACAAACAAACTCTGCAGCTTTATAATATTAAGTATAGATATATATAAAATATAATATGGTATAGATCATCGCGCTACTATTTAAGAGAGCATAACCATAGATGTCAACAAATCCGACAGATTCCCAGATCTAGTTTGAAAAATTAAAAAATAACATAACATAAACTCACGCCTATATCCCCGAAGGCAGAGGTGCTAGCACCCACATTTCGCCAGTTTATGTTTAGGTCCCAATGTAATAGGTGGCGAGCCTATTGCCATTAACCGGGTACTTATAAACCTGCGATAAATACACACATAACTTCAAAAAGCATCGAAAAGTCATTGGTGTGTGCCATAGTAAATCCTGGGATCGAACCCGAGACCTCGTCTCAGCAGTCCATACCACTACCGCGGTTAAATTAATAAATACGAGCATATAATAGCTTAAAGGTGATACGAGTTTGCGAAGTAGTTATGCCACGAGCAAACCCGAGGCGGACCAGCTAGTCTGACATAAAGAGATCAAAATGTGAACGACATTATTTTGAGGGTCAGTAGAGATGCTGCAAAAATAGGTGTAATAAAAAAATATGACAGTTATTTATGTGTTCGGAAAAAACCAGACGTTTTCGTCTTCATTTTAATATTTGAACGGCTATTTTCGCGGGGTTTTTCTTTGCTGTTGTTGGCTAAACCGTGTAGAGTGGGTGTGGAAAGCGAAGGATTGCGAATAATGATGCACATTGGGAGAGGACAACCGAGGTAGCATAGCGGTAATAGACTGCTGAGACGAGGTCTCGGTTTCGATCCCAGGTATTACCATGGCACACACCAATGACTATTCGATGCTTTTCGAAGTTATGTGTGTATTTATCGCAGGTTTATAAGTGCCCGGTTAATGGCAATAGGCTCGCCACCTATTACATTGGGACCTAAACATAAACTGGCGAAATGTGAGTGCTAGCACCTTTGCCTACCCCTTCGGGGATATAGGCGTGAGTTTATGTTATTGGGAGAGGCCTAAATCAAGCATTCAGTGGATTGCGATATGCGGATTAACTGTACCATGTAGAAATACAGAACAACAAATATGGTCAGTTGGTCATTGCAATCAATCAATTATCCTATTGCAGCCCACTGCTGCTATACAATTCTCTAAGCACGCTGCGTCTAGCGCAGCGCTGCGACAGCCTTTTTTTTTTACGTGCGCAAAATCCCCACGGATACCTCCCCACCGGAGCCGGTGGGTGAGGTTATTTCGGAGTCGAACAGACTAAAACGCACGCCGCCTGTGCATCGTTTTGGTTGCCAAAGGTGAGGTTGACAGGCATATCCCTCGCACCCCGGCCGACCCAGGGCATCTCTCACGATCTGGCCCTCTCCTTGGGTGTGTGGGGACTACAGAGTCCCCAGCTCGTTCCCGGAAACGCGGAGGCGCGACGCCGCCGCGGCCTGCTTCTGCCAGGGTGACAGGCGGCTCCACCTGTCACCCCCAGGCCGGCGCTCATGGGGGGCGCTGCGAGAGCCTTGGGTGACGTCACTGTATATCGACCAATGAAAATCAAGGCAGTAGCAGGGCTGTGCTCGACGCTATATGCTTACAGAATTGCACAGCTGGACATAGACCTCCCTTATCCTCCGCATCCAGTCTGTTCCAGTCACCTGACGCAAACAAAACTGACCACAAACTAACATAATGGTAAGTTTTTAATTAGCTCGAAAAATGCAGCTACTAGAACAACCTACACAGCATCCACCACAACACGTCTTTTTTATACCACTTGGTTGGCAGACAAGCACACGGCCCACCTGATGGAAAGTGGTTAACGTGGCCTATGGACGTGTGTAACATCAAGGCAAGGTAGTCACACTCGCGCTGCCAACACTGTAAGCACAAGAGTTTCTATGCCATCAGCATAAAAGACAAAGCAGGACAAACTTTTGGTCTTCCCACTGACAGTACAAAAACTCTCCAGTAGGGTGGAGGCACTTCCTCAGTCGGACTGCTCAATTGGACGGAAATACCGTCGTGTCCTACCTCCTGCCTTTATTATCTAGTATTAAGAGTACCGGGAAAAGTTTTAAATGGCAAGATTCAAGAGGTTATAGAAATAAAACTATTATTATATTACTTATGCAATGCTACTCCAGTAATACGCGCTCCGCCATTCAAAATCAACACCCTAGCGTGGGTTTTTATAGCAATAAACATTTACAACGAGTGGAACATCGAACACGCAACACTAAACAACCATTCTTACATCATATGGAAACCTCGCGTTCGTGTACACTTCAAGGAAATGCCCAATTACAAAATATATTTGTGAAATGGTTAACTTTATGATTGCCTTGTTAGTCCTCTGTCCTCTGCATATAGTTTCGTGAAATTCTGCAGTTCTGGATTCAATATCTCGAGCAGGTTTTTTAGTTTTATTAGGGTTTATTCAGAAAAAGCATTCAGTTGTATATAGTTCGACAATATGCCCGCTAAAATACATTTGGATAGCTTTCTTTCACGCTGTACTAAAAGAACAATGTCTGGTTAAATAAAGCCTTCGAAAAGGACAGTTAATTTTATTTATTTATTCATATGGCGTTTTTAGAATGCGAGAGATGGTGAGTCCGCCATGGATTGTCAAATTGTCATGTAGGTATATAGCCAATATATAGCTTTGTATTTTTAAGCACACGGCCCACCAGATAGAAAGTGGTTACCGTGGCCTATGGACGTGTGCAACTCCAAGGGAGCCACATTCGCGCTGCCAACCCTGTAAGCACAAGAGGTTCTGTGCCGTCAATGTAAAAGACAAAACAGGACTAGCTTTTGGTCTTGCCACTGACAATACAAAAACTCTAGTGAGCTCTGGCTACCCTACTCACCGCCAGGAATACAAAACGAGGTTATTATGGCCGCGGTATAATGTAGGGCGAATGTAATTCCCTAGTCGGACAGCTTAAACCTTCGTGTTCCACATCCTCCTAAAATTTGGGCCCACGAATCCCAAAAATAAGAATCCATCGTTTGCTTCGAATAATTCCCTTGGGAGCTAAAGTACTGAGCCTACCTGCAAATAAACCGCACGATACGGAACAACAATTCTTGATAAGCCGAAAGCCTGCAGTAAAAAAGTAATATTGTTAAAACCAAGAGTCAAATTCCCGGATTCAACGATATTCTACCAAACAAGTGAATGTAGAAACGAATCAGCAATCAACATTAACGTTTTGATAACTGCCGCGTGATTTCTAAAACGAGCTACCTTGTACCAAGTAATGGATTTCCGATTATAATAATCTCGTATTCAAACTTTTTTAAGGCTTGGCTATACGGAGCAGCCGCGTGGTTCTCGACAAAACAGACTTTGGGCCACCCCATCTCTTTCTATGCGGTGTCGTACAAGGCGACTAAGGGACAGCGCTGTTAACATCAGATAGATACCTATATACAGCGCAGACTCAGCCTCAGATGCGTGGCTCGAGTCAACTATAGTGCCCGAAATATGGCAATAGGCTCACCTTCTATTACGTGGGACCGAATACTACTTATTCGTCGAATGTGGGTGTTAATTCACATCTGCCTAACCCCGCAGGGATAAAGGCGTGATTATATGTATATACGACTCACCAAGATCTATCGTAGTCCAAGTCAACCTTATTTTCAAGTCTGTACATCTGCTGATGGACAGACGAGTGTCTGGTGCTTTTCTTTTCGTTATCAGGGGCTCAGATTGGGGTTACCCACACTGGGCACCAAAGTGCAGGCTTAAGATGTATCTGGGATGGCCGTAAAGACGATGAAGAGTTTTACAGCCAGATTGCAAGGCAAAAAGTAAAGCCGACGAAGAAATAATTTAGCAATAAAATCGCACTTTTTAATAGTTGTTTTTTTTATACTACTTGATTGGGAGACAAGCACACGGCCCACCTGATATAAATTGGTTACCGTGGCCTACAGTGATAAACCAAGGGAGTCACACTTGCGCTTCCAACCCTGTAAGCACAAGAGTTTCTGTGCCATCAGTGCAAAAGACAAAGCAGAACAAGCTTTTGCTAGTTGTAAGTATGAATAATCTATACTAATATTATAAAGCTGCAGAGTTTGTTTGAACGCGCTAATCTCTGGAACTACTGGTTCGATTTGAATGATTCTGTCAGTGTTGGGTAGTCCATTTATCGAGGAAGGTTTTAGGCTATATATCATCACGCTACTACTTAAGGGAGCGGAGCATTGATAATAAATGTTAACAAATCCGGCAATTTTTCATACATATATTGAAGACTAAAACATACGGGCTCAAAGGGATATGAAGCTTCAAAATATACCCCGGGCGAAGCTGGGGTGGGTTAGCTAGTTATAGATATAGCTTAGAAACAAAAATGCCGTGGATTTTATTTCAACAACGCAATAATAGCACTGGAGAATTCCTTACGATAACAAACACTTCTCGATATGTACGCCATCGAGCGAGTGAGTCTAAAAATAGCCACAGACAGAATTATTGATAAATCAAAATAGAAAATGCTTCTTGTTTGTATTCTGTGGTAAGTACAGATGATGTCATATTTCTATAAATGACATCTATAAGTGCTCGCCGCGTGATTCCCGGCAGAGTAGAATTTGGGCCACCCCATCTCTTCCCATGCGGCGTCGTACAAGACGATAGGATAGGGCTGGTTAACAGCCCTATCCCTTAGTCAAGACAGATATACTCAGCCTCAGATGCGGTGCTCGAGTCAACTATAGGGTAGTAACGAGTACAGTTATTGGTGAAATGTGGGTGTTAATTCATCTCTGCCTAACCCTCCGGGGATGAAGATGTGATTTTATATGTATGTATATCTTTAAGTAACATCTTTTTATACCACTCAGGTGGCAGATACCTGTTGGAAAGTGGTTACTGTGACCTAATTGACGTGTGCAACACCAAGGGAATCATACTCATGCTACCTACTCTGTAAGCACAGAGAGCTTCTGTGTCCTCAGTGTAAAAGACAAATCAGGACAAGCTTTTCATCTTCCCACTGACAGCACAAAATCTCTCCAGTGAGCTCTGGCTATCCTACTCATCACCGGGAACACAACACGAGGTTATTATGGCCGTGGTATTCTGTAGGGCGGAGGTGCATCTGCACTAGAGCTATTTTTTTTTAAACGTAATATATTACGTTTAGTTAGTACTATTATTTATTCTGTGGTATTATAATTTAGTGGGTAGTTGAATATTATTTTTATTTATTTATTTATTCTTATAATTGCAAATACAGGTATATGGGTTATGTTCGTACAATTAAGTAACACTATATTTAGCCTTGCGGCGTGCAATATTTTGTCATTGTCGTTGTTGTTGTTCTAGATCTATCTTATGCAGTGTATTTTGTATTATGTATATTGCACCTGTTTAAATTCGTAGGACGTTTTATTATAGTTATGTTGATGCACCGGGAAAATTTAAATTTAATTTTATACGTAAATTTCTTGTGTAAAGTTTACCTCATCTCTAGTCTTACTATAATAATATTTATGTACATAAAATTTACGGAATTTAAGTGGGTAGTACAAGAAGGTTATGTAGTTCATGACTTTGATGAAGTCTAACTAAAAGTGAGAATGCTAACTAAAACCATAGATATTTATATCTCAAAATATCATTAGAACAAGACTATATATCAGACATCTTTCAACAAGTGTCCTGTCATCCTGTCTTGGATTCGATTTTTTTTATACAGCTTAGGTGGCAGACAAGCACACGGTCCACCTGATGGAAAGTGGTTATGAACGTGTGTAACTGAGCAGAAAAATCACGTGAGCAGAGTCACAAACTACAGGTAGTTCTACAAAAACGTTAACAAAGCTGATATATTTTAAGTCCTAGAACCCGATTGCGTTGCATATGATGTAAAATAATTGAATTTCACAACGCCATTTTTTTTATACAACTTAGGTGTTACCGTGACCTGTGAGCGTGTGTAACACCTGTGGAGTCACATTCGTGCTGCCGACCCTGTAGGAACAGAGATTTTGTGCCGTCAGTGTAGAGGACAAAGCAGGACAAGCCTTTAGTCATCCCACTGACAGCACAAAAACTCTCCAGTGAGCTCTGGCTACCGTACTCACCGCCGGGAACACAACACGAAGTCATTATAACCGCGGTATTCTGTAGGGCGGAGGTACTTCCCCAGTCGGACTGCTCAATTGGGCGGAAATACTGCCGTGTCCTACCTCTTCAAAAATCGATTCCAGGATCCGCCGATAAATTGATGAGAAACTTATTATTTGGACAACTGGCTGAATATAATACATTGTGCGACTGATGATTGTGAAAATAAGCATATGCTGGCGCTTGGCAGCGTGCGGTAATGGACTGTATTGCGGGAAGTAGCTAACTGTTCTATTGACGCTTTACACACAAAACAAGACAGGTGGCCGGGCTGCCGCGGATTCGATCCAGGCAGTGAATGCAGCCCGAGAAATTAGGAGAGGATGCACTAACCTTCACGACACACGTGTTTTCATCGCAGCCGGTACACGGATCTTCTCTTCCTTGCTCAGGAGCTGCCGTCAGCATCACTAGATCGCTTGAGGAACACACGAGAGGCACAATCCGATCGGTAAAGGTCTATGAAGCGGTAAAAATGTAACAAATATTATACATTTCTGAGAGACGCGAGCGCGGTCCGTCCGTCTTTACGCTGGCTAGTTCAAAGCGAGACTGAGTGTCTATATTTCACAAATGGCGGACGGAAGCCATATCTATGATTAGTGCGGGAGAGGAGACGGGTATAAAAGGAGTGTGTTTCCGTGTCAAAAATACAGTTTCCACTTCGGCGCAACCATTCCCCCCGGCTTGAAGGGTTACCTTCGAAACGACAAATGCGAAACAAATCTAAAGTCTAATCTAAATCTAGGTTTGGGAAATAACAACTAAAATATAAACCTAGATTGGAGCTCGTGCCTACTGCTGGCTAGGCAGCGGGCAGAGGCGAACAAACAACACAACGCAACAGTCTCGACCAAGACGAGACGCGATTAGCCAACAACAAAATAAGGGTCTCTTCACGTGGGACCGATACAACAAGCGAGTGCTTCTTCTCCTCGGGTGGTTCGGAAACCGTAGTGGGATTGAATTGACTAACTGGCCACCCATCTAACGCGGCATGAATCCAGGACGGTCCACCAAACCACAACGGGTGATCCAAAATTTGCGAAGGAAGCAATCCACGAGAGAGACAATCGGCTGGGTTGTCGGTGCCAGCAACGTGAAAGAGATTATGTGGCGCCAATTCAGATTGAATTTTGCCACTCTATTAGCGACGAATGTGTCCCAACGATGGGGCGAAGAGTGGGCCCAACACAAAGCGACTGTTGAGTCCTAAAAGCTAAAATTCTACTAATATTAATGCGAAAATTTACAATTATGTCAAATAAATTACCTTAAAGATTCCGACCACAATACAAAATGTCATTAAGCGACACGGAAGTGCTAGTCTTAGCACTGCCATCCAAAACTACACGGAGTTTTAGTAGTAAGCTTATCTTCTCTAATAACTCCGCGGTGCGGGATAATGTACGAAGGCTGGGTCCCGCCAGTGTCCGCAGGCGCAGGTGAGATGTAACCTTTATCTAAATATTCGTTAACAACCTCATCATAGGCCCGCTTCGACTTTGGGGACGCCTGCATCTTTCGTTCCAAACAAAGAAAGCGTTTTTCAGCGGATACACGGGAGCCACCGAGCGAAAACTTGCGGATGGTAGACTCCAGTGGCGGCTCGACGGTGCAACAGAACGAAGCAGTCGAGTGACTAAAACTATCCATAGAAGCGGGTGCGGAACCAATTATAACAAAACCAAGAACTGTTTCCAGTGCGTGCGGAGCGGGGTACGTCGGTCCCCCTTGAACCTTACGTGATAACTGGAGGTGCGGGAGAATCGAAGCGCCGATCAATATATCGACGACTCCAGGAACAGCGTAAGTCTCATCTGCTAAAGGCAAGTCTTTAAATTTCGTTAATAAAGACGTGTCAACCGGGACGGTAGGCAACTGTTCAGCTATTCTATCTATAACGAGCGAATCCATGTCAAACCAAATATTATTATTAAAACGAGATCTAAACCTTGTTTTAACGGTGCCACGAACAGCTGACTGTAAGCTTCCAAAACCCTTCACCACTGAGCGGGTTGAACGCTTATCAACATTGAAACCAAGACGCCGACAACAATCTTGAGTAATAAAATTACTTTGCGAAGCGCCATCTAACAGCGCTCGAACAATGCGCGGCTTACCTAATGCATCAACAATAACAACGCGAGCGGTCGCAAGACACACAGTAGTGAGTGCAGCACTAGCGGAGAACGAACACAAGGTGACGTCATCAGCGGCGGTCACCGGGCGGGCCGGAGCGCGCGCGAGCGCGGGCTGCGGCTGCGGCGCAGGCTGCCGTGTGTCACCGCTCGACGAGCCAACCGTGCTCACATTGGATGCGGCATTACTATTCTCAAAATGAAGCAAAGTGTGGTGTCTCGCTTGACATTTGCGACAACTATTTCTACTATTACATAAAACAACGCGGTGTTTAGTACCGAGACAATTAAAACAAAAATTATTAGCGCGAACAAATTTATAACGATCACTAGGCGACAATTTTAGGAAACCAGGACACTTGTACAGTTGCGAATGATGAGTACTACACAAAGAGCAAACAGATGATTGTACACGTGCTGGTGCGGTATTAACATAAGTATGGGTTGACCTCGGTGACCTCGATGAGGCATCTATTTTGCGTTCAGAAGTAACAACCTTCTTCGCGCCTTCATGTTTCGATGAAGAGCGTTGCAATACCTTTATATGCTCGCGAACAAAACTTTCTAAGTCTTCGAACTTAGGAATTTTACTGCCGCGATGATCCGACTCAAACAAACGAATGGTTTCGGAATCTAATTTCTTTAAACCCATATACAAAAATACGAAGTCGCAGAGGTCATCAATCTTTAGGTTCTTTACGGCGCGAACAGCTGACGCGAAAGTATCTAGAAATTTCTCTAAGTTTTGATCGTTACATGCCGTAATAGATTTCAAATCAGACATCTGATCTAAATAGGCGTTAGCTACCGATCTTTTATCCTCATACTTAGCTTTCAAAGTATTTAAAATTAAATTATAATTCTCGGCACTAAACGTAATTCCAGCGCAAACGGTTATAGCTTTACCAGTCAATTTTTCAACGAGATAATGCAACTTTTCGTGATCTGTCAACGAATCGTTCTTATCTATTGTATTCTCAAAACTATCTATAAATAGACACCAATTGCGAATGTTACCATCAAACTCGGGTATTTGAATTGGTGGCAACTTAGGTCGGTCGCGAGTGGGGTTGGGTAGGTCAGCCGGCTTCTCCAAACTCCTAGCGACGCGTTTGATACGACAATACAAATCGTCAAACGACGACAAGGCTTGATAACTCACTGAGTAATCGGGATTCAAATTCAACTCTAAAACGTTGATGTCATGTACTAAGGTTTCGAAATCCGCGCGTAGACTATCTAAGTTTTCTATAGAACACAAGAACGAATCTCTGATGACCAAATCAGAGGTTTTAAGTGCATTATCATAAATCGATTGTACGCGAGAGTAAATCATTTCTTTTTTAGCGTATAAAAGTTTCAATTGAACCTTACCGGTCTTATCAACCTTTGGGGACATGTTTACAATTAAATCTCAAACTAAAGTGCGGTAAACAACAAATATGAAATGACTTAATCTTAGCGGTACAGAGCAGCGAGGCGGCGCGAGCGACACTCGGCAGATAGGTAGGTACCTACAACTGTGAATGCACGCTTGAACAAACGCGCATAGCAACAAGGTCGTACCTACGCGATGGTCGCTGTCTAGGTTCAACTATTATTTCCGAGATTAAGTATTGCGTAATATCTATTCAAATTAAAATACTTTCGTATGAATTGGGATGAGATGCGAGCGAGGTAGGTACAGCCACGTGTCTACCCACGCAGGTACTAGGCAAATACGACGCGAGCCGAGAACAACGTAATTGAAAAAAACAAAACAAAGCCAAATGCGTTAGGTATTACACTGTGCCTATGCACTAGGGTGTCTGAGTATACCTAAGATCTAAGCCTAAATGTCTGGATGCGGGGTTTTCTACTAAAATAACCAGGCACTTAGGTGCGATGCGAAAATTGCGAACTACGATTAAGTGTTGATATGATACCTAACCTATTTATGTATTAGGTAGGTACAATGCGAGCCAGCGGCGAACGGACAACAAATTCTAAGCCTAAATGTCTGGATGCGGGGTTTTCTACTAAAATAACCAGGCACTTAGGTGCGGTGCGCTCATTCCCATTAGAATAATAACAAAATACGAACTACGGCTAAGAATCCGGCTCGAAGGACCAAAAATGCTGGCGCTTGGCAGCGTGCGGTAATGGACTGTATTGCGGGAAGTAGCTAACTGTTCTATTGACGCTTTACACACAAAACAAGACAGGTGGCCGGGCTGCCGCGGATTCGATCCAGGCAGTGAATGCAGCCCGAGAAATTAGGAGAGGATGCACTAACCTTCACGACACACGTGTTTTCATCGCAGCCGGTACACGGATCTTCTCTTCCTTGCTCAGGAGCTGCCGTCAGCATCACTAGATCGCTTGAGGAACACACGAGAGGCACAATCCGATCGGTAAAGGTCTATGAAGCGGTAAAAATGTAACAAATATTATACATTTCTGAGAGACGCGAGCGCGGTCCGTCCGTCTTTACGCTGGCTAGTTCAAAGCGAGACTGAGTGTCTATATTTCACAAATGGCGGACGGAAGCCATATCTATGATTAGTGCGGGAGAGGAGACGGGTATAAAAGGAGTGTGTTTCCGTGTCAAAAATACAGTTTCCACTTCGGCGCAACCAGCATATACAAAAAAAAAAAGAAAAAGATTTTCTTAAAGCTGAGTTTATTACAAACTGTCTTATAACAGAATTTTGTACAGTGAACTTATAGTTTACACTTATATCACATGTGCGCGCCTAGAGTTAGTGCTATCACACAAATATACAAAAATGCTTACTGGTTAAACGTATATTCAACGGATGACAATAGTTAAACAATGACTTTACGTATACCGGCTCGCTGTCAGCAGTCAACGGCAAAAGTGGAATAACACAAAAATATTTATAAATCCTTTTAACATTAGAATGCGTGTGCCTCAGTGCCTACATTGGCATGTGGGGACATTTCGCACGTAATATTTTATGTACGTGCGAAAGGTCCCCACGGATCCGGTGTGAGAGGTTATGTCGGATTCGAAATGACTAAAACGCACGGCGCCTATGGGTCGTTGTTAGTTGCCGGAGATGAGGTTGACCGGCATATCCCTCGCACCCCGATCGACCTAGGGCTATTGATCTAACCCTCCTCGGGTATGGAGGTGAAGTCAACCCAACTCGTCCCCGAAAACGGGTAGGCGAGTAGGCGCCACCGTTGCGGTTATGTTCTTTTTAACAGGTATTGTGGTCAATAAACTAGATTTTTTTAAGCTACTTTTATCGTTGACTGTAAATAACTAAAATATTGTTATGGAAATGCAACACTTTTGTTGACCTCACGCTGATGGATGACATTACAAAAAAAGCGCGCCATGTGCAAATTCTGCCGTTCGAAATTCAAAGTTCATTCCGCATCCCATGGTTGCCAACTATTAAGAACAAGTTTTTTGGTTTTCATCAGCTTGCCTGGTAGTATAGAGGTCACTTTCAAGTCTATTTATCAATATTTATGTTACAGGGAGGTATGTAAAATTTAGTAATTAGTGCTTAGTTCCCATTGCATGTAATCCGACAGGCTTGATATTTTTTATCGATAATCAACTACAGCATAATGATTGAGCCAAATCTAAGTCGTCAGGTTAACTTTCAATGATATTAGACAGTTAAAGTTGCTCCAGGAGGAGTCAAGATAAACCAATATGGAAGAGTAGACGAACAGACCTCAGGAAAAAGAGTGCTCGCTCGTATGAAGCGAGAAGACAATGATGTACGTTGTGACATCAATAGCCAGACGACTCAGATGCAAACGGCCGCACTTTGTAATTTCAAGATCTTTATTTAACATTTTTGTTTTGTAGATCTTCAGTATTAGGAAGTAGTTGCTTTTGAGGGTATATCGATATTTCTTATCAATAGCTACGCTACATCCTTAGATATTGCAAACTATTCACAATACTTACAAAATAATATTAGTTTTTTATACAAAAAATATAAAAAGGCCTGAACTCAATTCATGATCAAATCCTCGTTCATATAACTCTATGTATAGGTATGTATATTTACTATTTAACTCTTTTCAATGCAAGTGTAGGAGATTCAAATATTCGTATTTACATTAAAATTTAGTTTTATATAATTGCTCCCTTAGGTAAATATCTACAAGATTTTGTGACATCATAATCTATAGTTTGAAAAAATTCGTTACAGGGAACATTTTTTGTGTAAAAATTATCATATTTTTTTCAACTACTTTAGTGCCTAGAGATTTTTGTAAAAATATCTGGCAAGAATAACACATTGACAGTTAAAAAACGTTTCATTTGTACCACAGAGTAATTAAAATATTGTTTTTTTTACATAAATCCCAAGGCACCATAAATGCATTACTCTTAAAATGTGCATTTAAAATGACATGAGTGTCTTATGTAACACTATTACTAGTAAAGCGTTAATTATTATTGTATCATACGAGTTTTGAGCTCTTTCTCTATTTTCAAATGAAATTAGGTCTACTGACTTCCTTCCAATCCTACGAGAGGACCTGACAATTTGTGGGTATTGATTAAGATAAGAAAATCAATTTGAATAGTTAACATAAAATGCTTTAAAATTTCATTCAACATGTGGGTAGGTAGATAAAAAAAAATTGATATTGCGGCTGTCCAAATTTAAAACCCCACTCAGGGACATTTTGACAGAAAAACATTGAAGGGTTCTGCTAGACTAACAAGTCCCCACCCAATACAAAAATATGATAAAAAATTTTACATTTCACATTCCGATATATTTCAAGAATCAATAACTATGTATCTAATAGTAAGTGAACCATTCACTGCATATATATCTAGTTAGTTTTAGCTCTTTCATTTTTGAGCTCTACTGTAGAATTTAGTTACAGGCCATTACTATTTTCTATTTCAGGTTTGGAACTCGTATCTTCATCATGACATTATAACAAACATAACAATTAACTGTCTTCCAAATAACCAAGTTGTTACACTGGTTCACTGGATACCAATAATAAATAAAGAACAGCACCATGTCAGGGTCCTTCTATGTCTCAACACTCCTCGATATGTAGACTTAACATACAGATATGACTCAACTTGACTAGCACAGTTTTCAATCACAATTGACAATTAACTTGTCTTAGTATTCAGATTAGTGCTGCTTTTAGATTTAGAATCGTGAGGCGGCAACGGCCTTGCCACACCGACTTTCACAACCCCTCTCGGAGCACCTTTCAAAGCTTGCACAGCCTGATCGAGCGTCGCATTTTTAATACTGACTCCATTCACAGACATCACTCGGTCGCCCGGTGATATTTCACCAAGTTTTTCTGCTACACCACCTGGCACTAAACTTCTCACTACTATAACAGTTCCTTGAGGATCAACAGGGTCCTGGTAGTCCAATATTGAGAAGCCTAAACCTTGATCACCTTTTAGAAGTTCTACGATATCTTCTTTGCTCTGCCACATTGCCAAGCCTGACACACACTCCAAAGATCTGGATTTCTTTGAAAGCCCAGAGTGGTTTGTTAGTGTTGCAGTGCTAGATGTGTTGATAGAAGTATCCGACTGCGCCTTCACAAAAGTAGTCAAATTGTTTAAGCTGCCTGATATTATCTTCCGAGCTTCAAAGCCTTCCCTGTCAGGAGCTAGGTTTATCAATGGTCGAGGACCGCTATCCACACTGTTTCGAGCACACACTAATCTAACTCTATTAGGAAGATTCTTAAGTATAGTTACAACCTCAGTATGAGTTAAACCATGGAGTCGGTACTCATTAGCTTCTAGAAGTTCGTCACCGGCTGATAATATACCTTCTTGACCCACAGGTCCTTCGGGGAGTACAGACCTGATATAATGATGAGGTCTAACCTCTTGACCACCTTCTACGTCTACTGTACCTTCAAGACTGATGCCTAGACCATCAAGTTTGCGAACATCGGCAATCACAACCTCTTTGTCAGGTCCTAATTCTTCCACCCACTTTTTCTTTAATTCTTCTACATTAACAGTTAATATCTCATCAAATCTTCTGTCTAATTCTTCTTGAGTCGGTTCATCTTCTTTTTCACCAACTTCTAGAACACCGGAGTCTATAGTTGTATTGGATTCTGGTTCAGGTTCGATTTCTATAGTACTATATTCAGCTTGGGAAGGCACTGGGAACCAGGACAATGTTGTAGTAGAAGGTGATGGCGATGACGGACGCTCCTCGTTGAAGATAGCCAACTGAAGATGCTCATACTTTGGACCACGCAAATATCTCTCTAATACTAAGTGCACAGATATGCCCGTATTTCTTAAAACTTCAACAGCCTGTGGATTAGTCTTATCGGCTAATGACACTCCATCTACTTCTATTATCCTATCGTTAACCTTAATTCTACCACTCTGCTCAGCACTGCTCCCTTCAATAATACTTTTCACAAATATTCCCGATAACTCTTCTTTTTCACAAACATAGCCTGCAACCGTAATGCCCAAACCGTAGACATTTTTATTCAAATCCACATGAATGACTTCAATCTCGGGCGAGTTAGTGATCTCTACAGGAACCGTTATTGTTATAGAAGGTGATATAGCATCAGATACGATGGGGTGGTCCGGTATCTGCTGAGGGTTGATACCTATCACACTCACAGCAGCCGCTACAAGGTTTGTTGCATCATTACCGCTTTGACCGTTGATGTAATCCGTGTAACACTGAGAGAGATCATACACAGCGCCATACCCAGTCTCGATTAGATGTCGGTCGAGCAGTTCCGGGTCGCCAAGGATCTTAGTCGGTACTAGAGCGGTGCCTGGTAACGGAGCCCGCAATGCAGCAGCCGGATCTGCGGGCCTAGCGACTAAAATACGCACGGCCGGTCCTGTCTGACGCAACACAGCAGCGACTTGTTCAGACGTGAAGCCGCGGAGATTGACAGAGCCGACCTGCAAGACGTGGTCACCGCTCTGCAACCTCCCATCCTTGTCAGCGACTCCTCCCGGTAACACGTACTTTATCACTACTCCGGTGCTCCGCCCGCCGACTAAGTTGAACCCGAGCCCGTTGCCATCATTCGTTAGCTCAACGACTTCGACCTGCGCCCACTCCGTGCTCAACACCATCGCGGTTCGTCTCACCATCAGGGCACTCCCGACGTTACGTGATGCAGTGAGCGCGCGCCGCGCGGAGGTTATGATCCTCCAGCGCCCACATTGTCTCGTTTACGTCACGGTTACCGACACAAAACGACCGCGGAACGTAAAAAAATCAACGCGAACCGTTGTTAACGTAAAAATTTTGTAAATTATATGAATGACATTTACATACTTGCTGAAATCGGAGACAGCAGAATGTGGCCAGCCGCACGCAGGTGTTCCCGTCGAATAAAATTTATTTCTACTATTTCTGTAGTAATGTTAATGTCATTTATGGGGATTCTTGTATCATATTTAAAATGTTTATAATATACATATTGATAACTCACTTGTACTTTCCACATTACTTTATTAGGTACTTATTACACCTGACAGGTTTCGCCTTACGGCATCCTCAAAGGTTTATCATTGTAAAACTTTGAGGATGTAACAACAAATTCCACCAAGTGCCATCAATCTATAGTATAAATAGTCTGTTTATTATATATTAAAATTAATTGTTTTACACAATGCAGAAGTGAATATTTTGTTAGGTAGAGATCTCACATTTTTTTGTCACTGATTTACTTAACCCAACTGACTGGTTTTCGATATTATGAGAATTGTATTGTCACGTTACTTTATTTACGTATTATAAATTTCCATAAACATGAAGAGATACTTTTAGTTTAATAGTCAGATAAATTAATTACTTATGCATTTATTCAGCAAATAAGCTTTATTCGAATCTCATATACTAGCGACATCTATTGAAGCTGGAAACGAAAATGCATTCACGTGAATTGTTGACTTCAACTTGACTGACTGTTATTTCTATTCGTCACTAGATCGCAAGCCTATTGCAGTGTTAAACAGTGCTTGGTTACTGTAGACAGATGTCGCTACTAGTACTGCTTTTATTAAGTTGTATTTATTTCATTTTTCAGAATGCATTTGTAATGTCTACTTATTTATATATATTTTTAAAAAAACGTTCTTTATCATCATCATCGTCATCATGCTACACATACACATTATAATGTGTATGTTTTAAATTTATCATTTTAAAACCTTGTTACCGAAGTTCATTGCTGTAGATAGATACCGACTTAATTTGGGTTTAGATATAGCTGTGTATAATATCTCAGAATATGCCTACAGTACCTACCCCTTAAATTATTATTGCCTTAAAAAAGTAAAACTGGCTATTGTTCGCGGCTACATTCTCTGTTCTCACAAACTTTTTAGTAAATTTTCTTTGATTCAAACACTTGTCCTCTTCTGACAATATTGCTTATTCATTGCTTTTTCAGTGGGGATAGACCCTAACAAATGCAATAATAAAAATATCACCATTTTGGTGCAGTTGTTTGGACGTTTTTTTTTTTTTTTTTTTTTTTTTTTTTTTTTTTTTTTTTTTTTTTTATATAGGACACGTCAATTGGACTTCGCCTTGCCTGATGGTAAGCTGAAGGCAAAGTCCCAGAAAAGAGGGTCACCATTACTTACACATGCCGTGTGACAATGGTGACACTCAGCTTGACGGCCTCATCATATGCTTTTTCACGCCCCGCTTAAAGGACCCGGGACTGTAGGAAGAAGGAAACACGTGAGCTGGTAATGAATTCCAGGCCTTAATGGTGCGACAGAGGAAAGAGTCTCCGAACCGCTTGGTTCTTGATCGGATGTTTTGCACCGTGTGCGGATGACATCTAAGACCTGCACGCGTTGTCCTGTGTAGGAAAGGGGAGGGTGGGACTAATTGGAAGAGCTCATCAGAACACTCCCCATGGTACAAACGGTAAAATACAGCCATGGACGCAACATCTCTACGCAGCTGTAAAGGTTCTAGGGTGTTCGTGATCTCGGGATTCCCAATGATGCGGACCGCACGTCGCTGCAACCTGTCGAGAGCATCTAGTAAGTACTTTGCTGAACCATCCCAGAGATGCGAGCAGTACTCCACACAGGAGCGAATTTGTGTCTTGTATAGAAGACACCGCTGCTCCGGCGTGAAAAACCGTCTCACTCTGTTCAGGACTCCGAGTTTTCGTGAGGCTGTTTTGATGATACTTTCGATGTAGTTTTTGTTATTCAGGTTGCAGCGAACATCCATACCTAGGATATTGAGATTGTCCTGCAGTGGCAGTGGCGTGCTCTGAAGAGTGGGGAGGGGAAGGAAAGAAGATACTTTTGCTGTAAACGCACATGCCTGCGTCTTCTTGGCATTGAACTCAACCAGGTTCTCAGAGCCCCATTGAGAAATGTGATTCAGGATCCCGTCAAGCTCAGTGACAAGAAGCTGCCTTTTCTCCGCGATATCCGACTGCTTGGCCGCAGGATGTCCATGATAACTCCCATGCAAAGTGCTATCGTCTGCATAACAATGAACATTGCCGGTAGACAGCATGTCGTTGATATGCAGAAGAAAGAGAGTGGGTGATAAGACGGACCCCTGGGGCACGCCAGCATTAACCTGCAGAAACTCCGAAGCTCGTCCGTCACAAAGGACGCGAATACGGCGCCCCTGCAGGAAGCTAGCAACCCAGTTGCACAGCCTAGAAGGCAGACCAAAGGCAGGTAGCTTGGAAAGAAGCGATTTGTGCCAGACTCTATCGAAAGCTTTGGCGATGTCAAGACTAATTGCCAGTGACTCGCCGTGCTTGTCCATAGCCTCACCCCAAAGATGGGTAACGTATGCTAGAAGATCACCCGTTGACCGTTTCGGTCTGAAGCCATATTGCCGGTCATTAATTAAGGAGTGATCCTCTAGGTGCCGCATGAGCTGTTTGTTGATTATGTGCTCGAACACTTTGCACAGCACTGAGGTGACGGCTATGGGTCGATAGTTGGCTGGCTCCGAGCGATCCCCCTTCTTGGGAATCGGCTGAACATTCGCCTCTTTCCAAGGCAAAGGCACTGTACCCGAACTGTAGGATAGCCGGTACAGGCGCGTAAGCATTGGAGACAACTCCGCTGCACATTTTTTCAAGACTACCGCTGGAATACCATCCGGACCACTGGCTTTCCGGACATCGAGTGATTGCAGCACTGCACGGACATCGCGTTGCCTGATATGGATATCAGGCATCGCGTGGTCACTGTCGGGTAGTGTTGGTGGCTGCGTACCACAATCATCGATTCGGGAGTTGGCCGCAAAGAGATTAGCCAGCAGATTTGCCTTCTCTTGCGGCTCATGGGCCAGGGATCCATCAGGGTTACGCAGCGGAGGCAGCGAAGGCTGACAGAAGTTGGCTTGCACGGCTTTAGCCAGTCGCCAGTAGCCACGGCTTCCCGTGGGATGCATCACTAGCTCTTGACCAAGCCGCGCTATGCGCAGGGCATCCGCTCTGACGTAGGCCCTTCTGCAGACCTTTGTGGCTCTGTTGTACGCCGCCTTGAAGTGGCCCAGATTGGGATGGCGCGTGGCGCGCGCCCTTACCCAAGCGCGGTACGCAGACTGTTTTTGTTCAACAGCTTCCGCACACTCGCGCCCGAACCAAGGGCGCACCCCGCGGTTACCGGTGACATCGGTGTATGAGATATAGTATTCCATACCCAGACCGATCTCACCGGCGACAGCAGTAGCACAATCCGATGGGTTCTTACCTTCAAAGCAGCGCTCAACCCACGGGATGGACGCAAAATAGTCACGAAGTCCATCCCAGTCCGCTGACGAGTAGTGCCAGAGACGCCGCTTCCCCTGCACGTGTCGTGGGGGCGCTATAATGGGCACCGTGGAACAGACCAGACAGTGGTCGGAGTTGCCTAAAGCGGCTCGCACCGATACACTGTACCGGTCCGGATCACTCGTCAGCAGAAGGTCTAGCAGAGAAGGTGCTAGGCCCGACCTTCTTGGTATCCTAGTGACCTCGTGCACCAATTGGGTCAGGCCGTGCGCCAGAGCAAACGCGTGGGCGGCTCTTCCCGCATGGTCTGTTTTGGAGGAGCCCAACCAGATCTCGTGGTGGGCGTTAAAATCCCCCAAAAACACCATTTCGGCATTCGGAAATCGCTCCTGCGCATCATCTGCCGCCTGACTCAGATATTCAAAGAGTCGAGTTGTCTCAGCATCTCCTGTATGGGAACGGTAGAGGCACACATAGATCTGACTCGTAGGGCCATGGTCTACGTGTACCCAAAGGATGGAGAAGGATGGGTCCTCTAGGCAGCGCAAACCGAGATTGAATTGCTATGGAGGGCTTTTCGCAATAGTGCACGGTGGTACCTACCCGGTCGAAACTTGAGACAAATTTGTGCCACCAAGTTTCTACCACCAGTAAACTTTTGCGCGTCTGTAGGTATATAGGTACAAATAGTTGATTAATATACTTACGTATAGGTATACCTACCTAGATTATAACTATGTTAGATTCTTTATTAAACTCCATCCCGCCTATTAGTAAGCCAAAACTCACAACTCTGAAGGAACGGAGGAATCGTAGAGATCTAATAGAAACATTCAAAATCTTGAATGGATTCTACGTTATAAAGAACTTTGATGCCCTCTTTATTGGTAACGAGAATGCACATCTAAGAGGACACCATCTGAAGTTGTGCACTAGCTTCTCCAACATCAATCCTCACAGACATTTCATCAGTAGCAGAGTAGTCAGAACGTGGAACAAGCTCCCAGAACATGTAGTCTCAGCCGACAGTATCAACCAGTTTAAAAACAGACATTAACATAACATAAACTCACACCTATATCCCCGAAGGGGTAGGTAGAGGGGTTTACTAATATTTGGCAAAAAACGTTCCCCAAAGTGTCACATACCAAAGTATGTTTCCCAAATTTTCATTTAGCAAAACAACTTTTCGCAGTTTTACAGTTAGCAATACTAACAAATAATTACTTGGCAATATTTCATTTTACCAAGTATTAGGTAGTCAAATATGGTTTGGCATAACATATGGACAAATAATTTACAGGTAAGAGCTTCTATAATAATTATATTGCTATTATAGAAATCAACCTAACTCATTTTTCTGGCAGTTCCGATCTAGGTACTGGATTATTAGCCTACGTAACTTATATGAAATTAATGTATTTTACTTCATTTATAATTACGAACGAACTTACTTTTGGAATATATTTTTTTACAAAATAAAGCATTTGCTTAATGTATATTTGACTTTATAAAAATTGACCTAGTAAAAAGTTACCAAATGACTATTTGACGAAGTGATTAAAATGCGAAATATAAATTTGCTAAAGATTCTTTTGGGAAATGAAACTATGCGATAAGTTTTTTGGGAAGTAAAATTTGACGAAACATATTTCACCAAACGGCAGGATAGGTTTTAGGGTTTAGGTCCCAATGTAAAAGGTTTTCTAGCTTATTGCCATTAACCAGGCACTTATAAACCTGCGATAAATACACATATAACTTCGAAAAGCATCCAAAAGTCATTGGTAAAATCTAGGATCGCACTCGAGACCTCGTCTCAGCAGTCCATTGCCCATGCCACTAGGCTACTGAGGTTATCAAAAAGAGACTTGATACATTATACCTGAAACTAGAGAAATAGAAGGAAAGAAAATGGAAACTGGATACAGGCATTATCAGTTGTCTACGACTGCCTACTAACTTACAATAATACAAAATAATAATAGTCTAGGTACTCAGTAAGTCTAGTCTAGTCTTACTTACTAACTAAGATGAACTACCATCTTAGGTAGTAAGTAAGACTACAGTTATTATAATCCTACAGTCCCGGGTCCTTTAAGCGGGGCGTGAAAAAGCATATGATGAGGCCGTCAAGCTGAGTGTCACCATTGTCACACGGTATGTGTAAGTAATGGTGACCCTCTTTTCTGGGACTTTGCCTTCAGCTTACCATCAGGCAAGGCGAAGTCCAATTGACGTGTACTATATAAAAAAAAAATATATATATATATAATTCTTGTAAAACGCATCCGAGGCCACCACGGAGCTCGAGTTCCATTTACTCCTTCTCCTTTTGATTTGAAATTATACGTGTTTACGGCTTTTGTGGAAACGACTGCCGTCGTCTGATCTCTCAATTAAACGGGTTTACAAGTGAGGTTGATTTCCTCACTCCCCTCCCCACCTCAAGTTATATTGAAGTCTAAAACGTAAAAGCTATACTATCTAAAACGTAAAAGCTATACCATTTTAAATGCTATTATTTTCAAAATCAATCAATCAATCAATCAGTTAGCCCATTGCAATCCACTGCTGGACATAGGCCCAAGACTGGGCAAAATATATGCTTTGCTTTAATTGAAATGCAAATAACAAAATACGCGTTGCGCGCTTACGTTGAGGACTCCGTGGTCTCCACATCCGAGGAGGGCCAGATTTAGAGAGATGACCCTGGGTCGGCCGGGGTGCAAGGGATGTTTGCCAACCTCCAAAGACGGCGTGCATGTTAATCGGTTCAAGTCCGATATAACTTACCGCGTGGTTCCGGGCAGAGTAGAATTTGGGCCTCCCCATCTCTTCCCATGGGGTATCGTACAAGGCGACTAAGGAATAGGGCTGTTTAACATCAGACAGATATATACAGCCCAGATTCAGCCTCAGGTGCATGGCTTGAGTCTACAATAGTGGCCGGAATACGTCAAATATTTTGCCAAATCAAAAACGCCCAATAGCAAACACAAATAGCCATGTAAAGTGCCACCATAAGACAAGTGTAAAATCAAACAAATACTGTTTGTCCCAGAATGGCCATCTAACACTATACTATACTCTATTCGTTTAGGTAGGTACTTAACTAAAGGTAAAAATCTTTTAGCGACTTTTTATTAAAAACACATATTAAACACATAAACTAGCCTAACTGACGGACTAACTAGTGGTTCAATTTAATTTTTAAGTCTTAAAAATGAGTTTCTGAACAATAGTAATAAAAAATAATTTAATTTCCGAAAAATAGTAATAAATGGAGATTTTAAATAAAATATAGGTTAATAAAAGACACATCAAGATTGTTTACTTTTACTTAAGAAGGACCTGATCGAATGGTGTGTAGGCGTTCATGATTATTTCATATTCTAGATCAGTGGTGGGCCTTAGCGGCCGCCTTTGGCCGCCTCCTCACTTGAAAGGTCATAAAGGTCGCGAAGTGAGCTATGGAGCGAGCTATGCTTGGAGTTTCTCTGAAAGAAAGAATTGGAAACGAGGTTATCGTAGTTTTTAGTCTCTAAAATGAGTTTCTAAACGGAAAAATAGTAATAAAATGAGTTTTTATATTACACTCATACATACATACATATGATCACGCCTTCATCCCCGGACGGTTAGGCACCCACATTTCACTAATCATTAAATTCGGTCCCACGTAATAGGGGGTGAGCCTATTGCCGTCTTCCGGGCACTATTGTTGACTCAAGCCTTGTATTTGTGCCTGAGTCTGAGCTGTATATATCTGTCTGATGTTAAACAGTCCTATCCCTTAGTCGCCTTGTACGACACCGCATGGGAGGAGATGGGGTGGTCCAAATTCTACTCTGCCAGGAATCACGCGGCAGCTGCCGGGAACCACTTTATACAAATTGGATAAATCTATATAATATATAAATACCTACTAATATTAAAAACTTGAAGAGTTTGTTTGTTTGAAAGCGCTAATCTCAAGAATTACTGGTTCGAATTGAAAAATTCGTTTTGTAACGAATATTCCATTTATCAACGAAGGTTTTAGGCTATGTATTATCACGCTACTAATGAAGAGCGTGGAGCAGTGATCACAAATGTCAATAAATCCGGCAGATTCCTAAACATTATTTGAAAACTAAAGAAATACGGTCTCAAACAGATGATTACGTGGTTTCAAAATATAAGCTGGGGCGGGTGAATTCATCTTAAATAAAGCTAATTGTATTAATAATAATAACGTCTTTATTGTACACCAATTACACATTACACTAGAATATGTGATACAAGTTCCGTGCACGTACAGATGGCGGCCTTATCGCTCTGCGGCAATTTCTTTCAGGCAACCATAGGATGGACATAAGAAAATAGGAGAATAATATTTTAGGGCAGTTACATAGAGAATATATAAAGAAAATAAAACAATAATAATGAAAAAGAAAACACAATAGCCATAGGTAAATACAATTATACATATATAAGCATACACACTATATATATCCTAGAAAAAGTCACAATACATTAACACAAACATAAATATACTTCATACTACCTTATTATTCCACTCTTTTGTATTCTATTCTTTGGAGCCAGGGATTGCTCTCTGCTCCTCTAACATCCACAATTTGGCTTTTGCGGCCATCTGAGTTGCCTGCCAGGGTCTCGTTCGTCAATCCGTAGGTCTAGGGCCTTGCAGGTGAAATTGCTTAGATACGAAGGCCTGGGTGGAGAAAGGCGAAGATCTTGGTCTCCCTTACAGCCCAGAGTTCACCCAGGCGAATATTACGCAGTTGAGAAAAGTCCCTCCTTGGGGTTTTTCCTCAATTAATTATCTAGAAATTTAAATAAAAAAAAAATAAAAAAATAATAAAAAATAAATAAATAATAAATAAATCTTCCACAATATTCCACACAACGCTATCTAGACCCATGGTAAGCATATATTAACTAACTTGTGTTATGGAATCTAGAATGCGGATAAACATACCTACTTAGATACTTTTTTTTTATAAATACATACATACATATCATACACAGAAACACCCAAACCAATGCAAATATACATTTTCAACAATACAAACATTTGCATTGAACGGGAATCGAGTCCGCGCCTCCTGTTGTAGCAGTCGAACTTTCTACCGTTGCGCCACAGAGGCCGTCAGTCATTTTGAGGTAGATATATTACTTCAAGCGTATTTTTAATACCACTTGTGTGGCAGACAAGCACACGGCCCACCTGATGGAAAATGGTTACCGTGGCCTATGGACGTGTGCCACACCGTAAACACAAAGAGTTTCTGTGCCGTCAGTGTAAAAGACAAAGCACCTGGCTCGAAAACAACCCTCTTCTCGCATCCCCGAGGCCCCGCATTCGTCCTTCGAGACCAGCAGCATCCGCAAAACTGTGTCCGTTACACGTTTGCCTTAATTTGTGTTTCGTAGTTATTGATTATCGGATTTTATTTGACATTTGTTATTGTTACTTTTGGGAAGCCAGGTGCCAAGTTACTTGCTGAACAGTTTACCGATCACTAAAGTCAGCTTACTGGACTTTGCTTTGATGACAAAACTAAATTTGGAGCTGCCTCAAAGTTGACATATAAATGCAACACCAGGGGAGTCACACTCGTGCTCCCGTCCTGGTAAGAGAGAGGTTCTGTGCCGCCAGTGCGTAGAAGACAAAGCAGGACAAGCGTTTGGCCTTCCCACTGAAAACATATCTATATAGGCTACTTCTCAGGTAGATAGTTAGATATCACAGTTACTTTAACCGACTTGTAACTGTGTGCCGCAGTGGTTTGTTGCGCCGTGTCTTCTCCTCTAGTAGGCGCAACAAACTCCTCTGCGGCATTCTCGAGACGTCAGCTAATTTATATGTCAACTTTGAGGCAGCTCCAAATTTAGTTTTGTCATCAAAGCAAAGTCCAGGAAGCGGTGGTAAACTTAGTTTTAAGCAGAACTTGACGTCAAAATGATGGAATTACGTTGCACTATTTCGAAAAATAAAAAAATTGAATTTTGAATTTGAATTTGCTGATGATACAAAATGATAGCCAAATAATAAAAAAACGAAATCGACACCACGCTTTTTAATGCGATTACTTACATTTTGATTTACAAACACGGCTTGACATACAAAAAAGAGGCACTGTAAACGACCCCTAGAGACCCCTACAGTGGTCGCACACAGTGCCTCCTTTTTACAAGTCGGTTAAAGTAACTGTGACTGAATAATATCTAACTATCTACCTGAGAAGTAGCCTATATACATAGATATGCTTTCTGTGGGAAGACCAAACGCTTGTCCTGCTTTGTCTTCTATGCACTGGCGGCACAGAACCTCTCTCTTCTTACCGGTACGGCAGCACGAGTGTGACTCCCCTGGTGTTGCACACGTCCATATACCACGATAACTACATTCCATCAGGTGGGCCGTGTGTTTGTCTGCCACCTAAGTTGTATTAAAAAAGTTACCTACCTATAATATGATGTAGTAGGTTTTTATGACACCAATGGATGCTAAAAGGTATAATTAGGCGCAATTTCTTTTTAATTTTCATATATTTCACTAATTACATTACACTTTTAAATTCTTAACTATTAGCACTAACGTCCATATAAACCTGGAATTAAACGTAATTCAAATAACTAAATTATTTGTATTTACATCGAATGGCAGATAAAGAAACACCAAACTGTATCTAACAATTGTACAAAGATCATGAGCAGTGCGAATACATAACAGAGTTGTCACATGTAACTGAGCGGTACAGGCGAGCCGCACGCGGGCGCGCGCCCCCCCACGCGTGGCGACTGGCGCCGAGCGGCCGCCGGCCCCAGCCCCCGACTCGCGCCGCCCCGCGCGCAGCCAATCGCGAGCTGCGGCCCGCGCAATAGGACCGCGCCCGGCCCGCGGGGCGGGGCCCTTCGAGTGCCGTAACCCGCGCCAGGGGCTCCGGCCGCCACTCTCGCCCCGAGAGCCACTAGAGGCTGAGCCGTCGAGTGGCGTCGAGTGTCGGCCGGTCGGATGTCCGCGGTGGGCGGCGAATACTCGCCGTGTCCGGCGGAGGCGCTGCCGGAGCTGAGCGCCGCTGAGCTGGCGATGAGCCTATCGCCCAAATCGGCGCTGCTGCAGCAGAACCTGTCCCAGCTGCAGCTCCAGCACTCCACGCCCTTCTCCGTCACGGATATCCTGTCTCCGATAGAGGAGTACCGCAAGCTGGAGTTGGCGAACAACCCGCCGTCGCCGTACAGGTGCGTGGATCGATCGCCGGGAGGGGGGGAGGCGCCCTCCACCCGCTGATTTTTCGAGTGGCGAAGGTCCCGAGGAGAGTGCTTGAGCGTCGTTCGTAGTCGAAGGATATAGTTCTGTGACGTTTGTTTGTGCAGGTATGTTGTGATTAGCGGTCAAGTGGCGGTGTGTGCGCGGTCAACGATGTGTAGACGCGCGGCTCGCGCTTGTCGCCCGCGCGACTGAGCTACTGAGCGTCCTCACCGACATCGGCGACGTCGGTGCTAACGATTTCTAACAATGCCCCGTTTCAATAATAGTGGACTTAACATAGCACCCTGAGGGACTCCTCCGCGGTTAACAACCATGCCGGTGGAAGATCAGTACTATATGTAGGTACCTACTTATGTAGTTGAATAAATAATGTGGACGCGGGTAATTAAACTCCAGTAATGCTTAAAAATTGACAAGAAAACTTATGGAGAAACTAGTTGACATTGTCAAACACGTCATAAAAAAATATTTTTGGAAAAGAAAAAGTCTATAAACTCAAAATAAATCATTTAATAAAAAATATTTAATAATAATGGTGAAGTAAGTACCTATTAATATAATCCAGGCAACTATTCAATATATTTAATATAAAATAAAATATTTGAACAAATTTTATTAATTAGGCCTAGATGAAAGCAATCTAATCCGACTTATAAAACACTTGCCATTTATTATTAAAAGGTCAAGTTTCCGGTTTTAAATCTAGATACTCCAATTGAACCTAGGTAAGTAAATTGAAAAAAAATGAACAAAATTGTAATTATTTTCAGAAGATTCGAGTTCTGAAAACATCGATAAAATTGATAATACAATAGCGCTTATTTTACGAGTACTTAATATACTACCCTATTTAAACATAAACTTTATTAACATAACATAAACTCACGCCTATATCCCACATTTCGCCAGTTTATGTTTAGGTCTAAATGTAATAGGTGGCGAGCCTATTGCCATTAACCGGGCACTTATAAACCTGCGATAAATACACACATAACTTCGAAAAACTTTATTATGATGAGTATCTTTTTAGAAAAATTAACTAATACCCACACAGTAATAGACCATGATAATAAAAAATAACAAGTATCCATTAACACAATGTATCTCTACGATCTAATAATTATAAAAATAGATATATTTAAAACTAGCACCGTGCCGCGGTTTCACACGCGTAAATCCTGAACCCATGGGAATATCGGGATAAAAAGTAGCCTATGTCACTCACGAAGAATGTAGCTTTCTAATGAAAAAAGAATTATTAAAATCGGTCCAGTACTTTTTGAGTCTATTCGTTACATACAAAAATACAAATCTTTCCTTTTTATAATATTAGTATAGATGAGAAATATTAGGTAATTATAATCCAATTTACATTTATATATTTACATGCATAGGTAACATAAATCCCTGTCTATATATGAATGATTAAGATTAAATCTTAATGCTTTGAACACTAAAGACTTAATAAAAATCAATCTATTGATAGTTTTTATGTTAAGTTCAAATAAGAAATGAACAGATTAGATGAATACATAGAAAATAAATCAATAGACTAAGCATTATTTGATAATGATTGAATATTGTGAGCGTTATATTGTGGCTAAGTTTTGTGTCAATAAAATTTAAATACCAGACCTGGCCATTGACTCGAAGAAGAAGAAGACTTTATATTAAATAATAATGCATTTTATGTTATCTAATCAAACAAATACTATCTATAATATTCAACGTGGCAATGCCACCAGCCTTCTGGCCACCTTCCCGGTTGACATCGATGGGGAGGAGTTCTTTGACGCCTGAACCTGTAGGATTATTTAGATATATATTCTTTTTTATATATATATTTTAATTTCGATAACTTCCGTGTATATTATGTAAATATTCTTAATGCAATAAAATCTATAATATAAAAATGAAAATAAAAAGAAAAATCTCGAGAGCACGTGAGCTGATTGCGCTGATTATTTTTTTAGAACCTTCCTAAAGTACGAGAAAGGTTTTATAGGAGAGAAAAAATTAAAGAATTGCCAAAAAAAAAGTCTAAAAGCAACACTTTTACATACATACAGCATATGATGAGGCCGTCAAGCTGAGTGTCACCATTGTCACACGGTATGTGTAAGTAATGGTGACCCTCTTTTCTGAGACTTTGCCTTCAGGTTACCATCAGGCAAGGCGAAGTCTAATTGACGTAATCTATATAAAAAAAATACTGCTTTTCAAAGATTCGTACTAATACTTTCAAGTCTATTTGAACTATAATCCCATACCATGAAGTTTAGCTGTTATAGAGGTGCCGGGAAGGAAATAAATAACAAAAACAATTTCGTCTGTCTGTACATTACGCTTTAATGCCTAAACTGCGGAACCGATTTTGATGACATTTAGTATAGAGGTAGATTAGATCTTGAGAACGGACATAGAGTATGTTTAGTTGCGATCCCCGCGTGCGGAGCCGCGGGCAACAGTTAGTATTATATAAAGAGTAATCACAAAAAAGTCTAAATAGAAACAATCAAAGAAAGATAGATCTCTATCTTTATCTAATAACTAGCACCGCGCCGCGGTTTCACCCGCGTAAATCCTGATCCCATGGGAATATCGGGATAAAAAGTAGCCTATGTTACTCACGAAGAATGTAGCTTTCTAATGAAAAAAGAATTATTAAAATCGGTCCAGTACTTTTTGAGTTTATTCGTTACATACAAAAATACAAATCTTTCCTCTTTATAATATTAGTATAGATTAATTTACTCTAAAATCTATAGGATACGCACGTACTTACCTACAGAACAAATATATGTACTGATTTATGTGTAAAAAGACATTGTGATGTTACAAGTTTAATTTAAATATTATCAGATTAATTCCTTCCTTGAATTTTATCGAAAAAGTGTTTAGTTCAAGAATTCAGCTAGTCGTTATTCTTATTTTTTTTCAATATAACATAATAATTATTGCCATTAACCGGGCACTTATAAACCTGCGATAAATACACACATAACTTTGAAAAGCATCGAAAGTCATTGGTGTGTGCCATGTCATGAGTTCGATCCCAGGTTTTACCCTGGGATCGAACTCGAGATCTCGTCTCAGCAGTCCATTATCCATACCACTAACTTGTCCCTTAATATCTGTTGATTTTTTACTCTCTTCTTGTCAATTTCCTAAATCTTTGAATGACTTTCTGAGTGCTCTAATTTAATTATTCGGTTGCAACCATGCATTATGGTAGTTACAATTCGCCTCCGTAATCGTATAACGAGATATAATACCTATTTTCATAATAATATCGTGCTTCTTTATATTTTCATGTAAACTCTTGTGATGTGACTATTTTCATTTCTCATATTTCATAAGTTTTTTTACATAAATAAAGTTACCGTAAAAAAATTATGATCAGTTAAAATCTAAAATCTTCTAAAAGAAGACAAGCGTATAAGACAGAAGCGTAAAAGTGTCTTTTTTCATTATTAGGTATACAATGATGCAGTGACAAACAGGCCTAAGGCATAGGCCTTAGAAGTAGGCGGTGAAGGAAGACAAGCGTATTCGACAAAAGCGTAAAAGTGTCTTTTTTCATTATTATGCAATGATGCAGTGACAAACAGGCTTTTTTTTTTTTTTACGTGCGCTAAATCCCCACCGGAGCCGGTGGAGGAGGTTATGTCGGACTCGAACCGACTAAAACGCACGCCGCCTGTGGGTCGTTTTGGTTGCCGAAGGTGAGGTTGACAGGCATATCCCTCGCACCCCGGCCGACCCAGGGCCATCTCTCACGATCTGGCCCTCTTCTCGGGAGTGACAAACAGGCTTAAGGCGTAGTTCTTAGAAGTAGGCGGCGAAAGAAGACAAGCGACAGAAGCGTAAAAGTGTATTTTTCATTATTATGCAATGATGCAATGACAAACAGGCCTAAGGCCTGCACAGAATCTACCATGCCGCTGTGATATATTTCTCGTAATAACAACGACTTCAATTTCGCTCTAAAACATTTGAGGAACCGAGTTCATGTGTCACATTCTTTTAAGCATTTGTTAAATTATACCATATTATATATTCCTCTCCATCCTAAGGTTGCTTGAACGGAATAACTTTTAGGGTGTCCATTATGCAATCAATTTCAAGCAATTAATTAGTTTATCGCAGGCCACTACCTCTCCCAACGTTGGGAGGCTTTGGCCTACCGTTTCCACGCTGGCCAGACGGGTTTGTACAGGGTTTTATATTTAGAGCTTTCCTTCTTTCGCATTGCAAAGCATATTGTCTGCGTATTTTTCTGTTAGTTAACTTTTACGACACCCTTCGGCTGATATGGGGTTATGTTCCTTGTATTGTTTCTCTGTCATCGCATGGATAGCCCTTTGTGCATTTAACTGTTGATTCAAATATTAAGTACCTTTCTGTAATAACTTGGTGCTCAATAAAGAATCCATTCGTGAAAACTATAGTAAGTAAGTCTTCTTTTGTTATTTTATTTTATTTTCTTTTATTGGGACACAAAACAGTTATACATTATATCATACAAAATGAAATTTGACATTATACAATTTGATAAATGTATTACCCACACTTATGTCCGCAAAATAATGTAGTAGTTAAAAAAGTTAAAATTGTGCTAATCCTTTGCCTCAAATTGAATCAAAGAAGTGAAGATACGGCTTGCATTCTAAATTTATTGTCCGAACGTGGGAAAATATCTAAATGAACAAAGTGCGTGTTATAATTATCTAAAAGATGATGCAGAGGCGCGCGTATTCCGGCGTTGGTTCTACACTTCGCTGTGTGGAAGACCCACACATCGAAGTGTTACAGTTCTTGGTACAATGTAGCATATATTGTTACAAATATTGTAACAATCGAATCTGTTATTACATATTCCATGCAGCATCATGACTTTTAGAAGATTACGTCTCTTCTAGCAATATAGTCCATATATTGGTTGTCTGGAAGAGATCGCAGACCGCGATAAAACCGCCCATTGTTAGTACAACTCTCATCATGTATTCAAAAATATAGTGTGCAGTAAAGAGAATTTTTACATTACGGAAGTGAGTCTTGGTGTGGTCTTAGAACGTAGCTTAGCAGCTGTTCTATCTACTTCTCCCTAGCAGGCATTTTTGTCTGAATATATTCAGATATTTAGGAGGTAGGACACGGCGGTATTTCCGCCCAATTGAGCAGTCCCACTGGGGAAGTACCTCTGCCCAACATATACCGCGGTTATAATAACTTCGTGTTGTATTCCCAGGGTTGAGTAGGGTAGCCAGAGCTCACTGGAGAATTTGTGCTGTCAGTGGAAAGACTTCGTTGTCTTCTACACTGACGGCACAGAAACTCTGTACTTACAGGGGTGGCAGCGCGACTGTGAATCCTCTGGTATTACAAACGTCCATAGGCCACGGTAACCACTTTCCATCAGGTGGGCCGTGTGCTTATCTGCCACCTAAGTATTATTTAAAAAAAAGATATCTGATTGATTTCTCCCTGACAACTTCAAATCTACAAGGACAATTTAAATTCAAAGTTAGATTAAACATTACCTATTCTTTATTTATTTTGTTATACTAACTTATAAATTTTGTTTGCGATATCAGTTTTCCAAGAATTCTACGTACGCACGAAACTGCTTGTTTTTACAAAAAAACCTCTTTAGAATTTGTAGTTGCCATAGACTACACACACAACGTTTTGACGATAGACAATGCTTTTTATTCACTTCCACAAGACAAGACACCCAGTCTAATAGAATAATGATGCGTCACTCGGTATAATTTAAATCAATAATTGCCGATTTGCTATTGACCTTTTTTTCTTGCGTTTACAAATTAACATCAATCCTCTTTAACTGTTTGCTATTATGACTACCTGTTTGCAGATGACGTGATGATGATTGTGTATTATGTAGATGAATGAGACCAGCCTGTAGGCTTATCTCTTTCTCCACTCTAGTCTCTTCAACAAAAGAACATATAAACATACATATAATCTCGCCTTTATTCCTGGAGGGCTAAGCAGAGGTGAATTAACATCCACATTTATTCATACACATGTATTCGATCCTACGTAATTGGGGGTGTGCCTATTGACGTATTCCGGGCACTATTGTTGACTTGAGTCATGCATCTGAGGTTGAGTCTGGGCTGTATATATCTGTCTGATGTTAAACAGCCCTATCCCTTAGTCGCCTTGTACGACACCGCATGGGAAGAGATTGGGTGGCCCTAATTCTACTCTGCTGGAAGCCACGCGGCAATTGTGTCAATGTCAAAAATGTGTCATTTAAGTCTAGTGACGGTGTTTTGATTTATTTAATTGGTCGAAGAGAAACGGATCTTCAGTGGGTGCACAACAACATAAGCTGGTGGATTAGATTTCTGTCTGTCTAACCTTTTTAACTAATTCTAGAGACATGTTAAACTTTTCTGTGAATTCATTGGTCAAAGTGACTTCGAAAACATGAGTGTATAACTGTTTTTTTTTATACCACTTAGGTGGCCGACAAGCACACGGCCCATCTGATGGAAAGTGGTTACCGTGGCCTATGGACGTTTGTAACACCATCGGAGTTACAGTCGCGCTGCCAACCCTGTAAGTACAGAGTTTCTGTGCCATCCGTGTAGAAGACAAAGCAGGACAAGCCTTTAGTCTTCCCACTGACAGCACAAATTCTCCAATGAGCTCTGGCTACTCTACTCACCGTTGGGAACACAACACGAAGTTATTATAGCCGCGGTATTCTGTAGGGCGGAGGTACTTCCCCAGTCGGACTGCTCAATTGGGCGGAAATACCGCCGCGTGACGTGTGTCCGAGTACTGCCCGTGTAGCACGGCCATTACAGGTAGTATCACACCATGTGCAAGGATCTTCGATCAGATTCGTAGTTATAATTTAAATTTTATCCGATTACGAGTCTTGCACGCAGTGTTGACGCTTAGTAGAATACGCTAAAAATCAAAGACATGAAGATCAATTTCCGTAAACTGAAACCGTCACAAAACGATACAATTTGATCATTTACTTGTGGTTGATTTTTCTTTCACGGCAGAGTACAATTTGGACCACCTCATCTCTTCCCATGCGGTGCCGTACAAGGCTACTAAGCGATAGGGCTGTTTAACACCAGACAGATATAATATATACAGTCCAGACTCAGCTTTAGATGCATTGCTCGAGTCAACAATAGTGCCCGGAAGATAGCAATAGGCTCACCCCCTATTACGTGGGACTGAATTCAATGATTGGTGAAATGTGGGTGTTAATTCACCTCTGCCTAACCCTCCGGGGATAAAGGCGTGATTTCAAATTCAAATTCAAATATCTTTATTGTGAAACATAGGTAGGTACGGAGATGGTCTATTACATAATTTGAGCAGCTATGTTCAGCCATAGTGGCATACAATATTATGTGTAAAAAGAATTCTAAATTACAAATTATTATTTAAATTTCATTACAATTATATTATTTAATTACAATTAAAATATATTATATATACTAGCCATATCACATATTACATTAAGATTCTATTACAATTATATTATTTAATCAGCCATGTCACGTATTACATTAAAATTCGATTACAATTATATTATTTATATCAGTCATACTCATGTCACACAAATGAAAGAATGCGGATTATTATTCAAGCGTTTTGTCTTCAAAAAATTCATCAATATTATAGTAGCATTTCTCCACTAGCAGCTTGTGCATCTTGTCCTTAAATATATTTATTTTTTGGACACATCTAATATTTATTGGAATTTTATTAAAAATGCATTGATTATATGTATGTATGATTTTTCTTTTTATCTTATCTTTTTCAATCAACATCATCTTATCTTATCGTGACAGTGTTCTCCATAAATTGAATCTTTGAAATTGCAACGCGTCATTTAGCACCATTCGGCAATTTCATATTTATTATCGATGTGCAAAGTTGAACGGAGAATTGAGAGAGCGTGTTAGAGCTCTCTGAATCTGTGGCAAAGCATACCTCATTCGTATTAACTAATCTTACTTCACACATACTTCGTATGAAGCACGCTAAAAATTAACCTTTTAACACGTGAAGTGCTGATTGTATAATTCGAAAGGCGGTTACTCAAGCGTTAGATTTAACTTTTTTAAAGCCAAACATTGCAAGAGCACGTGTTTGGTTTGACCATACACAAGTGTGTGTTCACTCCTACGGATTTTTCCGATGCTAGTAAATAAACACTGTTTTACATGACGACAAATAATAATGTTGACTGTGTTATTTTTATAAGCTGGGAACATTTTGCAGTTGAAATTTTTTTAAAGTGTAAATTCTAATTTTAAAAAGTTACTACTAACGGTCGTTGAAAGAGGTTTACTTATAAATAATTACTATTTTCTTAGATAAAATCACAAGAAACAATTGAACAAAATTATCATACTAAGTCGAAACTGATGTAGGCATACAAATTATCGAATTACATATATTAATAGACACTAATAGCACTATTAATAGGTGACAATCAAATACTTCTAAATTTATGACCAAGACTAGCTCTATGTCGCTTACTCTAGCATTATTCGAATTTCATTACTGAGTCCAAAACAAATCTAGCTATTTTCCTGTACTTATATTTTGATCCTTCTAATTGAACTTTAATACTATTTCAATTCAAGTTCGGTTAACTTTGTGAGTCCACTTGACTGACATTTTCACCCTTTCTCTAGGATCTCCTTAACTATACTTGACGTGATGTGAGTATGCAAGACTAGCAGTGAGAAGTATGTGATTTTTTTACGTGCTAAAAATCCCCACGGATACTTTCTGAGCCGACCGACTAAAAGCACGGCGCCTGTGGGTCGTTTTTTGGTTGCCGAAGGTGAGGTTGACAGGTATATCCTTCGCACCCCGCCCGACTCAGGGCCATCTCTCTCGATCTAGCCCTCCTCGAGTCTCCAACTCGTCCTTGGAAACTGGGAGACGCGCAACCTTACGATCAAGATGGTCTTCTTCTTTTTGCTGGCTTCTGCAGCAAACGCCGCTATTTGCCAATATCAATAAAATTATTAATGGCGAGACGCTAATGTCAAGTTTTCAAGAAATTCTACCAGAGCCACGTTAGCCACGCCAGTAAATTCGTTGCCATGTGTCCGCCCCCCACGGGATACAGATTGACGATCAGGATTGTAGTTGGATTTCAGGAGGTCGAATTTTGGTTTAATAACCAGAATTTGCCCTCCTCCCTCCTCTTGTACGGACTTATCATTTGTACTGTCAATCAAATCAAAAATAACTAGAGAGTAGTGGATCCTGGTCACATTAGAAGCCTTTACTTTGGTTTGGAGTTCTGGGTTCTAATCCGGTTAAAAGGCACTGACTGTTAAAGTGGGTGTAAAAGTGCAGCTTTAATACCGATTAATATATAACCATCCAAGTTATTTTCATTGAATAGTTACTGCTATAATCAATGATGTATAGTAAACTATGGATAATATGTTGTCTGTACTCAAAAATGGCGACAAAAATTTATGACCAATCCTCTGCGCGACAGTGCGCTATAGAAAAAATACGTCTTTAATAGTCTTATTTATATAAATAATAATTATATATTTGTTATTGGTAATATTGATTATATTATTATAATATAATCGAAGAGCAACTTCCTCACTTACTATTCGTTTTTATAAAATATCTTTGCTTAAATTTTACCTGTTCGATGCCTCAGGAAGTAGGAAATTCTAATTAAGTTATAATAAAACCAATTAATAATCATAGCAGACTAAATTGAATGATAACAATCTTAAAATCAAATTAAAAATTACTCCAATTATCGCGCTACCAACTAAAACGATTCGCGCCATCATTTCCCGCCCTGTCAAAACTCAATTTGTCAAACCAAACATCGTAATGGCGGCTCTGGGGGTGTGCCATAGACAAAGATATATTTACAGATTAAAATAATTGTCTGACACGTTATTTTGTTGAAATTAAGGTTTAAAATCGCTGCTAAAAATATTTCCGTCACGCAGGGATGGCTCGATAGGGAGATTAAATTGTGTAAATAGGGATTAGGCAGATAAGCTCGGTATTGTTTGAGGATGACGTGTTGGCGCCTCTTCTGGTAACGGTTCAGAGAACTGTGTGTGGCAGATTTGGGTTAAATTTACGAAATTAAGCTTAAGGCAAAAACTTCAAAAAAACAAAATGCGAGTCATGAATGAATAAAATCTATGACAGGAGTATGGTGTCGTTATGTCAGTGAATGAAACGCGCACAGAACTATATTGTATTTGTTGATTTTAGCTCTTGTCCCTTAATATTTTTATACAATTGATCTCAATCTCAATAGATTGTAAAACTTTCAGAAGTCGCTCTTTCACAAATTTCACTTTTAATAAAATTTATAGCAGCAGTTCTTCTCTATCCACTTTTTATACTCCATTGATACTTGAATCTTGGACCTCAATCACTTTCTCAATTCTCATTCGTATTGGCAGCTCAATACGATATCAACTTTAATAATGAAAATCCAAATTAGTTACCATAGCTTCTTGGACGTTTGCAACCTCACAATCACATATTTGCTCGTTTCGAAGCATGTAACACCTCCGCAATGCTTTTTTAGAAGAATCACTTGCAACTACTGGAATCACTTGAAAATTGCAAAAGCCTATCGTTTTATAGTTTACAAGTGAACAATCATTCCTGGTAAAATCATAACAAACTTTGTTAAAAAGGTTAGGAGGTTAAGAGATAAGACAGTAATCTATCCTCTGCCAGTGGAGAGCATTGTAGGAAATAATCATAGCCGTTCCCTCTCACAAATACAGTTCTCTTTAGATTCCATCTTCTAACCAGTTTATTTATTCCAGATCGAATTCGTCAGGCAGCAGCATTAATTCCCCACTGGGCCCGTCCTGCGGGATGGCGGCGAATCCGTACGCCGTCCCGCTGTACGGTGGAGCCCCGGTCCAGGGCTACGGGTGTGCCCCTGCGGACCTACCGCACTATGGAGACATGAGAGGCGCCGGCTGGTACCCCGCCTCCAACGACCCCAGGTTTGCCAGTGAGTCGGAGATTTATTTATAGTAAAGCTTTATTTTCGTTGTAAATTTTAGAAATACGGGCTACCACGACGCGCTTCAATGATTCAATTGGGCATTTTTCAGTAGTTAAAATAAATCATTTAAGTGAACGTATTAAATTAAGAATGGCAATAGAGCGATAAAAATTGCGCCGGTTTTTATGTTATCGTTTTTATTTATCCGCCTAACCAATAATATTAAATTATTTGACAATTAATAATATAGATATTATGACGTCACAATTGTTTATTTCACAAAAGTTTGATTTTACCTTACCGTTTTGACGTTTAGTAAAAATTAACTATTTGGACAAGACAGACAAATTCCCAATTATTTAAACACCAGTCGTGGCTGTCTAAGGGGTGACCGTGGGGAATAAGCCGAATCTGAATTCGGCAGCGCAACGGCGCAAAAAAAATATCGTAGGTATTTAAATCACTTTATACTCGTCGTGGTGGACTAAAATTTTCTTTCAGGATTTATTTTTATTAATAATTTAATTACTCATATGCCAATTCTGAGATTAGCGTGCACAAACGCACAGATAGAAACAGATAAGCAGACAAATGTTCCAACAAACGTTGTTTTGGCTTCTATTACGTTTATAAAGACTGGGGGTCTTTATAAACGTATAGTCAAAGGTTTTCTTGTATGCCTTTCATGTACAGACATCGATCAACAATTATCATAAAACATTAGGTACAATTTTATTATACAATGTATAGATTTAACGTACTTTTTTACGTAATTTTATTTTATGTGTAAATTTAAAAGTAAACAAACATAAACAGTTATGCACCTTCCAGATGACGGTTATAATCACAAACGCTATAAAAACACATTTTATTTTTATAAAATCACAAACTGTGCAAAAGTATTGTAATCACTTATTATTACAGAATGTTTATTTTACACTTTGTGAGTAAACCAAGCATGAGTCAGTTAGAAAAGCACGAAGTTTTCGTACCATTAGAATACTAATTTCTTTTTGTCATAAGAAACAAAATTATTTATTTTATTTACATTTTCATAAAAGTAACCCACTCTGTATCATTCCTAAATACAGTTTTACAGAGGACCCTGGTTATGCTCTAGGAAGGAAATCCCTAGGATTAGCAATAGTACCCACAGTAATATCTGTTTTGTTAAAATTTTATCTGTTTACGAGATACAACCTGTAGCTTAAGTTCAAGTTACGATTCCGGTGATTAATCCATCGCCTACGGAACCCTGATAACAAAATATCGCTTCAGTTAAAAAGTGTTATAAAACGGTATGGTTACATCACTTAATAAAACAAGTATGCTTCAAGTTAACAGAACTCCCAAATTGTGACTATTGTTATTAGCCGAATATGCGTAAAAAATATTTGTGCAAATATTGAGCAATGACGGCCGCAAAATCAATGTAGCTAAAACTTACCTATTCACCATGATTAGTTTGAACACGCAAACAGTCTGTTTGTAAAAATTCTAAATTGTGAAATATCTTTTTACTTAGGTACATATGCAACTGAGTGCGTTCAGTTTGTTATGACTTTTCCTGCTTCTGTCGTGTCTTGTTGGCGAAATATTATTCGACTAAGATTGACTGACATGCCACTAAATACCTACATTTAAAATAGACGTGAAAAAATCTCTAATGAAAAAAGGTTATTATAAAGTAGATGAGTATCTTGATATAAAAATGCGTGGTCAAACCAAGTTTAAAAAAAGATAATCTAGTTCTAATATAGTTCGCTGAGATTCTTGCTGGTATCTTCTCAGTAGAACTAACCTACCGAACCAGCGAAAGAATCATTTTCCAATATTATTTAATATTTTCATAATATTCCTTGACATAATTGTAAAATTTTGCACTTTTATGTGCCTAAACTGAATAAATGAAATTGAGTCTTTGATAACTTTGATTGCCAACCTTAACATTGATTCCTGGGACTAGATGGGGTCTCTGTGGTAACCACACTCGAAGAGGGCCAGCTCGAAAGAGATGGCTCTCTTCGAGGGGTGAATTTAAATTCATTTCCATACTCCGACAATAAGAAGTTCCCAATGCATTCAAATCATTGGTACATGGATAATTAACATCTATATCATAGACAATAAATATACCTACTATTCTAAACGTTACAATGGCGGTACAAGATGGCGGATGTGTCCACGCATGCGCCTCGCTGTCTCTCCACACACACGTGGAGGCGTCGGGTAACAAACGCCAATTTGATGTAACTTGAGCCTGCCTTTAGTACTGCTAATTCGGGATTTATTGGTTAAGTGATCTGGTTGGGGTATACCTCTATTACTATTGTGAGTTAAGGTGTCAGTACGGCGTTGGGGCGGTTTTAAAAGAGTATCAATTACACATATCAATCTATGGAGTTGTTGTCTATTATGATTTTAAAGCCATAAGAATAAAGACTTCTAAAATTTTAATGTAATCGTAGAATATTATTTACTTGCGTATTTAAATAAATAAAAATTCGTTTATTTTCTCACCACAGCAGAATAAAATACTGATTACATTGTTGAAATTGCTACTTTATGTATTAAAATGTCTGCCTGTGAGTCGCTGGTACCTGTGATAGGTAATTAAACTGAATTATAGTTCACACAGTAGTCAGTAGGTATGTTAAGAAATTAATAGGCGAGGTAATAAGATACAGAAGTTAATATTTTTGTGTGAATATTAAGTACAAGTTCTAGTTTTTGTATGTAAGAATCAATCAATTAGCCCGTCGCAATCTACTGCTGAACCTAAGCCTCTCTTAATGTGCGCCATTTTATCCAATCCTCTCTCTTGCTTCCGCGTCCTGTCTGTATGAAATTTACTTAGATACTTATCACAGTTGCGATAAAACTGCTAAAGCAAGGGTTACCAGCTGCTATCAAATGAGATCAATATCAAGTGTCAATTTTTATGAATTTCCTGACATTTAGTTTCAATACAGCAAACATATTTAGGTATTTTATAAAAGCTTGCAAGGCAGGAAATATTCTTGTACTTGCAATATGTGGTGTTGTCTGTGTTGCGTGAAGCGATACATATTTTTTACCTGTTCTTGCCAAAATTTCTAAAAATTCAAATTTTCCCAGAAAGAAAGAAAGAACGATTAACTTGTTTCTTATAAACTAGCTGTTACACGCAGTTCCACCTGCGTTAATTTCGGTTATCGCGGCCAAACATAGCCTATGTTTTTCCCCTAAGTCTAATCTACTACTATTCAAAATTTCATCAAAATCGGTTCAGCGGTTTCAGCGTCAAAGCGTAACAGACACACAAAATTACTTTCGCATTTATACTATTATTATGGGTTCCCTAACAGAGAGCTAAAATTCAAGACATATGAGTGAAATAGGCAATTTAATCCATTTGATTTCATATCTATCGTACCTTCATTTTGAGATTATTGATAAAGATATCAATTAAATACCTAAAGAGACGTATAGAATGTGCGTTTTAGTCGGTTCGAGTCCGGTGGGGATTTAGCGCACGTAAAAAAAAGGATCGTGGCAAGTGGAAAACTGCAGACTCTGCCTACCCCACTGGGAAAAAGTCGTGACTTATGTATGTATGTGTGTATGTATAGAATAAGTAACAAAATGAATGTCCATAAATCACAACTCATTTGGCAGATAATATCCAAAACAGAAGTGTCTCAGATTGCGAACACGAAACTTCCCCAACAGAACAAACACCATTAACTGGCTGTAACAAAAAAAGCAGATACGTGCCGCACTACCAAGCCGCCATCTTATCCATAGATTAACTGTCAACTGCGACAGAGGTGTCAGCTCAATAAAATATCACATTTCTTCATCAATTCATTGGCCGTTTTGAATGTCTGCAAATTGATTTATATTATATTTTTTTACTTCAACTGTTGTTCACTCGGCTCAATAATATTTCATACATTACCTACATGTTTAGATATTCTAGAATACAGAGTTATATCTACATATAGTACAAAAAACAGAGGCAACCTGTAATGGTAGTTAAATAAGGAAAATAAAATAAATAAATAAATAATTAAATAAATAAATATTGACGGTAATACATACATACATATAATCACGCCTTAATCCCCGGAAGGTTAGGCAGAGGTGAATTATTAACACCCACATTTCACCAATCAGGGAAGACTAAAGGCTTGTCCTGCTTTTTCTTCTACACTGACGGCACAGAAACTCTGCACTTACAGGGTTGGCAGTGCGACTGTGACTCCTCTGGTGTTACAAACGTCCATAGGCCACGGTAACCACTTTCCATCAGGTGGGCCGTGTGCTTGTCTGCCACCTAAGTTGTATAAAAAAATGTCTATTATTGAGTCTAAATTGTTAAAAAATCTAATATACAGTCAACAAAAGAGATATGGTTGCATTTTTCCTTATAAAGTTGCATCACAGATAATATAATTCTTGTTGTATGTAAAGGTGCGATCGTATCTCCTTTGTCGACTGTACACAAAACAGGTGAACCCGTTTATTACACTTGGCATTATTGTTTGTTACTACCAGTAGAGTCATGGCAAATTTTACTTTCCCGTAATATTACCGGTAGTGGCACGGGTAAAAATGAATTTCCCCGTGACACTACAAGGGTCACAGTAGTGTCACGGGAAATTAATGTTCCTGGGCTCCCGTAATAATTATTTTATCTTGATACTTGTATCGTGACTATAATGCAACATACTATATACCTGGAGGGTGTTCTAAATCTAAAAAAATCCGTACTTACTTTTTTGTATCAAATTATATAAATAACATAACATTACATAAACTCACGCCTATATCCCCGAAGGGGTAGCCAGAGGTACTAGCACCCACATTTCGCCAGTTTATGTTTAGGTTCCAATGTAATAGGTGGTGAGTCTATTGCCATTAACCGGGCACTTATAAACCTGCAATAAATACACACATAACTTCGAAAAGCATCGAAAAGTCATTGGTGTGTGTCATGGTAAAACCTGGGATCGAACACGAGACCTCGTCTCAGCAGTTCATTACCAATATCACTAGGCTACCGCGGCTTTTTTTTAAATATATAAATGACGTAAGTATTTCTCTTGTAGGTATATTAGTTGATACTATAGAACTGTTAATCATTTCGAGGGCTATGCTTGACATAGTGGCAATTTATATGAAGGTTTAGTATCATTTGGAGGTCAAGCTCTGCCATTACACAGTCTGGACAGTCAATTAATGTTATAGTTATTGATATGTTAAAAAAGGCTCACAAGAGGGTACCGTACTAAACTGGATTGAGGTACGAACTTATGCTACGTAAACAGCTATTATATCGTTTGTCAGCATGGACTTAGAAATTTAATTGCAGACGTATTCGGTATGAAATTCATTTTGAAACGTTACCTGAAAAAAAAAATCTGGACACACAGGGAGACAGACGGGTATAAGGTATAACGGTAGGTCGATGAATGACCTCCGCCCTGCATGAGAGCAGGCCAGGGGGTGACGGGTGGAGCAGTCAGTAACCCTAGCAGGCCGCGGCGGCGGTGCGCGATGCGCGTCTCCCCTTTCCCGAAGATGCTATGGGGACTTTGGTTCCCACACTCGAAGAGGGCCGTCTCATAAGAGTCGGTTCTGGGCCAGCCGGGGTGCGAGGTATATGTCTCAGATAAACTCACCTCCGGCAACCTGCGGCCCACACAGTCGGCGTGCGTTTTAGTCGGTTCAAGTCCTATATAACCTCCCCCACCGGCATCGGTGGGGGTATCACTGAGGATTTTGCGCACATTAAAAAAAGGGTTCCGTACTAAACTGGATTGAGGTACGAACTTATGCTACATACCTAAATAGCTGGATCTATTGCTAGTATCGACTTAGATGTTTCATTTTTAACCGCGTCCATTATTCGGTATAAAATTCTTCTTGATGCCACTACGCATTCCTGAGAAAAAGGTCTTGACAGATAGGCAGACAGACGGGTATAAGGTACAAGGGTTTTGTATTTTCCCCTTGAGGTACGGAACCCTAAAATCTGCAAAATAAAAACTACGAAGAAGCTGACTCGTACCTATTGTGAACATTAATAATCTATACTATAATATTATAATATTATAAAGCTGCAGAGTTTGTTTGTTTGTTTGAACGCGCTAATCTCTGAAACTACTGGTCCGATTTGAATGATTCTTTCAGTGTTGGTGAGTCCATTTATCGAGGAAGGTTTTAGGCTATACATCATCACGCTACTGCTTAAGGGAGCGGAGCGTTGATAAGAAATGTTAACAAATCCGGCAATTTTTCATACATATTTTGAAGACTAAAACATACGGGCTCAAAGGGATATGATGAGCTTCAAAATATACCCCGGGCGAAGCTGGGGTGGGTCAGCTAGTGTAGTAATATTACTCCTTCAATATTTTGAATGTATTAAATCAATTTGCAATTTAATACACAATTTATATGATATGATCTTGAGTAGATACTCTTGTTGAGTAGGTTTTGTAGGATGGGTTGTGTACCAATAATATTAGTAGCGATTTCATTGTAGTAGCATTTTAGCAATTTTAGACAAAAACATACATACATACAGTCATGCCTTTTTCCTAATGGGGTAGGCAGAGACTACTGTTTTCCACTTGCCACGATCCTGGCGTACCTCTTTCGCTTCTTACAAAAATAATAATGGCCATATTATCAATGGTATGAGCTCAAAATGCGCCTACCTATACTTTTAAAATTGAAATGATTTTCTTAACGTAGTTTGGACCAACAGTGTTATAGACAAAAATAATAAATTATTTTGTTTTTAAAAGGTATTCAAACAAATACGTAGATATCAAATAATATATTCATATATACATATAAATACACATATAGAATAATATATTAACAAATGGCCTCAGTGGCGTAGCGGTAGAATATTCGACTGCTACAGGAGGCGCGGGTTCGATTCCCACACAGAAAATATTTGTATGCATGAATATGTATATTCGCATTTGTCTGGGAGTTTCTATGTATGATATGTATGTATTTACAAAAAAATAACCAAGTTTGTTTATCCGTATTCTAGATTCCATAACACAATCTAGTTAAGCTATGCTTATCATGGGTCTAGATAGGGCTCTTTAGAATGTTATGAAATATTTATTATTTATTTATATCAAATACAGCGGTTATAATAACTTCGTGTTGTGTTCCCGGCGGTGAGTAGGGTAGCCAGAGCTCAATGGACAATTTGTGCTGTCAGTGGGATGACTAAAGGCTTGTACTGCTTTGTCCTCTACACTGACGGCACAGAAACTCTGTGCTTACAGGGTCGGCAGCGCGAGTGTGTTGTCTCTGGTGTTACACACGTCCATAGGCCACGGTAACCACTTTCCATCAGGTGGGCCGTGCGTTGTCTGCCACCTAAGTGATATATAAAAAAAAACCACAGTATAACAAGTCTCGACAGTTTATTACATTGTGATAATACCTAATAGCAACGAATAGTCACATCTGCTCATTAATCTTTGATAATTTGGTAATCCAATATGTCCCCGGGAGCGTTATTACCGCAGGTGCATAGAGCATAGAGTATCGCTTGATAGTACACATACAACTCTATTTGTTTATGCTCACGTTTTCGTCGAAATAAACTATTTCTCGGGATTCCACCGGCTTAACATTACGCGTAGGTAATGTTTGTTAACGGGTTTGTAGACTAAAATATATAAACAATAAAGCTTCTAATGAAAATTAAAAGTAAAAGCAGTGTTGGTTGGTTTCTAGAGCCATGTAATATACGTATGTAATGTACCGCGGTAGCCTAGTGGTATGGGTAATGGACTACTGAGACGAGGTTTCGAGTTCGATCCCAGGTTTTACCATGGCACAAACCAATGTCTTTTCGATGCTTTTCGAAGTTATGTGTGTATTTATATGTCTACAGTCAATGATAAAGGTTATTTATTTACATAATAAAATATATAATATATATATATAATATATATAATATATATATATAAATATATGTACATTATGTAGTTTTAGAATTATCGGAAGAAAAAGTTATATATTTCGAATTTGTTTATTGTCTTATGACCGTTTTAACAGCTATCGTGATCAACAGAATATATTTTTTAGGCTACGTTTGTCGTTGATTGTACCTTAAGCTGAGTAATGGGGTAATGTAACATCTCATGAAGTGTGTATTTGAGTTCAGGATAAAAAGCTGTTTTGAGTAACCAATATGATAAACATTTTACAAAACTAATTTCAGTGGAGTACGGGGAAGCAAGCAATTTTTGAGCAATTAAACGTGTAACTAATCGATCATTAGTACAGCAAAGAAGCGGTTTTGAGCAATTTAATGTATAATTAATCGATTATTATTACAGCAAACAAGCGATTTTGAGCAATTTAACTTATAATTAATCTATCATCAGTACGGCAAACAAGTAGTTTAAAGCAATTTAATATGTAAAAAAATGAGTCATTTTATGTAATGTTTTTTGCAAAAATCCTCAGACAGTTTCCCGTACTGTCTACATGAACACTCGCATTGTATAAAATTACATACATTACATCGTTTAACACTGTTCTATAGTCTACCTACCTTAAGAAACGTAGGTATGTATGTAGATAATCCATGTTCCACATTGAAATTATTTATCGTCAGTAATTTTTCAAGCTTGCAACACTGCGCTCCAATGTCACGTCAATCAATTAATGATCGTTAACGTTTGAGTTATTTATGTTCTGAAGTTATGTAACTACCCACTTAATAAAACTGCATGTGGTTTGTGGTTATAAAATTACCTACTGTACTGAGATACTATGGGTTTTGTGTAACTATAGTTGCGGCAAGCTAAGATGGCCGTTTTAACACGACTGGTATTGCTATTTTCTTTAGTATTTGTTTAAGCTATAGAAATAATTGAGTGGTATGATAGGTACCTACTTTCCTACATTGGCTATTTAAGTACTCTCCTAGACTGTAAACTGCTGTTAATTGAGATATAGGAAGGAGGTAGGATACGACGGTATTTCCGTCGAATTGAGCAGTCCGACTGGAGAAGTACCTCCGCCCTACAGAATACCGGCGCCATAATAACCTCGTGATTTGTTCCCGGCGGTGAGTAGGGTAGCCAGAGCTCACTGGAGGGTTTTTGTGCTGTCAGTGGAAAGACCAAAAGCTTGTCCAGCTTTGTCTTTTACACTGACGGCACAGAAACTCTCAACGCTTGCAGGGTTGGCAGTGCGAGTGTGACTCCCTTGGTTTTGCACGCGTCCATAGGCCACGGTGACCACTTTCCATCAGGTGGGCCGTGTACTTGTCTGCTCACCTAAGAGGTATAAAAAATAAGAGAAGAGATTCTGGAGCAGGCTTTTTTCTCCGACGTAGGGGTCAGAGGCAGTTACTCTCACAATGTTATAACAAATCCTGCAACAGATATTTAGGAGACGGATTTGCAGTTAATACTTTGCAGCCCTGGGAGCTTTGAAGCTCCGAGGTTTGGATGCGTCCGGAATTCTATGACAATAATCACGATATACCTACGTAAAGATTATTTAAACAAAAACAAATAATTATCGCTATAAATTCCCAATAACAACAGCAATCACAGATAAGTGTTCCATGAAATCAAGCCTTTTAACTTGTTATCCACAAACTATAATTAATAGAAGTAAATAATAGATCCACAAAGTTAACGGTCCTCGCAATCAGACGCCACTCCAACACAAGACAATACGGAACAAATACAATCGGTAATTCAATCTTAACTACCAAGAAACCCAGTAGTTTTGGAGAAAGCAGTAAATACTAAACTTGTTTGTGGACAAATTTAAAGATGATGATCAAATTTAAGTGATACGAGTGAGGAGTTTTGGTTTGTAGTGTTGAAAAGTGTGGAGTCTTTTTTTATGGTGTTGGCAATATGTATAATGTAACAAAAATGAACAAATTATAGTCACAAGTTCAGATAATAGTGAACATTTTGTTGTAAGCCCAATTCAAAACGGGTAGCAAAGTTTTTTTTATAACACTTAGGTGACAGACAAATACACGGCCCACCTGATGTAAAGTGGTTACCGTGGCCTATGGACGTGTGTAAAACTAATGGAGTCACACTCGCGCTGCCAACCTTGTAAGCAACAGAGAGTTTCTGTGCCGTCAGTGTAAAAGACAAATCAGGACAAGCTTTTGATCTTCCCACTGACAGCACAAAATCTATCCAGTGAGCTACTCAACGCCGGGAACACAACACGTGATTATTATGGCCGCGGTATTCTGTAGAATGGAGGTACTTCCCCAGTCGGACTGCTCCATTGGAAGGAAAAGTCTTGTCGTACCTCCTGTTCTTCTGTATCATACGCTCCGTAGTATGTCTATCGCATTCATAGTAGTTGTTAATCGTATTGAGGGTGATCCTAAACACTGCTAGTCCCATTGCATCAAAGCTTACACTTACAGCCTAAACTCTAAGGCAAGTTATTTTTCTTAACTTAACTTTACTGGTACGACTGCTGTCCAAATCTATCAACTCCGAAGGTAAAACTTCTACACAATTACGTATGTTAATCACCAAATGTATAGACTCGTTAGCAGGTGAGCCAGAAATAAAATTTGTTGATATTGTCAATAAAATGAAAGAAGAAATAATTACGGAACATAAACAATCAACAAACAATGGCAAGGTAAACCAGAAAGCTTTAAAATCGACTTACTGTTTGAGAACAATGACTGGATTCACGTGCACACCGCAAACACAAGAAAACAAAAATGGCGACTACCTTGTTAGTTAGAAATAAAACGAGAGCAATTAATGAAGCATAGGGAGGATTAACTTTATTAGTAAGTTGTTAAAGATTCATTAAAGGTGGAAAAAAAATTTGAAGTTAAGTAGACCAGATTATTACATACAAAAATAGGAATATATATATCACACTAGCGTGCCGAAACTATTGTGAAAAAATCCGGTCAAGTGCAAGTCGCACTCGCCCACCGAGGGTTCTGTAGCTTAAGCTACATAAACCGTAACAAATTTTGAATGCGTTGACTTAGAAGTTGGATTTTTGCAAAGTTTTGAGACGTTATAGACCCGAGTATGTGGTATGAATTTCATTCAATTTAACTTGATACCTGCACGTATTCCTGAGAAGCAGGTCTAGACAGCCAGACGGACAACGAAGGGTCCCTGAGGTACGGAACCCTAAAAAGTATAAGAATTTAACGTAATCTTTACACTTTCAATTCAATTTTCAAATTTTCTTTCAATTACAAATTCAATGGGCTACGTACCCTTACGAGCTCCCACTTTTCATCCTATCACAAAATTACCCATACAACCCTCATTTTCATACCCCTTAATGGATAAAGTTCAAGAATTAATAAAATAGTTCTCAGAAAACCGCTTTAGTGCACTTAGTTTAATTTTAAGTGAAAACGATAAAATTGTTACTTGAATATGTATGTATATTTTAACAAAATATTAAAACCGTTCAAATTACGTGCATGGGTAGGAAAAGAAAACAATAATACAACCGAAACAAAATCCAAGAGGTTGTTGAACAAAATTTACAAATAATTTAACACAATAATACACCACGCTTCTGCGCATACGAGTATCTCAGAGAACAGATTAAAACGGTAAACCAAGTGATGTCCAACGGACAAAAAACATCTCAAAATACTCACCGAATTATTTAAGAAAAAAAAATGTTAGTGAGTCAAGCAAGGGACCGAGCGAGGACCCTGACGCACGCCCGTCGTGCATACCTGTTGTACTAGGGAGCCTGTGTAGACAGACAAAATAAGCAATCCCATTTGATCGGGCCCATATTTGCCCACCACTAGAGACTTGACTGTGTAAACCTTAGGCCTCACGTCCGCAAATAACACCATGACGATGCAGTCGAAGGCTTTACTCGATTCCAGAGAAATTATTTAAGTTTATGATAATGTGTATGGTAATTGGTGTTCGATAGTTATATGTATATGTTGGTAGTGTGAAAGGTTTGTAAATATTATAGTTTTACAAAGTTAGCTTGTGCTATTTACTTGAAGTTAGTCATAGTTATCATATATTTTAAGACGTCTGGCGTTTAGTATGTGTTTATTTTTTATTTTGTGTAAGTTTACGCCTTAAAATTTTAAATGAAATAGGCCTGTGCGACAATGATGTTCTTTTATACCACTTAGCTTAGGTGGCAGATAAGCACACGGCCCACCTGATGGTAGCTTAAAAGATGTAGCCTTCCATGGAATAGTTTTAGTTCTAGGTATTGCAAGTTACAACAAACAATTTAGATACATTTATTTCATGAGACTTGATGTAGCACTTAGGTCTTGAAATTTTATCTTTACGAGTGTCGGTAGATAGCTCCCACCGTCGCCGTAAGACGGATATATATAGGAAGATTTGGATGATTTCAGGTGAGGTTCGGTGGCTTAGTAGTCAGAGCATTACTCCTGTAAGGGAAGGATCGCGTGTTCAAATTCCGCCTGAATTGAATATCAAAAAAAAAAAAAAATTTAAAATCGATTTATCTTTCTCCTTTGTATAATAATAATAGTAATAAAGTACCATAATAATACTCTTTATTGCACACCAAACATAGGACACAATACGATGGATATATTTGATGTATTTGTGGATTTATAGATTTTTGATTATTACTCATATGTTTCAACATACTTTTTGTTTCCGTGTCACAAATCATACTGTAAAAATCCCCACGCAATTTAAAACACACCGATAGCGAATTTCAAGTGTTGCTAGGTTGCAACGTCAAGCGTACCCACGGTCAGCGGTAAATTAAAATTGCCGCGGGGAAAAAATAAGAGTGTGTGACACACTTAGTTTCCGAGCAGGCGCGTCTAATGTGTGCGAGTGGTCGCGTCACCCGCAGCCCACCGTTTATCTTCCTTGCTGTAGCCACATTGAAATAGCCGCAGAAATGTTTGCTATTTCATTTCCGCCATCTTTGTTGGTTTGTTTACGTTTAGAAATGGTGGCTATTTCGTTTTGATGTCCGGCGTTGGATACTGCTGTTGAGATAGTAATTGTTAGTTTAGGTTTTAGTATGCGCACTATTGAGTGCTTTTATTGTGACTATGGAATACTGTAAATGCATTTGATATTTTAAATGACAGGGCGCATATATAAAAACATTATGAACCAAATTAAAAATTGCCGCGGAGTAAGTAGTCTTCAAATTTCGAAGTAGCTTCGAATGCAAGCGATAAGTTTCTTAATCACAAATTGAAATGAGAGAAAGTAGCATTCCTTATTGATTTAAACCTACAAATCAGGGTAAAAACATTGAATAGTTACATACGCGTCATCAATAAACTCTACTAACTTGGTTTGTAACCTGTAGATCCCGAAAATAAAATCGACACTTTTTAAAACCCAAAAAATATCTTCTTGTCATCGAACCTATAAAAGTTTCAAACACAATTCATCTATTCCCCGATCGCTGACAAGATCGTCTGTTTTCACAGCACACCCGGCTAGGGTTGCAACAATGAGAGTATTATTGTCAATGTTTATTCACGCACAATTTGCTGGAGTTTATTTAGCGTTGGCAACATTCGCGAGGGGACGACCCGAGCGGTACGCAGTTTGAATTTTAATACGATTATTATGAACTGTTAGAGACAGCTCATGGGATTATCTGAATTTAATATGATAATTTTTTGGCTACTTTAGTTGTTTAGTTTTCTGAGTCTGTGTCTAACACAGATTTGAGAAAGAAATCTGATTACCGCAGAAATCTAGACTTGACGATGATACAGAAATTAGGGAACTAAATCAATAAATCAATTAGTATTGCGGTCCACTGTTGGAAACGAACCACGACTTGTGGCGTAGCGGTAGAACGTTAAACTGCTACATAGGAGGCGCGGATTTCGATTCCCGCTCGGTGCAAATATTTGTATGCACGAAACTGAATTGGATGTTTCTATGTATAATATGTATATAACATAACATAACATATATTCACGCCTTTATCCCCGTAATAATATGTATGTATTTACAAAAAAAAAGCATTTCAGTATGTTTATCCACAATCTAGATTCCATAACACAAGCTAGTTAAGGTATGCTTGGGTCTAGATAGCGTTGTGTAGAATGTTGTAGAATATTTATTTATTTATAAATATGCCTCTCTCAATATGCAATGTAGGTGGCGATTCTCCATCTACCGCATCCAGTCTGTCCCTGCTACCATTTTCAGGTCGTCAGTCCATCTGGTTAAGTGAACTTGAATTGGATCATAATTTAAAGCACTTAAAAACGTTTTTTGGTGGGTTATAGTTATAGTTCAGATTTGTCCTTCCTCTTAGCGTTAATGCCAGTCGCTTTGGAATCTTTCTCCGAAGATCCGTTTTACAAATCTAACTGCGGATTTGGCTGAAGTTTGATATTTTACATCATCAAAGAATTATATCCTGTCACTGCAGTTACTGCTTCTTTATTTTTATTTCAGCGTCATGTCACAGTAAGATCACATCATGCTACATCGAAAATGTCTTTTATTTACGCCTTCCTAGCTATTTAATTATTTTCTTTAAACCTAAGATATTACCGATATATCTTCAGTAAAAAAATAAAATATAATTTTCCTTTCAAATTTGCAAATGAATGGACCCTTTGCAAAATCCATTAGTAGGAAGCAAATATTGACTTGAAGCGTGACGCGGGCGCACACACGAGTGCAGCCGACAATTGCCGACGATCACCGACAATTGTCGAAGTGATACGAGCACGTACGAACTCATTATCTACGCTAGCTTGGATTCTTAGTGCTTCGGCAAATATCACAATATATGTGATTCATTTTATAAATATTTATGCTTGGTCGTTAACTTACGTGCTTATGTGTTTTATTAAGCGTTTTAATTTGTTTATGCATGATACGCGCGCGACATTTTCTTGTTATGGATTTAAAACCGGAAAAAGGTTGTATGAAAACCTTTTTGATTGGTTACCCTACCTATGGATACGATAAGGCATAGTTATTACCCGACTGACCAAAAAGGAGGGTAAACTTAAGGTAACATAGGTACTGGATGAGTTAGAACCATCTAGAGTGAATACCTGTGCTGCCAAATGAACAAAAACAAACAATTAACCCATCCCAGTCTACTGTCGGACTAGGCGTCTCTCAATGTTGGCCTACTGTTTCCACGCTGGCTAGACGGGTTGGTACATGGTTTTAATTCTTGTTTTTCTTCTCTCGCAGTTATATCGTCTGCGTATTTTTCTGTTGGTCGCCTATTACGACACCCTTCGGATGAGACGGGGTGGTGATACTTGTATTCTTTCTCCGTCACAACACAGATAACCAGCCAAGAAGAATACACTTTCTAGAGTGAATTCTTATGCTGAACTAACTTTTAAACTGTCGCGTTCCATGATATACAATAATGATTACGGGGATTAATGCGATCATGGTATTTTGCGTTTCGACCACCGCGCTTCTTCCTATAGTCCCGGGGCCTTTAAGCGGGGCGTGAAAAGGTATATGATGAGGCCGCCAAGCTGAGTGCCACCATTGTAACATTACTTAGTGTCTGTAATGGTGACCCTCTTTCCTGAGAATTTGCTTAGTTTACCGTCAGGCGAGATCAAGTCAATTTGGCGTGTTCTAACATAACAAAAACATAAACTCACGCCTATGTACCCGAAGGGGTAGGCAGAGATGCTAGCACCCATATTTCGCCAGTTTATGTTTAGGTCCCAATGTAATAGGTGGCGAGTCTATTGCCATTAACCGGGCACTTATAAACCTGCGTTAAATACGCACATAACTTCGAAAAGCATCGAAAAGTCATTGGTGTGTGCCATGGTAAAACTTGGGATCGAACCCGAGACCTCGTCTCAGTAGTCCATTACCCATACCACTAGGCTACCGCGGTTTTAGATATGAAAAATATCAATAGTTGAACTATTATTCTCCCTAACCCCTCCAGCCAAACTTTTGTTAGGAATAGGTTTATATCGGTTCAGGGTAAATAGCGTTCGGCCAGGGTTCAAACCCGGGTCGATCGTAAGCCGACACCTCAACCACGGCTATGCTACCGACGCAATTGACCTTCTGAATTAAGCAACATAGTTACAGTACCTTTTGCTATTTGATCGACTTTATTTTACCTTCAACTTATAAGTGTTGCTTTCAACATCTGCCTGCCCTTGTACCAATTACTTAGGATCGGTGATACATGAAATTCACTTCCATATTTTCGTTTCATTAGAAGCAGTTTGAAAATAGTACTAATCACAGAAAAACTACGAGAAAATCGTGTTTTGTTATACCACTAAGGTGGCAAGCACACGGCTCATCTGATGGAAAGTGGTTACCGTGGCTTATGGACGTCTGTAACACCAGAGGAGCCACACTCGCGCCGCCGTCCCTGTAGGCACAGAGTTTCTGTGCCGTCAGTGTAGAAGACAAAGCAGGACAAGCCTTTAGTCTTCCCACCGACAGCACAAATTCTCCATTTAGCTCTAGCTACCCCATTCACAGCTGGGAACACAACACGAAGTTATTATGGCCGCGGTATTCTGTAGGGCGGAGGTACTTCCCCAGTCGGACTGCTCAATTGGGCGGAAATACGTGTTGTGTTCCCGGCGGTAAGTAGGGTAGCCAGAGCTCACTGGAGAATTTGTGCTGTCAGTAGGAAGGCTTGACCTGCTTTGTCTTCTACACTGATGGCACAAAAACTCTGTACTTACAGGGTTGGCAGCGCAACTGTGACTCCTCTGTTGTTACAAACGTCCATAGGCCACGGTAACCACTTTCCATCAGGTGGGGCGTGTGATTGTCTGACACCTAAGTGTTATAAAAAAAAAACCGCCGTGTCCTACCTCCTGTCGTGTGCCCTGGTTTGGACATGTAATGCGTAGAGATGAAAGTAATGTCGTAAGGAAGGCATTAACTATAGAAGTGGACGGTTATAAGGAGAGAGGAAGACCTAAAAGGAGATGGATGGACTGTGTGAAAATGATAACGCTAGGAAGGTAGTAATTAAGGAGGATTTCTGCACTTGAAAAACTTTGCCCCCACTTGCCCCTCTAATACATATGCTCATTTTTATTCTGTCCATTCTCATCACAGCATAAATCTACCTTTTTTATTGTGCTCTAAATCCCCACTATTACCTACACCACCGGAGCTGGTCCTGGAGGTTATGTCGGACTTGAAACGACTAAAACACACGCCGACTGCGAGGGCCACAGGTTTTTTTTATTAAGATTTCGCTCGGTTTCCCCCACTGGATTAATCTTGTAGGGTCCTTATTTGCGGTTTTTTAGTAACTAATAGTTTTGGAAGAAAAAGAAAATGAGTTTATAAATTTTTATTCAAGAGACTAAGTGCCAAAAAGGGTTGTTACTATTTTAGGATTGACAATATACCTCGGTTTATTGGGTGCCTTATTATGTAATAAGCCACAGAATGCCTGGTTTAAAATTAATGCTGTAAAATTAAATTATGTTTACCTTTGATAAGGCTAGAGTTATTTAATAAAAATGTGTATTGTATGTGTGTAAAAATGTATAATCATTTGCTGAACTACCTGTAAGATTATTTAAAAGGACACTGTTTGAAATGTTATTAAATAAAAATTATTATGACGTACATGAATATTTAAATGACAAATTTATAGAATGACACTTGAACATAAATAATGATGTTAATTAATAATAATAATAAATACATAATGGTAATGATTATAGATTTAATGTAGATTTAAGAAATTGACAAATGTACTAAATATGCACGCCATCACATGGCAGAATATGAGCAAACTACACTATGTTATTATACCACCTCTATACACCATGTTCTAGCAAATAAATGAATTTGATTTGATTTTAACTAGAGTCGTTGTTTGGTAGGGATTTGGTCGTTTGAGTGATGGTAGCCCGGCAACCGACGGAGAGGGCCAGAGGTTGCCGGATAATCTCACTTATCTGAGATATATCCCTCGCACCCCGGCCGACCCAAGACCGTCTCTTATGAGATGGCCTTCTTCGGGTAAAACCACGGAGTCCCCATCTAGTCCCCGGGTATGGGGAGGCGCGCATCGCGCACCACCCCACAGTATTCATCTAGCTTAACATTCTCACCTCCGCTACATGCAATCGTCTTTCAACCGTCGCTCTCAAGGCCAAATTCATGACCATCTCAGTCTTCATTATGTAAATTATTGGTCGAAATGTCAATAGTTATTTATTAATTGTTGTGTGTTCTTCCATATTGGTCGTGTGCTACTATTTTTTTACTGGAAGTCAAGTACTTTTGAGTGGGCAATCCGACCTCGGAAAACTAGCATCGACAAAACTAGAGAGCTCACTAAGATCTATTCGTGCGAAGCCGTGTCAGCTACTCAAGTAATCATACATACATACATAAAATCATGCCTTTATCTCTGGAGGGTTAGGCAGAGGTGAATTAACACCTACATTTCACCAATAATTGTATTCGGTCCCAATGTAATAGGTGGCGAGCCTTTTGCCATTAACCGGGCACTTATAAACCTGCGATAAATACACACATAACTTCGAAAAGCAGGTGTGTGCAATGGTAAAACCTGGGATCGAACCCGAGACCTCGTCTCAGCAGTTGTCTGTGTCATGACATAAACTCACGCCTATATCCACGAAGGGGTAGGCAGAGGTGCTAGCACCCACATTTCGCCAGTTTAGGTTTAGGTCTCAATGTAAAATATAAAAGGTGGCGAGCCTATTGCCATTAACCGGGCACTTATAAACCTGCGATAAATACACACATAACTTCGAAAAGCATCGAAAAGTCATTGGTGTGGGCATCGGTTTTGTGATCTCGAAACGGTTCATTTCAAATTTGGACTACCCCATCTCTTCCCATGGGGTGTCTTACAAGACAACTAAGACATAGGGCTGTTTAACATCAGACAGTTATATACAGCCCAGACTCAGCCTGAAGATGCATAACTTGAGTCCACAAAGTACACAGAATATGGCAATAGGCTCACCTCCAATAACGTGGTAACCCCTAATTCAATGATTGGTGGAATATGGGTGTTAATTCACTTCTGCCCAACCTTCCGGGGATACAGTAAATATGTATGTTAAACAGTTCATAATGAGGCTTCCATTATTGATCTTTTATTGAACTATCAACACATGACAATTTTAATATTACTTCAACAATTTTAATTTCTACATCCAGCGAATTGTAGCGACCAAATTTGCTACAACAACAATCGCTTCCGCCTATATATTACACCTTGTAAAATCACGTCGGGGTCACCAGTGAAGTGCCTAAATACCTAATCTGCCGGTTAGGTATTTAGGTTTTTGTACCTAGACCACTTGCTGTCTACACTTGTTCGAAGTAAGGATGATTATGTTTTCATCACTCGCAATAAAAACAATGCAGTTTTAAATGTACATTATTACTACCTCTAGTATACTCGCTAAACGTATTGACAGCAAGTGGTCTAGGTACAAAAACCTAAATACCTAATCACTTCAGAATAAATTACTTCGAAAAAAATACATTTATCTACATCACTTGCCTCTTCGTGTAAACGGTCAACTCAGTTCTAACATCATTAAAACTTCTCTAAATTTTCAACTAGTATTGTCTACTTAATAATTACTAGCGGTCAGAAGCCGTCACATGCACGTTCGCCCCTCGGCCGTTCAACTCGCCCCTTATTCCGTCCCTCTGGCTCCTCAGTAGTCAAGGCCTGGCCAATTTCACGCCAATCTCGTCATCAAACGCACGCGTCGGTGTTAAGTGACCGTTTTGTTGTGCCACTATTTATTTTCCGCGGGTAGAATGATAATTGCTGGGCATTCTGTTCGTAATGGTGGCTAATGTTATTGTATGTGGGTTAATTTTTAGTTGGATGAAGACAATGTTGGAGAATCAAAAGAATCTATTTAATTACTGATTTTATTTTTTAATTCAACCTAAGTTAAAACTTTTTGACTCAATACGGTGAGTTGGAACCGCAGTACCACTTCGTGGGAATAGCGGTGGAAACCCTGGGAAGCTGGGGCATAGACGCTAAAAGCCTAGTAAAGGCGACTGGGCAAAGGCTCATAGAGGCCACCGGTGACTCCCGGTCCGGATCATTCCTGGTGGCCATCGCAATTCAGCGTGGAAACGCGACAAGTGTGATGGGAACTTTTGCACCGGGAGCGATCAGGGGTGGGTTATTCTATTTATATAAATAATAATACATATTAAATTAATTTAACTAATTTATTGTCAATTTATTGAACATGTAAATTAGATACTAAATTACAAAATAAAAATATATTACAATCTGAGTATACCTACACGAATAAATAGTCAGTAGATTGAAAACATTAAAAACTGAAATGATAGCAGCGATAACTGATGTGTTCAAGTTTCATTTGCATTGTGTAGGTATAGGGTGAAAGTTTATCAGATCAATGTTTCTACATTCAGCCGGAATAGTACCCGAGACCTGTCTAAAGACACACTCATCTGCAGTACCTAATGTTTCTTTGATTCGAGTGGTGACGGAGAAAGAATACAAGAATCACTACACCGTCTTATCCGAAGGGTGTCGTAAGAGGCGACTAACATCAAAATACGCAGACGATATCACTGCGAGAGAAGGACCACTCGAAATAAAACCCTGTACCAACCCGTCTGGCCAGCGTGGAAACAGTATACCAAAGCCTCCCAACATTGGAAGAGGCCTAGTCCAGCAATGATGAACCTCGTATATGTGAGAGCAATCAAAATAAAGTACATCTGTTTACTTGTTTAATGATTTAGGAGTTAGGAAAATTAGGACTGACCTTCTAAACTTGAATTTCGTTACTGGAATTCCATTCTGTCAATCCTATAAAAAAAAGATTGTGTGTAGGCTCCGACTTCGCGTCAAAGGTGTTAGTGTTAAAACAAAATCTCCCATGATGTGATAACACATCAGTTAAGTTTGATTTGATCTCGGTTCATATCAATGCTAAAATTCGAATAATATTTTTAACTTGGCAACTCGACCATGAAAATAGTTTCGTTTGCACTACATGTTTTGACGCGCGATGTCCCTCGTCCACCCTGGTTCAATTACAGCGGTATTTGTTGTCAAAATATATGCGCCTCTGTCGGACCCCTGTCACGGGGACATGAGTGCGTGTATTTTTATAAAATTGTGAGGTCTCAATCATATCTATACTTATAATATTTTGAACGATATTTGGTGGTGACAGGAGTAAATTGAGAATAAAATATGTATACTTTAAAGAATTTTTACCAGTTATTACTTATAACTTCTATATTGACTACACAAGCTATTAAAAAAAAGTATCTCAGTTCCCCTAAGTGAGGGTTTTGGCGCCAATATGAAGGGCGCATCGTGACATTAGTTTATTTTCTGAAGTTGGTGTGAATTCGAGTTTTTATGAATAAAAGTGGTGGATTTTTAGACAAAACATCTTTGACAACGCACACAAGTGTAGGAAGGTGGCAAATTACAGTGAATTGTGACTTTCGTGTTGGTTCCACATCTCCCTAGGCAGTTTCTAGTAAAGTTCCCATAACTTTACTGAGACAGCAATCATCTCATTAATCGTCATTATCATCATCATGTATATCAATATCATCAACTCATCATCATCGTCGTTATCAACAATCATTCTAATTAAGATGTTAATATTATACAAAATAAGACTTGACATAAAGGTCCTAGTTACCATGTCATAAATACCCAAAAAAAAAATAGTGAGGCGGGAATGAAAATTGAATATTGAATTTGGAACAGAACACAGCAACTAGTGAAATAAATTAAGGAATTTTATAGACTTGTCTAATGTTATCTGAATGACAGTAATTAAAAGTGTTGTACTGTCAAGATTAATATCTGTGGTGTTTTATGCTGTTCTGTTCCATTGTAACTATAAAGTGATTAAATCTAAAAAACACACATTTTTTGACGCAAACAAGCAAGAATAAAACGAAAAGATATAAATAAGGTTGAAAAAAAGACAGCGTAATTATATTTTCAAACCATAGTTCAATCATAATTATACAAGATATCGGGACTTCTCGCGAATTATATTTTGGAACTTACTATTTCTGCCGACGTTACTGACATAGTGACTGTGGTGTGTCGCCAGCCTAACCATTAATAATAAGTGTAATGGTGGGTAGGTGCTCATAAAATGTTCCCCGCATACCTTTCGACGCTCGAAGACTAGTCGTGACCACGGGTGCTGCAACGCATCCGAAACGTCGGCAAAATAGTTAGTTCCAAGATATAATTCGCGAGAAGTCCCGATATCTTGTATAATTATGAATTCACACCGCGAAAGTTTAAAAATAACATAGTTCAATCAATCAATCGTTTTATTCAAGAACAGAATCGTAGAGTGCGAATAAACTAATTTACAAAACTAGTGAGTGTGTTAAATTGTAATTTTGACAAGTGTGTAAAATCACCCATCAATCAATCAAATCAATCAAGCTAGATAATCGCAATTTGAGGAGGTAGGACACGGCGGTATTTCCGCCCAATTGAGCAGTCCGACTGGGGAAGTACCTCCGCCCTACAGAATACCGCGGTTATAATAACTTCGTGTTGTGTTCCCGGCGGTGAGTAGGGTAGCCAGAGCTCACTGGAGAGTTTTTGTGCTGTCAGTGGGATGACCAAAGGCTTGTCCTGCTTTGTCCTCTACACTGACGGCACAAAATCTCTGTTCTTACAGGGTCGGCAGCACGGATGTGACTCCACTGGTGTTACACACGTTCATAGGTCATGGTAACAACTTTCCATCAGGTGGGCCGTGTGCTTGCCTGCCACCTAAGTTGTATAAAAAAAAATAGTAATAACAACACTTACAAAGAAAGAAATAAAAAGAAAGCGAAAAACTTAACTATCAAATAATAATTAAAAGAAAAGTATATAAAAGCATCAAAACTATGAATTAACTAGAAAATCAAACTGCCTTCATTGAACTATTATTAAAAATCGATTGAGTGTTTGTAAACAGCCCTTTTACGTGTCATTTAACGATTCGATAAGATCTAAAAAGCCCTCGATCCGCCATTGAACCGCTGAGCCGCCATCATGGAATAGCGCTACGTTCTACATTTAAATTAAATCGAGAATCCGAGATGCACAGATCTATAACAAAATGTCCGGTGGCCCAATGACAATATAAAGAACGTTTGCTTTTTGAACGAATGTGCTGGCAGTTTTATAGGGTACCGTGCTGTTTGTAAGACCTATTTTTAAAATTTTGTTATTTGATCAATCTATATATTATTTTCATAACTTGTTATCGTTAACTGCGCCTAGAATATTTTTTTCTAATTTATTTAGTAGTTTTAGTATATAATTAATTAGTTTAATTACGACGATAAATACTACACTATATAGTAATAGTTAAAACTTTCGAATATAGCGACGAAGTTATCGTATCTGGTGTTCTACGGTTTATGTAGCAAGTTCTTGTAGACTGTAGACTTGTAGACCATGAGTTTAGGATTGTACTGATTGTGGTTCATGACACTACAGAAGCTTCTGTTTAGCATCAACGGTCTATGAAATAACAGAATGATTTTTCCTATATGACTAATACCACTAATTTCATTGATCAGTGGGCTTTGAGACACATAACTCTACGATACTATGAACGCTGGGTGCAGATACTCTTATACTGTTTTAAATTAAACGCTGTTTAACACAGCGTTTAATTTAATCTTGATTATACATCAATGTATAATTAACTTTATATTACCATTTCTTTATCACTTTACTTTGAGATATAAAATATTACTGATTTTTTCTCTGCGTTTTAAAAGTTGTATTGCAATATTCTGTACGTAAATCTAAAAATTATGCTCTCTATTCAAGTAAAAATTATATAGCTATCTAATGCCATTTAAGTTTTAACCAACAACATATAACGAGGAACATATATTCGACGAAAAACTAGAATTTATCGCAATGTATGTCCATCGATTTCCCCGCCATTTGTGAAACGATTTAAAAAATTCTTTTTTTAAAACGTAAAGAACCCATAGCTTCTAACATATATCTTTTTTTTCTGATGAAGCAATGATATCGCACAATACAGCCACACGCACAATGGAGCAAGACAGAATGGGGAGTAATATTTTATTGAAAGACCCTTTTGGTCGAGTGTTGTGTAAATAGAAGCGGGCAGACGTGTGTAATGCGCGGGATATTGCTGCTGTTGCCGAATTTCCGAACGAACTTTTGCCTGGAATTATTTTAATATGCTGTTTCGACAGTTTTGCTACCACGCTTTCCGTTCAGAAATCTTTCTTTATCGATTTATATAATGATTATTAGTCATATTCGCATTTCCGCAATTTATACTTATCAATATATTTTTTATCAATCAGTAGACATATCTGAGGCCCGGTACCCGGTCATATTTGAGGCCTTCACCTCGGAGTCCGCAGTCCGATTCTTCTAGTCTACGATATGGTTGAACTTCGATATTTCCCGCAAAGCAACTGCAATGTGACCTCCAGAACTCAATTTCAATTTCGAAGATTTGCATTTAGATCAGTTGTTGAACTATTTAGACCTCTAATTACCCATAACATTTGCCATAGATGTTAGTATGACAAACGGATGGCTTAACGTGCTCTACGAAGCACGACCAGATCAATTCAGATGACCAAATTTATGCATACAAATATTTGCACTGATCAGGAATCGAATTCGCGCCCCTTGCATAGCAGTCGCGTTCACTACCACCAGTTAGACACTGTATTGTTACCTATAATATAAATATAGGTACAATTACATAAACATAATTGTATAAACTCTCAAAGTGACTTAAATACACAGTAAAGTAGCGCGGGAAACCATCTCGTCTAGTGTCATTAGGAAAATGGCGGGCCGCTTAAATGTTGCCAGCACTAAAAGATTAATTTCTACCACGGGAAAGTATTAATTTTAATTTTTCTCTGTACTCTTCCTTTATAAACCGCAAGGATGGATAAAAATGCGATTAAAATGATGTGGTACTGTTTTATAGCGAATGTAACTGGGCTTTTAATCCTTTGAGGTTTTATAAATGTAATTTTTTTTGAGTGTTAAGTCTGTCATATTGAGGTTAACATTTAAAATGATTGCATAAAGGTTTTCTCTTTCCACATAGTTTTGCTAATGATGTCATCACATTATTTATATCAATATGGCGTTGTGAAATTCAATTATTTTTTTACATCATATGCAACGCAATCGGGTTCTAAGACTTAAAATATATCTGCTCTGTTAACGTTTTTGTAGAACTACCTGTAGTTTGTGACTCTGCTCACGTGATTTACAGATCCATTGCCTACAAATATTCTATTAATGTTCTACTAAACTATAACCTGTCCATGTACCAGATTTCACCCAGATCTGTTCAGCCGTTACAGCTTGATTGATTAACAAACATACAAATATCGACACAAACATACATACATACATATAATCACGCCTTTATCCCCGAAGGGTTAGGCATAAGTGAATTAACACCCACATTTCACCATTATTCTATTCGGTCCACGTAATAGGGCACTATTGTTGACTCGAACCATGCATCTGAGGCTGAGTCTGGGCTGTATATATCTGTCTGATGTTAAACAGCCCTATCTCTTAGTCACCTTGTACGACACCGCATGGGAAGAGATGGGGTGGTACCTAACTTGATACTCGTAACTAAACATAAGCAATCTTGATGTGTCGTTTTAATATGTTTTATTTAAAAACTCAGTTTATTAATATATACCTCAGTTTATTTAGTACGCTAAAGCATTTAGTATGCTAAATATTCTAATAATAATAATAATACATTTATTTTAATACAATATGTCAAAACTACTAATCAAATAACCCGCCCCTGATCGCTCCCGGTGCAAAAGTGCCCATAACACTTGCTGCGTTGCCACGTTGGATGGTGATGGACAGCCTTTGCACCAGGAACGACCCGGAACGAGTGTCACCGGTCGCCTCGATGAGCCTCTGTCCGATTTCTTTAATAAGGCTTTTAGCTTCCTTATTACTATTCTAATTAATAAAAATATGGAAAAAAATTAATCAGATCAGGCGAGATTCGAACCTGCGCTCTTTCCCTTATACTTAACTTAAGTTAAGACGGATATAATAAATGTATAGAAGAATGGTTTAGGGCGAAGGTTCTGTGGCTTAGTCTGTGTAAGGGAAATATCGCGGGTTGAATCCCGCCTGAATCATTTTTTTCTATATCTTAACATAACATAACATCAAACTCACGCCTATATCCCCGAAGGGGTAGGCAGAGGTGCTAGCACCCACATTTCGCCAGTTTATATTTAGGTCCCAATATACACTCGAGAGCAATGAATCCGGGTCACTTAAAGAATGTTAAAAATCTCGGAAACTAAAAATGATAGGTTAATGCAATAAATTGTATTTAATAGACAATGTAATACTCCTTAAATGAAAGTAAAAAAAATATGAGTCACCATACATTTTATTAACACAAAATTACATAAAGAAAAAAACTGCTGATCTCTCCTTAAAACAAAAATAGGAAACATGAAATTTTTGAACTTTATTACGATTTTCTTGAATTTTAATACTTCGTATTGCCTCCTCGTGCTTCCATTACTGCGTTTACGCGGTTTGGCATGCTGTACACCAAGTTCCTTATACGATTTTGGGGAATATTCTCCCATTCCTCTGTGAGAGCAATTTTGAGCTCACGAAGCGTGATTGGGGGAGGGTTTCGTTGTTTTACGCATCTGCCTAGCTCGTCCCAAGCATGCTCGATCGGGTTGATATCCGGGCTGCGCGCTGGCCACTCCATACGAGTAATGTTCATCTCTTGAAGGTAGTCATTCACAATCCTACCTGTATGAGGTCTGGCATTGTCATGCATAAATATAGCATCCTCACCTAAATTGACCATAAATGGACCAACGTGATCATTGAGGATTTCTTCCACATATCTTACGCTAGTTAAAGAGCCGTTTTCTATGATCACCAGCTCTGTGCGACTTTCAGAAGAAATTCCGGCCCACACAAGTACAGACCCACCACCGTAGGCTACTTTTTCTTCGATGCATGCTTGCTTGAATCTTTCCCCTGGTCTTCGATACACTCTGTGTCTTCCATCGTGCTTGTAGAGCATAAATTTTGATTCGTCGGAGAACATAACTTTTGACCAATCTTCAATACTCCAATTTACGTGGCTCTGGGCATAACTTAGTCTCGAAATACGATGCCCACGCTCCAGTTTAGGGCCGTTTGCAGGTCTAAGGGGTTTTAAGTTAGATTCAGCAAGCCGACGTCTTACTGTCCATGCACTTGGGTTACTTCCTCCGAGGCGTCGAAACTGATTGGTGAGTTCAGTTCCTGTGAGAAAGCGATTTCGAAGCATGGTGTTCACCAAGTATCGGTCTTCTCGTGCTGTGGTACACCTGGTTCTGCCCGTTCCTGGTCTGCGTAGGTTAGAACCAGTTTCTTCGTAATGTCGGAGAACTCTTTGTACTGTTGACAGCGACACACCGACAGTCCTGGCTGTATCGCGCTGACTCCGGCCGGTTTCCAGCATTGTAAGTATTCTGGTGCATTCTTCAGGCGTAAGCGACATAATTTCAGCTTGATTAATGAATATAGAGCACTATCAACATGGTTTATGTACCCACATAAATGACAGATTACAAACAAAAGCAACACCAAATGCTGTAATTTCGTAGTTCCATCTTCGAAAGTGGCCCTTTTTCAAATTTGATTTTTTTATGATATAACTTTACAATAACTAAGAAGTTTTAATACCTTCATTTAAGGAGTATTACATTGTCTATTAAATACAATTTATTGCATTAACCTAGCATTTTTAGTTTCCGAGATTTTTAGGATTCTTTAAGTGACCCGGATTCATTGCTCTCGAGTGTAATAGGTACCGCGATAGCCCAGTGGTATGGGTAATGGACTGCTGTGACGAGGTCTCGGGTTCGATCCCGGTTTTACTATAGCACACAGCAATGACTATTCGATGCTTTTCGAAGTTATGTGTGTATTTATCGCAGGTTTATAAGTGCCCGGTTAATGGCAATAGGCTCGTTCTATTTCTTAATTGATATAAATATATTTCTGTTAAGAAACCCATTTTAAAGACTAAAAATCGAAATTAATTAGTTAGTCTAGTTTCAAGATAGATCTGATGCTGGCTGTACCTAACCGAATGAAATATAGATTTTTTTTAAATACTTCTTAGATGGCAGACAAACATACGGCCCACCTGATGGAAAGTGGTCACCGTGGCCTATGGACGTGTGCAAAACCAAGAGAGTCACACAAGCTGCAAGCATTGAGAGTTTCTGTGCCGTCAGTGTAAAAGACAAAGCAGGACAAGCTTTTGGTCTTACCACTGATAGCACAAAAACCCTCCAGTGAGCTCTAGCTACCCTTTTTTTTTCTTTTTTTTTTTACGTGCGCAAAATCCCCTCGGATACCTCCCCACCGGAGCCGGTGGAGGAGGTTATGTCGGATTCGAACCGACTAAAACGCACGCCGCCTGTGGGTTGTTTTGGTTGCCGAAGGTGAGGTTGACAAGCATATCCCTCGCACCCCGGCCGACCCAGGGCCATCTCCCACGATCTGGTCCTAGTCTCGGGTGTGGGGACTAAAGAGTCCCTAACTCGACCCCGGAAACGGGGAGGCGCGCTGGGCGCGCCACCGCTGGGCGCGCCACAGCTCTGGCTACCCTTAGATTAAGATAGTCCCCAGTCCTAGTTAGTAAGTTAGTAGCCTGAGTGTGCGTATCTGAGCGGCTGCTTCAGTTTCCAGGCTGATGACGTCAACCTCTGGCGGTATGGGCCACGTGAACAACATGGGAGGTCTTGCTGCGTGCGCGGGCCCTGACGCCAAGCCGATGCAGTTCCCTCTCGCCCAGAGACGGAAGAGGAGGGTGCTCTTCACGCAAGCACAGGTGAGAATTTATTGATAATTTTTGTTGTATACCAGTTTGGTGGCAGACAAGCACACGGCCCAATTGATGGGAAGTGGTTACCGTGGCCTATGGACGTATGCAATATCGGGGGCGTTAGACTCGCGCTGACAACCATGAAAAAACCTTCTTGAAACCGCAGCTGGGAGGTCATTCCACAGCTTGAGCGTGCGTGGAATGAAGTTTCTTTCATACCGCACTGTGCGCACCGTCTCAGGTCGCAATGTGTGAGGATGAACTCTTTCGAGTTCATTTACTACGCGTATCTGCACTACCACTGGTTTCACTCTCACTACAAACTCGAACCTTATCTCGATCACGTTCACGACACACGAACGATGCTTACTGTATCCACTCGCGAAACTCAAATAACAAAGAACTAAGAAAAATACAACATGGTAAATATCCCAAAAACTTCAATACAAATCTTAACAATTACACAAAACACTAGTGAATAATTAATAAAAGAATTTGCATACTGTTTTTTTTGTAATTAGATACGGATTGTAAAATACTAACAAGGAATTTAAGTCGCAAATAATGAACAGTTGTTACCTCGCCCCGTGCCATGGGTCGTGGTCACCATAGCACCTCCCTATGAGAGTATATCCAATAGTATTCTATAGCCATCACAGTGATCACACTGTTAAGACAATCCACCCTAGTAAGGCGGTCTGCTCACGGTGCGACATAGTGCGAAATATTTTTTTTGTATGTATATTATATGTATAATATTTACATAATGTACACGGAACTTATCTAAATTTAAATAAATAAAAAAAACAGAATATACATCTAAACAATCCTACAGGTTCAGGCGTCAAATAATTCCTCCCCATCGATGTCAACTGGGAGGGTGGCTAGAAGGCTGGCGGCATTGCCACGTTGGATGGCAATACCAATCCTTTGCTCAAGGAATAAACCAACCCTCTGGTCCTAATGTATTTGTAGGATAGTATAGCTCGCCTTTGTACTACAATATCCTTTTATTTTTTTTATATAAAAATGTGTTTTGTATACACTAAAGAATGTGTAAGTAAGTACCGCGGTAGCCTAGTGGTATGGGTAATAAACTGCAGTGACGAGGTCTCCGGTTCGATCCCAGGTTTTACCATGGCACAAACAAATGACTTTTCGATGCTTTTCGAAGTTAAGTGTGTATTTACATTGGGAACCATTACATTGGGACCTAAACATAAACTGGCGAAATGTGAGTGCTTGCACCTCTGCCTACCCCTTCGGGGATATAGGCGTGAGTTTATGTTATGTTATGTAAAGAATGTAAAAAGATATTAAGATGTAGCTTTTGTTTGTTATGAGCAGTCGACATTCTGTTTAACTGAACTAAATCATCATGTTCATTTTCAGCGATTTTTCAGTTATATCAAAGTGTTAAAAACCTAACGGCACAGAAACTCTGTGCTTACAGGGTCAGCAGCGCGAGTGTGACTCCTCTGGTGGTACACACGTCCATAGGCCACGGTAACCACTAAATGGTATAAAAAAAATCTGTTAAAAAAAGCGGTTACATTTTATTATCAGTATCGTATTGTTCGTATTGTTCTTATGCTTACCATGGGTCTAGATAGCGTTGTGTAGAATGTTGTGAAAAAATTTTTATCTCGACTAACATGTCGAACATGTATAGCCATCTTTATTTCTCGGAACTATGAGGCAGGTATCTCCCCAGGCCGCATTTATTTGTAAAATGATGGGCAAATAAAACTCCCCTCGGAATTCGCAAATACGAGCTTGTGCAGTCGGATATCGTAGCGGAGGTACTTTGTGAATGCGACGCTGCGGAGGGTAGGCAGAATCAACAAAACTTTGCTAGGGAATTAGTTTTGTGGCTTCGTTTGTTTCGGTGTAATTGTGTGCACTGACTGATAGAGTATTATGAATGCTGTTTTTATATACTCACGCTTATAGACGTTCCTTTAACGTTTAGAGGTAGGCAGAGATTTATTAAATGTGATTAAAATAGGTATCCGATTTAGTAACATTATCTTTTTAAAACGTGTGAATTTAAAATTTATAAGTCTTTGTAAGTTTAAAAGTGTTCCCGGCGGTGAGTTGGGCAGTCAAAGCTCACTGGAGAGTATTTTGTATAGTCAGTGGGAAGATAAAAAGCTTGTCCTGCTTTGTCTTTTACACTGACGGCACAGAAACTCTTGTGCTTACAGATTTGGTACCGCGAATGTGACTCCCTTGGTGTTGCACACGTCCATAGGCCACGGTAACCACTTTCCATCAGGTGGGCCGTGTGCTTGTCTGCCACCTAAGTGATATATACAAAAAAAAATGATTTTGGCATGTCAGCAGTACCCTACTGCCACTTTTGCGACCACACACTAGCAGTTAGGAGTCTACAGTTTCCTAACGTACGGTCACCTGCATCAGGTGTGCCGTGTGCTTGTTTGTCACTTATGTGGTATAAAAAACAACAAATTTACAAATCACAGAACAAAAGTGTTAGTCAAATACATCTGTACCTTAAATTAATATTAAAATATCAAACAACAAGCAAGCATTTCCGAGCACAAAAGCTAACTAAGTCAAAATTACGTGCGCGCCGTAGGGCGGCGCCCGCCCACGCCCCGCCCGCCGCCCAGCACCGCGTGTAATTAATTCTATTTCTCTGGAATTTTCCGAGTCGCAGTGTGATTCCGACGTCGCTGTGTGATTCCGACGTCGCTGTGTGTGTGTGCAAACTGGGCAATGATTGCGTGTGTGTGCGCAAAATATTCAAAGTGTTAGTCTTTTTACTAGCGTGTGTGTGTTTGAACAATTGTGACGAAGCCTAATATTTAATTGCGTTACGTTTGTAAATTTAATAAATTAATTGTTCAAAGGGTTTAAAATTCTGTTAGTGTTTTTTTATTATTTAGAACACGTCCATATGGATTACTAGAGCCTAGAGGACGCCTCTAGGGTCTTGTAACCCATTACCCGGATTAACTCCAGTGGACCCCAGACTCTAGGTGAAAGTTTTGGATACTTATACCACTTAGTTGGCAAACAAGCACACGGCCCACCTGATGGGAAGCGGTTACCGTGGCCTATTCTTTTTTTTTCTCTGGCATATCCGCTAGGATGAAGGAGAAGCTCTTCAGTCTGCAAAGACAGAGAACTTGGACGTACATACCTCTGTGGGAGAACTTATGGCAACCAGGACCGGAGGCTCCACGTGCTCTCGAAGCATGGGGGGTCTTAACGACAGCCTCTGTGGCGTGGCGGTGGTGAACGCGGGTGCTACGCAGGAGGCGCGGGTTCGATCCCCGCTCAGTGCAAATATTTGTATGCATGAATATGGGTATTTGCATTGGTCTGGGTGTTTCTATGTATAATATGTATGTATTTACAAAAAAAAAGTATTTAAGTATTTTTATCGGTATTCCAGATTCCATAACACAAGCTAGTTAAACTATGCTTACCATGAGTCTAGATAACGTTGTGTAGAATGTTACTGTGTACAGATCAGTTATAATCTATCCTAAAACTGTCTTGGCTAGTATTCCTTAACATTGCAATGTGTTATCTGGTTCAGGTGCCACGTTGTATGGCAATGCTTATTCTCTGACCTAAAAAGAGGTTCAGGTTCTGGTCACGAGAAGCGTCGATCATACGCATGAAGAGATTGCGAGCGCTCGGACCCCATGACCCCAAAATCTCGACTCCAAACGGCACAAATTCATAATCTCCGATATCTTGACATAATAATTTTGACGTTCATATGTGCTCTTTATGTGCCTAAACTGAATAAATGAAATTGATTATAGATAATATTTTCGCGTTCAGTAAAAATACTGATTGTGCATCTAATTAAGTTCAGAATGATCACCACCCACCCCGAAATGGATAGGTTAGGTTAGAAGACTAAGGCCTTATGTCTTTGTGGTAATTTTTTTATAATTGGTTTGTTGGTTGGTTGCTAACTAACTACTTACTTGCAGTAGTTTGTTGGTGCTCAATCAGTATTTTTGATGTGAATTTGGATTATTTTGTCGTACAAAATGTACTCTTTTTGATATAGGTACGTTTAAATACCATCCATTGATTATTTGATTGATTCTTTCATTCTTGTTGTCTAGGTGTACGAGTTGGAGAGGCGGTTCAAACAGCAGAAGTACCTGTCTGCGCCGGAGAGAGAGCACCTCGCGTCGCTCATCCATCTCACTCCTACACAGGTGAGTTTAACATAGACTTCATAATCTTTGTGATAGCTGTTCATAGCACCTTTCTTCGCGTAGACTTCGCATCAAATAAAATATTCTTTGGATATTTACCATGTATTGTTTCTGCACTGTTGCAAGCGCCATGATCAAGAAGGAATAATCCGACAACTTTAATAGTAATGTGAATGAGTGTGACCATAATAGTTTAAATACGTATTCTAAAACCAAATACCATAGATTATTGGTACAAATCGACAAGCAAAAAATATGCTATGCCTTATGCGCCCCGTTCAACGCTCACGCAATTGCGCCGACGGTACCAGCACTATGACCCCAATTTTAGGGTAATCAAACTCCTGGAGGTTCGCCATACTGGTGCAAATGCCCTAGAATTTGTTTCATTTTCTCCCGGTTCTTTGCCTACCCTACGTATCCAATCATCCATCGGACTCGAACCGACTGAAAAACACGGCGTCTGTAGGTCGTTATTGGTTGCCGGAGGTGAGGTTAACAGGCATATCCCTCGCACCCCGACCAAATATTCAGTCTAATAAGCACCTACATAGTTATATAATTATATACACAAAAGGCATTGCTTTTGGGGGGTCATTTGCCAACTCGCTAAAAAGAAACTTGCCAAATTCCGCTCGTTGACACCTTTCGATTTTACCTATTTTTGTTGTCGTCAACTCGCTAAAGTAGATAGATAATACTTTATTGTACACCAATACATTTGCAGCTGATAAAATACAGTCATAAATAAATTTAGTTACTTCCGATAATTTATTTTGTTTCTATCGTGAAAGAATATTCACTTTGATATTGACACTATTTTCAAAACCAACTCGTTCGTGTGTCGATGAGTTTTTATAATTATCCTCTCACTAGAGTTTTCATAATTATCCCCTCTCTCATCAGTCCTATCTCTTATAATTTGTATTAGGAATTAAAAATTGTTAAGTAAGATACAGCTTAACAAACTAAATACAATTTTATTTTTTACTTTTATCTTGTCTAAAATCGGGGTGTACCAAACACTTTATCACAACAAAGCAATCTAATTTGTCCGCAATTGATCACATCAAAAAGAGACTCCCCTATTTGAGCGCCACAGCGGTACCAACCTCAGGGCATTCCGCACGCGTTTGTGGGCGTTTTCTGTAATTGACTCCGGTCATCGCCGGAGGCGTTTGTGGATGTTCCTGTGCGTTCAACTTTTGATTTATGATCGTGTGCTGTTGGCGTGTGACGCCCTCGGCGTGACGACATTGCGGACACGCGTTTCTAGTTTGTAAGCAATGTGTAAACGGAACAGATTGCAGCATTGTGTTTAAAGAGCGATTTTTAGGTTAGGTATATCGCAGTTCTCGATACTCCCGGATTTTTTACGGTTATAAAATAGCGTTTTATCACGCTGTTATTAATAAGGTTTCTACTTCACATCCTCTTATTACTATAACTGCTTCTCTGTTACTCAAAGATTTGCTGGTAGAGAACTCATATTGAGTTAAGCTCGCCTTTGTACATATTTCTTACTAGCTGACCCACCCCAGCTTCGCCCGGGGTATATTTTGAAGCTTCATATCCCTTTGAGCCCGTATGTTTTAGTCTTCAAAATATGTATGAAAAATTGCCGGATTTGTTAACATTTATTATCAATGCTCCGCTCCCATAAGTAGTAGCGTGATAATATGTAGCCTAAAACCTTCCTCGATAAATGGACTACCCAACACTGAAAGAATCATTCAAATCGGACCAGTATTTCCAGAGATTAGCGCTTTCAAACTAACAAACAAACAAACAAACTCTGCAGCTTTATAATATTATAGTATTGTACTAATTGCAATAAAGAATTAAGAACGCAACAACGAGTAGGAATCGAGAACGGGAGGAATCAAGAGTAATTCGATTTTTAAAGACTGGTGGCTGATCGAGGCTGGTGGAGGATCGGGTGTTTTTGTGGTATAAGAGGCATATGTACAGCAGTTGATTCTTATTCGTATTCGACGGTCGTATGGCAGCCGGAACCGATGGCTTAATGTGCTCTCCGAGACACGACCAGACCAATGGAAATACAGCGCTATTTCTTCTTTTTTTTTTTTACGTGCTCAAAATCTCCACGGATACCTCCACACCGGAGCTGGTGGAGGAGGTTATGTCGGACTCGAATCGACTAAAACGCACGCCGCCTGTGGGTCGTTTTGGTTGCCGAAGGTGAGGTTGACAGACATATCCCTCGCACCCCGGCCGACCCAGGGCCATCTCTCACGATCTGGCCATCTCCTCCGATGTGTGGGGACTACAGAGTCCCCACACACCCGAGGAGAACCTGGGTTCGAACCCGAGACCTTGTCTCAGCAGTCCATTACCCATACCACTAGGCACACAATTTGATTAAACTCACAATAATTTATTTCATTCAAGATTCCTTAATAATTATCTATCTATTTTTCTAGGTATTTTTACGAATTAAATATATTGTGATATACACAAACATTAATAAAAACATAATTAAATAAAACAAAAGTTAAAATGCGTCGTGGATTTCTTCCGCATCGCATGCGTCTTGTGGTAGCGTTCTAAAGGCCAGTAGTCACGAGAAGCGTCTACCATACGCTTCGTAATGAAGAGATTGCGGGATTTGATTAAACTTGGCCTAGATCTATATACCTAGTCTATGTTATTCTCTAAACTCAAGCTATAACTATTAACTTGGTTAATCACAATCCTCAAATCAATGAACCTAATTAACCTGCACAAGCCAACAATACACAAACTACGCTCCAATTATAATAACAACGCATTATCTCCGGATTAGCGCGCGCCGCCATTGTTCCGCTTTGACGTTTGTTTTGGCGCCAAACGACTGGTGTTGACAGCGTCAAAATGGAGATTATTCATGGACCTAACCTATTGTCGGGGTTGCGCCGAGTTTATGAAATTTATATCGACATGGCCAGAGATTACAGAAGCATTGTTGTAAAGGATTTGAATTTTGCGAATGTGGGAAATAGGGCGCGTGTCTCTGACAGTTATATTAATAGTGGTGACGAATTTTTGTTATGTAAATATTTGTGATATTTCACGGTTTATAAATATGATTCGGGATATCGAGCTTATAGCACCAGGGTTTGTATTATTTGCTCTAGCTTTTTATTAATCGACTAGGTACGGCCAAGCAAAAGGAGGGTTATGATTTTGACAGGCTATGTATGTATGTAGGTTCATCTGTTCCCTCATAGCTTCTCAAACACTTATTAGAACTGGACAAATGAGAATCAAAGAATCAATTTCATTTATTCAGTTTAGGCACATAAAGTTTTACAATTATGTATGTCAAGAAATAATATAAAAATATTAAATAATATAAAAATAAACCATTGGAAATTGGTATTGCTAAAAGCATCTTAGTCGTCCGCCGGTTATAAGCTATATAACGTGTCACTGAATTTATTGTGGCTCCCTCAAGCGACCATAAAGTACTGTGTTAAAAAATAAATTTGAGATAAATATGTCGTGTTGAGTATCAACTGAAAATGCTTAATTAGCACATTTCAAATATGTATAATTTATATCTATTGCTTGCCTCAAAATAATATATTTTATTGATTGATTTAATCGCAATTATTTTCACTATCAATCAATCCATTAGCACACCGCAGTTCACTGCTGAACATAGGCCTCTACCAATATGCACCATTTCGTCCGATCTGAATAGACCTTTGCAGACATGAAAAATGTGGTATCTATTCGGATCGAATCATTTGAATACTATCGAGTACCACATAAATCCATCCGATGGCCTAAATATAAATAAATTCAATAGACTTTTCATTTCGCTCAAAATTCGCAATACTATATACAAACAACATCAAAATCCCATTTAGAAAGGAAAACTTTGAATCTGTGCATATTCATACAGTTTAAATAGCACTGCAATAAAGTGGAGACGGCCACAATATCCGTCTGTTTGATGTTCGAGCTCAAACAGAGGGCGAGTCTCGTTATTTAACTTAAGTAAATTTCGGTGTTCGCGACTTGCTACCATCGTACCGCCGAGCTCTGAGTTTGAAATTCGAATCAACTTTGATTTAATAACGCTAATGGTTATTTCTTTTATTATGTTGGTAGTATTTTTATTAAAAAAAAAACCGCAGTAGCCTAGTGGTATGAGTAATGGACTGCTGAGAACAGGTCTCTGGTTCGATCCCAGGTTTTACCATGGCACACACTAATGACTTTTCGATGCTTTTCAAAGTTATGTGTGTATTTATCGCAGGTTTATAAGTGCCCGGTTAATGGCAATAGGCTCGCCACCTGTTACATTGGGACCTAAACATAAACTGGTAAAATGTGGGTGCTAACACCTCTGCCTACCCCTTCGGGGATAGGTATAGGCGTGAGTTTATATTATGTTTATGTTAATGGTTATTTCTTTTATTATGTTGGTAGAATTTTTACGTTCAGAAATTCGAATTTGTACACTTTTTGACATCTTAAATCGTACAACTAGAAGGCCAATTTTCTTAATAAAAATTTGTTCTAAATTCGGTATCTATCTAATCTGAAAAACGATATTCTCATAACACTTGTCATAGAAGTCATGATCGTTTTTGACAAATTAGCGATTGAGACTAATGTTGAACAGATTAAACAGGGTGTATTTTTGAAACGGGGCGGTAAGGAAAGCTACCTAAACCGTTACAGTTACAGCAAAACGTTCTTAGGAGACCTTTCATAACTTTTAATATTATCTGAACTGCATTCACAGATTCTGGCAAAACCAAAGTCAGCAAGAAAAATGCTAAAACTTCAAGATTTTTACCAATCGCTTCTATTTCATGTGGGGGTCAAAAGAGCAATTGAGGCTATAATAACTTCGTATTGTGTTCCCAGTGGTGAGTAGGGTAGCCAGAGCTCACTGGAGAGTTTTTGTGCTGTCAGTGGGAGGACCAAAGGCTTGGCCTGATTTTGTGTTCTGCACATAAAATCTCTGTTCTTACAGGGTCGGCAGCACGCATGTGACTCCAATGGTGTTACACATGTATAGAAGTCACGGTAACCACTTTCCATCAGGTGGGCCGTGTGCTTGTCTGACACCTAAGTAGTATAAAAAAAAAGAAATCGCTAAAATCATTTAAGGAAAAACGAAAATCATACATACATATAATCACGCTTTTATCCTCGAAGGGTTAGGCAGAGGTGAATTAACACCTACATTTCACCAATCATTGAATTCGGTCCCACGTAATAAGGGTTGAGCCTATGGCCATCTTCCGGGCACTATTGTTCAATCAAGGCATGCATCTGATTCTGAGTCTGGGCTGTATATATCTGTCTGATGTTAAATAGACCTAACCCTTAGTCGCCTTGTTTGACACCGCATGGGAATAGATGGGATGGTCCAAATTCTACTCTGCTTTCCCGGCAGAGTAGAATTGCCCATGCGACAACAAAAATCAACATAAATTTTAACTTTCGTCAAATGATTCTACTTCTTAGTAATCTTTAAGTCCAAGTAATATTTGAGTACAAAAATACAACCTGTATAAGTAATAGAATTGATCCTCAGATATATTTTAATTTAGCTTTCAATTTGTAGTTTATGAACCCCTAAATCAATTCACATTAATTGCCAGTAACAATGCCGCTTAAAAATTAGAGGGGTGCATAAAATCGAAATTTCAACAGCTAAGTTTCAAACACCGTGAGAGCAGCCGAAAAAAAAAAATTAAAACAAAAGCTGACAGCTTTGTCTAGGGTCACGAACACTACCGCGTCTCCGGCGGATGCCATATGCGGGCGTTCGTATTACGTAATGAGAGCAATAAGATAATGGTGCTTCATGAGACAATGAGCTGTCAACGACCATCAACGATGTTCGCTCACTGGCCGATGTCAAATTGTTTCTTTTTATAAAAACAGAATGTCTGTAAAAAGCTGTCTTTCCACGGCCTGCTATTTTTCGTACTTATGTACAGAGTAGAAGGCCGCGTGGTTCCCGGCAGAGTAGGTTTTAGACCATCCCATCTCTTCCCATGCGGTATCGTACAAGGCGACTAAGGGATAGGGTTGTTTAACATTTGACAGATATATACAGCCCAGACTCAGGCCTCAGATGCATGTCTCGAGGCAACAATAGTGCCCAGAAGACGGCAATAGTTTCACCCCCTATTACGTGGGACCGAATTCAATGATTGATGAAATTGGGGAAAAAAAACCGTCCGGGGACAAAGGCGTGATTATAAGTATATATGTATGCGTACAATATCATGGACTATGCACCATGAAATGCAGCTCGTCTGTGATAATGCAGATACGTTTGTCAAGTAAATCATCCGTGTCTGCGTCAGCGACTGTGAAACTTCGCGCCGTGGAAACACTCCGTAAAGTGTTAAGAGTGCTATAATTACAGCCATTTGCGATATTGTACTTCTTTTTTATCACGCGAATCAAAGAATCAATTTCATTTATTCTGTTTAGGCATATAAAGAGCACATATGAACGTCTAAATTTTCTATTCAATTCAATTTATTTATTTGTGGATCATATGTTTATGTACAGTTCTCATTCTAGGTTACATTAAAGTGCGCTATGTCCTACCATGGAATATGGTGTACTAATTAAATTTACATTAACATTCATATAAATATTGATTACTTTACAATGTCATGCGAGAGAATTATCATTGAGGAATTAGTCAATGGTATAGTAAGCCTTATCTGCAAAAGTTTTTATTATCTTACACCTAAATACGGTAATAATATAGGTAAGATATTAATTAATGTAAAAATAAACCTTTGGGTCTGTGTTGTGTGAAGGTAACCGTCTTTCCCTTTAGTATAAAGTTATCTATTTACCATGTTGTATTGTTCTGAGGTGCCAATATTTCGGCGCTATTGCAAGCACCATGATCGCGAAGTAACTGGAGTATTGGCGGTAAACAAAGAATCAAAGAATCAATTTTATTTATTCAGTTTATGCACACACATATGAATGTCAAAATTTAATAAATAATGTAAAAATAAACCTTTGGAAAATAATTCTTTCGCTGGTTCTGTAGGTTAGTGATAGGGAGAAGATACCAGCAAGAAACTCAGAGAAACTATATTAGAACTAGATTATCTTTATTTTTTAAATTTGCTTTAGTTTACAATTTATTTTGTGCGAGCAAGCAAGAGACTTATGTTGACCACGCATTTACATCATCAAGATACTCATCTACTTTATAGTAACCTTTATTCATTAAAGCTTTTTTCACTTCTATTTTGAATTTATTTAGCGGAAGCGAAGCTAGGTAAAGTCACAAAATAGATACCAACAAGGCTAAAATGGTAAACTGGTGATTAGACGGAACCCGGAATTAGTAAGAAGTAAACATTAATTGTGTGTTGGACAATAGGTCATCACCATTCTCATCATCCCCTAAGCTATAATATTTTTAGTCAACTTTGCCGGGAAACATTTGGGAGTCGGTTTTCTAGTCTAATTTTGATGCGGCTGAACTTTAATTGTTGTATCATTTCTTTGTTGAGACTGTTCGCCTATGGAACGCACTTCTTCTAGAGATCAGGAAGAGCACGAGCCGCAATGTGTTTCTAGGGTACGACAATTGATCACCACAGAATTGGCAGAATCATCGTCTCAACGATAATGATATTTCTACTCATATTGATATGGGTATCTATATTTATGTTTATGATATAGGTATATTGTATATATTTTATGTATAATTATTCTGATTTATTTCAAATATGATAAGTAGGTATATGTACTTTTTATGTTTAAGAACCTATATATAATTAATCTAGAGTCCTTATAGAACCAAACGCATCTCTTGTTAACATGCGCTTACCTCGTACTAGCTCTGCACTACCCTATGGTAGACTGGCAGAGAATGCCTACGGCATTAAGTACGCAAAATGTTTTTTTTTTATATAGGGCACTTCAATTAGACTTCACCTTGCCTGATGGTAAGCTGAAGGCAAAGTCTCAAAAAGGAGGGTCACCATTACCTACAAATACTATGTGACAATGGTGACACTCAGCTTGACGGCCTCATTATATGCTTTTTCACGCCCCGCTTAAAGAACCCGGGACTGTAGGAAGAAAGAAACACGTGAGCTGGTAATGAATTCCAGGTCTTTATGGTGCTAATTAGAAAAGACAGGCTTCACGATATTATAAGGACCGGGAACGAGTTGTATTGGTCATAGATATAGACTTGACTGATTCACTAGACCTTTTTTCTAGGGTGATTAGACCCAGCTGACCGCGGCGGCGCGAGTTGTGCGCCTCCCCATGCCCGGGGATTGAATGAGGACTCCGTGGTCCCCAAACTCGAAGAGGGCCATCTTGAAAGAGATGGCTCTGGGTCGCCGGGGTGCGAGGGATATATATACCTCCGGCAATCTCACCTCCAGCAACTTACGATTCTCAGACGGCGTGCGTTTTAGTCGGTAAGCTCTCCCACCGGCTCCGCGCGGGGGGGTTTTCGAGGAGATTTTTCGCACGATAAAAAAGGGTGATTGGACTATTGGACCCTCATGATTCATCATAGTTGAATCATTTGTCCATATATTATTAAATCATTCAGTTTAGTAACAATCTGCCGCATCTATTCAAATAACACAATAAATACATTTAAAAGCACTGCGGTTATCAAAAGCATAATATTTTTTATCCAAACCCAGTATTGAGGTTTCCATTAAATAATATTTACTTCCAAATCATAATTACTTTGGCTAACCGGATTGAAAGCCGGCGGCTCATCCCTCAGTGGCTATGATCAATAATTCCACTTGAGGTTTTTATAAGCCTGTAATCGCCGTGGGATTTCAATAAGCTTCCTGTTAAACGCCCGCCGAAATCATCTGCCTCATTTTAGCTTTCAAAAAGATGTTCCATGCTAGTGCCGTGGTTTGATTGGTTTGGTTCTGTACTTACCTGTGACTATTGATAAAAAGATGATTAAATATATAAAAAATGTAATGGCATGTACGATCTGTTTTAACATTTAAATTTTTGGTCCTGACGTCCTGCTGTCTCAGGCTAGGGGGTTTGACGCGCGCGTCTCTTGAGTTTCTACGACTAATGTAATTAGAAAAATCATTACCAAAACTACACCTACATTTTCATGACTCAAAGTTAGGGGCTGTTTTAGCGCGTGCCTACTGACTCTGCGTTTTCTGTCAACTTAAAACTATTTCTCGCAGAGTAGAAAATTGTAGGTATTCAAATACAGTTTAAAAGTGTAAAATTCAAATTACAGATTGAATAACTTTAAGTTCTTTTTTTGTCTTGCCACCAGGAGTTTTCTACCATTATTAGAGAACTCTAAAAGCATGATATATATCTCCACTATCGTTATACCAAAGACCAACCCGCGGCCTCAATGCAGCCAACATGTCAAAACAAATTTTGAAAAAAGTTTTGATTTGTTTCCCGGGCATTTAATAACCGCGAAAATGATTACCAAGCTTTCGCTTGGGTTGGCACCATAAAGTAATATATTTGAGATTAAATTTTTATGAATGGCAACGTTTTTGCAAGGTATTGTGAAGGATTAATAGTATCTTAAGCAGATAATGCACCTGACACAGCCCTTTGTGCACAGGTAAGGGCCATTATTTGAATTGTAATGTACTATTGTTAATATTGCGGTGTTTGCGTAGGATCCTAAAGGGATCTCGTGATCTATTTTTTATGTAATTATAATTCGGACAATACATTTTCTTTGTGAAGGTATATGTGCTGTGTGTTTTGCAGACCTGTGGTCGAGTAATTGAGGTAGAACCTTTTTAAACATATTATAGCCATAATATGTTTAATATATTTATAACATATTATAAACATATTAAACATATACCGCGTGGTTTCCGGCAGAGTAGAATTAGGGCCACCCCATCTCTTCCCATGCGGTGTCGTACAAGGCGACTATGGGATAGGGCTGTTTAACATCAGACAGATATATACAGACTCAGCCTCAGACGCATGGCACGAGTCAACAATAGTGCCCAGAATACGGCAATAGGCTCACTCCCTGTTACGTGGGACCGAATACAATTATTGGTGAAATAACATAACATAACATAAACATATACGCACACCTATATCCCCGAAGGGGTAGGCAGAGGTGCTAGCACCCACATTACGCCAATCATCGGATTCGGTCCCACGTAATAGGGGGTGAGCCTATTGCCCTCTTCCGAGCACTATTGCTAACTCAAGCCATGCATCTGAGGCTTATAAGTGCCCGGTTAATGGCAATAGGCTCGCCACCTATTACATTGGGACCTAAACATAAACTGGCGAAATGTGGGTGCTTATTGGTGAAATGTGGGTGTTAATTCACTTTTGCCTAACCCTCCAGGTATAAAGGCGTGATTAGGTATATGTATGTATGTTAAAAGACTGCAGAAAGTACAGGCCGAGGTGCACTCGGAGTCCAGGACGTCAAACCAGAACTTCTTGGGCCTAATCCTTCAAGGTGGGGGAGCCATGCCATTACTTACCTACCTAGGACCTTTTTATAGGAGGTAGGACACGGCGGTATTTCCGCCCAATTGAGCAGTCCGACTGGGAAAGTACCTCCTCCCTACAGAATACCGCGGTTATAATAACTTTGTGTTGTGTTCCCAGCGGTGAGTAGGGTAGCCAGAGCTCACTGGAGAGTATTTGTGCTGTCAGTGGGATGTCTAATGGCTTGTTCTGCTTTGTCATCTACACTGACGGCACAGAAACTGTGCTTACAGGGTCGACAGCGCGAGTGTGGCTCTTCTGGTGTTACACACGTCCATAGGCCACGGTAACCACTTTCCATCAGGTGGGCCGTACGCTTGTCTGTCACCTAAGTGGTATAAAGAAAAAAAAAACCTAGGAATAAGAATTTTAATTTGAAGAAATACTCAGGCACCAAAATAAATAATACCATCACTTAAATTTTAATGACAAATGAGTTATTGTTTTTATGCCAAAGATTATTAACAATTTGTTTATATAATCGCAACTATTGACACAAGAGCTAACGTCTATTTGCGCAACCGAAGCGTAGCCGACACAAGTAATGTTTTAAAAAGTCTTTAATAAACAAAGATTAACAAATATTAATCTGTTGAATTGCTGTGCTAATATTGATGGCGGGTGTGCGTTTCACGGTCGAAGGACAGGGGTTGCAGTTATGCTCAATTTTTATAACTATAGTTACAGCAAGTTTTGTTTGTTATAACATAACATAAACTCACGCCTATATCCCCGAAGGGGTAGGCAGAGTTGCTGGCACCCACATTTCGCCAGTTTATGTTTAGGTCCCAATGTAATGGCGAGCCTATTGCCATTAACCGGGCGCTTATAAACCTGCGATAAATATACACATAAGTTCGAAAAGAATCGAAAAGTCATTGGTGTGTGCCATGGTAAAAGCTGGGCTCGAACCCAAGACCTCATCTCAGCAGTCCATTATCCATACCAGTAGGCTACCGCGGTGTTTGTTATATTTATCAAGTTATTTGGAAACAGTGTAAGTTATCATCAAGATCATGTTCCTAGCGTTTCGTGGTTGTATTCAAAGCTTATACTCTGGAGTCTGCAGGTCTAAAAAGAGTCTGCAGGAGGTAGGACACGATGGTATTCTTGTCCCAATTGAACAGTCCGATTGAGGAAGTACCTCCATCCTACATTTACCGCGGCTATAATAACCTCGTGTTGTGTTCCCGGCGGTGAGTAGGGTAGCCAGAGCTCACTGGATGGTTTTTGTGCTGTCATTCAGTGGGAAGACTAAAGGCTTGTCCTGATTATGTCTTCTGCACTGACGGCACAGAAACTCCCTGTTCTTACAGGGTTCGCAGCACAGGTGGGACAGTCCCCTGTTGTTGATGTGATAAAATATTATCCTAATAAAATTATAATAAAGTGGCCGTTTTAGACCTCCTGGGGTTCGCTCTTCTTCATCTAGTTGGCTTTTATTTAGGTAATTATTTTATTTTTATTTTATGCAATTGGTACTACATAAGATACGGAAATAGACGCTTACTCCATAAATGGCATCATTTGTCAAAATAAGCGATTAAGGCACTACGTTGATGACTTAGTCTGGACAGGTGTAATTTTATACGTAGATAGATTTAAATAATTAAACTATTACAAGGTATTAATTGCTACCGTAATGTTCAATCAGGAGCACAATATATATCCTTACCTAAGTTATCAAAAGATTCACAATCACCTGTAAAAACACATCACCTCGATTTCTGTAACCAACATTCACTCACATAGCATTTTCTATCACCGCCATCTTAGCTTTTGCATCTGTCAAATTAATGTCACTGTCAAAAATTCAAATTCATCTTTGGAATAAGATTCAAAATCGTTCATCAACGGTTTAGTGATTTGTATTAGAGTTTCTTTTCTTCAATATTTTTATAAGTTACTAAATAAATGAATCATATTGATGTGCTGTCATGGTACGCATCTGTGTTTACTCAGCGCTCCGTCGGACACAGAGTCTTCGGCACGATATTGTGCGACAATCGGCTATTGTGGCCGCAAGCGGTGGGAAATGACAAATCATTGACACGTTTCGTAATGAATCAATGACGAGATAGATTTACTTAATTCTAATACCTAGAAGGTATTTTTCATTTAATGAACGCTTACGCTAATCATGGTCATCTTAGCATTATTGCCGGTTGTATCCGGGTAACGGAACAACTGAGCAAAACCTGCGCTATTACCTTATCCGTCAATCCTAACTATACCGGTTTTTTTATACCACTCAGGTGGTAGACAAACACACGGCCTACCTGATGGAAAGTGGTTACCGTGGCCTATGGACGTGTGCAAAACAGAGAGTTTCTGTGCCAACAGTAAAATACGAAGCAGGTCAAGCTTTTGTTCTTCCCACTGACAACACAAAAACTCTTTAGTGAGCTCTGGTTACCCTACTCGCTGCCGGGGACACAACACATGGTTATTATGGCAGCTATGATTTACTGGTGAGGCTGTCTCAGGTCAGGTAGAGGTTGTGGGGCACAATACACTAATCCATTTAAAAGTTATGGCTACATAGTTATCATTATAAAACATTTTGATTCTAGCTACTAACAATCGTATATTCGGCAAAAGTGTTCCTCCATTAAGACAAGCCTCTAGAATCTGTTATTGTCTCTTACGTACCAGTATAATGTTAAAAGCCTCTTCACTTGAATACCTCTACATTAAGATGGAAACATACGTGAAAGTTTTGTCTAACTGTAACTTTAAAAATTAAGATTCATTATGAGTCCTTAAACACATAAGTCCCAAGCACATAAGATATTTATTCCAAATTTTAAAAGTCACACTCATCGTGGTAAAAATCACTGCAGCAAATGAAGAGCTAAACAAACAAGCACGCATCTTTATTTATTATAATTGTCGCTCAATATTCCAAGTCATGGTTCAGAGAAACGGAACACCTACGCCTGTACCATAGAATATACTATAGCCATCGAATGCCAAACAATTTCCGGCCTTATTGTCTATTCGTTTAAGCTTTTTATTACTTAAACCCAAATTCCAGCTAAAGAAAGTCATTGGCGCCAAAATTGACTTGTATTGACAAGATGACAGCTAACTGGGTGGGCGCCATTTTATTCAGTTTTAATGAACGTGAATTTTTGATGTTTAAAAAAAGGAACCTGTCTATAACTCGAAAAAGGTTCACAATAATTACTTATGTAGAAAAAAAAGACAAATTCCAGTAGCAGTTAGCATAACATAATAGAAAAACATCATGCTCGGCTACTAAGTGGGTGTAAAGTCAAGCACGAAAGCCTTCGGACACACCCAAAATGTCTCATCACTCAACGAGTAACAACAGCCGTTTAGATGTAAAACAAATAAGTGAATGGCGTGCTCAAGCTGGAGTGCGTGCGAGCCAACACGGAGCATTATGCACAAGGAGATTGAAAGAAAGTACTCCACACGAGAGCGTCCAAGCCTCGCCGGAGTGCAATAAGCGACGCCAGTCAACGGGCCCCGTTCATTAACTCTCACTTCCTCCATAAATAATCTAGTATCATTCCTGAACGTACAAAAGAGCGCGTCACTAGTGCCAACATTCCCACAACGAAGCAGCACAGAGTAAACAGAAAAAAAATAACCAATAAGTCTAGTGGCCAAGTAGATTGTATTCGTGTAACATTTTTGTTTTTATAACGGATCTATCAACAAAATGGCTGATATTTATCGTTACTTCGTAAGAGAGGAGAATCTCAGTACGTAGCATACATCCATTTCGAAGAATAAACACGAAGGAAACGCTCTTGATATATAAATAATAAATAAAGTGTATATTTCTGCGTCGGGAGCGTACGTAGACAAAGGCCGACCGCTTGGTGGTGCAAACATGGACTGTTTGTTCTTAAGTCATTAAGGTTGAGTGTTGACTGTGCTGCCTGGCGCTAATTCTAGGGAGGAGTTAGTGACTTCCCTTGTCACGTTATTTAGAATGGGATTAACACTCTTGTTCATATCATACCCTATTATTATACTGAGGTGATCTACGAATACTTGTAACGAATATGTAGAAACGATGTAGGTACAGTTAGCGACACAATATTAACAATTTTAGCGGCCTCTGTGTTTTTGTGCTGTCAGTGGGAAGACAAAAGGCTTGTCCTGGTTTTGTGTTCTGCACTGAAGGCACATAAAATCTCTGTTCTTACAGGATTGGCAGCGCGAATATGACTCCTTTGGTGTCAATCTGTCTGATGTTAACCAGACTGATATTATTGTATATCTGAGCTACAAAAAAAATCTGTCTGACCATCTCTACATAGTTCTAATAAATATGTTTGTTTCAGGTCAAAATATGGTTTCAAAACCACCGCTACAAATGTAAGCGGCAAGCTAAGGAGAAAGCAATGGCGGAACAGAACCAACACAATCAGGTCAGTGGATAACCATCTATTAGTCATGCTAGTATGTCTTAAGTTACCTACTGTCCAGTATTATATGGAGGAGGTAGCACACGACGGTATTCCCGTCCGAATTGAGCAGTCCGACTGGGGAAGTACCTCCACCCTACAGAATACCACGGCTATAATAACCTCGTGTTGTGTTCCCGGTGGTGAGTAGGGTAGCCAGAGCTCACTGGAGAGTTTTGTGCTGTCAGTGGGAAGACCAAAGGCTTGTACTGATTTTGTGTTCTGCACTGAGGGCACATAAAATCTCTGTTCTTACAGGGTCGGCATCACGGATGTGACTCCACTAGTGTTATACACGGTCATAGGTCACGGTAACCACTTTCCATCAGGTGGGCCGTGTGCTTGTCTGCCACCTAAGTTGTTTAAAAAAAAAAGTTGTAGTGTGTAGGATTCTATTTATTATTATTCTATTTTCAATTCAATTCAATTCATTTATTTGCTTCGAATATGGTTACATTATAGGTCTTAAAAGCTAGTGAATACAGCATATTCTGCCCCGTAGAGCGTGCAAATTTTAATGTCATTATCTTTACAAGCATTGTGTTTCAAAATTATATTATATTCAAAATTATTAATATATTCGATTTTATTTTCAATGTCAATATTACAGGCATAATGTCAAACAATAAATGATTCATTCTACACAGTCCACTTACATCACCTGTCAGAGTATTAACGACCACGCTTTCCTTTCTGAAATTTTGATTACACAGCCATCGGTCTTGCTGTGCAATAGGCTAGTGTCCTGAGTCTCCGAATTCTTACCAATACAAATTAATGTTTTGGTATTTTATCTAAAATTATGCATAGTAAACTAAGATATTGCTACTAAACGACGACCACGGTCGGTGTTACCTGGTCGAAGCGTCAGGCAAACCAAAGGTATGTAATTACCTACACTATAATCGCGTTAATTCCCGTTAACATAATTGTATATCATGGAACCTCCGGAAAAAAAAGCATATGATGAGACCGTCAAGCTGAGTGTCACTATTGTCACACGGTATGTGTAGGTAATGGTGACCCTCTTTTCTGAGTCTTTGCATTCAGCTTACCATCAGGCAAGACGATGTCTAATTGACGTGTTCTATATATATATAAAAAAAAGAACTCTGCTATATCACATAGGTCATCAATTTATTTCATGTCAAATTACAAAAGTCTTTTACCAACTTTTTAAAAACCTGTCTAACATTATATTTATTGAAAATTTCACACAATGCTAATGAATGATGAATATTAATGTGTAAGCGATAAAAATCGCCTCTGACGACAATCGGCGAGATCCCCTGTTTGCAGAGGCGATAGACTTTACCCACTTGATAGCAATCTCCCGCTGCGCTTCTCAATGGGTAACAAAATACGGGTCCCGCACTTCCCAAATCTGGCAACCCCGTGGCAATTAGAATTATATTTCGCGGGAATGTAGGGCTGTGTCGCAAAGTCAGTGAGCTGAAAATTTTTTTTGTTCGTTTTGTTGTTGAAGAAACTATTGAGATTTTGACTAGTCTTAGGTTAATTTCGACGGCTGACGTGAAATTCTCGCGACATTTCTTTTTAAAATGATACGTAGAAACGCTTCAGTTTCCTCATACTTTTGACTTATAGTTTTTGTTACTAAAGAATTTAATTTTAGAGTGCTAAGCGTAACTACTTTGATTACCAAGAGTTGAATCTTTTAGACTATTAGTTAAGTTTCTTCCGATTACTATCCAAATGAAAATCTATAAATCTAATAGGTAGTCATTTTTTTTAAAATGAACGCAGTGCCCCTTTTAAGCAGAACAAAAGTTCTTATAATTTCGTATCAATGCAGTCAAATAAATAAATGCCTTGTACGTGTCGTTAAAATTCTAAAATATAACATACTAGCACCGACCCGCGGTTTCACCCGCGTAAATACTGATCCCATACGACTATCAGGATAAAAAGTAGCCTATGTTACTCACGAAGAATGTAGCTTTCTATTGAAAAAAGAATTATTAAAATCGGTCCATTACCTACTTTTTGAGTTTATTCGTAACATACAAAAATACAAATCTTTTCTCTTTATAATATTAGTATAGATTATAATATTAAAAATCTCTGTGTAGTAGCCCTGTATAGAACCCTATAGCTGTAGGTAAAGTTGTATTGGCTCAATTTGTGCTTAGTAGCACGCGGCCGCTCGCGAGGGAGGACTCATCTTGATTGTTATTAAGAACTGACTGTCTGGACTCCGAACAACCACCCACCCGCTTATTTCTGATATATCAACTATTTAAATCTATTTCTAAAGTAAAAATCAAATTAATAAAGATTTAAATTTGGTTTAGATGTTGTTTAATTTCATTGCCATGTTAAAAAACCTTTAACATTGCTAACACGAATTCGATGACGCATTTGTAAAACGAAATTAAAAAAAAATGAAAAGACTTATGATGCGTTTTACTTTTTCTTCTTTGTGTTATACTGTATGGTTGAATAGATTCGAGTACTCAAATATAGGTACTCATTTAAGATTCACGCAATATAATTCATATTTTTAAAAATAACTGTTATTTTAATGTTACAGATAGGTAATTCCACTTTATTTTTTCATATAGATATATTGGGTTCGTAAGATTTTTTGAAGGCATTCTAAATTCCATAACACAAGTTAGTTAAACTATGCTTGGGTCTAGATAGCGATACAAATCGCCATCTAGAATGTCGTAGAATATTAATTATTTATTTATTATTATCGAAATTATGATATATTGTTAAGTTGATACTGTACAACGCTAACAGAATATTCCCTTCAACAGTCGTCTTCATCACCCCGACGAGTGGCAGTCCCCGTCCTGGTGAAGGACGGGAAGCCCTGCGACTCTGGGGAGTCGTCTTCTCCAGCGCACAGCCACTGTGCCACCCCTACGTCAGGGTACTCTGCCCCGCAGCCCTCCCAGGCGGCTTGCAGCAACCCCTTAGTGTCGTCGTATCGCCAACCGACGGCCTACCAGCAGCAATGCTCAGGGTACCTACCCCTGCAGGGTCGAGCCTGGTAGAAGTTCCCCCAGCTTTATCATGAGACAATGTTCAAAGAGGAGATGTATTTCGATTAGGATTTACAAAATGTGGCTTGAGTCTATGTAGACCGAATTATGATATCTGTGCTTTATTTTGACAGCAAAGTGTTGCTACGTAATAAAATTTACCAAAATCATTGTTAAATAGTTTTTTTTTCAATTGTTTTTTTTATTCTTAATTTGAATTGAATATTGAAATCAAGCCACATGTCTCCTTTATGAACACTGTCTTGGGTGAAGCGTCGGTGGTTGTAGCTGCCAAATAAACATTTTTTAGAAAAAATAGTGAAATTTAAAGTGTTGTATGTGAAAGTGAACATTCAGGTGATGTAGGGGAGGAGGGTAAAGTGTAAATAATTAGTTATAGAGTTAGTTAAGCACACGTGAGGATTTGAATTGATTCTTTGTGATATTTTTTTACTGTCGAGTAAACCTGGACAAAAAATTTAAAAAGTGTTAGTGTTTTGATTTGTGATTTTTTTATGTTGTTTATTTCTTAAATTGGAATAAGAGAGTTTGCTTACAGTATTGTGTCAGATTATTTTAATTTTTTTATTATTGGAGTGTAGTTTGGTAATTATTTGTTAACTTTTTCTAATAATTCTTTATACTCCACAAGCCAGATGCTGTTAAAATCATTAGATACCTACGTAAGATCTATTCGCGTAGGTATTATAATATATATATACCTTGGTATTTTTTTTTTATATTTTTTTTTTTTTAATATAGACTCGTGCTTAAGCAAAACTAACTTAAACTAAAACCCCTCTCTTTAGCTCATTTTAACAAAAACACTATTTACTGGAGGAAGTTAATAAGCTATACATATATTATGCCTGAGGTTAGATTCTATAGTACAGTATACTAATACGATGTTTTTGAAATCTAATAAGGGATGATAGAGGTAAACCCTTTAACAAATTTACAAAAAATGTGGTAAAGTGTTACAAATTAACGCACTAACTAAATATTTTTCTGTTCAGGTTTCAAACTTAGAGTGCCAAACTTGCAATTTACAAAATCTCCGTTTTATACGATACAGCACAACTGTTTTGCTTAATATTTAAGAGCAGTTCACCACCGTTCTCTTAAAAAAACGTTCATAGAAAAAAAACATGACTAACATTTTTGATACCAATTTTTTTGTAAACAAATCTTTTATTGTTGATATTTTATGGCTACACACAGTTAAGGAGATAAATATCTATACATCTTTATATGTGCAAGTATATGTGAAGGCGTATTATTATTTCCTTATCTGTGAAACACTTTGACTTTTATTTTCAAAGTCATTGATAAAATTAAAAAATTACATATAATGTCAATATAATCTCTAAAATAAACATTATTTTACCGTGAGTTTTTGTTACAAGATTTTTTTCACAAAAAATCTGACTTTAAATACAAATATAAAATCATAATATTGATCGTCAAGTCCATGTCGTAGGTACTTTGCGATTCGAAAATTCTGAATTTTGCAAAGATAATTTTTTTTTAAGTTTTTGATTCATAAAATCGGTGGTGAAATTCTCTGTAGGTTCATAACTGTAAATAACTGATAATGAGTAGATAATTGTGGTGTGAATAGGCGATAATTTAACAAGAGTCAGTGTTTGCGTGTGTAGATACAATTGTAAATATATAGTGCTCATGTCCCGTGCAATTTTTTTGTCATTTTAATTAATATAAAGATGGCTAACTGGGAAGACGACGTATTTTTAATTAAAACTTCTTTGCCTTATAATAATTTCTTCTAATTTATGTGAGAAACTAATCATAATGTGGAGCAAATGTGGAGTTCCAGTAAAAGTTTTTTTTTTTTTTTACAAATTAATTTAAACCACAGATACAGAAGAAAAATCTTAAAAAAAAATCATACGGTATTTTTAAATTAGGTACTTGGTTTTTTTAGCTAGATGAATTTTAGTTTTTCAAAACCATAGCGACTAGTGAGAGCGTTGTAGCTTCAATAGTTTTCACAAGAGTACTTTTCTTTAATATCGTGTTTAGTAATGCCTAACTACAAAGTTAATAGCAAAAATTCTTTCTAAATTGGAAAAATTGGTTAATGTTCTGGAGCTTCACACAGAAATATTCAGTTTAGAAAAACAAAATATGTTCTTTTTTTCTGTACAGAAAATAAAACATAAACAACGAATTTATAGTATTAATGAACGTTTTCGCTTGCTATTGTGTTCGAGTTTTATACAACTAATATTTCAATAAAATAATGTGGAACGTTTATACCTAAACAATACCCACATTACTAACAAATCAAAAAACAGATTAAGTTTATCATGTCTATAACTCCTACTTATCGTGTACTTAATACATACTTTCATTTGAACTAAAGATTTGGCGCAAATTGCTGCATTGTAAATAAAAAAAAAATTAGAAACTTTTTTAAATGTCGGCAACAAGACGACAAAACAAGATGGCGTATTTCTTCACGCTCACCGACAATGAAATGATAGCAATAAGAGAATAATAAATTAAATTAGATTAATTCGTCAGTTGTAACAAATTGGAGTTGTAATTAATGTTTTTATCTTAATTTATATGTTCTGAGAAATTAGATCGATGTATAATTTGTAGGTTTAGGGGGAGTTAATAATTATTATAATAATTATAAATAATAGTAATAACGAAAAGGAATTTGTAACTATAATGATGAAGGCGGGTGTAATGAATTTCGATTTATAAAATTAATAAAATTAATGAGTTTTATTTTGGGTTTTATTTGAACATGAGTCTTTTGATCTTCGAGTGGCGTACCTCAGAGTCATGGGGTCGACCCCGACGGCAACAGACAGTTATATCTAGGTGGAGCACTTGTGACTGAAGTACTCGCTTCAAAGAGAAGATGCTGATGTCAAGTTCTACAAATTTACGATCAAAGGGATTATATTTTAACCACTGATATATAGGCAGGTATGTGCCCGCAAGAAAAATATCTCTTCAAGATTGTTGACTTATTGAGAATATTGTAAGGATTTGTCAGTCCTGGCGATCTAAGTACGTATAAGTTATAAGTTACCTACGAATATAAGTACCTATATTATAACAGTATATTATGGTAGGTATGCTATGGACTGCTGTGACGAGGTCTCGGGTTCGATCCCAGATTTTACCATGGCACACACCAATGACTTCTCGATGCTTTTAGAAGTTATTATGTGTGTATTTAGCGCAGGTTTATAAGAGCCCGGTTAATGGCAATAGGTTCGCCACCTATTACATTGGGAGCTAAACATAAACTGGTACTTGTGCCTATCCCTTCGGGGATATAGGCGTGAGTTTATGTTATGTTTTTATGTTTATATTATGGTACGAGTGTGTAAAGTTGGTGATTACCGCTGAGGCGCCATTGAGACCCGACCCGATAGACAAGGGTCTTAAGAGAACCGAAGATGGTAATCATCAATACACACGTATGGCATACGACGTTTTACAACACACTTGTGAAGAAAATAATACTTAAATAGATATTCAGCCTTGAAGTTTCAAGGTTTACTACCTGAAAACTTTACATAACGTTAAGGGCTTCAGATCTTATAGGACGATGAACAGCATAAATCATTTTCTTCATAACTAGTAGTTCTACATGAGTCAATGAATAATTAATGTCCATAGTGAAAACGAATTGAGAAATATTTTCGCAATAGCGTGTAAAATTAATTAGTTTTCCTATGCTATAAAAAACCGCATTCTTTTAGACTATGCTAGATGCGCGCTCTAGCATAGTCTAAAAGAATGCGGATTTTTCGGAACGCATAAAATGGGGAATGTAAAGTTTCTATAGAGAAAACATATTAGATATTAGAGTGAAAGTTTTGTTTATTAAAAAAACAAGTTGACATTTATTTGTACTACACAAATAAATTATTAGCTTATTTCATGCACGAACACGATTTTTCTTGTATCGAAATTTGTTTTTAAGAAAAATGTAACTCAACCAATAAAATGTTTTTAAAATAGCTATAACTCACTTGTGAATTATAGCTATTTAAAAAACATTTTATTGGTTGCAAGAAAAATTTTACAGTTTGATTATAGGTGCCATTACGTGCCTAATGCGGTGAAAATAAGCAAGTGTGTTAAAGTACACTATCGGGGAGTTTATTAGTTGAAGGTATCAATATCACTGGGCTCGCTGCTAAGTGCTAGTAGCTACTAAGAGGTAGGACACGGTGGTATTTTCGTTTCGACTGGTGAAGTACTAGCCCTACAGAATACTGCGGCTATAATGTTGGTTGGAATGGTAATTTCGTGTTGTGTTCCCAGCGGTGAGTAGGGTGGCCAGAGCTCAATGGAGAGTCTGTGTTATCAGTGGAAAGACTAAAGGCTTGTTCTGCAGAAGCTCTGTGCATACACGGTTGACAGCGCGAGTGTGACTCCTCTGGTGTGAACCTAACTATCTTTATAGTGCGGTATGTACTAGGCATATTGGTTTTCTAGAAGGTTCCTTCTGTCGCACGTCGAATTGATATTTGTAAAATATGAAAACTAATACCTAAGCTTTTAAAGATATCAAGCTGTAGACACGCTGTGCGCTGTGCTACAAAGCCTGCGATAGAGCCTCGTTCGTCTAATCAATCATTGTCTGCCACCTAAGTAGAATAAAAAAATTACTTAGGTCTGTCTCTATTATAAACATCACAATTTGTTTAAAATTGAGACAGTTTGGGGACCTATCTGCTGGGCTTTAACCTCTGTTGGAGACAGGAGAATTTAAGTTCACACGTTAAGACTGAAAATTGACATTCAAATTTAAAAATCTAATAAATTATGGCCAACCACCATTTTTGAAACAAATTTTAAAGTATTTAGTATGTCAACTATTCAAAACCGTAAGACGAATATATGTATAGAGAAATTTGAATGGTTTCAGGCGAAGGTTCGGTGGCTTAGTGTAAGAGATGATCGATTTCCGCCTGGGCCGATTAAATTTTTCTATTTTGCGTGCTTCCCGGCAGAGTAGAATTTGTACCACCCATGTGGTGTCGTACAAGGCGACTAAGGGATAGGGCTGTTTAACATCAGACAGATATATAGAGCCCATACTCCGCCTCAGATGCATGGCTCGAGGCAACAATATTGCCCGGAAAACGGCAATAGGCTCATCCTCTATTACGTGGGACGGAATACAATGATGGTGAAATCTCTGTAGTCCGAGGAGACCCATCCGACACACCCGAGGAGAGGGCCAGATCGTGAGAGATGGCCCTGAGTCGGCCGGGGTGCGAGGGATATGCCTGTCAACCTCACCTTCGGCAACCAAAACGACCCACAGGCGGCGTGCGTTTTAGTCTGTTCGAGTCCGATATAACCTCTTCCACCGGCGCTGGTGTCCGTGGGGATTTTGCGCACGTAAAAAAAAAGTATTGAGATTACTAAGTAACTACCAAAGTTTCATAGCAGACCTGCCCGCCTAGACAAGTGGCAATTCGTAAGTACCCCGGCGTCTTGAAGAATAGAATAGCGAATGCATGGGATTTGACGTCAAATATGTCAAATCACAAACATATGTCATTACAATACGCCAGTCATCGAATATTAATATCGAACAACAATTTACTTAGTCCTAAGCCAGTCTGTAAGTCCTCGCTGACTTCACACAATAGCCCTTTACTTGATTTAAATAAGAAAAACAGTAGTTCCTTCACGTAAAAAGTAATGTAAATCCTGGAATAACGATGTATTGTGATGAATTGAGGAAATTAATGGGCCAGTTGATAAGTTCATATTTAAAACATTGTATGAATTATAAAAATAGATTGCAAACTATTGTATGCCGGGATTAACTTACTGTAATATTATTAAAAACTTAGAACTATAGTTAAAACAGCAACAATACACTTATCATTGTTTTCTTTTATACCATTTGGTTGGCAGACAAGCACACGGCCCACCTGATGGAAAGCGGTTACCGTGGCCTAAGGACGTGTGCTACGCCAAGGGAGTTACACTCACGCTGCCAACCCTGTAAACAAAAGTTTCTGTGCCGTCACTGTAAAAGATAAAGCAGGACAAGCTTTTGGTCCACCCAGTGACAGCACAAAATCTCTCGAGTGAGCTCTGGCTATCCTACTCACCTCCGAAAACACAACACGAGGTTCCCCAGTCGGACTGCTCAGTTGGACGGAAATACCGCCGTGTCCTACCTCCTAACATTTTAGTGGGAGACAGGGGAAATGCAGACAGAAATGCACCTATAAATAGTTTTTTATCACTGAAGTTATTAAAGGTTAAAATACTGTAGGTACTGATACGTTAATGGCTTTTACCGGCCATAGCCGGCCTAACAATCCCAGATGCTGGTTACATAGGGCTGTAGCTGGCTGTTCTATATGAGTTAAAACAATCCCTCTCTCGTTATTTTCCCTCATGAACATATAAATCAAACACATCACTCTCTCATTCATTCACACATTCTCACACGCGCAACCCGTTAATAACTTACCTTAATTTTATTTTACATACATATACCATATAACCACGGCTTTATCCCTTTTTTTTTTTTTTTTTTTTTTTTTACGTGCGCAAAATCCCCACGGATACCTCCCCACCGGAGCCGGTGAAGGAGGTTATGTCGGACTCGAACCGACTAAAACGCACGCCGCCTGTGGGTCGTTTCGGTTGCCGAAGGTGAGGTTGACAGGCATATCCCTCGCACCCCGGCCGACCCAGGGCCATCTCTCACGATATGGCCCTCTTCTCGGGTGTGGGGACTACAGAGTCCCCAACTCGTCCCCGGAAACGGGGAGGCGCGCCACGCGCGCCACCGCCGCGGCCTGCTTCTGCCAGGGTGACAGGCGGCTTCACCTGTCACCCCCAGGCACGGCTTTATCCCTGGAGGGTTAGGTAGACGTGAATTAACACCACATTTCACCAATGATTGCTTTCGGTCCCACGTAATAGAGGGTGAGCCTATTGCCGTATTCCGGGCACTTGTTTGTCGACTCGATCTATGCATCTGAGGATGAGTCTGACCTGTATATATCTATCTCTTAGTCGCCTTGTACAACACCGCATGGGAAGAGATGGGGTGGTCCAAATTCTACTCCGCTGGAAATTTATTTTGTTTTGTCTTAATTCTGTTGATTGCCTATTTCTCTGTTACGCGAGGTCCCCTGCCACAAGTATCCTTTGCTACTTAAAAGAAGACTTCAGAAATTGTATTAATTTTGTATATTTATGAACAATAAACATTATTATTATTTTTAGACCTTAGTTCCAAGGGTCACAAACTTTCTAAAGTTACAAACATCGAAATTTACCCAATCTAAGTGAACCACCCCTCCAATAATAAAGTAACAAACGTTTAGAATGCACCCCTGTTAAATGTAAGCTCATTCTTATTGTCTTCAATATTCCCAGATTACGCTATAATCTCTCATAACTCGTATTACAGTTTATTCCGCATGGCAACACCGACTTTGAACGTCAGTCACAACCCGCCAAAACGAAATAATAACATGGCTGACATCACTACAAAAAGGACGCGAGAACATCACCCTCTGCTTGATTTTTGAACTGTAAGACTTAGTAAAGAGAGTTTATTTTTCTCTGGTGTTGTATTTCACTTGTTTTTTATTGCGGAACAGCAATTTTGGTAGAACAATGAAAGAGGATGAACACGTGCGGGTCGTTACGTCGCTACGCTAATAAAATGGTGGATTAAGTCTAACGGACAGGTGAGGGTTGAAATTGAAAACTATTGGCCTCTCAACGCTTTTACGAGTATATTGCATCAGATTTGTGCTAATAATTGGTGAGATGAAATTCCTCGTGAGACACTAAGCTGTATCAGGGTTTGTTTGTTTGGATATTGATGGAAATACAAGTCGTAATAAAAAGAAATGTATTTCAATAGCAAATATTTGAAATTTTGTGGTAGAGCGGTAGAGCGTTCGACTGATTGTGGATATCACGGGTTCGATTCTCACTAAATGCGATGACCTTCGTCGCGTAGTGGTAGATTGTTCGACTTCAAATCAAATCAAATCAAATCATTTATTGCTTACCAAGTGTACATAGATCTAACAATTTATATGTCAGTACTTAAAACTTAGCGCCTTTTCCAGGCATTACAACATTTAAGACATATTTTCTTTATTGAAGTAGGTAGGTACATATTCTACATCGGAGATCGCGGGTTCCATTCTCACTTAGTGCAAATACACACAAGCTAGGTAAACTATCCTTACCTTAGGTCTAGATAGCATTGTGTAGATCAGTGGTGGGCAAACTTTTTTATGGGGGGAGAGATAGTGTTAGAAATGTCAGAGGGCTAGAATTTACATAGTGGGTTAGCCCCCCTCTCCTCGGAGGCGGGGGTGGTTAAGAATTTGTTGTAGTGTTCGAGCAAATCGGTAAAAAATACAAAATCGGTAGGTATGTCAATTGTCAATTTTTGTTCCTTCACTACGCTTATTTGTGTACCGCGACATGCACCGCAATCATGAACTACCAGGCTAGTAGCTGGTTTCTTTACCTATTCGTCTTTTTTTTTTAATAATAAAGAGTCTACTACACTTCTGTATTAGATGATTATGTAGTAGAAGTTATTAAATGTTTTTTTTTATACCACTTAGGTGGCAGACAAGCACACGGCCCACTTGATGGAAAGTGGTTACAGTGGTCTACGGACGTGTGTAACACCAGAGGAGCCACACTCGCGCTGCCGACCCTGTAAGCACAGACTTTTTGTGCCTCAGTTTTTTCATTTTTTTTTTTATACCACTAAGTTGGCAGACAAGCACACGGCCCACCTGATGGGAAGCGGTTACCGTGGCCTATGGACGTATGCAACACCAGGGGTGTCACACTCGTGCTGCTGACCATGAAGAAACCTTCTGATGCCCCTCTTGAAGAACCCCATATTGTAGGCGCTTGGGAAAACCGCAGCAGGGAGGTCATTCCACAGCTTGAGTGTGCGTGGGATGAAGTTTCTTTCATACCGCACAGTGCGCACCGGCTCAGGTCGCAATGTGTGGGGATGAATTCCCTGCCTATGGCGAGAGGTGCGATGATAGAATGTAGCTACGGGCATCATGTCAAACAATTCATCTGAGCACAAACCATTGTATAGGCGGTAGAACACACACAGTGAGGCAAAATCCCTCCTAAGGCTAAGAGGTTCCACTCTACCTGCGAGTATGGGATTGTCAACCAGCCTCAATGCCCGTCTTTGCAACGAGTCGAAGGGGTCAAGCTGGTATGCAGGTGCTCCAGCAAAAAGGTGACAGCAGTACTCCATATGAGGCCGGACCTGTGCTTTATAAAGAAGGAGTTGCTGCCCCGCAGTGAAGTACTGCTTCGCCCTGTTGAGCACTCCGAGTTTTCTTGATGCCAACTTAACCTTGTCCTGCAAATGACTTCGGTATTGGACGTCGCTGGAGATATCGACACCAAGGATCCCGATACTCGAGGAGATGGTAAGCGGTGTGCCCAGGAATTGCGGCGCCACAACGAATGGGGTTTTATGAATGAGTGTAGAAGACAAAGCAGGACAAGCCTTTATTCTTCCCACTGACAGCACAAATTCTCCAGTGAGCTCTGACTACCCTACCTCGGTATTCTGTGACTGGGGAAGTACCTCCACCCTACAGAATACCGCAGTTATAATAACATTGTGTTGTGTTCCCGGCGGCGGTGAGTAGGGTAGCCAGAGCTCACTGGACAGTTTTTGTGCTGTCAGTGGAAAGACTAAAGGCTTGTCCTGATTGTTTCTTCTGCACTGACGGTACAGAAACTCTCTGTTCTTACATAGTCAGTAGCACGGGTGACTCCTCTGGTATTGCACACGTTCACGGTAATCACATTGCATCAGGTGGGCCGTATGCTATGCTGATAAAGAATCAACCATACACAAAACTATTTGATTGTTCACTTTAATTTAAAGTGAACAATCAAACCTGAAATGGCCCGCAGCCCTAGAATTATATTGAATTTCGTTTGCATTGCGTTGTAATGAAAGAAAAAAAATGAATTGAAGGTAGACATTGTCACAATTGCCAATCCTGGTTACATCCAAAACTTTAGTTGACTCATGCTGGTGTTTCCACTGGTTCTCATTCAGATCAATCACATTTTTTCACCATTACCTATAGCATCTGTTTGGTTACTGTTTGGAATTCTGACAGGCTAGTTACCTACCCGTTATTTGTTCAAACGTGTGGTTGACAAAGATGTCTGTCCATTGTCTGTCGCGTCGCTCGATCGATGCCCAGATAGAGCACGTGTTAGCCTGCTATTGTAAGTGCACGACGCGGAAGGGTAGATCGAGATACGCCTGTAGTTTTACTCATAAAAATTTAACATACACTGTGAAGTTCGATGTATTTTTGAGAGGTTATTGAATTGCAATTTTGCGGACAGTTAATGCATGATATGCAGAGAAGCGTACACAGTTTGGTACCGTCTATTGCTGGGTACACACCGAACGAACAAAGGCGAACGATGGCTTACTAACTAACGAGAATGAGACGTTTAGATAGATAGATTGATAGATAATACTTTATTGTACACCAATACATTTACAACTGAGACAAGTAGGTAACATGCATTACAGTTTAATGTATAATGGGCGGCCTTATCGCTGAAGCGATTTCTTCCCGGCAACCTTGGGATGGACAGTTTACACAATTTTTTGCATTATTTTGCTAGTGTAATTGTCTCTTGTATCTTGGGTTTCACCTCAGCGTATAACTACGAAGCGATTTTTATCATTGATAAGCTCACATATAACCTCTATCTTACCTGATGGTAAGTGATATAGTCTACAATGTAACACGCTTACCTAGAAGGAACCTATTCACTCAAGAATTGGAAATTCATAGGTTACAGGTTTCAGGAAACACACGCAGACAGGGAGTTCTAGATTTTAGCAGTATGTATAATAATAATAATAAACAATAAATAAATATTTCACGACATTCTACACAACGCTATCTAGACCCATGGTAAGAGTAGCTTAACTAACTTGTGTTATGGGATCTAGAATAAATATGCTTAGATACTTTTTTTTCGTAAATACATACATATTATACATAGAAACACCCAGACCAATGCAAATATACATATTCATGTATACAAATATTTGCACTGAACGGGAATCGAACCCGCGCCCCCTGCATAGCAGTCGAATACGTAAGTACATACATAATAATGAATACATAAATGTAGTCCGTTATTATACAGATAAATATTTAAGATGATTTTCGTGTTGCTATAGATGATTTTATTAAATACTAGCATGGCACCGCGGTTTCACCCGCGTAAATCCTGATCCCATGGGAATATCGGGATAAAAAGTAGCCTATGTTACTCACGAAGAATGTAGCTTTCTAATGAAAAAAGAATTATTAAAATCGGTCCATTACTTTTTGAGTTTATTCGTTACATACAAAAATACAAATCTTTTCTCTTTATAATATTATATTAAATTAAATATATTTGTCAGATTTCATGGTTCATATTGTAGCGGCAGCCATCTTGGGACCGATTTTATTCAAACAAAGCTAAGAACACTCCCAACTAATATACCTTTCAAACAAAAAGAACTAAATTCAAATCGGTTCTTCCGTTCAGGAGCTACGATGCCACAGACAGACACACACACACACCCCGTCGTTTTTTAGTCGGGCGTTAAATAAAAGCTTGTTGTATTGATTGATTAACGGCCGCTTCCAATATTCGATCGTCAATCTAAGATAATAATTTTTAGGAGGTAGGACACGGCGGTATTTCCGCCCAATTGAGCAGTTCGACTGGGGAAGTACCTCCGCCCTGCAGAATACCGCGGCTATAATAACTTCGTGTTGTGTTCCCAGCGGTGAGTAGGGTAGCCAGAGCTCACTGGAGAATTTGTGCTGTATGTGAGAAGATTAAAGGCTTGTCCTGCTTTTTCTTCTACACTGACGGCACAGAAACTCTGCACTTACAGGGTTGGCAGCGCGACTGTGACTCCTCTAGTGTTACAAACGTCCGTATGCCACGGTAACCACTTTCCATCAGGTGGGCCGTGTGCTTGTCTGCCAACCAAGTGGTATAAAAAAAAACTAAGATTATTTCCAATCCCGATTTTTAACAAACGATTGATCGACGCAATATCGGTATTTCAGTATGTCTATCTCGCCACCAACACGCTAAATAAAAAAGCTGTCACTTTGGTACAAACGGCGATTTAATAGTGTCGATCCGTCCTACAAAGATAGATTAGAAAACTGGATCGCCATATGGACCTATAAATTGTTTATTAAAATAGTAAAATCAAGAAACGGTTTAAATTATCAATCTTGGATTACGAAATATGGATTGAGATAAGTGTAAAGACATTTATTTCTCATAAAAACATAAAGTTCACTTAAAATGAGATTTACAATAATTTAGCCTTCTGGCCACCTTCCCGGTTGACATCGATGGGGAGGAATTCTTTGACGCCTGAACCTGTAGGATTATTTAGATATATAATTTGTTTTTTTTTTTTTATATATTTCAATTTAGATAACTTCCGTGTATATTATGTAAATATTAAATAAAAAAAACTTGAATATTAACGTTGTGCATTTTTGATATTACGGCACGCTGTAACATTAACACACACGAACGCAAGCGCCCTGCGCCGCCTGTCCTCTCTCCATCCGTCTTACGAATTTTCGATCAGGTCACGTGTCCTGACGCGAGTTTAGAAATTTTTACCCATTCCAAAAAAAGTACACAGCGCCGCTAAAGAAGTTTTCACTTCAAAAATATCATCTCTCATTTAGAAATTTACAATAAATGTTTTCCTCTATTACATAGTTTTTGTGTTTACCCTTGTACACATTCAAATTATCAATACCTTATTTTTAATGTTGTTAGGTAGTTTATTATAAAGCTGTGCTCCATCGAATAATATCATTTCTTTACCATAGTTAGTACGTGGACGAATGAACTGAATATTGTCTCTGTTTCTTAGCAAGTGAATTGATTCCCTCTTAGATAACTGTATATTAGTTTGGATCGAATTTGTTGTAATTTTTTTTTAACTAAAATGCAGGTCGTGTATATATGTATAGTTGTTTTATGTTTAGTAATTTTGTTTCGTGATGTATTTGAGATTGCATAAAGAAAGCGGCCGTAAATCTTAATACTTGTGTGGTACATTTTTTATACCACTTAGTTGGCAGACAAGCACACGTCCCACCTGATGGGACGGTAACCGTACCGTGGTCCATGGACGTAAGCAACACCAGGGGTGTCACACTCGCGCTGCCGACCATGAAGAAACCTTCTGATGCCCCTCTTGAAGAACCCCATATTGTAGACGCTTGGGAAAACCGCAGCAAGCATGTCATTCCACAGCTTGAGTGTGCGTGGGATGTAGTTTCTTTGATACCGCACAGTGCGCACAGTCTCAAGTCGCAATGTGTGAGGATGAATTCCCTGCCTATGGCGAGAGGTGCGATGATAGAATGTAGCTACGGGCATCATGTCAAACAATTTATCTGAGCACAAACCATTATATAGGCGGTAGAACACACACAGTGAGGCAAAATCTCTCCTAAGGCTAAGAGGAGGAACTCTACCTGTGAGTATGGGATTGTCAACCAGGCTCAATGCTCGTCTTTGCAACGAGTCTAAGGGGTCACGCTGATATGCAGGTGCTCCAGCAAAAAGGTGACTTTTCACATCGATCTAATGCTGTCTGACTAAGTTAAATTAGGTAACTATCGCATACACCCGACATCACCCACAACTCTAGCTACATAAAACTCCTGAGGGCCACGACCGCGGTTGCTCAAGTCGTGGAACGGATCCGGCGGCTGGGCCTTGAGGTGGCTTTGCATAAATCCGAGGCCATGTTCTTTCATGGACCTCGGCGCACGCCACCACCTGGTTCCAGTCTCACAGTGGGAGGCACTCTCATCGGCATCAAGCCCCAGATGAAATATCTGGAGCTCGTGCTCGACGGCCGGTGGGACTTCGGGAAGCACTTCCGAAGTCTGGGCCCCAAATTGGCGGGCACAGCCAACGCTCTGGCGCGGCTACTGCCCAACCTGAGGGGCCCGGAGGACTCCTGCAGGAGACTCTACGCGGGTGTCGTGCGGTCCATGGCCCTGTACGGGTGTCCCGTGTGGGCGGACACCCTGAGTGATCGGCACATGCTTCTGCTGCAGCGTCCGCAGCGGAAGTTGGCGTGCCGCATCATAAGGGGGTACCGCACGATATCCTTCAACGCGGCGAGTCTCCTCGCCGGATCCCCACCATGGATCCTGGAAGCGAGATGCCTTTCGGCGCTATACCGGTTCCGAAGGGCGGCGCGGGAGCGGGGTCACGATCCCGAGCCCGAAGAAATTCGGGCCGTGAGATCCCGGCTCCACAGGGAAATGGTGGCGGAATGGGAGAGACGACTTGGGCAACCAAGCGCAGGGCACGCCGTAGTAACGGCGGTAAGACCCATCATGGGGGAGTGGCTAGAGAGGCCACACGGCAGCCTCTCGTACCGTCTGATGCAGATGATCACCGAGCACGGATGCTTCGGAAAGTATCTGCGTCGGATGCAGAAAGAGCCAACGTCCGAGTGCCATCACTGCGAAGCGAGCGAGGACTCAGGTCCGCACACGCTCACCGAGTTTCCGGCGTGGGAGACGCCGAGGCGGGAGCTTGTGGCGGCCCTGGGAGTGAGGGTTCTCACGCTCTCCACCTTGCTCGCGGCGATGGTTCGCTGCGCGGATGCGTGGGCGGCCGGCGCCTCCTTCTGCGAGCAAGTAATGCTCGTGAAGGAGGAGGCGGGGCGGGAGCGGCAGCGGGAGCGACGAAGGATCGCAAGACAAGCTGCCCGCGCACGAAGGCAACTCGGGCGTCGGAGGTCGATGAACGACCTCCGCCCCCCATGAGCGCCGGCCTGGGGGTGACAGGTGAAGCCGCCTGTCACCCTGGCAGAAGCAGGCCGCGGCGGTGGCGCGCGTGGCGCGCCTCCCCGTTTCCGGGGACGAGTTGGGGACTCTGTAGTCCCCACACCCGAGAAGAGGGCCATATCGTGAGAGATGGCCCTGGGTCGGCCGGGGTGCGAGGGATATGCCTGTCAACCTCACCTTCGGCAACCAAAACGACCCACAGGCGGCGTGCGTTTTAGTCGGTTCGAGTCCGACATAACCTCCTCCACCGGCTCCGGTGGGGAGGTATCCGTGGGGATTTTGCGCACGTAAAAAAAAAATAAAAAAAAGCTACATAAAACTGCCTATTCCGCGCAAATCACTCAACAAAAACAGACCCAGCACTCTCCCCTCCTGAATTTCAACTCTCATTGTGCACTACGCGATCTGTAAACAAATTTGTGAATATTATTCGAATTTATGGGCCCCGGAGCCCCATGCATGCGAGTAAGGGGTGAGACACCATTACGACTTAAGATTTCCCATTCATAGGGTTAAGAAGGGCGTCTTACTTTAAATGCATGGGTTGCAGGGCGCTTGGGGGTTGTAATTGGTGTAATTATGGTTGTATGGAGGTATTTGTGTTTTGTGGTTATGTACTGGAGAAACGAGAAAATAAGCATCTCTGATGATGCAAGAAATGGTGTTTTATTATACATACATACATATAGCCACGCCTTTATCCCCGAAGGGTTAGGTTAGGTTAGCAAATGGACTAGTTTGGTTGCAAATGGGCCGAGTTGGACTCGAAAAATGAAAACCAGTTTAACAAATGGACCACCTGTTCGAAACGCGGCCCCGACCTGAGAAGACTCCGGCAAGAAGCTCAGCGGGCATTTTTTTTTGTCTATTTACAAACAGTCTACTTTATCTAAATACAAAAATTTACTTGAGTAACATAGTTGAGCAAATAGCTCATTACCAAGCTTATTTATCATCCAAGTATTCTTGGATTTTATAATAACCTTTCTGGCACAATTTATCCTTTACTACATTTTTAAATTTATCCACAGGTTAATCCCTAATTTCATTAGGCAGCTTATTAAAAAAGCGTATACAGTTGCCATGGAATGAATGACTATTTTTTTAGTCTACTATCATAGACTACAAGATTATTTTTGTGTCTGGTATTTATATTATGCCTGTCAGAAACTCTTGAAAGGAGTTTTGGCGCCAACATGAAGAATGGCGCATCGCGGTATTTTTTTATTTTTCAAAACTGGTGTGAATTCGAGATTTTATGTATAAAAATGGTGGATTTTTAGATATAATATCTTTGACAACGCGCACATATGGGTGGAAAGTGGCAAATTACAGTGAATTGTGACTTTTCGTGTTGGTTCCAAACCTCCCTAGGGAGCCTCTAGTAAAGTCTCCACAACTTTACTGAGGACCGTAACTTGAAAAACTTGACTTTGGCGTCTATGTTTGTTCGTAATAATTCTAAAGACATTTATATATATATATATATTACTACTACTACTACTACTAATACTAATACTACTAATACTAATACTACTAATATTACTACTACTATATTAGTTGACATTGGCATATATCTATTACTTGCCAAAAAGGAGAAAAAAAAATAACTCTTGAAAATTTTGACATATTTTTTCTTACATACATGAGGTTCTCGAAAGTATATTGTGACGCTACTACGGTTAGAATGTCTATTTTTTTGTACAGAAGACATCGCTGCTCCGGCGTGAAAAAACGTTTCACTCAGTTCAGGACTCCAAGTTTACGCGAGGCTGTTTTGATGATACTCTCTATATAGTTATTGTTATTCAGGTTGCAGGGTACGTCCATACCGAAGATGTTATGCTGCAGCAGCAGTGGTGTGCTTTGAACAGTGGGAAGGGGAAGGAAAGAAGATACCGATGCTTGCGAAGGACTTTCAAGTTCTTTTTATAAAGATTATTTCAAAAGCTTAATTGTTTAATTGCATTATTTTATTTTTTTATATTTTTCTTCTATTTATTTAGCCAACTTTTAATTAATTTCATATCAGCGTTATGAAATGGCACAGCAGAAAAATCGAGGAGGGCGAGATGGCAACCCAAGTTAAATCTGCATAAAATACAAGGCGAAGTGATACTTGAAATAAAAATGCTAGATTGCATATTTGTTTTTTAATCTTTGATTTTGCAAAATGTTAAGAATATACCTAGTGACTTTTAGACAATCAGTTTAGAAACTTCGACTCTGCTAAAGCATAATCACTGTCATACACGGACACTGCTAAAATATTTATTCAGTTTTAGTCTTTAAGGCAATGCAAATAAAGGCCAAAATGAAAAGACTTTTTGCAGAATGAATGAAAAAGTATAATGAAAACCTTTTTATTTAATTTTCGACTTTAGCCATGTAGAAATAAAGTCTATAATTTGGTACCATTTTTTCCAGTCTCTGTGATGTGACGGTGGTTTTGATTTAGTAGAATCGAAACCAATAACTTATATGTAGGTATAGTCACCAGCATATATTATGACCACAAAATGTGTCACAACATATGCTTTAAATAGTTCAAAATAAATCTACCAATACAATCGGCCAATTCATCGATCAATCATTCAATCACCTACTTTAGGAACATAATAGCACTAGCGACAATTGTCACAAATATCGTTCAGGAGTTTTGACATTCCGTTTTCACACAGCTACTTTTGCTGTTGACGGTACCTAGTAGATACTTTAGTACAAGTATTATTAAACTGAATTTTTTTACCATCGTGGTCACATCTAGAATTAGTTATCATATCCTAAATTTTAGTTTTCAACTAAAAACCAGTAATCATTTTCAGGCATTCAATAAATTTCGTGTTACCTCGACAAAACATAGCCACGTTTGGTCTGTGGCGCGGAGGTCGAGGGTCGGGACGACTAATTAGAACAAAAAACGCGGGAAACACAAGTACGCTTGACAGTGAGTCAGAGACAAAGAGCGCGCAGTTTTCCAACAAAAAGGTTTGATACCTCCCGGAAGTGGACGCCCTAATTCGCACTCTATGCCTTTAGATTTACAGTTGAATTTGATTTTGACAGCGCGTCGTTGACCGAAACATTTATTTTTGAACACTTTGAATTTAGAATGACACATATATTAAAATTTCGTAAACGAAAATGTGCTTTTAGTTATGTTGATAGGGTTCAAATTTGGTTGATGATATAGAATGTATACGGTGTAAGTTAATATCTACGGCTGCGTAGAGAAGCGCCATCGCGTCGATTGTCTCTGGCACGTTCGGGTAAAGAGGCCACAATCGATAGAGCACGGGCGTGCGTTGTAATGAATTTATTAGAGAATCTAGTATTTTGACGAGCTTTTGTTGTTGTTTTATTTTTATTTGATTGCCTAGCTGAATGAAAATAAACTTAGAGGATTGCCGTGTCGTTCAATTTGGGATTGCATTCAAAAGTCCCGGGTCTATTTTTTTATTGGAACACACACTATGCACATAATATTCTACGAAATTCTAGACAGCGCTCTCTGAATCGATAGTAAGCATAGTTTAGCTGTGTTATTGGATCTAGATTGCGGATAAACCTACTTATTTTATTTTTTGTAAATATACAGCCGCGTGGTTTCCGGTAGAGTAGAATTTGGACCACCCCATCTCTTCCCATGTGGTGTCGTACAAAGCGATTAAGGGATAGGGCAGTTTAACATCATACAGCCTAGACTCAGCCTCAGATGCATGGCTCGAGCCAACAATAGTGACCGGAAATCGGCAATGGGCTCACCCACTATTACACGGTACCGAATACAATGATTAGTGAAATGTGGGTGTTAATTCTTCCTGCCTAACCCTCCGTGGATAAAGACGTGATTATATGTATGTATCTATGTAGAAGTCCAGACCAATACACAAAAATAACCCAATTCACTGAGCACTGAACGAGAATCGAACCCGCGAGCTACGGCGTAGCATTCAAATATCCAACCGCTACGAAAAGAGCTACAACGTAAAACAAAATCGCAAGTATATACCACGGAGTCCAGAAAACATTCCCATAGGAAGGTCCACCAGGTACCATAGAGTCTTCAACACTTGACACGAGACGGCTCGGACTGACAGTGGCTCGTTAGGTCTGTCTGTGCCAGTTCGACCACCCCGGGCCTGGTTCAAAGCTGTCTGTGGTCATGGTTCCGTAGGTATAATTTTTTTTAAGAATATTGTCTAAAGTTAATAATAATAATAATAATAATAATCTTTATTTGTGAATATGGTTGTTTACAGATATAATAATAACATGATATACATGTGATGTCTCATCTTATTCTGCCATTTGTGGCGTACAAATTATCTGGTTAGGATGTCATATTTAAATTAAACTATTGCATACATGTTTTTAACAATTCAAATTATGTTATTAATTATTATTTTTATACTATTGTGACACAATTATTACAAGGTACTTACTCCTAATGTCATAAGTGCCCATACTATTTAATGTCAAAATTTAAGTCAAATTGTAATATTATCAATAGCATTCATAATTACCTAATTACAATTCAATTTATATTATGTCAAACTCGCAATAATGGTTCAGCAGTCGGCATTACGATTGAGAGATACACTGTCGACGTGGACTCACTCCTAACACAAGTAATTTTGATAGATAGATAGATAATTCTTTATTGTAAGTACACCAACAGATTTACAGTAGGACAAGTAGGTAGCATGTATACAGTTCAATGTACAATGGACGGCCTTATCGCTGAAGCGATTTCTTCCAGGCAACCTTGGGATGGACAGTAACGTTATTTTACTATTTATATATAATATAATACGTATTTAGCTTAGCTGGAGGTTTAATAAATACGGTTGCTAATATTCTTTTAAAAAAAGGTATCAATACCACATTTTATAAACGAATGAATGTTTGAATGAATGATTCTATCGTGAGTTACTACTACTTTGTACTAAATTTAAATAATATTGTTTAATTTTAGTACTTAATAATAGTTTATGGTAATCGTTATAATATGTGAGTAAATTGTTTTCAATAAAAATAGAAACAAAAAAAAACATTAGAAAATAAATTCATTAAAAAAGTTTTACTTTAAAGAAATTTAATGAAACAAGAATGAATGTTTTTTTTAAATAAATTTTTACGATATTTTTACATAGCGCATTTTAGATCCAAAGTAAGTTTAGCTTAACTAGCTTGTTTTATGGGATCTAGAATGCGGATAAATATATAGTCAATTATTATCAATCAATCAATTAAGCTTATCGCAGTCCTCTGCTGGATAACATAACTCTCCCTCTGATGGACAGATAACAGCCACATTTCGGTAATGATTGTATTCGGTCCTACATTTTAGGGGGTGAGCCTATTGCCATTTTCCGGCCACTGTTGTTGTCTCAAGCGATGCATCTGAGGCGACCTAGGTCTCACCTAATGGTGGTATGCTATGGCCTACTGTATCACGCTGGCGTCTGGCCAGGGTTGGTACAGGGTTTTATTTTGAGTTTTCCCTCTCTCGCAGTGATATTGTCTGCGTATTTTTCCGTTAGTCGCCTCCTACGACACCTTTCGCATGAGATGGGGTGGTGATATTTGTATTCTTTCTCCGTCAGCACCTACATATTTATTTTTTGTAAATATAACATAACATAACCTCACGCCTATATCCCCGAAGGGGTAGGTAGAGGTGCTAGCACCCACATTTCGCCAGTTTATGTTTAGGTCCAAATGTAATAGGTGGCGAGCCTATTGCCATTAACCGGCCACTTGTAAACCTGCGATAAATACACACATAACTTCGAAAAGTCATTGGTGTGTGGCATGGTAAAACCTGGGATCGAACCCGAGATCTTGTCTCAGCAGTCCATTACCCGTACCACTAGGCTACCGCGGTAAATATATACCTATATATACATAATATAGAAATACTTAGAATAATGATACGACATGATTGATACATCCAAAAGCCTCCGTAGTCCAGTACGACGAGTGAGCACTGCCTTTGCTCGGAGACACTTCTATGTGTTAGCCCCGCGGATCTACAATTTCTAAAAGCCCATAAGTGTTTTTATTTTACACTTACTTTTGACCATATCCACTTGTTGACATTACCTAATATGTAACTATGGATTAAGGGATAACACTGGCCGGCCTGGGGGTGACAGGTGAAGCCGCCTGTCACCCTGGCAGAAGCAGGCCGCGGCGGTGGCGCGCCTCGCGCGCCTCCCCGTTTCCGGGGACGAGTTGGGGACTCTGTAGTCCCCACACCCGAGAAGAGGGCCAGATCGTGAGAGATGGCCCTGGGTCGGCCGGGGTGCGAGGGATATGCCTGTCAACCTCACCTTCGGCAACCAAAACGACCCACAGGCGGCGTGCGTTTTAGTCGGTTCGTGTCCGACATAACCTCCTCCACCGGCTCCGGTGGGGAGGTATCCGTGGGGATTTTGCGCACGTAAAAAAAAAAAAAAAAAAAGGGATAACACTGACTCCCGTAACACAGTTTTTACAAAACTAGCTCGAGAGCTCAGGATTTTTTCACACTTGTAAATATATTTCTATGTCAATAAATAATTTTTAATTTGCATTGAGCGCAAATCTAACCCGCACCCCTTGCGTAGCAGTTGAAGGCCACAGATGCCAACACACAATAATCCGTCCATATTCAATTAACTTAATTGAACTAAGCTATATGATCTATATCGCAATATGATACTGAAAAAAAGCATGTTATAACAAAGTAAAATCCAACTTTTTCACAAGTCGGTTAAAAATAATGACCGTGGCAAGGGATTTAAGATTTGATTCATGGGCCCCTACCGCCGCCGACCGCGTCGAGATGACTCAACAAATATGTAGTGTTCAATAAACCATCTTTTATTTTAGTTCGTTGTGTTGCCAGATATTTTGACAACCCTCCACGCGATGACAGCATGCAGTTATGTGTTAATAAAGATGTAGACATACTGTGAGGTTATAATAAACTAGCTGAGCCACCCCAGCTTCGTCCGGGGTATATTTGAAGCTTCATATCCCTTTGAGCGCGTATGTTTTAGTCTTCAAAATATGTATGAAAAATTGCCGGATTTGTTAACATTTATTATCAATGCTCCGCTTCCTTAAGTAGTAGCGTGATGATATATAGCCTAAAACCTTTCTCGAAAATTGGACTACCCAACACTGAAAGAATCATTCAAATCGGACCAGTAGTTCCAGAGATTAGCGCGTTCAAACAAACAAACTCTGCAGCTTTATAATATTTGTATAGATTATTTAACTGAACTTACTAAATTAAGAATGGTAAAATTGCTGTAAAAGTTCCGTCGGTTATTCTTTTATATTTTTTATTTATTTTTTATCATCCACCCAACTTATAATATTAAATGATTTGATTTTTAAATATTATGACGTCACAATAAATTATTTCATACAAGTTTCCTTATAATTTCCGTGAGTGTTCCTTTTAATAGCTGTGTGTGTTCGAATACGAATGACACTGCAAAAACGGCGTTAAGTTATAGACTTTATTTCTATACGGGGCTATCTATTAATACTAAAGGGGGCGTCCCCACATTCCGAATGCCTTCTTTTATAAGAAACTTCGTATTATGGTAGCATCATCAAACTTTCCGGGAAAAACTACACTATCTTTTTTTAGGCACGAAAAATCTCCACGAATATCACCGGAGTGGGAGAGGTTATGTTGACGCCTGTGGGTCATTTATGGATGCAGAAGGTGAGGTTGATAGGCATATCCCTCGCACACCGGCCAACCCAGGGGTATCTCTCTCGACCTGGCCCTTCTCGGAACACTACCTAGAATGACGAGTTTATCAAGATGTATTTATATTATTATTATTCACCACGTAATTCCCGGCAGAGTAGAATTTGGACCACCCAATCTCTTCGCATGCGATGTCGTACCAGGCGACTAAAGGATGGGGTTGTTTTTTTTACTTTAAATACAATTATTAACACTTACCCAGCCGTAATTACCAAAAGTAGACAATCTTTTAAAACTGCTAGAAAATCTAGCCATGTTTTTCATAAGCCGTGTGTTTCCCAGTAGAGTAGAATTTGGACTACTCCATGTCTTCCCATGCGATGTTGTACAAGGTGACTAAGGGATAGTGCTGTTTAACATCAGACAGATATATACAGCCCAGACTCCGCCTCAGATGAATGGCTTGAGTCAACAACAGTGCCCAGAAGACGGCAATAGGCTCACCCCCTATTACGTGGGACCGAATTCAATGATTGGTGAAATATGGGTGTTAATTCACCTCTGCCTAAGCCTCCGGGGATAAACGTGTGATTATATGTATGTATGTTTAAATTATTATGGTAAACATGCCTTTACATTATCAAGCGCTCATTAAAGCAGTCGATATCACGCGTTGTTTTAATGACTCTAATATCAGCACGAGTTGACGTTTGTTTTGATTTTATTCAATAATATCGAGCAATGGACGAAACGTTAAAATCGAGGCTACAGTCTGTAGGCGGCCAGTTATATTTTAATTGTGTTAATTAAGCACAAACTATAAAAAAAGAAAAAATTCTACATTATGGTTCAAACAGGAAATTGTTTTTTTTTATGGATTTGAGTGAAGTAGGTATTGGAGAGTTTTGGCGCCAACACGAAGGCGCATCGCGAAATTATTTTATTTTTCGAGTTTTTATGTATAAAAATGGTGGATTTTTAGACATAACGTCTTTAATAACGCACACAAGTGTAAAAAAGTGGTATATTACAGTGAATTGTGACTTTTCGTGTTGGTTCCAAATCTCCCTAGGGAGCTTCTAGTCCCCGCAACTTTACTGAGGCAGCAACCAGCTCATTGATCTTCATCATCATCAACTCATCGTCATCATCAACAATCATTCTAAAGGACCGCAACTTAAAATTTTTACATTGGCGTCCCGCATTAACAATTTTAAAGACATTTACTTGACATAGACAAAATTGCGGCGATGCGCTGCAGAAGACAACAAAAAGAAAAGAAGATAAATTAGGTTTTTTTTATATACAACTTAGGACAAGCACACGGCCCACCTGATGGAAAGTGGTTACCATGACCTATGAACGTGTGTAACACCAGTGGAGTCACATTCGTGCTGTCGACCCTGTAAGAACAGAGATTTTGTGCCGTCAGTGTAGAGGACAAAGCAGGTCAAGCCTTTGGTCATCCCACTGACAGCACAAAAACTCTCCAGTGAGCTCTGGCTACCCTACTCACCGCCGGGAACACAACACGAAGCTATTATAACCGCGGTATTGTGTAGGGCGGAGGTACTTCCCCAGTCAGACTGCTCAATTGGGCGGTAATACCGCGCTGTCCTACCTCCTTTCAAATTAGGTATTAAGAGAAGAAGGCAGAGGAGATTGAGAGTGATTGAGTTGAAAAATTAATGTTATTTTAAATTGTACCTAGGCATAACTTATTTATAGTTTTCATCCTAGTGTTAATCCCAGTCGCATCCGAAACCCTTACCTCGAAGTCTGGGGTCCGCTTCACCAGTCTAAATGCGGATTTGGCTGAACTTCGATATTTTCCGTGTAGCGACTGCCTTCTGACCTCCCCAACCCAAAGGCGATATCGAAGCATATCAGTTAGACCAGTTTTTTTTTAATGGCTCCAACTACCCGTTACAACTACCATAGATGTTGTACCGTAGATGTTGTACCATAGACGTAGTAGGAGGTGAGACTATTGTCGTCTCCCGGGCAGTATTTTTGACTCAAGCCATTCATCTGAGGCGGAGTCTGGGCTGTGTAGGTGTATCGGTCTGATGTTAAACAGCCCTATCCCTTAATCGCTTTGTACCACAGCACATGGGAAGACAGGGAGTAGTCCAAACTCTACTCTACCGGGAAACACGCGGCTAATAATTATTATTACCAAATATAGTACGGATGTTGACCTACTTAGACCATTGTCTATGTTTTTGGCTAGATTTTTTAGCATTTTTGAATGATTGCCTACTATTGGTAATTATGGCTAGGTAATAATCGTATTTAAAGTGAAAATATGTCGGTTTTTAAAGATTTTATCCGCAAAAATTAATGTCTAAATGTAGCTGTAACAGTTAAAATAGTATATAACGACCATTTATTAATATAGTATATGTTTTGTATATATATATTATATAATTATGTGTGTATTAATATATTTGTAGAATGAAGTTTGATTTATCCATAAAGTGTCCGCCATTGGTGCTTTTACATTAGGATTAGGAATTTATAACAGAACAACAATTCCTTTGGTACTTCATTCATGAACTTGAGGCTCTACCCAGACTGTACTCTTGACTGGTGAGAGCATTGAAATGAGTACTTACTAACATCGACATAAAATCATATTGAAACATTCACAAAATTTTAGGTAAATTTTTAGGTATGTATTTTTCCCTTTGATACCCCTGTACAAAGAGAACGGACATAAAGGATTACTTTTACTTCTAAAGGCAAAGGCACGTCGACTTTCATCCTCTTGAGAAAAATGGCGCGCGATCTGACAGTTGAGTGGTTTGGCGCGCTTTCATTTGCGCGATTGTTGCCCGCTAATAGCAAGCTGCGAAACAATAGGGAAATATCGCGATCTTTGCGCACAAAGGACATTTACGTTTGATGTCGAATTGAGCGCGTGTAGTACCTACTAGGTGGTTTATATCTTTATGTGTGTGTGTGTGTAAGTGGAACAAATAAATAAAGTAAGTAAGTAAGTATTGAATCTGTTTTTGTGTTTGGAAGGTGAAGTTCGAATAGGTACATCAATGATATGTTATAAACTGTGTAGATGCGTTGCCCGTACTCTAAAATGGCGACAAAAAATGACAACGTTATTAAAAAAAATCGTAATAATAATATTATTATTTATATAAATGATAACATATTTCATATTAATTAATAATATTGATTTATTATTAGTAAGTAGCTTTAATATTTTATACTTAGCATTTGCGCCATTTTAGAAAGCCGCCATGTTCCTGATTGATGTATATCTTTTAAAACTTAATACGTCATTGCCTATTAATATTGAAGTGGTAATGTAAAAATCAAACTGACTTAACCATCTGAGACCCTAGGTCTGTAAGCTACCGAGAGTAGGATATGAAATAGGTATAGGAGTGATTTATGTTAAGTAGAAAGGTACTAATCATAATGCAAAAACTTCTATGTATTACCAGACTAGATGTTTAATAAAACATTATTGGTGTCTCGGGTCACGGTCCATAAATGAGACTGGAGTGAACTTTAAATTTCAAATTTGAAATATGCCGTGGAAACTTCTTAAATGACTGAATGAATTTTGATGTAATTAATATGGCTGGAAACAAAATTTTCGTAAGGTTTAGCTAGCTTTCGGGATGCCAAATTCTTTGTCAATCATCATTTTCGTTAGATAAATAGATAACCTATAGATTTGCAGTAGGTAGTATGTCTACAGTTTAATGTACCTACTTACAATGGACGACCTTATCTTACCTTATCTTGAACCCACGATCCTAGCCTTAACAGTTGGAAGTTCTACCGCTACATCAAAGAGGTCGTCATTGAAAAGAGTTGGCAATTGCTTTGTATTATGGTTGATTCTACACAGCTCCAACTCTTGGTTTATTTGATATATATTGGTATAAAAGGTATTGGTAAAATAAGAGTAAGTTTAAGGAAAGTGTTTTATTCACTCACAAATAGTTTACACTAAAATGGTTTATGTTATAATTGACTTATATTAATTAAGATAATGATTCTAATGGTTTGGATTTAATGGTTAATGGCTTTGGTTGCGAGTACGCGGTAGCTCCGTGAGGGCTTAGGACACGAACTGGCTACACATTAGCCAAATCGAACAAATGTGCATAATTGCAAGCGATGCAATTATACGCATTTGTCGAGTGTTTGATTTACTCGAACAGTCATTTTATTTTACTTTAGTAGGTATATCGGAAAACTTACAGCTGATTTTAACAATAGCAAAATACATACCTAATTATAATGGCTAATTAATTATCGATAGTTTTCGAAGTTATGTGTGTATTTATCGCAGGTTTATAAGTGCCCGGTTAATGGCAATAGACTCGCCACCTATTACATTGGGACCTAAATTTTTGTTATTTGCACCTCTGCCTACCCCTTCGGGGATATAGGCGTGAGTTCATGTTATGTTATGTTAATTAAAAGTTTTCGCAATACATATATGAAAAATATGTCAAAACAAAGAAGATCAAAGTCAACATAAGAAGTTCAAATATTAAATGCCCCACAAATGTAGCTGAATAGTAATGCTCAAATGTCCAAAATAATTCGCAACGTGATTCAACAACGCATTCTACTAGTTCCTCTGAAACCTCCTCCTCATCCATCAAGCAACTACATCGTAGTTACTCCGTTATAGTTTTAGCGTTTTATAACATAATTGTAACAAGTGGCTATCAGTGGGAAGACCTAAATCTTGTCTTACTTTGTCTTTTATTCTAACTGCACAGAAATTCTCTGTGCTTGCAGGGTTGGCAGCGCGATTGTGACTCCCTTGGTGTGGCACACGTCCATAGGCCACGATAATCAATTACTTTTAGGTGGGCTGTGTGCTTGTCTGCCATATAAGTGGTGTAAAAAAGTGGTCGTGTCTATGCATTGGAGATATTAAAAAATACTTGGTTATATTAACGACACTGTACACAGTAATTTTTGTTTATTTGTCTGTTTGTCCGTGATGGACATAAAAACTACTCCACAGATTTTATGTAGCTTATTTTGCTTAATAGCTTTTAGTCAGATTTGGATTTTACATATGTTTGACTGTAAACGATTGACCAAAAGTCGCGATAACCGACATCCATACGGAGTCGCAGGTATAGGCTGGTAATAAATATATTCATACCTATCCCCCTCAAACAATTTCCCATACATGTAACACATAATAAAAACGCACGGTGTTGCCACTAGCTCATTACATAACGACATAGGCCGGCACCTCCACATGGCACTGCTCGCTGAATAGCAGCCACTCGAGACAAGCACTGGGGAGATTACGAAACAATGGAATTTTTTCCAAAATACATAATAATTCACAGCGTCAAATGAGGCAGCTTTTTGTGCGGTATTAGGGTTCTGTGTGTAAGGTTGTTAGAGATTCTAGTGTGGTCTTTTATTTTGTACAAATAAACTCGTCCTCATTCAAGCACCATTTTTTTTTGCATACTACTTTTGTGGCAGACTTGCACACGGCCTACCTGATGTAAAGTGGTAACCGTGGCCTATGGACGTGTGCAACACCAAGGGAGTCACACTCACGCTGACAACCCTGTAAACACAAAGAGTTTCTGTGCCGTCAGTGTAAGAGACAAAGCAGGACAAGCTTTTGATCCTCCCACTGACAGCACAAAATCTCTCCAGTGAGCTCTGGCTATCCTACTCACCGCCGGGAACACAACACGAGGTTATTATGGCTGGGGTATTCTGTAGGGCGGAGGTAGGTACTTCCCCAGTGGGACTGCTCAGTTGTAAGGAAATACCGTTGCTTTCAAAACTTGCACAATTGAGCCTAAGACCAACTCCGCTATTCCACCAGTATTAACTTTTACGGGGCAGAATACCACCTACTCCTCAACCACGAGAGGAAAGTTTGCGCCAGATCAATTAGCCTACTGCAATCCACAACTGGACATAAGCCTCTCCCAATGTACTTACGCCATTTCATTCAATCCTCCGCCTTCCGCATTCAGTCTGTCCCAGTCACCTTTTTAGTACCAATCCAAATTTTTATAATTTCAGTCCCAGAGGTGATAGGGCTAAAACTTGTTAGCTAAGGACTCGAAAAATGAATACCTAATTAAAAAGGCTAAATCCCTTTTATTCTACATCACTGAAAATGCTTACAGGAGGTAGGACACGACGGTATTCCCATCCCACCCAATTGAGCAGTCCGACTGGGGAAGTACCTCCACGACACCGCATGGGAAGAGATGGGGTGGCCCAAATTCTACTCTGCCGAAAACCACGCGGCAATACTTACCCATAAAACAAAATAGAAGTTTAAAGGAGTAGATATATGAACACTTAGTAGATAATTAAATTAAATTGCCTACGGAACCTCGATCAACCCTGTCAAAATTACCGCGCCACATGGATGGATTTTTGAGATTTTTTTGGGTCCGTGCTCAAGTGGAGTGCTTGAACCACGACCGCTGCGCCGCGCGAATTATTAAAAAGTACAAAAATAAAAATATATATGACCCTCCAGTGTGAGGTCGCCTGTGAAATATAACATGCTAGCTTAGCTGTGGACAATGGTTATACTATTAGGTTGGCAGCTATGATTATGAATAATTATGTTCGCGGATTACCTATGTGTCTTTTTAGAAATAAATATGTGAGTATTTTATTTAGTCCGCCAGTTAAATTGCACCTAACCTGATAGGTAAACTTATCCTCAGGCGGGTTTGGTAAGGCATAGGCATATTATAACTAAAGTACAGTTCAAAAAGTTCTCAATATCGATTGCATCTAAAGACTGGACTATGGAGTACGAAAGCGTAGGAGAGCTAGTGTCCACCCTCCCACAATTTCTCCTCCTAATGTGACGTATCTACTTACCTTGGTTTTTACGGGAACGCCTGTCATCTGATTTCAGATGATTGTTACCTACTACAAAACTTTCTCGATTTGGCATCTATAGATGCTTTTTCAAACGCCATTTAAAAAACCAGGAGTAATGGGTAAAAGGAAACAACTTTTTTTTACATAATGTACTAGATGTACTAGAGTACCATAGAAGGTAAGGATTGGAATTGGTTGGAGAACTTACCTTCTATGGGTCACCTGCCATCTCTTCTCGTTTGTACCATACAATACAAGACCTAGTAATTGGTTGGAGAACTTACCTTCTATGGATCACCCGCCATCTCTTCTCGTTTGTACCATACAATACAAGACCTAGTAATTGGTTGGAGAACTTACCTTCTATGGATCACCCGCCATCTCTTCTCGTTTGTACTATACAATACAAGACCTAGTAATTGGTTGAAGAACTTACCTTCTATGGGTCACCCGCCATCTCTTCTCGTTTGTACCGTACAATACAAGACCTAGTAATTGGTTGGAGAACTTACCTTCTATGGGTCACCCGCCATCTCTTCTCGTTTGTACCGTACAATACAAGACCTAGTAATTGGTTGGAGAAAATACCTAGGTACTTATGTCTGGTAGGATAAAATAGAGAATCTGGATCATGGATGGATGAAAAACTTTCTTCCTCACGGACTCGTCTATAGAGAGCATACATCACTGAGTCTACCTTAATTTACTTGTTCAAGTTAGCTGTATATTTATTTGCTACCTCAAGTGCCACACCTACAAAATCGGTATGACGTCATACTTTGTTATTTCATTACACTATTAGAATAATAAACTTATATGGCTGACAGTCAACTGGTATTATAGATAGGTACCTACTTAATTTACATAAACGAATAGACATAAATATCGGTTGGGATCTATTGGTTGCTTACAGTTAATTATTTTTTATAATAACAATCCAATCATACCCCTGTGGAATGTTCAAACATAATATTATTACAATAATACTTAGCTACATACTTATAAGTTAACCTACCTACTTACAAAAATACATTACGTAGTCATCACCTCCTAAGTGATTATCACTACATACGTACCTACTGTTATAATAATCACAAGTGCTCTTTCAAAAATTGTCAATGCATAATACTAGAAGTTCAAAAAGCATTATAAAACCATGATATCTTTGCTGAAACAACATTTAAAAACCGGTAGCTGCGAACAATAACTCAAAATGAGTCATATCTCCCCTCCATGTCAAACCGACCGCACGACAAATGAATTAGGCAAAATAATAGACGAAAAAAAATTGTACAATAGCTTTTCAAAACCAGTTGTGGGCGAATTTGTTACTAAAATGTAGCAACATCTGTCTAGAGGGGAGAATTGAATAACGAAAACAGTATTACTACACTCTTTTGCACAGATAAATATCAGCTTTTGTGATACGTAATAAGGTTAAAAATCGATTAGACGTGTTTATGACTTAGGCTGTTGTGATAAAAAAAGCTTACATTTAACGCCATTACTGTCAAATTGTGGGCCAATCAGCGTTGCGTAGTTCTGACCAATCAGTGCGTCCTGTGGAACGTGTTTCGAATGTAAAATTTAGGGGAATTTGAAATTGTTTGTTAGTTCAGTAGAAAGTAGAACAACTCTGATTGAATTGTTTTTGCGTGCGTGATTGAAATGAACGCACCCATTATTATTACCACACTTAACTATAAGAACAAAATATATTAGTCTTGTTTTTTCAGTAATTAAATAAGTTGCTTAGTACCTACCTATTAGATTCCATTTTGTATCATTTAAATCCGTACCTACTAATATTATAACTGCGAAAGTAACTGTCTGTTTGTCTGTATGTTACGCTTTCACGGCTAAACCACTGAACCGATTTTGATGAAATTTGGTATCGGGCATCCATGTGGGTAAAGCCGCAGGGAACAGCTAGTGTTATATATTCCTATGGTATTTATTTTCACTAATATATCCGTTAACCCCTCCATGAGTTAAATCCAGGTTAAATCCACCTACTCCAAGGAATTCTCGATGATAGTTTAATTACCGAGTTTCGAATTCACAACCTCTCGCCGCAATCGCGTCGTTAGCTTAGTCGGCCTTGCGATCGAAAGGTCTTGGGTTCGAATCCGACTACCGACTACCTACTCCTAACACATGCAACTAGCTGGAGGGGTTAGAGGGGATATTAGTAATTTCGGTTTTAATATTCATTTTATCAAAAAAACTCCGAAACATTATCCACTAGACTACTGCCAGTTGCCGACACCTGGGTTTCCCATTCTCCTCGGTTCTTTTTTCTAATTGCTTCTTTACAACGGGTGACTCCCTTATCCTTGTTTGCTACATTTTGAGATTGACTACGTCTGTGGCGTGGCTGTAGGTGAAAGAAGAAAGAAAGAAAGAAAATATGTTTTATTTAGAAAACACAGCGCACATTTTTAGAGGTAGTATTAACACACAGCGGAATGCATAGGTACAACAATGTTAAAAATAAATAAAAAAAATTTTTTTTTTGTTTTTTTTATATAGGACACGTCAATTAGACTTTGCCTTACCTGATGGTAAGCTGAAGGCAAAGTCCCAAAAAAGAGGGTCACCATTACTTACACATACCGTGTGACAATGGTGACACTCAGCTTGACGGCCTCATCATATGCTTTTTCACGCCCCGCTTAAAGGACCCGGGACTGTAGGAAGAAGGAAACACGTGAGCTGGTAATGAATTCCAGGCCTTAATGGTGCGACAGAGGAAAGAGTCGCCGAACCGCTTGGTTCTTGATCGGATGTTTTGCACCGTGTGCGGATGACATCTAAGACCTGCACGTGTTGTCCTGTGTAGGAAAGGGGAGGGTGGAACTAATTGGAAGAGCTCTAGAACACTCCCCATGGTACAGACGGTAAAATACAGCCATCGCAACATCTCTACGCATCTGTAAAGGTTCTAGGGTGTTCGTTACCTCGGGATTCCCAATGATGCGGTCCGCACGTCGCTGCAACCTGTCGAGAGCATCTAGTAAGTACGTTGCTGAACCATCCCAGAGATGCGAGCAGTATTCCACACAGGAGCGAATTTGTGTCTTGTATAGAAGACACCGCTGCTCCGGCGTGAAAAATCGTCTCACTCTGTTCAGGACTCCGAGTTTTCGTGAGGCCATAGATCAGAAACCTAGCATATTCGCCTCTCTGCCAATCCTGACAGTTTACTGTGACATATACATGACATACTTGACATAAATTGTGAGACGTGTCATAAAACGTGGCAAGAGTAAGAGTGGCAAAACGCCGACATAAGCACATTTTTCTTTTAAGGCGTATCTATAGCATTCGATTGATACGTCTTAGGTAAGTAGCAGGTTCGACTCTTGCTCTATGCGAATACCTATTTGGTGTACCTACCTACAATAAAGTTTAAAATAAATAAAATATATAAATTAAATGAATATTAGTATTTCTTCCCAATTGAGCAGTCCGACTGGGGAAGTACCTCTGCCCTACAGAATACCGCGGCTATAATAACTTCGTGTTGTGTTCCCAGCGGTGAGTAGGGTAGCCAGAGCTCACTGGAGAATTTGTGCTGTCATTGGGAAGACTAAAGGCGTGTCCTGCTTTGTCTTCTACACTGACGGCACAGAAACTCTGTACTTACAGTGTTGGCAGCGCGAGTGTGACTCCTCTGGTGTTACAAACGTCCATAAGCCACGGTAACCACTTTCCATCAGGTGGGCCGTGTGCTTGTCTGCCACCTAAGTGGTATAAAAAAAGTCTATTTGCATATGTCTGGGTCTTGATCTGAATTTACTTGAGTAAGTATAGATATCTGTGTCTGAGTAACTTCTACATTCTAGAACTCATATTACAAGCTAGTGCTATGCTCATTTTGTGTGTAATAGGTAGGTACATATCAAAAATCTTCTCCTTTCAATGACTTGTTCTACCTTGGCTTTTAAGAGAGTGACTGCTGTGTGACATCACAACGTGTGCCTAAATCCTTGCCGGTAAGGTTGGCCTGTAGGTGGGGCCTATTTATAGACCGATACGTTCAAAAATATCTTTACTTAATACCTACCCATCTCTTCCCATGCGGTGTCGTACAAGGCGACTAAGGGATAGGGCTGTTTAACATCAGACAAATATATACAGCCCAGACTCAGCCTCAGATGCATGGCTCGAGTCAACAATAACGCCCGGAATTAGGCTCACCCCCTTAGAATAGGCCCACCCCCTATTACGTACCCCCCACTTAGAATAGGCTCACCCCCTATTACGTGGGACTGAATACAAATAATTGAATGTAATATTGAATATTGAGATAGATAGATGAATTGGTGAATTGTGGGTGTTAAGTCACTTCTGCCTAACCCTCCGGGGTTAAAGGCGTGATTATATGTACCTATGTATGTAATAACTTTCTAATTTGATAAATTTCTTCCTCTGCTTATTTGTAACAAGCTGTTGCCAGCGGCTTCGTCCGCCTGGATATCGGTTAGCGTTACAAAACTTAGCCTGTCTTTTCTCAATGTATAATCTATCCCTATACCCAAATTTCATCAAAACTGGTTAAGCGGTTTAGTCGTGAAAGCGTAACATAAAGACAAAGTGAAGCGTCGGTAGCTTAGTGGTTAAGGAGTCGGCCTTACGATCGAGAGGTTCCGGGTTCGAATCCTGACCATTACACTACCGACGTGAACCCACTCCTAGCACAAGCAATTTAGCTTAGTTGAAGGGGTTAAAGGGAATATTAGTAATCGCGGTTGCTAATATTCTTTCTAAAAAAAAAAAAAAAAAAAAAGTTTCTTTGCCATTTATAATATTAGTATTACACCTACCTACATATATAGGTACACAACGCAAACTAGACCCACTAAGCCCGTAATATCGGTTCTAGAGTGACTGTAAATAAACGTATATTTTTGTAAATATATACCTACTTAATATTATACATAGAAATACCTACAATGCAAACAGTACCTACAAATTAAATTATATATTAAGATTTTAGTATGATAAATATACACAAAGAAAAAAAAATTAATCAGTACAAGCGGGATTCAAAACCCACGATCTATCCATTACAGCGAGGATGCTCTCTAAACTGAACTGATTATTATTTTTGCTATCCTAATCGTAAACCTACAAATATTTGCACGATGCAAGAATCGAATCCGCAATCCCGACGTAGCAGTTTATTTTCACACCACACAGTGATATTTCTCCAACAAAATTCTCACGCAAGAAACTATTTCTCCGCGAAATACTCATAATACATTTTGACATGATATTTGAACTTCAATGGAAGAAAGAACCCAAGTCAGTGAACACATCAAGTAATTCGCGAATAGCCACTTGACCTCAGTTTCTCACAAATCAATCAAGTTCCCATCAAAACGCCAAATTGTTAATTCACACTTCGACAACTTAGAAAGACGTTCTCAAAGTACAAAGAAATAATCACTGGCGAGTCTCACATGTCGGAACGCATGAATTTAAAAAAAAATTCGGAAGCGTGCTGCGCGAACTCCACATGACGCGATTCAGAGTCACGCGAACGCAGCGTGACAGCAGACGTCACGCTGACAACGTCAGTCACCCCGCCCGTCATTAGAACAGACGACAATACCCACCTTTGACATATTAGTTTATGGTAAAGTGAACATTCTAGATCTTGGCGTTTATGGGAAATGAGCATAGACGAGATGAGTTTATGGTTGGTGGGTAATGTGTGTGAGAATGCAGGTCTGTTACAGTACTGTTTCGATTGTTAGGAATAAATCAATTTGAAATGTTTTGTTTGATATAGCGGTAAGGGTTTCTTTCCACTGAAGCGAATACGAGCAGAATGCAGGAGAGGAGAGACCGAGAGATCAAAAATCAGATGCTTACCTAATACCTAATTTATACTAAGTCATATTACGTTCAAATACAATCAGGTAATAAAGGAGCCTCACTAAGTTGTTTTGGATCCCAGCCTATCTTGCCTCGCCTGCTAGCAGGTGCTCTTGCTAACCGGTAGACGAGGTTCTAAGGAAAGTGATCTTTTCAGGGTTGGGAGACATAAACATAACATAAACTCACGCCTATATCCCCAAAGAGGTAGGCAGAGGTGCTAACACCCACATTTCGCCACTTCATGTTTAGGTCCCAATGTAATAGGTGGCGAGCCTATTGCCATTAACCGGGCACTTATAAACCTGCTCTCACAATGTGTTAGAAACGACCAAACTATCGAAATCTTAAAACATTCTGCTTCCGTATGTTTTTTTTTTTAATAGGTAAGACACGTCAATTTGGCTTCACCACGCCTGATGGTAAGCTAAAGGCAAAGTTACAATGGTGTTACAAATTGACAAAGTAACATGTTACAATGGTGACACTCAGCTTAGCCTTATCATATGCTTTTTCACGCCCCGCTTAAAGGACCCGGGACTGTAGGAAGGAAACACGCGAGCTGGTAAAGAATTCCAGGTCTTGATGGTGCTCCACAGGCAAGGCAAAGGAAAGTCTCCGAAGCGGCTGACATCTAAGCACTGCACGTGTTGTCCTGTGTAGGAAAGAAGTGGGTGGGACTAATTAATTAAACTTATCGGAACATTCACTATAGTAGAGAGGTGCGTAGGTACTAGGATGCAACCAGTCTACCATAACGTCTTACCTATTTACCTATCATAACCAAAAAATTCACGACACAGGAATTCCTAGTGTGAAGAGCCAGCGGTCAATAGTTTTAAGAGCCATGTAAACTGAATTTCAATAAATCTTTCAAAATATTCATAACATAACATAAACTCACGCCTATATCCCCGAAGGGGTAGGCAGAGGTGCTTGCACCCACATTTCGCCAGTTTTATGTTTAGGTCCCAATGTAATAGGTGGCGAGCCTATTGCTATTAACCGGGCACTTATAAACCTGCGATTAATACACACATAACTTCGAAAAGCATCGAAAAGTCATTGGTGTGTGCAGTGGTAAAACCTGGGATCGAACCCGAGACCTCGTCTCAGCAGTCCATTACCCATACCACTAGGCAAAAATATTCAAATGTTTCAAATAAGATCATGGTAATGATTTTTGCACATGTATTTTTTTATACCACTTAGGTGGCAGACAAGCACACGACCCATCTGATGGAAAGTGGTAACCGTGGCCTATGGACGTCTGTAACACCAGAGCAATCACAGTCGCGCTGCCAACCCTGTAAGTACAGAGTTTCTGTGCCGTCAGTGTAGAAGACAAAACAGGACAAGCCTTTAGTCTTGTCTGTTCCAAATATGATGTAAGTATAAAAATCTGTATAAAAATATTTTATAAAATTCCTAAGGATTTGGTTGACATGCCACTTAAAAAATTTAAAATTGAAGAGAAAAATTTCGTTATGTAAAAAGTATTATAAAGAGTATCTTGATGATGTAAATACGTGGTAAATATGTCTCTTGCTTACTCACACACCATAAATTGTAAACTAAAGCAATTTAAAAAAGAAGATAACCTAGTTCTAATATAGTTTCTGAGTTTCTTGCTGGTATCTTCTCAGTAGATCCCACGCACACTCAAGCTGTGGAATGACCTCCCTGCTGCGGTTTTCCCAAGCGCCTACAATATGGGGTTCTTCAAGAGGGGCATCAGAAGGTTTCTTCATGGTCGGCAGCGCGAGTGTGACACCCCTGGTGTTGCATACGTCCATAGGCCACGGTAACCGCTTCCCATCAGGTGGGCCGTGTGCTTGTCTGCCAACTAAGTGGTGTATAAAAAAAAAAACCTACCGAACCAGCGAAAGAATCATTTTCCAATGGTTTATTTGTACATTATTTAATATTTTTAAAATATTTCTTGACATCATTGTAAAATTAATTTTTAAAGCATTTATTATGGTAACCATTCAAATCGATTAAGTTACATTTAACAAAATATTTAATTGGTTCAGGCGGGATTCAAACCCGCTATCTTACAGAGGGAACGCTCTGCCCACTAAGTCATACAACCTTCGCCCGAATCCATCCAAATTCTTCTATGGAAAGAATATGTTGATGAGAGGTCGAAAGAAAAGGGAATCTGGTATAGAACGATCCAGCCCCATCCTCTACGCTCTCCTTGGATTGATGGTTGTGGTCTCAATCGACAAGATACAGTAATTACACTTCGGCTTCGTTCCGGACACATTCCATCAAATAAATTTGCGTTCCTAATGCGGCAATCAACATCACCAAACTGTACCACCTGCAATACACTCGATGACCTGTACCATATTTTGATGGAATGTGTACGGAATGAAACGCACAGGGATCCTCTGTTGAAGAGTAGCCTAATGGTGGGGAGTTGTAACAGTGCCCTGTCTGAGCCATTATCGGATACAGCCGGCACTGTACAAAATAGTTAAGTTTAGAGGTTAAGCATATTATAACTGTGCATATATGTTTTTGTTTGATTTGGATATAGGTATGTTGATTTGTATTTGTATGTGTTTGTTTACAATATGGCCAACATAATCGCTCTAGCGACAAAGCCCTTCAATAAAGAGAAAAAAAAAAAAACTTCTATAGGTACTTATATTCATCCTACGGTGACAGTGGGAGCCATCTACCGTATTGTATTTAACTAATTTAATGATTATTTTGCATGGAGGTGTTTATTATGTTTAGCACGGAAATATTGACATCTAATGTTACGAAATTTTCATATTAAATTGCAAATTCTTAGCGTCTAATTATCTTATAAACAAATATCGTCATAATACCTATGTGTGACGTTATTGCATGAAAATCTGACTGAAATATGGTGGAACCTAAATGTATTTACTTGTAACCTGTGTATCCATATATCGCAACTAGCTGACCCACCCCAGCTTCGCCCGGGGTATATTTTGAAGCTTCATATCCCTTTGAGCCCGTATGTTTTAGTCTTCAAAATATGTATGAAAAATTGCCGATTTGTTAACATTTATTGTCAATGCTCCGCTCCCTTAAGTAGTAGCGTGATGATATATAGCCTAAAACCTTCCTCGATAAATGGACTACCCAACACTGAAAGAATCATTCAAATCGGACCAGTAGTTCCAGAGATTAGCGCGTTCAAACAAACAAACAAACAAACTTTGCAGCTTTATAATATTAGTATAGGTAAATTGATTTGATTTGATGTTGCAATCATTTTTAAACATTAATTTTTGATGACTCCGCTCAAACTACCGTCGCTGTAAGACGGATATATGTATAGGAGAATTTGGATAGTTTCGGGCGAAGGTTCTGTAGCTTAGTGGTTAGAGCGTTCTCCCTGTAAAATAGCGGGTTTGACTCTCGCCTGAACCGATTCAAATTTTTTCCACAGATATCTTAATCGATCATTGTAAACTTTTGACGGCCATATGTGCTCTTTATGTGCCTGAACTGAATAACTTAAAACCACTTTCCATCAGGTGGGCCGTGAGCTTGTCTGCTACCTAAGTGGTATAAAAAAAATCGATTGCTTGATGAATCTGTTGTCTACGAATAACAAGACAAGTTTGGGAACATGGATGCAAGTGCAAGTGACAATGACAGTGAACAAAGCGAGTTCAGATCCTTTTTTTTATACCACTTAGTTGGCAGACAAGCACACGGCCCACCTGATGGAAAGTGGTTACCGTGACCTATGGACGTCTGTAACACCAGAGGAGACACAGTCGCGCTGCCAACCCTGTAAGTACAGAGTTTCTGTGCCGTCAGTAGAAGACAAAGCAGGACAAGCCTTTATTCTTCCCGTCAGTGGGAATTCACAAATACACAAATTCTCCAGTGAGCTCTGGCTACCCTACTCACCGCTGGGAACACAACACGAAGTTATTATAGCCGCGGTATTCTGTAGGGCGGAGGTACTACTCGTAAGGTACTACTGCTCAATCGGGCGGAAATACCGCCGGCAACAATCCTCAAGAGACAGTATACCTATTTAAATCTCGTTAGTAAGGAGACTAGTATCACTGTATTAGTGTCACAGAATACCACGCCTGTAATAACCTCGTGTTGTGTTCCCGGCGGCGGTGAGTAGGGTAGCCAGAGCTCACTGGAGAGTTTTTGTGCTGTCAGTGGGAAGACTAAAGGCTTGTCCTGATTGTTTCTTCAGCAGTGACGGCACAGAAACTCTGTTTGCACACGTTCATATGTCACGGTAACCACTTTCCATCGGGTAGGGACTGTGCTTGTTTGCCATTTAAGCTGTATAAAAAAAATCGCATATTATTGTCAGTCACGTTCACGCCACGTTACAAAAATAGTGACGTGATTGGTTTTTTAAAATGTTCAACAGAAACGAATAAAAAGTAATACTCTGCTCGACCCAGGAATCGAAGCTCATGCACAGCAGTCGCCTTCTCTATCTATCAATATGCCGTCGAGGAAAAAATATAGATATTGCTTTTTAACTGCTGCTCGCATATCTCTGATTCTAGTCAACCAATTTCGATCAAACACACAGCAGTACTGAATTTTTTTCCAGGCCTTACTAATTACAGAAAACCGCAACGAAATCTGCTAAACAACTTTTACATCAGTATCAAAATAAACGGGATATTTACCTTGTTTCATTGTTATAAGTTTCCAATATTTCGGCGCTGTTGCATGCACCAAGATCACGGAGGAATCACGGTTCCTCCGTGATAGTTGATGATAGTTTAAACTTTTACATCTATATATACTGTTGATTGAATGTGAAAAAGTACAACTGAGTTATCAATATGTGTAACTTTAACATCAAAATGTATTTGTTCAAGTGGGAATTGAACCTGCAACCTCAGACTTAATAGTCGATCACTCGAACGCTACGCTAAAGAGGTCATCAAATAGAGAACCATTCGGAATTATTATCTACGAGAAATGACAAAAAAAAACCCACCAAAAAACAAAAAAAACAGACACCCCATCTCTTCACATGCGGTGTCGTACAAGGCGACTAAGGGCTATCCCTTACAGCCCTATGGCTGTTTAACACCAGACAGATATACAGTCCAGACTCAACTTTAGATGCATTGCTCGAGTCAACAATAGTGCCCGGAAGACGGCAATAAGCTCACCCCCGGCTACGTGGGACTGAATTCAATGATTGGTGAAATGTGGGTGTTAATTCACCTCTGCCTAATCCGGGGATAAAGGCGTGATTATATGTATGTTTGTATTATTTCTTTAATAAGTATAAGATCACACATTAACATACCACAGACATGTCCTTCTATAAACATTCCCGCCATAATTAAAAACATTAGCTCCACATGTCAAAACGTTTTCCAATATGGCGTACAAAAGAGTGCTGAAGTGGCTCGCGTTTGTAAACGATCAATAGTTTTTTTTTTCTTTTTTTAATTTCTTTCACAATCGGACGTTTGTTGAATGGGCCACCACTTGAGTCTGAATGCAGTTAACGGCGAATTTTTAAGATTTTTTTGTCCAGGTAAGCATGTAATGGACTGTTAGTAATTCACTGCTTTTTCAATTGGCTAGTGCTGGCATTGTGTCTAATATTATTTACTTGGTTTAATTAGTGAAATGTGTTCAATGGTATAAAATCTTAGAAGTTTTATTGAATCCGTTCTACTTTCGTCTACTCAAAGTCAAAAGTCATTTTTTTTTATTCTGCAGAGACCATTTTTTTCTTATTTAAAAAAATATTAGATCCGAAATTACTAATATTCACTCTAACCCCACCAGTTAAGCTAAATTGCTTGTGTTTGGAGTCACCCCTTATAAAGCAACTAGCTGACCCACCCCAGCTTCGCCCGGGGTATATTTTGAAGCTTCATATCCCTTTGAGCCCGTATGTTTTAGTCTTCAAAATATGTATGAAAAATTGCCGGATTTGTTAACATTTATTATCAATGCTCCGTTCCCTTAAGTAGTAGCGTGATGATATATAGCTTAAAACCTTCCTCGATAATTGAACTACCCAACAGTGAAAGAATCATTCAAATCGGACCAGTAGTTTCAGAGATTAGCGCGTTCAAACAAACAAACAAACAAACTCTGCAGCTTTATAATATTAGTATAGATTAGAAAACCAAAGGTGACAGCAACTGACAGTACCTAGTCCAGTGGATAATTCGTCGGGTTTTTTTATAACCAAAATTACTAATATTCCCATTAACCCTCCAGGTAAGCTAAATTGCTTGTGTTAGGAGTGGCTTCACGTCCGTAGTGTAATGGTCGGGATACGAACCCGGGACATCTCGATCCTAAGGCCCACGCCTTAACCACGAAGCTAACAAAATATGTCCTAATATACCTGCCATGTTATGCGGCAATAGACAGTATCATTGTTCCTGGTTGCATCCAAGATTTTCACTTCGGGCACTTTTTTCTCCATCTTTCACTTTGGCTCTTAAGGCTGGCGCACATTATTCGCAACGGCGAGTTTAAAGGATTCTTCGGCATAAGGAACGGTGCAGCATACCAAAGAGTAGTTTCCGACAGTGCCAACGACGGATGCCGAAAAATGCTGTGGAATCCTTATCCTTGCTGATGCCGATATTATGCGTCAGCTTCCCTTTGATCGGCTACCGTCTGGAAGAACTATGAGTGGAAAGCCGGCGATAGCTTCTTTAATTTAAAGAGCACAATATTCTGACACTCCCCGGCATATACATACTAGAGGTAGCCCTGTTTACCAGGTATAACCCACACCTGTTTCCAAGATTAATGGACAAAGTCGTACGTAATCGTCGCGATAATAACAGGCTGTGTCCATCCTGCTAAGACTGCCCTATTACATAAAAGTGTAATATGCATGGCTCCATTAATCTACAACAAAATTCCCAAAAATATATAAAAAATTGAACAACAATCGTTTTAAGTGGGCGCTCAAAAGATTGTTGATTGAGAAGTGCTACTATAGTATTAAGGATTTTCTCGAGGACATGACCCTGTAGGATTGACTTTTGTTTGTAACTAGATGACTGATGTATAATGTAGATGTGATGACTTAAAGTTAAATAATAATTTGTACACCACTCAATGGTAAAACATGTTGTGTCCAATCGAAGTTTAAGACCTATATAATAAGCACTTGACTATGTATATTATATGTACACATGTTTTTTGCAAATAAATATTATCTTATTTTATCTTAATTAGAAGCCGTTTCGGCTGATGTTAGCTTAGGCTCCCAAAATTTTGTTGAAGCTTTTAAATTTGCATTTTGTTTCAACTAAATGTTCGGATGTCATAAACATTATTATTATACATTGTGACAACCGTCTGATCGAACAGTATAAATAAACCAACTATTCCGTGAAATGGAACTTCTTTTTGCAAACCAAAGAGAATTTAACACGATTTGACAATATTGAAGGAACTGTTCAGCCATGTACATTATTAACTTAACGTACATTATTGCTCCAAATGATACAACGACGGCCATGCATATGTATTCTTGTATAAATAAGTAAAACGTGTCATATTCCACGACTGAACACTACCTCCCAAAATACAAGCTATGCTTAGCTTGGAGGGCAGCATCAGTATACTCTGTCCATACATTTATTCAAGACTACTTTTAAGATAAAAATTGTACCTTTCAAAATGTATTTTGGTGACAATAAATAGTTTTAATTTAAAAAAAAAAAAAAAATGTACCTACTCAACTGAATTATACCATGGCGCGACGAGGACAGCGGGGTGCGAGGCGCATCAGCCGGCCGCCGCATGCGCCGGTGCCCACAACGATGGACGGCCCACGCCAGTCAGCTGTCACAAGCCACGACATCCACACGTTATCATAGTTTTTATTTTATATAAGTTCCGTAGACGCGACAATATCTCTGTACATCCAATATTCATAGATATTAAAGTCATTGATAAACAGTCCACCAGTATTTCACTATTGAGCCATCGGAGAACAAACATTGGTCCTTCGAGCCGGAGTCCGAGTCCGAGTCGAGTCCTTCGAGTGGACACTATTCTTCAGGTATCTTTGATTTGGCTATACTAGGTAACTACCTATACCTACGATTTAAAGAGGATAAGGGAAGAGGACTTGGAGAGGTACTTATTAAAATAAACTTTTTTGAGACTGTGTCAATCTTTTTATCTTTTTTATTGGTGCTTAATCATCATTTTCACAAATAATCTTAATATTTATCGTGGGAATTGCATCAATTTATTATAAAATCATAATAATTGTATGGCAAAGTTGCCAGTATGGAATAACAAAATATTCTAATCTGTAATTCTGTAATTATTGTAACACTGAATTACATAAAAAATTTAGTTACGTATAGGTAACATTTATTTAGCTGAACCGTTTATGAACATATAAAAAAATACTTATGTACATTATCTATAGTTGTTTTAGTAAAATCATATTTTCTTTTCAACTCATCAGTAGATTTACTTCGCGCAGTTTTATAATTTATTTACTTACTATAGGTAAGTTGAAATAAAAAATAAAGTTTAAATAAAACGATATTTTTTCTCATTACGAGTTGAATATTTAACACGGTATACGGAAAAAAAATCATTGTTCTGTTCGAAATATGATATACTTCAATTTGGGTAAAAATACTGAATGAAAAATATAAATAAAAATACATGAAATTACCCACAAATTTACATTTAAAAAATCTAAACCAAGACAAACACAATAATTTTTGTCTCAGAACACATTTGCAAATCATATTGACGTCAATTAACGCAGTCATCACATCGCTTAACAATTTTACTTTGAGTAATTATGTAGTAGTGTTTTTTACATAACATGAAAAATCTTTGACTATATAATGTATGGACACAGTAGTTCTAACAAAATTCATCGCAAAAGACGGCTCAAATTTTCGGAATGTAAAGCTAATGTTAATACACTACACGCGCGGCTTCGCCATTGGGTATATTTTGAAACGGGATATCACTCCTTTGCGTCCGTAATTTTTAAGTATTTTAATAATGTATAGATATCTCGATTAAGAGAGAATAAATTGAAACGGTCCAGATTCGAACTCGCTATCCCTTACGGGGGGAACGTTCTGACCACTGAGCGACCGAACCTTCGCCTGAAACCATCCAAATTATTCTATACACACTAAATTTAAAATGTCATTAAAAGTATGGCAATCTGCTGGATTTATGATCACTGCGGCGGTCCCTTAAGTTATAGCGAGATGATAGCCTAAAACCTTCGTCGCTAATCGGACCATTCAACACAAAAATATTTTTTTTATTTGAACCAGTAGTTCTTGAGACTAGTGCGTTCAACCAAACAAAATTAAAAAAATAAAATCTTTATAATATTAGTATTGTATTTAAACTGTGTAAATAGCTGCGTGGTTCCCGGCAGAGTAGAATTTGGACCACCCCATCTCTTCCCATGCGGTGTCGTACAAGGCGACTAAGGGATAGGACTGTTTAACATCAGACAGATATATAACCCCGACTCAGCCTCAGATGTATGGCTTGAGTCAACAATAGCGCCCGGAAGACGGCAATAGGCTCACTCCTTATTACGTGGGACCGAATTCAATGATTGGTGAAACGCGGGAGTTAGTTCACCTCTGCCTAACTTTTCGGGGATAAAGACGTGATTATATGTATTTATGTATTTAAACTGTTATTTATTCAACTTTATGCACAGTAATTTTGTACAAAGGCGGACTTAATGCCAAAGGCATTATTTAACAGTCAACCTTAGGGTGATGCTGAGTGCATGTTATAATATAGCATACCAAAGTAGTAGCTATTTTTTACGTCACCTTGTAGTGGCATTGCTGTGTCTATATTTAGATAGTATATAGTCTAAGTTATCTAACTTCTAAACGTTTTTTTTAACTCCTATACGTAATTTATTTTCAACAATAAAATTTAATAATTTAATAGCAGTCCAGTCTTGGAAGATTTGTGAAACCCTCTATCAATATTATTATTTTTATTAAATGATATATTTTGTATAAATAGTTATTTAATTGCACAATGAGAGTATGAGAGTCACAAAATATTCTGAAAAATATGGAAGCGTGATAACCTGAAGGGCTACCATGAAAGTTCCGAAGCTTTGGGTCTGCACACGAACGAAAAACATGGCATTTAGTCATCTATATACCATGCTTTTTTTATACCACTTGTTGGCAGTAGCTGGTGGAGTAGACCTACCCATTTCTTTTTTTTTTCTTTTTTTATACCACTTAGTTGGCAGACAAGCACACGGCCCTCCTGATGGAAAATAGTTACTGTGGCCTATGGACGTCTGTAACACCAGAGAGTCACAATCGCGCTGCCAACCCTGTAAGTACGAGTTTCTGTGCCGTCAGTAAAAGACAAATCAGGACAAGCCTTTAGTCTTCCCACTGACAACACAAATTCTCCAGTGAGCTCTGGCTACCCTACTCACCGCTAGGAACACAACACGAAGTTATTATAACCGCGGTATTCTGTAGGGCGGAGGTACTTCCCCAGTCGGACTGCTCAATCGGGCGGAAATACCGCCGTGTCCTACCTCCTTCAATGGGTATCGTAGAAGGGGACTAAGGGATAGATCTATTCTTCATTCATTTTTTTTTATACTACTTAGGTGGCAGACAAGCACACGGCCCACCTGATGGAAAGTGGTTACCGTGACCTATGAACGTGTGTATCCTAACGTTAATATAACTCTGTCTATTCTTTTGGGGATTTGTAGAATATTTATATATATATCTTTGTTCCTTCGTTCTAATTATTATATTTAGTCAATTTGAAATTCTGTAATGGGATGTAGTCAATTTAAAATTTAGTTCATTTAGTCAACTTGTGAGTTGGGGACTCTGAGGTCTCCACACCCGAGGATGGCCAGATCGAGAGAAATGGCCCTGGGTCGGGCGGAGTGCGAGGAATATGCCTGTCAACATCACCTTCGGCAGCCAAAAACGACACACAGGCGCCGTGCGTTTTAGTCGGTTTGAGTCCGACATAACTTGGGGATACACCGATGGGATATTTCATAAAAAAAGTCAAATTGTGAACAACTATTCAAATTAGGAATCTACTCAACCTGTGAATGGGATGTAGTCAATTCGATATTTAGTCGTTCTTTTTTTTTATATAGAACACGTCAATTAGACTTCGCCTTGCCTAATGGTAAGCTGAAGACAAAGTCTCGGAAAAGATGGTCACCATTACTTACACATACCATGTGACAATGGTGACACTCAGCTTGACGGCCTCATCATATGCTTTTTCACGCCCCGCTTAAAGGACCGGGGACTATAGGAAGAAGGAAACACGTATAAAGGAAGGAAGTTCGTAGTATTAGCCTACCTGCGTTAGGTTAGTCAATTTAAAATTTTAGTTAATTCCGGGCTCAGTCAGTTTAAATCTAAATTAGCTCAAGATTATGTACTCGAGCGTAGCGTCGACTAAGCAGCCGTTTGGGGTTCCTATATTTATTATTTTTATGATTATTTAAAGTAAAAAAACTTAGTAAATACTATAAAATTGACTTGCATATTATAAACAGTGACAAAATATCAACTGTATTGTATTAAACACTTGAAATGTAACGTTTCCGAGGTTTTTTTTTCATTTGATGGTATTGAAAACGAAAACTTGATATCTATAAACACATAGATAATTGAGATATAAAGTTGTGTATAGACCGACCATGAAACATACATCCGAAATTGTGGACCGAAGTCAAGGGATTTTTTTTAATATTTTTTTATACCACTTAGGCGGCAGACAAGCGCACGGCCCACCTGATGGAAAGTGGTTACCGTGGCCTATGGACGTGTGTAACACTAGAGAAGCCACACTCGCGCTGCCGACCCTGTAAGCACAGAGTTTCTGTGCCGCCAGCGTAGAGGACAAAGCAGGACAAGCCTTTAGTCATCCCAGTGACTGCACAAATTCTCCAGTTAGCTCTGGTTACCCTACTCACCGCTGGAAACACAACACGAAGTTATTATAACCGCGGTATTCTGTAGGGCGGAGGTACTTCCCCAGTCGGACTTCTCAATTGGAGGAAATTCCGCCGTGCCCTACCTCCTCAGAAAATTTTGTACAATAAAGTACTTTATCCCGCTATCGGAACCAAAGTAGACATGACACTTCCCCCTCGTTTACACCTAAATATAAAACATGTATTTGACAAGTTCATATGCAGTGTGAACCCAAATGTGTTTTATACTTGTTTACAACTTGTTGGCTATACATCCTATGTGAACGAAAAAGTATCTGAGATACATGCATAATACAAGTATTGTGTTTTGATTAGTCTTCTACAAGTCTTTAACAAGTTTACAATTTATTTCGTGTTGTAAACGAGGGGTTCGTTAGACAAAAGCAATACAAAGTAGCTTCATAATAGGTTTATGCTGCGTCTTCTGTTTCCGTAGAACCGAAGTTACGGATGTACGTTCCTTGGTAGCCTTGTGAGACGTATCTATAGCTGCTGTAAACAACTTGATTCTTTAAATAATGTGTAATAAGGTTCAAAACATTCCTCTCGCAGCGTACAGTCTACAAAATATATAATCCAAAAATCAATTACTATTAATTACCATTATTTTTTTTCAACATTTTAACGTTTTGTATAAAAAAAATCAATTTTATTTATGCTTAACTACAATTAGCGCCAGGAGCCGCCCTGATTGTTCTGAGCATAAGGCTTATACCTCCTGTTTTGGGCCTCAGTATATTTATTCCTCGTACTCTGACCGCTTTGCCCCTGGTCATGACCTTGACCTTGACCCTGACTACTGTGACTTCCACCATATTTATTGCCACTACTGTGAAAACCCTGATCCTGTGTGTTGTAACTTTGACTTGTGAAACCCTGGCTATGACTCCTGTGGTGACCGGGTCCTGAATTTGTTCCAAATCTACTTGCACCACCTTGTCCGTAACCTGATCTGTTGCCTTGGTTGCCTTGTCCGTAACCTTGGTTGCCTTGGCCGTAATTTCGGTTGCCTTGTCCGTAACTTTGGTTGCCTTGGTCGTGGCCCTGGTTACCCTGGTTGTAGCCTCGGTTATTTTGGTTGTACCCGCGTCCTCCTTGATCCTGGTTCTGGTTGAATGGGACGTAACCACCAGGCCGAGGTCCGTAGGATTGGGATCGATCTGTAACAAAGAAATAATGATTTGAATGATTGTTTTTGGTGCCTCTATATGTTTTAAACCTTTGGTATTAATTACAAAATAATGAATACTATAATGCATTATATTGTTTCGGTTTTGAGGCCGCCCATTGCTCGATAAAAATTCGACTTAATTTTAACAGTAATGTTAATATGTTTTACGATAACGCTACAGTAAACGCAACTGTTGGAAATTATTCTAGTTAAAAAAACCGGTCAAGTGCGAGTCGGACTTGCGTACGAAAGTTTCCGTACCATCTATTTTATTCTGTTTTTTTTAATATATGTCAATTAGACTTATATTAAAAAAATTGATTACGTTTTTTTAGTCGGTTCTAGACCGTGATAATCACCCAACTGGCCTCGGCGAGAGGAGGACCCGAGTGGATTTCCGCACGTTTAAAAAACAGGGCACGGAACCTTAAAGCGTCTGCACGATCGTTTTTCTATCTCATATAACCATCAAACATCGTCATCGCTTCACACAAACGCAATATTTCTATCCAGTCAAAAATTCATCTTCATACGTGTGCGTTCTTCAAACGCCATCTTTCAATCCGGCACTTGCATGAATATAAACCTGATCCTTTGTGCGGGCGTATTGCGACACTCAACTGCGACTTCGCAAGGACACATCGCGAATCACACGTCTAGTGTTTAATCGCCCGCTTTGGCGAGATGTAATAACCACGATTGTGAGGCGCTGGAAGAGATGTTTCCACATCTGAAGCGTCTTTTATGTTTTGCGGGTAGTTTTATATTTTCTACTTTGATATGGCAATATTTTTTTTGACTGGCGATGCAAAACGAGGTCATAACAAGATGACAGGCTAATGTATGTGTATGTATGTTTGTATGTAGGTTTATCTGTTCCCTCATAGCTCCACAACCACTTATTAGATCTGGAAAATGAGATATCCTTAGAGGCATCTATGTCCTCCGCCTGTTATATGCTATATAATATGTCACTGAATCTATTGTGGCGCCCTCTAGCGGTTATAAAGTACTGTGATAAAAAATAAATTTGAGATAAATATGTCGTGTTTGGTATCAACTGAAAGGGCCTAATTAGTACATTTTAAATATGTATATATTATACCTATTGCTTGTCTCAAAATTATGTACCTAAATAATAAAAATAATTTTAAAACTATTGTTTGTATATTTTGAACTAAACTGGAACATGTTATCAACTTATCAACTTATAAAAATCATTCATATCTATTTATTTATCTATTTACACTTAATGTTTTTTAAATCCGACTACTGGAAAAATCACGCTATAAAAATAAACAATACAAAACATTACATACACTTTTCCTTAGAATGTATTGTTTAACAAAACATAAACAATACATTCTAAGGACAAGTGGCATACGATCACGGCTATTCCTGATATTATCTTGTTTAATACATTTCATAGCGTGATTTTTCAGTAGTCGGATTTTATAATGTATATATATGATGGAGAAGTATTCAACTGCTACATCAGAGGTAGTGGGTTCAGAAAAGTGCCAGCTTTGGATGCTACCGCGGCAAACGCTGTGATCGCAATAGGATGCTATCTATTCTTATAGCATTACAACAAGTAACGCAATTGATATCTTAAGATATGAGATTGCTTAGTCAGGCCTTCCTCTCTGGGTTAAGAGATCAGAAAGCAGTTCCCACACACAAACGCGTATTTCCCTGCAGAGTAGAATTTGGACCACTCCATCTCTTCCCATGCGGTATCGTACAAGGTGACTAAGGGATAGGGCTAACTAACATCAGACAGATATATACAGCCCAGACTCAGCCTCAGATGCATGGCTCGAGTCAAAAGCAGTGCCGGAAGACGGCAATAGGCTCACTACCTATTACGTGGGACCGAATTCAATGATTGGTGAAGTGTGAGTGTTAATTATTCACCTAACCCTCCGGGAATAAAGGCGTGATGATATGTATGTATATACCCAAACGAAAGAAGTACAAGTGTCGGTAGCACCGTCCATAGACCACTTCGTATCAGGTGGGGCACGTGCTGGTTTTATGTATTAGTTGGTTTGTCAAAAATTTAATATAAATAAAATAAATAAATCATTCAAATCATTCAAAAACCGCGAACAAAGCTGCAGTGCGTATCTAGTATTTCTATATCTGTGTACATGTACTCGGTACCATATTTATAAGTAGCAGTGAGCTATTATTTGCACGTCACAATTTTGGTGCTTAAACGATTTAGCTGCATTGAACATGCTCAATAGGGACTTAATATAGCTTAGTAATAAGGCACACAGCTTACGAACTGTCGATAGCACCTTTATTCACCCTCAAAATTAAATGCCCCTTTTTAAAAGGTCGCAAAGAACCTACTTAGTGGAGTACAGTTGTTTAGGCATAAAATGTTGGCATGCTAGATATGTTAGTAGCAGGTTGCGTAAGAGATGGCAGAGAGGTTTGGCGCCAAAACGGAGAAGGGCCCATCGCGGTATTATTTTATTGTCCCAAATTAGTGTGAATTCGAGATTTTACGTTTAGAAATGGTGGATTTTTAGATATAACGTCTATGACAACGCACATCAGTGTGGAGAGGCATATTACAGTGAATTGTGACTTTTCGTATTGGTTCCAAATCTCCCTAGGGAGCTTCTAGTAAAGTCCCCACAACTTTGCTGAGCAATCATCTCATTAATCGTCATCAATATCATCAACTCATCGTCATCATCAACAAACATTTTATTGGACCTTAACTTGAAAAACGTGACATTGGCGTTTCGCCATTAATTATTTTAAAAACATTTACCTGACATTGGTAAAATTGTGGCGATTCGCTGCAGAAGCCATTAATAAAAGAAAGAAGAAAAAAGCAGAGAGAAAAGAGAAAGTAAGAATATTAAAAGTTTACTTGGACTGGATCATACTATTGTTATAAATGCAAAGTTTGAATGGTTGGACGTTTGTTGCAGATATAAGCTTTGGAAGATTGCGAAGTACCAACGGAAGCTACAGATCTTATAAAGGATTTAGACAGCAAAAGTGTCAATGGAGTAAGGATGGAAACTAAAGGCTCTGAAAGACGTGAGACAGGGAGACCCCCTTTCACCTACGATTTTTATAACTGTGTTGGAGAGCAATATGAAGAAGTTAAACTGGGAGAAAAAAGGTATTAGAACTCAATATGAATGTCAAAATTCAGTCAATTCAACCATATTATTTCTATTTCAACCCTCACTGATTACCCTAAGCTCAATTGACCTGCGATTGTACACTACCGTATCGGTAGAAAAATAATAGTAGTAGCAACACCAGCACTAAGCACGTAGAACAATCAGCGCACCTGTCACTCATGGCGTTTTAATAAGAGCGCGTGTTGAGTACGTAACGACGCCGCCATTAGTCCGCATTGTTGGCGCCCAACGTGGGGCGGCAACACTCCGCGACGAATAGATAATTACTACTTGCGAGATTCACGAATACCCGCTAAGCTTATGTTGCGTATTTTGTACAATTGTCAATAATAATATAAATACGATTGTAACTTTCGTCGTTTTACATGCATGTTTTCTTGTTTTTGCGCTTGAATTCATTCATAAAATAAAAGTAACAGTAGCAACAAAGTTCACAATATTGAATTTTGTTATAAATGGGTACATACGGCGTCCACATTCATTTGTGTTATTTAAATGATCTAATAATTAAATATGACAAAAGTGTACCTCACAGCGCATGTCCTATTACACTCGTGCATGTGTTGAAGTAGGCTAATTGTCCTCATAGTGATCGTTTTAAGTGCCAGTACCTATTTGTTATTTATGAAAGATCATTGTATTAAATAATATACTTTAAAGTACTCTGACGAAAACAAATTGTTCGCTACTTGAGCATGAAGAGATTACCGGAAATGTGATCATATTTGCGTACGTTAAATATTAATCTTAACCAAATATTTGTAACTGCAAGTTTGCTGTTAAACAGATCCTTAAAGTACCGCACATTAATTCTCAAAATCAAATTTCAGTGCTTCAAAGCGCAATTTGATATGTAAGCTTAAGTTCTGTAATCATTCAGAGATTTGATGAAATAACCACGATTTTGCTTCATATCAAAAGAATTTATTTACTTTACGTTCCAATTACCAGCGTTTACTTAAACTCCCAAACTCTGCTCTTTATGGCGCTTTTGTGCTAAAGCCCAGAGGTGCCAAAACTGTCAAAAAATCCTCTTTCACTTTGCCACAAGAGTCTTTTCATATAACTTACACTAAAGGCTCCGACTCACGATGTCGTAACAAACTTATATTTTGAAAGCTGCTTTTTGAAAGGGCCGCATTGGCCAGATTAAAACAGCTCTCTTCTCAATCTTTAAGAAGGTAGCAAGCGCAAATTCGTAAAGGCGCTTCACAAGGAGACATATTGTACTTTTTAAATTTATTTAATTTTTCAACCTGACCGGTTTCGCCTCACCTTTGAAGTTTGTATTGGCAGTTATCAACCGTCATTATTTAATATGTGTAGCAAGTTCCACCATGCGCCATCAATCAACAGTGCAGCCTTTTTTTCAGTCTAACTATCCTTATTCTCATTGTCTTGATTACATCTCTTTCCGTCATACAATTAACTGTTTTCATGATATGTTTTTTTACGTGCGCAAAATGCCCACGGATAACCCTCCTCCCCCGCCACCGGAGCCGGTGGAAGAGATTATGTCGGACTCGAACCGACCAAAACGCACGCCGCCTGTGGGTCGTTTTTGTTTGCCGAAGGTGAGGTTAACAGGCATATCCCTCGCACCCCGGCCGACCCAGGGCCATCTCTCTCGATCTGGCCCTCTCCTCAGGTATGGGGACCACAGAGTCCCCGACTCGTCCCCGGAAAAGGGCGAGGCGCGCCGCCGACGCATGGTATGGTAAGCGTTCACAGGCCCTGGAGATGCTTACTTTGTACACAGCATACACACATGTATTATCTACATGCTATCGAACAATTAAATCGATTTACCTTATTGAACCTAACTTATCCCTCATTAATATGCGCCTACCACGTACTAGCTCTGCACCACCGAATGGTAGACTGGTAGAGAATGCCTACGGCATTAAGTCCGCCAATGTACATCGTGCATAAAGAATAAATAAATAAATGTAACTGTTTTTCCGTTCATATAAAAAGACAGCGAGCCTTTTGCCGTCAACTGAGCACTTTTTCATGAGCTACATGTTTAGTCTTGGATGGAGATCAACCCTATCGTTTACTGCCTTGTTCGAGATCAACAAGAACAGGTGCAGAATATATATATATACATAGCAACCCTTAACTGGTGCAGTTCAAAAAAATATAAAAATCCAGGAGGTGGGCAGACATAATAGGCAACTAATGGGTGCGCTCGCGACACATTCAAGTCAAAGCGACGACGCGCGACTCGGTGTGCGCCCTAATTGTACCCAACGTGCTTTACATTCACTATCGTATCGTATTTTTGTCTTGTTGTCGGTATAATGTCAGTCTTAATATCAAGAAATACCTACCAGCGCATTACTGACGTAAACCCACTCTTAATACAAGCAATTTGAGTTGAATTTGGGCCACTGCATCTCTTCCCATGGGCTGTCGTACAAGGCGACTAAGGGATAGGGCTGTTTAACATCAGACAGATATATAGAGCCCAAACTCAGCCTCAGATTTGAGTCAACAATGGTGCCCGGAAGACGGCAATAGGGACAGAATTTAATGATTGGTGAAATGTGGGTGTCATTTCACCTCTGCCTAACCCTCCAGGGACAAAGACTTGATTATATGTATGTGTGTATGTAATAAACCACCATATATAATTAGCCAAACTCAAAACAAGAACCATAATCCTATACAATTTCAAAACAAACATCTAAAGTAAGACGCCATCACGCATCACGCATAACGAACCTCCATCTTGACTCGCTCCCTATAGCACAGATAAAAAATAAACGAGCTGGCCACTCGACATTGTCGCAGGCGGGCGGCTGTAATTAGAGGCAGGGCGACGCGTGCTCAAGCACGTGGAACGGAACTGCGATGATTCTAACGGTGTTTTGTTACATACCTGTATGTCTGACTACAGTTCATAGAGCTGGTGTTTCAGATTACTCTTTTTATTGTACTGTTAGAGGATATACAACAAGGGTAGTAATGGACGTCCACCCCCCATGAGCGCAGGCCTGAGGGTGACAGGTGGAGCCGCCTGTCACCCTGGCAGAAGCAGGCCGCGGCGACTGTGTGCCTTGCGCGCTTCCCCGTTTACGGGGACGTGTTGGGCCAGATCGAGATAGATGGCCCTGGGTCGGTCGGGGTGCGAGGGACATGCCTGTCAACCTCACCTTCGGCAACCAAAAACGACCCACAGGCGGCGTGCGTTTTAGTTGGTTCGAGTCCGACATAACCAGCTCATGTGTTTCCTTCTTCCTACAGTCACGGGTCCTTTAAGCGGGGCGTGAAAAAGCATATGATGAGGCCGTCAAGCTGAGTGTCACCATTGTCACACGGTATGTGTAAGTAATGGAGACCATCTTTTCTGGGACTTTGCCTTCAGTTTACCATCAGGCAAGGCGAAGTCCAATTGACGTGACCTATATAAAAAAAAAAAAAATAACCTCTAACCTCTCTTCGGTGGTGAGGGTATCAGTGGGATTTTTTCTTGTGGGAGAGTGTATGTAGTACACAACAGTAGCCTTGCGTCTGAAGACTTGGGTAGTTTCAACAGTTCGATCAAACAGGTAAGGGATAAAATATAATTCATCATTCATCATTATCATGTATCTACTTTATTATAGGTATATACCTATAATGACAAAATGAATGTGGTGCTGGTGCATGATAATTCATTGATGAGTTTAATTTCTTTTACGATTGACTTTGTGCTATTTGTATTTTTTACTAGCTGACCCACCCCAGCTTCGCCCGGGGTATATCTTGAAGCTTCATATCCCTTTGAGCCCGTATGTTTTAGTCTTCAAAATATGTATGAAAAATTGCCGGATTTGTTAACATTTATCAATGCTGCGCTCTCTTAAGTAGTAGCGTGAACCTTCCTCGATAAATGGACTACCCAACACTGAAAGAATCATTCAAATCGGACCAGTAGTTCCAGAGATTAGCGCGTTCAAACAAACAGACAAACAAACTCTGCAGCTTTATAATATTAGTATAGATTTAATGTTATGTGATAACTAAATTAACAATTTAATTAATAATCTACTTAATATTGCATACCCAAATGGTGAAACATAGTTGAACTAATTATTATGTGAACATCTTCTGTACCTATGATTTACAATAAATATGATTTGATTTGATTATTATGTTATACATAGGTATTTAGATCCTCCGCACATTATGTGTTTCTCAAATAATAGCTTTTTTTTTCTTTCTTTCTATCATTGCGATAATCCCGGTCACTTTCAAAGCTTTTGCTTCAGTGTCCAGGGTGTCGTTTTTTACAGTCTAACTGCGCCGCGGCTAAGCATCGATATTAGCCTTGAAGTAACTGCTATTTCACCTCTGAAGTATTTTTTTTTCTTGTATTTGTTTACTTAGCGACCTATCAAAAATTATGTTTTTTTTTTCTTGCATGTTTAGTAGTCAATTTCATTGGTTTTATTTTGTGTTTGTGTGTGTGTCTAATAAACGCATTTTCTTTCTTTCTTTCTTATATCTAAGTATATATAATATCGAAAGTTTTGTAGTTAGACTAGTGACTTTTAATGGCTCCAACTTCTCGTGACGACTGCTATAGATGTTCGCATGACAATCTTGACCGTTAGCTATAAGTATAACTCAAAACTTAGTGGTTATATTCTCTTTGAGTCACTCCATCCCATGGTTGCCTGGAAGAGACTGCCTTGTGCGATAAGGCGGCCACCAATTCTATGTATACTGCGAAACTGTACCATTGTATGTACTCCTTATGATTTTAATTATACAGATGATATTTACTCTTAGGTACTGATTTTGAATTTGGATTTAATGTAATGCGTTCCGTACAATAAAGAGTTATTTGATTTGATATGACCAAAATCTATTTTAATATTACAAATTTATAATACAACTAGCTGACCCGGCAAACGTTGTTTTGCCATATAATGTTAAGGGTGGACAACCCTTATCATTTAGGGGGATGAAAAATAGATGTTGTCCGATTCTCAGACCTACCCAATATGCTCACAAAATTTCATGAGAATTTAAGTTTCATAGTTTAACCACAAACACCGCGACACGAGAATTTTATATATAAGATTAAGATAATACATTATAACATTCTTAACTTGAAAATTTGAAATTCAGTTAGCGAAGTGTCAACATACACATAAATAAATACACAAACACGTCAATCTTAAAATAAAATAACCGTGTTCAATTATATCCCACCCTTGTAGGGGAGGGGACTCATAATTGGGCCGTGTGCCGGCACCCCCTAGCGGGCCACCGTTCAGTGCGAAAATCAACCTTGGGACATGACAATAAGGGCTACAATTATAGTATTTTCTGTATTCAATTAATTTCATTATAATTGGGAGCCGTTCTAAAGTGACTTCTGATGGATTGCAAGCGTGGATAGGAAATTCATTGGTGTATCGCTTCACTTGCTATTCAATATTACAATTAGTGATACAAAAAAAATAGTAATGTTTTAATCTTGAAAAATACTTCAAAGAATTGGGTTTTTTTTTATATATAGGCCACGCCAACTTGACTTCACCTCGCCTGATGGTAAGCTAAAGGCAAAGTCTCAGGAAAGAGGGTCACCATTACAGACACTAAGTGACTCATCAGATGCTTTTTTCTGTAGTTTTTTTATACTACTTTAGTGGCAGACAAGCACACGGCCCACCTGATGGAAAGTGATTACCGTGGCCTAAGAACGTGTGTAGCACCAGAGGAGTCACACTCGCGCTGCCGACCCTGTATGCACAGAGTTTCTGTACCGTCAGTGTAGAAGACAGAGCAGGGCAAGCCTTTAGTTGATGATTTTCGCTAATGCGCTATTGAGTTAAGGAGCTATAATTTATTTGTACTATTTTGAATACGATTTTTTGTATCGAAACTTTTTTAAGAGCAAAGCAACTCAATCAATAAAATATACGTAATTTCAATTATATATTTCAATTTCAATTACAGCGTTGAAAAAGTCACAGTTCAATTATATAGCTGTCAATTGCGGTGAAATTAGAGGCACTTTATGAGCAGTGTAAAAAAATAAATTATTTAACTGAGCATACTAAATTAAGAATAGCGAAGGAGTGGTAAAAGTTGCCTTATTCTTATTTCATCGTTTTTATGTAATCACACACACACACACACACACTCACACGCGCACACACACTACCTGGACCCGTTATATATTCATTACGTTACGGATCGTGAAAATATACGAGGAGTATTTAAATGTACATAAAAACTTTCCAATTATGACATTGCGCAGCTTAACATTAGACGGCATTAGACACCTAAAAACGCATACTGCAGTTCGGGGTCAAGATATCTGCCGTATATCAAGATATACTGGCAGTAAGGTGTGACGTCAAAGACATGAGTGTTTTTAAAAGTAAATACTCGGAAATAACCGCCAAAAAGGATCCTTCCCACTATAAAGAATCTAAGAATTTAATGTACTTTTAAATATAGTTTTTTATCTTTTCATTCAATTCAAGTAGCCGGCTCATCACAGATAAAAAAATAAAGAGTATAATACTTAACACTATGAAATAACCCACATTTAAAAAAATCACAAGATATCTTTATCCGATTAAAAAAAAACCTAAGCCCGTATTAAAACACCTGGTTAAAGGTAACAATATAAAAAAAACTTGTAAAAAAAAAACTTCCGACATTGTATCCGTAATCCTCTATAGGAAGCACTTGAGCTTCGATATTAAAAAAAAAAACCGGCCATTGTTGGCAACCCTCTATAATTATTATTTTCGTAGCTGGCAACACACAATGGCGCGTCCCTACGCACTTCCTGTTTGCTCTCGCGCGCTATTTAACGTGAATGCAAACGATTGGCCAATTTGAATTTGGAATGGAACACATTTGTCGGCTATGGGCTTGTAATTATGTTTTTTAATAGTGATGGGCTATGATTATCTATTTAGTGTGGACAAGGCGGCTTGTAGTACAACATTGTGCCCATTCAAGTTTGGGATGTTGTTTGTAATTGAGGAAGTAAACATACTTACTTTTTTTTTGTAAGATTACTTTTAAGACAGTTTTACAATAGTATCATAATAATAGCATTGTGTAAACATTAAAAAAAATGTACAAACATACATACATATAATCACGCCTTTATCAACGGAGGGTCAGCAGAGGTGAATTAACACCCCACATGCCACCAATCATTGAATTCTGCCCCACGTGATAGGGGGTGGGAATATTGCCGTCTTTGGGGCACTATTGTTGACTCGAGCAATGCATCTAAAGCTGAGTCTGGACTGTATATATCTGTCTGATGTTAAACAGGCCCTATCCCTTAGTCGTCTTGTACGACACCGCATGGGAAGTGATAGGGTGGCCCAAATTCTACTCTGCCGGGAACCACGCGGTAAGGCAATAATCCTCTTAATATAAAATTAGACTGCCATATAATATTCGTAATGGCTACCGGGTATGTCTTCAAAATATGTATGAAATATTGCCGGATTTGTTAACATTTATTATCAATGCTCCGCTCCCGTAAGTAGTAGCGTGATGATATATAGCCTAAAACCTTCCTCGATAAATGGACTACCCAACACTGAAAGAATCATTCAAATCGGACCAGTAGTTCCATAGATTACCGCGTTCAAACAAACAAACAAACAAACTCTGCAGCTTTATAATATTAGTATAGATAAACAAATCTATTACACAAAACTTATTTTTACTCCATAAAAAATAATCCAAGGAACTAGTTAGAGATACGTTTACCCTTTTCAGAAGGGCTTTTACCCTTACAAGTACTTGGCCACCCATCCCTCAGTCGTTTGACATCAATAAAATCGCACATAGCCTGAGGTCGCATGTAACAGGGCCGGTGGCAAGCACTATGCAACCGCTACAGGGTGTAGCAATTTCTAATGGGGCGTTTTGTTTGTGCCTGGTACATGATTGAATTGATGTTAGAAGCACGTGGTAGGAAGCGCCCGCAGCTAAAGCTTTTGCACCACAATACTGTACAGATATTCAATATTGTTTGTAAAGCGATTGTTTATTAAAAGACATTTAAGTAAGGTTTTTTTTTATTTAGGACACGCCAACTTCACCTCGCCTGATGGTAAGCTAAAGGCAAAGTCTCAGGAAAGAGGGTCACCATTACAGACACTAAGTGTTACAATGGTGGCACTCAGCTTGGCGGCCTCATCAGATGCTTTTTCACGCCACGCTCAAAGACCCCTGGACTGTAGGAAGAAGGAAACACGTGTGCTGGTAAGTAAGGAGGGTAGCCAGAGTTCACTGGAGGGTTTTTTGCGCTGTCAATGGAAAGACCAAAAGCTTGTCCCGCTTTGTCTTTTACACTGACGGCACAGAAACTCTCAATGCTTGCAGGGTTGGCAGCGCGAATGTGACTCTATTGGTTTTGCACACGTCCATAGGCCACGGTGACCACTTTCCATCAGTTGGGCCGTGTGCTCCAGTGAGCTCTGACTACCCTACTCACCGCCGGGAACACGACACGAGGTCTTGTCTGCCACTTAAGTGGTGTAAAAAAAAAACTCCTCTGCTTCATAATATTAGTATACAATCCGTCTAAGATCATACTAGTGCGTAAGGTGTTGATGATTTTGAAGCAAGACTGTTTAAATGTGAGAGGTTGTGAAGATGTTTGTATGTTTGTAATTCATAACATAACATAAACTCACGCCTATATCCCCAAAGGGGTAGGCAGAGGTGCTAGCACCCACATTTCGCCAGTTTATGTTTAGGTCCCAATGTAATAGGTGGCGAGTCTATTGTCATTAACCGGCCACTTATAAACCTGCGATAAATACACACATAACTTCGAAAAGCATTGTAAAGTCATTGGTGTGTGCCATGGTAAAACCTGGGCTCGAACGCGAGACCTCATCTCAGCAGTCCATTACGCATACCACTAGGCTACCGCGGTTGAGTTGTTGTTTGTTATTCAATCACGCTTTAACGACTGAACAGTACTGAATTATATTATATATTCTAATATTGTAATATTCTAATATTGTATGGTAATTTAACTTATTAAAATTTGCACACCTATCAAAGGTAGTAAGCACTGCACATATTATATAAACTACTGGCCAACCCTATGTACCTGTCTTATGCGAATAAACATGATTTGATTTAATTTTGGTACAGGGATAGATTACAGTATGAATTTTTTTATAAAAAAATTTATTTCCGGGAATATTCCTTTGCGTTGCGCGGGATTAAATCTTCACGCGGGAATGAGCCGCAGGCAGTAGTTAGTAGAAAAAGAAAATCTTTCACGAGAACAAGAAATTTGAATATTATTTGAATAAAAGTTTAAATCTAGTCTGCTAACTATTCAAATCAATTACGATAGAAAAAAATCAATCGGTTCAGGCGGGTTTGGGCGGAGAAATGAAAAATTAATGTTTCAAAGAAGAATCAAAGAATCAAAGAATCAATTTCATTTATTCAGTTTAGGCACACAAAGAGCACATACGAACGTCAAAATTTTACAATTGGGTATGTCAAGAAATAATATAAAAATCTATACTAATATAAAAAAAAAAAAAAGTATTTAAGTATGTTTATCCACATTCTAGATTCCATAACATAAGCTAGTTAAGCTATGCTTACCATGGGTCTAGATAGCGTTGTGTAGAATGTTGTAGAATATTTATTATTATTATTATTTCTATACTAATATTATAAAGCTGCAGAGTTTGTTTGTTTGTTTGTTTGAACGCGCTAATCTCTGGAACTACTGGTCCGATTTGAATGATTCTTTCAGTGTTGGGTAGTCCATTTATCGAGGAAGGTTTTAGGCTATATCATCACGCTACTACTTAAGGGAGCGGAGCATTGATAATAAGTGTTAACAAATCCGGCAATTTTTCATACATATTTTGAAGACTAAAACATACGGGCTCAAAGGGATATGAAGCTTCAAAATATACCCCGGGCGAAGCTGGGGTGGGTCAGCTAGTATTAAATAAAGTACCAATAAACCATTGGAAAATGATTCTTTCGCTGGTTCGGTAGATTAGTTCTACTGAGAAGATACCAGCAAGAAACTCAGCGAACTATATTAGAACTAGATTATTTTAAAAGTGATTGCAACATCATTCTTTGGTTCCAATAGTTCGTACGAATATCGATAGATGGCTCCTACTGTCGCCGCAAGACGGATATATGTATATAGGAAAATTTGGATTGATTCAGGCGAAGTTTGGTGGCTCAGTGGTCTGAGCAGTCCCCCTAGGGAAAGATCGTGGGTTCGTATCCCGCCTGAACCGCTTAAATTACTTCTATCTTAATAGATATGAATATTATTTTATAGTTATAAGTCCGTGCCTTCTGAAAAACAAGCGAAACGACGGGATCAATGTCAATAAGAATATAATGCCAAATTCACCTCTGCCTAACCCTCCGGGGATAAAGGTGTGATTATATGTACATACATACAATCACGCCTTTATCCCTGGAGTGTTAGGTAGAGGTGAATCAATACCCACATTTCACCAATAATTGTATTCGGTCCCAGGTAATAGGGGGTGAGCCTATTGCCGTATTCCGGGCACATTTGTTGACTTAATTATTTGATTATACTACTTTCTTACTTAGATGCTACCTCACTCTCGGCAACTGATGATCCGAGACGGCCGTGCGGTTTTGGTCGGTTCAACTGCGACATAACCACCCCCGCTGGCTAACTTAAACCGCACCACCGCTGGAAACTTCATCCCACGCACACTCAAGCTGTGGAATGTGAAGGTTTCTTCAGGGTCGGCAGCGCGAGTGTGTCGCCACTGGTGTTGCACATGTCCATAGCCGTGTGCTTGTTTTTTTTTCTATACCACTTAGGTGGCAGACAAGCACACGACCCACCCGATGGAAAGTGGATACCATGGCCTGTGGACGTGTGCAAAGCCAAGGGAGTCACACTCGCGTAAAAGACCAAGCAGGACAAGTTTTTGGTCTTCCCACTGACATGACAGCACAAAAACTCTTTAATGAGCTCTGGCTACCATACTCACCGCCGTGAACACAACACAAGGTTATTTTATAAGGCCGCGGTATTCTATATAGTTTTTTCCAAATTATTTGTGCTGATGACCTGATGGCACATCCTGACAACAGACTGAGTCGTCTAACAGTCCCACAGTCATATCGATATTTCCCTAATTCAAGGGTAAATTCGCTGGCGCGGCCACCCCGCCCCTCCCCGGCGGGCGGCGGGTCACGTGACTCAATTACACGTGGCGCGCGCCGCCATTGTGTGCGGAAGTGACGCGCGGCGACATTCATATTTAATAAAGTCCGCGCGATTGTTGTGCTGACGTGCGACGACTGACGGCTGTTAGTTTGATGTTTGGACGACGCTATATTATTTTTTAATTGGCGGTAGAGTTAAATATGGAGTAAAATTTATTTAAAGTTTTAATAATATTAGGACATTTTTTTATATAGGACTGATGGTAAGCTGAAGGAGAAGTCTCAGAAAAGAGAGTCACCATTTTTTTTTTACAAAGAATCATCATCATTATCATCATATCAGCCACACATAGTCCACTGCTGAACATAGGCCTCTCCCACAGACCTCCAGAATGACCGATCTAAAGCAGCCCGCATCCAGTGCTTCCCGGCGACCTTCATGAGGTCGTCCTTCCTCCTGGCCGTTGGGCGTCCTACGCTACGTTTGCCATACATATACCATGTCTCAATGGTGACACTCAGGCTTGACAGCCTCATCATATGCTTTCTCAAGCCCCGCTTAAAGGACCCAGGACTATACAAAAACCTACAAAAGACTAGGAGTACAATAAATAATTGAGATTGTAATCACGTTACAACGAACAAACTAATCAAATTGAATTTCATCCTACGCACTCCCAAGCTGTGGAATGAACTCCCTGCTGCGGTTTTCCTAAGCGCCTACAATATGGGGTTCTTCACTCTTGAATCTATTTTATTTTTAAACTATCGCGGTGTGAATTCATAATTATACAAGGGTTCGGGACTTTTAGCAATTAAATCATGCAACTTACTATTTCTGCCGACGTTTCGGATGCGTTGCAGCACCCGTGGTCACGACTTGACTAGCTTGAAAGCGTCGACAGGTATGCGGGGAACAATTTTTTGTACGCCTACCCACTATTACTTTTATTATGAACGGTTAGGCTGGCGACTCACTGCACTCACAATGTCAGTTTTTAACGGTACTGTGTTTCTTGGTTTTAGTAAGTTCTCCGCATACCCCTCGACACTCGCAAGCTAGTCAAGTCGTGGACACTGGTGCTGCAACGCATCCGAAACGTCGGCAGAAATAGTAAGTTCCTTGAGTTAATAGCGAAAAGTTCCGAAACGTTGTTTAATTATGGATTATAAGGTTTTATCAGGGCCGGCAGGGCGAGTGTAAGGCCCCCTGGTGTTGCACACGTCCATAGGTGGTCTATTAGGTAGGAAACAGTTCCCATCGGATGGGCCGTATGCTTGTCTGCCACCTAAGTGGTATAAAAAAACCCCTCTTTTTCTGAAGTCGGTTAAAATTCAATGTTCAGACATAATGTATGTATTATTATTAACACAGGTTTTTTTATTGTCCTTTTTATTTAAATTTCTTTATACCACTTTATACTTTTTTTTTATACCACTTAGGTGGCAGACAAGCACACGGCCCACCTGAGGGAAAGTGGTTACCGTGGCCTATGGACGCTTGTAACACTAGAGGAGTCACAGTCGCGCTGCCAACCCTGTAAGTACAGACTTTCTGTGCCGTCAGTGTAGAAGACAAAGCAGGTCAAGCCTTTAGTCTTCCCACTGACAGCACAAATTCTCCAGTGAGCTCTGGCTACCCTACTCACCGCTGGGAACACAACACGAAGTTATTATAACCGCGGTATTCTGTAAGGCGGAGGTACTTCCCCAGTCGGACTGCTCAATTGGGCGGAAATACCGCCGTGTCCTACCTCCTGCAAAATGCCTTCCGCATCCAGTCAATCCCAGCCACTCTTTTTCAGGTCGTCCGTCCGTCAGTAAGTTGCTAGTAAGTTAACAATATGTTGCTAGTAAGTTAACAGTAAGTTGCTAGTAAGTTAACAATATGTTACTAGTAAGTTAACAGTAAGTTGCTAGTAAGTTAACAATATGTTGCTAGTAAGTTAACAGTGTGCTGCCAGTAAGTTAACAGTATGTTGCTAGTATGTTAACAGTATGTTGCTAGTAAGTTAACAATATGTTGCTAGTAAGTTAACAGTAAGTTGCTAGTAAGTTAACAATATGTTGCTAGTAAGTTAACAGTGTGCTGCCAGTAAGTTAACAGTATGTTGCTAGTATGTTAACAGTATGTTGCTAGTAAGTTAACAATATGTTGCTAGTAAGTTAACAGTAAGTTGCTAGTAAGTTAACAATATGTTGCTAGTAAGTTAACAGTGTGCTGCCAGTAAGTTAACAGTATGTTGCTAGTATGTTAACAGTATGTTGCTAGTAAGTTAACAATATGTTGCTAGTAAGTTAACAGAAGTTGCTAGTAATTTACAAGAATATTGCTATTTTGCTAGTAAGTTACTAGTAAAAAACAAAGTACTCACTGTGTTGTTGCTGCCGCTGCGGCGGCGGCACGGCCCCGTACGAGTTGTCTCGCGGCAGGTGGTGGCCCAGCATGCGCCGCCCCGCCGCCTCCATGGTGGCTATAGTGTTCGACCGCACCATGCCTGTGTTCAAAATACCAGTTATAACAGGCTATTGAAAGAAAGTAGTGCCGCGTGGTGCCCGGCAGAGTAGAATTTGGACCACCCCATCTCTTCCCATGCGGTGTCGTACAAGGCGACTAAGGGATAGGGCTGTTTAACATCAGACAGATATTTACAGCCAAGACTCAGCCTCAGATGCATGGCTCGAGTCGACAATAGTGCCCGGAAGACGGTTTTGACAGCAATGTGAAAATATGGTGTACTTATCGGATAAACTAGATACAAGGTGCCGCGTGATTTCCGGCAGAGTAGAATTTGGACCACCCCATCTCTTTCCATGCGGTGTCGTACAAGGCGACTAAGGGATAGGGCTGTTTAATATCAGACAGATATATACAGCCGAGACATGCATGACTTGAGTCAATAATAGTGCCCCAAACACACCAATGGGCTCACCCCCTATTACGTGGGACCGAATTCAACGATTGGTGAAATGTGGGTGTTAATTCGCCTCTGCCTAACCCTCCGGGGATAGAGACGTGGTTGTATGTATGTATAAAAGAAAGTAACTTTCAGATGGATAACACTATAAGTACAAATGACTTCTACCCTAGCATCTGAAACCCGAGACCGTGGTGCGGTTTTAATTGGGGTTTTTAGTCGGGAGGGGAGGTAGCTGGGGGGCTTAAAAGACAAGGTACAAAGACATTCCAATAGATCCACCGTTTTATTTCTTTTTTTTATCGCGCGGCTATACTTTCTCCTCCCTCTGTGGAGTTGTATTGTCAGGCTTGACCCTACTAAAACGCACGCCGTCATAGGTTGCCGGAGGTGAGAAACGTATACAGCACGTATAAAATACATCACTGCACTTGTGTTTAACGTTTTAAATGATTATATTTAAAAAAATGTTTATGTTAGGAGTACTTATTACTGTTTCGGGCAGGTAGTGCCACGATTGCACCACCGGGTTTGGCTTAAGTGACTTGCTGGTACTCTGAGGTTTACTGTAGTATACAATAACCTTCCTCATCTTCAAAACTAACACAGCTTTCCGGAGACGAATTGGGAACTCAGTGGTCCTCACACCCGAGGAGAGGGCCAGATCGATAGAGATGGCCCTGGGTCGGCCGGGGTGCGAGGGATATGCCTGTTAACATCACCTTCGGCAACCAAAAACGATCCACAGGCTTCGTGCATTTTGGTCAGTTCGAGTCCGACATAACCTCTCCCACCGGCTCTGGTTAAACAGCTAACTCACCAATCTGAGGTCTCCAATTCCTATTCTCTTGATGGTTTAGGTTACCAGGCTTCAGTACCCTGGCGGGCTCGACGGCGCCCTCTAGCCGCCGCGCGGGGAACTCCTTGTCGTACGAGGGGTCCTGGAACCTCACGCAGATGGCCTGGTTGCCGATCACTGGTTTCAGGCCTATGACGGGTGATGCTAGCTGGCTGTTGAAGAGAGATTATTACACTTAATAAGTTTAGAATAGAAGTGAAAAGTGTTAATGAAAAAAGGTTATTATAAAGTAAGACGAATATCTTAATGACAAAAATTCATGGTCATTTTCATTTACTGCATAATGAATACAATCCACGACAACAGGCCTCCAGTTGGGCGGAGGATCGGCTGCTGTGGGGCACATTAGGAGAGGGTTTGTCCAGCAGTGGAGTGCAATAGGCGGACTAATAGAAAACTTAAATAGGTCATGAAAAATGTACTATTAGTACAACAGACTTTACGACTCGTTCGTTTTTCTATATTACTTAATATACATACACAATATAATCATGCCTTTATCCCTGAAGGGTTGGGCAGAGGTGAATGTTACCCACATTTCACCAATCATTGAATTCGCTTCCACATAATAGGGGGTAGGCGTAATGCCGTCTTCCGGGTACTACTCCTTTTTTTTATACCACTTAGGTGGCAGACAAGCGCGCGACCCACCTGATGGAAAGTGGTTACCGTGGCCTATGGGCGTTTGCAACACCAGGGGAGTCACACTCGCGCTGCCAACCCTGTAAGAACAGACTTTCTCTGCCGTTAATGTAGAAGACACAATCAGGACGAGCCTATAGTCTTGTCTTCAGCGCAAAAGCTCTCCAGTGAGCTCTGGCTACCGTTTTTTTTTTACGTGCGCAAAATCCCCACGGATACCTCCCCCCCGGAGCCGGTGGAGGAGGTTATGTCGGACTCGAACCGACTAAAACGCACGCCGCGTGTGGGTCGCTTTGGTTGCCGAAGGTGAGTTTGACAGGCATATCCCTCGCACCCCGGCCGACCCAGGTCCATATCTCACGATCTGGCCCTCTTCTCGGGTGTGGGGACTACAGAGTCCCCAACTCGTCCCCAGAAACGGGGACAGGCGGCTCCACCCGTCACCCCTAGGCGACAGGTGGAGCTGCCTGTCACCCCTACTCTATTCACCGCCGGGGACACAACACGAGGTTATTATGGGCGCGGTATTCTTTACTTCCTCAGGCGGACTGCTCGATTAGGACAAGTGTGGTGCAGTACTGACCCCCCGACGACGACGAGGTCGGCACTGAGCATGACGTCGCCGGCGACGCCCTGCGAGCGGTAGGCGTACTTGTGCGCGGCGTCGATGAGTTGGCGCAGGCCGCGGCCCGCGGCGCCGTACAGCCCGCGCAGGAACTCGTAGCTGTGGTTGCCGGGGCCCACGTACAGGCGGTCGTGCCCGAGGATGTTGCGCTTCTCTGTTCAAACACGTATACATTATTTGACAGCCTGTGGCCTAGCGGTAGTGAACGCGACTGCTACGCAAGAGGCGCGGGTTCGATCCCCGCTCAGTGCATATATTTGTATGCATGAATATGGGTATTTGCATTGGTCTGGGTGTTTCTATGTATAATATGTATGTATTTACAAAAAAAATATATATTTAAGTATGTTTATCCGTATTCTAGATTCCATAACACAAGCTAGTTAAACTATGCTTACCGTGGATCTAGATAGCGTTGTGTAGAATGTTGTAGAATATTTATTATTATTATTATTATTAATGAAATTTTAAAGCATTTAGTATGATAACTATTCAACGAGTATCGCTAGATGGCTCCCGAAGTGGACGTAAGACAGATATATATAGGAAGATTTGGATGATTCCAGGCGAGGTTCGGTGGCTCAGTGGTCAGAGCATTCTTAATGTAAGGGAAAGATCGCGGGTTCGAATCACGCCTTTTTATACCACCCACATTTCACCAATCTTTGAATTGGGGATTTGGGTTGATTGATTGGGGAGTCCGTAGCTACTACGTAGGCCGGTGCTGACAGGGAACCGGTCAAAGTCCCTGTCATCAAATTGAACCGTAAACAATCATATAATAGTAAAATATAATGTCAAATATGTCAGAACTAGCTGACCCACCCCAGCTTCGCCCGGGGTATATTTTGAAGCTTCATATCCCTTTGAGCCCGTATGTTTTAGTCTTCAAAATATGTATGAAAAATTGCCGGATCTGTTAAGATTTATTATCAATGCTCCGCTCCCTTAAGTAGTAGCGTGCTGATATATAGCCTAAAACCTTCCTCGATAAATGGACTACCCAACACTGAAAGAATCATTCAAATTGGACCAGTAGTTCCAGAGATTAGCGCGTTCAAACAAACAAACAAACAAACTCTGCAGCTTTATAATATTAGAATAGTTAAATTTGTAATCACTTTGTTACAGAGATTCATTACTATATCTAATTTATTAACCATAATATCTTATAATTATCCTGTTTTTTTTGTTTATTATTTTTGGTTATTAATTATTATTTTTATTGTATCACTTAATGCACGCTTTTTCGTTGTGTCATGCTGAGTACAAATGTTTTGGAACTTAATCTGAAACCGAACCTTCAAAAGATATCTTGTAAAATTTTGATAGTTTTGTGTGCTGTTGTGTGTATGTTGATAGTGCCCAACCAAGATCTACATCGCTCAAGGCAAACTCAACTATAAACCTTCTTTGGGACTTTCTTTTGACGTTTTGGGGTATCAGACAGCAACAAAACAAACAGTTTGGTTTATTTTGGCTTTTTTGAAGCAATCATAAAAGCCAAAATAAACTAAACTTTTTTTACGTGCGCTAAATCCCCACGGATGCCTCCCCACCGGAGCCGGTGAAGGAGGTTATGTCGGACTCGAACCGACTAAAACGCACGCCGCCTGTGGGTCGCTTCGGTTGCCGAAGGTGAGGTTGACAGGCATATCCCTCGCACCCCGGCCGACCCAGGGCCATCTCTCACGATCTGGCCCTCTTCTCGGGTGTGGGGACTACAGAGTCCCCAACTCGTCCCCGGAAACGGGGAGGCGCGCCAGACGCGCCGCCGCCGCGGCCTGCTTCTGCCAGGGTGACAGGCGGCTCCACCTGTCACCCCCAGGCCGGCGCTCATGGGGGGCGGAGGTCGTTCATCGACCTAATAAATATCCCTTGCACCCCGGCCTGTCCAAGACCGTCTCTTATTTGATGGGACCCCTATATATCAATTCGGTTCTTGAGCTATATTAAAATTGTGCTACTAACTCTCAGCTTCAGTGAGTTGATCGTAGTACGGCTCCAGCGCTTTGAACAGCCTCTCCTCATCTACGAAAGGTAACAAGGCGACGCCTTGCCAAGCGAACTTCTTCCCGTTAAGGTCGATCTTGAAGTCCGTAGGGTAGAAGTCGATTATGTTGGAAAACTGTGGAGAGAAAGCTGATATTGTTATTTTATTCGACGAGAGCGTAGGGTAGAATTTTTAGAAAAATTATAATATCTAAATGGATATATAAAGTTAATGGTACATTAGCTTGAAAAATTAGAGTTACGTTAAACTTGAATATCTTTTATATCATTTTGGAAGATCTTTTTTTTATACCATTTGGTTGGCAGACAAGCACACGGCTTACCTGATAGGAAGTGGTTACCGTGGCCTATGGACGTATGCAACACCAGGGGTGTCACACTCGCGCTGCCGACCATGAAGAAACCTTCTGATGCCCCTCTTGAAGAACCCCATATTGTAGGCGCTTGGGAAAACCGCAGCAGTCATTCCACAGCTTGAGTGTGCGTGGGATGAAGTTTCTTTCATACCGCACAGTGCGCACCGTCTCAGGTCGCAATGTGTGACGATGAGTTCCCTGCCTATGGTTAGCGGTGCGATGATAGGCAGGGAACTTTTCATACGTGCAATTCAGTAAGGTGTTAAGGATCATACAAAAACTATTAACAGACTACAGGAGTACTCACGGGGTCGCTCATCAGCTCGGCCCAGGGCTTGGGCACGTGCTGCGAGCTGGCGGCCGGGAACACGCCCATCAACTGCTCCAAGGGACGGAACTGCCAACGGAACACAACATTTAATAACGACACCCTATTGACGATCACTAGCTCTTCGATAAAGTCTCTTCAAGAGAGCTTTCAACTTTTCAAACAAGATCGTGATACAAAATTCACATATCCAAACGTAGCGTAGGTAGCTTAGTGGGTAAGGAGTCAGTCTTACAATCGAGACGTACTGGGTTCAACTCCAGGACATTATACTCAAAGTCAAAGTGAAAAATAATTTATTCTACATAGACCATCAAATCGGAACTTACAAAACGTTAATAAAAAAGGGAATATGAAAACTAGTTTAGCAAATAGACCACCGGTTCGAAACGCGACCCTGACCTGAGAAGACTCCGGCAAGAAACTCAGCGGGCATCTGTTTTTGGTCTATTTACAAACATACACTCAGTCTACTTAATCTAAATACAAAAATTTACTTGAGTAGCATAGTTGAGCGAACAGCTCATTTCCAAGCTTGTTTATCATTCAAGTATTCTTGGATTTTATAATAGCCTTTCTGGCACAATTTACTTTGAGCTACATTTTTAAATTTATCCACAGGTAAATCTGACTACCGACGAGAACCCACTCCTAAATAAAAAATCAAACAATTTAGTAAGCTAAGTTGCTAAGGGGTTAACGGGAATATTGGCAACTTTGGTGTACCTGAACCTTGCAATCAACTAGTCGTGTAATTAATTTCATTCATTCATTTCCGGCTCGTACCTGGGGCAACGGTTGGCCATAGCTGTTCAACGGGGCAATGCCGCGAGAGTCATGGGCACCTTTGCACCAAGTACGATGAGGGACGGGTTAATAGATTAGACTGACACTTTGACTTTACAAAAATGTAGACAATGTTATAATTGTATCATGTTGATTTAATATCAATAATATAATATCAATTGATAATAATTTCCTGATTTGATTTTTTGTATGCTAAATTACTAACCATAGATGTAAGACAAATATTGTTACTAACAAATTGGGCCCTGTTGCCATCAATAAAATGATATTATTATTATTATTATTATTAATATGTTGTATAATATTTCTGTGTAAAAAAACCATATTCATATTTAGTAGCAGTAATACAGATATAGGTATAAAACAATTTAGATGGTTTCGGGCGAAGGTTCTGTGGCTTAGTGGTCAGGGCGTTCCCCCTGTAAGGGAAAGATCGCGGGTTCTAATCCCGCCTGAACCGATTAAATTTTTCCTATCTCTTAATCCAGTTGCCAGACTGTTTGGTCAAATAGCTGAATATCCTTCAGGCCGCAAGTTGGACGGCGCTGTTTAGTAAAGGGGCTTTTTTTTATTTATTCATAAACAATTTACATCGTGTTTGAACTTCTTATTATTATTATTTTATATAGGACACGCCAACTTCACCTCGCCTGATGGTAAGCTAAAGGCAAAGTCTCAGGAAAGAGGGTCACCATTACAGACACTAAGTGCTACAATGGTGGCACTCAGCTTGGCGGTCTCATCAGATGCTATTTCACGCCCCGCTTAAAAAGCTAAACTATTAAACTAAAAATAACAAAAGCAAGAATGAAACACTCAATGACCAAGATTAACCAGATTACGTAAAGTAAATATAGACCGTTTACGGCTAGGTGGTTTGATTGAACTGCTGAACAAGCTGCGACATATATGTATGTGAATGGAAGTGAGTATGCTCACCGGCTGCGTCCCCTCCTCGAACTTGGTGGACAGGCCGCAGATGTTGACGAAGTCCGAGGCGAAGGGCGCGTAGTGGTAGGGGAAGTACCACTTCCAGCTGGCGCATCCCTGGTAGTAGTAGCGGAGCACCCAGCACAGCCCGCGCACGTACTGCAGCGCCACGCGGTACCTGCGGGAGGGGGGGGGCATATTTTTTCAATCAGGACAAGCCTTTGTTCTTCCCACTGACAGCACAAAAACACTCCAGTGAGCTCTAGCTACTCTACTCACCGCCGGGAACACAACACGAGGTTAATAATAATAATACATATTCCTCAGCATTCTACACAACGCTATCTAGACCCAAGGTAAGCATAGGTTAACTAGCTTTTGTTATGGAATCTAGAATGCGGATAAACATACTTAGATACTATTTTTTTTTGTAAATACATACACATCATACTATGTATTAGACTAACAATTTGACGGCCTCTGTGGCGTGGTGGTAGTGAACGTGACTGCTACGCAGGAGGCGCGGGTTCGATCCCCGCTCAATGCAAATATTTGTATGCATGAATATTGGTATTTGCATTGGTCTGGGTGTTTCTATGTATAATATGTATGTATTTACAAAAAAAAAAAAAGTATTTAAGTATGTTTATCCTTATTCTAGACTCCATAACACAAGCTAGTTAAACTATGCTTACCATGGGTCTAGATAGCGTTGTGTAGAATGTTGTAGAATATATTATACATAGAAACACCCAGTCCAATGCAAATATACATGTTCATGCATACAAATATTTGTACTGAGCGGGAATCGAACCCGCGCCTCCTGCGTAGCAGTCGAACATTCTACCGCTACGTCACAGAGGCCGTCGCTACGCCAGCCGTAGTATTCTGTAGGGAGGAGGTACTTCCTGAGTCAGACTGGTCAATAGGGACGGAAATACTTCTTCCAGGCAACCTTGGGATGGACAGTAATGTGACAAAAACAGAAAATATGGTGTTCGGATAAACTAGTTATATATATGTAGTACAACTTAAATACTTTTATTGAATTGATTGACTTATATGTATTTGAAATTCACTATTTTAATTACTTAAATTTATTATACTACGCTGAAAATTCTAAATTAGTTAATTAACTGTGTCAATCTGTACACCACATATGGTAGGACATAGCGAACATAACATAGCCTGTAATACCTTTATAATTAACCTATGTTTCACATAATAAATGAATATGAATATGAAAAAAAAACTTATTAAGTATTTTTTTACTTCTCCAATGAGATGGTACTCACCTAAACTCGAGGTTCTCCTTGGCGACTTCGAACTTGCTCTCGTAGTAGCGCTCCTTGAAGCCGTCCTCCCACAGGCGCACCTCGTCGTGCTTCTCATCATCATCGTCGTCAAGGCCCGCCGCCGCCGCCGACCGCTTACGGCCGTGCCCCTGCGACCCTTGTTCTTGCTGGAAAATACCACTTATCTGAACAGGCTATCTCAGTATCCTACTACGAATCACTTTTATTTATAAACATAAACTCACGCCTGTATCTCCGAAGGGGTAGGCAGAGGTGCTAGCACCCGTATTTCGCCAGTTTATGTTTAGGTCCCAACGTAATAGGTGGCGAGCCTATTGCCATTAACCGGGCACTTATAAAATAAGGTAGGACACGGCGGTATTTCCGCCCAATTGAGCAGTCCGACTGGGGAAGTACCTCCGCCCTACAGAATGCCGCGGTTATAATAACTTCGTGTTGTGTTCCCGGCGGTGAGTAGGGTAGCCAGAGCTCACTGGAGAGTTTTTGTGCTGTCAGTGGGATGACCAAAGGCTTGTCCTGCTTTGTCCTCTGCACTGACGGCACAAAATCTTTGTTCTTACAGGGTCGGCAGCACGGATGTGACTCCACTGGTGTTACACACGTTCATAGGTCATGGTAACCACTTTCCATCAGGTGGGCCGTGCTCTTGTCTGCCACCTAAGTGGTATAAAAAAAAACCAATATAATATACTCACTGCGGCGACGCTGTTCATGCCTGCAAGCCGAATGTTGGCTGCCTCTCTTCGCACGTTCTCCATTGGACGAGATGACTGCTGCCCGATAGCCTGCAACAAAAGTATTGTGTACTAGGTATATGGGTATACCCAAGGAAGACCAGATCGAGAGATGGCGCTGTGTCGGCCGGGAGGGAGGGATCACCTTCGGCAACCAACAACGATACCTCGTGTTGTGTTCCCCGCGGGGAGTAAGATAGCCAGAACTCACTGGACCGCTTTTGTGCTGTCTGTGGGCAGAGGCTTGTTCTGATTATTTCTTCTTTCTTCTGCACTGACGGCACAGAAACTCTCTATTCTTACAGGGTCGGTAGAACGGGTGTATCTACCCAGTGTAGTAGAGGTTATCATGACCGTTGCACACGTGCAACGGTCATGATAACCTCTTCACCATCAATCAGGTGAGCCGTGTGCTTGTCTGCCACCTAAGTAATATAAAAAAACGACACACAGGCGCCGTGCGTTTAGTGTTGTTTAGGTTAAGTCCAACATAGCCTCTCCCACCGGCTCCAGCTGGGAGGGGTTTTTTTTTTTTTTTTTTTTTTTTCATTTATTTATTACTTGCAAATATGGGTTACATAAGATGTTATTATAGGTTAAATAGTGTCACCATATTTCACCTTAATAGGTATGCAATTCTTATAATTCAACAAGTTTAATAATTATAAAAATTTTTGCACGTAATCCGTCAGGAACCAGTAATGGTTCTGTTAGGCTCAACTTTACCAGTTAAAAGTAAACTTGAGATCACAATTAATTCGCCTCGATCGCAATACTTAAAAAATCGCCGCGAAATCCTCTAAGCTAGTTCTCAAAAGATAGACAAAAGATGACACACCTGTGGCGCAAACTGTGTCTTCTCCAGCAGATCAAAGTTAGGTCTCTGCTGTCTCTTCTTGGCTCTGTCTCGCGCCTTGAAGCTGAGCTCGTTCTGGTGCCGTCTCTTGAAGATCTCGTCCTCCATGCGCCCCAGCTCGGTCATGATGACCTGCACTCGCTCGAGCTTCACGTCGCCGGAGTCTGTGATCCAACCCTGGGGGAGAAGGAGTTTTGAATTATATACAGTACCGTGTTGGTTTCCTTTTAAGTATAATAGGGTACTCTCGAATCTCTTCTCGTGGTTGTCGTAGAACTAAGGGATTGGGCAGTTTTCCATCCGACAGTAAACATACAGCATGTTACAAAGAGTCCGCTTGACGGCAATAGGCTCGCCCCCTCGTGTGTAACCGAAAAGCATAGTTGACGAAATGTGGATGTTAATACACATCTGCCCACCCCTTTGGAGATTTACAGCTATGATGATATATACTGGCACGGGGTGCTTTAAGGATCACACCAAAAGCTTCAGAGCCAACTTCATATGAAAGTCGGTGCTTGCTGATGGAAAGACGAGGGTCTCGCGCAGATAATCAGTGACACCGATGTTAAAGTGTTTTTAGTCGGAAATGCTTAGATGAAGATGATTGAGCACCAAATGTAGTGTGATAGGGTTGCCAGTATAGAAATCAAACACATCTCAGTAGACTTTGGTAGTATTCATACACAAATTTAGCGCCCACCATGGGGCACAAATTTGGCGCCCAATGTGGGACACAAATTTGGCGCCCAACGTGGGACACAAATGAAAATTCTATCGCTATCACTTCACCCAAGCGGCTACTTAATTGGTTCTTCAAGAAGGGCATTAGAATATCAATAACAGTATTATTATTAGGAATCTGTTATTAATGACGTTATTTTGTTTAGCGCACTGTCGCGTTTCTGATTAGTGCGTAAAATCAGGACAATTGTCCTCATTTTTCGTTGCCATTTTAGAGTGCGGATAACACATCTATAGTTTATAATATATCGTTGGACGTGTGTTTGCCTTAGGGGACAGACAAGAGCGGTATAAAAAAATAACTCACCTTAGTCCGGTACACACACTTCTTATACAGCGTCACAAGCCGATCCACCGCTCCTTCCCTAATCTCCAAACTGGGCAAATGGGGCAGGAAGTCATTGCCCACAAAGAAGCACATGAACACCCAGTCGTCCAGGGCCCTTTCGAAGTCGTAAGGGAAGGGCAGATCGGGCATCTGTAGCTCCCTCTCGAGGTACTCGCGGAGGACGCTGAGCCTGACGAAAATGAAGCTGTCCTGGTTCCCGAAGGCAGGGTCAGCGCGAACTAGGGCCGCGTCCGGGGTGGTGCCCGTGCATTCTTTCATTTCATGACCTGAGAAAGGATGTGAGTATTGTCAAATAGACGATGCCTGCGGCAGCGCCCGCCTGACATTCTGGTCCATCTGTTACCTTTTTTTTTGTTTAAAACCTTCTGTGGAACTTAAGGTACATAGCTAAAAACTCGGTCAAGTACGAATCGCACTAGCGCACTGAGGATTCCGTATTAAATTGAATTCAGGAACGAACTTAAGCTTCATAAGTCGCTATATATTTTGATTGCGTTGATTTAAAAGTTTGATTTTTACACAATTTCAAGATGTTTCATTAGTATATGCTTCTCTGCTAATCAAAGGTTTGCTGGGAGAGAACTCATTTTCAGTTAAGCTCGCCTTTGTACATTTTCTTTGAAAAGTTATGTTATGTGTAAAGAATTAAATAAAAATAAATAAAATAAATGTTTAAGACCTGAGTAGGTGGTATCAATTTCAACTTTATATCTTAACGCATTTGTGAGAAAAAAGTCTTGACAGACAGACAGACATACAGACGGACAGATTGACAACAAAGTCATCTTACAAAGGTTTCGGAACACTAAAAATTTGCTGAATCGGTCGAGCTGTTCACGAGTTTTGCTCTTAGCAACACCCATTTTTTTTTATTTATAAGAAAGAAGATGAAATTACACAATAAAAATTCATTTAACGTGTCTAGATCAGACACATACCATAAAAACCCTAAATTCTTTTAAATATACATCAACACTCAGTATTTATTCAAGAACAACTTTAACATTGCGTTTGACATTGAAAAATAACGTAGGCTTTCATTACGAGATGTGGGGGGGGGGGGGGGGGGAAGTAACACATGTTTCTCTGCACGCCAAAGTACAAACCATAATACAACCAGGGCTGTTACTCAGACGATGACAACTTACCAAGCTGTCCACAGACATCACAAGGTCTCGGTTTGTTTGGCTTGAACTCCTCACGGATGATGGTGAAGTTTGGCTCATGGGTCGCAAGTCCCAACATGATGAGGTCAGCATCAGCTCCGCACAGCACATGTTGTGTATTAGGATCATGGTCAGGTTGCACTGCAAGGAAATAACTTGGATTAATTTAGAATACGAGGGTAGTATCTCTCATACGATTTGTATTAACGCCAATGTGAAGAAATGGGGTTGTTCACGGATTTAGCATATGAAGTGAATATTATGATGAATCTGTAATATATTTTTTCAAAAACGATATTTTTTTACGAATTTATACATACACTAGCTGACCCGGCAAACGTTGTTTTGCCATGTTAAAAAAAATTAGGGTGAACTACCCTTAGCATTTAGGGGGATGAAAAATAGATGTTGGCCGATTCTCAGACCTACTCAATATGCTCACAAAATTTCATGAGAATCGGTCAAGCCGTTTCGTAGGAGTACGGGAACGAACATTGTGACACGAGAATTTTATATATAAGAAGATAAATGTTAACAATTTTGAATGGGCCGAGTTGTGTTGACACTCACAATTCGACAACTCGACTTTGTCCCTCGTTAACACCTTGTTGGTCGACACGTGTCGGCAATTGCTTTCACGCTTGAAACTACACGCGCGTACACGCTCGCTCACAGGCCCGGATCTAGAGGAGAGGATGGGAGGGGCACCCCGAGACACGTAATGACCCTGTGTTAAGTGGGGTGAGGGATATATCGGTTTCAGTCATTGATTTGCTGAAGAATTGTACACCCCCCACATTACGCCCTCACCACCACCATCTCCGTACGAAAAAAAAATAGTGGGGGCGGCAATATTTTATCAGTATTACCCCGAATAAAAATACGAGGATCTGAGGCTGCACGCTCATGTACGTGCCTGCGTTTTCACGTGAGAGCAATCGGGTACCGTACTATAGGTTATAATAAATAATGCCGTGTATGATCGGCAGGGCTAACAGAGATAGCCATAGAAATTATAGCACCTCGCTATTCAATTCAATTCAATTTATTTATTTCTAAACAAACATAGCTTGTATTGAAATGTCAATTTTAACTAATAAATACATACAATCAATGAAAATACACTATAACGTCAAAATGAAATAAAATAAAATTTTAGGTACAATTAACTACAACTTTACATTTAGTCACAAAAACATTTTAGTCATCATTCACAAATTCTTCCACTGTGTAGTAACACTTTTCCAACAGCAAGGACTTTAACATTTTCTTAAAGGAATAGGTTTTATAGACAACAAGCTTTAAGTCATTAGGCAGACTATTAAATAGTTTTATTGCTTGATGTTTCGCACTATGTATCACGACGATGAACTATTATATCCCATTGCCATATTATGGCAATATACTATTACCCGTCGATCAACCGCATTAAAAATATATATTTGGGAATAAAATTACTGAACACATACCAATAGGGTTGCCCAAAAAATATGATTAAAAAAATCGGAAAGGACGAGTGTATTGCCGTGAAACGGGCACTTGGTTATGGGATTGTTTGTTTAGTGTCAGATGGAAAACTAGTTTATACATGGGTGTTTGGTGTAAAAGTTATATTGTATTACCTCTTTGTCTTCGTATGTAGTCCATAATCTTGTGTTCCCCTTCCCCAGGGACATTGGCGTCAGACAAAATCACCTTGATGCCTTTCCATCCAGGGTCATTATTTAATCTGTAATAACAATATTATTGTATATGATAATATACCTACATGATATACGGTAGCCTAGTGGTATGGGTAACGGACTGCTGAGACGATGTCTCGGGTTCGATTGCAGGTTTTACCATGACACACAGCAATAACTTTTCGATGCTTTTCGAAGTTATGTGTGTATTTATCCCAGGTTTATAAGTGCCCAGTTAATGGCAATAGGCTCGTCATCGTCACCTATTACATTGGGACCTAAACATAAACTGGCGAAATGTGGGTGTTAGCACCTCTGCCTACCCCTTCGGGGATATAGGCGTGAGTTTATGTTACCTATACTAATATTATAAAGAGGAAAGATTTGAATTTTTGTATGTAACGAATAAACTCAAAAAGTACTGGACCGATTTTAATAATTCTTTTTTCATTAGAAAGCTACATTCTTCGTGAGTAACATAGGCTACTTTTTATCCCGATATTCCCATGGGATCAGGAGTTACGCGGGTGAAACCGAGGCGCAGTGCTAGTGTTATATACAATAATGTTTAAAGGAAAATACTGTGCCCACGGCCGGTGTAACCTGGTAGAAACTTCAGGCAAATCAAAGGTATGTATGTACCTACCTATACCATGGTCGCGTTAATTCCCATAAACATTATTATATTATGATATTATGGTATGGAGTCTATAGGGGCCGTTCAAGTGTTACATATAAGCAGATTTAGTACAATTACTTAACCCCCCCCCCCCCCGCCCTCTTCCTAGCCAGCAAAAGTAAGAATAATTTATTTGTCTTTAAACATAGTAACATGGATCTTACAATATTATGTTAATGCACAGCATGCTTAGCTGCAATTTGCAGCATGCAAATTTTATTAGTTAATAATATTACAAGAATTGTTATCAGTTGTTACAGTCATCAATCTATGGAATTTGGTAAAGAATATTACAATATTTCGAATGTCAATAAAATTATTACAGCTTGTCTCAATAAGTAATTAGTTTCAGTAGTCACATCTTATTCTAATTACTTTCATTAAATTTTTATTAAGTCTACTTACATTATTTACTCCTATTTATTTTTATGTGTTATAAATTCTTTCACTGTGTAAAAACATTTATCCGTGAGTCACTTCTTTAAAGAATGAGAAAATCGTGGTTGAGGTAGCTCTCTTAATTCTTTTGGTATCTTATCATAAATCTGAATACACATACAAAATCTATTATTTTTATACAAGCTTGTCGTCATCATGGGTAATAAAAGGAAGGAAATCTCTTGTCCCCCTCTCCCCCCATGCTTACGCAAACATTGGTACCAATATGTACATTTCTTTTCATGTTTGCTGTATTATGTGTGAAAATGTAAATCAGTACTGCTTATGTAATCATTATCTAGACCCCCCCACCCCCCCATGTCATAAAAAATAAGCAATGCAAAGACACCCCCTCCCCCCTTTAGTGCTTACGTAATAATAGAACGGCCCCTAAAAGTCTATATATTTTAGCTAGTTTATTTAAAAGAGCTAATTTCTGAAACAACTTGTGCAATTAGCAATTTTTTTTTGAGCGGAAATCAAACTTGCTCCTTGCATCAAATGCACTTCCGGCTATGCCAGAGGCTCAAAGGACAGTATTTACTAAAATCATAATGTGTCACTAACCTATCATGTATATAATAGTGAAGACATTTGCTCAGTCGATCCATGAAGGGAGTGCCCGGTGTGATGCAATTGGAATCGAAGTGAGCTTCCTTGGGCCTCTCTGGAGGCAGGTAAGCGCCCTTAGCCTGCAGCTCTGAGCGGATGCGCGCCACTTCCTCGATTTTTTCTTGTGTTTCCTTGGAGGCACGGAATCGTCGAGAACGCTGTTGGTTCATTTTCGCTCTGGGAGCCTGGAAGAATAACATAAATATAACAAAAAATATTTTACAGTATTCTACATAACATTATATAGACCCATGCTAAGTATAGCTTAACTAGCTTGTGTTATGGAATCTAGAATGTGGATAAAAGTACTTCTTTTTTGTAAATGATATACATAGAAACACTCAGACCAATGCATATATTCATATTCATTCATAGAAATATCTGTACTGAGCGGTAATTGAACCTGCTCCCCTTGAGTATCATATGATAATCTGAGGCTTACAATCAAGAATTCACTGACCACTGACTCTGATTGTACCAAGTGTGCACTTCTCTTCAGAACGTGATCTTGTTTCCGTAGTTCATCAGCTTTAACGTCGGAATAGAATGCAAGTAAGGACAAGCGCTAACGGAATATCACATTTTATTTCTTTGGCTGACACTTTCAATTTTTAAACTAAATAAATAGATGAAATCATAGTCCTATATAGTAAAATATATTTCATTCTTCAATAATTAGCTCCATTGAAAATGTAAGTTTTCGAGATTTTTTAACTCAAATATATTCGTAACGATGCCCTCTTTATTCATAACGAGAATGCACATTTAAGAGGACACCATCTGAAGTTGTGCACTAGCTTCTCCAACAACAATCCTCACAGACATTTCATCAGTAACAGAGTAGTCAGAACGTGGAACAAGCTCCCAGAAAATGTAGTCTCTGCAGACAGTATCAACCAGTTTAAAAACAGACTTGATACATTTTACCTCAAACTAAAGAAATAGAAAGAAAGAAAATGGAAACTGGATACAGGCATTATCAGTTGTCTACGACTGCCTGCCTGCTAACTAATAATAATAATAATAAAAATAAAATCAAGGCAATAGTCCCACGACTTTGACGCAATAATATAAATGCTCATGAGAATAAGATCTCAACGGAATATCGCAGTTTCTTACATTTTCAATTTTGGACTATAGTGAACAATGTCCTTTTAAATGCGAAAGAATCGTTTTCCAATGGCAAATTTTTACATTTTTCAATATTTTAATATTATTTTTTGACCAAACTGTGAAGTTTTGACGTTAATATGTGTTCCTTATGTGCCTAAACTAAACAAATGAAATTAATTCTTTGAAGTTTAATAAAAAAATTGACCATTTTTTTTTGTTAGTGTGTGTTCAGTAATTTTATAGGCAAATTTTGTGAAGGTCAATCAGATGAGTAGTTTTAAATACTGCATGTATAATTAGGTGTAAGAGAACTGTACGCTAGGTACAATCGGTGTCAGATTTTCCTTTTATTGATAGTAAGCCTAGAACTACATATTTCATTCGCTAAAATATATTTTTCATCTAGTAAACAGATGGGTGAACTGTGAAGGTTGATGTTAGGTTGGATCTTAGATCATCTGAGACTGATACCCAATACTTGTGATGAAAAAGCTACTTACCACACCATCAATGGCCATGTACAACAGCTTCCTGGGCCTCACAATACGGAACAGCCTGTCGATACACTCGAAGATTGCCACCATCATCTCATCCTCATCCTTTGGGGGCGGCTTGTCCTCGGGATGTGTGCACGGATGAATGATGCCGTTCATGTCCAGATATAAATTGTCAAATTCCACTCCATTTGGATTTGGGAGTGAAGAGTCAATGTATACAAGCTGTCCGTCCACATCTACAGGCTGGAATTAAAGTTTACAGTTGTTAATAAGTGGATCTCGGGCAACCCTGAGTAGTTAATTTTTTTTCTTTATTTAAAAAAAGAAAACATTGATGATTAGCTGTTACCCACAGCTCCGCCCGCGTGGATGTTGGTTATTGCAATAATATATAGCTTATGTCCTTTCTCAAGGTCTAATCTACCCCTACATGAAATTTCATTAGTGGCGTGGTTCCCCGCAGAATAGAATTTGGACCACCCCATCTCTTCCCATGCGATGTCGTACAAGGCGACTAAGGGATTGGGATTAATATCAGACAGATATTATACAGCCTCAGATGTATGACTTGAGTCAATAATAGTGCCCGAAAGACAGCAATAGACTCACCCCCTATTATGTGGGATGGAATTCAATGATTGGTGAAATGTGGGTGTTAGTTCACCTTTGCCTAACCCTCCGGGGATAAAGGCGTGATTATGTGTATGTATAAAATTTCATCAAAATTTGTTTAGCGGTGTGATAGTGTAACATACAGACAGACATGAGTCATATACGCATTCATAATATTAGTATAGAATTTAAAATTTGTATTAATAATCTTATTATTATTATTGGGGAACAGGCCAGCAGTTGAAACAACTGATATTAGCCTGCATCTCATTGTTCACTGTACTGTTTTCACTACTCAATGTTTTTGTTGATTTATGTGTTTTTCCAGTCTATTTTTGAATTGGTTAATATTTTCTGCTGTCACAATATTATCAATTTTATTCTTGATGAATAAAAATGTGTAAGTTTTTCTCTTAGGGTTAGAAGGTAAGATGGTAGTAGCGGCTCCAAAAACTAAATCTAGAGAAATATATTGTAGCCATCTTGCTCCAAAGTATTAGATCTAAGGCGGTGATAATTATAATGATTTCAATGTACAATCAAGTCAACAGGAATACTGTTCCCTGTAGACTCCTGGTTTTGGTCATCCTAGATGGTATATCACACTGAAAATCTACTAAAAAATAAGTTAAAGTAAACTGCCAGAAAGGCTATTATAAAATCCAAGAATACTTGGATGATAAACAAGCTTGAAAATAAGCTGTTTGCTGCTGTAAAAAATGTCCACTGAGTTTCTTGTCGGAGTCTTCTCAGTTAGGGGCCGCATTACAAACCGGTCCATTTACTAAACTGATTTTCATGTTCCTTTTTTATTGACGTTTTGTAAGTGCCTATATAATGATCTATACAGAATAAATGATTTTTGACTTTGACTGTTTTGTGATCCCATGTCATTTGGAACAATATTGTTTAATTCTAACATGGTTCATATAAATGAGATTGGTTTGGAAAAAAATATGCATCTCTAATCATATCCTTAAATTGTAAACTATTTCAAACAGTATTTGCATATTTTTTACTTTTTAATAGATAGCCCAAAGTCATCATAGGCTTAAGGCCTATTACTTAAAAAGTGAAATAGGGTCAAACATATTTTTTTTCTTTTTAAGCAATTTGCCTCCTGTACAGCTATTAGTACTATTTGTTAGATCAAAAAGGTCCTTTAACAATTTTCCACAAACAATTAGGAATGTGGGTCATAGTTTAGGGTAGTTTTTACAGTTAAGAAATATGACCAATATATTTGTCGTGTAATTGGCTATATTCTGTAAAATTATTTATTTAAAACATTGATTAAATCTAATAGACTAGCCTTAAGAAGGATTTAGCATAACAGAATGACTTTTGGTGGGCTTTGACACCAAACACAGATGAGTTCCCAATTCATATAAACAATGAGAAAAGAAAAGAAACCCATGTGGAATTTATTATAAAAACTATAACCATAGAGCCAGCACCTATAAGCTTAAGAAATTTCATTGTTACAATATAGTTTTATAACATTATAATGAAGAACAAGCTTAAGATTTTTTGAAACAGCTAATTTTATAGGTTATAATTTACCCTCTGTTCCACACATTCAACGATGACACTTGGATATTTTCTGCTCAGCCAGCGGAAAAATGCCGGTACACCCATCTTGAATTTTATTTATGATATTTCTTTCGTTATTTCACGTTTATTTTGTCACGTATTCAACACAAACAAATCAACGTAGATGCCATTTCGAAAGAGAGGGACAAAAAAAACAGACGCGCACAGATTATTTATAAATGTCAAACACTGTTGCCATTTGCCACTCCAATCCTACTATCCTTTTCTAATGCCCATTTTCATCACTTTTGCGTTCTTTCAGGGGGTACATTTGATGTGATGCTTTCACATCGAGGTGGAGGGTTATATATCCCTTTTTTATATTTTGACTCATTCACAACTCCGATAGGAAAGCAGGCGCAGTTGTCTTGATAGCCTGCAAGTCTTGGTGGACATGCCATGCCATCATGGGAAGACCTAACTTGATTGTAAAAATACTACTAAAATTATTAAATATTTTATTGGGTTTCGAATCGTGATATTATTATTTGTGACTGATCAATATTTTGGTCCGTATTCCCTAACTTGCATACTCCGGACTCCCCGAACATACCTTTGAGAATTTGTCAGCCGGTCAGAGTTGTCACCTTTGGTTGTCACTGTCATTGTCAATATCAAGAGGTTATGTTTTATACAGATTTTTCTGTTTTCAGGGAAAATGCTTATGAAAACTAGAACGTTTTGTTACATAAACTACTACAGAAAATTATGTAAAAATATACGATTACAGAGATGTTATTCAAGTAGTGAGGAGTCTAACAAAAATATTCGAAATATTGGAATTTTAGCACACATTGATGCAGGTTAGGAATATCTAGCAATTTATTTGATTATTGTATAAGTTATACCAATTATCTAATACTGTTTTGATGATATGCAACCTCTTTAAGTCTGCTGGTTGTACATAAGGTCCAATAACCCCAGGTTTTTCAAGCTATGCGCAGTCAATGTAGGATTCAAAATTTTTTTCCTTCCGTCTTTAATTATTTTCCAATTTTTTTTTATATTTTTTTATACCACTTAGTTGGCAGACAAGCACACGGCCCAACTGATGGGAAGCGGTTACCGTGGCCTATGGACGTATGCAACACCAGGGGTGTCACGTCACACTCGCGCTGCCGACCATGAAGAAACCTTCTGATGCCCATATTAATTAAGCTCTTTAATTATAAAATTTCAGGCAAAACAACAACTACAGAACGCATGTTATTTTACTCGGGTACCATCAGGTCTATGGGTGAGGTGCATCATGGCAACACTGTCACTGACTACATGGAGCAAGAGAGACAGAGGGGTATCACTATCACATGTAAGTTATGATGTTGTCAATCATATAATAAGTCTTTACCATCCACATCTTAAAGCAATTTCCGGTCACATCTAATACCACCAGCACAGAGTAGTCACACTTTGGAGCCAAGGATCTGCGTACTCCTTCGTCACCTTTCATTTGGCATATATGGTCAACAGTATGAGTGTGATGCCCCTAGCGTTACACACATCCATAGGCCACGGTAACTAGTTTTTATCAGCTCATCCATGGGGCAGTTCAAGTATTATGTAAGCAAAAAAAGGGGGGGGGGGGGAGGGGCTAAGCATTGTGTATTTTGGTTGCAATGGGAGTGGAAAGGTTTAGATAATAATAATAATAATAATCATTTAATCTCAGACATCGGTCCATATGTGTTAGTAACAATGATCTTATAACTATGTTAGTACTACATTAAACACAAATTACAAAATAAAACGACGGCACGCGCTAGCATGTAAGCGCGTCCACCTTTGCAGAACAGGAAGGTCCCATCTCTCGGACAATACCAGACATTGACGCGCTCCGCTTTCTTATTATAGCGTAAAAATCATCGCAATGTGCCTCCGCGAACATATTTGATGCGCTACAGAATCTCGGCAGGTTCAGCAGCACCCGGAAGGCATTGTTGTACTGAACTCGTAGTGCGCTGTACGCCCTCTGCGTGAAGTCGGCCCACAGACTGCACGTGTAAAAAGACTGGCAATACGCTTTGAAAAGTGTTACCTTCACTGATATTGTACACCGTGCAAACCTGCGCGCCAACATGTTACAACGAACGGACAGCGCCCTACGCTCCCTGTCTATGTCTAGGTCATCTGACAAATCATCGACGACCCAGTGGCCCAGATATTTGAACCTATTAACCTTTTCTAAAGGTTTACCGCAAAGAGTGACGGGAGGAACAATTGAGTAGCATTTAGTACCGGCTTTAAAGATCATAAGTTCACTCTTCTTGGCATTATACCTAAAACCATGAGCCGCCGCATAAGATTCACAGATGTCTATCAGCTTACGTAAAGCACCGATCGACGGGCTCAGCAACACCATGTCATCCGCGTAGCTTATATTATTAATACACACGCCATCTATAGAACAGCCAATGTTAGTGTTGCTGAGCTCACCGATCAACTCATTCATATACAGGTTAAAGAGACGAGGCGAGGATATACCACCTTGCCTAACGCCACACTCCAACCCGTACAGGTCCGAGCGCGCATTCGACCATCTTACCCTATTTTGCTGCCGACTGTACCAATATTTAAACAAATATACGATTTCACGTGATAAAGTGGTATTGCATAGTAGTTTCTGCCAGAGTCTGTCATAATTAACAAGATCAAAAGCTTTTGACAGATCCAGATAACAAGCGTATACTGGTGTATTTCTAGTTGTATAGTACTGAACCGTCTGCTTGAGACAAAGAATAGCACTCTCAGTTGATAACCCGGGCCTAAACCCAAACTGAGCGTCATGTAATTCCAGGTGCTGATTCAACTGTTGGTCAAACAGACTGTCCAGCACCTTAGCAATGACAGTCGCAAGTGAAATTGGCCTGTAATTAGACAGATTCGATAGGTCACCAGTCTTGTCTTTTACAATTGGCACAACATGTATGTAGAAAAGCATACAGGAGCTTAGGCTTTGTACTCAGAAGAGCGGGGGGGTTCACAAGCATCACAGCGATAACCACCTTGTATAATGCATTAGTGAGAAGCCAGTTAGAAAGTAACGCAAATATCTGGGCTCCCCATGAAGCTAAATATAGTCTCATGTTATTATTATTATTATTATTATTAGTCATGCACTAGCAGCTAAAAGCTGATGCGTGCATATCACAGCACTTGTTAATGTTCACAGAGTATTTTTTTTTTCTTTTTTATAATCACTATGTTTATAATGTTCAAAGTCCGTTCACTTATGGTGTCATAAAATTGTCACTGTTTGAGGATAGTTCGTTTTTTAAATAGTGGTCGAGTCTGTTTTTGAAAGCGTTCACTGAAGGTGCACTTATTACTGTCTCTGGCAGTTTGTTCCAGGAGTTCACGACTCGGTTTGGCAGAAAATGGTACCTAGGATTGCTTATACTTAGAGTGCGCGCGAGCTTTAATGTGTGTCCTCTCAAATTCTCAGACGGTTTCATCTGGTAGATGCCGCTCAGTCCAGGGACGTCGTAATGTCCGCTCAGAATCTTGTATGTCTCAATCAAATCCCCACGCCGCCTGCGCTGCTCCAGTGTAGTTAGACCAAGTTCTTCCAGCCGCTGCTCGTATGTCTTGTGTCGTAGATTCCAGACCATTCTCGTGGCTCTTCTTTGCACTCTTTCCAGTAAATCGATGTCCTTGCGAAAGTATGGGCTCCATATTTGGAATGCATATTCCAACAAGGGACGAATGTAAGTTTTGTATATCCCGACAAACAAGATCTTGTCTATATGTGAGAACGCTTTTCTGATGGTGTACATTATGGAATTAGCTCTTTTTGTGATTCCCAAGATATGCTCATCCCATTTGAGATTTTCTGTTATTGTCACTCCTAAATCCCTCTGAGATGACACACTCTGCAAGTTCCTTGAATCAATTGTGTAGGGCAACTTGGGATTTTTGTTACCAACATGTAAAACTGTGCATTTATCAGCATTCAGGGTGACCAACCAGTCTCTTGTCCATTGAAAAATTCGTTCAAGATCACTTTGGATGATATTGTGGCAGATCAAAGGATTTCCCATCAGTTTAGTATCGTCGGCAAATAGAGACAGATCCGAGTCAATGATATCCTTGAGGTCGGTGAGGAAGATCCCGAATAAAATTGGTCCGAGCACTGACCCCTGTGGTACACCGCTCAACACATTGTGTGCTTCAGAGTATTGGTCTCCTATTCGTACTTTGAATTTCCGTTCGGACAGAAAGTCAGCGATCCAGTTTAGAAGTTTCCCACGGATGCCAAAGTGATCCAGTTTTGCTACTAGTCGCCTGATTGGGACTCGATCAAATGCTTTTTCATAATCCAGATATATGATGTCTGTTGGTTGCCGTTCATTCCAGTTTTTCGTCCATTTTTCCAAACACATAAGTAGGTTGGTAACTGTTGATCTACGGGGGATGAAGCCATGCTGATTGTCCATGATAACCTGTTCTCTAGATAGGAAATCTCTCAACTCTTTTTCTCTTTTCAACCGGGTTTTTTTTCATGGCCTCAATTTCTTGCTGCAGCTCGGTAACTAGCTTCCTGAGGGCTGGCAGCTGGCGCACTCCAAGCTCGCAATCCGGACACAGGTACTTAAGTGTTTGTTTTTGGAGGCAAATGACCCTCTGCTCTGTGGGAGATAACCCACTACACTTGACGCAGATTCTACGTTCACAACCGTGACAAAACACTTTAGCCTCATCTGAAGGGACTTTTTTGGTGCACTTATAACAAGAAGCCATTATTGACCAAGATAATTCCGCAACAATGGGTAATGTTAGGTTATTTTGCAGTAGAAACTGCTGAATCACTTTTAATTTTAGATTATTTTGCACAAAAACACTATCATGCGCGACTTATAGTGTTTATATCACGAATATCACAAATTCAACACCAATTAATGACTTTTTCTATATTTAAATAAAAAAATATTATCAGAGTTACAAAACAACAAGTGCACTTTTCTAATGCGGGTAGAAGAAAAAAAATGTTGGAACGTATCCAAAATAAATTTACTAGGTTCTTGTACCTAAGGCTGTATGGAGTATACCCATTTTATCCATTGATGTATCCAAGCTTGTTTGTGATAGGCATGGTAGGATACAACAAATTGGAGACAAGGAGGTACATGGCTATTACCACGTATATTTTTAAATTATTACGTGGTAAGACCTCTAATCCGGGGGTCTTGAAAGAGATTAACCTATGTGTACCCAACAATTACGTGTGGCGTAGGCGGCGTCCGCGTCTACTAGCAGTGCCCAGTGCTAGAACTAACTTACTGGGCAAAGCTGTGATAACGCGCACCTTACATATACTCAATGAAGTAGCGGACGGCACAGATCTTTTTACATGTTCCCTGAGTGAGTTCTCAAAAATTGCACTATATGTTATATGTTATTATAATATTTAAGGACCACACTATTGTATTAGGTTAACCTGTAAAGATAGTGATGTAGTGAAAAATAAATAAATAAATAAATAAACATCCGTACACATTAAATCCTCTGGCAAAAAGCTATGAGTAACACACAGGTTAAATAACAATGCAAGCACTCTCGGCATATGTACGCCCGCATACTGCAAGTGCTCGATGCTGAGACTATCGTGGCCTGGGGATTTTCCTCTAACCATGTTTTTTATAACTAGGGCAACCTCCTTAACAGAGAATCTGATGTTAACATTCCCGGGACGATCGTCAGCCGCGAGCACCTGCGACGAGGGCCCGAGAGGCGATGACACACTGAAATGAGTCTGAAAGGCACGGGCTATATCATGTGGATCGTGTGCACCGCCCACACTCACCGGTGTGCTCGATCTAGGATTCAACTTTCGCGTGTTTTTCCAAAAACTTGCAAAGTTTTTATTTGAATGATGTTTCGCTATAATATCCATCTTAATTTGAGTTTCATTGTTCTGACAGTGTTTTAATTTAGATTTAAATACTCTTCTAGTCTCACACATATTATTATATATATATCCCGATTTAGGCTTGCCGTACGTCACCCATGCTTGAAACCAAGATCTCGCTATTCGGTGCGCATCACTAACATATCTATTCCACCCAACTATGTATTTATGTTTCGGTGCCATTATTTTACAGCTCATTTTGGCAGCATCCGTAAGGATATTGACAATCTCATTATACATTTTAGTTATAAGTATTTTATGATGCTCATTATTACATAATTTGTCAGTACAGTTATTGAACTCGGTTGAGAAGTCAATTAATTTTAATTTAGAATTACAATAATTGCTATATGTTTGTATTTGACAGTGATCTCTCGACCCCCACACCACTTCATTATACGAATTTACATCTATTGTAACTTTGGGCAAAATAATATTTAAATTGCATTGCATTAATACAGGATAGTGATCCGACCAATATGTGCCGTACAAAACACTCGTATTTACGACAGTGCGCCTCGCCGCGCTCGTTACAACGCAGTGATCGAGCCAGCGTCGGCTGCCGTGTGCCTCACTCACAAAAGTATAGGTATCGCGCGGCATGCACTCAACGTCTATAGCCGACCACGACCGTTCATAACAAAAAGTTAGTAGTTCGTCACAAAACAGCTCACCTGGGTGTGCATTGAAGTCGCCCAAAATAAATACCGTTTCCACGTCACTACTTTCGATTATTGCGTCCATTTCGCTTAAACAGTCCGTAAACTCCGCTAAATTATCTGTTGAACAAGTAGGCATGATAATGATTACATTAGCAGTAGTATTTACTTTTCAGCACATAATATAGCATATATTCCCTAAAAAACAAACATGAAAGCAACTTCCATATATGTACCAATGTTTACATAAGCATGAGGGGGGGACGAGAGATTTGCTTTCTTTTGTTGACAAGGGGGAGAGGGGGTTAAATAATTGTAATAAATCTGCTTACGTAATACTTGAACGGCCCACAGGTGCTTGTCTGCAACCTAACTGGTATAAAAAATGCCTCCCAACCCAAACTGGAAAACCTGCATCAGAACCTGCTGGTTGTTTTGGACAATAAATCTCAAATTAAATTAATTGCTTTCTGAACAGCTGCGGCAGTCTCATTTCCATGGAGAGAAAGTCAGATCAACCTAATAGACACACCAGGGCATATAGACTTCACCATGGAAGTGGAGCAGAGCCTGGCTGTGTTAGATGGTGCTGTCATAGTACTGGATGCTTCCGCAGGTGAGAATTTTGGTTTATTCCCCCACCAACTTGCCCCCCATCATCTTGCCCCCACCCTCTCCTTTCCAATACTGAGCAACACATGCAGGGCTTAGATGTCGCCCGCAGATGGTGCAAAATATCTGATCAAGAATCAAGGGGTTAGGAGACTCTTTTCTGTTGCACCATTAAGGCCAGCTCACGTGTTTACTTGTTCCTACAGTCCCGGGTCCTTTAAGTGTGTTGTGAAAAATCATATGATGAGACCGTCCAGCTGAGTGTCACCATTGTAACATGGTATATGCACGTAATGGTGAATCTCTTTTCTTAGACTTTTCCTTCAGCTTAACATCAGGTGAGGCGAAGTCTAATTAACGTGTCCTATATAAAAAATCCTTTGAAAAACTATTGTTAACTGGGCAATTTAAAAGTCCCCATTATTATTAAAAGTACCCCCTGGTGCAGCACCAGATAATGGGGACTTTTAAATTGCCCAGTTGCTACAACTAAAATTTTAGTTCAATCGGGCAGAATTTTCCCCATTCCAAAACTTTTTTTTTTCCATGTGGAATTGGTGTAGATTAGATATAAATAAATATTCTACATATAACAGTAATAAGCGGGCTGCGGCCCGCCAGGCGTGATCTCCTTGCCTGGTCACAGGAACATCCTACCCCGTTCCTAGACAAACCCATCTCAACAGATTTGGGTAATATAGACCCATTATAATTTGCCTTTGACAGGTGATTTTCACGTAATTTAAGGCATTTCGTTGCCATTGTTAAAACTACTAGTGACATATTGTCCATTGTTGCTATTGCCCATCCTTGTGGGCATTTAAAAAAAAAACAAAAATAAAAAGAAAAAAATTATTTGACACCAATAGGATAGTACATGTACGGACAACATTATGAAGAATGTACAAAAGGCGGCCATATTGCTACTATTCCAGGCAACCTAAATTTACATAAAATAAAAACTCATTCATACTTCACAGGTGTGGAAGCCCAAACCCTCACAGTATGGAGGCAAGCTGACGGCTACCGAGTCCCTCGGATCCTGTACCTCAACAAGATGGACCGAGGAGATGCCTCTGCAACAGCTTGCGAGAACTCCGTGAGAGACAAGCTGCAGGCAGAACCTCTTTTGCTACACACTGATGTCCGATATCAAGATAGACTTATTGGTAATGATTTATAATTACTTACCGTGGTAACCTAGTGGTATGAATGGTGGAGTGAACTTATCAGTTATTATCGTAGATCGCACTTATTTTTCGTGCGGCAATCTCCAAGGATACCATCCCCATCGGTCATCAAAATGAAAGTAAAAAATAATTTGTTCTGTATAGACCATTAAAACGGAACTTACAAAACGTCAAAATTAAAAATCTTCTTCATCTATTCTATTTTTACTTCAATCTAATTTTTCTTCCTATTCTTCATTAATTTAAAATTATCTTTCATGCATCCTCCTGGTTTCAAATTAAAAACCTTTTTTTTGTTGTTATTTTGGACCTAACATGCAATTGGTTTTAGTTAAAAGCATAAGCAGTTGTTTTAGGAGATGTTTGGCGTGTTAGGCATGCCTTCCCACTGTTAGGCCGCCTTCCTTTAATTCTCTCTCAGAGGTTATCCCATGTGTGTAATCTTTTTAACCATCTTGTTACCAGTTGATTTCCGAGATTCTGTGCTAATCTATTATGGTGGTGAGTGATCCGGTCCTTGTAAGACTGGGTATTTTTATCTATTTCCTCTTTTACTGTGGGAATATGCCAAAGAGTAGCCAAAGAGTAACTGAATGGCTATTGGGACTGGACTATGAAGAAACAGAAAAACTTCTCACTGTCTTATCCTAGTCTAATATTTTTCTATGAATAAACATACAAAGCACACAAATAAACTGGTACATACTTTCAACACAAATTCACATACGCACACACACAAATCATAAATAACACACAAACACACATACGCGTACGCCCGCACACACACACACTCTCACACATTCACACCACACACACACACACACCACACACACACACCACACACACACACACACACACACACACACACACACACACACACACACACACACACACACACACACACACATATACATAGTCTACTTACTCACCCACTACTGCATGCATAGATGTAACTCACTCACTCATCACTTCTTAATTATGTATACTTGAGTTCGAAATTCTTAACTAAACAGAACTGTTGATGCTCTTGGTACAACTGTATAAAACACGATTTTCGAGAGGGGGGCCAGGAGTCCATAGCACAGGGTATCCTAGTTTGGGTTCCTGACTCCCACAAACTATAAGTAAAATAGGGTTGGATTTTGCTAGTAGGAATAATTGGGTTTGGTTACGGCTCGACGGGGTCATCGCGTTTTGCTCAGTGAAAATCATCGGGCAAAACATGTAGGGCCTGATTACGGTTCGGCTAGGCTCGGTTCTGGTTGCTGGCGGGATCCACTCTGTTGTTCTAGGTGCTAAGAAAAATATGTGTTTCTATAATATAAATTTGTTAAACGTATGCATATGTAGAACTTATTGTGGGAGAAAATAAAAGCATTATTATTATTATTATTATTAATATTTAGGTATTTGTGCAATTCATCCATTCTAAAATATTTTTCTATATTTGCAGGTCTCATCGACCTCCTAACACTAGAAGAAGTAATCTGGACCCAAGGTCGAGGCAAGAACTATGTCAGAAGAAAACTGACAGAGGCATCCGACGGGCACCAATGGGAAACAGCCATGGCTAGACACAAAGCCCTGATAGACACTCTATCTAGTTTAGACGACCATTTGGCAGAGACAATAATAGCACAAGAGACCCTGGACATCAGTGCTGAAGAGTTAGAAGCAGCTGTTCGAAGATGTACCTTATCTATGAAGGCATTTCCTTTACTCTGTGGCAGTTCCTATAAAAATATTGGTGTCCAGACTTTAATGGATGGTATAGTCTCCTATCTTCCAACTCCTGATGAGGGTCACAGGTTGTATAAGACTTTTGGTAAAGATCTGGCTGCTAGAGCATTCAAGGTGCAGCACGATGACCAGAGAGGTGTGCTTACGTTCATGAGGCTGTACAGCGGAGAGATAAGTAAAGGACAGAAGATTTATAATCTGCGACAAGACAAGAGTGAACAGGTTAACCAATTTTTTTTGCAATTAGACTAAAGAATATAGCTGTTATGGACGTCTCTTTTTAAATTCATACAAGTGTGGTGGTGAATGGAAGGGAGGATATTACCTTTTACAGTATGTACAGTATTTTTGTTTTTTTTTTATACCATTTTGGTGGCAAACGCTGCTCAATTGGGCGGTATTTCCGCCCAATTGAGCAGTCCGACTGGGGAAGTACCTCCGCCCTTCAGAATACCGCGGTTATAATAACTTCGTGTCGTGTTCCCAGCGGTGAGTAGGGTAGCCAGAGCTCACTGGAGAATTTGTGCTGTCAGTGGGATGACTAAAGACTTGTCCTGCTTTGTCCTCTACACTGACGACACAGAAACTCTGTGCTTACAGGGTCGGCAGCGCGAGTGTGTTCGCGCTTCTCTGATGTTACACACGTCCATAGGCCACGGTAACCACTTTCCATCAGGTGGGCCGTGCGCTTGTCTGCCACCTAAGTGGTATAAAAAAAAAAGAAGGCTCTGAAATCAACTAATATAGCCACATTAAATGATATATTAATATTTATTTTGTCAATAGATTGGAGCGTTGTATGTGGCGCTTGCTGACGAATACAAGCCAGTGGACCGGGCTACTGCGGGGAACATCGCAGTAGTCAGCGCGCTGAAGGTAAAAAAAAAAATTAACCCTTGAATCTGGTTTTGAAAATTTCCATAGCTATCTGCCAGGCCAAGCAGAGGTAAAATAAGTAGCTGAATGCCTCATTTCGTCCAGTCCGTGCTCTTATTAAATCATCTTGCTACTTCTCAGTTTATTTTATAATATGATAGTTAAATCACTCAGTTGTAATACGGAAATACCTGCGAACATCCCCCCCATCCTCACCGTCGGCGGGGGTGGTGATGTCGGACTAGGAACCGACCAAAACCGCACGCCGGCTTCGGTTTAGTTGTCGGAGGTAAGATAGCATATCTCTCACACCCCGGGTGACCTTGGGCCCTAACTAGCTGCGAGATGGCCCTCCTCGTTTGGTTCATTAGTGCTTTGACGTTTTGTAAGTGCCTTTTTAATAGTCTATATACAGAATAAATGATTTTTGACTTTGACTGGAGAAAACATCAGTCTACCACTAAACGCCGCTATACTGAGAAAATCAGCCTCAAGAAAGTACATCATCTCATCCCCAAAGACTTCGAAATCAGCTGCCATAACTAACATAGTGTTCCCCAGGCCACCACGACAGGAGACCTGATCACCTGCACGCAAACCGCTGCCACCCGCGCCAAGACTCTTCTCACAACTCTGCTACAAGACCCTGGCGGTAAAGAGGAGCTGATGCTGCCCAGCGCCCGGCAAAGAGTCCAGGGAATGGAGACAGAGCCGACTACTGAAGAGTTAGCTGATGTTTTGTTAGGGATTGGTGAGTTATAGTGCAAGGATATTTTGTACCTAATTAAGCCAGGAGTGTGGTGTTCCTGTCGAGGACTGTATAACTTTTATCTGTGATCAGATGAACAAAACAGCAATTTCTTCTAGTTCTGTTTGTTTCTCAGTTCTTATTTCTATTATAACCATGTATTGTTTTACTACCTAATTACAGTCAATTCGCGGACCACTGGTCTTTTGTCACTGATCTTGAAACTTGAATTACACTTAGACCCTTTATCACCGGTCTCTCTTCAGATCTTCAATCTTTCGTCTCTGGTCTTCAGATCTTAGTTCTCTCTCGGTTTTCTTCTGTTAACCGCTTTTACCTCAGAACTCGCATATCGCCGGAATGTGCTTGCTTAAATACAATATTTTCCCATGAGCCGCAGTGCGGCTTAAGGAGTAATCATTTTTATCTACTATCAAGTATACATAATAAACTTAAAATTATCGTAGACCCGCACTTCAGGTGGCATGGGTCGGCGTCCTGGACAGTTCCTCTGACAAAAAGGAAGGATATTCTACCTGCCTGATCCAACTAATAAGCAATCCTGACAAGGGCCCCTTCGTTATAGCGTCGTCGATTAGAGATGGCCCTGGGTCGGCCGGAGTGCGAGGAATATGCCTCACCCCCGGCAACCAAAATCGAATCCCAGACATCATGCGTTTTAGTCGGTTTGAGACCAACATAACCTCTCCCATCTGCGGGGAGGAGTCGGGATTTCTCGCACATAAAAAAGCTTTTACAAAATTTTGTGTCTCTATTCACAGGTACAACGATCCCAGAGCCAGTATTCCTGTGCTCCATCGAACCCCCAAGCTTATCACAGCAGACAGCTCTGGAAACTGCACTGGCGGAGCTCCAGAGGGAAGACCCTAGCCTGCGCGTCACCACTGACGCTGACAGTGGCCAGATGGTTCTCGCAGGTATGTGTAGAAGCATCTTTCTGTCTGAATTCTATAAGATTTCTAGGGGAAGAATTCATATAGTACTATTCTAACCGGCTTCCGTTTCCTGATCATCATCCCAGCGCTAATTTTGGCCGCATCTAAAACTCCTCCTGATGTGGCTTATCTTTGCTTTTACGGGAGATTCTGTCATATACATGCTCACATCAGACATGCTCACATGATACATGCTCACGTGACACATGCTCACGTGATACATGCTCACGTGATACATGCTCACGTGATACATGCTCACGTGATACATGCTCACATGATACATGCTCACACGATACATGCTCACATGATACATGCTCACACGATACATGCTCACATGATACATGCTCACGTGATACATGCTCACATGATACATGCTCACACGATACATGCTCACATGATACATGCTCACACGATACATGCTCATTCCCAGGTATGGGCGAACTCCACCTCGACATCATCAAAGAACGCATCATCCGGGAGTACAAAATCAACGTGGAACTGGGACCTCTACAGATCGCGTACCGGGAGTCCCTCCTGGGCACACACCGCCACACGCAGACCGTCGACCGCAAGATTGGAGGCACGAAGCAGGTCTGCAAGGTCACTATGTCTGCGAAGACCGTGAAGGGTATACCGCAGGACAAAATATTGAAGTGAGTTTTTGTATGCTTTTAGTTTGGTCTCTGCCTAAGCTATTGGAATAGAGGCGTGACTAAATATATATATGCTCCCCGTTTTCCGGGGACGAGTTGGGGACTCTGTAGTCCCCACACACCCGAGGAGAGGGCCAGATCGTGAGTGATGGCCCTGGGTCGGCCGGGGTGCGAGGGATATGCCTGTCAACCTCACCTTCGGCAACCAAAGCGACACACAGGCGGCGTGCGTTTTAGTCGGTTCGAGTCCGACATAACCTCTTCCACCGGCTCCGGCTGGGAGGTATCCGTGCGCACGTAATATATATATATAGTTTGCGAAATGGAGAAATAAAATTTGGAAAATGGGCTCTGAGATGAAGATGAATTTGTCGTTTTGTCGTTAAATAAATAAATAAATATTCCACAACATTCTACACAACGCTATCTAGACCCATGGTAAGCATAGCGTAACTAGCTTGTGTTATGGAATCTAGAATGCGGTTAAACATACTTAGATACAATTTTTTTATAAAAACATACATAGAAACACCAATGCAATATACATATGCATATAAATATTTGCACTGAGCGGGAACCGAACCCGCACCCCCTGCATAGTAGTCGAATCCTCTACCGCTGCACCACGGAGGTAATTGGTGGCAATTACAATACCGACGTGAACCTAGTCTTGATACTAGCAAATTAGCTTAGCTGGGTTGAATGAAATATTCAGTTACTAATATACTTAAACAATTTTTTTTAATAATTATTATACAAGGGTTCGAGACTGTTCGCGATTAAATCATGTAACTTATTATTTAATTCACTAGCTGACCCGCCCCAGCTTCGCCCGGGGTATATTTTGACGCTTCATATCCCTTTGAGCCCGTATGTTTTAGTCTTCAAAATATGTATGAAAAATTGCCGGATTTGTTAACATTCATTATCAATGCTCCGCTCCCTTAAGTAGTAGCATGATAATATATAGCCTAAAACCTTCTTCGATAAATGAACTAACCAACACTGAAAGAATCATCCAAATCGGACCAGTAGTTCCAGAGATTAGCGCGTTCAAACAAACAAACAAACTCTGCAGCTTTATAATATTAGTATAGATTGAAATTGAATATTTATTGAAAAGCTTTGATTGACGAAATAATTTAATTTAATTTGGTAGTGCAAGTGAAGAGGTACCGTGAGTAGGAAAGCAAATGCGATGGACTGGGATTGAGCCCCGCAGGCGCAGGGCTCTTGCGACTGGTCGATAAAGCCTCATTTTGCCATGTTTTCTCTGCAGCGGCCAAATTTAAATACTAGACCATTACATGCCAGGCTATTACATACCAGACCATACATGCCAGACCATTACATGCCAGACCTAGGCATTGACTCTAAGTAGAACAAGTCGTAATAATTGACTAAGAAAGAATCCATTGACACTTGTTATATTTTGCCTTATTGTTATTATTATTATATACACCAATTAAATTCGGCCCCATGTAATAGAGGGTGCGCCTATTGCGGTCCTCCGGGCCCTATTGTTGACTCGAGCCATGCATCTGAGGCTAAGTCTGGGCTGTATATCTGTCTGATGTTAAACAGCCCTATCCCTTAGTCGCATTGTACGACACCGCTTAGGAAGAAATGGGGTGGCCCAAATTGTTTAACAATTAATTAATTAAATAATCAAAGTTCATTTATTTCAAGTATCAGAGACTCATTACATATTGAAGTTCATATTTCATCTATTATCATTATCATAATACAATACACATAAGATACAGTACACAAATGTTATGAAAACAAATTTAAATTAATTTTCATCAAAAGCATTATAAAATTAAATATATTATATTAAATTGAATGTCCAATGAGAATTATATATACTTAGAAATTGAAATTTAAATAATATAAATTACAATTAAATACAATAATTCAATTAAATTAAAATTAAATAATATAAATACAACTTGAATTAAATTATTATTAATAAAATGCCGGCCTCTGAGTCATTTGTTTGTTTGTCAGTACATTAATCATATAACAGTGGTTAATGTACTGACAATCAAACCTATTTGCAAATACGCTGAGAACGCTGTTGGAGGTGGTCCGGAGCCTGCGCCCCAGAGATTGTCCCGTTGTCGACACGGGCATCAGCGAACATCCCCGACGCGCTGCAGTGCCGGGGCAGCCCCAACAACACCCTGACCGCATTGTTGTACTAAACATATATATATAGATGCCTACCTATAATACCGGTAGAATACTGCATGGATTTGCAATATATTTTCCTTAATTATATTTGTATGCCGCTTTGGCGGTCGTGTATGGTGATGCAATTAATTAATTATAACGACTTCATGTAAACCCGTATTTAGCAAATAAATGATTAGATTAGATTTGAACAATTCCATATAATATATTTTATTCAAAACCGTTAATTAAAAAAAATAGAAGTTTTTAAGAATCTGGAATGTACAGATATGAGTCTTTTACAATTTCATAATAACAAAGATTATCCCACCGTCGCTGTAAGACGGTGTAGAAGAATTTAGATGGTTTTGGGCGAAGGTTTTGTGGCTTAGTGGTTAGAGCAGCGCGGATTCGAATCCTGCCCGATCCGATTTTTTTTTCTATGTCTTAATAGATTTAAATTATAGGTAGGACACGGCGGTATTTCCGCCCAATTGAGCAGTCCGACTGGGGAAGTACCTCCGCCCTACAGAATACCGCGGTTATAATAACTTCATGTTGTGTTCCCAGCGGTGAGTAGGGTAGCCAGAGCTCACTGGAGAATTTGTGCTGTCAGTGGGATGACTAAAGGCTTGTCCTGCTTTGTCCTTACAAACGTCCATAGGCCACGGTAACCACTTTCCATCAGGTGCGTGCGCTTGTCTACCACTCTTAAGTGGTATGAAAAAAAAAGTGTTAGCATACTACATGCTTTAAAATTTCATTCAACAAATATTGTATTTATGTATTTTTACAGACTGGACAAGAGTGGCGACAGTGCAGCAAACCTGTCCCACCTGCATCCGCGGAGCCTCCAGGCTATCAGGCAGGGCGTCAACACGGCCATCACGCATGGACCCAAACTCGGATGCCCTGTAAGTTTGACTATTATTACTTACAACATATCTTCAATAGAGATAACATCTTTATTCGCGTTGTGCACTTATAAATTGAAATCTTATTAGGTGAACAAAAATCATGGAATTCGCGTCATCATCACCGTCCCGTACCGTCACGAGTGACAGTACAATTCATAAGTTTTCGCTTCTACCGGCAGTCCCCAAAGACTGCTTCGTGTGTTATTTTTTGTTAGGAAACATTTATTGACAGTGTGCGAACATCCTTACCCTCGTTTTCACCAAAGTATAAAACATGTATATGACAAGTTGCAGTATGTCACAGGCAACAGTGTGAACGCAAATGTGTTTTATACTTGTTTACAACTTGTTGGCTATACATACTATGTGAACGAAAAAGTATCTGAGATACATGTATGGTGGCGCGTGGGCCAACGTGTGCGAGTGGACTGTATTGCGGGGAAGCAGATAACTGTTCTATTGACACTTTACACACAAAACAAGACAGGTGGCCGGGCTGCCGCGGATTCGATCCAGGCAGTGAATGCAGCCCGAGAAATTAGGAGAGGATGCACTAACCTTCACGACCCACGTGTTTTTCATCGCAGCCGGTACACGGATCTTCTCTTCCTTGCTCAGGAGCTGCCGTCAGCGTCACTAGATCCCTTGAGGAACACACGAGAGGCACCATCCGATCGGTAAAGGTCTATTAGGCGGTTAAAATACAACAAATATTATTCATTTCTGAGAGACGCGCTCGCGATCCGTCCCTACGCTGGCTAGTTCAAAGCGGGAGTGACCGTCCACATCTCACACAATGGCGGACGGAAGCTACAGCTAGCCCTACTCTATGGTTAGTGCGGAGGGGGAGACGGATCTAAAAGGAGTGTGTTTCCATGTCAAAAAATACAGTTTCCACATCGGCGCAACCATTCCCCCCGGCTTGAAGGGTTACCTTCGAAACGAAAAAATGTGGAACAAAACTAATGTCTAATCTAAATCTAGGTTTGCGAAATAACAACTAAAATATAAACATAGATTGGAACTCGTGCCTACTGCTGGCTAGGCAGAGGGCAGAGGCGAACAACCGGGCGCAGATACGATCCGGTTGCAGTTTTAACCCGTACAACACGAGTTATCCCGCGGGCATCGGGAAAAATTTCCTCTACTACTCCTAGAGGCCAATGTAAAGGAGGCGCATTCTCAGTCATAAGGACTACCACCGTACCTACAGTAATTGGGTTGGATGGAGTATTCCATTTTTGACGTGACTGCAGCGTGTGCAAATAATCGGTTCTCCAACGATTCCAAAACGATTGGACCATCTTATCTAAAAGAGCGTGACGAGTTAGGAGGTGTATTCTATCGTCATCAACATCTATTGCGGGCAAATATTTTAAAGGAGTCATATTTAAGAAGTGAGCTGGCGTCAGCGCTAACGGCTCTGACGGATCGCTAGATAGAGTCCGACACAGCGGACGCGTGTTCATCACCGCCTCTACTTGCGCGAGTACGGTACTCAACTCCTCGAACGAGAGAATCTGTTCGCCTATGACGCGAAACAGATGCGACTTAAGGCTTTTAATATTCGCTTCCCAATTACCACCAAAATGACTAGCTGCAGGCGTGTTAAAGTACCATTCAATGCGATTTTCGGCTAAGATGTGAGCGAATTCACTTTGGTAGTACTTAGACCGTAAGAATGTGTGCAATTCCGAAATACTACGTCGGGCCCCTACATAGTTTGTACCGTTGTCCGAATACATGCGCTTAACCGGACCCCGACGCGACAAAAAACGTTTAAAGGCGGACATAAAATTTGGCGTACTTAAATCACCGGTCAACTCTATATGAACCGCGCGAGTTGTCATACAAATGAACAAACAAACATAAGCTTTCGTGGAGCGAATGCCACGACCACGAGCAATGGTGACCTTGAAAGGCCCAGCAAAGTCTGTGCCGGTGTGTACGAAAGGTTTTGCGGATTGAACAACACGGCAAGAGCGATGATCGGCCATTTCAGGCGCGATAAAACGCGGGCGGAGTTTAAAACAAGGTACACATCTGTGTACTCTAGCGCGAATCAAATTACGAGCGGAAATTATCCAGTATTTCTGTCTCAAAATAGACATTAACAAATCGGGACCAGCGTGACAATTCACCTTGTGATGATAATCTACTAACAAATCTAATACGTGGTCCTTACGCGGGAGAATTACTGGGTGCCTTTGTTCAAATCCTAAACCTGAATTTCTCAAACGACCACCTACTCGAATGAGTCCATCTTCCAAAAATGGTTTCAAGTGTCGGAAAGAACGACTACAAGGTTTGTTAAATTCTAAATTTTTAAATTCAGAAGCAAAATAACACTTCTGCAATTCGCGAAGTATGATCAATTCAGCCTTATCTAAATCAGCGGCGGTTATATGACCGCGTGTAGATAAAATTCTCAAAAATCGGCCTACATAAACAACACAACGCAACAGTCTCGACCAAGACGAGACGCGATTAGCCAACAACAAAACCAGGGACTCTTCACGCGGGACCGACACCACAAGCGAGTGCTTCTTTTCCTCGGGTGGTTCGGAAACCGTAGTGGGATTGAATTGACTAACTGGCCACTTATCTAACGCGGCATGAATCCAGGACGGTCCACTAAACCATAACGGGTGATCTAATATTTGCGAAGGAAGCAGTCCACGAGAGAGACAATCGGCTGGGTTGTCGGTGCCAGCAACGTGAAAGAGATTTTTTGGCGCTAATTCCGATTGAATTTTTGCCACTCTATTAGCGACGAAGGTGTCCCAACGATGGGGCGAAGAGTGGGCCCAACACAAAGCGACTGTTGAGTCCGAAAAAGCTAAAATTCTATTAATATTAATGCGACTACTACAAGCATTGGCGATAGAGGTGATCAATCTAATCAACAATAGTAAAGCGCATAGCTCGAGGCGTGCCAGAGAGACGACCTTACGGGGAGAGACCTTCGATTTCGCGCTTATAAGGCTAATTGAAACCTTACCTACATTCGAGACATGAAAATAGACTACTCCTCCATACGCCCTCTCACTAGCGTCCGCGAAGCCTACTACCGTAACAACACTATGTTGCGATATACCTACATGACGCGGAATTTGTACTTGGTCAAGCACAGAGAGTTCTTTTCTAAAGCGAGCCCACAACTTAGCAATGTTGTCGGGCGCGGTGTCGTCCCAATCACAATTCGAAAGCCAAAGCTCTTTTATAAGTAGTTTGGCGTACAGAACGACAGGAGCTACGAATCCCATTACGTCCCATATCCGTGCCACACACGACAGGATAATGCGTTTAGTACAAGTTTGCGGGGTCGAACTACTTTTCAAACTAAACGTATCAGATGCGGGCGACCAGCTTAAACCAAGCACCTTGTGCGTATCACTTTCATCGAACTCCTTAACCGAAGACAATCGGTGCGACGGTGGAATCGACTCTAACGCTGTTTGCGAGTTGCTCGTCCATTTCACGAGATCAAACTGACCCGCCTTCATGAGACTTATAACTTGAGCGGCCGTCTCGACAGCCTCGGCCTCGCTATCTACACTATACACGAAGTCGTCCATGTATAAGCCAGTCTCAATGGTGGCTCTCGCTTTAGGAAATGCATCGCCCTCGTCAGCGGCCAACTGCTTGACGGTGCGAAGTGCGTGAAAAGGGCTAGATTTAAGCCCGAAGCAAACACGATTAAACTCGTAAACCATTAAAGGTTCTTGCGGTGAAAATCTATACAAAAATCGTTGAAACCTACGATCGGGTTCGCGCACTTCAAGGCACAAAAACATTTGTCGAATATCTGCAGAGAGTGCCACAGCGAATAAACGAAAATTTACAATTATGTCAAATAAATTACCTTGAAGATTTTGACCACAATACAAAATGTCATTAAGCGACACGGAAGTGCTAGTCTTAGCACTGCCATCTAGAACTACGCGGAGTTTAGTAGTAAGCTTATCTTCTCTAATAACTCCGTGGTGCGGGATAACGTACGAAGGCTGGGTCTCGTCAGTGTCCGCAGGCGCAGGTGAGATGTAACCTTTATCTAAATATTCGTTGACAACCTCATCATAGGCTTGCTTTAACTTTGGAGACGCCTGCATCTTTCGTTCTAAACAAAGAAAGCGTCTTTCAGCGGATGCACGGGAGTCGCCGAGCGAAAAAATATCTCCCTTGAAAGGGAGCGCGACAACATAACGACCCTGCTCATCGCGAGTAGTCGTGCGACAATAAATCTCCTCAGCCATCTTGTCATCAGGGCTTAGGATTGGTGGGACATTGACCTCCTCAATCTCCCAAAACTTGCGGATGGCAGACTCCAGTGGCGGCTCGACGGTGCAACAGAACGAGGCAGTCGAGTGACTAAAACTATCCATAGAAGCGGGTGCAGAACCAATTATAACAAAACCCAGAACTGTTTCCAGGGCGTGCGGAGCGGGGTACGTCGGACCCCCTTGAACCTTACGTGATAACTGGAGGTGCGGGAGAATTGAAGCGCCGATCAATATATCGACGACTCCAGGAACAGCGTAAGTCTCATCAGCTAAAGGTAAGTCTTTAAATTTCGTTAATAAAGACGTGTCAACTGGGACGGTAGGCAACTGTTCAGTTATTTTTATCCGTAACGAACGAATCCATGTCAAACCAAATTTTATTATTAAAACGAGATCCAAACCTCGTTTTAACTGTGCCATGAACAGCTGACCGTAAACCTCCAAAACCCGTCACCACTGAGTAGGTTGAACGCCTATCAACATTGAAACCAAGACGTTGACAACAATCTTGAGTAATAAAATTACTTTGCGAAGCGCCATCTAATAGCGCTCGAACAATGTGCGGTTTACCTAATGCATCAACAATAACCACGCGAGCGGTCGCAAGACAAACCGTAGTGAGGGCAGCACTAGCGGAGAACGAACACAAGGTGACGTCATTCGTAGCGGTCCCCGGGCAGGCCGGAGCGCGCGCGAGCTCGGGCTGCGGCTGCGGCGCAGGCTGCCGCGCGTCACCGCTCGACGAACCAACTGTGCTCACCTTGGATGCGGCATTACTATTTTCAAAATGAAGCAAAGTGTGGTGTCTCGCTTGACATTTGCGACAACCATTTCCACTATTACATAAACCCACGCGGTGTTTAGTACCGAGACAATTAAAACAAAGATTATTAGCGCGAACAAATTTATAACGATCACTAGGCGACAATTTTAGGAAACCAGGACACTTGTACAGTTGCGAGTGATGAGTACTACACAAAGAGCAAACAGGTGATTGTACACGTGCTGGTGCGGTATTAACATAAGTATGGGTTGACCTCAGTGACCTCGATGACGCATCTATTTTGCGCGCGGGACTAACAACTGTCTTCGCGCCTTCATGTTTCGATGAAGAGCGTTGTAATATTTTTATATGCTCGCGAACAAAACCTTCTAAGTCTTCGAACTTAGGAATTTTATTGCCGCGATGATCCGACTCAAACAAACGAATGGTTTCGGAATCTAATTTCCTTAAACCCATATACAAAAATACGAAGTCGCAGAGGTCAACAATCTTTAGGTTCTTTACAGCGCGAACAGCTGACGCGAAAGTGTCTAGAAATTTCTCTAAGTTTTGATCGTTACATGCCGTAATAGATTTCAAATCAAACATCTGATCCAAATAGGCGTTAGCTACCGATCTTTTATCCTCATACTTAGCTTTCAAAGTATTTAAAATTAAATTATAATTCCCGGCACTAAACGTAATTCCAGCGCAAACGGTTATAGCTTTACCAGTCAATTTTTCAACAAGATAATGCAATTTTTCGTGATCTGTCAACGAATCGTTCTTATCTATTGTATTCTCAAAACTATCTATAAATCGACACCAATTGCGAATGTTACCATCAAATTCGGGTATTTGAATTGGTGGCAACTTAGGTCGGTCGCGAGTGGGGTTGGGTCGGTCAGACGGCTTCTCCAAACTCCTCGCGACGCGCTTGATACGACAATACAAATCGTCAAACGACGACAAGGCTTGATAACTCACTGAGTAATCGGGATCCAAATTCAACTCTAAAACGTTGATGTCATGCACTAAGGTTTCGAAATCCGCGCGTAGACTATCTAAGTTTTCTATAGAACACAAGAACGAATCTCTGATGACCAAATCAGAGGTTTTAAGTGCACTATCATAAATCGATTGTACGCGAGAGTAAATCATTTCTTTTTTAGCGTATAAAAGTTTCAATTGAACCTTACCGGTCTTATCAACCTTTGGGGACATGTTTACAATTAAATCTCAAACTAAAGCGCGGTAAACAATAAATATGAAATGACTTAATCCTAGCGGTACAGAGCAGCGAGGCGGCGCGAGCGTTAACTATGTAGGTAGGTAGGTGCTTACAACTGTGAATGCACGCTTGAACAAACGCGCATAGCAACAAGGTCGTACCTACGCGATGGTCGCTGTCTAGATTCAACTATTATTTCCGAGATTAAGTATTGCGTAATATCTATTCAAATTAAAATACTTTCGTATGAATTGGGATGAGATGCGAGCGAGGTAGGCACAGCCACGTGTCTACCCACGCAGGTACTAGGCAAATACGACGTGAGCCGAGAACAGCGTAATTGAAAAAAACAAAACAAAGCCAAATGCGTTAGGTATTACACTGTGCCTATGCACTAGGGTGTCTGAGTATACCTAAGATCTAAGCCTAAATGTCTGGATGCGGGGTTTTCTACTAAAATAACCAGGCACTTAGGTGCGATGCGAAAATTGCGAACTACGATTAAGTGTTGATATGATACCTAACCTATTTATGTATTAGGTAGGTACAATGCGAGCCAGCGGCGAACGGACAACAAATTCTAAGCCTAAGTGTCTGGATGCGGGGTTTTCTACTAAAATAACCAGGCACTTAGGTGCGGTGCGCTCATTCCCATTAGAATAATAACAAAATACGAACTACGGCTAAGAATCCGGCTCGATCCGGACCAAAAATGGTGGCGCGTGGGCCAACGTGTGCGAGTGGACTGTATTGCGGGGAAGCAGATAACTGTTCTATTGACACTTTACACACAAAACAAGACAGGTGGCCGGGCTGCCGCGGATTCGATCCAGGCAGTGAATGCAGCCCGAGAAATTAGGAGAGGATGCACTAACCTTCACGACCCACGTGTTTTTCATCGCAGCCGGTACACGGATCTTCTCTTCCTTGCTCAGGAGCTGCCGTCAGCGTCACTAGATCCCTTGAGGAACACACGAGAGGCACCATCCGATCGGTAAAGGTCTATTAGGCGGTTAAAATACAACAAATATTATTCATTTCTGAGAGACGCGCTCGCGATCCGTCCCTACGCTGGCTAGTTCAAAGCGGGAGTGACCGTCCACATCTCACACAATGGCGGACGGAAGCTACAGCTAGCCCTACTCTATGGTTAGTGCGGAGGGGGAGACGGATCTAAAAGGAGTGTGTTTCCATGTCAAAAAATACAGTTTCCACATCGGCGCAACCAATGTATAATACAAGTATTGTGTTTTGATTAGTCTTCTACAAGTCTTTAACAAGTTTTTTATATTCAAGTTTATTATTATTAGTATTATATTCTTTATTGTACGCCAATTACAATATTCATGTTACAGAAATTGAGAAGACAAGAGCAGTACAAAGGGCGGCCTTATCGCTTTACACAATTTCTTCCAGGCAACCTTTGGATGGAAATGTATCTTGGTTGGAGTATTTGAGAGTTTACAACTTGTTTCGTGGTGTATACGAGGGGTTAGGTTGAGAAGAGGGCCAGATCGTGAAAGATGGCCCTGAGTCGGCCGGGGTGCGAGGGATATGCCTGTCAACCTCACCATCGGCAACCAAAGCGACCCACAGGCGGCGTGCGTTTTAGTCGGTTCGAGTCTGACATAACCTCCTCCACCGGCTCCGGTGGGGAGGTATCCGTGGGGATTTTGCGCACGTAAAAAAAAAGGGGTTAGGTTATAATCAGTCACCATATTCTCTTGTCTTGTCAGGATGTGGTTGTAATGCGAACAAGGAGGCATCGGTAGCAAGTGCCGATGTAATTACCGATTTTTTTTTAAAATAAATAAGTGCCTGATGACCTAAAATAGATATTTTAATATTCTCGTGTGTTTTTTGTTACAGATAGTGGATGTGCAAGTGACGCTGCACTGGTTCGAGACGGGTCGAGGTACTTCTGACTCCGTAGTCACCGCTGCAGTAGCTCAATGTCTTCGCAAGGTATGAATGTTAGTGCAGTGTAATCACCAGGCGCATTTACGTGTAATGTAACATTATAGATTCCACAATTTTTTTATACCAATTATGCGGTAGACAAGTACATGGCCCACCTGATCGAAAGTGGTTACCGTGGCCTATGGACGTGTGCAAAATCAAGGTAGTCACACTCGCGCTGCACTCAACCCTGTAAGCACAGATAATTTCTGTGCCGTCAGTGTAAAAGACAAAGCAGGACAAGGTCTTCCCACTGACAGCACAAAAACTCTCCATTGAGCACTGGCTAGCCTACTCACCGCCGGGAACAACACGAGGTTATTATGGCCGCGGTATTCTGTAGGGCGGAGGTACTTCCCCAGTCGGACTGCTCAATTGGACGGAAATATCGCTGTGTCCTACCTCTTACCTCCTACTTTGAGCATTACATTTCTATCTACCTGGCTGAGTAGCATTCAAATGCAATGTAGCATTATAGATTTGACTTTACGAGCATTCATTACTCATATTACTAACTAGCTGACCCACCCCAGCTTCGCCCGGGGTATATTTTGAAGCTTCATATCCCTTTGAGCCCGTATGTTCTAGTCTTCAAAATATGTATGAAAAATTGCCGGATTTGTTAACATTTATTATCAAAAAATAATAATTGAATCATTCAAATCGGACCAGTAGTTCCAGAGATTAGCGCGTTCAAACAAACAAACAAACTCTGCAGCTTTATAATATTAGTAAAGATTATTCATTCACTATTCATTATTATATGCTTCTCTGCTACTCAAAGGTTTGCTGGGAGAGAACTCATTTTGAGTTAAGCTCGCCTTTGTACATTTTCTTTGATGTGTTTTATTTATGATCTCTGTACTGTGTGTGCAATGAAGTGTCACCATTGTCACACGGTATGTGTAAGTAATGGTGACCCTCTTTTCTGGGACTTTGCAACTTACCATCAGGCAAGGCGAAGTCCAATTGACGTGTCCTATATAAAAAAATAAAAATGAAAATTTGGGCATAGTTACCCTATATTGATCAACTCCCCATAGTCCCTGTTTACGGGGACCAGTTGGGATATCTGTGGTCTCCAGGCAGAGAGGGCCAAATCTATGGCCGGAGTGCGAGGGATATCCCTGTTAACCTCAACTTCGGCAACCAAAAACGACCCGCAGGCGTCGTGCCTTTTAGTCGGTTCGAGTCCGACATAACCTCTTCCCCGTGGCTTCGGTTGTGGGGAACTCGTGGGGATTTTTTCGCACGTAAAAAAACCCCCAAGAGTTCCGAGAGTTAATTTTGTTACACCTTATATTTGCGTGTCCAGGTGTTTGAGACGTCGGAGGCAGTGCTGCTGGAGCCCCTCATGTCCCTCGAGGTGGTGTGCCCGGAGAGCCACTCGTCGCGGGTGATCGCCGACCTCTCGCGCCGCCGCACGCACATACAGCACATACAGATACGGCACCAGAATAAGGTGAAGGACTGCTCGCGTTGAAGCCAAGATACATTAATCATATAAATACGAGTAGAGTAACTATCTGATATATTTCACAACACAATATACACAAAATACATACATATAATATAATCACGCCCACTTCGGTCCCACGTAATAGGGGATGAGGTTATTGCCATATTCCGAGCACTATTTAACAATAGTGCTGGGAATACGGCTCGAAATATGCTGCGACGAGGTCTCGGGTTCGATCCCAGGTTTACCATGGCACACACCAATGGCTTTTCGATGCTTTTCGAAGTTATGTGTGTATTTATCGCAGGTTTATAAGTGCCCGGTTAAGTAAGTTGTTACACACACACACACACACACACACACACACACACACACACACGCACACACGCACACACGCACACACGCACACACGCACACACGCACACACGCACACACGCACACACGCACACACTCACACACGCACACACGCACACACGCACACACGCACACACGCACACACGCACACACGCACACACGCACTCACGCACTCACGCACTCACGCACTCACGCACTCACGCACTCACGCACGCACGCACTCACGCACTCACGCACGCACGCACGCACGCACGCACGATCGCATGCACGCACGCACGCATGCACGCACACACACACATACACACACAGACACAACAAATTTATAATACCCCGTCGTTTTTGCGTCGTGGGTTAAAAAGAATTACATTAAAAGTTATTGTTAATACTGGAATAACCTTGTTTCATCCAGCTTCTTCATATGAGCTGCAGGAACGACATGAGAATTCCACCCAAGCCAAGCCGCAGGCAACAGATAACTTGTTGTATAAAGAAACTTGTCTTCCACAGGTGGTGGACTGCCTCGCCCCCCTCTCTGAACTGCTGGGCTACTCCAGCACCCTCCGCTCCCTCTCCTCCGGCCTGGCTACCTTCACTATGGAGTTTCATTCTTACCAGCAGATGTCCGCTAACGACGAAGAGAAAGCTATCAAAAGTGTCACAGGATTTTAGTGCAATGTGTTGTGAGTTTGTGACACTAGAAGACACTATCGGTATTTAAACCTTATTATGAAGTATAGTGTTGCGGTTTGAATGCTGAGTCACAGGTCAGGAGTTTGATTCCTGCTCAGTTTAAATATTTGGATTATATATATATATATATATATATTATATTTCACATGGCTATTTGTATTTGCATATATGACATATTTGGCAAACAATATCACAGTGTCCTGAGTCATCGAATTCTTACCAATACTACTTAAAGTCAACAATAGTGCCCGAAATACGGCTATAGGCTCACCCCCTATTACGTGGGACCGAATACAATTATTGGTGAAATGTGGGTGTTAATTCACCTCTGACTAACCCTCAGGGGTAAAGGCGTGAAACTATGACTTTTCATTATTTTTAATTCCCAAAATAGGTATAAACAAAAACAATCGAAATTAATCAAAATTTACAACTTTTTAGATTCCTTATTAAATTTAAAATCAATCTTATTAAGCACTGTATACGTGTAAACGCAACGTAGACTGAGATAAATGCGATATTCTCTTGCACTCCATACATTTTCACTACGCGTCAGTGCGCTGTGACGTCACCACGTGTCACGATTTTGTATGGAGCGTTTTAGGACGGCTCGAAAAATTGAAATTTTAAAATCAAATACCTTTAAAACTATTTGTCATAAGAAAGTTTCACTTTTACAGTTCATTATATTATTGTAAAATGTACAGTTTACGATAGTAAAAAAAATTGGACACAACCTTATTACACTATTATGATTATACTAACTGACCCACCCCAGCTTCGCCCGGGGTATATTTTGAAGCTTCATATGCCTTTGAGCCCGTATGTTTTAGTCTTCAAAATATGTATGAAAAATTGCCGGATTTGTTAACATTTATTATCAATGCTCCGCTCCCTTAAGTAGTAGCGTGATGATATATAGCCTAAAACCTTCCTCGATAAATGGACTACCCAACACTGAAAGAATCATTCAAATCGAACCAGTAGTTCCAGAGATTAGCGCGTTCAAACAAACAAACAAACAAACTCTGCAGCTTTATAATATTAGTATAGATTTGCCTGTATTTGTATGTTTGCTTGTATGTCAAATATTTTACCAGACACAACAAACACCTAATAGCGAACATATGCCATATGCAGTGGCACTTTATACTTAAAAAATGTGTCTAATAATCTAGTTTCTAAAATCTTCTTAGTTTGGTCTAGATGGAGCTATGTGTATAAGAATATTTATTTATTAGATCTTTGCCTATGAAATTGCCCAAATTTTCTTACAGATTCATGAGTTATTTCCATTATTTATATTTTACTAAGTTGATTTCATGATTTTACAACTCTGTGTTATGTTTTTATTGGCCGATTGATAAATTAAATTCGATCTTCAAAATCAGTACTTCCTAAATGCTATCCATTTTGATGATAAATTTCGTATTTAATACAGTTGTCACTTTTTAAAAATGTAATAAAAGTGTTTTAAATTAAGCTAAATGTTGTCTCTAATTTATATATCTCTATAAATAATTAAAATTTGTCATTCCTAAAAAAAATGCAAAAATGTTAGTACTGAAAATTGGGTTTCCTCTAATGTCTCCAAAAAACGGCAATTTTATATGTAATGACATGTTATTATAGATATCGGACGTTAATTATTATGTATGTATGAAATAAATAGGGAAAGTAGATAAGGAAGGCGAGCAAAGCGAACGGAATGATGTTTATCTCTGCCTTCCCTAATGCGAAGGAGGCGTGAAGTTGATTATAAAGATAAAATTATCCTCTGAGCATTTTGACAACCCAGTTGAGGTCGACTTTCAAATCTAATTTACTGCAAAGCGGCTGAAACTGTGATATTTTCAGTGAAGCGACTGCTATCCGACTTCCGCAACCCATTACTAATATCGAAATGTTAGCGTTCCTATGACCTCCGTGGCGTAGCGGTAGAGCATTCGACTGCTATGCAGGGGGTGCGGGTTCGATTCCCGCTCAGTGCAAATATTTGTATGCATGAATATGTATATTTGCATTGGCCTGGGTGTTTCTATGTATAATATGTATGTATTTACAAAAAAAAAAAGTATCTAAGTATGTTTATCCGCATTCTAGATCCCATAACACAAGCTAGTTAAGCTATGCTTACCATGGGTCTAGATAGCGTTGTGTAGAATGTCGTGGAATATTTATTATTTATTATTATTATTCCGAAATATTAACCTAGAACCTAGAAAAAAACCACGGTAGCCTAGTGATATGGGTAATGGACTCCTGAGACGAGGTCTCGGGTTCGATCCCAGGTTTCACCATGGCACACACCAATGACTTTTCGAAGTTGTGTGTATTTATCGCAGGTTTATCGAAATCCGAAATATCCGTCTTACAGCGACGCGGTAGGAGCAATCTACCGATATTCATACGAACTAACGAACAAACAAAATTATCGTTATTAAGTAAATGTTTAAGGTACGCTCTACGTCTGCTGCTGCTGTCTGCGGTCAGCCTCGGAATCACACCATAAAGAAAACACAATTAAAGTGTTGCCACATTTATTGTTACATCAGTAATCCACTTGTGAATAATAAAAACATAGGACAATTTTTCATTATTTTATTGAAGTCCCATCAATCGATGTCAATTTTAAACTAAACGTCACTACGAGCACACAAGAATACATGAAGTACAATTCTATTGCTGGACAGGTCACCGCCGTTTTAATTTTTTGGTAATGGCGCCTGAAAGAAAAAAAAAAAGCAGGTCAAGTGCGAGTCGGACTCGTGTACCGAGGGTTCCGTAATTTAAGCTACATAAACCGTAATATATTTTGAATGGCGTTGACTTGGAAGTTTGATTTTTGCACAGTTTCAACATGTTATAGACCTGAGCATGTAGTATGAATTTCAACTTTATCAAGTTGAAATTCATACAATACATACATCCACGCACTCCTGAGGAAAAGGTCTGTGCAGACAGACAGACAGACAGATGGACAACGATTTTAATCCTTCCCATGGTGACCACTTTCCATCGGGTGGGCCGTGTGCTTGTCTGTCACCTAAGTGGTATAAAAAAAGGATGATGAGTAGTTTCAAACCAAGCAGTCTATAGTTATCTCACCATAAAAAGGTTTTCGAGTTCGTCCTTGAGCGTCTCGTGTCTGAAGGACACGCGCACGTCGGGCACGTTGGTGTGCGTGATGTCGTTGCCCTCCGGCCCCTCCCGCAGGTACTCCGTGCCCAGCCAGCGCTGTTTCGACTGGGAATCGTTACAAATATTGTTGTTATGAGGCCGCCAAGCTGAGTGCCACCATTGTAACACTTAGTGTCTGTAATGGTGACTTTCTTTCCTGAGACTTTGCCTTTAGCTTACCATCAGGCGAGGTGAAGTCAAGTTGGCGTATCTTATATAAAAAAAAAATATATATATCTTATTTATGAAATTCTCGTGTCGCGGTGTTTGTGGTTAAACTCCTCCTCCACGGCTTGACCGATTCTCATGAAATTTTGTGAGCATATTGGGTAGGTCTGAGAATCGGACAACATCTATTTTTCATCCCCCTAAATGATAAGGGTTGTCCACCCTTAACATTATATGGCAAAACAACGTTTGCCGGGTCAGCTAGTATATTAGCAACGAATAATTCTTACTATAACTAATGATCGATCAATATCTAATATATAATGCTATACTAGATACAAATATTAAATAGTTATAATTTAGTGCACACCGCAAACTACCCTGGTTACTGGCAGTATAGTCCATGGTTGTCTGGAAGAGATCGCAGACCGCGATAAGACCGCCCATTGTACAACTATCTAGCATGTATGTGCGGCGATGGTTTGCTGCGCGGATGCGTGGGCGGCCGGCGCCTCCTTCTGCGAGCAAGTAATGCTCGTGAAGGAGGAGGCGGGGCGGGAGCGGCCGCGGAAGCGACGAAGGATCGCAAGACAAGCTGCCCGCGTACGAAGGCAACTCGGGCGTCGGAGGTCGATGAACGACCTCCGCCCCCCATGAGCGCCGGCCTGGGGGTGACAGGTGAAGCCGCCTGTCACCCTGGCAGAAGCAGGCCGCGGCGGTGGCGCGCGTGGTGCGCCTCCCCGTTTCCGGGGACGAGTTGGGGACTCTGTAGTCCCCACACCCAAGAAGAGGGCCAGATCGTGAGAGATGGCCCTGGGTCGGCCGGGGTGCGAGGGATATGCCTGTCAACCTCACCTTCGGCAACCAAAACGACCCACAGGCGGCGTGCGTTTTAGTCGGTTCGTGTCCGACATAACCTCCTCCACCGGCTCCGGTGGGGAGGTATCCGTGGGGATTTTGCGCACGTAAAAAAAAAAAAAAAAAAAGCATGTATGTATCCATTGTATGTGTCCTATGTTTGGTGTGCAATATAGAGTGTTTATTATTATTATTATTATAAAATTCTTGTGTTACAGTGTTTGTCTGCAAACTCCGAAAATTTTAATGCATATTTGGTAGGTATGCATTAAATCGGTCTTAAACTATTTTCAGAAGACTCACGCGCTTAAGCTGGCTCCTGGTATATGAATCATTAAGGAAATAATCACAAGAGATAATAAATAAATAAATAAATATTCCACAACATTCTACACAACACTATCTAGACCCATGGTAAGCATAGCTTAACTAGCTTGAATCTAGAATACAGATAAACATACTTAGGTATATTTTTTTATAAAAAACCGCGGTAGCCCAGTGGTATGTCTAATGGACTGCTGAGACGAGATCTCGGGTTCGATCCCAAGTTTTACCATGGCACACACCAATGACTTTTCGATGCTTTTCGAAGTTATGTGTGTATTTACCGCAGGTTTATAAGTGTCCGGTTAATAGCAATAGGCTCGCCACCAATTACATTGGGATCTAAACATAGACTGGCGAAATGTGGGTGCTAGCACCTCTGCCTACCCCTTCGGGGATATAGGCGTGTTTATGTTATGTTTTTGGTAGATACAAACATATTATATATAGAAACACCCAGACCAATGTAGATATTTATTCAGGCTTACAAATATTTGCACTGAGCGGGAATGGAACCCGCGCCTCCTGCGTCACAGTTGAACGTTCTACCGCTACGCCATAGAGGTCGTCAAAGATGAAATGCAATAAATGACACCATTTTCGGTCCCAGGAGTCAGGCATTTGGACACAGAGCAAGAATACAGCACCAAAAACTAACTTGACACCTGCTAAGCAAGTTTAGTCGGTAACTACACCATATCTTTTGTTTTCATAACATTACTGTCCATCCCAAGGTTGCCTGGAAGAAATCGCTTCAGCGATAAGGCCGCCCATTGTACATTGAACTGTATACATGCTACCTACTTGTCCTACTGTAAATCTGTTGGTGTATAATGAAGAATTATCTATCTATCTAAACCTGAAAGAATTTCCATTATCATATAAACCCTTACTTCGTGCGAGAATCCCGACATAAGCACGGAGTTCATCGCCAGCTCGCACATGTCGCACGAGCTGAATTTCCACGCCTGCGCTGCGATGCCGTACTCCTCCATCAGCGCCTCCTGAAAACCACATCGTAACAAAGTTCTATCAGTCGCAAAAACCAACCCAAAAGAATGAAAATCGAAAGTTTTTAATCGTGCGAAAAATCCCCGCGGATACCCCCATCGGAGGCAATGGAAGATGTTATCGGACTTGAACCGACTACAACACACGCCGTCTGTGGGTCGTAAGTTGCTGGAGATATATCTCTCACACCCCGGATAGTAAGGGCCAGATCGTGAGAGATGGCCCTGGTTCGGCCGGGGTGCGAGGGATATGCCTGTCAACCTCACCTTCGGCAACCAAAGCGACCCACAGGCGGCGTGCGTTTTAGTCGGTCCGAGTCCGACATAACCTCCTCCACCGGCTCCGGTGGGGAGGTATCCGTGGGGATTTTGCGCACGTAAAAAAAAAACACCCCGGATAGTTCTCGCATCCCAGAAGTAATCGGACCCAAGGCGCCGAGGCGAATTTCCCGAAATAGAATAGGAGACAAACTTTTGATGAAAATTATATCAGTGGATACGAGATCCTATTCAACCTTACCTGCGACTGTCAGACGAAGTTGTGACAGTCGCAGTCGCCACCATAAAAAGCTAAATTACCCAGATCATAGATACCTACATCGACTAAGACAGCGGATCTCTCGGGCTTCATGAAACAACGGCTTAGAGCTTAGACGAAGAGATACAATGCCTTAGTGGGTTAATAGGTATGACTCCCTCGGAAAAATATCCTTTTGGAAACACACAAGCTTACTATTGCTACTTGTAGGAGGTAGAACACGGCGGTATTTCCGCCCAATTGAGCAGTCCGACTGGGGAAGTACCTCCGCCCTACAGAATACCGCGGTTATAATAACTTCGTGTTGTGTTCCCAGCGATGAGTAGGGTAGCCAGAGCTCACTGGAGAATTTGTGCTATCAGTGGGACGACTAAAGGCTTGTCCTGCTTTGTCCTCTACACTGACGGCACAGAAACTCTGTGCTTACAGGGTCGGCAGCGCGAGTGTGGATTCTCTGGTGTTACACACATCCATATGCCACGGTAACCACTTTCCATCAGGTGGGCTGTGTATATATACCACCTAAGTGGTATATAAAAAAAAGAAGACGAAGTTGTGACACAGGGTTTCCTCTCGTGGTTAAAGCGGCAGTTGCACTCGCTCTCATAAATAGCTAAATTATCCAGATCATAGATACATCGACTAAGATCTTGGGCTTCAACTTCAATGCCTTAGTGCCAACGACTCTCACGAAAAAATATCCTTTTGGAACCACTCAAGCTTACTAGTATCGAGGGTATATGACGTCAGTAGGTACTGTATCCTTACCTTCGTGTAGTGGAACTGTAGTGGATCGTCAGTGCTGAGCGTGACCCTGAGTCCTCGCGCGAAGAAATCTGGCAGCGGGTTGCGGTGGTAGTTGAGGAACAGTGAGTTGTTGGAGAGGGGCGACATGGCGATGAATATTTGAGCCAGGTAGTAGATGTATTGCATAACAGGATACTGTGGAAACCATAAACATTTTATAGGTATTTAAACTATCATGGTCACTCACATCAGTATTAAAATAAACGGGACATTTACCATGTTTCATTGTTTTGAGTTTCCGATATTTCGGCGCTGTTGCAAGTACCATGATCGCGGAGGAACTGGAGTAGTGGCGGTGAACAGAGATAAAGTTTTTTCCTAGGAGTAATTATATCGATCTACCCTCTTTCGAGTTGCTTTACTACGCGTATCTGCATTACCACTGCTTTCACTCTCACTACAAACTCGAACCCGATCTCGATCTCGTTCACGACACACGATGCTTACTGTATCCACTCGCGATTTTGTTTTGGCTTGTTCCCGGTTGTTTTTGCAAAGAAACTTATTTAACTTAACTTTTTCTCTGTTCACCGCCACTACTCCAGTTTCTCCGTGATCATAGTGCTTGCAACATCGTCGAAATATCGGAAACTCAAAACAATGAAACATGGTAAATATCCCGTTTCTTGATCTGGCCCTCTTCTCGGGTGTAGGGACTACAGAGTCCCCAACTCGCCCCCGGAAACAGGGAGGCCCGCGAGGCGCGCCACCGCCGCGGCCTGCTTCTGCCAGGGTGACAGGCGGCTCCACCTGTCACCCCCAGGCCTGCGCTCATGGGGGGCGGAGGTCGTTCATCGACCATTTGTTAGCGAGTTGGGAACTTCAGAACTAGAAATAGTCTTTGTAGTTTTACCTTCCTCAACATGAGACCGTGCGAAATGTTCTCAGCGAGCAGAAACCCAAAACACAGATGCTCTGGAGAGCCTGCCTCGCCGCAATGAGGACGCAGCACGAACGTATTCAGGCCTTGTTCTCTGAAACATTGTGTAAAATTACCGGTTACTTTGGTATTGGTCGGGTACCTATGCTGTTTGTGGCTGCCCAGGTCTAGTTAATGTATTGGACATATTTGTGAAAGCAAGGCACTAAGCAGTTGTCTAACTGTGCGCAAGGGTTGTCTGGCAATGATGAACAGCAGCTGCAACACTACTTGTGCTATAGGTAGATAAAGTTACAAGAATATTTCAGCAAGGCTCATTGACGAGAGTTTTAAATGGTATTCACTACATCCTCTTTGAACGTACTTTTTGAGAGTTTTTCTGAGTATAACATAACATAAACTCACGCCTATATCCCCGAAGGGATACGCAGAGGTGCTAGCACTTCCATTTCGCCAGTTTATGTTTAGGTCCCAATGTGATAGGTGGCGAGCCTTTTGCCATTAACCGGGCACTTATAAACCTTCGATAAATACACACATAACTTCGAAAAGCATCGAAATGTCATTGGTGTGTGCCATGGTAAAACCTGGGATCGAACCTGAGACCTCGTCTCAGTAGTCCATTACCTAAACCATTAATATACCTACAGAGTATAGTTTGATAATATTAGCTAATTTTGGACATTTTCATTATTGAACAGCTGTGGCAGTTGAAGTCTGCATTCACAAACCAGGATATCACCTCAGTTGAGTATCTTATCTTCACAGCACTACAATTTTGTAAAGGTTCTGATTTTGAATTACATATATAGACACATATAATCACGCCTTTATCCCCGGAGGGTTAGGCAGAGGTGAATTAACGCCCACATTTCACCAATCATTAAATTAATTATTATAATAAATTAATAAAAGGCAGTAGCAATATCCAAGGCAAGCGCACAAGATAAAATATACATTCGGCTTGATGAACCGGGCGGCCAAAAGGAACTCTTTCGAATGGCAAAGATGAGAGAAAAAAGTACGAAAGATATTAAACATGTTAAATGTATAAAAGACGAACGAGGACAAATTTTGTTGCAAGAGGATGATGTAAAAAAGCGATGGAAGACATATTTTGAGAAACTATTGAATGAAGAAAATGTATGGAATGGAGTGCTAGAAGATAAGTCTGGGAATATTGGTTTGGTAAAAGAAATCGGTGTGGATGAAGTAAGAAGAGCGGTAAAAAGTATGAAAAATGGCAAAGCTGTAGGGCCAGATGAGATACCAGTGGAAATATGGAAGTTATTGGGAGAAGATGGATGTCGGTGGCTGACTTTATTCTTCAATAAGTTGTTGCAGGAAGTGGTGATCCCTAGCGAATGGTGCAGTAGTGAACTAGTGCCCATTTTCAAAAACAAAGGTGATGTACAGGACTGCAATAGCTACCGAGGCATAAAGCTCATGTCACATAGTATGAAAGTGTGGGAGAAAGTAATAGAGAAACGCCTGCGAGAGGAGAGTGAGATCACCCAAAACCAGTTCGGTTTTATGCCAGGGCGGGGTACCACAGATGCCGTATTCGCATTACGCCAACTACTTATGTGAAAAATATAGACGTGCCCATAAAAACCTGCACATGGTGTTTGTGGACCTCGAAAAGGCGTACGATAAAGTACCACGAAAGGTCTTGTGGTGGACCCTGAAGGAGAAAGGTGTGCCAGTGAAGTATGTAGAGTTAATCCGTGCTATGTACCGGCAATCTCATACGCATGTCCGGTCGGCCGCGGGTAACACCGATGAGTTTAGTGTGGCTGTTGGCTTACACCAAGGGTCGGCTTTAAGCCCGTACCTCTTCCTGTTAGTAATGGATGTTCTGACATCGGATATACAGGATGAGGCACCCTGGTGTATGCTTTTTGCCGACGACATTGTCCTTGTTGGTGAGGATGGAACCGATGTCCAGAGTAGATTGGTGAAGTGGCAACAAAGGCTAGAGAATGTTGGCCTGAAAATTAGCAGAACCAAAACAGAATACATGTTCTGCGATTTCGGCGGTCTCTCTAGCCCCACAGTCATAGCGCTTGATGGTGCTCCTATACCAATCTGCTCCGATTTTAGGTACCTCGGTTCACTACTGCAAAGCGATGGAGAATTAGATCGAGCCGTAAAGCACCGGATTAACGTTGGTTGGATGAAATGGCGGCAGGTTACAGCAACTACATGTGACTCGCGAATGCCCCTTCGATTGAAGGGCAAAATTTATAAGAGCATGATCCGGCCTGCCGTCCTGTATGGATCGGAGAGTTGGCCAGTAAAGGTGACGGATGAAAGACGGTTGCATGTAGCCGAGATGCGAATGTTAAGATGGATGTGTGGTGTGACAAGAATGGATAAGATTAGGAATGAATATATTAGAGGAAGTTTGAGAGTAGCACCAATCATAGAAAAGCTACGAGGAAATCGTTTGTCCTGGTTCGGGCATGTAATGCGTAGGGATGAAAATAATGTCGTAAGGAAGGTACTAACTATGGAAGTGGATGGCTACAAGGGGAGAGGGAGGCCCAAAATGCGGTGGATGGACTGTGTGAAAGATGACATGGTTAAGAAGGGAGTGAATGTTGAAATGACTGCAACTAGAGATGAATGGAAAAAGAACACATGTTGCGCCGACCCCAAATAATCTTGGGATAAGGGCAGGAGGATGATGATTTCACCAATCATTAAATTCGGTCCCACGTAATAGGGAGTGAGTCTATTGCGGTCTTCCGGGCACTATTTTTGACTCAAGCCATGCATCTGAAACTAAGTCTGGGCTGTATATATCTTTTTGATGTTAAACAGCCCTATCTGTAAGTCGTCTTGTACGACACTTATAAACTTATTTGTTTCAGCAGCTGTGCTCACAGAGTGGATATTTTAATGAGTAATATTCGCGTAGCAAATTTTTAGTAGCATAGTATTGCCTGCGGTAACCTAGTGGTATGGGTAATGCACTGCTGAGACGAGGTCTCAGGTTCGATCCCAGGTTTTACCATGCTACACACCAATGACTTTTCGATGCTTTTCGAAGTTATGTGTGTATTTATCGCAGGTTTATAAGTGTCCGGTTAATGGCAATAGGCTCGCCACCTATTACATTGGGACCTAAACATAAACTGGCGAAATGTGGGTGCTAGCACCTCTGCCTACCCCTTCGGGGATATAGGCATTAGTTTACCTACAGTCACGGATCCTTTAAGCGGGGCGTGAAAAAGCATATGATGAGGCCGTCAAGCTGAGTGTCACCATTGTCACACGGTATGTGTAAGTAATGGTGACCCTCTTTTCTGAGACTTTGCCTTCAGCTTACCATCAGGCAAGGCGAAGTCTAATTGACGTGTTCTATATATAAAACAAAAAAAATATATTATGATATTCGCGTAAATTTCAAACTGTATCAAGATTCTAATGATCTTTTAGTCAAGTTACTTCAAAAGACCGCCAACACTGAGTAAAGGTTTCAAATATACTAACTTTCGTATCTGGTTGAGAACAGTCATGTTTGCGAACATATAGTACAGGTAGTAGCCGTACGGTGGGTTCACCTCATCGTCCCACTCCTCGGGGCTTTTTAGACTCTCCTTTAATACTGCGTTGCCTGGTTTCGACTCATCGTCCACGCTGTCGAACCCAATCACATGCTGATGAGAAATAAGACAAGATGAGTGAGTGGGGTACACGATATAAGAAAAAATATCTAAAATATCTGAAAATTTTCAAGAGTTTGTGACCGGCATGATATAAATACCAGACACAAAATCTTGTAGTCTGTGGTAGTAAACTTAAAAAAAAATGTCATTCTTTCTAGAGCAACTGGTATACACTTTTTTAACAAGCTACCTAATGAAATTAGGTATTTACCTGTGAATAAATTTAAAATGTAGTTAAGACTAAATTGTGTCAGAAAGGCTATTATAAAATCTAAGAATACTTGGATGATAAACAAGCTTGGAAATGAGCTGTTCGCTCAACTATGCTGCTCAAGTAAATTATTGTATTTATACTAAGTAGACTTAATAAATATTGTAAATAGACAAAAAAAAAATGCCCGCTGAGTTTCTTGCCGGGCTCTACTCAGGTCGGGGCCGCGTCACGAATCGATGGTCCATTTGCTAAACTAGTCTTTCATATTTCTTTTTATATAGACGTTTTAAGATAAGATAATTTATTCATATATTTTTTTGCACTATTACATAGGTACCTCCTTACATTTAGGCACTTAATAATAATTATAAACTAAGTATATTTTAAACAAAGCAGGTGCCCACACACAGGAGGCCTAAAGAAGTTTACTTGGATCCTTAAAGACTTCTTTCTTCTTGCCAGTAGGTATATGACTATACCTGAGTACGCACATGATTCTATGACAGGATTGTTTCAACGTTTGTCGTACATATTATCGTATAATATTTTGTTTCTACACAAGCACAACGTTTACAAGTCACGCTGAGGCCGTCAAGCTAAATGTCACCATTGTCATATGTGTAAGTACCTAATGGTGACCCTCTTTTCTGAGACTTTGCCTTCAGCTTACCATCAGGCAAGGTGAAGTCTAATTGACGTGTTCTATATATATAAAAAAAAGAAGTACAAAATTACCATTAGAAACTTATTGAGTTCAGGATTTTTGCTGGGATTGATGGACACTTGGAACAGGGGGTCAAACAGGTTGCTCATGAATTCTTGAAAGTTCTTCAGCAGCTTTTTGTAACGGTAGATATCACTGAAAAAAATTCGACAAACTTTGAGAACATGAAGAAAATAACCAATGTTGTAAATACACATATTGAGAAACTCACTTGTAATTTCCACATTATTTTTAATATATATACCAGCTTTTGCCCGTGGCTCCGCCCGCGTGTATGTCGGTTCCCAGCAATTATTCGAATTTTTCTCACCTTTGAAAACTTTCCTAGACCTCCACGAACATTTCAAGACCAAGATAAGATAAATCCGTTCAGCCGTTCTCGAGTTTTAGCGAGACTAACGAACAGCAATTGATTTATATATATATATAGATTATACCTGATCGGTTTCGCCTTACGGTATTCTCAAAGGTTTACATACATACATACATAAAATCACGCCTGTCCCCCATAGGGGTAGGCAGAAATCAAGAATCTCCATTTCCTACGATCCTGACGTACTACTCTCGCTTCATCCACAATCATTACATTCTTCATGCAAGCTCGTCGGTTTAGGGTACTCCTGACCTGCCCCTTTTCTAAAACTTAACCAATTTCGTTCAGGTAGGTCTTTCCCTTCCAACGGAACCATCCACACTCGCGTCATACACCTGTTTCGTTAGTCTTCAAAGGTGTGGAAAAGTACAAGTGAGTTTCTCAATATGTGTAACAACAAATTCCACCAAGTGCCATGAATCAACAGTATAAAAAAAAATTCTATATCATGTCCGCTGTGCCGATACCTGCACAATTGACGAATTGAAAGAGACAGCTGCAGGAGCTGTCGATGTCGCCAAATTTTGAGCTAGACACAGATACTGTTAAACTTTGCCATCGGCTCAGCGAAGAAGAAATTGACGATGCATTTTTACAAAGAATGGCACTAATCTCACCTATATAAATTAGAGATTATATATAATTAGGAGCAATTGATAAAATTCTTATAAATTTTCATGTGAAGAAGTCCAGCGTCAGGGCAGTCTGCAAGCCAAGATGCAACACTAATCCAGTTTGAAGTCATTCCGAGCTGGATTCTCATTGTTCTTTCAAAAATAGCAACGTGCCAAATCGAAAGTGGCTCTCATTCGCATATAACTAGTTCGCAGCTTTGCCCGCGTGGATTGTTGATCCCGTCCTCATAATCCATAGGAACCTATTTCCGGGATGAAGAATAGCCTAAATGATATTGCAGACTATAATTTACCCCCTTTTCAAATTTAAGCACTTCAGTTGGATATTAAGAAACTATTTTCATTCATTCATTCAAATCAGCCACACGCAGTCCACTGCTGAACATAGGCCTCTCCCATAGACTTCCAGAATGAATGACCGATCTAAAGCAGCCTGCATCCAGCGCTTCCCGGCGACGTTAATGAGGTCGTCCTTCCACCTGGCCGTTGGGTGTCCTACGCTACGTTTGCCCGTACAAAGCCGCCATAAGAAACTATTTGTAAGAAGTAAAACAGGGTATTATAACAGCCGCGTGGTTCCCGGCAAAGTAGAACTTGGACAACCTCATGTCATGTCATGTCATGTCATGTCGTACAAGGCGATTAAGGGATGCAGCTGTTTAACATCAGACAGTGATATATACAGCCCAGACTCAATCTCAGGTGCATGGCTTGAGTCAACAATAGTGCTAGGAAGACGGTAATTCAATGATTGGTGAAATGTGGGTGTTAATTCACCTCTTCCTAACCATCCGGGGATGAAGGTGTGATTATATTATAACAGAAGTACTAACTAGAGCCGAGGCACTTGCACCAGCCACTTGACATGCGCGGAATATACGTTATTGCCGAGGGCCCACGTCGCCAGCTTGTTCCACTCATCCGGGTTCTTGCAGTAGATAGAGATGCGAGGTTCTGCGTAGGTGTACTTGTTTTCCTCTAGACCCTCCATCACCTCCTGGAGAACATTTGAAGATTGTTGTTACCAACGCATGTTTAGTTAAGAGGATGCAGTTTTCCCGAGGTCACGAACACCCTAGAACCTTTGCAGATGCGTAAAGATGTTGCGTCCATGGTAGTATTTTACCGTCTGTACCATGGTGAGTGTTCTGATGAGCTCTTCCAATTAGTCCCATCCTCCCCTTTCCTACACAGGACAACACGCAGGTTTTAGATGTCACCCGCACACGGTGCAGAACATCCGCTCAAGAACCAAGTGGTTCAGCGACTCTTTCCTTTGTCGCACCATTAAGGCCTGGAATTCATTACCAGCTCACGTGTTTCCTTCTTCCTACAGTCCCGAGTCCTTTAAGCGGGGCGTGAAAAAGTATATAATGAGGCCGTCAAGCTGTCACCATTGTCACATGGTATATAATGTAAGGAATGGTGATCCTCTTTTTCTGAGACTTTGCCTTCAGCTTATCATCAGGCAAGTCTAATTGACGTGTTATTTATAAAAAAAGTAGTTTGCAGCGTTGGCCCCAAGTGAAGATGGATGAATTGCGTGAAAGAGGATATGGTAAAGAAGTGAGTGGCTGAGGAAATGACATTTGACAGGAATCAATCAATCAATCAATCAATCAATCAATCAATCAATCAATCAATCAGCCCACCGCAGTCCACTGCTGGACATAGGCCTCTCCCAATGTGCGCCATTTTCTCCGATCTCGTTTTTGACAGGAATACATGGACGAAAATGGAATGTTGCGCTGATCGCAAAGAATTGAACAATTGCAGGTAGATGACGCTGTATCCAGCAGCTATCGTGTGCCACAATGCTGTGACTGTTATTTATTTTTGGACTTGTCCTATTTATTGTGTGGCGTTAAATAATGAACTTCAAATCAAATCAAATCATTTTTAATCGCATAAGACAGGTACATAGGGTTGGTCAGTAGTTTATATAATATGTGCAGTGCTCTGCTTATTACCTTTGATAGGTGTGCAAATTTTAAAAAGTTAAATTTCCATACAATATTAGAATGTCAATAAAAATATTAAACATTACAGTAAAACAATAATAAGTATAGCATAATTAATAATGTCAAGTATAACAATTAATGTCCAAATATATGATTAATAAGTATGTCAACAATTAATACCTACGAATAAATATCATAAATTTGACTAAAAAGCTATGACATTTCGCTACATTCCTCTTATTATATTTCTTTTTAACTAATTAATTCAATTTGCTGACTGTACGAATCATTGTTACGGTCCCTTTATGGACGATGTCCAAATCTTGGTTTAGAATGATTGTATACTTTCAAATAGGTTCTAAAATTTAATATTTAATTAGCTAACAATTTAATTTATGTAATTTGCTGTGCCCAAACAGGGCTTCATGTTGAAACCCATATGTAACATCTGTACAACACATGATGCAAATAAAAACTTTGACTTGACTTGACTTGACTTGCCTTGGCTTCGACCAAATTGAACAAGCTGTGCCATGTTGAAGTGGAATGAAATGCTACGAGACTTGATTAGTGATAGCGTTGATGCAGTCCTTGATAGCGATTGGGATTGGTTACATCTTAGACTACAACCTTAAATGATTGTGATTGGTCAATTTTCGTGGATGTGTTCTCCCTTGCCATTTAAGCTTAAATTAGGCAAGAATCTCGGAATTCGAGATACCCAGCTGTAAGTCTGTAAATACTTGTATATTGACAACCTAAAAGTTGTCTCAAAACCTACATATGGTAGGGTGTAAGCAACTGTAAAAATTTCAAGGTCAAAGGTCACAAAAATCGGTATTTTACGGTTTTTTTGGAAAAATCTCATTTCCTATGGGTTTTTTATTGTGTTCATCGACGAGCACACCGTTAAAGTTAAATTAGAGATTTGCATTGCAGAAGTGAACCCGAATAAAAAGTAATTTAAGTATACCACAAGAAGGGACTGGTTCGTACTTTTGGCAGCTAATCGATAGAAAAGTCATCGTATTATCTGAATCAGATTGATAGATGATTTTGTAGGAGGTAGGACACGGCGGTATTTCCAGTAGTAAGTACCTCCGCCCTACAGAATACGCGGTATTCTGTAGGGCGGCTATAATAACTTCGTGTTTTGTTCCCAGCGGTGAGTAGGGTAGCCAGAGCTCACTGGAGAATTTGTGCTGTCAGTGGTAAGACTAAAGGCTTGTCCTACTTTGTCTTCTACACTGACGGCACAGAAACTCTGTACTTACAGGGTTGGCAGCGCGACTGTGACTCCTCTGGTGTTACAAACGTCCATAGGCCACGGTAACCACTTTCCATAAGGTGGGCCGTAATGCCACTTAAGTGGTATAAAAAAAAAGAGATACCTTGATGATGTGCGCGAAGTATTTTCCGTTCATATAGTTGTCAGTCTTGAGGAACACCTCCCGTAGTCTGCTCTCCCCCACGGGGTTGTACTTGGCGTTGAATTTGTCAAAACGGTGGAATGTATTGCGGTCCTTGACAAAAATGGAGCAGCACAGTTTAGTATCATGCATCGTTATCATTTCAAGTGTTAATCCCGGTCGCATCCAAAGTCTTCTCGTTGAAGACCAGAGTTCGTAGTCCAGTTTCAATAAAAAAGAAATTAACACCACTTGGTTGGCAGACAAGCACACGGCCCACCTGAAGGAAAGTGGTTACCGTGGCCTATGGACGTGTGCCATCACTGCGACGCGAGCGAGGACTCAGGTCCGCACACGCTCACCGAGTGTCCGGCGTGGGAGACGCCGAGGCGGGAGCTTGTGGCGGCCCTGGGAGTGAGGGTTCTCACGCTCTCTACCTTGCTCGCGGCGATGGTCCGTATATCTATCTATTTATCTAACTTACTCCATCCCATGGTTGCCTGGTAGAGATCGTCTTGTGCAATAAGGCTTGGCTTCTCTGGTGTTACACATGTCCATAGGCCACGGTAACCACTTTCCATCAGGTGGGCCGTGGGCTTGTCTGCCACCTAAGTGGTATAAAAAAAAATTGGCCACAAAACTGTACCAAATTTTGTCTTTTTGCATCCTTTTCATCCAGCCTTTTTCCGCGGAGAGTTAGGCAGAGGTGAATTAACATCCACATTTCACCAATCATTAAATTCGGTTCCACGTAATAGGGGGTGAGCCTATTGCCGTCTTGAGTCAACAATATGCCTCAAGCCATGCATCTGAGGCTGGGTCTGCGCCGTATATATCTGTCTGATGTTAAACAGCCCTATCCCTTAATTCTACTCTGCCACGCGGTGAGCTTACCGCATGTACATCCAGAATATCCACATTCAAGTCATACGCATCAAGATTCATTTCTTCAAAGACCGATTTGAGAGTCGTGGGCATCCCGTCAGTTATCGCGACCACCTCGTTAGCGTTCTGCCTCAGCATGCGTTTAATAAATCGGAGCAGATGCTTCTGGTTCATACAGGAAGCTGCGTGGATGTGAGTGTCCACCTTCCTACAAGAAAAAAAGACGATTATGAATATAATTAACACTTGCAATCTTATCAATGACTAGCTGTTGCCCGCGGCACCGTCCCGTCCGCGTGGACATCGGTTATCGCTTAGTGTTGAATCAACGCTATTGACCATAAAAAAATTCTAAAATAATAGTAGCCTACGTTACTCCTTATTACATCAGCTACCTGGCAATAAAAGTACCGTCATAATCGGTCCAGCCATTTCAGAGATTAGCCGTTATTACAATATTACAAACAGACACTCCAATTTTTTTATTTATATGTATAGATTAGAAAAAACAAAACTTATATTTCTATTAACATATTAATAATTTGCCCGCGGCTTCGCTCGCGTTAAGAAGTATTATTATTAATTAGGTATAGTTTTTGCGGCTTTAACACAATGTAGATGGCGCTAGCATACAGAAATTCGTATATTTTAAACTGAAAAGTTACTAATCTTATATAGCCTACATCTCAAACACCAAAACAAACCTTTCTTAGAGGATGCTTATGTCATAGTAGCTTTATGCATGCAAATTCTCAGCCCGATCGGTTTATAATTGACAAAGTTTCATACAAACTTTCATCCCCTATTTTATCCTTGATATTTTCATGACACGGTATTACTGAGTATCCACTCCAACATTAGGCGCTGTATGGTTCATGGCAGGTATGGGTTACTTACGAATTTTTTTTCGGTGTAGCCAACAATTAGCTGTTTTATCTCATTTTATTTTAATTTAATTTATTTTGCATTTTATTTAAAGTTTCACTGATCCATTCTTTTTTTTTTTATTATTTTTGCTCTGACATTGTGTATTTTGTTTTAATATGACTGGCTGGAGTCCTAACGACAGCGAAATTAGTTGTGATTGACTTGTATCCCTCAATAGGTATTATTATTTCAACGCCACACGGCAGAATGTGCTGTACTTGTGAAAATTATAAAACCTGATGTTGTAACCATGTTCTTTGAAATAAAGATGATTTGATTTGATTTGATTTGATTTAGCGCGGTATACCGATGAAGTATTTCATACCAGAATAAAATGTAGGGGGAAAACATCCTTTATTTTCTTTTGTGGATGTGAATTAGTGTGAATAATATGGAAAAGTACAAGTGAGTTCTCAATATGTGTAAAAACATCCTCGTATTTTGTCAATATCTTGATATTACTGACCTGACATTATAGAAGTCTCTATGTGGTACCGCCTTCTGTAACGCTAGTTCATGCAGCTCGTTCAGCAGCACATGCATCTGGAACTTCGAGGTGAGGTAGCTCAGCCTCCGAAAGCAATAAGATTTCCTAGGAACACAGAGAGCAGCAGAATTAGCCGTTAAAACTTATATATTACCTACCATCCATCCAAGATTGTGGTGATTGCTTTTTTATACCACTTAGGTGGCAGATAAGCACACGGCCTAATAATTTCATGTTGTGTTCCCAGCGATGAGTAGGGTAGCCAGAGCTCACTGGAGAATTTGTGCTGTCAGTGGGAAGACTAAAGGCTTGTTCTCTGCACTAACGGCACAGAAACTCTGTGCTTACAGGGTCGGCAGCGCGAGTGTGACTCTCTTGGTTTTGCACACGTCCCATAGGCCACGGTTACCACTTTCTATCAGGTGGGCCGTGTGCTTGTCTGCCACTTAAGTGGTATTAAAAAAAACGGCAAATGCTTACAGCGGTCCATTGCCATTGAGCTCGTTGATTTGCTCCAAGTCCTGTACATACTTCTTGAATGTTATTGTGGTGTATGGTATCGGCTTGTTGGCTTCAAGGTCCGCCTGGGTCCTGTATACGGTCACGACGCCATGGACCCACTGGTATATATATTTGCGGTCTGGCGGGCTTGGGGCTGCCCATGGATCCATGAATTCTGGAAAGAAATTGAAATCAGTACCAGTCCAAAGATTATATACGGGTGTAAAAAAGAAAGAAAGAAAATAAAGAAAAGAAAAAGAAAGTTCGATAGTTTATTTACAAGACGTCCCTAGGGATTACTATACTAGGGTAGGACACGGCGGTATTTCCGCCCAATTGAGCAGTCCGACAAGGGAAGTACCTCCGCCCTTCAGAATACCGCGGTTATAATAACTTCGTGTTGTGTTCCCAGCGGTGAGTAGGGTAGCCAGAGCTCACTGGAGAATTTGTGCTTTCAGTGGGATGACTAAAGACTTGTCCTGCTTTGTTCTCTACACTGACGGCACAGAAACTTTGTGCTTACAGGGGCGACAGCGCGAGTGTGGCATCTCTGGTGTTACACACGTCCATAGGCCACGGTAACCACTTTCCATCAGGTGGGCCGTGCGCTTGTCTGCCACCTAAGTGGTATAAAAAAATCCTAATTTTGCTTTATGACAACTGGGCATTTTGACAGTTGGAATTTTTTTCTTTTGATACACTGGGACTACACCTCGTAGGATGTAGAACACAACGGTACTGTCGTCCCAATTGAGCAGTCCGACTAGGGAAGTACCTGCACCCTACAGAACACCACGGCTATAATAACCTCGTGTTGTGTTGCCGTCGGTGAGTACGGTAGCCAGAGCTCACTGGAGAGCTTTTGTGCTATTAGTGGGAAGACTTGAGCTGTACTGCTACCGCCGTGTCCTACCTCTTATGACATGATATTCTAACTCTTTTCTTCCTTCTAGTCTTCTGCTAAAAGGAAGAAAACAAGATAATATTTACAGAAAGGTGAATAAAAATAAAGGACTAACTACAAACCAACTACCCACCAATTAGCAATATCTATACAAATTGGTAATATTTTTGATATCTTAACTGTCTACTCACCTTCCAGAGCTGGTATATCTTCGAAACTCTCAACGGACACCGTTGACGGTCTGAGGACTGCTATTGAGCTAGCCACTAGAAACATTTGTTAAAAATATTTTTAACTATCACAACGAACCAAAAAGTGTCGATAAGTGAATAAACTCAGAAGACTAAGAAGAGGTTTCATGAAACACTCTCTACCCGATCTGTGTTTTTTTATACCACTTGGGTGGCAGACAAGCACACGGCCCACCTTTTCTTTTTTACGTTCGCATAATCCCCACGTATACCTCCCCACCGGAGCCGGTGGAGGTGGTTATGTCGGACACGAACCGACCAAAACGCACGCCGCTTGTGGGTCGTTTTGGTTGCCGAAGGTGAGGTTGACAGGCATATCCCTCGCACCCCAGCTGACCCAGGGCCATCTTTCACGATCTGGCCCTATCCGCACACACATTTTGATATTTGGAAAATTCTCAAGAACCCTCAACACAACGACATTAGCTACCGCTATTCAACCAGGGCATACTTCTTAATTTTTTTTTACACTACTTAGGTGGCAGACAAGCACACGGTCCACCTGATGGAAAGTGGTTACCGTGGCTTATGGGCGTTTGTAACACCAGAGGAGTCACAGTCGCGCTGCCAACCCTGTAAATACAGAGTTTCTGTGCCGTCAGTGAAGAAGACAAAGCAGAACAAGCCTTTAGTCTTCCCACTGACAGCACCAATTCTATATTGAGCTCTGGCTACCCTACTCACCGCTGGGAACACAACACGATCATTTTCTATCATCATTTCCCTCTAACTCACTGCCACTGGACATTTTGGGTAATTGTCCTGTGCACTGCTATTCATAATATCCCTGTATAGTTCTGGGGTCACATTGACCTAAAATATAGACCTAGTAGATTACCTATTATCAATCAATCAATAAGCCTATCGCTGTTCACTGCTGCACATAGGCCTCTCCCAATTGTGGCGATGCTTTGGCCTACTGTTTCCACGCTGGCCAGACAGGTTGCTACAATGTTTTTTCGAGTTTTCCTTCTCTCGCAGTGATATCGTCTGCGAATTTTGCCATTAGTCGCCTCTAACGACACCCTTCGGATGAGACAGAGTAGTAATTCTTATATCTGGAAGATAAATATAACTTACATCGGGAACGTTGTGGGCTGATGTACATCTTGTGGCGCAGAATTTCCACTTCAGATGGAGGAGGTGACAAGCTGAAGAACTCTAGGTCGCCTGGCAACATAAAAGTAATCATTTTAAAGTAAGAACACTAAGGGCCTCATCATGCTAGCTTGCGAGCGGTCTTGGGGCGGAATGAGTGTCCGACGCCTGCGACTCGACCGCGGCTGCGTAGTGGAGACGTTGCCGACGCAGGGCAAATACGTAACTTATTCGTCGCGGGCTTGTAGAGAAGGAAACAGTAGGCCAAAGCCTTCTAACATTGGGAGAGGCCTATGCCCAGTAGTGGAATATGATGGGCTAATTGATTAATTGTAGCGACTTTATGATATACGGATGGAAATGAATTCTGACGAAATTTTGGGAAGATCCATTTTCAATAATTGATAATGAATCCGTGTAGTAACCGAGAAAGAATACAAGAATAACTACCCCGTCTCATCCGAAGAGTATCGTAAGAGGCGACTAACGACAAAATACGCAGACGATATCACTATATGAGAAGGAAAACTCGAAATAAAACCCTGTACCAAACCGTCTGGCCAGCGTGGAAACAGTAGGCCTCACAACATTGGGAGAGGCGTATATCCAGCAGTGGACTGCGATGGGCTTATTGCATGGTTGATTGATAATGGATTTTCCCAAATTCGTCGATGCTTTCGTTTCCGTCTCCGGCGTCTTCGCATCCATTTCCACGGCACAGAACCTCTCTGTGCTTACAGAGTCGGCAGTGCGAGTGTGACTCGCACGGTTTTACACACGTCCATAGGTCATGGTAACCACTTTCCATCAGGTAGACCGCGTGCTTGTCGGCCACCTAAGTAGTGTGTCGCCAGCCTATCCGTTCATAATAAGTGTAATGGTGGGTAGGCGCTCAAAAAATTTTCCCCGCGTACATCTCGACGCTAGAAGACTAGTCAAGTCGTGACCACGAGTGCTGCAACGCATCCGAAATGTCGGCAGAAATAGTAAGTTCCAAGATATAATTCGCGAGAAGTCCCGATACCTAGTATAATTATAAAATCAAGCTGTTCGAAACTTCATTTCTTTGTCGCACGGCAAAGATGATTTGCCAGCACACATTCTTCAAGAGGAGCATGAGCATAAAAAAGTACCTATTATGGCCGTTTTAGGTATCTCAACATCTGGAATCATGGTCCTTATTATCTGGAGTTCACCTTAGCTTCTTACCATCCAGTGAGGTCATCATTTGAATATTTAAAAAAAAGCACTGCCCGCCAAGGGTGCACCACGGAGATTTTCTAGCACAGCCCCACTTAACTTATTTCAAGTTGTCGATCTCTGTAGCCGCATAATACAAAGATACCTCTGCCCAGCGGTAGCAGCGTGCGGTGCGCGCCTCCCCGTTTGCGGTGACGAGTTGGGGTCTCAGTGGTCTCCACACCCGAGGGCCAAATCAAGTGTAATGGCTCTGGGTCGGCCGTGATGCGAGGGATATGCCTGTCAACATCACCTTCGGCAAACGAAAACGATCCACAGGCGCCGTGGGCTTTAGAGTCTGACATAACCTCCCCCACCTGCTCCTATAGGTGGGGGTGTCCGCGGGGAATCTTCACAGGTAAAAAAAAGTAATCTCTGCTAACTTTTCTAGACTAACATTTAAATCAACAAAATATTTACTATCAATATGTCGATCGTACACAATTGAAGTTTGTGCGTTACGCTCCAGGTTGCTGGGCTTCTCGCAGCCGTGTGCCATGAGCAGCTTATCCAGGGTTGAGCAGAAGTTTTGGTTCGAAATAGCCATGTAGTACCGCCGCATCTGCAGTGTCTGTACCAGTAACGCTGCTGACTTTACTAGATCCTCCAGAGGTACCTGCAGAGAGACAGCATGAGAGAAAATGTTCGATAATGGTCGTACCATCCTCGTGATAGTACTCAGAGGTACTAGCAGATCCGTGTGGTGACGGAGAAAAAATACAAGCATCACTACCCCGTCTCAACCGAAGGGTGTCGTAAGAGGCGACTAACGGCAAAATACGCAGACGATATCACTGCGAGAGAAGGAAAACTCAACATAAAACCCTTTACCAAACCGTCTGGCCAGTCTTCCCAACATTGGGAGAGGCAGGATCTTGGAGGAGGTAGGACACGGCGGTATTTTCGCCCAATTGAGCAGTCCGACTGGGGAAGTACCTACGCTCTACAGAATACCGCGGTTATAATAACTTCGTGTTGTGTTGCCGGCGGTGAGTAGGGTGGCCAGAGCTCACTGGAGAGTTTTTGTGCTGTCAGTGGGATGACCAAAGGCCTACTTTGTCCTCTACGCTGACGGCACTAAATCTCGGATCTAACAGGGTCTGTGACTCCACACTGGTGTTACACACGTTCTTAGGCCATATTAACCACTTTCCATCAGGTGGGCCGTGTGCTTGTCTGCCACATAAGTTGTATAAAAAAAAAGAGGCTGATTTCTTGCTAAGCCTATCGTAGTCCAGCAGTGGACTACGATAGACTTATTGATTGATTAGCGGCGAAACCAAATGTCCTAAAACGTAAGGTGGAGGGCAGAATGAGAGGAACGGTTTCTGGCAGCAAAGGGCGCCCCAAAATCAAGTGCAAAAATTAGGACTAAAATTTTCGCCTCTATCTTCTACACTGGTCAAGACCTAAACTCGTCACTACTTAGAAATTCTTTTTGTAATTATAAATTGCAGTTCACTACTGAACATAGGCCTCCCCCAATGTACATACCTACATATATATAATCACGCCTTTATCCCCGGAGGGTAAGACAGAGGTGAATTTTCACTCACATTTCACCAATCATTGACTTCGGTCCCACGTAATAGGGGGTGAGCTTATTGCCGTATACCGGGCACTATTGTTGACTCGAGCCATGCATCTGAGGCTGAGTCTGGGCTGTATATATCTGTCTGTTGTTAAACAGCCCTATCCCTTAGTCGCCTTGTACGACACCGCATGGGAATAGATGGGGTGGTCCAAATTCTACTCTGCCGGAAGTTGTGTTGTTGGAAAACTTATTCGAGTTATAAAACTAAGTTGGTAAAGCAGACGAGTACAAACCCCTGTAACATGTATCCCCGAGACGGAGACCCTCTGAAAGGGCACGCCGTTGTCCACCTGCCGCAGGTCCCCGGGCTGACGGATGCGCGTGCGCACGCAGTCGCGTATCGCCCGGCTGCCTACGTCACGCATGTCTTTCGAATCGCTGGTGTTTTCATGACGACATGTAATAAGATAGGATGAGGTGTGATACCTTTATAGCCTTCGTTGGCCCTTAAAAATCACTGTAACTGTGTCTATTTTAAAAAACGGCGGCAATGAATGAATTCTCGCACTTCTGACAGATTTTTTTTTTCTGTTGCCAACAGTGGTATAGTGGCGTTCAAAATCATTGAAATCCATAGATTATTTATTCAACTAATAGATTATAATCGATTATTCACCAAAGACACAGAACGTGAAAAAATTCGTGTCCAATCAACGCGAAGGAACAATGGTTCAACATATGAACCATGGACGCGCGAGGGCTTGCGTAAGCGTGGTGCATATGTTGAACCATGGACGTTTCACGGGTTAAAAGTTCAACCACAACTAGTCTGTGCTTCCATATTGCCTTTGGGTTAAGAAGGTCATATGGCAGTCGCTTCACGGAAAATATCGAACCTTAGCCAAATCCGCAGTTATACTTTTAGGCAGTTAGAGTTGGAATTCATTACCATCACACGTGTTTCCTTCTTCCTACAATCCCGGAGCCTTTAAACGGGGCGTGAAAAAGCATCTGATGAGGCCGCCAAGCTGAGTGCCACCATTGTAACATTACTTAGTGTCTGTAATGGTGACCCTCTTTCCTGAGACTTTGCCTTTAGCTTACCATCAGGCGAGGTGAGGTCAAGTTCGCGTGTCGTATATAAAAAATAGACTGGTAAAGCTGACCCCAGAGTCCGAAGTAATAGATTCAGATGCAACTATGATTAACGGTAAGAGGCAAGAGAAGAAATACTAACAAATAATCTGCATTGTTTAGAGAAGGCTCTGGCGCTTTAACCAAAAAGTGTAAGAAAAAATAAACTAAGAAATCCTGAGAGGAACACTTGCGTGTACTAGCTTGTTGTTCCTAGTTGAGGGTGACTGAGGTCCCGCAGACCTAAGTGAGACCTTAAAACACCCCCGCATTGGTTGTAATGTTATTGCTTTAACTTCAAACGTACCTATGTACAGGACTAGAGTTATTTGTCCATTTTCTATATTCTTTTTGAGCACAGAACAGTGGTCTTTTGTATAGTGGCGAATTAGATGGTCTTGGCAACATTTTTGTCAATTATTTTTAATTTTATTTTATTTTACTATGTAATTTTAATGTGTAATGTATAAATACTGTCAGAGTGATTTTTTGGAGACTATGTGTAGCAATATTCTCTTTGGTTTTGACGGACATCAGAGGAGGTTTGTTTCAATACAGAACTCGCCACAGAACAGAAAAAAAACAATTAAAAACATTTATTTTATACCACTTAGGTGGCAGACATGCATACGGCTCACCTGATGGAAAGTGGTTACCGTGGCCTATGGACGTGTGTAATACCAGAGGAGTCACACTCGCGCTGCCTACCCTGTAAGCACAGAGTTTCTGTACCGTCAGTGTAGAAGACAAAGCAGAACAAGCCTTTAGACTTCCAACTGACAGTACAAACTGTCCAGTGAGCTCTGGCTACCCTACTCACCGCCGGGAACACAACACGAGGTTATTATGGCAGCGCTATTTCGTAGGGCGGAGGCACGGAACACAATTTTTTTTAAAGCTGCCGTATTCTGTAGGGCGGAGGTACTTCCTCAGTGCGACTGCTCAATTGGACGGAAATATATACAAACATATAATCACGCCTTCATCCCCGGAGGGTTAGGCAGAGGTGAATTAACACCCATATTTCAGCAATCATTGAATTCGGTCCTATTGCCGTCTTCCGGGCACCGGCACTATCATTGACTCAAGCCATGCATCTGATACTGAGTCTGGGCTGTTTATATCTGATGTTAAACAGCCCTATTCCTTAGTCGCCTTGTACGCTGCCGCATAGGAAGAGATGGGGTGGTCCAAATTCTACTCTGCCAGGAACCACGCGGGGGTCACCGTCGTGTCAAACCACCATATGTTTTTTTGGCAGATTACCATAAATTATTTGAAAATTAAGAAATAGTTTAAGTGTAATTTTCAAATAATTTTTGCCTCGCCACATATATATACCTATACACATTGGGACTTAAACATAAACTGGCGAAATGTGGGTGCTAGCACCTTTGCCTACCGCTTCGGCGATATAGGGAGTTTATATTTTTTATGTTAAAGGCATAATTTATGGTTTGTGTAGTGTGTGAAGCTGCGGCAAGTCAGCTAGCAAATAACTCGTGTAGATTCTCGTCATTGACGATAAAAATAGCACTATTATATCTAGCCTAATATCAACCTAACTATAGCATAATAAGCATTGCCATATAACGTGGCAATGCTGTCAGTCTTCTGGGAACGCTAAAACAAAATGCATGCGATGCGAAGGAATACCACGACTTTTGTTTTACTTATTTATTATTTTTTATTAATAACAGAATACCGCGGTTATAATAACTTCATGTTGTGTTCCCAATGGTGAGTAGGGTAGCCAGAGTTCACTGGGGAATTTGTGCTGTCAGTGGGATGACTAAAGGCTTGTCCTACTTTGTCCTCTACACTGACGGCACAGAAACTCTGTGCTTACAGGGTCGGCAGCGCGAGTGTGGCTTCTCTGGTGTTACACACGTCCATAGGCCGTGCCGTGCGCTCGTCTGCCACCTAAGTGGTATATAAAAAAAGATAAAAATGTTTAAATAGATTAATTAATAAAAAGAAACTATATAACTATAGCTAACAGCAGTTAGGTAACAAGGTCGACACGAGGCTGCGACTTATCACTTATTAAATCACCGAAGGGGTGCCACTCTGTTGGCACTCGCCGCTTGCCTTTTAACGAATCGTTGTATATATTCGTATATATAGACATATTATTGTGCGCGCCATTCGGCGTATACTCGTACACATACGACTTGCGTTTTCTTTGATTCCTTCTTTGTACTTAACAAAGTATAACTTGAGTATCAAAATAAACGGGATATTTACAATGTTTCATTGTTTTGAGTTTCCGACATTTCGGAAGGATTCCTCCGTGATCATGGTGCTTGCAACAGCGCCGAAATTTTTGTTTTTTATGCCACTTAGGTGGCAGACAAGCACATGGCCCACCTGATGGAAAGTGGTTACCATGGCCTATGGACGTTTGTAATACCCGAGGAGTCACAGTCGCGCTGCCAACCCTGTTAGTACAGAGTTTCTGTACCGTCAGTGTAGAAGACAAAGCAGGACAAGCCTTTAGTCTTCCCACTGACAGCACAAATTCTCCAGTGAGCTCTGGCTACCCTACTCACCGCTGGGAACACAACACAAAATTATTATAGCAGCGGTATTCTGTAGGGCGGAAGTACTTCCCCAGACGGACTGCTCAATTGGGCGGAAATACCGCAGTGTCTTACCTCCTTGAATTCTATTCTATTCGAAATATCGGAAACTCAAAACAATGAAACATGGTAAATATCCCGTTTATTTTGATATTGATGTGAGTGACCATGATAGTTTAAATAAGTATAACTTGGTAAAAAGATTGATTTTTTTTATATAGAACACGTCAATTAGACTTCGCCTTGCCTGATGGTAAGCTGAAGGCAAAGTCTCAGAAAAGAGGGTCACCATTACTTATATATACCATGTGACAATGGTGACACTCAGCTTGACGGCCTCATCATATGCTTTTTCACGCCCCGCTTAAAGGACCCGGGACTGTCGGAAGAAGGAAACACGTGAACTGGTAACGAATTCCAGGTCTTAATGGTGCGACAGACGAAAGAGTCACCGAACCGCTTGGTTCTTGATGAAAATATATTTATTTATTCGTCAAATTAATACAATATGTCAAAATTGTACAACAAGCCATGTTTAGTCCATGTACTAATCAAATAACCCGCTCTTGATTGCTCCCGGTGTAAAAGTGCCCATAACACTTGCTGGATATATGTTGCCGGGGGCATATCCCTCGCACCCCGGCCAATATTTACTTTGGAGATGCCAAAACGACATATTTTAATCACCGAACAATTGAATGTGTTGAGAATTTCTTTAAATTATTTATGTATATACTCTTAACTTGGACCTAAATCGCGAAACATACGAGGCCCTGGTGCGCGCGGATCGCTTGTAATAATCTATGCTTGGTGAAATTGAGCTCATCAACCGCAGTAGCACCCCGTGTTATTCTCAAAAGTCACCCAAGAGACTCATAATTATACTGGGTATCGGGACTTCTCGCGAATTATATCTTGGTACTTACTATTTCTGCCGACGTTTCGGATGCGTTGCAGCACCCGTGGTCACGACTTGACTAGTCTTCGAGCGTCGAGATGTATGCGGGAAACATTTTTTGAGCGCCTACCCACCATTACACTTATTATGAACGGTTAGGTTGGCGACACACCACACTCACTATGTCAGTTTTTAACGGCACTGTGTTTTTTGGTTTTAGTATCTTAATCACTGGATTCCCGATACCTAGTATAATTATGACGGCGCCTCCTTCTGCGAGCAAGTAATGCTCGTGAAGGAGGAGGCGGGGCGGGAGCGGCAGCGGGAGCGACGAAGGATCGCAAGACAAGCTGCCCGCGTACGAAGGCAACTCGGGCGTCGGAGGTCGATGAACGACCTCCGCCCCCCATGAGCGCCGGCCTGGGGGTGACAGGTGAAGCCGCCTGTCACCCTGGCAGAAGCAGGCCGCGGCGGTGGCGCGCGTGGCGCGCCTCCCCGTTTCCGGGGACGAGTTGGTGACTCTGTAGTCCCCACACCCGAGAAGAGGGCCATATCGTGAGAGATGGCCCTGGGTCGGCCGGGGTGCGAGGGATATGCCTGTCAACCTCACCTTCGGCAACCAAAACGACCCACAGGCGGCGTGCGTTTTAGTCGGTTCGAGTCCGACATAACCTCCTCCACCGGCTCCGGTGGGGAGGTATCCGTGGGGATTTTGCGCACGTAAAAAAAAAAAAAAAAAAAAGTATAATTATGAATTCACACCGCGAAATTTTAAAAATAACATCACCCAAGAGTCGTTTACTCCGCGTATAAAGCTTATTTTGTGCACATTACAGGTCCAAGTTAAATGTCCAAAGGTATACCGAGATAAATTAAAGAACTTTTCTGTAATGGTGTACGTCTTTCCTGAGCGAAGTGGAATCAAATTTTTTTCATTCATATTTATCGAGTAGGGTATCAAAATGAGGGGAATTAAAAGGAGATTATAAATATATAAATGAAGATAAAAGATAAAGATAAAGATAATTTTGTTTGCGGAAACATGTGTAGGCACAGGTGGCATTTTATAATATAATACATTACAAGTACCTATATGTCATGTCGTAACAAAAAAGGTTTGAAATAAAATTAATTTATTAAAAAAACTCGACTGCTGTCTAAAAGATCAAAACAAGTTTTGATGTTTTAAACAGCAGTCGGGTTTAGATATTAATTTTTTTTTTTTTTTTTTAATTTATAGTTATGACATGAAATATTTATTTAATTATAATCTTCTCCTTTTAATTCCCTTCATTTTGATACCCTTCTCGATAATTTGAATGAAAAACATTTTTTACAACACGAATGTTAGCAATTAATTCCATGGTATAGTTTTTATTCACATTTTATGTACCCTATGACACTCGAGAAATGAATACCTTTTATTTGAGACCCCACTCATAGAAATCCATTCAGCCGTTACACCTGCAGAGGGGAACAAAGAAAATTACATACACACATTACACACAACATTACCCTCGCTACCGGAGTCGGGTAAAAAAGATCTCAACACATTTAATTATTAATTAAAATAAGTTACTGGCGATTTGTAGCCTGACACATTAATTAGTTAGTAATACCACAGATAATATATACCACAGATAAAATAATATAATTCTTATATCTTATTCTTATCTTCTTCTTATTATTTCCATAGGCCACTGTAACTACTTTCCATCAGGTAGGCTGTGTGTTAGGTACCTCCTAATGAAGCTTCACAAGTAGATATAAGTAGTCAGTTATAAACTCAAATTCAAATTAATTTATTGTTTGTCACAGGTATTACTTCGTATATGTTGTTATCATTTACATAGGTTAGGTAGGTATCTTTGTAACATGTCAGGTATGACGTACAATAAGATTATTACAATCACAGACCTAAAATTAAATTGAAAATACAACTATTTGGATAAATCATTATAAAATTTTAGTTATAATATCATTATACTAGCCAAAGAATACAGTTAACACATGAATTTATTAGATTAGTTAGATTAATGTCAAATTGTTTCATCGTCAAGTCAAAATGAGAATGATAAATGTTATTTTTATATAACTAAAATTATATTTTTTTAATTTCTCATAACAGTGTAACATAATTTTTTACTTTTTATTTACGTCAGTTCTACTTAACCTAAATTTACCATCGCTTCCTAGGTACAGCTAGCTGTACAAAATAATGTTTCAAGTATGTCTACCTTAGTCTTTAAAACTCAAAACAATATTTCTATACTTCAATATAATATAACTGACTCAAATCAAATACCATTTACAAACTAGTAAATATTATTTAGGCTCACTTTGCTGTACTGTACAGGGTAGTTAAACTTAATTAACCTCAACAGATGTCGCTGTACCAAAGAGGGTGTTTTCTCAAAGGCGGTGTTAAGATTCTCCGCAGATGAATGACCTCGGCCGAAATTTGTTCGTTCGTCACCGTTCGGTTTAGAATGAGGAGTTTTGATACAACTTCTTGTTATGAGTGGGATTACAACTCCCCATACTAAACTGAACGGCGTTAAAAAATATAATATAAACATACAGGGTGTAATATCCTGGCCCGTCGTATCTCGTAGCAAAGTGCTACGGTGCGGTCGGTGTCGGCGTATTTCACCCGCCCATGAGTAAACTCAGGGAGCGTCTGTTTTGATAACATTATTGATTGTCGTAGTCGTGTCGGAGCCACGCTACGAGCGAATATTTACGGCGCCCTATGTTGGCTTTGTGAAGTATAAATAAGGTATTGGGTATTAGACTGACTAGTCAACTGTCAAATTCATTACTTTTTTCTAAACGTCAGAACGGTAAGTTAATAAGGAAACTTGAATAATTTATTGTGACGTCATTATATTGACTAGTCAAATAATTTACCTTTATAGGTTGGGTGGAGGGTTGAAAATAAATAAAAACGATAAACTAACACAATTTTTACCGCTCTTTTCCCATTCTTAATTTAATAGGCTCAGTTAAATAATTTATTTTAACAGGCAGACTACCCAATTATTGTGTTCGAATTTTCGGAAATAAGAGTGTTTTCCACTGAAGACGCAGCGTTCTTAAAAAAAAAATTCTACAAAGCGCTGTCTGCACAGGACCCAAAGTAAGATAAGCGTACGTAGCTGAACTAGCTCGTGTTATGGGTTCTAGAATGCAGATAAACAAGAGACATTTTTTATGAAAACGCACATGTATATATACATATCATCCAAATATTAGAAATGGGTTATTACACTTCATTCGGTTAGGATTTAGGAACTTAACTAAACGTAAAACAATCTTGATGTATTTTTTAATATGTTTTATTTAAAAACTCTGTTTATTAATATTTTTCTTAACTGTCATTGTAAACCTTTGACGATGCCGTAAGGCGAAACCGGACAGGACTAATAAAAAAAATACTGTGAAAAAGTACGATTGTATTCTCAATATCTGTAACAACAAATTCCATCAATCAACTGTATAAATAGTAATATTTTTCTGTTAAAAAACTCATTTTAACATAACATAAACTCACGCCTATGTCCCCGGGAGTAGGCAGAAGTACTAGCACCCACATTTCGCCAGTTTATGTTTAGGTCCCAATGTAATAGGTGGCGAGCTTATTGCCATTAACGGTGCACTTATAAACCTGCGATAAATGCACACACTTCGTAAAGCATCGAAAAATCATTGGTGTGTACCATGGTAAACCTCGTCTCAGCAGTTCATCACCCATACCACTAGGCTACCGCGCCTTTTTTTTTACTCCTTTTACTCATTTTAAAGACTTAAAACCGAAATTGAATCACTAGTTAGTCAGTAAGTTAACCTAGTTTATTTGTTTAATACATATTATGGGGGAGACGTCAGTCTCAGGGGAATGAATAGTTTCACGAGATGTGAGCATATAATATATTTCAAAGATTGATTTACACTGATAATGTTTACGGGGTTACAATGCCTGAAAGTCAGTAACACTACGTCGAATACAGTAAGTATTGCTCCGGCGAGCTTAGGTAGGTACCAGCGAGACGTGTGCGTAAGCGCGGTAGCCGGCGGACTGCCCTTGCGGCCGTGTGTCGAACTAACCGCTTATGTGTCAGAGGGAGACGCATAGCGCGCGGGTAACCGTCCACGCGTGGCGCGTATAGAATGTCTAGGAACCTGGGTTGCTATATACTCCCCCTCCAGTTCTGGAGAACGCCCTCGCTCCTGGACTGGTGATTCAACCTTCTTTGTAGGACGTCCGCGATTCCTTTTTGGAATTACGGGTTTTGGTACAGTGCTGTCCTCCCTACCTTGATAAAGGCTAAGATCCTGAGTATGATATTTACCTATGATTTGATTAGGCCTTTCCTGATTGCTATCGCCCTGTAATAAAACTGCACCTAAGGCGTAGTTACTTGCGTCTGTACGCAGAACAAAAGGACGACTGAAATCGGCTTGAACCAGTATGGGAGCTGTGGTCAGTAGACGCTTTAGCTCGGTAAATGCTTGGGTCTGTTCTGAGCCCCAAGACCATTCTTGGTTCTTTCTAGTCAAACGGGTTAATGGTTCGGCAATTTTTGAAAAACTCGGTATGAATTTTCTGAACCAAGAACAAGTTTGTAGGAAGGTTCTCAGGTGTTTAAGGTTACCTGGCTCCTTCATATCAGTTACAGCCTTCACCTTTTCCGGATCGGCCGATATACCTTGTTGAGTTATGACATGACCGAGGTATTTAACGCTAGCTCTGGCGAAGACACATTTCTCTCTATTAACATGGAGTTTGAAGTCGGCTAGACGTTTAAATACTATTTCGAGATCTTGCAGGTGTTTTTGGTACCCCTGGGACATAATCAACAGATCATCTAAGTAGCATAGCATAGTTACCTCTTGAAGTGCAGAGCAGGACCGGAGACGATCAATAAGACGCTGGAACGTGGCCGGACCGTTGCGGACCCCAAAGGGCATCCTTTTGAACCTATAGGTCCCTAAAGAACACACAAAAGCAGTTTTGTCTTTATCTGATTCCCTTACCTTTACTTGCCAGTAGGAAGATCGAAGATCCAACGTACTCATGTAGCAGTCCTGTTTCGTACTCTGTAGTAACTCGTCGATGCGTGGCATCGGGTATGTGTCAGCCTTAGTTATTGAATTCAAACGCCTATAGTCTACACAAAAACGGATACCACCATTAGATTTTGGCACCATAAGCGCCGGTGAACACCAAGCCGATTCACATTCTTCAATGATGTCGTCTTGTAGCATCTTCGCTATTTCAGCTTTCATCAGCTGTTTTTTTGAAGGGTTAAGGCGATAAGGGGGTACCGCTATTGGCGGATGGTCACCTGTATCAATGCGATGCTCTGCGTACGGTGTTGGACCTCCCCCTGCACTGAAGACGCGAGCGTGCCTGTTAATGATGTCAGCGAGCGCTTGACGCTCAGCTGGCGTGAGGTGAGTACCTTCATCATCCCGAAGTATTTCAGTCGAGGCGCAGGACACGTTAGGAGAGCTTGGTTCAAAACACAGCTTGTATTTTATTTGATTATTGTTGCTAAAGTACCAAGTTTCTTTATGAAAATTAATAACAACCCTGGCGGCAGTTATAAAATCTATACCTAATAATGTTTCATTATTAGTTGAGTTGGGAAAAATTAAAAATGGCATGGTGATAACTGAAGTCTTTAAAGTAACCTCTAATGTAGTCGTTAGTACATCCATTAATCGCACTATACCATCGGCGAGCTTTACTTCCCTTGTGGAAGGTAAGAGTGGATGTCCTTGACGTAGAAGGAGAGTATACAGCGAATGACCCGCAATGCAGTGTTTTTTTTTTTTTTTTAATCTTTATTTACGGAGCTTAGCCACAACATGCAGTGTTTAGCAGCCGTATCTATCAATGCGGTTCCGTTAAAACCCAGAACTTGAATTTCGAAAATCGGGCGTAAATCGCGACCTATACGTCCGACAGGACGGTTACCGCACGATGAAGCATCTCCATTACAACATATAGAACTACCATAACAAACATTCTTAATTTCTAAAATTTGTGGGTTACAATACTTTCCCACTGTGCGTACATTTCTATCAATGTAGAGGTTATTAACCTTTTGGTTCACATCACTACTTTGATCTGATAATCTAGACTTATTACACTTTTGTTTTAAACGTATTTGTTTACTATCGTATTTTGAACAATTTCGCGAAACGGAACTTGAATCCAATTCGGAGCAACTACTATTATTATTACAAAACAGAAATGACTTGTTAACACATTTATCACAAGAAAAATTTGAATGAATACTTCGATCACATTTAGGTATACATACACACTTATGAATATTAGAATTATACGTACGAGAAGTATTATTAGCGTAAGAATTATTAAAATTATTCTTAGAGTCTGTAGGTATAACACGAGAATGAACACAATAAAATGAGTTATTTTGTTGTTTATCACAGACATCGGGTTTTTCACGCACGCGCACTTCCGTACAGCTATGAGATTGAGACTCACCTGAATGTTTTTGTAACTTACGGCACTGGTCCCTAGTGTGTCCATATTTCTTACAGTAAACACAAACGGGTCGTTGATGCTTCGCAGTACTGGCGGAGTCTTGACTCGGCGGCGGCGGCTGAGCGGGCGGCGGCGGGCGCTGGGTTTCGTAAACGGCGGGAACGTTTCTAGCGGGCAGCGGAGCGCTGCGAGCCGGCGCCTGAGCCCCGCGGGTCGGTAGCGTGTTAGCGACGAGTTGTGTCTGTTGCGTAGATGTAGACAAGGGGCGCATCTTTGTTTGTATCTGGCGCTCACTTGTAGTAGGCATCGTGTGTTTATCATCAAATGAATCCTCTATGTTACGTGAAAGCCGAAGTAATTGACTAAAATTTGTGCAGTCTTCTCTTCGAAGCCTTTTTCTTATCCTAGAGTTGAGAAGGCCATACGTCATGTCTATCTGGGCAGATTCGGTTACGTCTCCCGTAGGTAAACGTGATAAAAGGGCGCGAATGCGTGCCACAAACACGTCTGTATTCTCCTCTTGTTGTGTTGTTGAAAAAATATCGCTATATATACGATGCGGTGGACGGCGGTCGCCGTATGCACTTATTAAGTTTTCTTTAGCTTGCCGCCATGTTGACACGGTATGTTTGATTCCTTGCCACCAAACAGCGGCTTCGTCCTTGAATAAGTATGCAAGGCCGCGTATAATGTTTGAGTCCGAAACTTGTGCACAGTCACTGTATGCTTCTATACCATCGATGAAAGCTTCTACCGATTCTTTCGGTGTGCCGGAGAACGTGACTTTGCAGCGAGCTAGGGTGCTTTGCCCTGAAAAAGCAAATGACTCCGGAGTCGATGCGTTCGCGCGTGGTACCGAGGTAAGTAGCTCCCTGAGCGCTTCAGTCTGTGAACGTTGAAGGGCAGCTATTATGGACGTTACGTGCTGTAAAGAAAACGTAGCGTCGGTACGTGGCGGAGGAGAGGACGCGTTGGCGCCATCTTGAAACGCAGACTCGGCGGGCGGCGGCGTGTTCGGTCGCGAGACAATCGTTGATGTGTTTTCGACATCGTCCCTGCGATTCAAACTAGCCGCTCTACTCCTGGTCACTGGCATGATCACTGATATAGTCACTTATTCACTGGTATTCGAGAAAAACGTTGGGCGCCATATATGGGGGAGACGTCAGTCTCAGGGGAATGAATAGTTTCACGAGATGTGAGCATATAATATATTTCAAAGATTGATTTACACTGATAATGTTTACGGGGTTACAATGCCTGAAAGTCAGTAACACTACGTCGAATACAGTAAGTATTGCTCCGGCGAGCTTAGGTAGGTACCAGCGAGACGTGTGCGTAAGCGCGGTAGCCGGCGGACTGCCCTTGCGGCCGTGTGTCGAACTAACCGCTTATGTGTCAGAGGGAGACGCATAGCGCGCGGGTAACCGTCCACGCGTGGCGCGTATAGAATGTCTAGGAACCTGGGTTGCTATAATATTTTAATAAAAAGTCGCAATATGAGTGTTTACCTAAAGGTGTTTTTTTTATTTTATACCACTTAGTTGGCAGACAAGCACACGGCCCACCTGATGGAAAGTGGTTACCGTGACCTATGGACGTCTGTAACACCAGAGGAGTCACAGTCGCGCTGCCAACCCTGTAAGTAAAGAGTTTCTGTGCCGTCAGCAGAAGACAAAGCAGGACAAGCCTAAAGGCTAGTAGTAAACTTACCTAAGCCTAAAGGCAAGCCTAAAGGCTTCCCACTGACAGCACAAATTCTCCAGTGAGCTCTGGCTACCCTACTCACCGCTGGGAACACAACACGAAGTTATTATAACCGCGGTATTCAGTAGGGCGGAGGTACTACCCCAGTCGGACTGCTCAATCAAGGTTTACTAAAGTTTAGTATCTAACCGAATGAAGTATAGTTCATATTGTACTCATTGAACCTACGTAGGGCAAACGACGCACACGTGGACACAGTTCTTTAATGTACCTACGTCTACAACTACATCACGAATAACCCCGTTTGGTATACTAACGATGGTGTGGTTATATTGGGGTGCGGGCATTGACGTATTATCAATAATGATTACGGGAATGATGTGTGTGGCAGTCGGCCGGGGTGCGAGGGATTTTTTTTTTTATTTATTTGGATAAACAAACAGCGGTAAATTACATTAATGGTGATGAAACACAACTCAAAAAGTATTATCAAATTTACCTCCCACACCGTTTATCACAAATTGAATTTATGGAGAACAGAGCACAACAACAGTAAATGGAGTAGACACGTTGAATTTGCTATGTGATAAATGATTACATTGTGTTCCTAGCACTTATTATTTTAAACTTAATCGCTACATTGTGTTCACGACACTAATATTTCAGATTGAATTGTTACAATGTGTTCCTGGCACATCATATTCCAAATTGAATCGTTACATTGCATTCCCGGCTGACCATTACTAAATTGAAAACCACACCATCGGCAACCAAAACGACCCACAGGCGGCGTGCGTTTTAGTCGGTTCGAGTCCGACATAACCTCTCCCACCGGCTCCGGTAGGGAGATATCCGTGGAGATTTTGCGCACGTAAAAAAAAAACGGGAATGATGATGCTGTCAGTAGGAAGACCAAAGGCTTATCCTGATTTTGTGTTCTGCACTGAGGGCAATCTCTGTTCTTACAGGGTCGACAGCACGGATGTGATCCATTGGTGTTACACATAGGTCACGGTAACCACTTTCCATCAGGTGGGCCGTGTGCTTGTCTGCCACCTAAGTTGTATAAATAAAAATTATGCATGCCTTGAGTCAACAATAGTGCCCGAAAGACGGCAATAGGCTCACCTCCTATTACGTAGAACCAAATTCAATGATTGGTGAAATGTGGGTGTTAATTCACTTCTGCCTAATCCTCCAGGGATAAAGGCGCACATTCTCGATATTTATTAATATACCTATCATTGGGTACGGGAAGGGTTCCCGCACAAAAAACAGGAGGGTAGATTGATATATTTACATTAAAAGTGAAATACCAGTCACTGATTAATCACGAGATAACAGAAACTATAACATCTACATAACTAGAAACTTGGCAGGTTAGTTCCTTAATTGTAGGCATCCGCTAAGAACAGATTTTACGAAACTCCACTCTCTCTCTCACTCACCCTAGGAGGTAAAACTGGTCCACGCGTACATAAATATAAAAAAGTACTATGTGTAGTAATTTGTGTAGGAGGTAGGACACGGCGGTCTTTCCGCCCGATTGAGCAGTCCGACTGGGGAAGTACCTCCGCCCTACAGAATACCGCGGCTATAATAACTTCGTGTTGTTCCCAGCGGTGAGCAGGGTAGCCAGAGCTCACTGGAGAATTTGTGCTGTCAGTGGGAAGATTAAAGGCCTGTCCTGCTTTGTCTTCTACACTGACGACACAGAAACTTTATATTTACAGGGTTGGCAGCGCGACTGTGGCTCCTCTGGTGTTACAAACGCCCATAGGCCACGGTAATCACTTTCCATCAGGTGGGCCGTGTGCTTGTCTGCCACCTAAGTTGTATAAAAAAAAATCGTTTATTGTCGGACCATCTATCCATAGTGTTAGTAACAATTTAACTTAAGAACTATTGTTAGTAATAAATACGTATGAATAACAACACTCCACTATCTGTGACACGTGTGGAGTGTCATCTAGTGCTGCAACAAGGGGGAGACCCACCTGTCCTTAAACACACTCAGGAGACTGTTGGAGCTGCGGCGGAGTCGTGCCAAGGCAGAGGCCGAACGCTTTCTAATAATAGCATAGAAATCGTCTGTGCGGGCCTCTGCAAACTTATGTGCTGTGTGTCGTAAGAGGCAACTAAATAATAAATACGTAGACAATATACCTACAAGAGAAGAAAAACTCGAAATAAAACCCTGTACCGACCCGACTGGCCAGCGTGGGAACAGTAGGCCAAAGCCTCCCAACATTGGGAGAGGCCTATGTCCAGCAGTGAACTGCAATAGGCTAAATTGATTGATTGAATATCTACAAAATGTCAGTTACAGGGTACAGTGCACCAGTCTATGAAGCTGTAGTATACGCTCCTGTTTATTGTTAGTTTTTTTTTATACAACTTAGGTGGCAGACAAGCACACGGCCCACCTCATGGAAAGTGGTTACCGTGACCTATGAACGTGTGTAACACCAGCGGAGTCACATCCGTGCTGCCGACCCTGTAAGAACAGAGATTTTCTGTGCCTTCAGTGCAAACACAAAATCAGGACAAGTTCTGGCCATCCTACTGACAGCCCAAAAACTCTGCAGTGAGCTCTGGCTACCCTACTCACCGCCGGGAACACAACACGAGGTTATTATAGCCGTGATATTCTGTAGGGTGGAGGTACTTCCCCAGTCGGACTGCTCAATTCGGACGGGAATACTGTCGTGTCCTACCTCCAAAACTAACTAGTTTTGATACTTGACTTAGTAATTAATTTGTTATTTGCTTAATAGTTAGTCGCTGGTCTCAATAGATGGCGTGGAATGTTTACTTTATATTTAGAAGTCGGTATTAAGATTCTCTGGTAGTGAATGACCTCGATTGCAATTTTATGTGTGGTCACCGTTCGGTTTAGAATGAGGAGTTGTGTTACAACTTATTTTTAAGAGTGGGATTATAACTCCCCATACTAAACTGAACGGCTTTAAACAATATTATTAAAATATACAGGCCCGTCGTAGCTCGTAGCACAGGGCTACGGGAATGTCTACGGTGCGGTCGGTGTCGGCGTATTGTACGAGATTAATATATAGGTCCTAAAACTTGCATTTTTTCTTGATCACAATAGTGTTTTATTTTATTTCCATCAAATTAAGTTTGTACCTCGCTGAAAGATTGTTTATGTATGCATTCTATTTGCTCTTAACTGGGTTATAATTACGTGTTTCCCTCTTCCTACAGTCCCGGGTCCTTTCTCCTCCTTACAAGCTGAGTGGAGTGTCACCATTGTTACACGGTATGTGTAGGTAATGGTGACCCTCTTTTCTTAGACTTTGCCTTCAGCTTACCATCAGGCAAGGCGAAGTCTAATTGACGTGTTCTATATATAAAAAAATATATTTAAATCGCGGTATTTTTTTTGACTTAGATACGTTTCGTTTCAACTTAAGACTGAAAAAACTAAATTTTTGTAATAAAAAAGAAGTGTACCTTGAATATGATACATTTTCAACAACTTATTTACTTTTATTAATAATTCAAGGTGAAACTGATTTATAAATACTGATTTGTAAAAAATAGATTTTTTACATTTTGCGTTTTGGCTGTTTGGCGTATTTGTTCGTGTCTACGCTCCGATCTGCGCGCGCATAGATAAAACGCCCCGCGCAGAAAAAATAAATAATCAGCGCGGAGCGCGCCATTTTTGACAAACTTTCCATCTGTGCTGTGAGCATTACGAATAATTGATCAACAAGTTTCGAATATCAATCTACTGTTTTTTAGTCGTAAGTGTGTTGAAGGACGTCGTATGACACACGTGAGGTTTGGTCATACCACACTTGTCACATCATATGATAAATGATAATATAACAAAAAACCACTGTTATTTTTAAACTGTCGCGGTGTGAATTCATAATTATACAAGGTATCGGTACTTCTGGCGAATTAGGTATATCATGGAACTTACTATTTCTGCCGACGTTTCACTCGCTCGCTCGACGCTCGAAGACTAGTCAAGTCGTGACCACGGGTGCTGCAACGCATCCGAAAAGTCGGCGAAAATAGTAAGTTCCATGATTTAATTCGCGAGAAGTCCCGATATCTTTTATAAAAACCACTGTCCTTAGCTAAAAGGACTTATTATAGGATTTATAGGATATATAACACGACGGTATTGCCGTCCCGAGTGAGCAAACGTACAGGGCAAGTTCCTCCGCCCTACAGAATACCACGGCTAAAATTACCTCGTGTTGTGTTCCAAGCGGTGATTAGAGTAGCCATAACTCACTGGAGAGTTTTTGTGCTGTTAATGGGAGGACCAAAGGCTTGTCACGCTTTGTCTTCTTGTCTTCTACACCGATATCACAGAAACTCGGGGTCTTTGGGTCGGCAGCGCGAGTGTAACGCCCCTGGTGTTGCACGAGTCCATAGGCCACGGTAACCACTTCCCATCAGGTGGGCCGTGTGCTTGTCTGCCACCTAAGTGGTATAAAAAAAACTCTGTTCATACAGGGATAGCAGCACGCACTCCTCTATTGTTGCACATGTCCATAGGCCACGGTAACCACTTTCCATCAGGTGTGTTTATCTACCACTTAAGTGGCATAAAAAAATATTTTTCCCTTATCTATACTATATAATATTATAAAGCTGCAGAGTTTGTTTGTTTGAACGCGCTAATCTCTGGAACTACTTGTCCGATTTGAATAATTCTTTCAGTGTTGGGTAGTCCATTTATCGAGGAAGGTTTTAGGCTATATATCATCACGCTACTACTTAAGGGAGCGGAGCATTGATAATAAATGTTAACAAATCCGGCAATTTTTCATACATATTTTGAAGACTAAAACATACGGGCTCAAAGGGATATGAAGCTTCAAAACATACCCCGGGCGAAGCTGGGGTGGGTCAGCTAGTTTATCATAAAAGGGCTATTCTTAAGGAAAATAAAATAATGAAAGTTATTTTAAACATTTATTTTATTAACACATCATTCAATATAATATTAATATTTATCGATAATGTAATGTACATAGATGTTTCCTATGGAAGATGCTTCTCGGAAACCAGCCCCACTCCCTTCGGTCACGTACTTAACCAAACAATCTTATTTAATCTTAATCTTAAAAACTCAATTTATTAATGTTACCTTTTTTTTACGTGGGCAAAATCCCCACGGGTACGTGGTTATGTCGGACTCGAACTGACTAAAACGCACGCCGCCTGTGGGTCGTTTTGGTTGCCGAAGGTGAGGTTGACAGGCATATCCCTCGCACCCCGGCCGACCCAGGGCCATCTCTCACGATTTGGACCTTTAACCACAACCACAGTAGCCTAGTGGTATGGGTAATGGACTGTTGAGACGAGGTCTCGGGTTCGATCCTAGGTTTTACCATCGCACACACCAATGACTTTTCGATGCTTTTCGAAGTTATGTGTGTATTTATCGCAGGTTTATAAGTGCCCGGTTAATGGCTCGCCACCTAACATTGGGACCTATGAATAAACTGGCGAAATGTGGGTGCTAGCACCTCAGCCTACCCCTTCAGAGGCGTAAGTTTATGTTATGTTATGTTATTTTTAAACTATCGCGGTGTGAATTCATAATTATACAATGGTTCGGGACTTTTCGCGACTATCCAGAACTATCCGGAACGTGGAATCCAGTGATTAAGATCCTAAAACCAAATAACACAGTGCCGTTAAAAACTGACATAATGAGTGTGGTGTGTCGCCAGCCTAACCGTTCATAATAAAAGTAATGGTGGGTAGGCGCACAAAAAATGTTCCTTGCATACCTCTCGACGCTCGCAAGCTAGTAAAGTCGTAACCACGGGTGCTGCAACGCATCCAGAACGTCGGCAGAAATAGTAAGTTCCATGATTTAATCGCGAACAGTTTATTAATATTTTTCCGTTTAGAAACTCATTTTAAAGACTAAAAACCCGAAACTCAAACACTAGTTACTCAGTTAGTTAGCCTATATTTAGTTTTTATCAAAAGTCGGTACAAGATTGTTTACCATCAGTTAAGTACCTATCCACATGGAGTATAGATTTATCCTAAAGCTCGGTCCACAAAGCGAACTATCGATAGCCTCAGAATACAGAATGTTCTGTATTCAAACTAATGTTCTGTATTCAAACTAATGTTCTGTATTCAAACTAATGTTCTGTATTCAAACTAATGTTCTGTATTCAAACTAATGTTCTGTATTCAAACTAATGTTCTGTATTCTAACTAATGTTCTGTGTTCAAAATAACGTTCTGTATTCAAACTAATGTTCTGTATTCAAACTAATGTTCTGTATTCAAACTAATGTTCTGTATTCAAACTAATGTTCTGTATTCAAACTAACGTTCTGTATTCAAACTAATGTTCTGTATTCAAACTAATGTTCTGTATTCTAACTAATGTTCTGTGTTCAAACTAATGTTCTGTATTCAAACTAATGTTCTGTATTCAAACTAATGTTCTGTATTCAAACTAATGTTCTGTATTTAAACTAATGTTCTGTATTCAAACTAATGTTTTGTATTCAAACTAATGTTCTGTATTCAAACTAATGTTCTGTATTCAAACTAATGTTCTGTATTCAAACTAATGTTCTGTATTCAAACTAATGTTCTGTATTTAAACTAATGTTCTGTATTCAAACTAATGTTCTGTATTTAAACTAATGTTCTGTATTCAAACTAATGTTCTGTTTTCAAACTAATGTTCTGTTTTCAAACTAATGTTCTGTATTCCAACTAATGTTCTGTATTCCAACTAATGTTCTGTATTCAAACTAATGTTCTGTATTCCAACTAATGTTCTGTATTCAAACTAATGTTCTGTATTCCAACTAATGTTCTGTATTCAAACTAATGTTCTGTATTCCAACTAATGTTCTGTATTCAAACTAATGTTCTGTATTCAAACTAATGTTCTGTATTCAAACTAATGTTCTGTTTTCAAACTAATGTTCTGTTTTCAAACTAATGTTCTGTATTCCAACTAATGTTCTGTATTCCAACTAATGTTCTGTATTCAAACTAATGTTCTGTATTCCAACTAATGTTCTGTATTCAAACTAATGTTCTGTCGATAACGAATCTCCAGCGACATCAAAATTGTTAATATAATATATAATAGTAAAATAAGACAGATATCTAAATGGGCATTAACAATGGCAAAAAGGCAAACTACAATTATTATAAATGTACATATTATTGATTCTATTATTATTACATTTCTTTACGTATAATTATTCCGCGTGGGTTCCGGCAGAGTAGAATTAGGACCACCCCATCTCTTCCCATGCGGTGTCGTACAAGGTGACTAAGGGATAGGGCTGTTTAACATCAAGACAGATATATACAGCCCATACTCAGTCTCAGATGCATGGCTCGAGTCAAAAATAGTGCCCGGAATATGGAAATAGGCTCATCCCCTATTACGTGGGACCGAATACAATTGTTGGTGAAATGTGGGTGTTAATTCACTTCTGCCTAACCCTCCAGGGATAAAGGCATGATTATATGTATGTATGTAATTATTACTAATGATTAGATATCCAGTGGTCTGGAATCAGTTAATTACTATACAAGTGATGGTCGCTTCAGGCTGACGATGGGCGCTGCGAAGTTGGGTATGGCCGGTGACACGGAGCCGTTGACCGTCAGCGGGGACGCCGGGGGCGCGAAGCGGGACTGTGGAGGAGACAGTGGAACAGACGGTGGAAATTATAAAACTTGCATGAGGTACCTAGTGTTGTCGACTTCATAATTTCTTTTTAAATTTTAGAAATTATCACCTCTCCAGCTGGAAAAGAATACTTTTAATGATGTTGAGTTCTGTGCTCCCTATTGTTAGGTAACTACTTAACAAATCTTGATGTAACTTTTTACATAAACTCATATTAGTCATGCAAGTAAACTACTGCTTATAACTGTGGTACGATTTTGGTTTTTAGTGTACACTCAGTTTTAAAATTAAAAACATTAAAAGAGACTTCGACAGTGATATTATAAAACTTACTTTATTTCATATATTTTTTTTTTACTACGAATGAAACTGCCTAGCCTAGTGGTATGGGTAATGGACTGCTGAGACGAGGCATACACCAATGACTTTTCGAAGTTATGTGTGTATTTATTTTATCGCAGGTTTATAAGTGCCCGGTTAATGGCAATAGGCTCGCCACCTATTACATTGGGACCTAAACATAAACTGGCGAAATGTGGGTGCTAGCGCCTCTGCCTACCCCTTCGGAGATATAGGCGTGAGTTTATAATATATATATATATATAGCACATGTCAATTACACTTCGCTCCCTTGGAAGCTTAAGGCAAAGTCTCAGATAAGACACCATTACATACATATAGTATGTTACTCAGCTTGACGGCCTCGTCATATACTTTTTCACGCCCCGCATAAAAGACTCGGGTCTGTAGGACGAAGGAAACACGTGAGCTTTCTGTTCAGAAACTCATTTTAAAGACTAAAAACCAAAATTGAACCACTAGTTAGTCAGTTAGATAGCCTAGTATCTAGAATACTGATAAACATACTTTTTTTTTGGAAATACATACACATTATACATTGAAACACCCAGACCAATACAAATATACATATTTATGTATACAAATATTTGCACTTAGCGGGAATCGAACCCGCGCCTCCTGCATAGCAATCGCGTTCACTACCACTACGCCACAGAGGCTTATGTCTGACTTGAACCGACTAAAACGCACGCCATCTGTGAGTTGTTGGTTGCCAGAGGTGAGATTGTCTCTCGCACCCGGCCGACCCAGGGTCATAGCTTCCGAGCTACTTTTTTTTTTATACCACTTAGGTGACAAGCGCACGGCCCACCTGATGGAAAGTGGTTACCGTGGCCTATGGACGTGTGTAACACCAGAGAAGCCACACTCGCACTGCCGACCCTGTAAGTACAGAGTTTCTGTGCCGTCAGTGTTGAGGACACAGCAGGACAAGCCTGTAGTCATCCCACTGACAGCACAAACTCTCCAGTGAGCTCTGGCTACCCTACTCACCGCCGGGAACACAAAAATATATATATATAAGTATTAATACTTAACGATTAGATTAGATTTCGAATGTCTAATGATATTGTTTAAAGATATCTGATATTCAAATCCTTACACGCATACATTAATTATTATTATCTGTCATAACTCATCGTAACTTATCAGGGCCCCCGATTCTATTAATTAGGTATACCGCCGTTTGCCCGAACTTTATTTACCCTGATATCAGTTGCAATAATAGTCAACAGCCATAATAAACACCTCAACAAAGTCTAGGGAACAAGATGACCCCAATTTTTTTTTCGTGTAAATCTTGTTTTGCAAATAACTGGCAGCAAATAAATAAAAATAGAATAAAGTAGATTACAGAGTTGTTCGAAATTTAAAAATAAATTTAAATAAGTAATGATTTTCGAATATGGAGGGAAAACTTTTAAAAGTGTTTGATTGTGCAGTTTCTCTGAGGCAAAATAAAAATTATTTTTTTTGATTGTAAATAACGTTTATTATCAATAATACGTCTTTTACGTATGGTTTGTGCATTTTTGTGACTGTAGTCATCATGTCACGTCGTCATTTAAGTCGCGAAGAGATGTTAAGGGCTGTTGGTATGCTGCAAGCTGGACGAACTCAACGCGACGTAGCGGATGCTGTCAACACCCAACCAAGCGTAATTTGCAGATTATGGGCACGCTACAGGTCTACAGGGGGTGTTGCCGAACGTCACAGGGGACGAAATAGGGTTACTACCCCGCGACAAGATCGTTTCTTGCAAAATTCCGCAAGGCGGCAACCCACGATTACTGCTCGTCAGTTGGTCGCAGGCCTCCAGTCTCAGCATCAAGTGGTTATTAGCGATCAAACTGTCAGGAGAAGACTACACGAAGCCAATCTTCATGCTCGCAGACCGCTTAGGGTTCCAGCTCTTCGACGTGGAAATCGAGGTCGTCGCTTATTGTGGGCTAACGCACATTTACAGTGGACCGACCATCAATGCGCACGGGTTCTGTTTGCGACGAATCTTGCTTCGGTTTTCATCCTGATTCAAGAAGAGTGCGTATATGGCGAGTTCCTGGACGTCGGAGTCGTCTCCAGAATCCGCAAGAAGTTCATCCTTACCAAGGTGGAACAATCATGGTATGGGCTGGAATTCGCCTTGGTGGAAGGACCGACCTCGTTTGGATACGGGGCAATTTGAATGCAAACCAATACATTCAGGAGGTTATACACCCCATGGTAATCCCTCATCGACAGCAGTTCGGTCAAGATTTTATGTTCATGCAAGATAATGCACGGTCACACACCGCGAGGGTAGTGGTCAATGCATTAAGCGAGCACAATATTACGACGTTGGAATGGCCTGCTCAGTCTGCCGACCTCAATCCCATAGAGCATACCTGGGATTTGCTTGGGAGAAGAGCTTTCAGTGATTCTTTGAAAAATCTGAACACTGAAGAACAACTTCTTTTACACCTTCGCAGTGTATGGAGCCATATTCCACAGACGATGATTGACAATCTCATACTAAGTATGCCACGCCGTTGTCGAGCTGTTGCTAATGCTTTAGGAGGTCCTACAGATTATTAAAAACGTTTAAAGTACGGTTAATTACTGTATTTCTTACTACCTCGTTATTTTTGTGCCTAATCATAGAAGGTTGTAATACTCAATATTGGCACTATTCAATTCTTTCTTAAAAAAAAAAAAATTTGATATGAGAATGTTTTTATTAAAATTAAAATTAAAAACGGTATAAAAATACCCTTCTATTGATATAAAACACTCACTATTACAAGAAAGATTTTTTAAATAAAAACTAGAAATGTCCTTGTTCCCTAGACTTTGTTGATGTGTGTATTATATGACGTAATATTCATTTGCCTCTTATTTAGCATATCTACGCGAACGTGTGTAACACCAGTGGAGGCACATCCGTGCTGCCGACCCTGTAAGAACAGAGTTTCTGTGCCGTCAGTGTAGAGGACAAAGCAGGACAAGCCTTTAGTCGTCCCACTGACAGCACAAAAACTCTCCAGTGAGCTCTGGCTACCTTACTCACCTCCGGGAACACAACACGAAGTTATAACAGCGGTATTCTGTAGGGCGGAGGTACTTCCCCAGTCGGACTGCTCAATTGGGCGGAAATACCGCCGTCTCCTACATTCCAGACAATCAGTTACAATATCGGAATCGAACCGACTAGCACACGATGTCGCTTAACTCAACATTTAACACAAATATCGATTAATTTGGACATTAATTGCGTTAAACATCTCGCCTTACGGAAATGTTGGTGACATATTGTTATGTACAAAGCACGCACACGCACACGTGTACCTTAGAAGAAGAGTGGTGTGCTACATCGCTTTAGCTACAGACAAACAGGCAAACATATTAGAATAATACAAAAAATAATACGTTCTGAAATGGCAGTATTTATAAGCAAACTTAAGCCCAACGCTGAGTTGTGAATCAACACTCACATCTAGAATACAAACTGTCCTCAGTTATGAATCGAGATTCAAGACTGAGTGTCGTGCTGGAATACGTGCCTTGAAGCTAATAGCCAGGACAATATTTTCAGTAAGGACAGGACACTATAATACTAATACTATAAAAATTCAATACGCATACATAAATGGCTAGGAACCAGGGTCGCGATTCTGCGTATTTTATCTCAGAGCAAAACCACTGCTAGAACACTGATACTACTTAAAATGACATTAAATTTTAAACATTATTGTCATTACTTTAAAGTTCAAAATTAAATGAAAAAGATTTCATTACATCTTTTCATTCTGACTCTTATAGTCTGAATGAAAAGATGTAATGAAATCTTCTGCTATTTGATTTTAGACTCTAACTGCATAACTGGAAAGTCTAAAAATAAATGATATTGTTTGCAGTGTCAGTTGATAACAATTTTATTGTGTATAGAGGCAGATGCTATAGTACAAAATTTGTACGCATGATCCGTACACCTCATTACCCACTAGGGGGTGTACGAGGAATTGCAGTTTTTATCAAACAGAATATTGTGTCTGTATGTATGTGTGCATGTGTGTGTAAAATACAAAACGGTGTGTGTATATAAGCATTTTTATTTCCAACAATGATAACATGTACATAATAATGGTTCATAAATATTTGTATAAACTTATTTCACAAGAGAGAAACAGGTTAAGTACGATAAATTAGTTGGGGATGTTTTGTGCAAATGGCGGTGGGAGGGCTCGCGGGTATATGTTTAAAAATGACATTCCATTAAAGATTTAATATAATGCAGTTTGTACTAACTGCCGTTAGGAGATCAATTAGATAAAAAAAATATTACGTCCTTTATTAATTTTAAAATATATTTAAATAAAAAAGAAATTACTATTATTTCGAAGACGTTTTACAGTTAAGTAAAAATATGTATTTTTTGAATGAGTTATTTATGATAATAATGAATTTAAAAAGATCACTTTTTCATATAGGAAGCGCCAAACAACAATTAAAAACTATATCCAATTAGTATCCATACCAGTACTAATGATATTCCTGGTTCAGCAGCTGCATCCAGGAGGCGGCGGTTTACAAGAATTATGTATTTATAACCGTTTTTAATTAGATGAAGTCCATAAAGCAAATACCATGATAATTTAATCCGAATCAAATACCATGATAATTTAATCCGTATCTAAAGTGTCATTAATTGCTACAACGTATTTAGTTCAGTAAATGAAAACGACTCGTAGAATACATGAAGAGTACTAAGTATAGAAAAGTACGTAAGTACTTATAGAGAAGTACGACATAAAGGACATTTCACAATGACCCAAACCCAACACCATTTGCACAGATACACAAAATGCATATTTACCACTGAATACAGCTACAAATCCTTTGAAAAAATTGAATATAATTTCATGATTACAGTTTAAAACACTACAAAAAGGATTTGATAACCGTTTCAGTGTTAGAGTGTTAGTTTTTGAACGCACAGTCAGTTGAAAAACGTAAATGAATCGAAATAGTATTAATTTTTACTTATAGTAACTATCTACACATTTGATTTTACTTTGATGTTGTAAAGTAAGCTGTAAATACTTACGAATAAAATATTAATTAAATTATAAAAGTAAAAAATCAAAGATATACTTAAAGTATATAATTTGTTATGTAATTTATAAAACAATATTATAAATGGTATAAAAATTAAGTAAAATAACTTATAAATGGTATAAAAATTAAGTAAAATAACTTATAAATACATTGAGATTGTTATTATTTGTTCTTATTAAAAACTTTTATTTTGATTTAAAATAATTTGATTTACTTATGTATAAGATGCATGACCCGTACACTCCGTACAACTATACACTATTGGGTACAGAGAATATTATTTTCCTCGTTCACCCACTGCTCTATGACTTGAAATAATTATATCATTTTGTATATATTAACAATATTACAAGAGTCCCAAAACTTCATATCAAGGATATTTGTATGTGTCAAGTATGAAGTAAGTCAATACTTTGCGTTCAGACACTAACACTGTTCATAATAATTAACACACTAAATTTAAGGTACATTTAATCACAATAACATAACACAAGCCAACGACGACAAGCCGTTAGATACAACCGGTTAACTTCGCCGACAGCTCACAAGTACATTAGAAATGTAGCATTAGGAATTATTATTTACACCACGATAATATAGGAAGCTATTTTGATCGTGGTAACGATGATCAATACGCACAAGGACTGCTTGGACAAAGGACAAAGACCATTTAGAAGCCAGAAGAGTCGGCTCAAACTAGAGAATAGACTCGATAAATAGTGGATAGATTGACTCGAAAATATGGTCAGGAAGTTATAACATATATGGGATCCGGAAAGTGGCGTTACAAGGGCGTCTTCATCTCAGGTAATTGGAGGGCAGCCCGTAGTGCTTCTCACTAGCATAAACACGATTCTAAATAAGGGGGCACCCTTACACCCACTGATTTTACCAAACGGTGGGTGAAAAGGGAATTTTAGCTTCTCCATACATCTATAGGATTTTCCAATTGGTGGGTGAAAAGGGAATTATAGTTTCCCCGTACACCCCCTGTATTTACCAAATTGTGGGTGAAAAAGGAATTATAGTTTTCCCGTACACCCCCTGGATTTACCAAATGGTGGGTGAAAAGGGAATTATAGTTTCACCGTCATCCCCTGGATTTACCAAATGGTGGGTGAAAAGGGAATTTTAGTTTCCCGATACAAATTCGTAAGGTAAATTCTGTAATGTCAGATTTCAAAAGTTACATTTTGTATTTATTTTTTATATTATATAATTAAGTGCGTTATTAAAGAGATAGTAAGATCCCTAAAGCGATATGAATGAATATATTTATATTATTGTCTGAATACATCACTTTATACAAAAATATAGCAATATATTATGAGATGTGTGAAAATTTTGGAAATTTTAGTTTTTTTTTTGTATGTGAGCTGTGGCACTTATGACAATATACAGATTGAAAAAGCTTTTTTTTTCTACTCATTATAAGGTTAGAATAACTTGTTAGCGAACGGTGAGCAGGAGTACTAAGTTACTGTTTTCTATGCTTTAAGGCTTGTAATGAGTAATTACTTTAATATATATTACTACTACTAAAATAACGACAATAGCTACCGTAATTTTACGAAATAATCAGTATTTTGTAATACATATTAAATATATATTTATACATTTTCAGACCATTAGACGATTAGTCAAAGTCGTAATTGTTGAAATTCTTGTTTTCGACATTCATTTTTGTACACACATCTAATGCTGTGTACACACTAATCGACTGAAGGCGAACAAACGCTAAAGACAGCTTCGTCACTATGTGGAATGTCGAAAGCAACTAAGATTCATCAATGATTGATAACGAATTCTAATGACAGCTCATTTGATGAGTACCCGGTTTTAGAGTGTCGTATTAAGGAAAGTGTGTTATTAGTGTATAATTTATGATATATTATTAATTAGTGAAATATTTACTCCATACCGTACCGTTCACTAACTATATAGGGTATTAAAATTACAATTTATATAAATTCAAGAGCAGCGTAACATTGTTTCAACAATGAAATGGCACTTTCAATCTTATATTTTCGCTTAGTTATCACAAGGGGTAAACTATGGGTATCTATTCTTAGATTAATATATTTTTCCATGATTTTTTAAATATTTTTATATAAAACATTTTTTTTTTTAATTTACACTCTAGAGTACGTAAATTGTATTAAAAATTAGTAAATTATTATTATTTATATAGGTAGTTGTCAGCATCCATTGTCTTGTAGTGGATGTTTAGATGCGACCAGACATGCCGTCCTGAAATGGTTTATTTATATAATTATTAGTTTTCAATTCTATTAGGAATGGCAGACAAAACAAGGGTTTAGTTTGTAGCTTACATAACATCGTAGGGGTTAATAACATATCAATGTTATAGGCGAGAAAGAGGGATAGAGCTAAGGATTATCCATCTCTTTTTCTCATCCGGAACGATGAACACTTTTTCATCGCATATTTTTGAAAGCAGCAATTTTTATTGACTATGAACACAGAGATGAAAAAGCAAAAAAAAATGTTGGACACATTTGACAGTCGACAGTTTGACAGAAAATAAGTTCTTAGAGACACCCACAATATATAATAAAAAGATAGCAATATAAATAAATAAATAAATGCTATTAGGACATTATGCATATCTATACATAATATTCACTCCCAAAGGACAAAATCACAATATACTTCTACGTCCCAACACTTTTCAAGTAGATTTTAAAATGTGCAAATAAGCTAAAAATTTGGAATATTTGTAATTACCAGCACATCTATATTTACGTTATATAGCAAGAATTTTCAAGCTAATATGACCACCTCTTTTTAATTCTGGACCTCTGATGGATTCCAAATCAGGTACAGAATTTTGGACATTTTAAAATAACTTCTAAATATTAATAGTGACCGGCGTTATAGGGTGTAATATGTTACAAAACGACAACTCGTCCAGTAATTTCAGAAAAACCAGTTAGTATCGAGTAGACACAGATTTTAACAGTAGGGGCACAACGGGTAAGGAAAATTCCTCGTAGACCCCCCAGTTGGTCATAGCGGTGAGACCACCTGTAATACGCGTGTGTAACAATATGCTCGCGGTGAACATTACAGTTTTGCCCTGTAACGTCGGTCAGTATCCATTTTAACATGCAAGTTGTCGATAGGTTCTCACAGTCACAAACAGACAGACGTCCACATTTTTGGGTTTATAATAGTGTTTTTTCAGAAACTATGTAGGTGACTTTTGTGTGCATGTACATATTATGCAAAATCTGGTGTTATGCAAATACTAACTCTAAATGCAATTTTTTGAAGTATCTGAATAAAAGTGTCCTATAAAATTGAATAGAATCGTTTGCCCTAAAATTTATCAGTGTAATTGACTAATGCTTTTTATACCTTCAATATGCTAATAGATCTATTTCTTCTCTCAAAAGTGTAATTGGGTAGACTATTATCTTTATTTACTGCGCTACTATAGTACTTATTACCTTCATCGCGGTATAAAAACCTCTGGATCAAAGGAAATTAGTACGAAATATCGTAAGGAGTACCTCAGGGACCAATCGTGGGACCTTTGAAATTATCCTGGTGGTAGTATCATGGATTGGTACTACCAGTGGTATCATTGGCTATCATAGGGATTAAATTTATACCCACTGGTATCATTGGATGGTGCCACGGGGCCGTGACAAAATTGCATAAACTAGTAGGATAAGACTTTTAATTGTGTGGTATACCTTGAATATATTCGTGAGTTCGTCAAGCAGGGTCTCGTGTCGGAAGGAGATGCGGATGTCGGGCACGTTGGAGCGTGTGATGTCATTGCCGGCGACGCCCTCCTTCATGTAGTTGGGGCCCAGCCAGTACTGCTTCATCTGTTGATGGTGATAATCAGATTAGAAATAGCATGACAGCTGCAACTGTTCAATCGAAAAGCGAAGCAGTGGCTTCTAGTTTTATATTAGTAAAAAAATCTTTTGTTTTTACAACTTGCTGTACACCAACAACCACCAAGATTGTGCACACCAATCTCACCTGCCACCATATACAATAGCAGGGCTACTCTTAGAAAAGTTCAAAGTTCTTGAAAATATTGAGCTCAAGAAGGGCTCAATATTTTCAAGAACTTTGAACTAGCGTATGACGTCACAATCCATAGCGTGCTTAGAATTCTTTGCCGCTTGCGTTTCACTAGAAATCTCAGAAACTACTGTTCCGATTTGAAAAATTGTACGACGAAGGTATTAGATACTAACCTCGTGCGGGAACCCAGACATCAGCACAGAGTTCCTTGCGAGCTCGCACATGTCGCATGAGCTGAGTTTCCACACCTGGGCCGCGATGCTGTATTCCTCCATCAGAGGCTCCTGGAAACACATGCATATTGCGATCAACGAATATCCTCATGATCAGTTGTTAAAAAACACTTAGATGTTTGACTCTATATCCTGCTGGATGATTTGAAGCTTGGGTGGTCCAGTTGAACCAATTCAGATACTGAGAAATCCAAAATGGTGGTATATTGCCGGCCTTAACAGATGCTTTGACATGCTCCGATTGAAAAACCCGGGATTGCAAGAAGAGAAGAATATTTCGTCCTTCTTTCTTCCTTTCACACAAACAAACATCCGTACCATGTCTTCGACTCCAGGAATGGTATTTAATATTAAGCCTCAACACTCTAAGAAATCACTTACCATCAGAGCTAATCTAAAAAACAATTAGAAGAAATTTCTTTATTTAATCATAAACATAACATAACATAACATAAACTCAAGCCTATATCCCCGAAGGGGTAGGGCAGAGGTGCCAGTTTTATGTTTAGGTCCCAATGTAATAGGTGGCGAGCCTATTGCCATTAACCGGGCACTTATAAATCTGCGATAAATACACATAACTTCGAAAAGCGTCGAAAAGTCATTGGTGTGTGCCGTGGTAAAACCTGGGATTAATCATTAACATTTATCTATATTCACTAATTAAATTCTATAATAATACTATTACTAATTTAACATTAAACCTAATTCCCTTTTAGGGGTCAAGCAGTGTTATATTATAATATATAGATTATAAAATAAAATTAATAGTAAAAATGCGTAGTGGAATTCCTCATCGCATGCCTCTTGTGGTAGCGTTCCCAGAAGACTGGCAGCATTGCCACGTTGTATGACAATGCTTATTCTCTGACCTAAGAAAAGGCCAGTCTTCTGATCACGAGAAACGTCCACCATACGCTGAATAGATTGCGGGCGCTCGGACCCCACGGCCCAAATGTTTTGACTCCAAACGGCACAAATTCATGAACGTGTAAAATAAGCCCATCGCAGTACACCGCTGGACGTAGGCCTCCCCAATGGTGGGAGGCTTTGGCCTACTGTTTCCACGCTGGCCAGACGGGTTGGTACAAGGTTTTGTTTTAAGGTTTCCTTCACTCGTAGTGGTATTGTCTGCGTATTTTTCCGTTAGTCGCCTCTTACGACACCCGTCGGATGAGATGGGGTGGTGATGTATTTTTTTTTCATCACCACAAAGATGATAGGACTGATGAGGTAGGACACGGCGGTATTTCCGCCCAAATGAGCAGTCCGACTGGGGAAGTAAGCCCTGCAGAATACCGCGATTATAATAACTTCGTGTCGTGTTCCCGGCGGTGAGTAGGGTAGCCAGAGCTCACTGAAGAGTTTTTGTGCTGTCAGTGGGATGACCAAAGGCTTGTCCTGCTTTGTCCTCTACACTGACGGCACAAAATCTCTGTTCTTACAGGATCGGCAGCACGGATGTGACTCCACTGGTGTTACACACGTTCATAGATCATGGTAACCACTTTCCATCAGGTGGGCCGTTTGCTTGCCTGCCACCTAAGTTGTATAAAAAAAAAGTGATAGAAGAAAATACCACATACCTTAGTGAAGTGGAATTGCAGGGGGTCGTCAGTGCTGAGCGTGATGCAGAGCCCCCGGGCCAGGAACTCGGGCAGAGGGTTGCGGTGGTAGTTGAGGAACAGCGAGTTGTTGGAGAGGGGCGACATGGCGATGGAGATCTGCGCCAGGTAGTACAGGTACTGGAGGACTGGCACCTGAGAGTTATACACCTTGCATAATTATGGTTCATTTATTGCATGTGGAAAAATTGTGTTATGTATAAAATTTAATAAAGCGAGTATTTCTTATTGCGAACAAAATATTTTATTATTTTAAAATACTTGTCCTATCTAATTGTTATAACTGTTTGTCGTCCCTAAATAAAGTAAAAAAGTAGCACCAGAAAAATGGTGTGGTAGAAAGAACAGAGAAATTTTATTTTTTTATTTTATTTATTTGATGCACAAAACACATTACAATCTTTACAAAAATAAACTTAAAACTAAGAGTTTTGAACTGGATTCTAACGTAAAACTATGTGCACACTGCAAAATTAATGTTACAATAATGAAAAAGCTCATGACTATTAAAGGTAACATAGTAAAAAATAAGAAGTTCCTCGACACCAGTTTAACGATGAGGGTGGGTCAAGTCATTTAGGTATAGCAACCAGGGCCACAAGGGTCAGCACTCAACCTACGATGGAGGATGTCTTTAATGACACTGATGAATTTATTAATATTGTGACTATGTCCACAAGTAAGTGATTGCTCCTTGCCATCTCGTTATATTGACGAGCCATCCTGGTCAAAGGGTTGTAATACGAGATGTTATTTTTGTAAATTTGTAGGGAAAATAGATTGACTTCATTAGATCTACGGGCACTAAATTTAATGTTAAGGCTTATGTGAGCTAGTCTATAATGGGGAATCAATCGGGAGAGTCTATAATGGAGTGGGTGATTTTGTAAAGGTAAACTAAGTCGAAGATTATGCGTCTGGATTCTAATGGTTGAACTTTAAATTTCAGGAGTCTATCGCAATAATTTAAGTTAGACCGGCCAGGTTTTATACGATAATATAAAATTCTGAGAAATTTCCTCTGAATTCGTTCAATATCGTCAATGTGCACCTTATAATTCGGCGACCATATAGGACTACCGTATTCTAATATACTTCTTACGAGGCTGAAGTATAAGTACAAGGTGCTACGAGGATTTTTAAAACCTTTTGTGGATCTAAGAATAAAACCCAGTAGATGGTTTGCTTTGGACGTGATGTGACTATAGTGGGCACGGAATGAAAGCTTGTCATCGAACAGGATACCTAGGTCTTTTGCAACATCTGATCTGTTAAATCAATCCAGAGACCATCCCAGGGTCACGTCCCGTCCAAGTGGTTGGAGATGGCTGCAGTTTCCACGTACCTTCCGCAGCAGCAGGCCGTGCGAGATGTTCTCCGCCATCAGGAAGCCGCACACCAGGTGCTGCACGGCGCCCGCCTCGCCGCAGTGCGGGCGGAGCACGAACGTGTTCAGGCCCTGCTCCCTGCGGGCGGGAGGGGACGGGAGGTCAGCACACGTTAGTGGATGAGGCCCAGTAGAGTGGAAGTGATAACAACAGCCTTGCCCATGTAGTAGGACACTATTGACTTGTCCTTCGAGTCTCGTTGATCAATGTGATAGTATACTTAAAAAACTTAGTCGTTCACTCCAGGGCAACTGTATACGCTTTTTTAACAAGCTCCCTAATGAAATTAGGGATTTACATGTGGATAAATTTAAAAATGTAGTAAAGAGTAAATTGTGCCAGAAAGGCTATTATAAAATCCAAGAATACTTGGATAATAAACAAGCTTGGAAATGAGCTGTTCGTTCAACTATGCTACTCAAGTAAATTATTGTATTTAGACGTATATGATTGTAAATAGACCAAAAAAAAATGCCCGCTGAGTTTCTTGCCGGAGTCTTCTCAGGTCGGAGCCACGTTTCGAACCGGTGTGGTCCATTTGCTAAACTAGTCTTTCATATTTTTTTTTATACTGATGTTTTGTAAGTGCCGATTTAATGGTCAATATGGTGGGACAGATAAGAAATAATTCAATCAAATGTAATAAATAATGGAATTTATTTTGATGTACTTAATTTATTTTAATTTTATTTGATTTAATTTGGTTTGGTTTGATTCGATCTGATTTAATTTAATTTGACTTGATTTGATATAATTTGATTTGATTATTTTATTTTATTTGATTGGATTTTATTTTGTTTATTTTAATTCATTTATTTTAATTTTTCTAATATATACTATAAGAAATTAATTGTTATTAACCAAATGGACTTAATGTTGTCTGATGAATAAATTATTATTATTATTATGCAGAATAAATGATTTTTGACTTTAAATTTGACTTTCAATGAAACGAGTCAGTCACGCGCTAATATCTCTTCTATTAAATTGATCGTTGAAGAGACTTGAATACTCTGAAGTATACATGATGACCTTTTCGAATTGTACTAAAAACAAAAAGAGATTTCCTCTTATTAACTACCCCTTAAGGCAGTATACATGATGCTGAAACTAGTCAACATATACCTAGTAGAAGTAGCAGAGGGAGTTTATCCTGAAGAACACCCAAAGGAGACCACTAATCTCACCCAATACGTGTTACTCGAGTGTACTTACCTCCGGAAGTGGTTGAGCACGGTCATGTTGGCGTACATGTAGTACAGGTAGTATGAGTAGGGAGGGTTGTCCTCCTCACACCACTCCTCCGGAGTCTTCACATCCGCGTCCATCATTGGGTTCTCTGGTTTGGACTCGTCGTCCACGCTGTCGAAGCCTACCACGTGCTGTATAACGGAGGGTAATGTTTAGATGTTTATTAATAGTTAAAAGACAGTGAGACTATCTGTTACAAACAGGAAGGCGCAGCCCCTTTGCCGAGAGGGCAATCTCAAAGCCGTAAAACGTTCGAGACATATGTGCGTGTCCATGTGCGTGTTCGTGTCCGTGTGCATGTGCGTGTTCGTGTGCATGTCTATGTTCGTGTGCGTGTGCGTGTGCGTGTACGTGTCCGTGTGCGTGTCCGTTTCCGTGTGCGTGTCCGTATGCGTTTTCGTGTGTTTCTTAGACAACGCATACAAGTGTAGGAAAATGGCATATTACAGTAAACTGTGGCTTTTCGTTTTAGTTCCAAATCTCCCTAGAAAACCTGTTAAAGCTCCCATAACTGTACTGAGACAGCAGTCTACATCCATCGTCATCAACAAATTAAGACATGGCATAAAGGTCTTGTAACCAAGCTGAAAATATTCATAAAAAAATGTGGTATCAGACAAAAGCAGTGGTCTCACAGTGAGGAACTTGTGCAGCTCGATGTTGGTGTTGGGGTCGCGCGTGACCTCGAACAGCGGCAGGAAGATGTTGCTCAGGATCTCCTGGAAGTTGTTCATCAGCTTGTTCGACTTGAAGATGTCGCTGGAAAGGGAGGACAACTGTTAGAGTAAGACCGAGATAGTGCAGACAGCAGAATGACTTAACATGAGGCACAACTTGTTCGGTTTTAAAATATTCTTTTTTAGAATTTCGACTCTTCAACTAGGGTTAGGCAGAGGTGAATTAACATCCACATTTCACCATTAATTGTACTCGGTCCCATGTAATAGGGGTTGAGCCTATTGCCTTATTCCGCGCACTATTGTTGACACGAGCCATGCATCTGAGGCTGAGTCTAGTCTGTATAGTTCTGTCTGATGTTAAACAGCTCTATCGTAAGTCGCCTTGTACGACACCGCATGGGAAGAGATGGGGTGGCCCTAATTCTACTCTGCCGGATACCACGTGGTTTTTTAAATAGTCACGTTAATAATATTAGATAACCTAACCCTGGTCTGATAGTAAGCTAAGGTAAAGTTTCAGGCATAAGTATCTATTGGTAATACAAATAATGCTATAATGATGACCAGCCCTCCGGTAGACACCCTCATTCCTCCTACTTCCTCCAAACGTCTCCCAGACTGGTTATTCCACTCTTAGGGACAAAACTTTTCTGCAATCCGTTCATTTTCATGGGCAAGTACTGCTAAGAAGTGCAATTCCCTGCCTGACTCTGTGTTTCCTGATAACCTTAGAATTTTTAGTCCAAACGAATATCAAAGGAGAATCAATGAATCAAATCAATTTCATTTATTCAGTTTAGGCACACGAAGAGCACATATGATCATCAAAATTTTACAATTATGTCAAGAAATATATATTTTTTTATACCACTTATGATGATGTAAAGTGGTTACCGTGGCCTATGGACGTTAGTAACACCAGAGGAGTCACAGTCACGCTGCCAACCCTGTAAGAACAGAGTTTCTGTGCCATCAGTGTAGAAGACAAAGCAGGACAAGCCTTTAATCATCCCACTGACAGCACAAATTCTCCAGTGAGCTCTGGCTACCCTACTCACCGCTGGGAACACAACACGAAGTTGTTATAGCCGCGGTATTCAGTACCGCGGAGGTACTTCCCCAGTCGGACTGCTCAATTGGGCGGAAATACCGCCGTGTCCTACCTCCTCAAATACGTAGTATAAATAGTACGTAATATAAATAAACCATTGGAAAATGATTGTTTCGCTGCTTCTACGCAAGCACCATCGATCATATCAGTACGTTTTCTTTTACTTGCACAAAATCCCCACGGGTACTCCCCCCCCCCCCCCCACAGGGTTATGGTTAAGGTTATGTCGGATTCGAACCTACGACTTGGGCGACCAAGCGTAGGACGCGCCGTAGTAGTAAGACCCATCATTTGACCTGTCACCCACAGCAGAAGCAGGCCGCGGCGGCGGCGCTTCCCCGTTTCCGGGGACGAGTTGGGGACTCTGCAGTCCCCACACCCTAGGAGAGGGCCAGATCGTAAGAGATGGCCCTGGGTCGGCCGGGGTGCGAGGGATATGCCTGTGAACCTCACCTTCGTCAACCAAAAACGACCGACAGGCGGCGTGCGTTTGAGGCGTCGGTTTGAGGCCGACATAACATCTTCCACCAGCTCCGATGGGGAGGTAACCATGGGAATTTTGCGCACGTAAACAAAAAATGTTCCAATATAATAGGTGGCGAGCCTATTGCCATTAACCGGGCACTTATAAACCTGCGATAAATACACACATAACTTCGAAAAGCATCGAATGTCATGCAGTCAGTCTCAGCAGTTCATTATCCATAAGACTAGGCTACCGCGTATTGTATTGTAAAATGCAAGCATGGTCCACCATCGACCATATCAGCACTTACTAAATACAAGACAGTGGTCAAATGCGGACCAATGATAAAAAATATAACATAAATAACATAAACTCACGCCTACATCCCCGAAGGGGTACGGCAGAGGTGCCAGTTTTATGTTTAGGTCCCAATGTAATAGGTGGCGAGCGTATTGCCATTAACCGGGCACTTATAAACCTGCGATAAATATATAATAATATATAATATTCTACAACATTCTATACAACGCTATCTAGACCCATGGTAAGCATAGTTTAATTAGCTTGTGTTATGGAATCTAGAATACGGATAAACATACTTAGATACTTTTTTTTGTAAATGCATACATATTATACATAGAAACACCCAGACCAATGCAAATATACATATTCATGTTTACAAATATTTGCAATGAGCGGGAATCGAACCCGCGCACTACGCCACAGAGGCCGCCATAAACACATAACTACGAAAAGCATCGAAAAGTCATTGGTGTGTGCCATAGTAAAACCTGGGATCGCACCCGAGACCTCGTCTCTGCAGTCCATTACCCATACCCGCGGTTTTTTTATGATAAAACATAAAGGTGTTCAGAATATCACTTACAAAAGTCTAGGTATCTGAATGAGCCAGCGCACGTTGTCCGAATACACGTTGTACTGAATGGCCCACTTGGCCAGTTTGGCCCACTCGCCGGGGCTCTTGCCGTAGATGGACAGCCGCAGCTCTGCGTTCTGGTACTTGCTCTCTTCTAGATCTGATGCTACTTCCTGTGAACAGTTTACTTCATAAGTTCTCAATAAGAATGGTGACTGTGTGTTTTTTCAGGAAGTCAGGTTCAGGAAGTGGGATGGTTCAGCAAAGTACTTACTAGATGCTCTCGACAGGTTGCAGCGACGTGCGGTCCGCATCATTGGGAATCCCGAGATCACGAACACCCTAGAACCTTTACAGCTGCGTAGAGATGTTGCGTCCATGGCTGTATTTTACCGTCTGTACCATGGGGAGTGTTCTGATGAGCTCTTCCATTTAGTCCCACCCTGCCCTTTCCTACACAGGACAACACGTGCAGGTCTTAGATGTCATCCGCACACGGTGCAGAACATCCGATCAAGAACCAAGCGGTTCGGTGACTCTTTCCTCTGTCGCACCATTAAGGCCTGGAATTGATTACCAGCTCACGTGTTTCCTTCTTCCTACAGTCCCCGGTCCTTTAAGCGAGGCGTGAAAAAACCAAATGATGAGGCCGTCAAGCTGAGTGTCACCATTGTCACGCGGTATGTGTAAGTAATGGTGACCCTCTTTTCTGGGACTTTGCCTTCAGCTTACCATCAGGCAAGGCGAAGTCCAATTGACGTGTCCTATATAAAAAAAAGGAAAAAAAAAGTCCGTTCTTTAATTTTACTGGGGCGATAGACGGAAGAACGGAATTCCTGAAGACAGTGGCAGTGATAAAGATAAAGATAAAGATAATTTTATTTGCGCAAACATGTGTAGGTACAGGTGGCATTTTATAATATAATACATTACAAGTTTCAACATGTTCTGTCAATGTAGACGTACAAATTCTTTTGAAGCTCGTAAGCTGTTGTAGCAGCTCGAAATGGACTGGATGTGCAAATTGGAGGCCTATGTTCAGCAGTAGCCTGCAATTGGCTAATTTATTGAAGATTGTGCCACTGCTGAGTTTTTCTTATCCATATTTCCATTTTTTATACCACTTAGTTGGCAGACAAACACACGGCCAACCTGATGGGAATTCTGGCGGGTATGAAGTCTTTGAGTTTTATGTTTTTTTTGTGTTTTTTTTTTTGTTTTTATTCTAAATTGTGTATATATCGCACGCTTAGTATTAAAGTGGTCTAATTCAAAATGAGTCTAAAATGAGTTACATACACTTGCAGGATTATAACGACGCCATCTATGACATGACGTCAAGAAACTAAACCAAATGTAGTGTTATCTCGGTTTTATAAAATTTCGGTCTCTTTCACACTCGTGACCTTGATCACCTCATTTGACATAACACTGACACATTCAGTGTTCGTTCAACCGATACAAACTAAACACTATCTCGTTTATTTTAAAAGTGACTTATTATTTTTAATGTTAGTTTAAGAGTGATATGCAAGGTAAGTTTTGTGCACATTTATTGTAATATCTTGACCCTTTATGCAATGAAACTTTTTAATATTAAACTTCTTTTATAATTATAAAACGTTTTCAGTTTTAAGTCTATTCAAAACTAAATAACAATAATGTTTGGTAACCATAGTAGTAATTCAGTCTATTTATTAGTAAAAATGAAGTCAAGATTATTTGTATTCGCGTACAACTTAGTGTCAAGTCTATTTATTACAAAAATCGATAATATTTTTAGAGTCCTACTTAGTAAAGAGTCTGTACTTTGTTAATATTAATGCATGTTTTGCTAACTTAATTTATGATAATATTGTTGTGTTCAAAGTTGAGTCATATTAAAACTAAATAGTTAACAGTTTATTTTGGATTTGGACTTATTTACGTTTTCTTTTGTAGAATGTCTTCGAGGTCTCGAAAAATTCTTGTTTTCATTCAGACTGAAAATAATTATAGTCCTCAAAATCCAGTAGACCAGGATAGTAATCATTAAATTGAAGGTTCTTCCATCTATGGTTACAAGAAATTTATGAATTTCCTTTATATATAATAATTATTGCTTACAGGCAGGCACTGCATCTAATGAGATGGAAAAACCCAAATATTTTCAAACAAGTATTGATGTCCAGGTAAGTACTTTCTTTATATTTTATAGTATTTTTAACGTAATATTTTTTTTAGTGAATCTAATTCAATCTTTTTAACTACCTTATCTTAATGTTTATGTGTATTTATATTTTATTTACATATCTAATTTACTTTCAGATGCTGTGTAATGTTAAAAATAAACCTGAAAATCAACAATATTTAAATGCAGCAGCGTATTTTGAAGCTAGTGGCAGCCGTAAAAGGACTTCTATAGATTATCGCGTTTCACCTATTAATCCTGAAGAAAGCGACGCAGATTTAAGATCGCTTAAATCTGCGTCGCTTTCTTCAGGAATTAGCCTGTGGCAGATCATGATCCTGACGACAAAGATAATACTACTCTTGAGCCATCATTTCCAGAAACAAGTGAGAACCAACATAATTCAATGCAAGAGTCAACTTCAGCAGCGGATTCAGCAGTTCTTACTAAAAGTAAAGGTAGAAAACGCACTAGACAACCGGAAAACTGGAAACAAAATCAATCTAAAAAGATGAGGAATTTAGGTAAATCTTATATTAATAGCAAAAAATAAACTAAAGCTCGTCAATTCCAACTACCATGTAATAATACTTGCAGATTAAAGTGTTTTGAGAAATTTACGCGACTTAATTGTTAAGAATCTGATACCTAGTTTTTATTCAGATTTTTATGATTCCATTCTATAATGTATCTTACACAATGGAATCACAGAAATCATGAACTAGAACACTGATTTAAAATGTATATGTTATAAAACTAATGTTACATTTTGTGGCACTTTTTATTGAATATTGATGTAAGACTAATATGGAGCTGTGATTTTTATTGCCTTTATTGAGTAAAAATATTAAAAACAATGCCTATTGTTAATTTATTTTGACGTAATATACACTTTTTCTTTAATGTTGATAATATTTTTCTATTAAAAGAGACCGTACTGAAAAAAACTGTTATCATTATTAGTAATAATTTGACTTATACACAAAATAGACAGTCATTAAGTATACGTGTTTAGTATTAAAATGGCACAAAATAAATTGAGTCGCTATACTTTTAGACAAATAACCCACCGTTTACTATTAAAAAGACCTAAAACTACAATTTCATTTTCTACAGCCAGTAGAATAGAAAATAAATAATATATAATAAAAAAAATTACTACATCTAAAACTTTGATTATTATACTATTATAAACGACAAAGTCGAACTTTACAATTATCATCCTGCGGCATTTATAACAAAATAAACTACCCATGTTCTAATTGTAAATTGTTTTTTGCAATTTACCAAAAAAGAGGTTTTTTGATTTCGGTCACTGTAATATTAAGCGTGCGATATATGTGTGCACTGTGTTTTGCAATAAATGTATTTTCTTTCTCCTTTCTTTCTTTCTTTCAAGTGGTTACCGTGGCCTATGGACGTTTGTAACACCAGAGGAGTGACACTCGCGCTGCCAACCCTGTAAGTACAGAGTTCCTGTGCCGTCAGTGTAGAGGACAAAACAAGACAATCCATTAGTCATCACACTGACAGCACAAACTCTCCAGTGAGCTCTGGCTACCCTACTCACCGCTGGGAACACAACACAAAGTTATTATAACCGCGATATTCTGTAGGGCGGAGGTACTTCCCCAGTCGGACTGCTCAATTGGGCGGGAATACCGCCGTGTCTTACCTTGATGATCCTTGCGAAGTATTTCCCGTTCATGTAGTTGTCAGTTTTGAGGAACACCTCCCGGAGTCTGCTCTCGCCGATAGGGTTGTACTTCGCATTGAACTTGTCGAAGCGATGGAATGTGTTGCGATCCTGGAATACGTTCAAGAGATAAGGATAAGTTACAGCCGGAGTATTAATAAATAAATAAATAATAAATAAATATTCCACGACATTCTACACAACGCTATCTAGACCCATGGTAAGCATAGCTTAACTAGCTTGTGTTATGGGATCTAGAACGATAAACATACTTACATACTTTTTTTTTTGTAAATACATACATATTATACATAGAAACACCCAGACCAATTCAAATATACATATTCATGCATACAAATATTTGCACTGAGCGGGAATCGAACCCGCGCCCCCTGCATAGCAGTCGAATGCTCTACCGCTACGCCACGGAAGTCGTCATACTTGGTATTGATTTCGCCTGTGTAAGTTCGTTGAACTAAACTAGGGTTTCAATGGAATTCATGAGTAAAACGTTATAGTGCAGTTTAATTTCAATTGATCTCATATAGGTATTTAAACTATCATGGTCACTCACATCAGTATCAAAATAAACGGGATATTTGCCATGTTTCATTGTTTTGTGTTTTTTCATTGACGTGTCGTGAGTCGTGAAAGTGATCGAGATCGGGTTCGAGTTTGAAGTGAGAGTGAAACCAGTGGTAGTGCAGATACGCGTAGTAAAAGAACTCGAAAGAGGGTAGATCGATATAATTACTCCTAGAAAAAAACTTTTTCTCTGTTCACCGCCACTACTCCAGTTCCTCCGTGATCGTGGTGCTTGCAACAGCGCCGAAATATCGGAAACTCAAAACAATGAAACATGGTAAATATCCCGTTTATTTTGATCCTGATGATCTCATATCCTTCTTTGCATCGGTGGTATACGACTGTGACAAAAATACTATAGACAACATTAAGGCTACTATTTTTTGTGCACTGAAGATCATTAGAAACCGCGGTAGCCTAGTGGTATGAGTAATGGACTGCTGAGACGAGGTCTCGGGTTCGATCCCAGGTTTTACCATGGCACACACCAATGACTTTTCGATGCTTTTCGAAGTTATGTGTGTATTTATCGCTGGTTTATAAGTACCCGGTTAATGGCAATAGGCTCGCCACCTAAACATAAACTGGCGTAATGTGGGTGCTAGCATCTCTGCCTACCCGTTCGGGGATATAGGCGTGAGTTTATGTTATGTTATGAAGACCATTATATCTTCCTGGTCCTCCATACTACTAAACCAAAATCACTGTCATACTACAAACACTGCAAATAATGGCATTAAATTTCAGACTTTATCCCTAACGCGTAAAGTTCTAAATTAAATGAAAAGAATTTCATTACACTTGTTCATTGACTCCGCGAAAAGTTTTTTAATATTGGACTTTAACGCCATTGCTTTAAAGTTTGAAATTAAATGGCTTTTTTAGCAGTGTCTGGTATGGCAGTGGTTTTGCTTTAATAGAATCTAGGACCAGGTCAGAACTTAACCCCTACAGAAAATGCTCTACTAACTGAGTCATTTGGACTCGTCCATTCTTGTCTCCACACATCCCAGGGCGATATTGTAATTATTTAGTTGAAAAAATCATCACTATTATAATTTCTCCCTCTTCAAAAACTCCTATCTCGAGCCTTATCTCTAAAACTGTTATCAAAAAGCGCTGAACACTTACAGTATGTACATCCTGGGTGTTTTGGGGTTTCACCAAGATTTCGGGACCCAAGAAAGCTTCATCTGCAAGCCAAATGCACCTGCTGATTGACAGATGACGCTCTGGAGCTGGTATTCCTTTCAGGGTTGGGGTCTCCGAAAAGACCAAAAACCACAAAAAGAAATGAAAGGGACAATACCCTTTCGGGGTTGGGGCCTCGAACGCCAGTCAACCAAAAACCGCCAAAACACATGAAAGGGACAATACCCTTTCGGGGTTGGGGCCTCGAACGCCCGAAACCAAAAACCGCCAAAACAAATGAAAGGGGCAATACCCTTTCGGGGTTGGGGCCTCGAACGCCCGTCAACCAAAAACCGCCAAAACAAATGAAAGGGACAATACCCTTTCGGGCTTGGGGCCTCGAACGCACGTCAACCAAAAACCGCCAAAACAAATGAAAGGGACAATACCCTTTCGGGGTTGGGGCCTCGAACGCCAGTCAACCAAAAACCGCCAAAACAAATGAAAGGGGCAATACCCTTTTGGGGTTGGGGCCTCGAACGCCAGTCAACTAAAAACCGCCAAAACAAATGAAAGGGACAATACCCTTTCGGGGTTGGGGCCTCGAACGCCAGTCAACCAAAAACCGCCAAAACAAATGAAAGGGACAATACCCTTTCGGGGTTGGCGCCTCGAACGCCAGTCAACCAAAAACCGCCAAAACAAATGAAAGGGACAATACCCTTTCGGGGTTGGCGCCTCGAACGCCAGTCAACCAAAAAGCGCCAAAACAAATGAAAGGGACAATACCCTTTTGGGGTTGGGGCCTCGAACGCCAGTCAACTAAAAACCGCCAAAACAAATGCAAGGGATAATACCCTTTCGGGGTTGGGGCCTCGAACGCCAGTCAACCAAAAACCGCCAAAACAAATGAAAGGGACAATACCCTTTCGGGGTTGGGGCCTCGAACGCCAGTCAACCAAAAACCGCCAAAACAAATGAAAGGGACAATACCCTTTCGGGGTTGGCGCCTCGAACGCCAGTCAACCAAAAACCGCCAAAACAAATGAAAGGGACAATACCCTTTCGGGGTTGGGGCCTCGAACGCCAGTCAACCAAAAACCGCTAAAACAAATGAAAGGGACAATACCCTTTCGGGGTTGGGGCCTCGAACGCCAGTCAACCAAAAACCGCCAAAACAAATGAAAGGGACAATACCCTTTCGTGGTTGGGGCCTCGAACGCTAGTCAACCAAAAACCGCCAAAACAAATGAAAGGGACAATACCCTTTCGGGGTTGGGGCCTCGAACGCCAGTCAACCAAAAACCGCCAAAACAAATGAAAGGGACAATACCCTTTCGGGGTTGGGGCCTCGAACGCCCGTCAACCAAAAACCGCCAAAACAAATGAAAGGGACAATACCCTTTCGGGGTTGGGGCCTCGAACGCCCGTCAACCAAAAACCGCCAAAACAAATGAAAGGGACAATACCCTTTCGGGGTTGGGGCCTCGAACGCCAGTCAACCAAAAACCGCCAAATCTAACGAAAAGCACAGTACGGGATCCTGCAAAGGCGGACTCTAAACTACGAGTGCGCTCTGGCCTCGGATGCAATCAGGAAAATGTATTTTCAGGAAGATGTTGTTGCCCGGAAGAGATCGCTTGTAGCGATAAGTCCGCCATTTGTACATTTTTCATAATGCTGTCCGTACATGTACTGTAATGTGTTTGTGTACAATAAAGATCATCTTATCTTATCTTATAATGATTACTCACAGCGTGTACATCCAGCATATCCACGGTCAGGTCATAAGTGCTGAGGTTCATGGACTGGAACACGGACTTCAGCGTCATGGGCGTGCCCTTGTGGAGAGTCACCACCTCGTCCGCGTGATTCTTCAGCGTCTTCTTGATGAAGCGGAGTAGGTGCTTCTGGTTCATGCACGACGCTGCGTGGATGTGGGTGTCCACTTTCCTGCAATGTAACATAACGTCATAATCGTAATCCCTGGTTTTCAATCGTAATTCTTTACTCGATTAATATTCCAAGGAAAACTTAGGACGATTGGGCGATTTTGTCGTACATATTTTAGGTAATAAATTTTAATATAACTCACTTAGCAGCCATAATGTTGTAATATCCGGTGCCTTCACTGGTGACATCGGATTTTATAAACCACTTAGGTGACAGACAAGCACATGGCCCACCTGATGAGAAGTGTTTATCGTGGCCTATGGACGTGTGAAAGAGGCTAACACCAGTCGTGCTGCCAACTTTGTAAGCATCTTCTGATGTCCTTCTTGGTTGTCAGACTTTTGGATTCCAACATCTCGTAAAGAATGCCACATAGATGTTCGTATCGCACCAGGGACCGACGACTTTACATGCTTCTCGAGTACCCCTTATAATTTTCTAAATAAAATAGAGTTTAGTACGAAGTAGAGCAAACTCGCCTGATGTTGTAGAAATCCCTGTGCGGCACGGCCTTCTGCGAGGCGAGCTCCCTCAGTTCATTAAGCAGTACGTGCAGCTGGAACTTGGAAGACAGGTACGAGAGGCGTCGATAGCAGAACGATTTGCTGCAATAAAACACATCAGCATATTCATTATCACCCTAGCAGAAGCAGGCCGCAGCGGTGGTGCGCGATGCGAGCCTCCCCAATCCCGAGGATGCGATGGGGAATGGAAATGGAATGGAAAGAGACTCCCTTGTCCGCACTTAGCCTCCCTTTAGGGCCATTGTGCGTGCAGAGTACTGGCTAGAGTAGCCAGCCTAGCTCCGCCCAGAAGCGCAGAAGCTTACTGGGGGCTTCACAGGCTTCGCGGAGCGACCTCACTGTACCGAGGATTTGTGATCGTTGATAGGCTACTGCCTCGCATTCCAGTATTACGTGGGCGGCCGTTTCCTCGGCAGTAAAACATCCCCTGCAAAGGGGACTGTCCGTGATACCAATGGTGTATAGGTGCTTGTGGAGGAGGCAGTGGCCCGTTATAGTCCCCATTATTGTTCTTAGACTTGTTCTGTCTAGTTTTAGGAGACGTTGATGCGATGGGGATTCCGTGGTCCCTACACTCGGAGAGGGCCGTCTCATAATAGACGGTCCTGGGCCGGCCGGGGTGCGAGGTTTATGTCTCAGATAAAGTCACCTTCAGCAACCTGCGGCCCACGCAGTCGGCGTGCGTTTTAGTCGGTTCAAGTCCGACATAACCTCCCCCACCGGCGTCGGTGTAGTAGAGATTTTGCGCACATTAAGAAAAAAAAAGCATATTCATTGATCTAGTGTGGGAGACAATAAGTAGAAAAATCCGACGCAATATTCTAGTCAGTTTATCAGTGGAGTGCGGTGGGGTAATTGATTGATTGAATATAGAATTCTAGAAAATTAAGCACTGTGATTAAAAATGCGCGGGTAATGGACTGCTGAGACGAGGTCTTGGGTTCGATCCCAGGTTTTACCACGGCACACACACATTTCGATGCTTTTCGAAGTTATGTGTGCATTTATCGCAGGTTTATAAGTGCCCAGTTAAAGGCAATAGGCTCGCCCACCTATTGCATTGGGACCTAAACATAAACTGGCGAAATGTGGGTGCTAGTACCTCTGCCTCTGACGCGATATATCTGATATAGGCGTGAGTTTATATGTAAAAGTATTAAGGCCTGGGATTCAATACCAGTTCACGTGTTTCCTTTCTTCCTTCTTCCTACAGTCCCGGGTCCTTTAAGCGGGGCGTGAAAAAGCATATGATGAGGCCGTCAAGCTGAGTGTCACCATTGTCACACGGTATGTGTAAGTAATGGTGACCCTCTTTTCCGAGACTTTGCCGTCAGCTTGCCATCAGGCAAGGCGATGTCTAATTGACATGTTCTATATGAAAAAAAAAATTAAAACCAGTACTCACAGAGGTCCATCAGCAATCATGTTGCACATGGTATTCTTGTCCTGCAGATACTCCTGCAGCGTGATGTACTCGTAAGGCAGCCGTGTCTCCGTACCATCCTCGCCTTTCTTGTATAAGTTGAACACCCCACGGTCAGACTTGATGGTGTAGTCCTTTGGGGCGGGGTGGTGGCCCTCCCAGGGGTCCTTGCCCGCTCGGAATGGAGGGTGGACCATGTGATCTGGAATAAGATGTTTGGTTTAGTTCTAAAGCCGCGTGGTTCCCGGCAGAGTAGAATTTGGCCCACCTCATCTATTCCCATGCGGTGGAGTACGAGGCGACTAAGGGATAGGCAGATGAGGAGACTAAGGGATAACATCAGACAGATATAATATTTAGCCCAAACTCCGCCTCAGATGGCTTGCGTCAACAATAGTGCCCGGAAAACGGCTATCATCATCACCATCATCTCAGCATTGCATCCGAGGCGAGGCCTTCACCATCCAGAGCCTGGCCTGGATACCATTTTTTTTTTCCTTTCTCAATATTTAGTAAAACATATTTTAAAAAAAGAAAGTGATAAAAAGAGCCTCACCAGCAATATGTCTATGTGCTAACTTCACAGCTGGCTGGTTATTATGTGGTGCGTCCACATCCATGGTTCGAACGAAGCGTGCTGTGATTGTCGCGAAGCTCTGCTGCGATATCGACATGTAGCGCTTGCGCATCTCCAGAGCCTGCACCAAGTAGGACGAAGCTACCTGGAGATCTTCTAGTGGTACCTGCAAATTATTAGCTTATGATTTGAATCTGCTTTGCAATTATCTAAGCACGCAGCTAGGAGTACAGCGCTGAGACAGCCTTTTTTTTACGTTTGTTTTGCTCCGGTGGGGGGGTATCCGCCGACCCCCCCACCGGAGCCGGTGGAAGAGGTTATGTCGGACTCGAACTGACTAAAACGCACGCCGCCTGTGGGACGCTTTGGTTGCTGAAGGTGAGGTTGACAGACATATCCCTCGCACCCCGGCCGACACAGGGCCATCTCTTACGATCTGACCCTCTTAACGCTGAGACAGCCTTGATAAGGATTGTCATTGACCGGACAGGATGACGAACTGGAGATTTTTTTTATATCACTTAGGTGGCAATCACACGGTCCACCTGATGGGAAATAGTTACCGTGGCCTATGGACGTATGCAACACCAGAGGCGTCACACTCGCGCTGTAGATCCTGAAGAAACCTCCTAACGCCCCTTTTGAAGAACCCCATATTGTAGGCGCATGGGAAGACCACACCAGGGAGTTCATTCCATAGCTTGATTGAAATCGACCAATAACAATATTTATCAAGGCTGACTGACGCAGCGCTGTGCTCGACGCTGTATCATTGCTTAGGAGAATGGGTTCGTTAACGGCTTCGGGGCGCAGGTCTACCTCACCTGCCGTTCAATGGACGGGGCTCTGGTAAATATAGGCTTACCTCTCTGTTTGATGTGGAAGTTGCTTTTTTGGGGAAAGTTAAAATAAAACAAAGCAAAGTGCAACCAACGTTGCTTGCTACACAGAAAAATTACACCAAGTGCCGTCGCAATATATGATGAAATGCAGAGAAGATAATGCTCTGGTAGGGAGAAATGCTTTGCAGTACTTACAGCACTAAATGTGCAACTACACTAAGCATAATTAGGAGCAGTCTGGCTGGGGAAGTACCTCCGCCCTACGGAATACCACGGCCATAATAGCCTCGTGTTGTGTACCCGGTGGTGAGTAGAGTAACCAGAGCTCACTGGAGAATTTTGTACTGTCAGTGGGAAGACCAAAAGCTTGTCCTGCTTTGTCTTTTACACTGACGGCACAGAAACTCTTGTGCTTACAGAGTTGGCAGCGCGAGTGTGACTCCCTTGGAGTTACACACGTCCATAGGCTACGGTAATCACCTTCCATCAGGTGAGCCGTGTGCTTGTCTGCCAAACAAGTGGTATAAAACTTGTAGCAACATACCCCAGAAGTATCCTCTCCGCTGATTGCGACTCTTTGAAAGTGAGGAAGCACTAGATCCGGCTCGTCATCATCCTGAATTCGAAGTCGCGCTCCTTCCTCGAACACTGCGTTGGCGCCGCCAGCCTCGCTGCCGCCGAAGGAACGGACAGATTGGCCACATTCTGCTGCCCTGTGAACAAAGAACAAAGTCGTATTAAAATTTAAAGAACTTCAGTATTAGTAGAGAAGAACAGAGAGGAACAGTTTCAACTGTTGAAATGGAAAAGCAGCGAGTCTACTACGTAACTGGAAATTGAAGAACAGACCCCCTCCCTCTTTCTTCTGCTAAAAGTTTTTTTTATACCACTTAAGTGTCAGACAAGCACACGGCCCACCTGATGGAAAGTGGTTACCATGGCCTATAGACGTGTGCAAAACCAAAGGAGTCACACTCGCGCTGCCAACTTTGTAAGTACACCTTGTAAGTGGCACGCGTACAATTCGTAATGTTTAAGAAAGGGAGATTTTACCTAGCTTTGCGAGTTTTATCCCCTGAATAACGTTGTTCAGAATAATTGTTCGACATGATGCCCAAGGCTATAGTATATCATCGCACCGCTCACCACAGACAGGGAAAACGAAACACACGTCGTGAAAAGTTAGCAATCGGGATGTGGTAGGTACGTTAGTACTGTTATCAATTTATGCCGTTGTGGTCTTCCGTGATAACAAGCTATTTGTTTCGTTCAACCAGTCTAATCAATACTCAAGCGAGGACACACTGACCGAATGCCCGGGGTGGGAGATGCCGAGACGGGTCCTTGTGACGGCACTAGGGGTGGGATTTCTTTCACTTAGAGCGTTGCTCACTGATATGTTGCAGAGCGCGAGTGCTTGGGCTGCTGATGCCGCCTTCTGCGAGGAAGTGATGCTCGAGAAGGAGGCGTGGGTGAGGGGCCGGTGGATATATAGGTCCCTCTCGTTCCGCCGAGGATGACTCGGGCGTCGGAGGTCATTGATCACCTATGGGTGACAGGTGAAGGCACCTGTTACCCGCCAGTTTCTGGGGATAAGGACGCCGTAGTACCACACCCGAAGTGGCGTTCTATGGCCCTGGGTCAGTCGGGGTGAGCGAGGGATATGCCAAAGGCTACCTCACTCCCGGCAACTGAGGGCCTGAGGCCACCGTGCGGTTTTAGTCGGTACTATAGGTACTAATATTATAAAGCTGAAGAGTTTGTTTGAACGCGCTAATCTCAGGAACTACTGGTTCGAATTGAAAAACTCTTTTTGTGTTCAATAGGCCGTTTAACAACGAAGTTTATTGTCTAAATATCATTACGCTACTACTCAAGGGAGCGGAGCAGTGATCATAAATATTAGCAAATCAAATGAAACATTTATGGTCGGAAGCGCGAGTGTAATGCCCCTGGTGTTGCATACGTTCATAGGCCATGGTAACCACTTTCCATAAGGCGGTCCGTGTGCTTGTTTGCCATCTAAGTGGTATAAAGAATTTCATACATTATTTGAAGAATAAATTATTTAGGGGTCAAAGGGGTCATTTCAAATATGCCATGAGCGCAGCCGGGATGGGGTAAATAGTACCTATACATAAAAGTCATTCACTATAGTTGATATATACGATAACTTTCCTCCATTAAATGATATCAATGTGCTTGGTCCTCATTTTTTTATACCCATTAGGTGGCAGACAAGCGCACGGCCCACCTGATGGAAAGTGGTTACCGTGGCCTTTGGACGTGTGTAACACCAGAGAAGCCACACTCGCGCTGCCGACCCTGTAAGCACAGAGTCTCCGTGCCGTCAGTGCAGAGGACAAAGCAGGACAAGCCTTTAGTCATCCCACTGACAGCACAAATTCTCCAGTGAGCTCTGGCTACCTTACTCACCGCTGGGAACACAACACGAAGTTATTATAACCGCGGTATTCTGTAGGGCGGAGATACTTTTCCAGTAGGACTGTTCAATTGGGCGGAAATACCGCCGTGTCCTACATACCTTCTATAATTCTTGTCCCGTGTCAATCCTCATTTAATAACACAAAACACTTAACCAAATATAGTAACAGTTAATCGACATTCTGCCAAAAAGGTAAATTCTAGTCACGAATGTAATTCGACCTAACAGACAATAAGTAATTAGTCGAAATAGCCCGAATGTTAATTACTGAGGCAATATTAGTACAATATTGTCAGTGTTGCCACAATGGCTGATTGTTGGTCGGCCATCTTTGCGATTCATCATTGAGGGTAGAATTAAAGCTAATCTACTGCCGCTGTTTATTACGTTAATGATTATTTAATATTATTAGACATGGCGAGGATATGACCGTAATTAAAGGAATATATAATTAATAAATAATTAATATTTCACAACATTCTACACAACGCTATCTAGTCCCATGGTAAGCATAGCTTAACTAGCTTGTGTTATGGAATCTAGAATGCGGATAAACATACTTAGATTTTTTTTTGTAAATACATACATATTATACCACACCCCACACACACACACACACACAGTGCACACACAGTGCCTTTGCCTTGGAAAGAGGCGAATGTTCAGCCGATTCCCAAGAAGGGGGATCGCTCGGAGCCAGCCAACTATCGACCCATAGCCGTCACCTCAGTGCTGTGCAAAGTGTTTGAGCACATAATTAACAAACAGCTCATGCGGCACCTAGAGGATCACTCCTTAATTAATGACCGGCAATATGGCTTCAGACCGAAACGGTCAACGGGTGATCTTCTAGCATACGTTACCCATCTTTGGGGTGAGGCTATGGACAAGCACGGCGAGTCACTGGCAATTAGTCTTGACATCGCCAAAGCTTTCGATAGAGTCTGGCACAAATCGCTTCTTTCTAAGCTACCTGCCTTTGGTCTGCCTTCTAGGCTGTGCAACTGGGTTGCTAGCTTCCTGCAGGGGCGCCGTATTCGCGTCCTTTGTGACGGACGAGCTTCAGAGTTTCTGCAGGTTAATGCTGGCGTGCCCCAGGGGTCCGTCTTATCACCCACTCTCTTTCTTCTGCATATCAATGACATGCTGTCTACCGGCAATGTTCATTGTTATGCAGACGATAGCACTTTACATGGGAGTTATCATGGACATCCAGCGGCCAAGCAGTCAGATATCGCAGAGAAAAGGCAGCTTCTTGTCACTGAGCTTGACGGGGTCCTGAATCACATTTCTCAATGGGGCTCTGAGAACCTGGTTGAGTTCAATGCCAAGAAGACGCAGGCATGTGCGTTTACAGCAAAAGTATCTTCTTTCCTTCCCCTCCCCACTCTTCAGAGCACGCCACTGCCGCTGCAGGACAATCTCAATATCCTAGGTATGGATGTTCGCTGCAACCTGAATAACAAAAACTACATCGAAAGCATCATCAAAACAGCCTCACGAAAACTCGGAGTCCTGAACAGAGTGAGACGATTTTTCACGCCGGAGCAGCGGTGTCTTCTATACAAGACACAAATTCGCTCCTGTGTGGAGTACTGCTCGCATCTCTGGGATGGTTCAGCAAAGTACTTACTAGATGCTCTCGACAGGTTGCAGCGACGTGCGATCCGCATCATTGGGAATCCCGAGATCACGAACACCCTAGAACCTTTACAGCTGCGTAGAGATGTTGCGTCCATGGCTGTATTTTACCGTCTGTACCATGGGGAGTGTTCTGATGAGCTCTTCCAATTAGTCCCACCCTCCCCTTTCCTACACAGGACAACGCGTGCAGGTCTTAGATGTCATCCGCACACGGTGCAAAACATCCGATCAAGAACCAAGCGGTTCGGAGACTCATTCCTCTGTCGCACCATTAAGGCCTGGAATTCATTACCAGCTCACGTGTTTCCTTCTTCCTACAGTCCCGGGTCCTTTAAGCGGGGCGTGAAAAAGCATATGATAAGGCCGTCAAGCTGAGTGTCACCTTTGTCACACGGTATGTGTAAGTAATGGTGACCCTCTTTTCTGGGATTTTGCCTTCAGCTTACCATCAGGCAAGGCGAAGTCCAATTGACGTGTCCTATATAAAAAAAAAAAAAAAAAAAAAAAAAAACACCCAGACCGAAGCAAATATACATATTCGTGCATACAAATATTTGCACTGAGCGGGAATCGAACCCGCGCCTCCTGCGTAGCAGTCGAACGTTCGTTTCTATGCCAATGTTTACGAAAGCATGGGGGGGGGGATTAGAGTATTGCTTAGTTTTGCTGACAAGGGAAGGGGAGGTTAAATAATTGTAATAAATCTGCTTACGTAATGCCCCTACAACCTATGATGCTTGAACCTGCAGCCAAATCCCCCCCCCCCCTCCTTATCACACCACAAGCCTCATGTCGTAGTTTGCATTAAAGGAAGTTGTAAGTGGATACTCCTAACTACTCTAGTGATATTTGAGACCTATAATACATATAGGTAATTTTATTCTTATCGTAAATTAATTCTATGAAATAATACATCTAAGTACTTACCTACTTCGAAACAGCTTACGATACTTTATAAGAAGTACCTCAGTATTTATATTTCTAATTAATTTATCGTACTTATAACTTTATGAATATTATAAAAAAAAATTGTTATTAATCTAATATATAAAATTCTCGTGTAGCGGTGTTTGTGGTTAAACTCCTCCGAAACAGCTGGACCGATTCTCATGAAATTTTGTGAGCATATTGGGTAGGTCTGAGAATCAGCCAACATCTATTTTTCATCCCCCTCCAGATTGTCTCACCAATCAAGAATGAGTTTTAACTTTTAATAAACTAGAATTTATTATCAACTAGAATATTATAATTTTAGTAAATAAATTAAGCATCAAGGCTAAAACAATTAATGATGACGAGCACTTTAAGGAAATAATATTATATTAATAAAATAAAAAAGAAATGTTCTGGTAAAAGAAAAATATAAGGTACCCAGGTCAAGACAATATCGGCAATAATACATAAATAATAGTAAATTATAAGTAATAGTTATAAAAAAATATTATTAATTTCATTATGAAGTCTTAAGTTACCTATAATTCCGCGTAGAAGTCCACCTTTGACATTCAATTTTGCTTCCAAACATAGTTTAAAAAAAACACAAACGACACTTCACATCTCCCGCCAATCGGAATTTCAACTGTCAAATATTTAGTACACCACACCTTCGGCCAAGAAGCAGTGACACGCGTTCAGAAATGCAATCAAGTAACGAATGACGCGCGGCATCCCTCGCAGTAAGGGTTACTGACGCACCAAGGTTAATCCAATTACTTCCCACTAATAATATCGAGTCTCAGTTTATAGACAGTGTATTACGAGGTGGACGGAACACGGGGATTCGTCGATACATTCCACAGACAGAGACACTGGTGGACGGACGTTTGGTCAAGAATGTTATAATAAATTGTCAATTTTGCAATGGCTTCATCATCACCTCGGAGTCCAAAGACCGCTTAAATTTGATGATGTGTCTTGGTTTTTTCGATATTGGAACTGCCGATCTCCCAGATCGAGTTGTGATTGGCTAACAACTAAACATGAATTTTTCTTTTGTTTTTTATTTTTTTATTTATTATCGTGGTTTCCGATGAAGTAGAAAACAAGAGACATCCTACGACGCCATAATATAAATAAATATAAAAACATAAGACCGTCTCTAAGACTCTCCATCTAACAATAAACATTACAGCATAGTTTTCTTTATACGTGCGGAATATCCGCGTAATGTCCGACTCGTACCGACTAAAACGCACGACGCCTGTGGGTCGTTTGGTTCCCGAAGGTGAGGTTAACAGGCATATCCCTCGCTCCCCGGTTGATCCAGAGCCACCTCTCTCGATCTGGCCCTCTCCTCGGGTTTGAGGTCCACAGAGTCCCCAAACATTACAGCATTAGTAGTGTAGGTGGTCCTTTTTTTTATTGTGCGCAAAATCACCACCGATATCCCCACCACCGGAGCCAGTGGGGGAGGTTATGTCGGACTTGAACCGAAAAACTTACCTACCTAAAACGCACACCGACTAAACAGTCGGTGTGCGTTTTAGGGGCCACACGGGCCGCAAGTGAGATTATCTGATAGATATCCCTTGAACCCCGGCCGGCCCAAGACCGTCTCTTATGAGACGGCCCTCTTCGGGTGTGGGGACCACGGAGTACCCATCTCGTCCTCTTTTTTTTTTTACGTGCCGGAACCGGTGGAGGAGTTTATGTCGGACTCGAAGCGACTAAAACGCATGTCGCCTATGAGTCGTTTTGGTTGCCGAAGGTGAGGTTGACAGGCATATCCCTCGCACCCCGGCCGACCCAGGGCGATCTCTCACGATCTGGCCCTCTTCTCGGGTGTGGGGACTACAGAGTCCCCAACTCGTCCCCGGAAACGGGGAGGCGCGCCACCGCTGCGGCCCATCTCGTCCTCTGGTATGGGGAGGCGCGCGTTGCGCACTGCCGCCGCTGCGGCCTGCTTCTGCTAGGGTGACAGGCGGCTCCACCCGTCACACACAATGTAGGTAGTACCAGGTATTTGGAAGTACAGCAGAAATTCACATATATTGGTAAGGTATTGATATCGGTGCAAATGCCAGTCCTGTTTTAATGACAAACATCAGCAAGATCAATAACAGCTGATTCAACAAGACAGTCCATTTCCGATTACCTCGGTGTTGCACACATCCATATGCCACAGTAACCACTGTCCATCAGGTCCGTATGCTGGTCTACCACTTAAGTGGTATAAGAGAAAAAACGACGGGTTGCACTCCGGGAGTGCCGGCAGAAGTGAAAACTTGAATATTAACGTTGTGCATTTTTGATATTACGGCACGCTGTAACATTAACACACACGAACATTCGCGCAAGCGCCCTGCGCCGCCTGTCCTCTCTCCATCCGTCTTACGAATTTTCGATCAGGTCACGTGTCCTGACGCGAGTTTAGAAATTTTTACCCATTCCAAAAAAAGTACACAGCGCCACTAAAGAAGTTTTCACTTCAAAAATTTACAATATCAATCGTATCATATTGCAGAGTAGTCGCACCAAATCTATTTAGAGAACTTCACAATCGATAATATAATCGATCCATACATGGCACTCATTGCAGCGTTTATCGAATCCATTATAAGTTAGTGACGCGCCACACGGCACTGCTCGTAAAACAACACTCGAAGGCGCGCCGCTGTTTACGACTTGGACGACAATTCAATTCCAATGACGATCAAAATAACTGCTTATTGTCAATGATATTGTCGATGCTGATGATTTGAACGTAAATCTTTACTAATATTATAAAGCTGCAGAGTTTGTTTGTTTGTTTGAACGCGCTAATCTCTGGAACTAATTACGTTTTCCCGCAGCCAGAGGGTACAAGAAGGAAACTAGAATCACTTAAAACTTATTATACTTATTTAATTTAATCTAACTAGCCTAAGCGAATGAGTTCGATGTTGGAACTACATTCTAACTGCTAACTCTAATTAAGTCTAGTGACCACGTTCGATGCAAGAACAGAAGTGAATTACTTAAAATATTACTTAAAATATAATTGTCACGGAATCGCAGGTGTACAGTGAGTCATTTAGCTGACGGCGCACGGCGACACGAGGTAGGTATGGAGTGCTGACGATGCGACGATGCGGCGGGTCGCTTGATATTGCTTTTATGCTGCGGCTTTGCTCGTTGTAATATTATAATTATGGTAATATCGTAATTCCTCCGCCCTCAGAAAAGCAACTATTTTCCAACTTTCAGTGAAAATATTGCTGGTGTAGATGATTTCGCGTAGGTTTGGTTTTCAGGTTCTTCAGCAGAAGTTTGCTGGGTGCTGGAGGGGTTTCCTATAGTAACTTGTTGCTTGCATTTCCATCGGCGAAAACGACGAGTCAGCATGACTGAGGTAAGTATAATTGCACCGGATACGATAACGTAGAAAGGTATGGTTGTGTGGTATACTGTTTCAGGATCGTTCCGTAGTTGCAGTGCAGGTTGGTGTATGATTTTATCTTGGCTGGCATGTAGAGATTTTAAGTTTATGGAGCTTAGGTTTAGGTGTACCGATACTGTGCTCTTCATCTTCTCTGGGTAAGTGATCTTCATAATTTTCAGTGGCTTGCCTTGTACGACATCGTTTTCATTTCTTATAGTAAGTTCAGGCGAGTGTAGTGAGCAGTGGCTGGGTGATCTGGACGTCTCTGGAGCTGCAAGTGCGGGATAGCATTCTTTGATCCACTTTTTCTTCTTCCTTATAATAAATTTATTTATTATACTGGTTGTTTCCTTTTTTTTTTTTTTGCTGAATTGACTACATACTATGATCCGATTCCTTCCTGTGCTATCAATGTCTGGATAACCTCCGTTGCGGCTTCACGTAGATTCTGGATACTCGAAGCGATGACTTGGAAGTCACCCGGGCGACACGCGAACACGGATGTCGATATGAGAAATCCTAAGGCTCGCGAACCGACCCGCGAGTATCCTACCGACTGCGCCAATTACGTTTTCCCGCAGCCAGAGGGTACAAGAAGGAAACTAGAATCACTTAAAACTTATTATACTTATTTAATTTAATCTAACTAGCCTAAGCGAATGAGTTCGATGTTGGAACTACATTCTAACTGCTAACTCTAATTAAGTCTAGTGACCACGTTCGATGCAAGAACAGAAGTGAATTACTTAAAATATTACTTAAAATATAATTGTCACGGAATCGCAGGTGTACAGTGAGTCATTTAGCTGACGGCGCACGGCGACACGAGGTAGGTATGGAGTGCTGACGATGCGACGATGCGGCGGGTCGCTTGATATTGCTTTTATGCTGCGGCTTTGCTCGTTGTAATATTATAATTATGGTAATATCGTAATTAACTACTGGTCCGATTTGAATGATTCTTTCAGTGTTGGGTAGTCCATTTATCGAGGAAGGTTTTAGGCTATATATCATCACGCTACTACTTAAGGGAGCGGAGCATTGATAATAAATGTTAACAAATCCAGCAATTTTTCCTACATATGTGTGTGTGTTAAGGGATATGAAGCTTCAAAATATACCCCGGGCGAAGCTGATGTGGGTCAGCTAGTATAACATAAGATACAAACATAGCTGTTTCCCGCTTCTTCACGGTTCTTTTTTCGGTATAAAAGATAAGGAAGGAACTCCAGAAAGTTTAATTTTTACCCGACTATAGCGAAGCAAAAAGAGGGTTATGATTTTGACAGACTATCTATGTATGCATGTAGGTTCATCTGTTCCCTCATAGCTCTTCTACCAGTTATTAGTACTGGACAAATGAGGTATCGTTATAAGTGTGTCACTGTACCTATTGTGGCGCCCTCTAGTGGCCTAAAAGTACTGTGTTAAAAAATAATTTTGAGACAAATATGTCGTGTTGGGTATTAACTGTGCAGTACATTTCAAATATGTATATAATTTATACATATTTGAAATGTACTGCACAGTTAAACCTATTGGTTGCACCAAAATAATATAAATAAAAAAATTAGTTTAAATGTAAAACCCGATTACTGAAAAATCACGCTTACTTCATATTTTCTTGTTTAATACTTCTAATTGCGTGATTTTTCAGTAGTCAGGTTTTAGTTTTAAACTTATTGATAACCGCGGTAGCCTAGTGGTATGAGTAATGAACTGCTGAGACGAAGCCTCGGGTTTGATCCCAGGTTTTACCACGGCACACAACAATGACTTTTCAATGCTTTTCGAAGTTGTGTGTGTATTTATCGCAGGTTTATAAGTGTCCGGTTAATGGCAATAGGCTCGCCACCTATTACATTGGGACCTAAACATAAACTGGCGAAATGTGGGTGCTAGCACCTCCGCCTACCCCTTCGGGGATATAGGCGTGAGTTTATGTTTATTTTTTTAATTAATCGATCAATAAAGAGCAGTCTCAATTTCAGACACAAGTTGTTCGCGCCTAACCTCCACTCCGGATCGAAGGATGTTGGCAAGGCCGTGTTACATGCGTCTCCGGTACTGTCGTCCGCAGAACAATTGATGTCATCAAACAGCATGTCATTGATATGCCACACAAACAGGGTCGGAGATAACACGCATCCTTGTGGGACACCAGCGTTTATGTTCATGCGGTTCGATCTGCTGCGGTCGACGACAGCCTGATTTTTTTTTATACCACTTAGGTGGCAAACAAGCGCACGGCCCACCTGATGGAAAGTGGTTACCGTGGCCTATGGATGTGTGTAACACCAGAGAAGCAACACTCGCGCTGCCGACCCTGTAAGCATAGAGTTTCTGTGCCGTCAGTCTAGAGGACAAAGCAGAACAAGCCTTTAGTCATCCCACTGACAGCACAAATTCTCCAGTGAGCTCTGGCTACCCTACTCATCGCTGGGAACACAACAAGTGATTGCTTCTTTTGGACAAAAAGCTGGTAATCCATTCGTACAGACCCACGCGAAGTACATAAGATGATTACTTCACAAGCAAACCTCTATGCCAAACCAAATTTAAGTCCTTCGTTATATCGAGGAATCGTGGCTGACCTCACCCTCATTCTCATATTATCAAGGAGGATACTATTCTCACATACTGCTAAGACAATTACGTGCTTATAATTTGACAGAGAATCAGACTAAAATTTACAGCGTAGAATTAACTACGTATGTTGAACTTATTTGAGGGCCTCCGTAGCGTAGCGGTAGAGCATTCGACTGCTATGCAGGAGGCGCGGGTTCGATTCCCGCTCAGTGCTAATATTTGTATGCATGAATACCTATGTATATTTGCATTGGTCTGACATTTTCTATGTAAAATATGTATGTATTTACAATAAAAAGTATCTAAGTATGTTTATCCGCATTCTAGATCCCATAACACAAACTAGTTAAGCTATGCTTACCATGGGTCTAGACAGCGCTGTGTAGAATGTCGTGGAATATTACCAGCATAGTACCACATGAGTTATGGCTGCAGAGCATTTCCTCATAACTTCCAATTCCCAGCTCTTTATGCTCGTATCTTATAAGAGAAGGTCGCATGTGTCGTTAACGGTGCACGGTGTGGCCTCAAGGCTGTTCAAATCGAATTATCAGACTATAATATAAATAGTACTGCAAGCCATTGCAAGCTTGTTATAAACAATGTTATTTCCTAATTTATATATTGGACATGACGGAGGTACGACACGACGGTATTTCCGTCCCATTTGAGCAGTCTGACTGTGGAAGTACCTCCGCCCTACAGAGTACCGCGGCCATAATAACCTCGTGTTATGTTCCCGGCGGTAAGTAGGGTAGTCAGAGCTCACTGGCGAGTTTTTGTGCTGTCAGTGAAAAGACCAAAAGCTTGTCCTGTTTTGTCTTTTACACTGAAGGCTTATCCTGATTGTTTCCCCTACACTGATGGCACAGAAACTCTCTGTTCTTACAGGGTCGGTAGCACAGGTGTAACTCCCCTGTTGTTGTCTGCCACCTAAGATGTATAAAAAACCAGTAAATGAAAGCTTAAGTATACCAGTGAAGTGATGAAATTTCGTGTGAGTTCCTGAATAATTTATGTTCACAATTAACCCTGGTATTACTAAAAAGATTAGAAAAAAAAATTAATAAAAATTCTGTCAAAACAAACCCTACGTATTCATGAGGATTTTAAACTTCAGATTCACTTACATTTTTATTGCCTCCTCAATTATTTCAGTTTTGAAACCACACGTTTTATTCGAGCCCAATATCACTTCAAGTTTTTCTAGCTCACCCTCTCCCGACCTTAACATACGCGCTATAAATCTTTTTAACTGCCTCTCATCCATCCTCTCTCCTTGTCCAACTCAGGCTATATTGAGCTATAAACAAATTAATGGCTTCGTGCTTATCTTTTAAGAAAGGAAAAGCTTGCGAAGGTTGCCTCGAGAGTGTTCTTGAAGATCTATTGTCTCATAAAAAGGTCAATTGCTTCAGTATAAAGGTATATGTGAATATCGAGAGTTTATTATGCTATTCGTCCAGTAACTCCTAAGAAACTTTTAATAAAAAAGTGTTTGTATCTATACTAATATTATAAAGCTGCAGAGTTTGTTTGTTTGTTTGAACGCGCTAATCTCTGGAACTACTGGTCCGATTAGAATGATTCTTTCAGTGTTAGGTAGTCCATTTATCGAGGAAGGTTTAAGGCTATATATCATCACGCTACTACTTAAGGGAGCGGAGCATTGATAATAAATGTTAACAAATCCGGCAATTTTTCATACATATTTTGAAGACTAAAACATACGTTCTCAAAGGGATATGAAGCTTCAAAATATACCCCGGGCGAAGCTGGGGTGGGTCGCTAGTAAATAATTATCTTGTGTTCCTGGGCTTGAGTATTGACTCTAAACTACAATGGGGATCACATATTGATAAAATAGCCAGTAGATTAAGTTCGGCCTCCTACGCTGTGAAAACTATTAGGACCTTGACAGACGTGGATACGGTCAGAATAGTATATTTAAGTTATTTCATTACAACCTCTTTTTTCACGCCTTCTCCCACCCAAACTCATGGCAGCGCAATTCAAGGAAATAGGCAACACAGCGGCTCGACACACTCCCAAAAGCTTGCTATTTGAGGTGGAGTCCACTAACATCTGTGGGCTCCATGCAAACCTCAACGCCGTCCACCAACACCTAGAGACGGCGAAACCTGCCATGTTTTTTCTAACGGAGACGCAAATACACCGCCCTGACGACACGACCTACTTGCTCTACCCTGGCTATGTTCTTGAGGAAAGTTTTCGTGCAAAAGCCGGGGTGTGCGTGTTTGTTAGGGCGGATGTTTGCTGTCGCCGTTTGCGCTGCCTAGAGGACCCATCCTTCTCCATCCTTTGGGTACACGTAGACCATGGCCCTACGAGTCAGATCTATGTGTGCCTCTACCGTTCCCATACAGGAGATGCTGAGACAACTCGACTCTTTGAATATCTGAGTCAGGCGGCAGATGATGCGCAGGAGCGATTTCCGAATGCCGAAATGGTGTTTTTGGGGGATTTTAACGCCCACCACGAGATCTGGTTGGGCTCCTCCAAAACAGACCATGCGGGAAGAGCCGCCCACGCGTTTGCTCTGGCGCACGGCCTGACCCAATTGGTGCACGAGGTCACTAGGATACCAAGAAGGTCGGGCCTAGCACCTTCTCTGCTAGACCTTCTGCTGACGAGTGATCCGGACCGGTACAGTGTATCAGTGCGAGCCGCTTTAGGCAACTCCGACCACTGTCTGGTCTGTTCCACGGTGCCCATTATAGCGCCCCCACGACCCGTGCAGGGGAAGCGGCGTCTCTGGCACTACTCGTCAGCGGACTGGGATGGACTTCGTGACTATTTTGCGTCCATCCCGTGGGTTGAGCGCTGCTTTGAAGGTAAGAACCCATCGGATTGTGCTACTGCTGTCGCCGGTGAGATCGGTCTGGGTATGGAATACTATATCTCATACACCGATGTCACCGGTGACCGCGGGGTGCGCCCTTGGTTCGGGCGCGAGTGTGCGGAAGCTGTTGAACAAAAACAGTCTGCGCACCGCGCTTGGGTAAGGGCGCGCGCCACGCGCCATCCCAATCTGGGCCACTTCAAGGCGGCGTACAACAGAGCCACAAAGGTCTGCAGAAGGGCCTACGTCAGAGCGGATGCCCTGCGCATAGCGCGGCTTGGTCAAGAGCTAGTGATGCATCCCACGGGAAGCCGTGGCTACTGGCGACTGGCTAAAGCCGTGCAAGCCAACTTCTGTCAGCCTTCGCTGCCTCCGCTGCGTAACCCTGATGGATCCCTGGCCCATGAGCCGCAAGAGAAGGCAAATCTGCTGGCTAATCTCTTTGCGGCCAACTCCCGAATCGATGATTGTGGTACGCAGCCACCAACACTACCCGACAGTGACCACGCGATGCCTGATATCCATATCAGGCAACGCGATGTCCGTGCAGTGCTGCAATCACTCGATGTCCGGAAAGCCAGTGGTCCGGATGGTATTCCAGCGGTAGTCTTGAAAAAATGTGCAGCGGAGTTGTCTCCAATGCTTACGCGCCTGTACCGGCTATCCTACAGTTCGGGTACAGTGCCTTTGCCTTGGAAAGAGGCGAATGTTCAGCCGATTCCCAAGAAGGGGGATCGCTCGGAGCCAGCCAACTATCGACCCATAGCCGTCACCTCAGTGCTGTGCAAAGTGTTCGAGCACATAATCAACAAACAGCTCATGCGGCACCTAGAGGATCACTCCTTAATTAATGACCGGCAATATGGCTTCAGACCGAAACGGTCAACGGGTGATCTTCTAGCATACGTTACCCATCTTTGGGGTGAGGCTATGGACAAGCACGGCGAGTCACTGGCAATTAGTCTTGACATCGCCAAAGCTTTCGATAGAGTCTGGCACAAATCGCTTCTTTCCAAGCTACCTGCCTTTGGTCTGCCTTCTAGGCTGTGCAACTGGGTTGCTAGCTTCCTGCAGGGGCGCCGTATTCGCGTCCTTTGTGACGGACGAGCTTCGGAGTTTCTGCAGGTTAATGCTGGCGTGCCCCAGGGGTCCGTCTTATCACCCAATCTCTTTCTTCTGCATATCAACGACATGCTGTCTACCGGCAATGTTCATTGTTATGCAGACGATAGCACTTTGCATGGGAGTTATCATGGACATCCTGCGGCCAAGCAGTCGGATATCGCGGAGAAAAGGCAGCTTCTTGTCACTGAGCTTGACGGGATCCTGAATCACATTTCTCAATGGGGCTCTGAGAACCTGGTTGAGTTCAATGCCAAGAAGACGCAGGCATGTGCGTTTACAGCAAAAGTATCTTCTTTCCTTCCCCTCCCCACTCTTCAGAGCACGCCACTGCCACTGCAGGACAATCTCAATATCCTAGGTATGGATGTTCGCTGCAACCTGAATAACAAAAACTACATCGAAAGTATCATCAAAACAGCCTCACGAAAACTCGGAGTCCTGAACAGAGTGAGACGGTTTTTCACGCCGGAGCAGCGGTGTCTTCTATACAAGACACAAATTCGCTCCTGTGTGGAGTACTGCTCGCATCTCTGGGATGGTTCAGCAAAGTACTTACTAGATGCTCTCGACAGGTTGCAGCGACGTGCGGTCCGCATCATTGGGAATCCCGAGATCACGAACACCCTAGAACCTTTACAGCTGCGTAGAGATGTTGCGTCCATGGCTGTATTTTACCGTTTGTACCATGGGGAGTGTTCTGATGAGCTCTTCCAATTAGTCCCACCCTCCCCTTTCCTACACAGGACAACGCGTGCAGGTCTTAGATGTCATCCGCACACGGTGCAAAACATCCGATCAAGAACCAAGCGGTTCGGAGACTCTTTCCTCTGTCGCACCATTAAGGCCTGGAATTCATTACCAGCTCACGTGTTTCCTTCTTCCTACAGTCCCGGGTCCTTTAAGCGGGGCGTGAAAAAGCATATGATGAGGCCGTCAAGCTGAGTGTCACCATTGTCACACGGTATGTATAGGTAATGGTGACCCTCTTTTCTGGGACTTTGCCTTCAGCTTACCATCAGGCAAGGCGAAGTTCAATTGACGGGTCCTATATATAAAAAAAAAAAAAAAAATAGTATTTTGAGCTACGGAATTCTCCATTGGGGTAATTCTGCACATTTAAACACAATATTTGTGTTACAAAAGCTGGCTGTGCGAGCCATTTATAATTTAGGCCCAAGAGTCTCCCTCAGAGAAAAGTTTAAAGAGATAGACATTTTAACCGTAGTCTCACAATATATTTTCGAGAACCTCATCATATGTACTCATCTAATCGTATGTTCGGAAAAATGTTTCAAAATTCTCTAGAGTTTGTGACTGGCATTAAATAAATACCAGACACAAAAACAATCTTGTAGTCTGTGGTAGTAGCAAGGTAGTATTTTACGGCAAGGGTGCTACTGTCACCCTAAGAGAAGAGGTTTCTACTAAAGTCAAAAGTCCACCGCCCGAAGAAAAATTATTGGCTCGAATTGGAATTGGACCCGAGACTGACTCCTTAACCTAACCAACCCTAACCAACCTAGCTATCCGCATTGTCTCACGTGTGTAGGAGAATCTAATATTATACTTTTTTTTTATACCACTTAGGTGGCAGACAAGCACACGCCCCACCTGATGGAAAGTGGTTACCGTGGCCTATGGACGTTCGTAACACCAGAGGAGTCACAGTCGCGCTGCCAACCCTGAAAGTACAAAGTTTCTGTGCCGTCAGTGTAGAAGACAAAGCAGGACAAGCCTTTAGTCTTCCCAATGACAGCACAAATTCTCCAGTGAGCTCTGGCTACCCTACTCACCGCTGGGAACACAACACGAAGCCGCGGTATTCTGTAGGGCGGAGGTACTTCCACAGTAGGACTGCTCAATTGGGCAGAAATACCGCCGTATCCCACCTCCTACGAGGTATGTTATATTAAGTATTATCATCTCACCTCTGCTAATCTCCGCTTGAGTGAACACCAGCCTTAAACGCCTACTCTCTACCGCCGCTAACCGTGATTATTTTCGGCATTATTAGTTCAACGGTTTTCTATAGAATTTAAACAATATGTTGCTACAATGTTTTCCGGCCATTGAATAGCTCAAAAATAGCTGTACCTATTTGAATTCAAAAGTTGTGTTTTGCCATACAATTTATTGATTGCCGTACATAGATGAATGGGGCTAGATTGATTCTATACAAACACGTGAACCCACCCTGAATAATGCGTCCACTATTTTACGTTAGTATAAGTTAATACATACATACATCTATACTAATATTATAAAGCTGCAGAGTTTGTTTGTTTGTTTGAACGCGCTAATCACTGGAACTACTGGTCCGATTTGAATGATTCTTTCAGTGTTGGGTAGTCCATTTATCGAAGAAGGTTTTAGGCTATATATCATCACGCTACAACTTAAGGGAGTGGAGCATTGATAATAAATGTTAACAAATCCGGCAATTTTTCATACATATTTTGAAGACTAAAACATACGGGCTCAAAGGGATATGAAGCTTCAAAATATACCCCGGGCGAAGCTGGGGTGGGTCAGCTAGTTTAATCATATTTATCAATGTATGGTGAGATATTATTATGTGTATGTATATTTTATTTATATATTTATGTATATATGTATGTTTTAATATATATTTTACCTAGTTACCTTTCATAATGCACCTACCTTGTTATTCTCTGCACCACCTATTGGGTTGACTGGTAGAGAATGCCTGTGGTATTAAGTGCGCCTGTGTACATTTGTGCATGAATTTTAAATATAAAATAATTTAAAAAAATCACGCCTTTATCCCCAGAGAGCTAGGGAGAGGTGAATTAACACCAACAATTCACCAATCATTGTATTCGGTGCCACGTAATGGGGGGTGAGCCTATTGACATATTCCGGGCACTATTATAGTTGACTCGAGCTATGCATCTGAGGCTGAGTCTGGGCTGTATATATCTGTCTGATGTTAAACAGCCCTATCTCTTAGTCGCCTTGTACGACACCGCATGGGAAGAGATGGGGTGGCCCAAATTTTACTCTGTCGGGAAAGTTTATGGTCCACTATATTATTGTATTTTAGATAGCTCACATACATTGGTCGATATAACTTTGTTCTTGCGTCAACGCCTAAAATACCGAACAAAAATTAAACGCCAATACGTCATATTTAATTGACAAGGTCACGTCTATGAGAAAACAATTTTAGGGATAAATTAGTCGATCGACTGTGTTTTTTAATATAATAACTTGAAAATGTTACAATCGAAATAAAGTATTTGAAAATACATTATTTAAAAATTATTGCATTGCTGACAGTTTTTCTTGACTTGAGTAGTGCAGATACGCGTAGTAAAAAAGCTCGAAAGAGGGTAGATCGATATAATTACTCCTAGGAAAAAACTTTTTCTCTGTTCACCGCCACTACTCCAGTTCCTCCGTGATCATGGTGCTTGCAACAGCGCCGAAATATCGGAAGCTCAAAACAATGAAACATGGTAAATATCCCGTTTATTTTGATTGTGATTTTAGTGACCATGATAGTTTAAATACCTATATTTTCTTATTTGTACGAAAACATCTCAATTTTTCGAATAAAAAACAAATGTACATAATTTTAACACGAGAAACAAAAATAAACTTGTTGTACCAAAACTCAGGCTTCACAAAGTTGGTGATTCATTTGTAGACAGCTGAATAAAAATATTTAATTAAATTAAAAGGATTTGATTAACATGCCACCAAATAAATTTAAAATAGAAGTGAACAAAACTTTAATGAATAAAGGTTCCTATAAAGTAGATGAGTATCTTGATGATGTAAATGCGTGGTCAACATAACTCTCTTGCTTGCTCGCTCACCATAAATTGTAAACTAAAGCAAATTGAAGAAAGGACATGTCAAGAGTACCCGAAACCGGCGATCATGTATGAAAACAATTATGAAAGTAGAAGAAGTGAAAGAGGTGTGCCAGGTTCGTGGCAAGTGGAAAACTGTAGTCTCTGCCTAAGTACCCCATTGAGAAAAAGGCGTGACTGTATGTATGTATTTATATAACGCAAATTTAAAAAAAGAAAGATAATCTAGTTCTAATATAGTTCGCTGAGCTTTTTTTTTTTTTTTATATAGGACACGCCAACTTGACCTCACCTCGCCTGATGGTAAGCTAAAGGCAAAGTCTCAGGAAAGAGGGTCACCATTACAGACACTAAGTGCTACAATGGTGGCACTCAGCTTGGCGGCCTCATCAGATGCTTTTTCACGCCCCGCTTAAAGGCCCCGGGACTGTAGGAAGAAGGAAACACGTGTGCTGGTAATGAATTCCAGGTCTTGGTGGTGCGGCAAAGAAAAGAGTCTCCGAACCGCTTGGTTCTTGCTCGTATATTCTGCACAGTGTGAGGGTGACATCTAAGGCCTGCACGTGTTGTCCTATGTAGGAAAGGAGATGGTGGGATTAGTTGGAAGAGCTCTTCAGAACACTCACCGTGGTAGAGACGGTAAAATACAGTCAAGGAAGCAATATCTCTACGCATCTGCAAAGGCTCGAGGGTGTTCGTGACCTCAGGGTTCACAATAATTCGGACCGACGTCGCTGCAACCTGTCGAGAGCATCTAGTAGGTATTTCGCGGAGCCATCCCAGAGATGCGAGCAGTATTCCACGCAGGAGCGAATTTGTGTCTTATAGAGAAGACACCGCTGCTCCGGCGTGAAAAAACGTCTCACTTTGTTTAGGAGTCCGAGTTTCCGCGAGGCTGTTTTGATGATGCTCTCGATGTAATTTCTGTTATTCAGTTTGCAGCGAATATCCATGCCTAGGATATAGAGATTGTCCTGCAGTGGAAGTGGCGTGCTCTGAAGAGTGGGAAGGGGAAGGAAAGAAGATACCTTTGCTGTGAACGCACAAGCCTGCGTCTTCTTGGCATTGAACTCGACCATGTTCTCGGAGCCCCATTGAGAAATGTGATTTAAGATCCGGTCCAGTTCAGTGACAAGAAGCTGTGTTTCTTGCTGGTATCTTCTCAGTAGAACTAATCTACCGAACCAGCGAAAGAATCATTTTCCAATGGTTTATTTTTAACATTATTTAATCTTATATATAAAATTCTCGTGTCACAATGTTAGTTACCTTACTCCTCCGAAACGACTTTGCTGATTTTTACCAAATTTTATATGCACATTCAGTAGGTCTGAGAATCTGCTACTATCTATTTTTCATACCCCTAAGTGATAAGGGTTGTCACCCCTAATTTTTTTATTTTTTTTGGACAAAAATTTTTATTTATATTTTTTTATGACATAGCATTAGAAAATACATACAACCCTCTACAATCAACCCCTATTTTTCGATCGCGATTTTTTTCGAAATTCCTTTATTTATGTTTTTTTCTCAAATTGATTTTTTTTGTGTAATAGGCTATTTATAATCACGCTACTACTTAAGAGAGCGGAGCAGTGACCATAAATGTTAATACATCCGGCAGATTCCAGTGAGCTCTAACTATCCTACTCACCGCTGGGAACAACACGAAGTTATTATAACCGCGGTATTCTGTAGGACGGAGGTACTTCCCCAGTCGGACTGCTTAATTGGGCGGAAATAGTGACGTGTCCTACCTCCTTAAAGAATTGTATGCATGAATATGGGTATTTGCATTGGTCTAAGTGTTTCTATGTTTAATATGTATGTATTTACAAAAAAAAAGTATACAAGTAAGTTTATTAGCATTCCAGATTCCATAACACAAGCTAGTTTAACTATGCTTTAGGTCTAGATAGCGTTGTGTAGAATGTTGTAGAATATTGTAGAATATACTTACTTTACGTTTAGCTGTCTCTGTATGAGTAATTTCTTCTCGATCTGTTCTATGGGGAACTGCGGGACTTCGTAGGGAGCCGAGAGCTCATTGGGCAGCTCGCGGGGCGTTTCAGCGCCAACCGCACTAGTTGGACTCTCGCTACCTGTAAAGAAAATAAAGTTCAGAGATGTTTCAGTTTTTCTATGGCGGTGTGGGTTATTGTTGGTTGCGGGAGGTGAAGTTAGATAAGATAAAGATAACATAAGATAAGATTCATTTATTTGTAAAAATATGGTATAAAAGTTGTTACAAAGTTGGTTGTACATAATATTCTGCTGTCTCCAGCGTACACATATTGAAAGGTAGTAATAAAAAATTTAAATAATGTCAGCATACAATTAATAATAATTCCTCGTTTAAGTGATATAGTTGTAATAGAAGTTGTATAATTACAAAACGTCAAATCATAGGTTAATCAAATCAAATCAAATCAAATCAAATTCATTTATTTGCTAGAACATGGTGTATAGAGGTGGTATAATAACAGTGTAGTTCGCTCATATTCTGCCATGTGATGGCGTGCAAATTTAGTACATTTGTCAATTTCTTAAATCTACATTAAATCTATTACCATTATGTATTTATTATTATTATTAATTAACATCATTATGTTCAAGTGTCATTCTATAAATTTTTCATTTAAATAATCATGTACGTCATAATAATTTTTATTTAATAACATTTCAAACAGTGTCCTTTTAAATAATCTTACAGGTAGTTCAGCAACATTGTTCGGCAAATGATTATATATTTTTACACACATACAATACACATTTTTCTTAAATAACTCTAGTCTTATCAAAGGTAAACATAATTTATTCTTATGCCGAGTTCGACTGTTTTCTCTATCGCTGAACTTCTCAAACAATTCTATATGTTTTTTCACAAAAACACATATGTCTAAGATATAGAGACATGGTAGAGGCAGTATTTTGAGTCTTTTAAACAATGGCCTACAACTATCGAGAAAGTCTGCTCCACACATTGCACGAATACATTTTTTTTGTGCTTTGAAGACTCGATCGACATCTACGGAATTACCCCAGATTATGAGACCATATCTTATTATTGAAGATACGTACGCGTGATAGGCTGTAATAGCTGCCTCAATATTAACAGTTTGTCTAATTTTTTTCAATACGAAGACGAAGCGGTCTATTTTATGTAGTACTTTCTCTATGTGTGGTTTCCAGCTACAAAACTGATCCAACGTTATGCCTAAAAATACACACTCATTTGTATTGGAGAGCTTACAGTTTTCAAAACATATTTGAAGTTTGGGAGGGTTAGAGTTTACTGTTTGGAATTGAACTATATTTGTCTTGGCCATATTTATTTTTAAATTATTTTGCTTCAACCAATTTGTAATATCATTAAGTGCATTGTATATTTCATTTTCTAAATTTGTTTTATTGTCACCCTTAATTATTAGTGTCGTATCGTCTGCAAATAATATACAATTTTTGTTAGTCGCGTCAGGGAGATCATTGATGTACGTCAAGAACAGTAACGGTGCTAGTATACTCCCTTGGGGGGTGCCATAATTATTTTGTTTATATTCAGATCTAAACACTTTCTGATCAAATTTACAAATTCTTGATATTTCAACACTTTGTACTCTCTCCGTAAGGTAACTCCTGATCCATTCATTCGCATTTCCACGGATACCGTAGCAAGAAAGCTTATTTAATAGGGTCTCATGACAGACAAAATCAAAAGCCCTGGACATGTCTAGGAAAAGACCTACTATTTTAGATTTGTCATTAAGACTTTCCATTACCTGTTTAGTTAGTGAGAAGCATGCTAGTGTCGTAGAGTTAGATTTTCTGAACCCAAATTGTTCATTCTTTAGGATGTCACATGATGTCAGAAAATTTTCTAATTTATTGTACATAACCCTTTCAAAAACTTTTGACAATATTGGAATCAGCGTTATTGGTCGATAATTACCCATGTCGGTTTTTGGTCCCCGTTTATAAAGAGGCTTAACGATAGATTTTTTGAGGCGTTCTGGGAACACTCCTTCTGTCAATGATAAATTTATAATGTATGTCAAGGGTTCTGTTAAGCTATTTGCGCATTGTTTTAATACCTTTGTACTGATTCCGTCATAGCCGGTTGAGTTAGAATTTTTTAAAGATTTAATTATTTTGTAAATGTCAATTTCATTTATGGGTGTAAGGAAAATACTTTTAGGGTTTTGAGGTATTGTAGTCATAGAGGTTAGTGTATGTGTCACATTGTCTTTAGTCGTGTTAGTCAAGGATATGTAGTAGTCATTAAATAGGTTAGATATTTGTTTTCCGTCATCGTAAAGCTTATTTTGAAATGTTATAGAGTCAATTTCAGAGTGTAATGTCCCGATATTAACTTTCTCCTTAATGAGTTCCCATGCGGCTCGGCTCTTATTTTTTGTGTTATTTATATATTTCAGACTACTTATTTGTTGAGCTTTGTGAATACATTTTTTTAATAGTCGGGTGTAATTTTCATAGACTCTTTTATTTCGCACCTTGTTATGATTACATAGTTGATATTTTAGGTATAGAGCTCTCTTTTTAATGCAGCATTTTTTTATACCCTTTGTTAGATACCTATTTTTAATAGTCTTTAATGTAGTCTTTACATTGATCTCGGGAAAGCACAAATCATAGAATAGTATAATTGTGTCGTGGAAGGTACAAAATGCTTCATTTGTTGTTTTAGCAGTGTAAACGTCAGAAAAAGTCAAGTTTGATATACAGTCCTCGAATCTTTTTATATTTTCAGCACTAAGATCCCTCAAGCTTCTGAACCAGAAACTTGGAGTATCCTTAACCAGTTGGTTTGTTGGTAAATTGAATTGTATGGACTGTGCTAATGCGTGGTCTGAGAGTTTAAGGTAGTGCTGATTTGCATTAACCTCTTGTATATTGCTAACTATCAGATCCAAGCATGATTCCTGCCGTGTGGGAAGTAGGATATGACTTTTTAGATTGTTATTATTTAATATAGATTTTAATTCTTTAGATTTTATGTTAGTTTCAAGGGTATTTATATTCCAGTCACCACACATAATTACTTTTTTGTTATTTTTCTTACTTAATTTATTGGCTAACAGTTTTAGGTTATCTAGAAAAATATCAGTACTCGATGAGGGTGTTCTATAGATACACACTATAATGAGGTTGTATTTCATGATTTCCACACCACAGCACTCAAAATGAAAAGTAATATATAGTTATACAAGTCAAGGTTCACAGAATAAGTCAATTTTAGATTCAAAACGTTGACAGGCATATCCCTCGCACCCCGTCCGACACAGGGCCATTTCTCTCGATCTGGCCCTCCTCGGGTTCGGTTAACAGTACCTACAGCATTAAGACACAAGCAATAGATGATGTAGGCCCTTTTAGCTCGAGTTTTCTGTAAAATTCCGTGTGTATACTTCATAATATGCATAAGTGAAGCAAAGGTCTCACGAAAGGTCATCTAAATATATAAATGTTAGGCTATTTATACTGTTCATTGATGGCACTTGGTGGCATTTGTTGTTACACATATGAAAAGGCGAAACCGGTCAGATCTAATAATAAATAAAAATAATTTGGAATAGTACAAGTGACTTTTCAATGTTATTTATACCACTAAGATGGCATGATGTGGCCTATGGACGCGTGCAAAACTAAGAGAGTGACATTCGCGCTGCCAACCCTGCAAGCATTGATAGTTTCTGTGCCGTCAGTGTAAAAGACAAAGCAAAGCGTTTCGTCTTCCCACTGACAGCACAAAAACCGTCCAGTAAGCTCTGGCTACCCTACTCACCGCCGGGAAAACAATATGAGGTTATGGCTGCGGTATTCTGTAGGGCGGAGGTACTTCCCCAGTCGGACTGTATGTAATTGTTAGGTTAAAAATAAAGAGGCTTTGCACTCCCGCCCACTATTAAACTATCAAACTATTCCAAATAAACTATGGAGATAGATAGGTACTTACCTAAGGAACTGCGCATGTACCTAAGTATAATACGTGATTAATTTAGACTTGTAGGTCAAGGTTCATATGCCTAACTTCGGCGTTGAGACGTAAACACAATGGTTCTTTGCCTCCAGTTCTGAAGGTAGGTACCGAACAAAACTGTATTAAAAAATAAATTTGAGATAAATATGCCGTGTTTGGTATCAACCGAAAGGAAAGCTGTTGCATGCACCAAAATAATATAAATAAAAAAATAAGTTTAAAAATTAAAACCCGACTACTTTTTTTTTTTATGTGTGCAAAATCCCCATGGATATCTCCCCACCGGAGCCGGTGGAGGAGGTTATGTCGGACACGAACCGACTAAAACGCACGCCGCCTGTGGGTCGCTTTGGTTGCCGAAGGTGAGGTTGACAGGCATATCCCTCGCTCCCCGGCCGACCCAGGGCCATCTCTCACGATCTGGCCCCCTTCCCGGGTGTGGGGACTACATAGTCCCCAACTCGTCCCCGGAAACGGGGAGGCGCGCCAGGCGCGCCACCGCCGCGGCTTGCTTCTGCCAGGGTGACAGGCGGCTCCACCTGTCACCCCCAGGCCGAACCCGACTACTGAAAAATCACGCTCTAAAAACTATTAAACAAGGATATTTGTCGTATATCACTTTTCCCTAGAATGTATTGGTTTGTTAAACTAAGTTGAGTTAAAATTGTGTTGCCGTAATATCCTCAAATTTAAACGACGATGAAAACTTGTAAATGGCCTTCAATATGTTATATATTTGATTTTCATCTACTGTTACTTTTTAGCTGTAAGTTTTCCTAAAATGCTAAAATAAAATAAATGGCATGGTACTACCACGGCTATACTTGATATTTTCTTGTTTAATACTTTTAGATTTTTCAGTGGTTAGGTTTTAGTTAGACGAGATCTCAGGTTCGATCCCAGGTTTTACCATGGCACACACCAATGACTTTTCGATGCTTTTCGAAGTTATATGTGTATTTATCGCAGGTTTATAAATATCCAGTTAATGGCAATAGGCCCGCCACCTATTACATTGGGACCTAAACATAAACTGGCGAAATGTGGGTGCTAGCACCTCTGCATACCCCTTCGGGGATATAGGCGTGAGTTTATGTTATGTTATGTTTAGTTCTTAGTTATTAAACTTATTTATTGACAATAGGCTCGCGTTTGACCACTATCTCATCTGTTGCCTCAGTTGGTCGACGGTGGAGCACACACACTTGTTTAGAAGTATAACCTATTCACTCCTGACTTAAAGACTCAGGTTATAAGCTTTTTGTAAACAACTACAAAATGTACATGGAAGTTATTTAAATTAAAAACAATACAGAATATACCTAATCAGTCCTGCAGGTTCAGGCGTCAAAGAATTCCTCCCATCAATGTCATCCGGGAGGGTGGCCAGAAGGCTGGCGGCATTGCCACGTTGATTGGTAATACCAATCCTTTGCGCAAGGCATAAACCAGCCCTCTGGTCACGGGTAGCGTCAACTAACCGTTTAGAAATGTCTCTTTTTTTTTTTTTTTTACGTGCGCAAAATCCCCACGGATTCCCCCCACCGGAGCCGGTAGAGGAGGTTATGTCGGACACGAACCGACTAAAACGCCGCCTGTGGGTCGCTTTGGTTGCCGAAGGTGAGGTTGACAGGCATATCCCTCGACCCCGGCCGACCCAGGGCCATCTCTAACGATCTGGCCCTCTTCCCGGGTGTGGGCACTACATAGTCCCCAACTCGTCCCCGGAAACGGGGAGGCGCGCCACCGCCGCGGCCTGCTTCTGCCAGGCTGACAGGCGGCTCCACCTGTCACCCCCAGGCCGAACCTGACTACTGAAAAATCACGCTCTAAAAACTATTAAACAAGGATATTTGTTGTATATAACTTTTCCCTAGAATGTATTGTTTTGTTAAACTAAGTTGTGTTAAAATTGTGTTGCCGTAATATCCTCAAATTTAAACGACGATGAAAACTTGTAATTTGCCTTCAATATGTTATATATTTGATTTTCATCTACTGTTTCTTTTTAGCTGTAAGTTTTCCTAAAATGCTAAAATAAAATAAATGGCATGGTACTACCACGGCTATACTTGATATTTTCTTGTTTAATACTTTTTAGATTTTTCAGTGGTTAGGTTTTAGTTAGACGAGGTCTCAGGTTCGATCCCAGGTTTCACCATGGCACACACTAATGACTTTTCGATGCTTTTCGAAGTTATGTGTGTATTTATTGCAGGTTTATAAGTGCCCAGTTAATGGCAATAGGCCCGCCACCTATTACATTGGGACCTAAACATAAACTGGCGAAATGTGGGTGCTAGCACCTATATGCCTACCCCTTCGGGGATATAGGCGTGAGTTGATGTTATGTTATGTTTAGGTTTTAGTTATTAAACTTATTTATTGACAATAGGCTCGCGTTTGACCACTATCTCATCTGTTGCCTCAGTTGGTCAACTGTGGAGCACACTTGTTTAGAAGTATAACCTATTCACTCCTGACTTAAAGACTCTCAGGTTATAAGCTTTTTGTAAACAACTACAAAATGTACATGGAAGTTATCTAAATTAAAAACAATACAGAATATACCTAAACAGTCCTGCAGGTTCAGGCGTCAAAGAATTCCTCCCATCGATGTCATCCGGGAGGGTGGCCAGAAGGCTGGCGGCATAGCCACGTTGATTGGTAATACCAATCCTTTGCGCAAGGCATAAACCAGCCCTCTGGTCACGGGTAGCGCCAATTAACCGTTTAGAAATGTCTCTAAACAAAAAACGGGCACTTGGACCCATCCCAGCGTCTCGTCCCCAAACGGCTCAAATATGTAATTACCACTTGTATTACTATACTTGCTTCGAAACAAATAAAACCATAGTTACAATAGCAACACCGAGACGGCCAGACAATACCTAAACCCACATAGGTATATAAGCTGACATCAGATAATAGTAAGATGACTCAACAAAGAGATTCTTTGTTCGTTTTGACAGATTTAATCGTACCTATACGTGTAGGATTTCATAAAAAAAATTGATGTAGGCAAACCGCTTGCTTGTTATTTAGTCTTTTCAAGTTTAAGGACCTTGAGGACTTTACACAGACTACCATGCAAACATCAATGGCAGTCGTTACGGGTAGTCGGGGTCCTCAAAAGTACGACTAATCTAACTACAGAACTCCGATATAGCCATGGTACTCGCTTCATGGAAAATATCGAAGTTATTGAATACCCCAACTCAGTTTGAAAAAGGCTCAGATAATGATAATGAATGAACCTTTGACTGGTTTATTGCGGCCGGCGCCTCCTTCTGCGAGTAAGTAATGCTCGTGAAGGAGGCAGCGGGAGCGACGAAGGATCGCAAGTCAAGCTGCCCGCGTACGAAGGCAACTCGGGCGTCAGAGGTCGATGAACGACCTCCGCCCCCCATGAGCGCAGGCCTGGGGGTGACTGGTGAAGCCGCCTGTCATCCTGGCAGAAGGAGACCGCAGTGGCGGCGCGCCTGCCGCGCCTCCCCGTTTTCCGGGGACGAGTTGGGGACTCTGTAGTCCCCACACACCAGAGGAGAGGACCAGATCGTGCGAGATGGCCCTGGGTCGGCCGGGATGCGAGGGATATGCCTGTCAACCTCACCTTCGGCAACCAAAACGACCCACAGGCGGCGTGCGTTTTAATCGGTTCGAGACCGACATAACCTCTTCCACCGCCTCCGGTGGGGAGGCATCCGTGGAGATTTTGCGCACATAAAAAATAAACAGTTTGGTTTTTATGAAGCAACTGCTGTCTGATACCCCAAAGCGTCAAAAGAAAGTCCCAAAGAAGGTTTATAGTTGAGTTTGCCTTGAGTGATGTAGATCTTGGTGGGGCACTATCAACATACGTCATGCCTATGCAACACGGAAGGTTAAAATGCAGCACTTACATTATTCTGCACAAAAAGCACGTGTTTATATTGTTATTCTATTGATGTACAAGTAAAGGTACTGCCGGCACGTCATCCGGTTGTTTACGAGGCGAGACGAGGCCGTAGTCCTCAGTTATCGATTGAAATGGCGACATCCTTCACTAGTCGAAGCGGATGAAAAAATCTAACATCGAATGGCGGTACTTCACTATTCAAAATGGAATAAGAAGAGTATGTGGTCTGTGGTCTACGTTCTGAATGTTGGTAGGTATTTACTTCGCTATTCCAAATTCGAAAAATATCTTCGTTTTGAATGTTGGTAACGGCGTGAGGCGGACTGGTGTCGTATGAGGCGACTAACGGAAAAATACGGAGATGTAATCACTGCGAGAGAAGGAAAACTGGAAATAAAACCCTGTACCAATCCGTCTGGCCAGCGTGGAAACAGTAGGCCAAAACCTCCCTATATTGGGAGAGGCCTATGTCCAGCAATTAACTGCGCAGGTTTCACATTTGAAGGTGTATCTATGGTTATGTGTACACAAAAAGTGTAATTAGACCCCACGTAACAATATAATATACTAATGTGTAGATCCGTAAAACAAGTTCCCTTCACGTGTTTCCTTCTTCCTACAGTCCCTGTAAGCGGGGCGTGAAAAAGCATCTGATGAGGCCGCCAAGCTGAGTGCCACCATTGTAACATAACTTAGAGTCTGTAATAGTGACCCTCTTTCCTGAGACTTTGCCTTTAGCTTACCATCAGGCGAGGTGAAGTCCAGCTCGCGTGTTCTAGATGAAAAAATATTGAAAACGAATTACTTTATCCCAATTAAAAATAAAAATAAATAAATATAAAAAATAGATAGACGTTACATAATCATTGTAATTATTCATGTGTCACTTAGAATAGGTTTCCTTTGTGACACACAAACTTAACAAAAAAGAATTTGTGAATAGGTAGTGGTGTAGAATGTCGTGGAATATTCATATTTTATTTATTTATAAATATTTATTTACCTACCTAGCTATATTGTATGATAACTGTTTATAAATTTCCACCTGATTAATGTATTCAAACATCAATAAGGCAGTTTTGAGACAGAGAACGGTCACACTTTGTTAGCCCACGACTCTTTGATCAGCTGCTAAGTGTAACGAACTCTGATTGTGTTATTATTACACACAACTGCAAATATGAACTGTTTTCTGTTTAATTAAGTTATACTAAATTATAAAGGTGATCATGCAGTGAAGCGAAACGCCTCTATCAATCAGCTTGCTCGGAGGTAGGACACGGCGGTATTTCCGCCCAATTGAGCAGTCCGACTGGGGAAGTACCTCCGCTATACAGAATACCGCGGTTATAATAACTTCATGTTGTTTTCCCAGAGGTGAGTAGTAAAGAAACTCTGTGCTTACAGGGTCGGCAACGCGAGTGTGGCTTCTCTGGTGTTACACACGTCCATAGGCCATGGTAAGCACTTTCCATCAGGTGGGTCGTGCGCTTGTCTGCCACCTAAGTGGTATAAAAAAAAGTCAGTCTTCTAGAATTGTCATCATCCTGATAGCGATTTAGTTTTCATCTGTCAGTCAAACTAGAATCATTCTCCTTTTAGCGATTTAGCTTTTATTTGTCTGTCAATCTAGAATCATTCTCCTTTTAGCGATTTAGCATTTGTCTGTCAATCTAGAATCGTCGGCAATAGTTGCGGCCAAAGTTTCCACTTTGTAGTCCAAGGTGTAGTTGGCTTTTCCGGGATCGATTGCCCTCTTCCATTACATGCGTGGTTCAGCAGGTGCCCAGCCCAGCAGGGTAACCTTACACCCGGGCTATTTGAGCGTCGCGACCTCGTGCGGTTTTGTCCAATCTGTATCTGATGTAACCACAGATATCTGTGGATATAACCACTGCCGTGCTAGCGGGGTTACAGGGGGTGGAATCCGCAGCAATGTCCGCTCCAAAAAGGGTACGAAGTTCCAAGAATAAGTTTATTTAAATCTTGTTTACGAAGTAACGAATATTAGCAAGACTAGTCCTTATTCCGTAATCAAGTGGTCTGCCAACGCGTACCTATGCAAGTCATCAGTTTTACGAGTAGCAGGGTCACCATGCTGGTAAGGATTAGTCCTAGTTATTGATACACGTTTGTTAGCATAACTGATTAATTAAGTAGGTATGTAAACAAATCTTAGTTTTCATTATTACTAATCCTTATTATTATTAAGTTTGACATTATTGATTGTTTTGACATTATTAATTTTAAACCTTATTATTTTGACATTGTTAATATTGATGTGACAAAATTTTATATTATTAATTCTCATTATTATTACTTAATTATTACTCTCTCTTATCAATAAGAATGCCAAAATTGTCATGTTGCATGTAAATATTTGCACACCTTGTACTATGAGGTTATAGTACAGCGCACCTATGCACATATAAGCGTACCATCCCAATATCTGCATTATGCAAATAAATGATTTGATTTGGGTTGGGTTGGGCTTTGTGGACCGGGACCACGGTCCACAAAGTATCCCATTATTTTAGCAACTATTGAGTGTATAGGTTTTGTGGACCGCGACCGTGGTCCACAAAACCTACATCATTAAAACTCTTTTTTAACGGAGGCTTTGGTGCCCACATGTATATATAAATAATAACATTATTTAACAAAGTACAGTCAGAGATAAAAGTGAGTAGTAATTTAGGAAATATCTACTGAATTTAATTAAGAAATAAAACTATGTCTCGGAAATATCTAATTAGTGATTCATTGTATGTTATATGGAGTGAAATGCCCTGCTTTAAGACTGTGCTTTCAGAAAGTACACCGAATGCTTAAATGCATTCGATTCCCGAATGTGATAATAACGTATCAAAGGGGAAAAATAGAGTTAAAATGGTCATTAGATTTCCAGTATCTAACTAGATATTTATTACCTTGAATAAATACATAGTTTCACCATGTTTCACTAATGAGAAAATTACTGAAAAAAAAATACCTGAACATTTTATTGCCTATTCACCCCGAATAGGCTATTAGAAAAGGTCGTCCATTTCTTCCCAATACTACTTAAAATGTTATTATTATTATTATTTTTTTATATAGGACACGTCAATTGGACTTTGCCTTGCCTGATGGTAAGCTGAAGGCAAAGTCCCAGAAAAGAGGGTCACCATTACTCACACATACCGTGTGACAATGGTTAGTTTGTTATCATAAAATAAATGCTTTGCAAAATAAGATATTGCCTAACTAAACTACAATTATGACTTTTCATTATTTTTAATTCCCAAAGTAGGTAAGCCAAAACTTAAGCAATCAAATTCAATACTAAATTATAATTTTATAGATTTCTCATTAAATTACATAATACTTTTACTAACTATATATGTGTAAACGCAACATAGACCGAGATAAATGCGAAATTCTCTTGTACTCCATATATTTGCACTACTCGCGACTGGCGTGTGACGTCACTCGCAAGTACGATTTTGTATGGAGCGTTTTCGGGCGGCTCTAAAAATTGAACTTTTAAAATCTAATATCTTTAAAACTATTTGTCGTAAGAATATTTCACTTTAGCGGTTCATTATATTATTATAGAATGGTTTTTTTTATATATTTAGAACACGTCAATTAGACTTCGCCTTGCCTGATGGTAAGCAGAAGGCAAAGTCTCAGAAGAGAGGGTCACCATTACTTACACATACCGTGTCACAATGGTGACACTCAGCTTGACGGCCCCATCATATTCTTTTTCATGCCCCGCTTAAAGGACCCGGGACTGTAGGAAGAAGGAAACACGTGAGCTGGTAATGAGTTCCAGGCCTTAATGGTGCGACAGAGGAAAGGAGAGGTAATTTTTAATAGTCAAATAGCCTATTGCGGTATGTCCTTACCTACCTACCGTTTTATGTTTATAGATGGTAGTTGTCCTAAAGCTAGTTATACTTAGGTTATCTGTGATTATACTTTGTGTCCATTAAGATTTAAGACTCAAGGGCCTACCTTTTACGAGCACATACAATTTATGAACGCATAAACCTAAGTGGTTTAGCTTAGGTTAATAAATTATATCGACAATAAATAGCGGTAGCCTAGTGGTATGGGTAATGGACTGCTGAGACGAGGTCTCGGGTTCGATCTCAGGTTTTACCATGGCACACACCAATGACTTTTCGATGCTTTTCGAAGTTATGTGTGTATTTAGTACCCGGTTAATGGCAATAGGCTCGCCACCTATTACATTGGGACCTAAATATAAACTGGCGAAATGTGGGTGCCAGCACCTCTGCCTACCCCTTCGGGGATATAGCGTGAGTTTATGCTATGACAATAAAAGTTAATCTAAAGTAACTACTTCAAACTTAATATAAAAGATTATATCACAAACATTAGTGGTAATTTTCTTCGACCTGTGGTTCACCTAGGTGTTACGCAATTACTTTCCTGGACCCGTGATTTAACTAGGTGTTCTAAGGATGCTTTCTTGAACAATCATAATTTAAGATATAAAATAGATAGATAGATAGATAATTATTTATTGTACACCAACAGATTTACAGTAGGACAAGTAGGTAGCATGTATACAGTTCAATGTACAATGGGCGGCCTTATCGCTGAAGCGATTTCTTCCAGGCAACCTTGGGATGGAGAGTAATGTTAAAAAAACAAAAGATATGGTATAGTTATCGGTTAAACTAAAATAGATAGTATAAAACATAACAAACATAACATAAACTCACGCATATATCCCCGAAGGGGTAGGCAGTGGTGCTAACAGCCACATTTCGCCAGTTTATGTTTAGGTCATTAACCGGGCACTTATAAACCTTTTTTTTTATACCACTTATGTGGCAGACAAGCATACGGCCCACCTGATGAAAGTGGTTACTGTGGCCTATGGACGTGTGTAACACCAGATGAACCACACTCGCGCTGTGTCCCTGTAAGCACAGAGTTCCTGTGCTGTCAGTTTAGAAGACAAAGCAAAACAAGCCTTTAGTCTTCCCACTAACAGCACGAATTCTCCAGTGAGCTCTGGCTACCCTACTCACCGCTGGGAACACAACACTAAGTTATTATAACCGCGGTATTCTGTAGGGCAAAGGTACTTCCCCAGTAGAACTGCTCAATTGGGCGGAAATACCGCCGTGTCCTACCTGCAATAAATACACACATAACTTCGAAAAGCATCGTAAAAGTCATTGGTGTGTGCCATGGTAAAACCTGGGATCGAACCTGAGATCTCGTCTCAGCAGTCCCCATACCACTAGGCTACCGCGGTTCTTTCTGATAGTGTCTTTATAGATAGTGTATTAAAAACAAAAGTAAGAGAGAGAAGTAAAATATTTGATAAGCATTTAATTTTGATTCAATTCAATTCAATTCAATTTATTTATTTGTGGATCATAGGTTTATGTACAGTTCTTATTATAGGTTACATTAAAGTGCGCTATGTCCTACCATGGAATATGGTATACTAATTACATTTACAGTAACATCCTTACTAATATTATAAATGTGAAAGTAACTCTGTCTGTCTGTCTGTCTGTCTGTTACGCTTTCACGCCTAAACCACTGAACCGATTTTGCTGAAATTTGGTACAGGGGTAGATTAGATCTTGGGAAAGGACATAGGCTATGTTTTGTCGCGATAACCGACATCTACGCGGGCGGAGCCGCGGGCAAAAGCTAGTTAAATATAAATATGTCTTCTTAATATAAATCAATCAATCAATCAATCAGCCCACTGCTGTCCACTGCTGGACATAGGCCTCTCCCAATGTTCGCCATGTTCTCCGATCCTCCGCCTTCCGCATCCAGTCTGTCCCAGCCACCTTTTTCAGGTCGTCAGTCCATCTGGCTAGGGGGCGTGCTACCTTTCGTTTACCTCCTCGCGGTCTCCACTCTAGGACTCGTTTGCTCCAATGGCCATAATGAGGGTGTTAGCACCTCTGCCTACCCCTTAATATAAATATGTCTTTACAATGTCATGCGAGAGAATTATCATTGAGGAATTCGTCAATGGTGTAATAAGCATCATATCATCATAGAACATCATAACGCCTATATCCCCGAAGGGGTAGGTAGAGGTGCTAGCACACACATTTCGCCAGTTTTTATTTAGGTCCCAATGTAATAGGTGGCGAGCCTATTGCCATTTACCGGGCACTTATAAACCTGCGTAAATACACACATAACTTCGAAAAGCAAAAATGGATTATCTGTTAAAGTTTGTATTAGCTTACACCTAAATACGGTAACATATTCGGATCGGATCTTCGCAGGTATCTTGTTGTAGATAGAGGTCGCCATACAAAACACACTACGACATAACAATTGGGTTGTACTTGGCACGACTTTTAAGTTACCCTCATCATCATGAAACATCAAGTTGCGACAAGTACTATTTATATATTCTGTGGTTCCGGTGTGATTGCTGTTACGTAGAATTACTTTATTAACGATACACAGAATTTCCCAGAATCTGTAATCCCTGTGAGGCTTGACCTAGATTCCCGATAGCTACCTACACAGATAATATAATTGATACTGTTCATCCTACTGACGACCTCTGTGGCGTAGCGGTAGAGCATTCGACTGCTATGCAGGGGGCGCGGGTTCGATTCCCGCTCAGTGCTAATATTTGTATGCATGAATATGTACATTTGCATTGGTCTGGGTGTTTCTATGTATAATATGTATGTATTTACAAAATAAAAGTATCTAAGTATGTTTATCCGTATTCTAGATCCCATAACACAAGCTAGTTAAGCTATGCTTACCATGGGTCTAGATAGCGTTGTGTAGAATGTCGTGGAATATTTATTTATTCAGATTAATATATTACTACTACTATATATTACTCAGATTAATTGCGAAATTTAAGAAACTATACCTAACACCTGCAAACTTGAATGTTGGCAGGTAGTTATGTCTGGAATAACACACAGGTTAGGCAATAGGAACAGGCAGGAACAGATCAAATTTCACGCTAATGGAGTTCATTAATACCTTGTGTTTGAACAATATTTATAAAAAATAATAAAATGACTCACAAAAGCATTCAAAACATGAAGACACACATAAAATTCGGTCCCACGTTTTTTTTTTATACCACTTAGGTGGCAGACAAGCACACGGCCCACCTGATGGAAAGTGGTTACCGTGGCCTACGGACGTTTGTAACACCAGAGGAGTCACAGTCTCGCTGCCAACCCTGTAAGTACAGAGTTTCTGTGCCGTCAGTGTAGAAGACAAAGCAGGTCATGCCTTTAGTCTTCCCACTGACAGTAAAAATTCTCCAGTGAGCTCTGGCTACCCTACTCACCGCTGGGAACACAACACGAAGCTATTTTAGTCGCGGTATTCTGTAGGGCAGAGGTACTTCCCCAGTCGGACTGCTCAATTGGGCGGAAATACCGCCGTGTCCTACCTCCTAAACGTAATAGGGGGTGAGCCTATTGCCGTCTTCCGGGTACTATTTTTACTCAAGCTATGCATCTGAGGCTGAGTCTGGGCTGTATATATATATGTATGTCTGATGTTAAACAGCCCTATGCTTTAGTCACCTTGTACGACACCGCATGGGAAGAGATACTAAAAATAACTATGAAATTATATATACCTATGCTGTTCGTTTACAAAATATCTATTCATTTATCGCCTCATCTATGGAATAATAACAACCTTTTAATAGAAACGCTTCAAATTTTTCTGGGAACTCTCTTTGGTAAATAGTTGTTTTTAAATCTACAGGCAGTTTTTGTTAAATAATTTGATGGAGTTAAAAAGTGTACTATGTTTTATCAGCGCGGGCATCTGTTAGTAAAATGAAAGTCATGTCTTGGAATCGTTCATTGCCATTTTATTTTCTCGCAGCAACAAGCTTTATGTAGCAAATAAAACTGAACCTATATAGGAAATCGATAGTTCTACACAAGTACGGTTTTAAAATCTGTACAACCTGTGTCTAAACTGTGGGGTACAAAAGCCTTAAAAACATTCTTAAAGCTCAAGCCAACATGACCGGCAAGTCTGTGCACCTGCTGAACTAAGGACGAGGCTTTTACACAGTCCTACCTCCAGAGCAGTCCGACTGGACTAAGTACCTCTGCCCTACAGAGGACCGCGGCCATAATAACTTCATGTTGTGTTCCCATCGGAGAGTAGGGTAGCCAGATCTCACTGGAGAGTTTGTGCTATCAGTGGGAAAACTAAGGGCTTGTCCTGCTTTGTCTTCTACACTGACGGCACAGAAACTCTGCGCTTACAAGGTCGGCAGCGCGAGTGTGACTCTTCTGGTGTTACACACGTCCATAGGTCACGGTAACCACTTCCCATCAGATGGGCCGTGTGCTTGTCTGCCACCTAAAAGGTTTAAAAAAAAACCTGCAAGTCGGTGCACCTGCTCAACAAAGGAAGAGGCTTTTACACAGTCCTACCTCCAGAGCAGTCCGACTGGACTAAGTACCTCTGCCCTTCAGAGTACCGCGGCCATAATAACTTCATGTTGTGTTCCCATCGGAGAGTAGGGTAGCCAGATCTCACTGGAGAGTTTGTGCTGTCAGTGGGAAAACTAAAGGGTCGTCCTGCTTTGTCTTCTACAGCGACGGTACAGAAACTCTCTGCGCTTACAGGGTCGGCAGCGCGAGTGTGACTCCTCTTGTATTACACACGTCCATAGGTCACGGTAACCGCTTTCCATCAGGTGGGCCGTGCGCTTGTCTGCCACCTAAGAGGTTTAAAAAAAAACCTGCAAGTCGGTGCACCTGCTCAACAAAGGACGAGGCTTTTACACAGTCCTACCTCCAGAGCAGTCCGACTGGGGAAGTACCTCCGCCCTACAGAATACCGCAGCCATAATAACATCGTGTTGTGTTCCCAGCGGAGAGTAGGGTAGCCAGAGCCCACTGGAGAGTTTGTGCTGTCAGTGAGAAGACTAAAGGCTAGTCCTGCTTTGTCTTCTACACAGTAACTCAGTGGTATAAAAAAGTAAGAGCAAAATCAATATACCAATCAAAAACAATAACCAGAACTCGGTCATAAAGTGCAAACTTGAGGAGAAAACTAAGAAATGGCTAAAACGATTGAGAATTCAGTCAACAATCAAATATGTTGTTCAAATATACCACCCAAGTACAACAATCAATCGTTTAGCCTATTGCAGTCCATTGCTGGACATAGGCCTCTCCCAATGTGTGCCATTTATGTCGATAAGATTCAGATTTATTTGTAAGAATATTGCATAAAAGTTGTTACAAAGTTGGTTGTACATAATATTCTGCTGTCTCCAGCGTACAAATATTGAAAGGTAGTAATACAAATTTAAATAATGTCAGCAAACAATTAATAATAATTCCTCGTTTAAATGATATAGCCATAATAGAAGTTCCTCTGCCTTGCGCATTCAGACTGTCCCAGATTAAATTGAAATTAGGGATTTACCTGTGTATAAATTTAAAAATATAGTTAAACGTAAATTGTGCCAGAAAAGCTATTATAATATCCAAGAATACTTGGATGATAAACAAGCTTGGAAATGAGCTGTTCGCTCAACTATGCTACTCAAGTAAATTATTGTATTTAGATTAAGTAGACTAAGATTATGTTTGTAAATAGACCAAAAAAAAAATGCCCGCTGAGTTTCTTGTCGGAGTCTTCTCAGGTCGGGGCCGCATTTTGAACCGGTGGTCCATTTGCTAAACTGATTTTCATGTTCCTTTTTAATTGACGTTTTGTAAGTGCCGATATAATGGTCTATACAGATTAAATTATTTTTGACTTTGACTTTGACTGGTCGAAGACCTTTGTTTTCAGGCATTGCGGTAGGGATGAGGACAAGATTCAATGTAGTTTGTAAAATGCTGCCCAGCCCAGTTGGATCCTTCTGGCTAGTTCTTTCTCCAAGTTGTGGTGTTGTACTAGAACAACAACTACTCCAAATTCCACCAAGCCCTCGTAGGAGCGTCAGGCCTAAAATTGCTGGCTAGTCATAAACTCATAAGAGATATCATTCTGACTGTTATTATCTTACAACCGGGGATAAGATTCTGACGACATAGATTTACAGAAACAACGCGACGCTTTATCAATGGCCCTAAGTGCCAATGGCTTGTGAGATTATAATTCTCTCATACATATAATCACGCCTTTATCCCTGGAGGGTAAGGCAGAGGTGAATTAACACCCACATTTCACAAATAATTGTATTCGGTTCCACGTAATAGGGTGTGAATATTCGGGGCAATATTGTGGGCTCGAGCCATGCATCTGATGCTGAGTCTGGGCTATATATATATATATATCTGTCAGATGTTAAACAACCCTAACACTTAGTCGCCTTGTACCGCACCGCATGGGAAGAGATGAGTGGCCCTAATTCTAATCTGCCGGAAACTACAGGGCAATTTACAGAAACAACGCGACGCTTTATCAATGGCCCTAAGTGCCAATGGCTTGTGTGATTATAATTCTATTTATAGACATACAGTTCTTGAAGTCAAAGAATAACCATATTTTATCTTGAAGAAAACTGGAGCATGACTTATTATCAATGATACGCAATTTGTGTTTCTTGCGTCATAATAATACTAATTAATATTATAAATGCAAAAGTAACTCTGTATGCATGTATGTTACGCTTTCACGCCTAAACCGCTGAAACGATTTTTATGACATATTGATAATTGTATTTTTCACATTAAGTAATTAAGTAATGTGGAATAGTAGGTACAAGTGAGTTATCAATATGTGTAACAACAAATTCCACCAAGTGCCATTAATCAACAGTATTTATAAATAGTTGATTTTGATGAATTTTGAGACTGCTGAGACGAGGTCTCGGGTTTGATCCCAAGTTTTACCACGGCACACGCCTATGACTTTTCGAAGTTATGTGTGTATTTATCGCAGGTTTATAAGTGCCCGGTTAATGGCAATAGGCTCGCCTACTATTACATTGGGACCTAAACATAAACTGGCGAGATGTGGGCGCTAGCAACTCAGTCTACCCCTTCGGGGATATAGGCGTGAGTTTATGTTATGTTGGTATAGGGGTAGATTAGACATTGAGAAAGAACATAGGCTATGTTTTGTCACGATTATCGATATTCACGGGGACGGAGAAGCGGGCAACTGCTAGTATTATTATATTTAATTAAAAATTATTTTTTAATTATCAACGTCAAGGTAAATTTATTTATGAATGTTCTTCTTTCTCGGCGTCTGTGGGTCATTATGGTTGCCAAAGTTGAGGTTACAGCCATATCCCTTGCACCCCGGTTGACCCAGGGCCATCTCTCACGATCTGGCCTTCTTCGGGTGCGAGAACCTAAGGGTCCCCTACTCGTCCCCGGAGAGGAGAGGTCGACTCCAGCAGCACTAAAAATTATTTTTTTCACCCATTGACCTAGGGATACATACATACATATAATCACGCCTTTATCCCCGGAGGGTTAGGCAGAGGTAAATTATCACCCATATTCCACCAATAATTGTATTCGGTCCCACGTAACAGGGGGTGAGCCTATTGCCGTATTTCGGGCACTATTATTGTTGACTCGAGCATCTGAGGCTGAGTCTGGGCTGTATATATCTGTCCGATGTTAAACAGCCCTATCCCTTAGTCGCCTTGTACGACACCGCATGGGAAGAGATGGGTGACCCTAATTCTAATCTGCCGGAAACCACGCGGCTTGTCCTAGGGATAATCAGAATAAATTACAAAATATACAAATCCCCAATTATATTGTTTTTATTGGGCTTTAATTTATCGATGGATATATTCTTAAGCCTACTTACATACGATTTACACAATAGATATATGTTGACAATAAGTAGAATATGGTGTTTTTATACAGTTAAAAGATAAACAAGTAAATCTTTAACTTCTAAATTTAAAATTACATTAAAAGCTAATTTTAATAAACAAACATGTTGCCGGATCAATGCTGTAACGTCATCAGTCTCTAATAAAAACAAAAACAAAATATTTTTCAATACAAACCGGTCAGTATCATCTATCAACATAAATTAAAAATAGAAATAATTACGTCGTGTCTCCTCAGGAGGCGGCGTGTCCTGGCTCTCCGAAGGCCTCCTCACATGCCATATGTCCTTATCAAAACTGTACATTGTCACAAGGCACTAAAAAGTCTCACCAAATTCACGATACACTGTTGTCCGTATCAAAAACTATAAACATTTACGCCATTATCTGTGTAAGGTTATCGGAAGTTGAAATAATGACACGGTTAAGAGACGTCAGTTCATGACGAAGTGTTGACATCTAATGAGAGAATCGCATTCCAAATATGAATTGAAGATTAATAGAGCTACTGGCTGGTAGTGTGGATGCGATAAAATTTAAATAAAATACCGCAGGCATTTAGTGTCGATGGTGATTCATATCATGAGGGGTTTTGATTGCATTCGGTAGCGCAATCAAGTCGTAATGAGATGCAGCGGATAAGTTGTTTTTGTAACTCATTTGGTTAATTAATTATAAACAGATCTTTTTATACAACTTCTATGGCAGAGAAGTATACGACCTACTTGATGGGAGGTGATTTTCTTCATATTTTTTTTTGTGCTATCAGTGGGAAGACCAAAGGCTTGTCCTGCTTTGTTTTGTACGATGACGGCACAGAAATTCTCTGTGTTTGCTACCGAAGTGGTATAAAAAATCGTGTCGTTTCGTGCACTTCTCAAAGAACCTAATTGCAGTCGTTTTTGGGAAGCCACAGCAAGGAAATGATTTAATAATCTCCAAAAATCAAACTTTGGATGGATCAGACTAGCTAAACAATTTAATAGCACGTTGAATTGGTTAATAAAATATATCTTCGATCAAGAATTTTATGTTAGTAGCTACATATTTATCTACCAATCAACATTATCTTTACTGCTAATTAAAAAGTAACTATGTAAGCGAAACCTCCAAAATTGTCTTCCACCATTTCTCAGGTTTATCACTTCGGTTTTCTTTGCACACTGTACATTAACTATGTACCTATTAGTCATATACGAATATAATTGCCTCGTTTGAAGTAATATTGCAATTGTAAAGCAATTACCCGTTTTCAATATCAAACAATAAGGGATCATTCAACACATTCAAACGCTACTTAACTCAAAAATCAATGTCTTAACTCTCGGTCAAGCGAATAAAAGTTAGGTACTTGTCAAGACTTATAGTATCAATTTTATATGTTGTTTGTTTATCTTAATCTTTTATCTAATCTTTGAATTTCCTGAAATAGGATTAGGGATTTCCCCGAAATTGTTTCATTTTACACATCTTTAGTGTTGTTTTCTTCTCATTTGTCGTGTATTTTTTTATTACAAAATTAATTAATATATTATAATACTCAAGTACTGCCACAGCCCCTCATCCCTTTGTTATAGCCTGCGTTATGACTATAATAAAATTCTAGCTATTTTCCTTCTGTCTAGCTAGCACGTTAACAAAAAACATGTAGCTACTTTTAGTACAACTTCGTTCATTATATCCGAGTTAAATTAAAATCTGGCGAAAGAGTTTTAACACTATTTTTAATCAAAAAGAATATTGCACAAAACACAGTACCTACACAAATTAATAATACAGTAAAATAGGTACATTACAAGAGTTGCTGGACAAAGGTGAGCTAAAACTATTGGTATTCAGTTAGACTAACTGTCTACAACGCTGGAAAAGGGTAAATCTGTTCCTTAAACTAGGTATAAAACCTGTACTATAAAAGTATTAAAACAATAATGTATATTTGAGGTTTTTAAAAATAAAGTATAAAAAATAGATAAAGTACATATAATAAAAAAAGTATAAAAAACAACATGAGAATTGTTACAAAACAAAGACAAATGAAATATGAAGCTACCAACGAGAAAAATAAAATTAAAGTAGATTCTATATTTAAAACCGAATTAAAAGGTAGAATGGGGTGAACTATAGATATAAGAAAGGAGGTTTTTAAATTCCAAACTATTAAAATAATATCAAAATATTTTTTACTTATATTGTAAATGCTAATGGTAAAAAAAAGGGATGATCCCAGGACAACTTAGCACCCAGACAATCTACAATAGAATTCTCTGGTACAGATGTAGGTACAGGGAAACCCGACCCCATATACACAGTCTGGGAACATAAATTGGATATAAAAGAGAAGATAATCATAAAATTAAGCATGTTATATTATTTTTCAACCATTTCAGTACTTTTCCAATGTGATTACGGTATTTTCACCAACCGCAGCAATGTAAACAATACAGAAATAAATAATATTATTTACATTTTTAGAGGTGATCCAAATAATAAGTAAAACAATGATTAACCTCTCAAACAAGAGTATCAAAACATTGCGTCACAAGTCGCAACCCTCAGCAATCATTCAGTTAGCAACTGATTAAAATATTCAAGCCAAACACGCGCTTATTTCACAGTCTAACGAACTTTTCCTATATTGTACCACAGACTGTTTGCACAGAGTAAATAATAGTATTCTGTTTCGTACCCGTCGGTCACCAGCTGTTCCACAGTAACTTTTTGAATTCGTAGTTCACCTGGGTGTTCCATGGTAACTTTCTTGGACTCCTAGGTCACCTGGGAGTTTCACAGTAACTTTATAGAACCCGTAGTACACCTGAGTGTTCCATGGTAACTTCCTTGGACTCCTAGTTCACTAGGGTGTTTCACGGTAACTTTTTTGGACTCATTGTTCGAATGGGTGTTCTATGGTAACTTTCTTGGACCCATAGTCACCTGGGTGTACTACGGTAGTTTTCTCAAATCCGTAATCCGCCTGGGTGTTCAATGGTAACTTTTTTGGACTCCTAGTTTACCCGAGTATTCCATGGTAACTTTCTTGAACCCGTAGTTCACCTGAGTGTTCCATGGTAACATTCTTGGACCCATAGTTCTCCTGGGTGTACTATGGTAACTTTCTTAAATCCGTAATTGACCTGGTTGTTCCATGGTAACTTTCTTGCACTTCTAGTTTACCTGAGTATTCTATGCTAAGTTTCTTGGACCCATAGTTCACCTGGGTGTACTATGGTAACTTTCTTAAACCCGTAATTGACCTGGTTGTTCCATGGTAACTTTCTTGCACTTCTAGTTTACCTGAGTATTCTATGGTAAGTTTCTTGGACCCATAGTTCACCTGGGTGTACTATGGTAACGTTCTGAAACCCGTAATTGACCTGGTTATTCCATGGCAACTTTCTTGCACTTTTTGTTTACCTGAGTATTCTATGGTAAGTTTCTTGGACCCATAGTTTGCCTGAGTATACCACGGTAACTTTTTTGATCTCGTAATTCAACTAGGTATTATTCCACGGTAACTACGTACAATCATACACTGTAGATGTAATTATACCAGTAAGGGTAATGACAATTGTCTAGTATATTGACTCAGATGCTTATAACCAGCCATGCAAAACGTATGGCCCTAGTAGTTTTGTACACAATTCTGTGTGCTAGACTTTTACCCTTGTGAAAATGTCTGCAATTGTTATTAAGTCTACATTAGAATAATGAATGGCATCATTTATTATTTTTATTGTGTTTGGTGACATTTTTAATGGTTTAAATAATATTATTTGTTAGAATGTGGAATGATATTGTATAATTAATTTCTCTTTGGCTTCATCACTACGCTATTTATCTCTCTCTACTAACCTTGGAGCTATTGCAGATTTGACATTTGTCTCGTGCAGCCTTCATTGTTGAAGAAATCTCTCATTAAATTATTTTGCTATTTGCATATCTAAGTGATTATTTCATTAAATTTTTAAACCTGCTTCATGTTTATTGATAAAATTTTAAATCTAAAGAGCAGACTGTGATTTTTTATTTGTCGGATGAGATCACGAAATGTGATCTTGGCCTTAGTCTCGTAAAATTCCTTAATCAATGCTTTGTTTCAAGATCACGGCACGTTAAACTGTGTTATGTCCGATTTGCCCGTAAACAGGATTTAGTGGTGAATATATAATCGTGAATCATAGTTCCCATTCGGTCGTGAATAAAAATTCAAGTCCTTGACTTATTTGCCGTTCCGTGAGGCGAACAATGGACAGGGTGTTCGGAATATATTTACATTTAATCATCGATATACAAATAGCTGAGAAGCGATAACGGTAATGAATCGGCACCAACATAATATTGAATTTGAAGTCATTGTGTCGGTCTTAGATGAATTTAATTCATCTAAGGTGTCGGTATAATTTTTTTTTTTTCGTGGGTAAACTATTGTGTTGGTTGTATCCGCTATACTGTCGACATTTCACTTCTCAATCTTCTTCAAAATTAACTTCTTCTTATTCTTCTGCTTTAATTTTGTTTATCTACTTACACTAGTCATAATGTGCCACGTATGTACACTTTTTTTTTTATACCACTTAGTTGACAGAAAAGCACACGGCCCACCTGATGGAAAGTGGTTACCGTGACCTATGGACGTCTGTCACACCAGAGGAGTCACAGTCGCGCTGCCAACCCTGTAAGTACAGAGTTTCTGTGCCGTCAGTAGAAGACAAAGCAGGACAAGCCTTTAGTCTTCCCACTGACAGCATTAATTCTCCAGTGAGCTCTGGCTACCCTACCCCTTTTTTCTTTTCTTTTTTTCTTTCTAATCACGCCTTTAACCCCAGAGGGTTAGACAGAGGTGAATTAACACCCACATTTCATCAATCATTGAATTCGTTCCCACGTAATAAGGGGTAAGCCTATTGCCGTCTTTCGGGCACTATTGTAGACTCAAGCATGCGTCTGAGACTGAGTCTGGGCTGTATGTATCTGTCTGATGGTAAACAGCCCTATCTCTTAGTCGCCGCATGGGAAGAGATGGGGTGGTTCAAATTCTACTCTGCCGGGAACCAAGCGGTTATTTATATTTTTAATGTGCAATTTCATTATTTATTTCTAATCTGTGTATGCAGTATAATTTTAGTGTTAACTATAGTTCACAATTAAAAAAATATATTTTTACTAAAACGTAATCAACATATAAGTATAAATAATAAATAAAAAATAAATAAATATTCTACAACATTCTACACAACGCTATCTAGACCCATGGTAAGCATAGCTTAACTAGCTTGTGTTATGGAATCTAGAATACGGATAAACATACTTAAATACTTTTTTTTTTTTTTTTGTAAATACATACATATTATACATAGAAACACCCAGACCAATGCAAATACCCATATTCATGCATACAAATATTTGCACTGAGCGGGGATCGAACCCGCGCCTCCTGCGTAGCAGTCGCGTTCACTACCGCCACACCACAGAGGCTGTCATGCATTTGACAAGTTGCAATACGTCACAGGCTACAGTGTGAACACAAATGTGTTTTATTACTTGTTTATAACTTGTTGGCTAAACATACTATCAAATCCTATGTGAACGAAAAAGCATCTGAGATACATTTTTTTTTTTTTTTTTTTTTTTTATATAGGACACGTCAATTGTCAATTTATAAAACAAGTAATTGTGTTTTGATTAGTCTTGTACAAGTCTTGTAATCAAACAAGTTGTTTTACAGCTTGTTTCGTGGTGAAAATGAGGGGTTAAAAAACCAAACATAAGTCCAAATTCAAAAGGTCTAAAAATCCTAATTTTTTTTTATCAAAATCTCAAAAATTTAAACGAGTATAAGCGGCATATTGTCACGACTTTGTCTTTAAAAAGATCCGGTTTGGCATTGTGTTATTATTTAATGAAACGCTTAACAGTTTGAGTCTTGAGTTAGAGCGTATGTGATGTATGTTTGTTGTCGCATTCTCGCATTCTTGCATCGTTGTATGCCTATTATGTCACGGTCCAATTGTTATTATATTGAATTTTTGTATATTTGCTTGCATCCAAATATCCATGAAACAATCTTGAGTCATTTTGTGTTCTGCAATCGTCAGTGCAGAACACAAAAACAGGACCAACCTTTTGGTCTTCCCACTGACAGCACAAAAACTCTTCTTATGAGGAGGTAGGACACGGCGGTATTTCCGCTCAATTGAGCAGTCCGACTGGGGAAGTACAGAATACCGCGGTTATAATAACTTCATGTTGTGTTCCCAGCGGTGAGTACGGTAGCCAGAGCTCACTGGAGATTTTGTGCTGTCAGTGGGATGACTTAAGGCTTGTCCTGCTTTGTCCTCTACACTGACGGCACAGAAACTCTGTGCTTACAGGGTCGGCAGCGCGAGTGTGGCTTCTCTGGTGTTACACACGTCCAAAGGCCACGGTAACCACTTGACTGCCACGTAAGTGGAATAAAAAAAAAACTCTTTCTAAATATGACATTTATGGCATTTTCAAAATGTAATATTTTATTATTTAATTACCTATTTTTGAAATGAGAACGCACCCAGAGTGCGTTGGACATTTTTGAAATTAGAAATACCCATTGATGTCGTAACCGTTTTTGTCACCATTGTGTAGTGCTCAAACTGAACGATAAATACCAAAAAAATAATACAATATTTAATGAGAACTCTCATACAATAAACGTAGCTTTAAGACGGGCTAGATAATGGTACGGAACCGTTCGTGTGCGAGTTCAGTTCGCACATTTTTTTTTTACGTGCGCAAAATCCCCACGGGTACCACCCCACCGGAGCCGGTGGAAGAGGTTATGTCGGACTCGAACCGACTAAAACGCACGCCGCCTGTGGGTCGTTTTGGTTGCCGAAGGTGAGGTAGACAGGTATATCCCTCGCACCCCGGCCGACCCAGGGCCAGATCGTGAGAGATGGCCATTGGGATCGAGTTCAGTTCGCACTTGACCGGTAATGCAGTATAATTTTTTTCAAATAAATTGATAAGACATAATTAAATGGAATGCGTCATTTATGTTCTTATAGGTAAATAAAGATTAATTCCTAACATTTTCCTTAAGCAACTCAATAATTTATTATGTCCTTGTAGATATCTAGACTCGTATTTATATTTACATAAAACTGCAATACCTATGCGTAAGAACTCATTTATTTTTAACAATATTGAAACGTAATAAGTTATATTAAAATATATTCACCGGAAATGCCTTTACGAATTTTCCGCGTTGGAACGCTATAATACGTATTAATTTATTTATTTTTATTAATTTATTTACTTAGATGTGGTTATGCAGGTGTTAGGTACAATAGTCTGGTGCAGTGTATTTAACATTTTCTGGCATGCAAACATGAAATTACACAGTATACGACTTTATACTACAATTATAAAATAAAATTAGATCAGCACATGCGACTTCATTGAATTCTTTAGTCACAAACATGTAATAAATTTATTGGAATGTCAGAACATATTATAAGTCATAAAAATTTGTGAAAACCATTAAAATGTCAATTTTTAAAAATATTAGTGAAAGTGGTTACCGTGGCATAAGGACGTGTGCCAACGCCAAGGGAGTCACATTCGCGCTGCCAACCCTGTAAGCACCAGAGTTTCTGTGCCGTCAGTGTAAAAGACAAAGCACGACAAGCTTTTGGTCTTCCCACTGACAGTACAAAATCTCTCCAGTGAGTTCTGGCTACCCTACTCACCGCCGGAAATACAACACGAGGTTATTATGGCCGCGGTATTCTGTAGGGCGGAGATACTTCCCCAGTCGGACAGTTCACTTGGGCGGAAATACCGCCTTGTCACAAAAACACATAAACCACCAGAAAATCTATTGATACAGAACGTTAAGTAGAAGACAAGCGACAACAGAGGCACACATGGACACCTATTTATTATCCAAGATTTCAGCATAGTGCAGTCTTCTTTTAGATTAAAGTTGCAACTTGTAACGATGTATCGAAATACCATAATAACCAGAATATCGTTATTAATAATGATATTTCCATTTTTTTTTTATCACATACAAAATAATTAAAACATAAATACACGAAACAAACTCGCGATCATGTCGCGTCAAACAACCCACTCCGCATCGTTCCCGGCGCAAAGGTGCCCATGATGCTGGCCGCGTTGCCCCGCTGAATCGCAATAGCCAACCTTTGCCCCAGGGACGAGCCGGATCGGAAGTCATCGGAAGCCTCAGATGCATGGCTTGAGTCAACAATAGTGCCCGGAAGAAGGCAATAGGCTCACCGCCTATTACGTGGGACCGAAATCAATGATAGGTGAAATATGGGTGTTAATTCACCTCTGCTTAACCTTCCGGGGATGATTATATCTATGTGTGTATGTATGTACTATATCAATATCCAAACGATTACGACATTATGGTGATAATTATCAACTATGATTGTATTTTAAAAACTTTGTTCACTTGGGAATTGACACTAATCTTAGGCGGAGGATCGAAGAAAATGGCGCACACTGGGAGAGGCCTATGTCCAGCAGTGAACAGCGATAGCAGGCTAATTGATATACTGATTAATAGTTAAACTATAAAAAACTCGGTATAGTTACCCCTCGTTTACACTTAAGTATAAAACATGTATTTGACAAGTTGCTATATGTCAGAAACTACAGTGTGAAAGCAAATGTGTTTTATACTTGTTTACAACTTGTTGGCTATACATACTATGTGAACGAAAAATATCTGAGATACATGTATAATACAAGTATTGTGTTTTGATTAGTCTTCTTTTTTTTATTTAGAACACGTCAATTAGACTTAGCATTGCCTGATGGTAAGCTGAAGACAAAGTCTCAGAAAAGAGGGTTACCATTACATACACATACCATGTGACAATGGTGACACTAAGCTTGACGGCCTCATCATATGCTTTTTCACGCCCCGCTTAAACGACCCGAGACTGTAGGAAGGAAACACGTGAGCTGGTAATGAATTACGGGCCTTAATGGTGTGACAAAGGATAGAGTCACCGAACCGCTTGGTCCTTGATCAGATGTTCTACAAGTCTTCAACAAGTTTTTTATAAACAAGTTTAGGTTTGAGGAAGTAGGACACGGCGGTTTTTCCGTCCAATTGAGCAGTCCGACTGGGGAAGTACCTCCGCCTTACAGAATACCGCGGTTATAATAACTTCGTGTTGTGTTCCCGGCGGTGAGTAGGGCAGCCAGAGCTCATTGGAGAGCTTTTGTGCTGTCAGTGGGATGACCAAAGGCTTGTCCTGCTTTGTCCTCTACACTGACAGCACAAAATCTCTGTTCTTACAGGGTCGGCAGCACGGATGTGACTCCACTGGTGTTACACACGTTCATAGGTCATGGTAACCACTTTCCATCAGGTGGGCCGTGTGCTTGTCTGCCACCTAAGTAGTATAAAAAAAAGGTACAACCGGTTTCGTGGTGTAAACGAGGGGTTACACAGATTTTCTCTTGTGAGCCCCAACCTCAATCGAAATCATGCTTGTGTGTGAGTGAAAATGCTCTTTGACTCGTGTATTGACGGCCTTCTGGGCCAGTCTATTTCATTCGTGTAAATACCCTGAATAAGTCACGTTCTAGCCCAATTACGGTCTATTTACGACTTTCGTGAGTCTAGTTCTAGTATTTCGTTCCTACGTTTCCACGTAACAATGAAATTTTTCCATTATCAGCATACGTAATGAGTCGTAAGTTGTAACATAAAACAATTATTGACTGAATCATTAAATGGTAATAATGTCGTTTTAACCTGTCTGACTGATTCTATACTATCGATAATATATTAAAATATCCGATAATATCGATTTAAAATAACTTTTCCTAATACTAGTACCTAGTTCCTAATGTTCTTTTTTTATGCCATTTAGGTGGCAGATAATTACACGAATCACCTGATAGGAAATATGGGGAGACTACAATATGGGGTCCTTCAAGATGAGCATTAGAACGTTTTTACAGGGACCTAAGCACACGTCCATAGATAAAAAAAAGTGGTTTTGTTTTAGCCGAATCAAGGGCCTGTTTTATCATTTATCTACAAGATAATAATGTTATGCCTATAATTATAATACGGTGTGACACTCAATATACTGAGTGCGTCAGACCGTAATCAATCAAGTTAGGTATGTCACCCACCGCATCAAGCACGGCTATATTATAGAGAGTGCGGTGCGAGGGTGAGTTCAACTTGATCATTATTTTAAGTGACGAAATCTGACCTAATTGACTATGAAAACACGACACTTTTCACATTATTTTCAAAGAGACAGGCAGACAAGCACTCGGCCCACCTGATAGAAAGTGGTGACCGTGCCCTATGGACGTGTGCAAAACCAAGGGAGTCACAGTCGCGCTGCCAACCCTGTAAGCACAGAGTTTATGTGCCGTCAGTGTAAAAGACGAAGCAGGATAAGGTTTGAGTCTTCCCACTGACAGCACAAAAACTGTATAGTGAGCTCTGGCTACCCTACTCACCGCCAGGAACACAACACAAGACTACATAAATCTGCGAGCTGCATGGTACCCGGCAGAGTAGAATTTGGACCACCCCATATCTCTCCATGCGGTGTCGTACAATGCGACTTAGGGACAGAGCTGTTTAACATCAGACAGATATGAACAGCCTTGACTCAGCCTCAAATGCATGGCTTGAGTCAACAATAGTGCCCGGAAGATGGCAATAGGCTCACCCACTATTAAATGAGACCGTATTCAAAACTTGGTGAAATGTAAGTGTAGATTGGTTAATTCACCTCTGCCTAACCCTCCGGGGATAAAGGCGTGATTATATGTATGTATGTACAACATGGAAGAATTATTAATCAAAATTGTCACAAGGAAATTTAATGAAAAAGGTTCTTAATATAATTAATTAAAAACCTTAATAAGGACTTAATAAACCAATCTAATAAAAGCTCTTGAAGACTTGAGCAGATATTAATAATGAAATTTTTAATAACGAACCTTTGGTAGTTGAATGATAAAAATATATGGCGCATTGATGCATTTATCTTTAGCAACTAATATTAAAAATTAAAGGTCGATGAACGACCTCCGCCCCCCATGAGCGCAGGCCTGGGGGTGACTGGTAGAGCCGCCTGTCACCCTGGCAGAAGCAGGCCGCGGCGGCGGCGCGCCTGGCGCGTCTCCCCGTTTTCCGGGGACGAGTTGGGGACTCTGTAGTCCCCACACACCAGAGGAGAGGGCCAGATCGGTAGAGATGGCCCTGAGTCGGCCGGGGTGCGAGGAATATGCCTGTTAACCTCACCTTCGGCAACCAAAACGACCCACAGGCGGCGTGCGTTTTAGTCGGTTCGAGTCCGACACAACCTCCTCCACCGGCTCCGGTAGGGAGGTATCCGTGGGGATTTTACGCACGTAAAAAAATATATGTTAAAAGTGAGTTGTTTGTTAGTTTATTTGGTTTATTCATTGAAATTCTTTGTGCAAACTTGATAACACTTTTTTAGTTACGTTAGTTAGTTGACATTGATCGCAGTTAAATCATTGGTGAAATACACGCTTAGATGTTAGTTTTCCCTATTCCCTTCCTACTTGTAAAGATTAAGTGAGCAATGAACTCCAATAGACTATTCAAACAAATTGCTAAAATCTCATAACATAACATAAACTCACGCCTATATCCCCGTATGGGTAGGCAGAGGTATTAGCACCCACATTTCGCCAGTTTATGTTTAGGTCCCATTGTAATAGATAGCGAAGCCTATTGCCATTAACCGGGCACTTATAAACCTGCGATAAATACACACATAACTTCGAAAAGTCATTGGTGTGTGCCATGGTAAACCTCTGATCGAACCCGAGATCTCGTCTCAGCAGTCCATTACACAGACCACTAGGCTACCGCGCTAAAATCTCGAAAAATATTATTGGACCTACACTACCTACTTTAGAAACTACCCTACAATAAGTAAATATTTTGGATTAAATCAAAAATTAAGTAGGTAACAGTAATATAACACATAAATGAATCCAAATCAGTTGACAAACAAAATATTGTTGAACAATACTGATAAAGTGACACTTCAATAAATTTGTTTGTTCAATATACTTCAGTTTGACCGCTAACCTGACCTGTAAAGTTATTGACGGTATCGTTGAATTATGATGTGAGAAATAAGTGGATAACAAAAGACCACTTATTATAAACAAACGAATTTCAACGTTTATTTATAGTTTTTTTTTATACAACTTAGGTGGCAGACAGGCAAACGGCCCACCTGATGGAAAGTGGTTACCGTGACCTATGAACGTATGTAACACCAGTGGAGTCACATCCGCGCTGCCGACCCTGTAAGTACAGAGATTTTATGTGCCTTCAGTGCAGAACACAAAATCAGGACAAGCCTTTGGTCTCCCCACTGACAACACAAAAACTCTCCAGGAAGCTCTGGCTACCCTACTCACCGGCGGGAACACAACACGAGGTTATTATAGCCATGGTATTCTGTAGGGTGGAGGTACTTCCCAAGTCGGACTGCTCAATTCGGACGGGAATACCGTCGTGTCCTACCTCGTCCATTTTTTATAATATAATTTAGTACATTATTTCGAAGTTATTTCCTTTCTTACAATCTTGGTTTCTTTATAATTATGGACTATGAAAAAACATTTGTTGAGGCCATCAAAAACCCACTATTTCAGGGATAACATCTGGAATGAAATCCTTCGCCTTAGATTAACATCAAATACAGTCAGGTTAGTGGATCAGACATAAAAATATACATTTTAGTTAGAAATTTATTACACTGTACACAGCCATTTTTCTTTGATGTTGTTTAAAATTGTAAGGGTGAAAATCCTGTTTAAAAACTATTTATTTAAGTAATAACGATAACCAGTTATTATGAAGAATCAAATAAGAATAACCACTTTCACTAGCCCCTCAGTTGTGGTTTCACCGCATTCTCGTTAATCAAACAGTGATTAAAAATAAACGATTTCACTAACTCCTAAACTATGGTGCAACGTTATCATAATTTATATTACTAAAGTTTTTTATCTAAACTATTAATAACTTTGAAACCTAATAAAATAACCATTACTGTAGTGTGTACACTGACAAGAATGCAGTAGATATATTATAGTAATCATAAGTATAAAAACAGAGTGTAATCCGGCAATATTGTATCATAACACTGTTTTTTGCCATAATTAACCGAATTGAAACAGTTATCAGTGTAACCGTTGTTTATAAAACACAAAACATCACTATCGTACTAAACAGCTGGTAACTGCGTTGCAAAATAACTCAATTTGGAAGCGAATTCTCCATTCGTTGTCCCAACACTAATTCTAATTTCAAAAAAATAATGGCGTCTCCTAACAGTCAATACGGTGTTGTTGTCTGCTTTCTTTTTTCGAATTTGGAACTCCACGCGGTTTTTAAAAACTATTTGTACGCGATCACAGCGCCATGCGTCATCGATGGCGGATGGCGGCCGGCGACTAGCGAAGCCGTCGAACGCGAACTGAGACGAAGTACGCAAACGGACCCTACTCTGAATCGCATTGGCGCACGCCCCACACTTTGTAAACAAAAGGTTAAAACGGCTGTTGATTTCTCACAACAGACAACAAGTTGCCACATACATATGTGATAAGGAATAAAGGGAAATAAGAAAAAAGATAAGCACGTTTTTTTTTTTCAAATACAGTTTCTTTGTTTCTAATAAGTGCCTATATAATACAATTTATGATAAGTATTAAAAAAAGACGTGTGGCTCTCGGGGACTGCCGCGGTAAAGCTATTTATTGCATAGCATTTTTATGAACTTATGCAATTATAATAAATAATAATATAATTTGAATTTGAATCTGAATCTGAGTCTGAGTCTGAGTCTGAGTCTGAATCTGAATTTGAATTTGAATTTGAAAACTAACAACTTATGCAATTATGGGGTTTATGTTTGTACTCACAATTAAACACTCACCAACAGAAGAAAGGATAGTTTATTTTAAGCACAGGCACAGAAAGACAGTTTAAGCACAGGCACATAAGGATAGGTACAACTCACTATAGTTCGGCAATAGAAAGCACGGAAGATAGATTGGGCGATAGGCGATAGGTACAGACAAAGACTATATTTAGGTATATACTACACTTAGACACATAAGCAACAAGATCGATTAAGATAAACAAACATGCGGTTTAGCGGAAGGAAATAGCGAGCGCTTCGCGTCGTGTATGGTTAGCGACTGGCTGTGTCCTCTGCGCGTGCGCATCGGTGGAGCGGGTACCTATATAGAACTTATACATCTACATGGCAATGGGTTGAGACACTGTCGATAACTTAATGTCGATATTTATGATATCGACAAGTTACATAGACCAACCAATATAATTCACATAAAATAATATTAGATAGTATGTAAGTTGTGTAGATTAAGTAAAATGTACAGTCGGCAAATAAAATAAGTGTACATGTAATAAATAATACTTATGTAAATATTGTATATATTATGAGGTACGTTAGGTACCCTACACCACCCCCCACCAGAGACCGTCAAGGACGATAATAATCGGGAAACCTTACACGTCGCCCAGAACGGGTCACGTGGTCGCGTTGGTCATCTGTTTCTGGTTTATTTTGAACAGACAGTGTGAAAGCCGGTTTAAGGCGGTTTATTGACACTGTCATCTCTTTGTTATTAAAGAGTATTTTAAAAACTTTATCTCCTCTGGCGAGAACTTTGTGCGGTCCAGAGTATGCAGGTTGAAGGGAACCTCGTGACGCGTCTTCACGCAGGAAGACGCAGTCAGAAGTCTCCAACTCCTTGTATACAAATACCCTCGGCTTACTATGACGGGCAGCTGGTACGGGTCGCAGCTTATCAACGAAATTTCTGATTCTAACAGAAAAGTCGGATAAGTCGGTGCTACCAGTAACAGTAGGTTCAAAGAATTCACCAGGAAGTCTTAACGGTTCTCCATAAACCAGTTCAGCAGAGGAAGCCTTCAAATCTTCTTTAAATGCCGTCCTAATCCCTAATAACACCCAGGGTAAAGACTCGGACCACCTATCATTCGCGTGGCACACTATAGCGGCTTTTAGTTGCCGGTGGAAACGCTCAACTAAACCATTACAGGCTGGGTGGTATGCTGTGGTCCGCCTATGCTCGAAACCAGCCAGCTTAGACAGACATTGGAACAGAGCCGACTCGAACTGTCGTCCACGGTCTGTTACGATGTCTGTCGGACAACCGAATCGAGCTATCCAGATGGACAAAAGAGCCTTGGCTACCGTTTCGGCAGTAATATCCTCAATTGGTACTGCTTCCGGCCATCGGGTAAACCGGTCTACTGCCGTCAAGCAGTATCGATAGCCATGAGATAAAGGAAGGGGTCCCACCAAATCTATGTGGATTTGTTTAAAACGGGCGCGTGGAAGGGCAAAAGTGCCAAGAGGTGCGTTCACGTGGCGGTGAACTTTTGCTCGCTGACACAGTAAGCAAGTACGCGCCCACTCTCTACAGTCTTTCCGCACGCCTGGCCAAACAAATCGCTCGGCTACTAGTCGGGCCGATGCATTAGCGCCAGGGTGGCTAAGTGAGTGCAGACTATCAAATACCTGCCTGCGGAGAGTCTTGGGTATGTAAGGTCTGGAAGTTGCGTTACTAACGTCGTAGTATAACGAAACAGAACTTCCTGGAATGTTAAGTTTCTGCAGGTGCAGAGACGAACCCTCGCTCAACAACTTATGTAGTTCTGAATCTACTAGCTGTCCCTCAGCTAATGTCTCGAGGCTTACAGGCGCTTCCAATTCCTCAATACGCGATAATGTATCCGCAACGACATTATCCTTACCGGATATATGGCGTATGTCCGTGGTGAACTGGGAAATAAAATCTAAATGTCTATACTGCCTTGGCGAACAGGTATTTTTCCTCTCGTGGAAAGCAAAACTGATTGGCTTATGGTCAGTATAGACAACAAAATGCCTAGCCTCGAGCATGTGCCTAAAATATTTAATGGCTTCATAGATGGCAAGAAGCTCCCGGTCATATGGTGAATATTTGATTTGAGACGGGCTAAGCTTTCTTGAAAAGAAAGCTAATGGTTGCCATGCTCCGTCTTTGTATTGTTCCAAAACTGCACCAATGCCTTTGTCGGAAGCATCAGTAACCACTGCGAGTGTAGCACAACAATCTGGATGTGACAATAAGGCGGCGTCGGACAAGCTGTCTTTGCAAGTTTGAAAGGCTGCTAAAGTATCTCCAGATAGGTTAATGGGATGTGAACCTTTGACAGAACCTGTTAGTAGGGCATGCAATGGAGCTTGGATCTGGGCTGCTTTAGGAAGAAATCTTCTATAAAAGTTAAGCATACCCAGAAACGCTCTCAGTTGCCGCACGTTCGTAGGAGGTGAAAAATCCTTTATCACCTGCACCTTTTCGTCAAGAGGTCTGCATCCGTGCTCTGAAATGTGGTATCCTAAGAATTTCACTTCGTTCTTACCAAGTACGCATTTGGAGGTGTTAACCAGCATACCGTACTTCTTCAGTCTGCTGAAGATTTCGCGTAGATGCTGTGCATGGCTGTTTGGGCTGTCCGAAAAAATTAAAAAATCATCCAAATAACAATACACATTGTCGAGTCCCCGGGTCATTTCATCTACAAAACGCTGAAACGTCTGACCGGCGTTCCGCAGTCCAAACGTCATGTAAGGGAACTCAAACATTCCAAATGGTGTCGTAATGGCTGTTTTCGGAATGTCCTCGGGGCTAACCGGTATCTGATTGTAAGCTTTTTCAAGATCTAAAGTTGAAAATACTTTGCAACCAGCGATATTATGGGCGAAGTCTTGAATATGCTTAATCGGATACCGGTCAGGCACGGTTCGAGCGTTCAATTTACGGTAGTCACCGCAAGGACGCCACCCGTTGTTCTTCTTCGGTGCTAGGTGCAGAGGCGATGACCAAGGACTCTGTGAAGGCCTAGCTGTACCGTTGGACAACATGTCTTGGAACTCCTTTCGAGCTATTTTTAACTTGTCAGGAGCCAAACGACGAGGAGGTGAAGAAACTGGAGGGCCAGGGGTCGTGTTTATATGGTGTACTGTATTGTGTGGTGTAGTGTGATGTATACCGGCTGGTCGAGTAATCTCGGGAAACTCGTCAAGAATTCTATGAAACCGTGACTCACCTGTTACCACTTTTACAGAAGAAACATTGATACAATGAGCTATTTTAGCAACAGCGGAAACTGACGTTAAATTATCTATAAGACGTTTATTGCGAACGTCAACAACAAGACTATAATAATTTAAAAAATCTACGCCAATGATGGGTTTTGTGACGTCAGCAACAATAAAACGCCATACAAAACTTCTACGTAAGCTAAGATCTAAATTTAAATGTATATAACCATATGTCGCGATATTAGAACCATTTGCAGCCGATAAGCTAAACTCAGTCCGCTGACGACGATCTCGCAGTGCTGACCTTGGGAAGACGCACAAGTCGCTACCAGTGTCGACTAGAAATTGCATCTTCGAAGATCTGTCCGTGACAAACAGGCGACCAGTTGATGAAGAAGGGCAATCGTCAGCCGCCATTACCGACCGCCCATGGAGTTTTCCGCCTTGTAGTCGCAGGGCCGTATGCACTTAGCAGCCTTCTCTCCAAAACACCCATGATACCAGCATAGAGGAAACTTGCGATAATTTGACTGCGACCGCTGCCTTGAGGTACTTCGGTTACGTTGAGGACGTGGAGAATGCGATGAACGAGTTCTGCTGTTCCTTCCCGACGATAAACTCTGAAATTGTTTCCGCAGCTCAGCAACCTCCCGCACCAAATCATTAATAACGGAGCCAGGGATTTCATTTACAGCAGCAACCTTTGGAGTCGAAGAAGCGAGGTCGTTCACCCTGTCCGCTAAATCAGCTAGCTCTTCAAGTGAAGTTGAACTGGCTTGTCCTGCCAGTACGGTCTGGATACAATGTGGAAGGCGACTTATCCATATCGTCTTCAGAAACTCATCAGGAATATTTAAACCAGCAAGGCCACGAAGATGTCGGAGAAATTGCGATGGCTTGCGGTCCCCGAGCTCTTCGTGCATCAATAATTGCTTGATTCTAATCTCCTTGGACGCGCTAAGCCTCTTAATAAGCTCAGTTTTGAGCTTCTCATACTTATTGGTCGCTGGTGGATCGACAATTATGTCTTTAACCTCCCTCGAATGTTGATTGTCGAGATGACCTATGACATAATTAAATTTTGTATGGTCACTTGTAATACCAGAAATGGCAAATTGTCCTTCGACTTGAGCAAACCAAATATCAGGCTCTTCCGCCCAGAATGGTGGCACTCGCACGCCTACTCGAAAAACATCGATGTTTTCTATCGACTTGTTCCCATCACTTAAATTAGGGCGTGGCTGCCCCACTGCGTCTTGAAAATCTTTATCCTTTGACATTGTTCAATATAGGGGTCACCAGTATGGGGTTTATGTTTGTACTCACAATTAAACACTCACCAACAGAAGAAAGGATAGTTTATTTTAAGCACAGGCACAGAAAGACAGTTTAAGCACAGGCACATAAGGATAGGTACAACTCACTATAGTTCGGCAATAGAAAGCACGGAAGATAGATTGGGCGATAGGCGATAGGTACAGACAAAGACTATATTTAGGTATATACTACACTTAGACACATAAGCAACAAGATCGATTAAGATAAACAAACATGCGGTTTAGCGGAAGGAAATAGCGAGCGCTTCGCGTCGTGTATGGTTAGCGACTGGCTGTGTCCTCTGCGCGTGCGCATCGGTGGAGCGGGTACCTATATAGAACTTATACATCTACATGGCAATGGGTTGAGACACTGTCGATAACTTAATGTCGATATTTATGATATCGACAAGTTACATAGACCAACCAATATAATTCACATAAAATAATATTAGATAGTATGTAAGTTGTGTAGATTAAGTAAAATGTACAGTCGGCAAATAAAATAAGTGTACATGTAATAAATAATACTTATGTAAATATTGTATATATTATGAGGTACGTTAGGTACCCTACACAATTATAATTACATACGTTAAGCGGAGCTACTTCGGAGCAGCTCGGCTCGATTCGTGCGACCTCGGAGTGAGGGGTGTTAGGTTTATTTCGTTACGGAATTTCTGGATTCGGTCCCCACGCTCAAGGCCCGCGATAAAAGCTATGCAATAGCTTAATAAATAAACTATTATACGAAAACGAGTATAACAGGTAAAGTTCAACTGACAAATTGCGAGTATTTATTGCACAAGTTGTATGATAGGTTTAAAACAAGGGAATCATGCAGAAATAAATTTAAAGAGTTGGGTATTCTAACAGTTCCACCAATATATATAATTGAGGTAGCTACATTTGTGAAAAGCAACCCTCATTTATTTATCGCTAATCCACCAGGTACTAGGTGTGAGGGTAACTTATAAGTCGTGCCAAGTAAAACCCAATTGTTATGTCGTAGTGTGTTTTGTATGGCAACCTCTATCTACAACAAGATACCTGCGAAGATCCGTTTAGAAAATGTTACTGTATTTAGGAGTAAGCTAATAAAAACTTTAGCAGATAAGGCTTACTATACCATTGACGAATTCCGCAATGATAATTCTCTTGCATGGCATTGTAAAGTAATCAATATTTATATGAATGTTAATGTAAATTTAATTTGTACACCATTTTCCATGGTAGGACACAAACCTATGATCCACAAATAAATAAATTGAAAAAAAAAACAAAAAAGTTTTGCAAACAATAAAAACATTTCAGTTCTAAATATTTTAATAACTATTTACGATTAACTTTCTAAACAAACGTTGCGTCACCCTAGATCGCAACAATGTATAATTGTATATCCTCGTGTAGAATGCAATGTAAAATTTCAACAATGTTTACAAGCCTTCGATAGCTCAGTTGGTAGAGCGGTGGACTGTAGAGGTGCAAATCGATCATTGATATCCATAGGTCGCTGGTTCAAATCCGGCTCGAAGGAATTCTTTTTGGACTTTTAATTTTTATTGCACCGTTTTATTTATAAAATTAGTTTGCAGGCAATTCTTGTAATTTGTTTGTATAAGTAAAAAAAAAATTAAAAATCAAAATATACTTCGCGAATTCGACAGAGTCGCAGGAAACAAACAGCTAGTCATTTTATAAATACTTTAATAAAATTCCTCAAAATTTGATTAATATGCAGATACTAAATAAATTTCAAGTAGAAGTGAACAAAACTTTAATGAATAAAGGTTACTATAAAGTAGATGAGTATCTTGATGATGTAAATGCGTGGTCAACATAAGTCTCTTGCTTGCTCTCACACCATAAATTGTAAACTAAAGCAAATTTAAAAAAGAAAGATAATCTAGTTCTAATATAGTTCGCTGAGTTTCTTGCTGGTATCCTCTCAGCAGAACTAACCTACCGAACCAGCGAAAGAACCATTTGCCAATGGCTTTGTTACAATTTAATTTAATATGATTTTGATGTTATATATGTGCTCTTTATGTGCTTTATATAATATGATTTTTTTTTTTTATATAGGACACGTCAATTGGACTTCGCCTTGCCTGATGGTAAGCTGAAGGCAAAGTCCCAGAAAAGAGGGTCACCATTACTTACACATACCGTGTGACAATGGTGACACTCAGCTTGACTCTTTGATACAACTATGTTACAATTTTGGCCCTCAGCTTGACGGTGTCATCATGTGCTTAAAAGACCTCCGGGTCCTGTAGCAAGAAGGAAACACGTGTGCTACCATAACGGCATGCACTTAGATGGTATAGAAGCACACGACTTACCTTATGGAAAGTGTCAACGTCAACCTCACCTTCGGCAACCAAAACGACCCACAGGCGGCGTGCGTTTTAGTCGGTTCGAGTCCGACATAACCTCCTCCACCGGCTGCGGTGGGGAGGTATGCGTGGGGATTTTGCGCACGTAAAAAAAAAAAGGTCGGGCCCGCGTTTCGACCCGACGCGGACGCCAGTGGTCCATTTGCTAAACTAGTCTTTCATATTTCTTTTTATATTGACGTTTTGTAACTTCCGATTCAATGGTCTATGCGAAATAAATGATTTTTACTTTGACTTTGACATACCTACTCATTTTGTCCATTTTGGTTTATGTTTGGTTTAAGTACCCGGCCAATGGCAATAGGCTCGCCACCTATTACATTGGGACCTAAACATAAACTGACGAAATATAGGTGCTAGCACCTCAGTCTACCCCTTCGGGGATATAGGCGTGAGTCTATGTTATATGTTTGGTTTATGTTTACAGAAACAAATGCCGTCAGACTCCTCGATCCTGAGAGGTATGCCTGCGCCAGAGGCATTGCTAAAGGCACGAAGATCTGCATGCTAACAGGTCGCTAGTACCTTTATCCTTCAAATGATATTACGTCTAGACATCTGCCATCCCCGTGTTAAAGTAGCGTGACTATAGCGATATAGCGTGTTCTGATCAAGTAAACAAACCACTCCTTTTCCATCGGCCGTTGAACTTGGCCTGGCTGTGGGAAATCAATAGATTTGTGTCATACATAACTACACATAAACAATGATGATAATTATCATTAGTTAATTCAGTTTAGTGTAGATGGCGGTAGTATTCGTATAGCTGTACCATTGAACGCTAGCACAGATAATTATAATCTATACTTAATATTATAAAGCTGCAGAGTTTGTTTGTTTGTTTGAACGCGCTAATCTCTGGAACTACTGGTCCGATTTGAATGATTCTTTCAGTGTTGGGTAGTCCATTTATCGAGGAAGGTTTAAGGCTATATATCATTACGCTACTACTTAAGGGAGCGGAGCATTGATAATAAATGTTAACAAATCCGGCAATTTTTCATACATATTTTGAAGACTAACATACGGGCTCAAAGGGATATGAAGCTTCAAAATATACCCCGGCGAAGCTGGGGTGGGTCAGCTAGTGTAATATAATTCTTATAACATCTAGTATTCAGTAGACGGCCTATGTGGCGTAGCAGTAGAATGTTCGACTGCCACACAGGGGGCGCGGGTTCGATTCCCGCTCAGTGCAAATATTTATATTCATATTCATTTATTACTTGCAAATATGGGTTACATAAGATGTTACATAGATTAAGTAGTGTCACCATATTTGTATGCATGAATATGTAATATTTGCATTGGTCTGGGTGTTTCTATGTATAATATGTATGTATGTATTTACAAAAAAAAAAGTATCTAAGTATATTTATCCGCATTCTAGATGATTCCATAACACAAGCTATAATCAGCTCGGCGAACCTTGATCCCTATGACACTGACAGTTATTCCCACGACACAACCTTGTAGTAGCGTCACCGTTATATTATAATCGAATTGGCGGTGTCTAAAAATGATATTTATTAATTTTAGGCAGATATATGCAATTACAATAATATCCCGTTGGAATTATAATAATTATTAACACTTACAAGAAATTATCTCAATCAGACTTTACGTTGACGTCCTGCAAAAGTTACTCCGTTTGGAAGATATCGACTAGTGCGGAAAAGTATCGATAAACAAATATCGAAAATGGAAACGAGTGTACAAAATACATCAATAGAGCACCTACGCTCTTAGTGTCAGATTTATAATCATTTAAGTTGTTTGCGATAATAAAATAAAGGAGATTTAACAAATTTATTGTATATACCTACTCAAATAAAACAAAAGCGGTTTATTTATGATTTTTTAATATACATTAATCTGAATCTGACAATGGTGTCACCGATTGCGTCTCAGACTCGGAATCCGAACTGCAGCTGCTTTCTCCTATGTTTATGATAAACGGCTGGTCTACTATATTGTCGTATCGCACGTCTCGATTCCAATCATCTAAGCATAGCTTTTTCGTCTTTTCAACCACTATCCTCCAATTGTCCGGAGTCACTTGACTACATGCCTCTTGTAGCAACGTAAGCATTTTATTAGCTGTGAATGGTGGAGTGGTGTTAAGCCTGGCTGCACAACCTGAAACAATAATGGTTTAGATTGAAAATGATGCAAAGTCAAAGAGCGAGATCGGGGTAAGTACATTATAAGTACATAATTTTGTACGTTAAAAGTGTGTAATTGATATAAGCACATGGATAAAAATAAAAATGCAATTTGCTAGTGAAATAAAATAGCTTTAAATAGTACTAGCCGACTAGACAGTCACCAGTGACCTAAATAAAAACATGTTAAAATAAATACAAATCAACCCACCTTTGATCTGCGCCCATATCATTTCGATTGCATTATATTGGCAGTGGTAGGGCGGTAGCCGAATCACGGTGTGCCCTTTTGATTTTGCCATCTCATCCAAGAAATATTTCTTCTTTGTTTGCTGTTTATGAAGGTTCAACAATCTAACTAATTCCTTTTTCAGCATTTGAGTATTAGCTGCCACACCATTGTTTTGCAGCCACTCTATTATTTCGCCTTTATTGTTGTTCGCGGTAGGCGCTTTATTAATTAGCACAGAGTGGTATGGGGCGTTGTCCATTAAAATGTAGTGGGGCTCGTTTAAATTGTCTAATAGTTTTGTGAACCATTTCTTGAAATTCTCAAAATTCATCTCTTCGTGATAATCACTTGTTTTCACGGATTTGAAGGCCCACAAGCAGTTAGGTACAAAACCTTTGGCTGTGCCAGCGTGGCAGATAATCAAACGCTGGCCCTTGCCTTCTGGTGCTTTGGTACAGGATTTCTCTGTGTCGTCTGTCCATGTTTTGGAGACTGAGTGATTGGCGTTGAGCCACGTTTCGTCCAGATAAACCACCTTGTCCCAGTTCTCGATGTTTTTTATTTGTCGTAGAAAATCACACCTCATCAATCCAATGTCCTTCCGCTCCATTATCACTTTTCTTTTGTCACACTTCCCATAACGAAATCCACATTTTTTTATAACTTGTCTGAGAGAAGTGAATCCACCTTTAAATAAATCAGCCGATTTCAGCGACGCTAATAATTTTGTGCAAGTCGGCAGTTCACCTCGAAAATAATAGCCGTAAATATGGTTTCGTATCGCTGCCATGTCGAAATCATCGGGGTTAGTTACGGGTCGTGCCCTATTATGTTTTTTCTTCTTTGGAGTTGATAATTTGTTCTCCTCCATCGACGATTCGCCGAACTTCTCCTTTGTAATTCGGGAAACGGTAGCTTTGCCAATTCCCAAAGCATCAGCAACACGGTCGCGTACGTTGTCAAGTGGCAACAAAGGTCCGCCATTTTGTAGTTCGCGAGCAAAATAGTCACGCAAGCGTACAACAAACTCCCGCGTTTCACTGTTGAGTACAGTTTTTCTCAGTCTTTTCGGCATTTTGAAACACCAACAAACACAAAACAGCAACAATAACAAAAACAGAAAACAACAATAGTAACAAACAAAGGATTCCGTTGACACAAGAAAACACGTGGCGCATACAAGGCGTTAGCACTCGTACTGGCGTAGCGAACTGACAGTACTAGCGTAGTGACAGATCAGATAGTGTTGCTATAACTAAAATTTTAATTCACATTAAAATTATACAGTCCGACCATGTTACCTCTGCATCGGAATATTGGCAACCCCATATACAAATACACGGATACTTGTAAATATAACAAGCATTATAATTATAGTAATGTAGATTATATTTTAAAAACATGTTTATCGATGTGGCTGAATGCAAGTCACGCCTTTGCCTATAAAAAGTTGCGATATATCGACACGACCCGTCACTAGTATGAACTGTCATAGGGATCAAGGTTCGCCGAGCTGATTATAGTTAAACTATGTCAAAATAGTCCAAAATTATTTCTTCTGTATAGACCATTATATCGGCACTTACAAAACGTCAACAAAAAAAGGAACATGAATATCAGTTTAGTAAATGGACCACCTCGAAACGCGGCCCCGACCTGAGAAGACTCCGGCAAGAAACTCAGCGGGCATTTTTTTTTTGGTCTATTTACAAACATACACTTAGTCTACTTAATCTAAATACAAAAAATTACTTGAGCAGCATAGTTGAGCGAACAGCTCATTTCCAAGCTTGTTTATCATCCAATGCGTACCATGGGTCTATATAGCGTTGTGTAGAATGTTGTTATTCATTTATTATTATATTATTAATATTACTATCAGTGGATGGTTAGATTTTATTAATGCTCGTTGTATAAATAATTTTAATTTCTTGCTATCCGCAAAATTTTTGAACAAACCAAGAGTAGTATTCAAATCACTCATCAAACACTTATTCTTCTCTTTTCAGATAAACAGTGAACCATAATATTTCTACCAATAAATTATGTTAATAGACACACAAAACTCTTATTATTACAAACATACAAAATGGTGTCTTACCGCCATCATCGAAGAAAGAGTCCGTCATGATCCTGGGTGACCTGGACCCATCGGGAACTCCTCGGATGGACATCGTGCTCCACAAAGTTCATTAATTCACTATATTGTCTGTTATTACAATATTTCACTGCACTCTATCACATACTTCACTCGGAACCTTATACAATGTCGTTATTAATATTTCTATCGGAATTCAATCAATTTATAATCATCTCCCGCGAGCGCTACAAGAACTGCCACTGACAAAATTTTAAAAACAAGTACATGACTTTTTGTTAAACAAAATGTATTACAGTGTACAACAATACCTTGACGATAAGAATACCACAATTTTATAGACGGATAAATATATATTTGACATTTTGCTTATGTATCTGCTGACATTAAAACTTACAACTGATTAATTTATCGTTTGACATTATGCCTGTAATATTGACATTGAAAATAAAATGTTAAGAAAATCGAATATATTAATAATTTTGAATCTATACTAATATTATATATATAATATAATAATATTATAAAGGGGAAAGATTTGTATTTTTGTATGTAACGAATAAACTCAAAAAGTACAGGACCGATTTTAATAATTCTTTTTTCATTAGAAAGCTACATTCTTCGTGAGTGACATAGGCTACTTTTTATCCCGATATTCCCATGGGATCAGGATTTACGCGGGCGAAACCGCGGCGCGGTGCTAGTATAATATAATTTTGAAACACTATGCTTGTGAAGATAATGACATTAAAATTTGCACGCTCTACGGGGCAGAATATGCTGTATTCACTAGTTTTTAAGACCTATATAATGTAACCATATTCGAAGCAAATAAATGAATTGAATTGAAAACAGTATCACCATTCGAAAAGATCGAATTAACTAGCAAACTACTTAAAACGATCTTTCCTTCTTTTTTGGTATTTTGCTAGTCAAGTTCGTACTGAGGCTGACTGTAGACACATTCAAGATCGTATTTCAACAATGATAAGACTCAATATTCTAAGCATTTCAAACTAAACTGAGTTTTACACAATGATTTTTTTTTTAAATATATAGAACACGTCAATTAGATTTCGCCTTGCCTGATGGTAAGCTGAAGGCAAAGTCTCAGAAAAGAGGGTCACCATTACTTACACATACCGTGTGACAATGGTGACACTCAGCTTGACGGCCCCATCATTGCAAAGGACCCGGGGCTAAATTTCATAGGTTAATTTGAAAGTTAAATATTCATTGGAACAATAGCTGTGAAAATTTTAATAAATACGGTATACTATAGATAAGTAAAAAAATAATTACAAAATTGAGAATAGGTCACCAATTTAAAAACACAACCGCCGCGCCGCCAAAAACGAACAATTACAAAAAATTATAAGCAATGTCACTCGAAACGAATTTAAAGATTCTAACGATACTCAACACGTTCAAATGTGTTCAGGTATTTATAATTAGAGATATAATAAAGAAAGTCACATACATATACACATAGAACCTACAAATATTAGGCACACAAATTTTAATCAATGGTGTAAAAGATTCGTTTCATACCTCTACAAGTAAAGAGATGTCCCTAGCGTCTGATGCATCTGAGCATGCACACTCGATTGAATATTATCACACAATGAAACTATTCGGTTTTATATTGCATAAAAATATGTTAAGTATTGTTTGTTACAGATTATAATCTAAGAATATTGTGTGTCTCAAGCAGCAATCTGATGTTATATACCATTACATAGATTTTATCTCTCAATAATATGATGAATGGAACAGGTGTGTTTGTCTGTTCTTTGGTAGTGTCGATACTTTATTGTCTAAGAGTTCTCTCTGAATTTAATTTTGGACTATTACTGTAGGAGATAGGACACGGCGTTAATTCCGCTCAAGAGAAGTACCTCCGCCCTACAGAATACCGCGGTTATAATAACTTCGTGTTGTGTTCCCAGCGGTGAGTAAGGTAGCCAGAGCTCAATGGAGAATTTGTGCTGTCAGTGGGATGACTAAAGGCTTGTCCTGCTTTGTCTTTTACACTGAGGGCACAGAAGCTCTGTACTTACAGGGTTGGCAGCGCGACTGTGACTCCTCTGGTGTTACAAACGTCCATAGGCCACGGTAACCACTTTCCATCAGGTGGGCCGTGTGCCTGTCTGCCACCTAAGTGGTATAAAAAAAATAGAAGTAAAATCTAAAATTTAATGCAATTTTTCGCAGTGCCTGTGTTATGGCAGTGGTTTTGCTTTAGTAGAATCGAAGGCCTGCTCGCGTGGATGATGGTAATCGCAATCAAACATAGCCTATATCCTTTTTCAAGGTCTAATCTATCATGAGGGTCTGTATGGTATGCAGGAAAATGACATATTGCGCCGACAATAAACAATTGTGACGAAGACAGCCAGATAAGTACGATTTTTTTTGTACCACTTAGGTGGCAGACAAGCACACGGTCCACCTGATGGAAAGTGGTTACCGTGGCCTATGGACGTGTGTAACACTAGAGAAGCCATACTCGCGCTGCCAACCCTGTAAGCACAGAGTCTCTGTGCCGTGAGTGTAGAGGACAAAGCAGGGACAAGCCTTTAGTCATCCCACTGACAGCACAAATTCTCCAGCGAGCTCTGGCTACCCTACTCACCGCTGGGAACACAATTATTACGTCATTGCACCAGAAACTTGAATATTAAATTAACAGTAATGAGAAAATAAGCAAGCGGATCCAGTAAAAGTCATATATAGCTGCCATCTGCCACATTACTCAAGATATGGCTGAACATTGACTGATTAGTTTATTATCGAGCGTATTGGAGTTATTTACGAGGTATTGTTTAACACCGATAGCGCGATAAACCGGTAAATAATGCGAATCTGTACTACCATTGTTTTAAAAGAGCCTCATAATTTATGGTGGTTATAAAATTAACCGTTTTTGGAGGACATTCACAGAAACCAACTCTTCACGGTGGAGGTCTCGTGTTCCAATCTCGGAGAACGAAACGAACGTGTCAAATAAAAGACTAGGGAAGTGGCAGAAGAACCTGTAATAATACCATCTCTTGTGGTATCAAAGGACATAACATAACATAAACTTACGCCTATATCCCCGAAGGGGTAGGCAGAGGTGCTAGCACCCACATTTCGCCAGTTTATGTTTAGGTCCCAATGTAAAAAGTGGCGAGACTATTGCCATTAACCGGGCACTTATAAACCTGCGATAAATACACACATAACTTCGAAAAGCATCGAAATGTCATTGGTCTATGCCATGGTAAAATCTGAGTTCGATCCCGAGACCTCGTCACAGCAGTCCATTAGCCAGGCTACCGGCTACCGCGGGTATCAAAGGACCTCATCCTAAAATGCGTAGCCTAGAGCATCAAATTCTCTTACTAGCTTCTTCTTCATCCAAGCGTTAGTATTATTAATATAATTAGCGATAATTCCTACAGTCCCGGGTCCTTTAAGCGGGGCGTGAAAAAGCATCTGATGAGGCCGCCAAGCTGAGTGCCATCATTGTAACATTACTTAGTGTCTGTAATAGTGACCCTCTTTCCTGACACTTTGCATTTAGTTTACCATCAGGTGAAGTGAAGTCAAGTTGGCATGTCCCAGATAACAAAAAACACCACCTCGGTGTCCAGTGTCCTATTTTTCCAGTCTAACTACATGTTTGGCTGATCGTTTCTTACAATATGTGTAATTTTCGTGTTTGTAACTTTTGCTTGAGATTTACAGACGTCCACCCTATTATTGGATCAAAAGCAATTGGTAATGCAAACTAATGTAATGGATATCGGAGGATGCAATAGCATCCTGGCGAGACATCTTTCGGAAGCAGCTCAAGACATGTATCTGTTATATCATGAATATGTGACAGCTGTATAATGTATTCATATATATAAAATTACTGGTACTGTATACAAAATGGCTATGATGGAGCGACATAGTCATATTGTGGCTAAGCTCCGTAAATAAAGATTTAAAAAAAATGCAATTGGTGTTCATCAATTAGGACAAACACTCGAAACCCCATGATTCATGAAATGGATCATCCTACTATCGATAAATCGAAAGACCAACTCCTCAACCATTAAGTCATATGTTTATAGTATTTATTAGACATAAATGACTAAGCTACCAATCCCCATATCGCTTTGGCGAACAACGCTCTGTAGGAAAACTTGTAAATATTAAAATATAATTCTCTCATATCAAAAGACCCCAATACATTGATTTATGTTATTACTCTCCAATATGCCAAAGACACTTTAATGCGAGAACTGTAGTTCCTCATTGAAGAAAGACATTAAAGTACCCATTTCGAATAACATATTCCCCATTCTGCCAGACTGACTTCAGAATCTATAAAAAGTAAATCAATAACACGACTGCTTTGCATCCCATTAAAAATAGACGCAATATGAAGGCCAATAATTCTTCGGAACTGTTCGGAACACATTAGGTAAAGCTTACAGATATAAGACAGATGCAGATTGTAGCATATATGGGTCATGTTGCGAGTGTTACAAGGTGGGAATTAATAATCAAAATAACTTTACTAAAGGCCGCAGCTTCATGAAATAAATAAATGCGAAAGTAATTTGTCTGTTGGTTGCTTTCACGACTAAACCAATGAACAGATTTTGGGCAAGGACCTAGTGGGCAACAGCTAGTAGTCAAGTAGCCGTTTTTCGTTTAAATGCGCTTTTTTCTAAGATGACAGTGACATACATACATACATACATACATATAATCACGCCTTTATCTCTGGAGGGTTAGACAAAGGTGAATTATCACCCACATTTCACCAATAATTGTATACGGTCCCACGTAATAGCGGGTGAGGCTATTGCCGTATTCCGGGCACTATTGTTGACTCGAGCCATGCATCTGAAGCGGAGTCTGGGCTGTATAGATCTGTCTGAAGTTAAACAGCCCTATCCCTTAGTCGCCTTGTACGACACCGCATGGGAAGAGACGGGGTGGCCCTAATTCTACTCTGCCGGAAACTACGCGGCAACATATAAGTAATATGTTTAAAAGCACGAAATTCAACTCCAGGCTCTGTGCATGCTTCGGAACCGGAATCTGCGTGCCTGCCGGTGCTCTCTTTCGGACGAATGTATTTTTTGCACGAAATTAACACAATACTTGCACGAAACCGGTCGTATAAGTACACATTGATAAGACAACAGACGACCTAAGATGGAATATTGAGAAAGTGTTTTGTAAAGAGTGTTTTACAATTATAATACGACTTAGCACAGTCTAACGACTCACTCGTTAAACTGTGATATTAGTATAAGCGAATTCGATGGTGCCTTTTAATAGATTTAATCCACAGCCAAACTAAACAGATAACTCCATTACTAATGCCGTCAGAACAACAAACTGTGTGCTAATTTTCGTAAGAATTCTGCCAACCACCTACGAAATAGAGGTGATTCAGAAAACACACACAGAGGTGCAAAGACCTATCGCTTATGATATGATATTGCTATCACATTGAAAACAACGAAACTCTTTGTGACGGAAATAATTTTCGATACGTTTAATGGCGGGATAAAAATAAAATGGCCGATGACATTGAACCAGAAGCTAACGATCTTGGCGGAAATGTTTTGGAATCGTAAATCATGTGTGTCTAAATATGTTGTGTTGATATTAAACATGAGGAACTGCAGTTTGATTCTTCAAATACGAGAGGAATGCCTGCGCTAGAGGCTGGACCTTTGAAGGACAGCCTTCGATTCTACTAAAGCAAAACTATTGACATACCATAGACATTGCAAAAAATGGCATCTAATTTTAGTCTTAATTTCTTTACGCTTAAAATCCAAATACACTTTTCAATTCACTCTGCAAAAAGCCTTTTAATTTTGAACTTTAACAGCACTGATTTAAAGTCTACCATTAATTGAATTTTTTGCAGTGTCCGTGGTATGAGAGTGGTATTACTTCGGCAGAATCAAGGCCCGGGAGTACCATAACGAGATTGGCTTGTGAAGATTTGGTTTGGGACTCATACACCCCTACCTTGCCTACCATTTCGGGGATATAATGTATAAGCGTATTTTTTTTTCCACACATCCCCTCGGGTAGCTCCCCACCGGAGCCGGTGGGAGAGGTTATGTCGGACTCGAACCGACTAAAACGCACACCGCCTGTAGGTCGTTTTAGTTGCCGAAGGTGAGGTTGACATTCATATCCCTCGCACCCCGGCCGACCCAGGGCCATTTCGCACGATCAGGCCCTCTCCTCGGGTGTGTGGGGACTACAGAGTCCCCAACTCGTTCGCGGAAAACGGGGAGGCGCGCCAGGCGCGCCGCCGCCGCGGCGTGCTTCTGCCAGGGTGACAGGTGGCTCCACCTGTCACCCTCAGGCCGGCGTATTTGTATCATTTAAAAAATGGGGAGAAGACAAAGTGCCTGTTCGAAGGTATAATGCACATGTACTCTTTTATGTGCGATTAAGCCAAGTGGAAGAATTATCCTCGCCTTCTGTCTCTACCTTCTCACCTCATGATATACTGAGAAATTTACTGTCCAAAATTAAATGAAAAAAGTTCATAGAGTAGAGCGCTCTACAAGTCGCCATTTAATTTTAGACCTTAAAAACATGGAAGTAAAGTATAAAATTACATGCCTTTTTTGCATTGTCTATGGCATGACAGTGTCTTTGACCTGACACAAAATTAGCGAAATCGAGGCCCAGTTGTGACCCATCCAAACAGTAATGACACTCGGGAAGTATATCGGCGTATGGCCGCTACCGACTGTGGTTATATGACAACTCAGTACGAAGTATTAAAATAAACTTCTCGAAATAGACATCAACAAATACAGGTTAAGACGCAGATGATCGTGAGTCAATAAAATTTAAACGACAATATTAATGAAGCATGAAGCCGATACTCTGTGGGTACTGCTGTGTAATTCTCTAAGCTCACAGCGTAGAGCACAGCTCTGCGACATCCTTAATGGCGATACCATAGAGGTAGGACATGACGGTATTTCCGCCCAATTGAGCAGTCCGACAGGGGAAGTACCTACAGAATAACGCGGTCATAATAACTAAGTGTTGTGTTTCCAGCGGTGAGTAGGGTAGCCAGAGCTGACTGGATAGTTTGTGCTGTCAATGGGAAAATTAAAGGCTTGTTCTGCTTTGTCTTCTACACTGACGGCACAGAACTTACGTGGTTGGCAGCGCGAGTATGACTCCTCTGGTGTTACAAACGTCCATAGGCCACTGTAACCACTTTCCATCAGGTAAGCCGTGTGCTTGTCTGCCAACTAAGTGTTATAAAAAAATCATTGGTCGGACTGGGTGACGTCACTGGAGATGGACCAATGAGTCTCTATCAGCTGTGCTCGGCGCTGTATGCGTAGAGAATTACACGGTATTACGGGACATTTTTATTTAAGTGCGGAAAATGTCCACGTATTTACCCACCAGAGCCGATGGGAGAGGTTATGTTGGACTCGAACCGACTAAAACGCACGACGCCTGTAGTTCGTTTTTAGTTACCGAAAGTATTGTAACATTTTATAAAAGTGTTACATGCGACCAGAACCAAGTTTCTTTTGTGTTAATTTTGTTCTTTTTTCGTTATCGAATTGTGATCAGACCCTTGATTCTAACTAAAGCAAAACCACTGTGTTACCACAGACACTGCAATAAATGACATTATATTTTAGACTTCGTTCATGTACGTTTAAAGTCCATAATTAAGAGAAGTAGAGGCCGCGTGATTCACGGCAAAGTAGAATTTGTACCACCCCATCTCTTCCCATGCGGTGTCTACAAGGCAACTAAGGGTTAGGTCTGTTTAACATCAGACAGATATATACAGCCCAGACTCAGCAGTTGCATGACTCGAGTTAACCGTAGTGCCCAGAAAACGGTAATAGGCTCACCCCCTATTACGTGGGAACTAATTCATTGATTGGTGAAATGTGGGTGTTAATTCATCTCTGCCAAGGTTAGGCAGAGATGAATTAACACCCATTTACACCCGGGGATAAAGGTGTGACTGTATGTATCTATGTAATTAAGTGAAAAGACGTTCATTACACATTTTTAATATTGGACTTTAAGGACATCGGCGTAAAGTCTAAAATTTAATGGATTTTTAGCAGTGTCCGTGCTTGTCTTAGTAGAATCACAGATAATCTTCTTTAATATATATAAATCGCCTGTCACGATGTTTGTCTGCAATGGACTCCTAAACTACTTAACCGATTTTAAATTAAATTGGCACACCGTGAGCAGTCTGGTCCAACTTAAGAGATAGGATAGCTTAGATCTTTAATTATAGTCGCAATTTTATTTTATTGCAAATTATTGGTCTATAATTAATTGACAGTCACAATTATCTGTTAACTCCCAAAGATTCTAACAGATGTCGATACTTTTCGACTGGATTGAGTAAATAATCAATAGATGGCACTGCTGTGGTAAACCGACAAACGTGTCATATAAGCTACAATTCAATATCATGATTACCACGTAGATCTATATGGCGCTTTACAGCATATAATTTAAAAAATATTTTCGAAGATATTACAGATTTCAAAATTGCGGGACGTAGCGTTTGCGGTGGTACTGTAGTGTATTTAGTATCAGCATTGCAATTGAAGCCGGGGCGGGTCGCTAGTATAATATAATTCTTATGTAGAATCGAGGCCAGAATTTTGAGCATGATATAGTTATTCCCTCGTAAGTCAGTCGCGGGTTCTACACCTGAATGTTACATTTTCCGATTTAAACGTTAGCACAGCATGACTCTTAAAAGACTCATATACAGTTTTGGTCCTATTAATCACGTCAAGGACAGCCCTGAATGTGGATAAAAGTGTATTCATGTATCCATTAACTGTTATCATTCTGTAGCCATGACCTAACTCTGTAATTTAATGACTAAGTAAGCTATAGTAAGAGGTCGGTCATAAAATACTTTTGCACTTATTTGATCACATATTGTGCAAGGCCAAAGGAACTGTACATTTTACAATAATATAATGAACTGTAAAAGTGAAACTTTCTTATGACAAATAGTTTTAAAGGTTTTTGATTTTAAAAATTCAATTTTTCGAGTCGACCGAAAACGCTCCATACAAAATCGTGGCACGTGGTGACGTCACAGCACAGCGCACTAGCGAAAATGTATGGAGTGCAAGAGAATATTGCATTTATCTCAGTCTACGTTGCGTTTACACGTATACAGTGTTTAATAAGATAGATTTGAAATTTAATAAGGAATTTTAAAAGTTGTACATATTGCTTTATTTCGATTATTTATATTTTGACTTATTTTGGGAATTAAAAATAATGAAGTCATAGTTTCAGTATAGTTAGGCAATATTTTAGTATACTATGCATTTTTTTTAGATAATATACTAAGATATTAAGTAGTATTGGTAAGAATTCGATGACTCGGGAAACTACCCTATTGTCAGATCACCCCAATCGAGATAAATAAATAAATAAATAATAAATATTTCACAACATTCTACACAACACTATCTAGACCCATGGTAAGCATAGCTTAACTAGCTTGTGTTATGGAATCTAGAATACGGATAAACATACTTAAATACTTTTTTTTGTAAACTTTCTTAAGACGAATAGTTTTAAAGATATTTGATTATTAAAATTCAATTTCAATGACCTCTAAGAAACCAATTTGTGACAATTTTTATAACTGAACACATTCAGGTACATTGTAATTCCTCCTTTCCGTGTTTTGTTTTGTATCACTTTTGCGGTAGCGACTCACGTCTAACCAAGGTTATGCTAGAGCTATGAACATTCGTAAATAGGCAATTGTACTGACATACACGTGGTCGAATTAATCAATAAACATACATACATATAATCACGCCTTTATCCCTGGAGGGTTAAGCAGAGGTGAATAAACACCCACATTTCACCAAAAATTGTATTCGGTCCCACGTAATAGGGGGTGAGCCTATTGCCGTATTTCGGGCACTATTGTTGACTCGAGCCATGCATCTGAGGCTGTATCTGGGCTGTATACATATATCTGTCTGATGTTAAACAGCCCTATCCCTTAGTCGCCTTGTACGACACCGCATGAAAAGATGGGGTGGCCTTAATTTTACTCTGACGGAAACGACACGGCTAATCACTAAAGATCTTTAAATATACTCTCCAGTGAGCTTATTCCTGCCGGCGCGCCAAAGAGTCGCATGCTCGCATGGTGCATGGTAAACTAGATCGAAGTACCTAAATAGTTTTCCCATCGGCTTCTCTTTTAAAATTTTCACCCTTCATCACTGAATCGTTACTTTTTTACTAGAATCATGACGTATTTTATGAAAATTTTGCATCATCGCAGACTTTATCGTACGGCTACGCGTTATTTCAGAATCAGAAGCGAACACGCACACCTGTTTCATGCAATCACACTGGAGTATTACATCACAGACACTGGGACACACTCGGTTACACTTGTAACTATCTTATTACACAGTGTTTGTTTTTAATTACGCTCACAGAATGTTTTTGTGGCAGTGTTTCGACGGAGACTGAGGCCTGAGCGTACGTTGGCACGAATACGCGTTCTTCGTTTTGTTACCTACTTCAATTTTCAGCGTCACGAACTATTACTGTTGTATTGTATACCTTGTCGCTCGCTGATGACTGCAAATTGTTATAGAACAGATGATAATCAACCGTTTGAGGTTGAGATTAGGTTTAATCTGCTTTGATTTGGTGTTAACAGAGTAGCCTTAGAGGTTTAGTGTTGTGTTTGATAAGATAAAGACACGTGAGGTGGTCTGTGGGGTGTTATGTTTGTATATCTGCCGGCTTTTAACAATAATTATTATGAGAGTCATTTTGATTGTGATTTTTATAAGGAAATCGAATTGTATAAATAATAGCTTTTGCCCGCGGCTCCGCCCGTGTAGTTACCGGCAATTATTCGAATTTTTCTCACCTCTTAAACCTTTCCAAGACCTTCACGAACATTTCAAGACCAAGGTAAGATAAATCCGTTCAGCCGTTCTCGAGTTTTAGCGAGACTAACGAACAGCAATTGATTTTTATATAGGTAATACAGATAATGTTATAAGCACAGATACCACAGTTGGGTATTAATGACTCATTATTGATTAGTGTTAATTAGTAATGACATGCTAATGACTAAATCTTATATCCTACTATGATTCTACATTACTTTGAAGCGGGGAGCTGTGGGAGCTGACTACTAGTGTCACGTCTAATAATTTTGCTAACTTGCATTTAACCTGAAACCATCCATAAGACGTATGTAATCTATACTTAATATTATAAACCTGCAGAGTTTGTTTGTTTGAACGCGCTAATCTCTGGAACTACTGGTCCGATTTGAATGATTCTTTCAGTGTTGGGTACTCCATTTATCGAGGAAGGTTTTAAGCTATATATCATCACGCTACTACTTAAGGGAGCGGAGCATTGATAATAAATGTTAACAAATCCGACAATTTTTCATACATATTTTGAAGACTAAAACATACGGGCTCAAATCGATATGAAGCTTCAAAATATACCCCGGGCGAAGCTGGGGTGGGTCAGCTAGTATAAGATATTCAGCGTAGTTTGGTAGCAATGTGGGTAAACAGCTCAAACTACACCGATTGGTAGTGCGTGGTACAATCATTCGGCAATAAAACGTGTTGTTAAGCGTTGGCATATCCCGGTTATGAGCTTTTTGATGGGAGACATTACAGTGCACAGATCGTATGGCGTGACCACAAAAGACAATGGTCGTCGCCCCATCCTCGCCCGATATCGTGTAGCGTAACATGTTAAACATAGGTGTTAATACGCGTCTGCCTACTCTCTCTCTGGGATATACAAAGTCGCGTTAATCAAAGGTCAAGTGTAATAAAAAAATAAGTTTAAAACTAAAACCCGACTTTTGAAAAATCACGCTATAAAAAATATTAAACAAGAAAACACAGGGTCGGCAGCGCGAGTGTGACGCCTCTGGTGTTGCACAAGGCCATAGGCCACGGTAACCACTTCCCATCAGGTGGGCCGTGTGCTTGTCTGCCACCTAAGTGGTATAAAAAAAAAATCAGGGATTGCCGTGGTCGTATGCCATTTTTCCCTACAATGTATTGTTTAGTTAGACTAAGTGGCATACGACCGCCGCTAGAGGAGCTATGAGGGGAACAGATGAACCTACATACATACATAGCCTGTCAAAATCATAACCCTTCTTTTGCTTCCCCGTAGTCGGGTAAAAAGTAAAGGGCACTAATTCTATCATTTCTAAAATTGGTTACCTCATAGGAGGTAGGACACGGCGGTATTTCCGCCCAATTGAGCAGTCGTACTGTGGAAGTACCTCCGCCCTACAGAATACCGCGGTTATAATAACTTCGTGTTGTGTTCCCAGCGGTGAGTAGGGTAGCCAGAGCTCACTGGAGAATTTGTGCCGTCAGTGGGAAGACTAAAGGCTTGTCCTGATTTGTCTTCTACTGACGGCACAGAAACTCTGTACTTACAGGGTTGGCAGCGCGACTGTGACTCCTCTGGTGTTACAGACGTCCATAGGCCACGGTAACTACTTTCCATCAGGTGGGCCGTGTGCTTGTCTGCCAACTAAGTGGTATAAAAAAAATAATTGTGATCTAAGGACCACCGGAATACTTACTATTTGAAGTTTATTAGAATTACTCATTGAAATGGGAAAGTCACCCCGTGACTTTGGCTGCTAAATATTGACCGAAACGTCGGGCTAAATGAAAATAATGAGTGTTCTGATGACCTCTTCCAATTAGTCCCACCCTCCCCTTTCCTACACAGGACAACACGTGCAGGTCTTAGATGTCACCCGCACACGGTGCAGAACATCCGATCAAGAACCAAGCGGTTCGGTGACTCTTTCCTCTGTCACACCATTAAGGCCTGGAATTCATTACCAGCTCACGTGTTTCCTTCTTCCTACAGTCCCGGATCCTTTAAGCGGGGCGTGAAAAAGCATATGATGAGGCCGTCAAGCTGAGTGTCACCATTGTCACATGGTATGTGTAAGTAATGGTGACCCTCTTTTCTGAGACTTTGCCTTTAGCTTACCATCAGGCGAGGTGGAGACAAGTTGGCGTGTCCTTTATAAAAAAAAAACAAAAGGAAAATACCCAATTGTAGTAAAGATATATAGAATGTACTAGACTTAAAAACATTGTCACTGCGAGGAACTGATCTAAAAATAGATAATCGTGTGGGCGTACCTAGGTCAGCGGAGGTGAGCCGTACACAGTGGAAAATTGTGGCGTATGCTATAAGTTCAACGACTGCACTTACTCTTCGGATGGAGTACTTTTTTTATTTTTTTATACCACTTAGTTAGCAGACAAGCACACGGCCCACCTGATGGAAGGTGGTTACCGTGACCTATGGACGTCTGTAACACCAGAGGAGTCACAGTCGCGCTGCCAACCCTGTAAGTACAGAGTTTCTGTGCCGTCAGTAGAAGACAAAGCAGGGCAAGCCTTTAGTCTTTCCACTGACAGCACAAATTCTCCAGTGAGCTCTGGCTACCCTACTCACCGCTGGGAACACAACACGAAGTTATTATAGCCGCGGTATTCTGTAGGGCGGAGGTACTACCCCAGTCGGATTGCTCAATCGAGCGGAAATACCGCCGTGTCCTACCTCCTTACTTGAAATTGTTTACTCTATGCGTCATACATGCGCACAAAAAATGTACAATTGTTTTTTTTAAATGGACGATCATTACTCCCTTTTTTATATCACTTAGGTGGCAGACAAGTACTCGGTCCGCCTGATGGAAAATGGGCTATAGACGTGTGCAACACTAGAGGTGTCACAATCGTGCTGCTGACCCTGTAAAACCAGAGTTTCCCTTCGTATAATCGAACGTTGATGAATCGTGTCGATGAATGAGCTTGCATTTTAATGTAGGATGTATTACTACATAGTACATACATACATATAATCACGCCTTTATCCCCGGAGGGTTAGGCAGAGGTGAATTATCACACACATTTCACCAAATTGTATTCGGGCCCACGTAATAGGGGGTGAGCCTATTGCCGTATTTCGAGCACAATTGTTGACTCGAGCCATGCATCTGAGGCTGAGTCTGGGCTGTATATATCTGTCCGATGTTAAACAGCCCTAACCCTTAGTCGCCTTGTACGTCACCACATTGGAAGAGATGGGGTGGTCCAAATTCTACTCCGCCGGGAACCACGCGGCAGAGGATGTATTACTTTCTGCCCTTTATTGTCGTGCGGTCTCCCGAACCGGACTCGAACAGACAAAAATCGCTGGCCGTCTCGAATTTCCAGAAGCCAAGTTATAAGGTGGCTCAAAAAGCCTTTTCATCGCGCTCCGACTGACCTATAGCTATTTTCATGGTCCCCTTAGGTGTAGTGACAACGACGGTGTCCCATTTTGCCCCCAGAGCTGGGAGGACGGGGCGCGCGTATCCTCGTCTTGCTTCTGTCTGACTCTAGGTCAGACGGAGGTGGTAACCAGTTATGTCCTAGAAATTCGCTGAGACTGGCCGGCAGTACCCACCAACCTTATCGCCCCAGCCTTGCTGTTGGGGTACGAGAATCCCTCTTCCCAATTTGTGCTTACCCTTCATGGATTTACAGGCGTGATTGTGTATGTAGTTCTACAGCGCCTATACAAATAATCTTAGCAATAAAGCCCTTCTGTAAATAGATAGCAATTGCGATAATATTATCTGCTCGCAAATTGCGTAATTTCTGTTTGAACAGCGAGTCTATTATAGTTATTGAACTAACCTGAATTATATATAATTGTAATAATGATAAAGTGATATTGAGAGATCATATTTTTTTATACAATTTAGGCGGCAGACAAGCACATGGTCCACCTGATGAAAAGTGGTTACCGTGACCTATATGAACATGTGCAACATTCGGGAAGTCACATCCGTGCTGCCGCGACCCTTTTTTTTTATATATAGAACACGTCAATTAGACTTCGCCTTGCCTGATGGTAAGCTGAAGGCAAAGTCTCAGAAAAGAGGGTCACCATTACCTACACATACCGTGTGACAATGGTGACACTCAGCTTGACGGTATCATATGCTTTTTCACGCCCCGCTTAAAGGACCCGGGACTGTAGGAAGAAGGAAACACGTGAGCTGGTAATGAATTCCTTGCCTTAATGGTGCGACAGAGGAAAGAGTCACCGAACCGCTTGGTTCTTGGTCGGATGTTCTGCACCGTGTGCGGGTGACATCTAAGACCTGCCCGTGTTGTCCTGTGTAGGAAAGGGGAGGATGGGACTAATTGGAAGAGCTCATCAGAACACTCACCATGATACAGACGGTAAAATACAGCCGAGAGAGTTTCTGTGACGTCAGTGCAGAAGACACAATCAGGACCAGCCTTCGGTCTTCCCACTGACAGCACAAAAACTCTCCAGTGAGCTACCACTCACCGCCGGGAACACAACACGAGGTTATTATAGCCGTGGTATTCTGTAGGGTGAAGGTTCTCATAAACGGACGTTTTATCCCGGTGAAGAGGCATACAAGAGCGAATTTATTTCTTCCTGTGGGAAAGGACTTAAGGACAAGGATGTTCCCAACCTGTAAAAGCCGTAAGCTGTAAAAGTCGTTATCCCAGCACTTACATGCGTTATATGCATGCGTATCCATAAAAAGTGCCCAGTTAACAGTAAAAGGCTTACTTCTCTTTATATGGGACTGAAATAAATACACATACATACACATAATCACGCCTTTATCCCCGAAGGGTTGAGCAGAGGTGAATTAACACCCACATTTCACCTGTGCTGTGGGCTGTGCGTATTGCCGTATTCCGGGCACTATTGTTGACTCGAGTCATGCGTTTGAGGCTGTCCTGTATATATCTGTCTGATGTTAAACAGCCTTATTCCACTGTGTGAGAGTCTGCCGTGAGCGCTGGGGGCAATATGTCGCTTGTTTTTTTTTTACGTGCGGATAATCCCCACGGAAACCTCCACCACCGGAGCCGATGGGAGAGGTTATGTCGGACTCGAACCGACTAAAACGCACGACGCCTGTGGGTTGTTTGGTTGCCGAAGGTGAGGTTTACAGGTATATCTCTCACACTTCAGCCGACCTAGAGCCACCTCTCTCGATCTGGCCCTCCCCTCGGATGTGGGGACCACTCATCTCACTGGTCTTATGCGCTTTCTTTTCTTCTTTACTGAGTCTCCTGCTACGCCGCAAGTATATCTTGAAGGCGTTAAAGCCACCGCAGTCACACTATAAAGAGGCAGACGAATAGTAGTAGTAATTATATGTACGAAAAAACCTAAATCTTTTCGAAAAACTATCTGATGTACATAATTTTAATACGAGTAACAAAAATAAACTAGTTGTACTAAAACTTAGGCTTCACAAGGTTGGTGACTCATTTGAAGGCAGCTGTATAAAAATATTTAATAAGATCCCTCAGGATTTGATTATGAATATGCCAATAACGCCAGTTAATTCGTTGGTCCTGCTCTCAGTGGACGAAGCGGAAATTGATTGATTTGAATTGATTGAGTCCCACATTCTACTACTACGCAACAGTTGTGCCGTTGGTTGTGATGGAATAACATCTTCAATACTGAAGCAGTGTCGAACCGCTGTCATACCACCCTTAACATATATTTTTAACCGATGTCTGCAGGCTGGAATCTTTCCGGACGGCCTAAAGAAAGCAATTGTACATCCAATCTACAAAAGCGGGAATAGAAGCCATGTCAATAATTATAGGCCAATCTCTATATTACCCTCAATATCCAAAATTCTAGAAAGGATCCTAAATAAGCAGTTAAGAGCTTTCCTTGATAGGTGCCAGATTATAGCCAATAATCAATATGGTTTTAGACCAGGTATCTCCACTGAGGATGCAGTTCTGGATTTGACCGATTATGTAGCGAGGAGCTTGGATAAGGGAGACAAATGTCTGGGTATTTTTCTGGATCTATCGAAAGCTTTTGACACGGTTTCTATTCCCAAGCTCATTGATAAGATGGAACGTCTTGGTATACGGGGTATAACGTTGGATTTATTCAAGGACTATTTGACTAATCGTACCCAACGCGTCAAAATTGAAAGACACCTCAGTGATGAGCAGTACATGACCTGCGGCATACCACAGGGCAGTATACTGGGGCCTACGCTATTCCAAATATACGTTAATGATATCTGCAAGTTACCCCTCCAGGATGGTAAGATCTATGCCTATGCTGACGACACTGCAATTCTTGTCCGCGGATCTAACTGGCAAAACATTAGAACAAAAGCGGAATCGACTCTAAGAGTTATCATGAGTTGGCTAAATTCCAACTTGCTGACCCTTAACTTAACCAAAACAGTATTTATTCCTTTCGCACTAAGAAGCATAACAAAACCACCTAGCACATTCACTCTAACAGCACACTCGTGTTCAAATCCATCTGAACCATGCTCATGTTTCCAACTAGCCAGAGTAGAAATGGTAAAATATCTGGGAGTGCGACTGGATGATGGCTTAAGATGGGATGAACAAATTCACGCAGTAACGACCAGAGTTATGCGACTCATACGTACCTTCAAGGTGCTACGTGAGTCAGCCAATTTTGATACTCTAAAGATGGTGTATTATGCCCTATGCCAATCAATAATAGGATACTGTATTGTGGCCTGGGGAGGTGCACACAAGACACTTCTCCTTAAAGATGAGAGAGCGCAAAGAGCGGTACTCAAGACTATAATGAGGAAGCCATATAGGTATCCCACTGATAAGCTTCACGCCGAAACCAAAGTACTAACGGTCCGGCAGCTCTTTGTGCTACAATGTAGTCTCGGAAAACATAGCAGTAGTCCCCCACCAAATAATGCCAAAAGAAGAAATACACCATCGGCTATTGGCCATAGAACTACTTTTGCAGAACACCAATTCTACGTACTAGGCCCGTATATCTATAAAAAAATACACAAGGCACTCAATATACTTGCACTAAACAGACACACAATGAAGACTATGGTAACAGAATGGCTATTAAATCTGGATTACTTCAGTACAGAATCCTTACTTATCTACTCCACGTAAGATTATAACATCTCGCTACTACATCACCATTTTCCCTTTGCACTTAAACACCCACACACTAGATATACACACAACACACACACACACACGCACACACGCACACACGCACACACGCACACACGCACACACGCACACACGCACACACACACACACACACACACACAGGCGCGTATAATTATCGTGATGAAAACTGTCTCTTAAGATACAGGGTTCTCCCTAGTTTAAGAGGCTGAGTTTCAAATGTCCTGAACATGGCTTTCTTTGTATCATGAAGCCCTCGTTTCTTTTAAAATGTATGTTATTTTTATTGTCAGCTGTGTAATATTTTTGCAATATTTTTATGATTATTATTAATAAATAAATTTAAAATAGAAGTGAAAAAAACTTTAATGAGCAGGTTACTATAAATTGGATGAGTATCTTAATGATGTAAATGCGTGGTCAACATAAGTCTCTTGCTTGCTCGCACAAAATAAATTAAAGTAAAATAAATAAAACTAAAGCAAATTTGAAAAAGAAAAATAATCGAGTTCTAAAATAGTTCGCTGAGTTTCTTGCTGGTATCTTCTCAGTAGAACTAACCTACCGAACCAGCGATAGAATCATTTTCCAATGGTTTATTTTTACATTATTTAATATTTTTATATTATTTCTTGACATAGGTACCTAATTGTAAACATTTTGACGTTCATATGTGCTCTTTGTGTGCCCTAAACTGAATAAATGAAATTGATTGTATAATTCTTGATTCTTTGAGCATGGTATGGTTGGTAAGAGATTACCGGAGCGTCAAACATCAAGTATCTACCTTACGATGAGATTTTGTCTTCAAATATTATCTGATATATGATTCGAGTATTCGCCGCTACAGAAACACGCAGTTGTTTGAATAGAGGCCTATCTAGTTCTATCCTATCTCCTCCATACATGATAATATATGATGACACACAGATCTGTATCTTTGTTTATATAGTCTCCATACTTTTTATTGAGTTACTGCGTGGTTTCCCATCTCCTCCTGTGCGGTGTCGTACAAGGCGACTAAGGGATCGCCCCCCATGAGCGCAGGCCTGGGGGTGACAGGTGGCCGTCACGGTGGATGGTCACCCTGGCAGAAGCAGGTCGCGGCGGACTCTGTAGTCGACGAGTTGGGGACTCTGTAGTCCCCACGCCCGAGAAGAAGGCCAGATCGTAAGATATGGCCCTGGGTCGGCCGGGGTGCGAGGGATATGCCTGTCAACCTCACCTTCGGCAACCAAAAACGACCCACAGGCAGCGTGCGTTGTGTCGGTTCGAGTCCGACATAACCTCTTCCACCGGCTCCGGTGGGGGGGCATCCGTGGGGATTTTGTGCTCGTAAAAAAAAGGGCTGTTTAACATCAGACAGATATGTACCACTCAGAGTCAACAATAGTGCCCGAAAAAAGGCAATAGGCACCCCCCTCCCCTTTTACGTGGGACCGAATACAATGATTGGTGAAATTAACATAACATAAACTTACGCCTATATCCCCGAAGGGGTAGGCAGAGGTGCTAGCACCCACATTTCGCCAGTTTATGTTTAGGTCCCAATGTAACAGGTGGCGAGCCTATTGCCACTAACCGAGCACCTACAAACCTGCGATAAATACACACATAACTTCGAAAAGCATCGAAAAGTCAATGGTGTGTGCCATGGTAAACCTGGGATCGAACCCGAGACCAAGTCTCAGCAGTCCATTACCCATACCACTAGGCTACCGAAAAAATTATTAAACTGTTCTACATTCTCTCTATAAAAATACTTTTAAGTTTAGTCTTTAACGCCGTCTTTAGCTTTAAAATCTAAAATTAAATTAATTTTAAGCAGTCTGTGGTATATGGTTTATGCTTTAGCAGAATCAAGGGTCAGGTCGAAAGTCAGGTAAACCAAAGGTATATAATGTACCAATACCATGATCGCGATAATTCCTGTTTTTTTTTTTTATTTTTTTTTGTTTATAACTTTATGCACAGTTAATTGTACAAAGGCGGACTTAATGCCAAAGGCATTATCTGACAGTCCCGTTATCATTAACATAACAAATAAATTAAAGGCTCAATTTTCTTTGAGGTAAATAGTTCGTTACTGTTTACAAGAATATAATCGCTAACACAAAACCAAGGCAACGCGAGTGTAAACACATAATTAAATGGAATTAAACGCCAATGCAGTAACACTCAGCAACAAGACGCCAGTCATTGCGATCAGCTGTGCGAAATATCGATTGTATAACGTGGATAAATTCAGAAGAGACCAACATCGTCCGGGTAACATAGCGGGTGGGACGTCCTGTTAATTTGGTCGGGTTATGTCAACAAAACACGGTCGAATGCCGCATAGGAGCGCTTAGGGAACATTCTCGGGATGAAAGTAGACTATTTGGGGACATTGCAAATGTTGATAATTATATTTCTAATTCTAGATATGTCTATTTTAATGCCTGTATATAAGTAACATGATCTAGAGTAAATAAATAGACACATAACTGACGAATAGTCTCATGTATCGACACTTATTAAGTGGAACAGAATGTTGTAGGCAATTTAATTACGTATCCCTACACGTATATATTAATACATAAATTAAAATAAATATAGATATTTAGTAAGGTTGAATACGGTAGAATCTGAAACATGACCTAAGCCTGTCTTGGAAAAACACTGCGACAGCGGAGAGTCTGTATTCGCATATCTCATAAAAAACTAAAAACTTCGGGGTCATCGGATGCACCTTGTTTGAGGTCAACATCTAAACTATTTCTCTTAACATACAATACCCATCTATAGCTCCAGAAAACATACCTAACTGGATTCTAAAACGTTTTTATATTCAACAATCTCGATGTGAAATTACGAGATATAATACAGTCGTGTTGGTGTTACAATTAACAGCATAAAAACAAAATCATAACATGGTGTGTATGTACTTACCTATCCGCTTATTCAGACGGGGAGTGTTTCTACTGTGCTCCTCTTCCTCAACATCGACATCGAAAGAAAACGGGAAACTCTTCGTGGAGCCCACAAAACCGCTTGCCATAGTTAAAACCTAACATCAACACAATGTACGTCAACAGCCCTCCGGCTGCCCGCGTCCACTGAATCGCTGGAACTCGAGTCGATTCTATTCGCACTAAAACTCGACGCAGTTGAAAACAGCGGGAAAACCGCTTGACAACGGCTGAACCAATCACGTTCGAGTTAGACGTGAGGCTCTTTCGTCTGATTGGTCGGAAGGTAGCGGTTCCATCGCTGTTTCCAGCACATTTTTTTTTTATATTTTGAAGTGGTAGCAAAGTCGATAAATGAGTATTTGGACAAGGATGTATAGGATGTTTCCTACGTCTTATTTCTCGTCTGACAAATCAATATAATACCTAGATAGCTATAATATGTTTCAACGTATAGGTATATTGCAGATGCGTAGAGATGTTGCTTCCTTGGCTATATTTTACCGTCTCTACCATATTGAGTGTTCTAATGAGCTCTTCCAACTAATCCCACCCTCTCCTTTCCTACACAGGATAACACGTGCAGGGCTTTGATGTCACCCTCACACTGTGTAGAATATAGGAGCAAGAACCAAGCTGTTTGGAGACTTTTTTCTTTGCCGCACCACCAAGATCTAGAATTCATTACCAGCTCACGTGTTTCCTTCTTCCTACAGTCCCGGGTCCTTTAAGCGGGCGTAAAAAGCATCTGATTAAGCCGTCAAGCTGAGTGCCACCATTGTAACATTACTTAGTGTCTGTAATGGTGACCCTCTTTCCTAAGACTTTGCCTTTAGCTTATCATCAGGCGAAGTGAAGTCAAGTTGACGTGTCCTAGATAAAAAAAAAGAATACGTATAAGTCAGAGAAAAAATGTACTAATGTTATTGGACTGAGTTAACTTGATTGAATAATATGTTAAGAGCAGATGACAGCTTCCTACTCATATATATCTGCATGACACCCATCAAGAAAGAAAGAAAGAAAGAAAGAAAATATTTTATTCAGGCCCCACACAGCGGACACCCCACCAAATACAAACAGGTAGGCAGTATAACAGAATAACAAATCAAAAACAGTAGGCACATTAAAATTAGACTACGGGTACAACACTCCACACTATGCGAGCCCAAATAGGGCCCCATCTCAGCATTGAATGCTGCGCACACCCTTCGTTGGGTATGCACAGCGCTGGTTTTCAGATGGGGCCACTAGGCAGCGCTGACGCCACGCACCATCCCATATATACAGTACATTTTACATCTACACAGGTATTATTATATTATAAAGTCGAGTGTACACTTCGCATATATCTTCGATCCAACGTGTCAGGAACCATACTTTATGTCCCCAACCACACAATGGTGTTGCACACGTCTAATAGGCCGTCTAGATTTGGCGTTCACGGGAAGGCACTTTCCATCGGGTGGGCGGTGTACTTGTCTGCCACCTAAGTGATATAAAAACGGACACTTTTCTCCTGACTATGTAAGTATACTGCAACTGAACATTAAGCCCACATGAATCGAACTATCCGTATCCATGGGGATGTTGCGCACGTAAAAAGAAAAGTACGGGCGAGCATGTATAAAAGCAATTGTGAAAGTAGAAAAAGCGAAAGAGGTATACCAGGATCGTGGCAAGTGGAAAAATGCAGTCTCTGCCTACCCCACTGGGAAAAGGGCGTGACTGTATATATAGTATGTATGTATAGTATGTATGTATAGTATGTATGTATAGTATGTATGTATTTTATATTTCAAGTTAATTACAGTTCTGTGCTATGTTAAACTTCAGTTATGACGAATCAAACAATTAGCCCATTGCAGTCCACTGCTGGACATCTCCGACAGCCTCTCCTAATGTGCGCCATTTCATCCGATCCCTTACGCATCCAGTCTGTCCCAGCCACCTTTTTCAGGTCCAGTTATGACGAATATTATATAAGTAATAAATTACATATACTTTCTGAACTTTCTGAGTGTGATCGAGTTCCACCAAGATCTTTAAGACCAAAGACGACCTCACCGTCAACTCCTGAGAGCCTGTGCAGTCTGTACACCTGATAGGTTTTCCTCTCAGGGTTCAGGGGAGTCGGCAATCGCAACAAAGATACGCCAAAGTAATTATAATCTGGGATTCTTCAAAAATAGAATGATAACTACACCATATCTTTAGATTTTATCTATATTAATATTATAAAGCTGCAGAGTTTGTTTGTTTGAACGCGCTAATCTCTGGAACTACGGGTCCGATTTGAATGATTCTTTCAGTGTTGGGTAGTCCATTTATCGAGGAAGGTTTTAGACTATATATCATCAAGCTACTACTTAAGGGAGCAGAGCATTGATAATAAATGTTAACAAATCCAATTTTTCATACATATTTTGAAGACTAAAACATACGGGCTCAAAGGGATATGAAGCTTCAAAATATACCTCGGGCGAAGCTGGGGTGGGTCAGCTTGTAATAAATAATAATTATAAATATTCTACAACATTCTACACAACGCTATCTAGGCCCATGGTAAGCATAGCTTAACTAGCTTGTGTTATGAAATCTAGAATACTGATAAACATACTTAAATACTTCTTTTTCTTTTTGTAAAAACATACATATTATACATAGAAACACCCAGACCAATGCAAATACCCATATTTATGCATACAAATATTTGCACTGAGCGGGGATCGAACCCGCGCCTCCTGCGTAGCAGTCGCGTTCACTACCGCCTCGACATAGAGGCTGTCAAATTACTGTCCATCCCAAGGTTGCCTGGAAGAAATCGCTTCAGCGATAAGGCCGCCCATTGTACATTGAACTGTATACATGCTACCTACTTGTCCTACTCTAATGTAGACGTAATCTAGTTCTAATATAGTTCTCTGAGTTTCTTGCTGGTATCTTCTCAGTAGAACTAATCTACCGAACCAGCGAAAGAATCATTTTCCAATGGTTTATTTTTACATTATTTAATATTTTTATATTACTGCTGAGACGAGGTCTCAGGTTCGATACCAGGTTTTACTATGGCACACACCAATGACTTTTCGATTCTTTTCGAAGTTATGTGTGCATTTAGCGCAGGTTTATAAGTTAATGGCAATAGGCTCGCCACCTATTACATTGGGACCTAAACATAAATTGGCGAAATGTGGGTGCTAGCACCTCTGCCTACCCCTTCAGGGATATAGGCGTGAGTTTGTTATGTTATGTTATTTCTTGACATACCTAATTGTAAAATTTTGACGTTCATATGTGCTCTTTGTGTGCCTAAACTGAATAAATGAAATTGATTCTTTGATTATTTGATTCTTACTGTTGATGTAAAGAATTATCTATCTATCTATCTATATAATATGCCAACGTGTTTATTCGATCACATCACCACTTCACTTCGGAATTCATTTTGAAATGTTTTATTTCACGTAGACAATATTCAAATACAATAAACAAAAAGTATTTCGGTCACGCTGTATTCGGAAACACAAGACAAGGTTATATGTTGACTGCTATCTTGTGTCTGAAGGTGCTTCCACGTTTGAGAGACATTTCCAGATTTGATTCTAAATACTCTAAATATCATTGTACACGTATCTACAAATACACATACATATAATCACACCTCTATCCTCGGAGGGTTAGGCAGAGGTGAATAATTAACGCTCACATTGCCGCTTGGTTCCCAGCCGAGTAGAATTTGAACCACCCCATCTCTTCCCATGCGGTGTCGTACAATGTGACTAAGGGATAGGGCTGTTTAACATCAGACAGATATATACAGCCCAGACTCAGCATCAGATGCATGGTTTGAGTGAACAATAGTGACCGGAAGACGGCAGTAGGCTCACCCCCTATTACGTGGGACTGAATTGAATGATTGGTGAAATGTGGGTGTTAATTCACCTCTGCTTAACCCTCCGGGGATAAAGGCGTGATTATATGTATGTATGTACATTTCGCCAATCATTGAATTAGGTCATATGCAATAGGGGGTGAGCCTATTGCCGTCTTCTGAGAACTATTGTTGACTCAAGTATAGCATCTGAGGCTTCTACTCTACCGGGTACCACGCCACACGTATCTAATAGCACAGATAATATAATATAAATCTTATCTAATCTAATAGGTTCCAGTTTTTGTTTAGTTCTTGAAGCCGATTTGCCATCTGGTATTCATGGATTTACTACGTACCTACTGTAGGCGCAAGTCAACCATGGAAATAAGTAGCCAGGCATGGTTTTGAGAGCTCAAGAGTTCAGAATCTGTAAAAAAATCTCCTAACTCAACTCAATACTGAAGTTTTTTATTGTAGTTTATTTGTACAGTTATTATGTTATCTGTGGTACACAGTCAACGACAAAAGTAGCTTATTTAATTCAAATTTATTGAACACGCTGACTCTAAAATGGTGAATGTTCTGACGAGCTCTTCCAATTAGTCACACCCTCCCCTTTCCTACACAGGACAACACGTGCAGGGCTTAGATGTCACCCGCACACGGTGCAGAATATCAATCAAAAACCAAGCGGTTCGGAGACTCTTTCCTTTGTCGCACCATTAATGCCTGTAATTCATTACCAGCTCACGTGTTTCCTTCTTCCTACAGTCCCGGGTCCTTTAAGCGGGACGTGAAAGTAGGTATATGATGAGGTCGTCAACCTAAGTGTCGCATAGAATATTATGTAGGTAATGGTGACCCTCTTTTCTGAGACTTTACCTTCAGCTTACTTACAGGGTCGGCAGCGCGACTGTGACTCCTCTGGTGGTACAAACGTCCATAGGCCACGGTAACCACTTTCCATCAGGTGGGCCGTGTGCTTGTCTGCCACCTAAGTGGTTGTAATAATAAAATATATGTGTTATTACAAAGTGAAAAAAATTGGTTCGCAAGCGTCAGATGTAATAATAAAAAAATATGTGTCATATGACAATGAAAGAAGTAAGTGTGTAATCTCCTATTTAAAAGAAATATAAATAAAATTGGTTTGTAAGTACATTACCATAAAAGTTCGGGCGCCTTGGAGATACACATGCCTAAGATAATCAGCGGATACTGGAAACTTTTAATCTTCCGGAGGTGAGCTAAATGAAACCAAACTGTGAGGTTTAAGGTTTTATTGTCCACTCCAGTGTGCATTCAGAAATAGATGTAAGGATACATTCCTAATGTATAACTAACCTTAAATTTAAAATTAGATTTTTATAAGCTATGTCAATATTATCCTACGTCAATATGATTCTATGTCACCAATGCACTTTTAGGTTATTTTGAAGTTTAGATTTAAAATATAATTAAAGTAAGCTCACGGCATCCCTCGGCGAGTATATGTAAACACAGCAGCGGGAAAGCTCGTAGCAGGCGAAGTTTTCAGTTTAAGCCCATGCGGTACATCCATGTTTGAGGTGAAAAGCCCAAACCCTCCATAAGGAAATGCAGTTGACCGAAGACAAAGAAACGCCGAAAAAGGTCCAAAGAAAAGAGAAAAGGCAAAGACAAAGGCGGTTCCAATTGGAAACCGCCTTAATTTGCTGGAACAATGCCAATAGCAAAAGAAATCATAATATTTTCAGATTAAGAGCAGAAATAAACTATAATTCCACAAGAGGATAGTTGTGAAGACACAAACTATTATCCTTTAGGCAAAAATACTCTCATTTTTATGAGATTTATTGAAATTAAGTTACGAAGCCATGAATATCGACCATCCAGCCTCAATGCTAGGAAGAAAGGTGCCTTGACAGCCATACGTCAAAATGTCATTCACTCCGCGTTCCGAAACCCTTCGTTCAAAAATAGAATTAAAACCGGTGTGACGACGTTCGCAGAGCGCGTCGTTACATTACATCCCTCCCCAAAAAGAAAAAAGAAAGAAAGAAACTTCCTTTTCTAATGAAAATTATGAGAGTCCAGAACAAAATTCCAAAAAACCTCAAAAGACAAAATGTCTTGCAACATTTTTCAATAAACAAAAAAGGCAATGCGAAAGCATCTTGCATTGGGTATTGCAGAAATAATTATAAATTAAAGAATGGGAAAGCATTCCTAAAAATCAAAGAATGTGAAAACACTCGAAAAGTAAAGAATTAAGTTGAAAAAGAATTTCCAGTTTCAAATGGAAACAAAGGACACTATCCAACTTAATGGAATAACCGAAACCAAACTCAGAAAAGAGTAAAAACTTATTTCAACACAAAAGTGAAAATAAATCCTTCAATAAAACAAATTAAACAATCCCTACTCAATTCCATTCCAGATATCGATTAGGCAACCAACGCCGTCGAATCTAATCCTTGATCTTAACCAGCCTTCTAGCATCAATACAAAAGTGCGGTTGAGCTCCTACGCCACCGACTCTATACCAGCTATTCCTGAAACAAAAATATGAAACTAACAAGATATCGGTTAAGCACCAACGCTGCCGAATCTGAAAGAAAATCGGTAAAAACAATGAAGTTTTCCCACTGTCGGTTAGGTTGAAAAGCCGCCGACTTCAAATTCCTATTCCAACATCCAAAACGTCAAAACAAAATCACAACAAAAGTGTCGTAATAATATATTTATAAGCATTGTGATCGGCATAACACCACCAACTTTCCGAGCACAAGCAAAATATAAAGAAAATATGACAATTGTGACCAGTACAACACCACTGACTTTCTGAGCACAACCGCATAAGAAAAGTATGACATTTGCGACCGGCACAACACCACCGACATCCCGTGCGCAAAGCATAAAAAATGTAACAATGTGTATAAAAACACAATCGTACAAAAAGAGAAAAACGACAATTACGACCGGCTCAACACCACCAGCTTCCCGTGCGCAAAGCGTAAGGTGTGACTATGTGTATGAAACACAATAGCACAAAAAATTGTAAAGTCCAGTAAGACACAAGTTTCCCAAAAAATGGTATAACAAGGTGTGTAAAAATTGCATAAAATGCGTCCAATCCGAGAATCTCAATACCAAGAAAACAACCCAGAACTGTACAAAAACAAAGTTCAAGAAACTTAACTTTCCATTCCCTAAGTGAGTGGAAATAAGTCAAGTGAATTTAATGTAGAAAATGAATATTAAATTTCACTCCTATATTAGAGTAGAAACTAAATTCCTAAATTTGTACAAAATATACAATATTAAATATACAAGTGTATAAAAATATATACAGGAAAATAATCCTATACTACAAAGATAAATAAAAATTATAAGATCTTTTGATGTGGAACTATTTGTTAATATGGAGTAGAGTTACATAAAAATAAGTCCTAAAATGACCTAAGTTATTTTTGAAAGAAACTAAAATTGAAATTAATAAATTGTTGTGAAGTTCCTAACATACATCTCCTTTCAAGAACCATAAACCTACCAAACATCACCTTTTAATGGTTCATTACTTCAAACAAAGTACCAAAGACAAAGATAGACTTTTTGACAGTCAAAACAAGAATAATTTTAATATTTTATTATATCTTTAATATGATAACGACCAGTATAGTTTTTATTAAGGTCTTTTAAAACATAAACATTAGAGGAAATTTTATCTATTATTTCACACTTAACAAACTTAGGTGCTAACTTAGCCGAAAAGAATGCAGGAGCATTAGACTGCACAAAACTTCTCCTCCACACTATATCTCCCACCTCAAAAGAAATGACCTTCCTTCCTATATTATAATAACGCGCATTACGCTTATAAGCTTTAAGCAATGAAGCTTGAACTTTTATAAAAATATCACTAAGTGATTTAAGTGAAAAAGCAAATGAAGACCTATCAACAACATCAAGTTGATTGAGGTTATCAAAAGAATTACTAAAACGGTGCAATGAAGCATCAAAAATAAGTTCTCTACCGAACATGAGAAAATTAGGAGTGAAATCTGTAGCTAGATTCACACTACTATTTAAAGCTAATTGAACATGAGGCAAATATTTTGACCAAGTTCTATGATCATCTTTAACAAAACAAGAAATACATGTTTCGACTGTTTTGTTATATCTCTCTACAGGATTATTTTGAGGTGTATATAAAGTATTATAAAATATTTTACTAATATTATAACTTTTTAGAAAATCTACAAATTGCATAGCTGTAAATTGGCTTCCATTATCACAAACAAAAATTTTAGGTGTTCCAAACTTAAGAAATATTTCTTTTTCAAGTATCCTACAAATTACTTTAGTGGTAGCACTAGTCATAGGAAATATCCAACAATATTTTGTAAAAACATCTATGATTGAAAGTATATACTTATGGCCAGAATAAGCTTTTGGAAGAGTTCCAATAATATCAATAGAAAGCATTAACATTGGTTTATCAACTTTCTTAGGATTAACCATAATTCCATGAGGTGGATTAGTAGAAGATTTATAAGCTTTACAAGTGTCACAAGAAGAAATGTATTTTTGAACATCAATAAACATACCTTTCCAAAAATAATGTATTTTTAATTTATTTAAAGTTTTATGAATTCCTAAATGTCCTGAATTAACATCATCATGATTAGATTTAATAGTGTCTAAGATGTGTTCTTTAGGTATGACAATTTTCCAATTTAAACGATTATTAGGATTATATTTATCTTTACAAAATCTATACAAAGTATCACTTTCAACTTTGAAATTTTTATATTTTCTAGGAAACTTTTGACAATTTACAAATATTTTTCTATACCAAGGATCAACGATATCCTCATTTGGCATAACAATAATATTATTTACAGGAATATTAATAGCAGAAATTTCTATTCTGGATAAACAATCTGGAACTAAATGTAAAGAACCTTTTTTATATTTAACATCAAAAGTAAATTGAGAAATTCTAGCAGCCCAACGTGCAAGACGACCACTAGGATTATTAAGTTTAAGAAGCCAAGTTAAACTAGCATGGTCAGTGATAACTGTAAATTTCATTCCTTCAATATAAGGTCTGAAATGTTCAATAGAATCCAATATTGACAACAACTCTCTCTCAGTTGTACTATAATTACGTTCACATTTATTAAGTGATCTAGAATAATAAGCTACAGGATGTTGATCTCCATTATCATCATCTTGGCTCAGGACACTACCAATTCCAACAGAACTAGCATCGCAATGTAAAGAGAATGGTCTTTCAAAATTCGGACAATGTAAAACTGGTGCAGAAATTAATGCAAGTTTTAAATTATGAAAAGCAACTTCAGCTTCTTCATTCCAGAAAAGAGATTTTTTAGAATTCTTGCTTCCGGCCGTTAATTTGGTTAAGGGCGAAGCAATATCAGCAAACTTATCAATGAATCTACGGTAATAAGAACATAACCCAAGAAAACTTCTTAATTGTCTAACGCTTTCTGGGCGTGGGAAACTTTTAATGGACTCTAATTTAGCAGGGTCTGTATGTAAACCATTACTATCAACAATATAACCAAGATAACGCAGTTTATCTTTACAAAAATTACACTTTTTTAAATTAATAGTTAACCCAGCATCTTTAAGGATTTTATAAATTTTATTTAAATAATCTAAATGATCAGAGAATGTAGAATTTATCAATATGAGATCATCTAAGTAACAGAATGCTACATTATCAAATTCTGGTCCAAACAACTTGTCTACGAGTCTCTGCAACTCTGCAGGTGCATTAGTCAAACCGTACACCATCCGGGTAAAATGAAATAAACCTTTCCCAGGAACAACAAAAGCAGTCTTCTCTCGAGAAGATTCTTCTAAAGCGATTTGCAAAAATGCTTTAGACAAATCAATAGTAGTTATATAATTAGCACCCCGAAGGTTATCTAAAATTCTAGAAGGGTAAGGTAAAGGATAAGAATCTTTAACAGTAACTGAATTTAAACGTCTAGAGTCCAAACATAATCTTGTTCCACCATCGCGTTTTTCAACGGCTAACACTGGAGAACACCAAGGAGATTTAGAAGGTTCAATAATATTTTCCTTTAATAAAACTTCCACTTCATCATAAAGTTCTTTTTGTTTAGCAGGACTAAGGGGCCAATAACGTTGTTTAAAAGGTTCACCAGTAACATTAATTTTATGTTTAACTAAATGAGTAAGACCTAAGCCTCTCTTTTCATAAGAAATATTTTCAAAAAGTGAAATAATTTTATTTAACTCATGTTTCTCAGAAGGAGAAAGTTCAGAAACAGAAGTAACTGCATTTACACAAGTAGTGGATTCATATTCAAAAGTAATATTATTCCATAAGTCTTTAGCAAGATTAAATTTCAACCAAAAGTCAAATCCCAAAATAATTGAAGGTTTAAAAGAAGGTATTATCAAAAAATCTACATTTTTAGTTAAGTTATCACAAGTGATAGGTAAAACCATAGTTCCAATAACATTGTGTGCAGAACCATCAGCAGTAACCGCGTTACCTTTATAAGGTTTAAATTTATAACCTAATTGCAAAAATGTTTGATGAATATTAGAACCGAGTACACAACTACACGCACCACTATCTAACAAACCTGAATAAAATTTATTATTAATATTAAATTTTAAATAAAACACTCATCATATTAAATAAAGATGCGGCTCTCAGACTATGATCACCAGCTCCTCGACTATTCGAAAATGGATCAACAACTTCAGATAAATCAGCCACGACATGAGGCATCTCATGAGTAGAAGCACCAACCGGAACATCACCAACAACATTCTCAAACAAAGGCGGGACCTGTATTTCCTTATCCATGTTTGATTTATAAAAGGATGTGAAAATCTAATAAAAAGTTGTATTAAATACACTATAAGTTTCTAATTAAAGTATCAATTAAAGTTTCTAATTAAAGTTAATTAAATTATGAATGAAGTTAATTGCATTGATAGCAAAACGCTAAACTCAAAAGTCAAACAAACTCATAGAATGGAATGTTATTGTTGCAAAAATTATTTAGGTCAAATGCCTATAAAGATAAAAATGCATTAGTGATTCACAAAATAAATTATTTATGTCTACTTAAGGTAAACAGCAAATATTCAAATATTACTATGTTTTCACACATGTGAATAAAGGTTAAGAACTAGTAATTATATAATATTACTAAGTGGAAAATCTTACCTGTAATAAGCAAAGGTTATACAAGATAAAACAATTATAACAGTAACCATGTTATACAAATTGAAACATTCACCTGTAATTGAGAGATACAAACAATAGTACTAACTTGTAGTATGATTAGTTTTGCAAAGTAAACAATAACAAAGATTTACTGTAATACACAGTTATGTAACAGTAAAATACATGAAGAAAACACTGTTCTTAACATGATAAGGTAAAAAATAATGCAAAGGTGACAAGGAATAAAGATATATGCACACTGTCATGTCCCTGTTCGCGAGTGCCAATTGTAATAATTAAAAAATATGTGTTATTACAAAGTGAAAAAAATTGGTTCGCAAGCGTCAGATGTAATAATAAAAAAATATGTGTCATATGACAATGAAAGAAGTAAGTGTGTAATCTCCTATTTAAAAGAAATATAAATAAAATTGGTTTGTAAGTACATTACCATAAAAGTTCGGGCGCCTTGGAGATACACATGCCTAAGATAATCAGCGGATACTGGAAACTTTTAATCTTCCGGAGGTGAGCTAAATGAAACCAAACTGTGAGGTTTAAGGTTTTATTGTCCACTCCAGTGTGCATTCAGAAATAGATGTAAGGATACATTCCTAATGTATAACTAACCTTAAATTTAAAATTAGATTTTTATAAGCTATGTCAATATTATCCTACGTCAATATGATTCTATGTCACCAATGCACTTTTAGGTTATTTTGAAGTTTAGATTTAAAATATAATTAAAGTAAGCTCACGGCATCCCTCGGCGAGTATATGTAAACACAGCAGCGGGAAAGCTCGTAGCTGGCGAAGTTTTCAGTTTAAGCCCATGCGGTACATCCATGTTTGAGGTGAAAAGCCCAAACCCTCCATAAGGAAATGCAGTTGACCGAAGACAAAGAAACGCCGAAAAAGGTCCAAAGAAAAGAGAAAAGGCAAAGACAAAGGCGGTTCCAATTGGAAACCGCCTTAATTTGCTGGAACAATGCCAATAGCAAAAGAAATCATAATATTTTCAGATTAAGAGCAGAAATAAACTATAATTCCACAAGAGGATAGTTGTGAAGACACAAACTATTATCCTTTAGGCAAAAATACTCTCATTTTTATGAGATTTATTGAAATTAAGTTACGAAGCCATGAATATCGACCATCCAGCCTCAATGCTAGGAAGAAAGGTGCCTTGACAGCCATACGTCAAAATGTCATTCACTCCGCGTTCCGAAACCCTTCGTTCAAAAATAGAATTAAAACCGGTGTGACGACGTTCGCAGAGCGCGTCGTTACATGGTGTAAAAAAAACGGCGAAGTCTATATGGCGCGTCCTATTTAAAAAATATTACCGATCTACCTACTTATTCAGTTTGTCCACAGGATTTTAAAATCACTAATTTCTTAACAATATTACCTAACCTGTAAAACTGTGCTTGTTTGCTCTTTCATTTAACATTGTGTCTGCTTTAATGATGTCTCCTCTTTTCAGGTACATCAACACTCCATAAACCTTTTGGCCTCTTTCAAAATCAACTGTTTATATGGATAAGAAATTTTGTTTATTTTGTTTATTGACCCGTTCCGAGCTTTGAGTTTGAGTGTACATTCTATAAGTAACATCTGGCTAAATATACATACCTACTTAGGTACTAATAAATCACGGTAATATCCGTTAAAATGTGGTTTTATTTCAATGACTCAGTGACATTCCTCTTTGAGAAGGTTCTCGAAACGTATTTGAGTAGGTACTGATCATAGTCGTGGCATCTTAATATTAGATATATTTTTAGATATTTATCTTACTAAACAGCGGCTTCTTGTTAAAAACTGCTCAATTCTTATCTGAACACTTCAAATGAAATCGGTCGCTTATCTTGAGAGCGACTATTTCCACTATGTATTTGTTTACTTACCTTTATGTAGATATAGCCGCGTAGATCCCGGAAGAGTCGTACAAGGCGACTAAGAGATAGGGCTATTTAACATCAGACAGATATAAACAGCCCAGACTCAGCCTCAGATGCATGGCTCGAGTCAACAATGATCATTGGCCACAACATCTTAAAAGATGTTTGTTGTTGCAGCGCCTGCACAATCACGGTCGCCCGCATCGGCGCAGATGACTGTAGAGTCCAATGTAGTAGACCGTAGTGCGACCATGGAGCAACATCCGTTGAGCGGCCAAAGTTTGGCGAGAGGTGAGTCTGCGGGGCGCAAGTTCCTGGTATACCAGTCAGCGTGCCCCCGGCGTTATGACATGTTACACTTCCAACCTGGAGCATAGGCTCTGCTCTTGCAACTCCACTCATGGCCGGCTAATAAAGGCAAGCACACAAGGTGAGGGGGAATTAATCCTAATATTCGGGAGAAACGGGGTACGTGGTGTCGCCACTCACCAACAACTCGCCACAAGCTGCCCTTGCGGGGTTATTATTATTATTATTATATTATTATTAAGTTACGTTAAGTTGTCCTACTTTTATGAGAAATAAACTCATTCGAGTAGGCCTATAGGTAGGTACATAAGTATGTAGCATCATTTCAGATTATTATCGGAGAGATACCTAGCTGGATCTCAATGTTATCTTATCACAGCCTCAAATACCTACACGGGCCTCTAAGGCTGCGCGCACACCCACGGTATCCTGATTAAGTTTCCAATCAGGGATTTAGAATGGGAATTCCGCGTGCCTAGCGCGTGTGCGTTGTACTTCCTGATACATAAAGCGTATATGTATACGCTTTTTGTATTAGGAATTTATATGGTCAGTTGGAATTGAGACACAATGTTAGCGCGGTTCCGAATGGAAATGCTTTATCCTCCCTCTACACTGACAGCACAGAAACTCTGTGCTTACAGGGCCGGGAACGCGTGTGTGGCACCTCTGGTGTTACACACGTATATAGGCCACGGTAATCACTTTCCATCAGGTGGGACGTGTGGTTGCCTGCCACCTAAGTGGTATAAAAAAAAAATCTGTGCGTCTGCGGTGAAAGTATGAAATGTACGTAAATGCTGCGTTCGGGGTGACGTCATTAGGTTTTTTCCGTTCTTACAACCCGAACGCACGGAACGAATGACGGGTTTTTTCCGTTCGGAAAAAGTAAGGACGTAAGTGCCTTGTTGAACATTATATGTATATGTATATAAAAAAAATAAGTTTAATACTAAAACCCGACTACTGAAAACTCATGCTCTAAAAAGTAGGTATTACTTAAACAAGAAAATATTAAGGATAGCCGTGGTCGTATGCCACTTTTCCCTAAAATGTAGGTAGTGTTTTGTTAGACTTAAGTGGCATACGACCACGGCCATCCTTGATATTTTCTAGTTTAATAATTTTTAGAGCGTGATTTCTCAGTAGTCGGATTTTAGTATTAAACTTATTTTTTTATTTATATTATTTTGGGGCAAGCAATAGGTATAATTTATACATATTTGAAATGTGCTAATTAAACCCTTTCAGTTGATACTAAGCACGACATATTTATCTCAAATTTATGTTTTAACACAGTACTTTATGACCGCTAGAGGGCACCACATTACATTCAGTGACACGTAATATACCTACCCTATAACCAGCGGACAACTAAGACGCTTCTAACGATACCTCATTTGTTCAGTTCTAATAAGTGTCTGAGAAGCTATGAGGGAACAGATGAACCTACATACATACATAGCCTGTCAAAATCAACCCGAGAAGAGAGCCAGATCGTGAGAGATGGCCCTGGGTCGGCCGGGGTGCGAGGGATATGCCTGTCAACCTCACCTTCGGCAACCAAAACGACCCACAGACGGCGTGCGTTTTATTCGGTTCGAGTCCGACATAACTTCCTCCACCGACTCCGGTGGGGAGGTATCCGTGGGGATTTTGCTCACGTAAAAAAAAAAAAAGAGCCTGTCAAAATCATAACCCACCTTTTACTTCACCGTAGTCGAGTAATGAAGCATTCAGGTTTCCTAATCTGAATTCCTGATAGATTAGGAAACCTAACCGAAAAACCGTGCGTATGCAGCCGATTTGAGACGGAACTTGTTTATTCAAATATACCTATTTCGAGCGGATTTCACCAATAATAGGAACCACGATTAAGCCGAAATCGATGCAAGTAATCAAAACATATTATTGAAAGTAGGAAAGTGTTCCTCGGGATTCAACGAGCAAGCTATGGATGCATCAGGAGCGTCCCTCGGTTAAAGATTTTTTTATATTCAACTTGGCAGACAAGCACACAGCCCACGTGATGCAAAGTGGTTACCGTCACCTATAAACGTGTGCAACAACAGGGGAGTCACCCCCGTGCTGATGACCCTGTAAAAACAGAGAGTTTCTGTGCCGTCAGTGCAGAAGACACAATCAGGACAAGCTTTTGGTCTTCCCACTGACAGCACAAAAGCTCTCCAGTGAGCTCTGGCTACCCTACTCACCGCCGGGAAGGTTATTATAGCCGCAGTAGGTATTCTGTAGGGTGGAGGTACTTCCCCAGTTCAACTGCTCAAATGGGGTGAGAATACCATCGTGTCCTACCACCTTCATTTTTCTTCTTCTAAGGGACTTATTGAAACCTTGTATGATTTAAGATTGACACGGTCATTCACTTTAATACTGTAAAACATGGCTCCGTGATCATGGCGCTTGTTACAGCGCCGAAATATCGGTTAAGTACTTTGCAAAAATAATAAACATGGCAAATAACCCGGCGAGTTTTACACTATTATTGCCACCTAGTGGCTAGAACGACTTTTCTTCTTAATCTATCTTAAAGCCAGCATTGCCGGGAACCACGTATGCGAGTTGCGACTCCATTATTAATATATTTGAAAAGCGCTTTTCAAAATATGCTGAGCAATACATTCTTGTGTGAACATGAACATGTTAAAAATATTCAGGATCGGTGTAATTTTAAGTAGCAGCACTACGTTTGGAAAGAGTTTCCGGTTGACGACAATAGGCTCACCCTTATTACATGGAAATGAGAATTATAGTTTGTTTAAGTAAGGGTCAATTCCCACTGAAGCAGCGGATGACAGTGGCTTTTTGAGGAATAATATTACAAATCATTCTGAATCTTCTCTACATGAGAGAAAATTTATAGTAATTTGAAGGAAAAGCCGCCGCAAGAGTGTACGAGCCGACCTCCAACAGTATTCGTTAAACTTTAAGTGTGACCACGGGCGCTGTAAACACTGACGACGGTAACTCGCGCAGTCGACAGCATATCGTGTCATATTTCATTTGCCCAATGTGCAGCCATTCGATAGCGTTTTCAGAGCAACCCAACCCAATCTTTTTTTACAACGCCCCTAGCCACGCCGCGAGTATCATTGAAGCGGTACAGCGCTCGCGGTCACACTATACATAGACCCCACTTTATTTAGCCAGAGCTCACTGGAGAATTTATGCTGTCAGTGGGAAGAATAAAGGCTTGTCTTCTACACTGACGGCACAAAAACTCTGTGCTTATAGGTTTGGCAGCGCGACTGTGACTCCTCTGGTGTTACAAACGTCCATAGGCCACGGTAACCACTTTCCATCAGGTGGGCCGTGCGCTTGTCTGCCACCTAAGTGGTATAAAAAAAAATAGACATTCCAAATAAGCGGATCTTGGAGTCTCAAGGTGAAGGCGTGGAATGCGACTGGGGCTAGCGCAAGGTGGATAATATTTAATCTAATTTCATTTTACATCCGTTCACCAAATTTTACAGTTATGCGGTTATGTCTAAAATTAAACGCCATCTTTTTGGGTATGAAAAAATGTTATGAAATCTTTTTCATTTAATTTTTTTTGGATTTCAATTTTATAACAATACAATATTAGATGTCACCCACTTACGATTCAGAATACTCTTTCAAGATTCAAGCGTTTCAGCATTGTTTCTTTAACGCACCATTAAGTCTTTACCAGCACACATGTTGCCTTTTTTTCCAGTCTCAGGTCCTTTAAGCGGGGCGTTTAAAACATTTGTCGAGCTGAGTGCCGCCATTGTTACATTGTTGATTTCTATAAAGATGACCCTCTTGCCTAAGACTTTGCCTTCAGCTTACCATCGTGCAAGGTGAAGTCATATTGACGTGTCCTAAATTAAAAAAATACAAATAGCCCTGTTTTTCGGGGCGGAAATAAAATAACACATACTGTCTAATCAGATAATTTAATAATTAACAATATCCTGAATCTTTCTGGAGTGCTCACTTCTTCTTCTCTGTAGCCTTCGGCTCATCGATGGGGTCTAGCTGGGGTTCATCGAACTTGAAGGTGGGGAATGCAGTCATGTCTACACCGGAACCGCCGCCATACTGCTTCTCTAACTTTTCCAATTCGTTTTTCATCTCCTTTTCTATTTCCGGGCTAGCTTCGACGAGTTTACCGCCACTGTAAAAGAAAGAAATTGGTTGGTAATGCAACAGGATAACGTGAAATAGCTGAGAGTGAAGCCGCAGGTTCGTTGTTTGTTCGAGGCCTGTTGTTTGTTGTGTAATTTTCAGTAACAGCACTAAATCTGAAAAGTGTTTCCGGGTGACGACATCCGGGCTCACTCTTTATTACATGGAAATGAGAATTATAGTTTGTCTAAAGGTCAATCCCCACTGAAGCAGCAGACGACAGCTAAAATATTACAAACAATTTTGAATCTTATCTACAGTCTACAAGAGCGAAAATCCATTGTCATTTGAAGGCAATAGAGGGGCAGCACAGTCCTGCGTAACGTCGCAAAACTGTGTTCGTAACTCGGGTATCAGGCGTCGCTTCGTCCCACATGAGCGCTGGCCTGGGGGTACGGGTGGGGCCGCCTGTGCCCTAACAGAAGCTGCACCGGCGCACCTCCCCATACCCGGGGACTAGATGGGGACACCGCGTTCCCTTCAACCGAAAAGGGTCAGTTCGAATGAGATGACCCTGAGTCGACTGGGGGTGTGAAGGATATGCCTGCCTGCTGTGAGGTTCACCTAAGACCCTCAGACGGTGTGCGTATTAGTCAGTTCAAGTCCCACATAACCTCCCTCACCGGCTTCGACGAGGGGGGCATCCGTGAGAATTTTTCAAACAATAAAAAAATACTGTGTTCATATGGTAACTGGGAGAGATGGCTTAACATGATCCTCCAAGGCAGGAAGGGGTCTCAATGTCTTTTTTTTTAATCTGGTTTTTTTGAGGGGGTTTTTTATCTACACAGATATGTCAACCCCATCATACCCACATTTTTTTTTACGTGCGCAAAATCTACACGGATAACCCCCCCCCATACACACCTAGTTTAAACCTAACCTAATCACTACTAAAGTGCTTTAAACCTCACTGTTGGAACTCTTGGTGGATGTGACCGAATGACATTGCCACTCTCAATGTCTTTAGAATGGGCACCCATCCTAATATCGACTTGGTAGTGTAGCTAAGCCAAGTCGACATTAGGATGGGTTCTAATCCTGTCGGAACCGATTGATCTACTAAGGTACTTTCAGTATCACTGTTGGGAACTGTTGACGGATGTGACCAAATGACATTGCCACTCTCAATGTCTTTAGAATGGGCACCCATCCTAATATCGACTTGGCTAGTGTAGCTAAGCCAAGTCGACATTAGGATGGGTTCTAATCCTGCCGGAACCGATTGATCTACTAAGGTACTTTCAGTATCACTGTTGGGAACTGTTGACGGATGTGACCAAATGACATTGCCACTCTCAATGTCTTTAGAATGGGCACCCATCCTAATATCGACTTGGCTAGTGTAGCTAAGCCAAGTCGACATTAGGATGGGTTCTAATCCTGCCGGAACCGATTGATCTACTAAGGTACTTTCAGTATCACTGTTGGGAACTGTTGGCAGATGTGACCAAATGACATTGCCACTCTCAATGTCTTTAGAACGGGCACCCATCCTAATGTCAACTTTTTTTTTATTTATTTTTTTATATAGGACACGTCAATTGGACTTCGCCTTGCCTGATGGTAAGCTGAAGGCAAAGTCCCAGAAAAGAGGGTCACCATTACTCACACATACCGTGTGACAATGGTGACACTCAGCTTGACGGCCTCGTCATATGCTTTTTCACGCCCCGCTTAAAGGACCCGGGACTGTAGGAAGAAGGAAACACGTGAGCTTGTAATGAGTTCCAGGCCTTAATGGTGCGACAGAGGAAAGAGTCTCCGAACCGCTTGGTTCTTGATCGGATGTTTTGCACCGTGTGCGGATGACATCTAAGACCTGCACGTGTTGTCCTGTGTAGGAAAGGGGAGGGTGGGACTAATTGGAAGAGCTCATCAGAACACTCCCCATGGTACAGACTACTTGGCTAGTGTGGTTAAGCTAAGTCAACATTAAAATGGGTTGGTGCGCTCCAAGGCGCTCTATGGAGCGCCCATTTGGGAGGAGGCCCTCTGCCCTGCGAATGTCGTGCTGCTGCGGCGTCCACAGCGCGCCATCGCGCAGAGGGCCGCACGGGCGTATCACACCGTCTCTTATGAGGCGGCGTGTTTGATTGCGGGCAGTATCCCCTGGGATATTGAGGCTGGCGTCCTTAAGAGGGTTTACGAGGAGGGCGCACTGATGCGGCGTGTTGCAGGAGGTCGGCCGCTTCCGGAGGAGATCGATCGCTGGATCGCCTCGTTCGCTAGCGAGGTGAGCAGACTATCCCGCGGCTCGGATTAGGCGAAGGAGGAACACCGTGGTGGTTTAGTGGGTAGTCTGGCCTTTGTCCGAGGCCAGGAGTCCCACACGAAGCGGGCCCTCTGCCCCCGCGGGGGGTGAGCGAAGTGCGTAAATGCATTCCACCACGTAAACAAAAAAAAAAAAAAAACATTAAAATGGGTGCTAACCCTGCCTGAACCGATTGAATTTCTTCTATCTTAATCACAGGAAACTACACCTGTACGAGTATGCTGCTGTATTTGTTGATGATAACCAGAGACAACTACCTCTCTTTTCCTTGATTACCATTTTTCTTCTTGGTTCCTTTTTTCCATTTTTTTCTTGCAATTCTAAAGAAAATGAAACTGCATTTAATTTCCGCGTGGTACTTTCTTGCAACCCTTTCCCAGGGTAAAATCTTGCCTAGTAATATTAATATGATTAGTAGGATGATTTTAGTGTCATATAAATTTTTTTTTTCTTTTTATATACATAGAACACGTCAATTAGACTTTGCCTTGCCTAATGGTAAGCTGAAGGCAAAGTCACAGAAAAGAGGGTCACCATTACCTACACATACCGTGTGGCAATGGTGACACTCAGCTTGACGGCCTCATCATATGCTCATTATTTTATAGTTAGATCAACTCTAAGCTTTATAGAATGAAAATAACAATATGTTGAGTTGCTGTCCTAGCCAAGGGATTCTTATAGGTTTATATAAATATTTATACACTGTCAAATGAAATTCATTAACTGTAAACCAGCTTTTTTCCATCCAATTTATGACTATCACAGGCCTATAGCCATTTGAAAGAAGAGATATTATTAAAATGACTGTACACTGTAGCATTGAGCATTCCAAATGGAGAAGTACCTCCGCCATACAGAATACCGCGGCCATAATAACTTCGTGTTGAGTAGGGTTTGCGGTGAGTAGGGTAGCCAGAGCTCACTGGAGAGTTTGTACTATCAGTAGAAAGACTAAAGGCCTGCCTTCTACACTGACAGCACAGAAACTTTGTGCTTACAGGGTCGGCAGAGCGAGTGTGACTCCTCTGGTGTTACACACGTCCATAGGCCACGGTAACTACTTTCCATCAGGTGGGTTGTACGCCTGTATGTCACCTAAGTGGTATAATTTAAAAAAGAAAAAACAATGAATCTTCACTTTTTCAGATGAAACTTCATGCATTATAATTCCTTGTTTGTTTCACTTCAGTTCACGCTTCAATTCAAGGATAAAACGAAGCTCATCCGCGTCACAGTTAAGACTAGAAAGCTGATGATGATGACTTTATATTTTATAATGAATATTTATGATAAATGGCTTTTTATATTCTTTCAAACAGTATAGTATGTCACATCGATGGTGTTTCTGAAGTTAGTACAGTAGAATACTGATGGGGAAGGTAAGCTAATCTACTTACGCGCTCTTAGATTTGTATTCTCTGATTTTGTCAAGGAACAGCTGCTGAATGGGGTCAGTGGACTTCTGTGCTGCCGCCAAGTTCCTGGTGATGACCACAGAGGTCCGCGCTGCCCTCAAACCAGACATAATCCTAGAGGTGAGCATCTGAAACCGACATAACCTCTTACCAGTTACATAACTGCGATAACAAAATTTTATAAACATTACTTACTTTATTGTAAATTATGCAAGAAAGGAGTAGTGTATTGAAATCTTTATATGGATTTATAGCTTAGAATGGAGAAATTACCTTTGATTATTTTTACTTGTAGGACCCTTTTTGACAACTAAGTATGACAGACAGACAGATTTTATTTATAAATTGAAACAAAGTGAAGGCGAAAGTGTTATTGATTTCACGGCCTCTCCATCTTTTTGTAAAATGAATATTCTGTTGGTGATTTAAAATTTTACCAATATTTTACGAAAAAGTGTTTGTATGAGAAAAAGAAAGAAACCTGAAACCTGTAGCTGGAAGGAGAAGGAGCACGCCTTTTTGGTAAGTTCGGAGAGCACTAAAAGCGTGCTCGTCAAACGAACTCTTTACTGTCAGCGTGACATGTGGTTTTGCTTACTGGTTACTGTCAAAAGTGTCACTCGAGTCGGCTTATTTGTGTTGTGTAGTTGCATATTTTGTAAATATTCTACAATTATAACTGAAAATTCTATGCAATGTGTGTCATGATCACTCCAATTAAAGTCTAAACTTATAGTCAACTTCATAATGGAACGCGGTAAAATCCCGTCGTCGGGTCGGGGTGGCAAGAATAAAGCACCCCAGCATCCTCAAGATATCTTCGCGCTTGGCAGCAAGTCTACTGTGCCCGTGTCCAGAGATAGTGAGAAGAGAAACATTCATAAACCTTCTTCTAGCGGTACCTACAGTTCAATATTCATTATCTATACAATTTTCATACCAACAGAATTAATCCTTTGGCACTAATGATACACTTCATTCTAGGCGTAGATCGCAAGAGAGACCCTGCCAGCTTTGGAACGCAACCGCCTAGCAAGAGAGCCCGGATTGGTTCTCCTGCTGAGGCAGTTGCTGGAACTTCCCTTGATGTGGAACCAGTGGATTTGGTTCCCAGTGTCCTACAGGCCCTGGATACTCTCAATTCAGATAAATTGGTATGTATGTTTTGAGATTGACATGTTCATTCACATTAATATTGTAAAACTCGCCGGCAATTTACCATGTTTATTATTTTCGCTGAGTTACCGATATTTTGACACTGTTACCAGCACCATGATCACTGTTTACTGATCAGTACACCTTTGGTAATTATGTAAAGCAGTGTTAATATTACGGTAAACAAAAGATAGGACGCCCCCTAGCCAGATGGATGGTCGTCCTGAAAAAGGTGGTGGCTGGGACAGACTGGATGCGGAAGGCGGAGGATCGGAGAAAATGGCGCACATTGGGAGAGGCCTATGTCGAGCAGTGGACTGCAGTGGGCTAATTGATTGATTGATTGAGTGTTAATATAACAATCATTAATGTACTGCTAGGGTTAAATGTGTTGAGGTACTTATTGCATTCAAATGGTTATAAATACTAGAGGTTTGAAAAAAACAACAGAATCTTTATTGTCACACACAGAATAAATAAATATTCTAAATATTCTACAACATTCTACACAACGCTATCTAGGCCCTTGGTAAGCATAGTTTAACTAGCTTGTGTTATGGAATCTAGAATACGGATAAACATACTTAAATACTTTTTTTTTGTAAATACATACATATTATACATAGAAACACCCAGACCAGTGCAAATATCCATATTCATGCATACAAATATTTGCACTGAGCGGGGATCGAACCCGCGCCTGCTGCGTAGCAGTCGTGTTCACTACCGCCACGCCACAGAGGCTGTCAATAGAATCAGTCTTAAATTATGCCCTGTAATCCCATAGTGTGATTCAGAAGAATGACCCAGCACCATCTATTGAAATTCCTCTTGAACTATTTATACAACTAATTTGAATTGTTCTTAAACAACAATGTACACTTTGATATTAGATAGATAGATAATACTTTATTGTAAACCAATACATTTACAGCTGAGACAAGTAGGTAGCATGCATATACAGTTTAATGTACAATGGGCGGCCTTATCGCTGAATGCGATTTCTTCCAGGCAACCTTGGGATGGACAGTAATGTGACAAGAAAAGAGATATATGATGTAGTAATTAGTTATTTAATATAGATTATATTAAGTTATAAAAACATTAATTCACACTTATGCACCTTATTATTTTGTTCACCTTACAGCTAGGACTTCTAACAGGGTCAATACGTTTGCTAAAATCACAACGTTCAAAACCTGACCCAGTACTATGTATGAGTCTCCTCTACTTGACAAAGATACGTCCCAATATGTTCTCCCATGAGGTTGTTACGCAGACTCTGTGCACGTTGTTGAAGAGGGAACAAGGTGCGGCTTTCAAGAACAAGGGAAACCCTTTGGTATTTGTTTTGGCATGTAATATGCTATATGCTGGACATCGGGACAGTACTAACTGGCCTGATATATTTATTAAGGTACGTTTTTTTTTTTTAATACATGTCCGACCATATCAGTGTCCTCTCAGGCTAAACACTCTTGGTTGCGTAATTCGTCAAGGAATGACGTTACCACCTATGGAGGGGAACTGGGAAAGTTCTCAGATCTGCTTTGATATTTTAGATGTCAAATTTTCAATCTACTGATTTTATTGATCAAATTTTGGATAACGTTTCAATTTCTAAAGTTTTTTTTTTTTTTTTGTTATTTTGGACCTAACGTGCGATCGGTTTCAGTTAAAACCATAAGCAGTTGTTTTAGGAGATATTTGGCGTGTTAGGCATGCCTTCCCACTGTTAGGCCGCCTTCCTTTAATTCTCTCTCAGAGGTTATCCCATGTGTGTAATCTTTTTAACCGTCTTGTTACCAGTTGATTTCCGAGATTCTGTGCTAGTCTATTCTGGTGGTGAGTGATCCGGTTTTTGTAAGACTGGGTAGTTTTAACTATTTCCTCTTTTACTGTGGGAATATCTAGGTATTTGTGCAATCCATCCATTCTAGTGAACCATGGAGCATTTGCAATAGATTTGAGCACTGAATTTTGAAATCTTTGCAGAATTTCAATGTTTGAGGTTTTTGCCGTACCCCAGAGTTGGATGCCATATGTCCAGATAGGTTTTAATATGGTTTTGTAGATGAGTAGCTTATTTTCTACCGATAGCCGTGATCCTCTGCCTAGAAGCCATTCCAATGACCTAAACCTGTAATTTAGTTCATCCCGTTTTTTTTGTATATGTGTCTTCCAGGTTTGCTTTCTGTCAAGGTGAAATCCGAGGTACTTTACAGTTGTATTGTGGGGTAGCTCTTCTTGACCTATTTTGACAGGCGGGCAGTCTTCTTGCCTTAGGCTAAATGTAATATGATTGGATTTAGTTGCACTAGCCATGATTTTCCATGACTGCATCCAGAGATGAACTTTGTCCAGATGCTTCTGTAGGTTTCTAGATGCAATTTTTGGATCTTTATCAGTTGAAAGCACAGCGGTGTCATCTGCAAATGTGGCCGTAAATACGTTGTCAGATTCTGGTACATCTGCCGTGAATAGCAGATAGAGTGAAGGTCCCAATATCGATCCCTGAGGAACGCCTGCTTTTATGTTGTAGAACTCTGAGGTGGCATCGTTGATTTTTATGTAGAAGATACGATTTTCTAGGTAAGATTTCAAGAGGAGATACATAGCATGTGGCAAAATCTTCTTTAACTTATAGAGCAGACCATTATGCCAGACCCTATCGAAAGCCTGCTGTATGTCCAGGAATGCCCCAGAGCAGTATTTCTTTTTTTCCAGGGCTTCTCTCACATGATCGCATACTCTGTGCACTTGCTCTATAGTTGAGTGGTGTTTCCGAAATCCAAATTGGTGTTCTGGGATAGTCTCATTTTCTGTTATCATTTCATTGATGCGTGTGGATATTAATTTCTCTAGCACCTTTGAGAGTAATGGCAGCAGGCTAATAGGTCTGTACGACGAGGTCAGATGTGGTGGTTTGCCAGGCTTGGGGACCATCGTTATTTGTGACACTTTCCAAATGCTTGGATAATGTGCAGTTCTTAGTGTGGCGTTGAATAGTGAGGTCAAGAAAACTATGCCTTTCCTTGGTATTTTTTGCAGCACTTCAGCTGTTATTAGGTCGAAACCTGGTGCTTTTTTTTGTTTCAGTTCCATTATTGTACGCTTGACCTCAGTTGGTGTACAATATCTAATGGGAGGACTAAGTTGGAGGTCACTTTTCAGAAAGGAGGAAATTTCGTCATCCATATTGTTCATACCAGGACCTTGGTTTGGTGTGAATACATCAGCCAGGAAGGATCCATAAGCATCCGCTCTCTCTTTGTTAGTCCTTGCCCATGTGCCATCAGTGTTCTTAAGAGGGTGTTGAATGATATTGGGCTTATTTCGAGACTTAACAACTTTCCATAGTGAGTTCTCATTTTTAGTGGATGTTACAGGTGTTAGGGTCTGTAGATGAGCCTGTACGGTATCATTCTCTAGGTTTATTATAAGTTTCTTGAGATTTGCTGCTGCTCTATTGAAATCCCTTTTGTCTAGTGGATGCCGAGTAGAATGCCATATTCTTCTAAGGCGACGCTTTTCTAAGACCTTTTCTTTCACTAACAAAGGCAAGTTTGTTTCTGTGTGGTAGTTGGATTTTCTCAGTAATGGTGGAGTGTTGATCCAGGCCGCTTTTTGAATAGTCTTAGTGATATATTCACTGGCAAGATCAATATCTTCTCCTGATTTTAGACTGATTTTAAGATCGAGGTTTTCATTTATATATTGTTGAAAAGCCTGCCAATCTGTGTTTTTGTTATATAGGTATGGTGTTATTGTTTTTTTTATTATAGTTGAACTCATAGTCGCAATAACCGGAATATGATCTGATGACGAGTCGAGACAGCCTTCTATGTCTAGGAAGTGGGACTGTATTCCTTTGTAGATGAAGAAGTCCAGCAAGTCAGGCATTTTCCTCGGATCAGTAGGCCAGTGGGTTGCTTGACCAGTTGATAGGACACGCAATTGGTGTTTTTCTATATTTTTACGCAGGTGACGACCTCTTGTTGCTGTCAGACGTGAACCCCACAAAATATGTTTGGCATTCCAGTCCCCCCCAACCAAGAACCTGTTGCCGAGTGTCTCAAAAAATTTATCAAAATCGTTTTCCGTAGTTTCAGGTTTCCTTTTTTGTTTAGGCGGGCAATATATAGAAGATAGTGTTAGGGAGCTCTGCTTGTCATAGACTTCTATAGATGTAGCTTGTATTTTAGGGTTCCGAAATTCAGGTAAAAGCTGGTGTTCAATACATTGTTTTATAATTATAGCGGTACCAGCATGTGCTGTATTGCTGGGGTGGTAGGTGGCATAGATATTGTAGCCTTGTATAAATATAGATGATTTGTCTGTAAGATGTGCCTCAGTGATTAATAAGACATCAATTCTTTGCATTTTAAGAAAGACTTCAACTTCATTTTTCTTGCCGGGCAGCCCATTGATGTTCCAAGTTGCAATACGGAGAGCCATTTTATTGGAAAAGTTTATTAACAATTGTTGTTAAGAGGCCCATAAGGGTACCCATTTGGTTGATAAGAAGATCTAGCTTTTTTGCTTGTTGACATAGAATAAGTTCTAAGTTATTTCCTGCTGTAACTTGTGCATATGTTACATTTGGGTTGGTCATTGTTGCTTCATTGGTATGCATAGGAGGTTTTTCCATCTTTTTGTAGGGTTCTTTTTCTGTATTTTGTACACTAACTGTGTTTTTATTTGGTGGAGTTCTTTGTTGAAATTTTCTTTTATTAATTTCTTGGTAGACCTTGCAGCCTTTATAGTTTGCAGGGTGTTCACCAAGGCACAGAGCACACATTGCTGGTTGTGTTTTATCTTTCTTAGGACAGTCGACTGTATTATGACTTTCGGCACATTTAACACATCTATATGGCCGCATACAGTAATTCCTAGTATGGCCATATTGTTGACAGCGTTTGCATTGAGGTATTGTTCTTTTGCGCTTGGGGTCTTCAATTTGTATTGATGTATGGTAAATGTATTTTAAACTTTTTACAGCATTATTGTTAGGGCCAGGTTCAAGGTTAACAAACCACGTAGATAGTGGTGTTTTGGTTGAGCCGTGCCTGGCATTTATTATTTCACCCTTCACCGAGTTTCCAGTGCTCTGTATAGCTTCCTGAATAGCCTCAATAGGTGTTGATGAATGTAAATTTTTTATCACAATACGGTATGGCCTCTCGTTTTTGGGTGTGAATGTATGCCCAATCAGGTTTTGTTCACGAACTATGTTCATAAGACCTTTATAGGATTCTATATTCTCTGTAGAAATGCGTAGTTGATTTTTAGTGATTATTTTAAATGAGTATTTTAAATTATCCACAGCTTTGTCTAATATTTCTCTAAGTTTGGCAACATTCTGTATTCCATATAGTACTATTGGTGGTGGCTTATTTTGTTTTATCCTAGTAGTGGTGTCTGATATTTCAGTCTCGTCCACCAGAAGTTGTGAGTAGCGATTTTGTGTTGCAACTGTTTCAGGTGACGATGATGAGTTCAGTTTGCGTTTTTTCCGTTCTTGATGTTGTCTCAAGATTGGTATAGTTTGCCAATCATTTCCAACATCACTTGATTGATTGTTAGGATCCAGGTTTATTCTTTCGGTAGTCGTTGGTACTGGAAATAAATTTCTAACATTTGATTGTTCACCAGTAGCATTTTTCCCACCGGAAGCCTGGTTCGTCACTTTCGGTGGGTATTGTTCTTTAAGGGAATCTATTTTGTAAGTATGACAATCTTAGTAGTCATAAGTACAGATGACAGAGTGAAAAGAATTGTCAATACAAAAGAGGGTAGGCAGATATTTTTCTAGCCGTGACCTATCACTCGCGATTTTATTTTGCAATTTTTTTGTCGTAATTCCGTGTTTCACGCGCGGGTAACAATATCACTGTTTTCACTAGTTTTAATTTGCACTTTGGTTATGTTTGTATTGCACTTCCATGTCTATTTCAACATAAAACTAATTAAACTTCATGAGCAGGTTAGCTTCCGTTGACAGACTTGACAGACATTTCTAAAGTTTAATATATCTTTTTATGAAGAATAAAACGTCATCCATATACTGTAAATTTATATTTATATTATAATGTAAAATTCCATATATGTAAGAACAGACACCCATTAAAAATGTGTTTAAACCTCCCGCTCCGACTTGTTTCTGGGGCAAAGGCTTGCCATCGTGATTCAGCAAGGCAACGTCGCTAGAGCCATGGGCACCTTTGCTCCGAGAACCATAGAGGGTGGGTTATTTGACGCGACATAATATGACAAAATCTCTAATTGCAAATAATGATGTGACTTTTGTATCTTTTTATATGTTGATCTTTTTCTATTTTTTAAATCGTAAAATAAGGTTTTTATTTTGATGAAATTGTGATTTTTTGTGGTTGGGATCCTAGACTCTAGTCGCATCTGAAGTTTTCACTTCGGATGCGACTGGGATGTACCTTAAGATTTTCTTTTCATTTTTTTATTTTTTATTTATTGTGATGTGATGAAGAAGTTATTGTCATTTTTATCTTTAATTTAATCTTATTTTTTGAGGGTTTTTATCTACACAGATATGTCAATGTGATTTTTATCTGGATGGAAAATTTTCCAGGTGTATATTGAGGATGCACTAAACGAGCGATGCTGGGTGGAGTGCTCTTGGTGCAAGTGCTTCGTAGAGAATGTGGTGACAGCCTTCAGCACTAAGCAACCGCCACCACACCTCATACCCACTGATAATACTCTCGGTAAGAAAACTATGTTATCGGAAAGAAAGAAAGAAAAATATTTTATTTAAGTTCCACACAGTGGGCACATCGCTGGCAGATTTTCAATTTTAATCATTAAGACGACCTCCGTGGCGTAGCAGTAGAGCATTCGACTGCTATGCAGGGGGCGCGGGTTCGATTCCCGCTCAGTGCAAATATTTGTATGCATGAATATGTATATTTGCATTGGTCTGGGTGTTTCTATGTATAATATGTATGCATTTACAAAAATAAAAAGTATCTAAGTATGTTTATCCGTATTCTAGATCCCATAACACAAGTTAGTTAAGCTATGCTTACCATGGGTCTAGATAGCGTTGTGTAGAATGACGTGGAATATTTATTTATTATTTATTTAAATATTAGATTTTGATAAGATTACCATCTCTTCCCATGCGGTGTCGTACAAGGCGACTAAGGGATAGGGCTGTTTAACATCAGACAGATATATACAGCACTCAGGCACAGATACAAGGTTCGAGTCGACAATAGTACCTGAAAGACAGCAATAGGCTCACCCCTTATTACGTGGGGCCTAAAGCAATGCTTAGCAAAATGTGGGTGTTCATTCTCCTCTGCCTAACCCTTCAGGGATAAAAAATCACAGAAGAATCAGAATCAAAGAATCAATTGCATTTATTCTGTTTAGGCACACAAAGAGCACATATGAACGTCAAAATTTTACAATTATGTCAAAAAATAATATAAAAATATTAAATAATGTAAAAATAAACCATTGATAAATTACTCTTTCGCTGGTTTGGTAGGTTAGTTCAACTGAGAAGATACCAGCAAGAAACTCAGAGAACTATGTTAGAACTAGATAGTAATTCTTTTTTAAATTTGCTTTAGTTTACAATTTATTTTGTATGAGCAAACAAGAGATTTATGTTGACCACGCATTTACATCATCAAGATAGTCATCTCGTAATTATACATCGGCGAGAAGTACCGTACCGTTGTATAATTATGAATTCACACCGCGATAGTTTGAAAATAACAAGATACTCATCTACTTTATACGTAACCTTTATTCATTAAAGGCGTGATTATATGTATGATCAAAATAAAATCAAAAGTAATCTCAATTTCAAAGAAGAATATACCATTCTTGACATTTAGGAGTATGAAAGTGGAACCGAAACTGGATGAACCTTATAAATTAGTAGAGTCTGGATTTATTTATTATCCGGTAATATTTTTAGTTCTACTCAAGTTAAAATTATTGACTCTTCTTGAAACAGGTACAATGTCACCCTCAGGGTCTGGATCCCCTCTAATGGGCAGTACAGAAGAGGACACTGCTGATAACACAGACCTTGAATATTCAGTGTTTGCGAGGTAAGGTCACCGTTACATACTTAAATACACATTACCTCCTCATCATTATCATCATCAGTATTGAGACGTATTTTCCTGATTCCATCCGAGGGTAAGGTGAACTCGGAGCTCAGGGTCCGCCTTCCTACCCTTCCTCCTTCCCTTCGCACGGACTTGAGCGTCCATGGTAGTGAGACCATTGGCACGCATGCCACCCTCCACAACGTCAAATTAGGAATCCTTACCCCTCGTTTACACCACGAAACAAGTTGTAAACTTGTTTATAAAAACTTGTTGAAGACTTGTACAAGACTAACCAAAACACAATACTTGTTTTAAACATGTATCTCAGATACTTTTTCGTTCACATAGGATGTAGTAGTAGGAGGTAGGACACGACGGTATTCCCGTCCGAATTGAGCAGTCCGACTGGGGAAGTACCTCCACCCTACAGAATACCACGGCTATAATAACTTCGTGTTGTGTTCCCGGTGGTGAGTAGGGTAGCCAGAGCTCACTGGAGAGTTTTTGTGCTGTCAGTGGGAAGACCAAAGGCTTGTCTTGATTTTGTGTTCTGCACTGAGGGCACATAAAATCGCTGTTCTTACAGGGTCGGCAGCACGGATGTGACTCCACTGTTGTCTCACACGTTCATAGATCACGGTAACCAAATTCCATCAGGTGGGCCGTGTGCTTGTCTGACACCTAAGTTGTATAAAAAAAAATGTACAGCCAACAAGTTGTAAACAAGTATAAAACACATTTGCATTCACACTGTAGCCTGACGTATTGCAACTTGTCAAATACATGTTTTATACTTAACGAGGGGTTAGGCCTGCCCCTCCTACCGGAACCCGGCCATTGACAGGCATTTCTTACTCACGTAACCTGACGGTTTCCGCAAAACGTGACCGTATCAGAGAAGGTGACTCTCTTGTCTTCGATGTGCAATTCTTAATCATTTCGAATAGTAGTTTGCAGGTAGCCTTGTGGTAGTGTTGAATATTGAATTAATTGAAAATATTGAACAACATTTGTAGGTACTCAAGTAGTTACGAAGCTGTGGAGGCGTTAGTGTTGGAGGCCATCAAAGAGCAGATCCAGCGCCGCTCGGCGGCCCCCGACGCCATCGGGAAGGGGTTCCTGAAGCTGCTCTCGGCTACGTGCGGGTTTCCTGAGGTAAATTTGCCCCCTAAATTGTTGTGTTGTTTTTATTAGATTTTTACGATTTATTTGCATTATGTGATTTATGATGTGGTCATGATCGCAATACATAATTTGCCTGCCTGCCTTCGCTGCTATGGTTCAAATGCCCTGGTACCCTTGCCGCCAGATCCGCATGATCTCCGCGTCGCGCCTGGAGGCGTGGCTGCACTCGGGCAAGCTATGGCGCTGCGCCCAGGAGCTGCTCGCCTTCGTGTGCGCCAACTGCGACGCGTGCGGGCCCAGTGCGGCGCGAGACCACGAGGTACTGGCGCAGTTGGCGCGCATGCGCCTCAAGACTAAGCCGCTGCAGGCCGCCTACCAGGCCTGTCTGAGGTGAGTGGACCCACAGCGCAGACTGGTGTCCAATTCAATTCTTGATGAATGACTCTGTCCTTTTAGCTTCAATTCCGCCAATATCTCATATGGTAGAGGTATTAAAGTAAAGGAGATAAAATAAATAATATTTTTTTAATAAATATTTTACAACATTCTACACACTATCCGTGGTCGTATGCCATTTAGTCTAACAATACATTCTAGGCAAAAGTGGCATACGAGCACGGCTATCCTTGATATATTCTTGTTTAATACTTTGTAAGCGTGATATTTCAGTAGTAGGGTTTTAGTTTTAAACTTAATTTTTACTCACCTTTATTTATTTATTTATTTATTCATTCATTCATTCATTCATTCATTCATTCATTCATTCATTCATTCATTCATTCATTCGTTCATCATTCATTCTATATTCATTCATTCGTTCATTCATTAATTCATTCGTTTATTTATTTATTTATTTGCATAATACAGTTATGACTGTATATGTACTGTACATACATACATAGCCTGTTAAAAATATAACACTCCTTTGCCTTCGCCGTAATCGGAAATAAATGTATGTAGCATGTATGTGGTGTGGTGTGTGGTCCCGCAGGGAGATGGTGGCGGACAGCCCGGCGCTGCTGCGCAGCGTGGTGACGCACACCATCTACAACGAGCTGTCCAACGTGCGCTCGCCCAACAACATGGCCGTGCTGGCCGCGCTCATCCAGGCGCAGCCGCAGCAGGTGCCGGCCGCCATGGCCGACACCTACCAGGTATGCCGCCAGAGCCCAAACTCATCTCTACTGCATACACTATTTTTTTTTTTTTTTTTTTTTTTATATATAGGACACGCCAACTTGACCTCACCTCGCCTGATGGTGAGCTAAAGGCAAAGTCTCAGGAAAGAGGGTCACCATTACAGACACTAAGTGCTACAATGGTGGCACTCAGCTTGGCGGCCTCATCAGTTGCTTTTTCACGCCCCGCTTAAAGGCCCCGGGACTGTAGGAAGAAGGAAACACGTGTGCTGGTAATGAATTCCAGGTCTTGGTGGTGCGCAAAGAAAAGAGTCTCCGAACCGCTTGGTTCTTGCTCGTATATTCTGCACAGTGTGAGGGTGACATCTAAGGCCTGCACGTGTTGTCCTATGTAGGAAAGGAGATGGTGGGATTAGTTGGAAGAGCTCGTCAGAACACTCACCGTGGTAGAGACGGTAAAATACAGCCAAGGAAGCAATATCTCTACGCATCTGCAAAGGCTCGAGGGTGTTCGTGACCTCAGGGTTCCCAATAATTCGGACCGCGCGTCGCTGCAACCTGTCGAGAGCATCTAGTAGGTATTTCGCGGAGCCATCCCAGAGATGCGAGCAGTATTCCACGCAGGAGCGAATTTGTGTCTTATAGAGAAGACACCGCTGCTCCGGCGTGAAAAAACGTCTCACTTTGTTTAGGAGTCCGAGTTTCCGCGAGGCTGTTTTGATGATGCTCTCGATGTAATTTCTGTTATTCAGTTTGCAGCGAATTAGAGACCGTTCAAGTATTACACGTAAGCAGATTTATGTAGGGGGTAGGACACGGCGGTATATCCGCCCGATTGAGCAGTCCGACTGGGGAAGTACCTCCGCCCTACAGAATACCGCGGTTATAATAACTTCGTGTTGTGTTCCCAGCGGTGAGTAGGGTAGCCAGAGCTCACTGGAGAATTTGTGCTGTCAGTGGGAAGACTAAAGGCTTGTCCTGATTTGTCTTCTACTGACGGCACAGAAACTCTGTACTTACAGGGTTGGCAGCGCGACTGTGACTCCTCTGGTGTTACAGACGTCTATAGGCCACGGTAACTACTTTCCATCAGGTGGGCCGTGTGCTTGTCTGCCAACTAAGTGGTATAAAAAAAAAAAACCTCCCCATTGTCAGCAAAAGTTAGCAAAACTCTAATCCCCCCCCCCCCCCCCATGATTAAGTAAAAATTGTTACCTATATGCATATTTCTTTTCATGTTTGTTTTTTTAAACTAGTGTATGGATAATTTAAAGGTAATACTATTAATGTGTGAAAAGTAAATAATTACCCATAGCTTACGCAATCATTATCTAGACCCCCCACCATGTCATCAAAATAAGCAATGAAAAGGCAAAATCTCCTCCCCCCTTCCTCCTTTAGTGCTTAGGCTCGTAATACTTGAACGTTCCCTTAATCATCTTTCCTTAATAATAAAAAAAATAGATAAATGTTTAACAAACTGGTTATTGATCAAAACCAGTCCTCTTCCTCAGAAACCGCCAGCAATAAACTCAAGATTTTTGATTATGTAGAATTTATCTTCTTTTTTTAACTCTTCATTTTTAAAAAGCCTTTCACTTCGTTTTTTGTTCCCGAATTACTAATATTCCCACTAACCCCTCCATCTAAGCTAAATGGCTTGTGTTAGGAGTAGGTTTACTTCGTACCTCTAGATCGTAAGCCGACTCCTTAACCACTAAGCTAGCGACGCTTCTGTACGACGCTTTGTAATATTACAATCATATAGACATTACCTGAAAAGAACGTTATAAATCCAAGAACTTCATCCCAGTCACGTTCAATCTGTGGAATGAACTCACTGCTGCGGTTTCCCTTTTTTTTAAATACAAAAAATACCCCCACTACTGTCGCCGGTGGGAGAGGTTATGTCGGACTCGAACCGACTAAAACGCACGACGCCTGTGGGTCGTTTTGGTTGCCGAAGGTAAGGTTAACAGACATATCCCTCGCATCCCGGCCGGCTGCGGTTTCCCTAAACCCCTACAATATGAGCTTCTTCAAGAGGGGCATTAGAAGGTTTCTTCAGGGTCGGCAGCGCGAGTATAACGCCACTGGTGTTGCACACGTCCATAGGCCATAATAATAGACTATGTAGATCTGTTGTGTAGTTTTCTATTTTTTCTTCCATAAGGTTTGTGCAATGCGTGCTTTTGTTTACAATGTTTTACCTACGCAGCGACTATAAGTGAAAACTTGTTATTGGCTTTCTATGACCTAGTCCAACGCTATTCATGTTTTTATGCTGTAAGTTTTCCATGTACTAAATAAATAAAATAAATAAATAAATAACCACTTCTCATCGGGTGAGCCTGTATACCAACTAAGTGGTATAAAAAAATACCCCCAGCCGTTATCCTATCTGCCTTTCGGCCACAACGAGCCCATTACTGCCTGCTTATAACTTACTAGCGGGTGCTGGGGGCTCCCTACGAGGCTAGGGTCCCCCGCCGCACGCAGCCCCTGACGCGCGGCGTGTCCCGCAGGAGCTGGTGGTGCGCGCGGAGGACTACCTGCGGCCGCTGCGCGCGCTGACGCGCGAGGTGGTGCGCGCCGCGCGGGCCGACGCGCAGGCGCTGCTGCCGCTGGCGCGGGCGCTGGCGCTGCCGCCGCCGCACGAGCCCGCGCACGAGGTGCCCCACACCACCATGATTATAACTACACTAGGAAAATCAAATAAACTTTTCATCCAATTGTGTAAAACTCGCCGGCATACACAAAAATAATTACACGTCTATAGTTTTATAACTTACTAGCTTTTGCCCGCGGCTCCGCCCGCGTAGATGTCGGTTATCGCGACAAAACATAGCCTATGTCCTTTCCCAAGATCTAATCTACCCCTGTACCAAATTTCAGCAAAATCGGTTCAATGGTTTAGGCGTGAAAGCGTAACAGACAGACAGACAGACAGACAGAGTTACTTTCACATTTATAATATTAGTAAGGACTAGTTGACCCGGCAAACGTTGTTCTGCCATATAATGTTAAGGGTGGACGACCCTTATCATTTAGGGGGATGAAAAATAGATGTTGGCCGATTCTCAGACCTACCCAATATGCTCACAAAATTTCATGAGAATCGGTCAAGCCGTTTCGGAGGAGTTTAACCACAAACACCGCGACACGAGAATTTTATAAATAAGTTTTTCTAAGTGTTTCCAGGATCGTAGACAGGAAACGAATCCGTTGATTATCTTCCATATATCTTCACGTAAGACACACGTGACGTGAAAGATTTATTTTTATCTACATATAAGTACTCGCTTTTAATGAATACAGTATTTTATATTCATGGGACAATTATTGATATCCGGCTCGAAGGACCATAAGTGTACGATCAAAGAATCAATTTAATTTATTCAGTTTAGGCACATAAAAAGCACATATGAACGTGAAAATTTACAACAATTATGTCTAAATAATTTATAAATATTAAATAATGTAAGAATAAACCATTGGGAAATTATTCTTTCGCTAATTCGATAGGTTAGCTCTAAGGAGAAGATATCAGGAAGAAAATCAGAAAACGATATTAGAACTAGATTATCTTCCTTTTTTAAATTTTCTTTTGTTAACAATTTATGTAGTGCGAGTAAGCAAGAAACTTATGTTGACCATTTACATCATCAAAATACTCACCTAATTTATAGTGACATTTATACATTTAAGTTTTTTAAAGCTTTTTGATCTCCAATGAAATGCTGTAATTAAAGTAATTTCAAGCAAATTACTTAATGTTATAACGAATAACACTGCTAATGTACGTGAACTGAATATAATGGAAGGGTCACAACCTAAAGTCATTGTGTAAAATGTCACATTGCTCCACGTCTCCAAACACATGTGTATACACAGCTGTCAATTAATACCAAACAACACTTCCAGGTCCGCGAGCGAGCCTTCGCGTCCCTGGCAGATCTATTCTGCGTGTGCTGCCTGGTGACGGCTTCGCACAGCAAGCACCTGCCGGAGTACCGCCAGCAGGTGTGCGTGATCCAGGCCTCCGCGCTGGGGTGGCTGCTGGACACCGCCATGTCGCTGTACCGGCCCTCGCGCCACGACTACCAGCACGCGCTGAACAAGGTACAATGCTGGATAGGAACCTTCTCCGTCATGAGCACAGGCCAGGTGACAGGTAGAACAGCCTGTCATCTTAGCAGAAGCAGGCAGAGGCACGCGTGCCCCTCTTCTGCGGGGGCAATATTGGGATACCATAATTCCATGGTTTTGTGGACCATTTCGAAACCGACGCGAAGATATATAAATATTATATTTTAGGATCTAATTTATATGGTTTTCTAAAAATTTCAATGTTAATGTACAGATAATGTTCGTGGAGCCGGCGGAGTCGTACAGCAAGGTGGACAACTGGCCGCCGGAGTCCGAGCGCGCCGTCACCTACCGCCTGTGCTGCGAGGCTCCCCTACCACAGAACACCTTGCTCAGGGTCATCTTTATTGGATTATCTAAGGTGAGATCGATCTACGGGATGGAGGCGACTCGTTATCTGCTCGCATCTCTGTCAATTCAATTCTTATTAAATGGCGTCTGTGTGTTGCCACAATGTCAGGGTGTTGTGAAAAGTTATTTGGTGAAGATATTATTCTGCTATATCAGATTTTACGGTCAAAACAAGACTAAGCCCTCTTCACTTCACGGTGAGGTTATCTGTTTTGGTAGATCCTCCCCCCTCCCCTCCCCATTTCCGTGGTTCATTGGTGATACTGTGCTTCCCACACCTGAGGGACATCTTAAAATCGTAGATGACCCAGACCCTGGTCAGACGGGATGTGAGGGATATGCTCTAGGATCCTAGACAATCTTACATCCTGGCATCTGAAGACCCGAGACGACTGTGGTTTTATTCGGTCCAAGTCCGACATAACAAATCCTGTCGGCCGACAGGTGTGGTATCTGAGGGGATATCCGAATGAAAAAAGAATGGTAGCTGTTTGGTGCATTCACATACATCGAATATAAGAGGTTTTTGTACATAGTCAGTGATTTATAGCATGTCTTCATCTACGATAAGTTATCAATTGTACATTCGAGAAGTAAACCCATGCCCCTAATTTAAAACTTCAATACTATATTCAAGAAATTATGGTCCTTCGAGCCGGATCATTTGTATAAACTCGCAACATAACTTTAGTGATTACCACTTACTGTCAGGCGATCTGTATCTTCAAGCTACGTTTAGTTAAAACAACTCTTCGCTGAAGATATTGCTTATCGACTTGTATCTTTCACCAGGAAATCCCAGTAGCCCCCGCGGAGGTGTTCGAGCTGGTGGAGCAGCTGGTCCGCCGCGCATGCGCCCTGCCGCCCGAGGACAACCCCTTGCAGGTGGACAAGCTGGAGATAGCTGAATACATCTTCCAGCTGTGCCAGTTCAACCCCCCGGACAATATCACTTTGCCTGCTGGGTAAGTGCTTATGAGGTAGATTTTGAAGGTAGAAAGAAAGAAAATTATTTGGGACGTACAAAAGGAATAAAATACTATACCATGCTACTTGATTGTAATTCAACCAATCAGAGATTATTTTATTAGACTGTGGGTTCTCCCTTAAAATGCAAATATTTGCATGTATGAGTATACATACAAATATTTGCATGTATGAGTATACATACAAATATTTGCATGTATGAATATACATAAAAATATTTGCATGTATGAGTATACATACAAATATTTGCATGTATGAATATACATACAAATATTTGCATGTATGAATATACATGCAAATATTTGCATGTATGAGTATACATACAAATATTTGCATGTATGAATATACATACAAATATTTGCATGTATGAATATACATACAAATATTTGCATTACAGTCGTTACGGGTAGTTGGAGCCCTAAAATCTCCAAGAACTGGTCTAAATGCAAAAATACGAAATGGCTAATGTGTTGGGGAGGTCAGATGACAGTCGCTTCACGGGAAATATTGACGGCAAACCGCATCGCAATTAGACTGGGACCCCGGTTTCCAAGGTAAAGGTCTCGGCTGCGACTTGGACTAAAGAAAGGAGAATGATGATTTGGAACTTCAACAAAAGTCGCACACCGTGTTATTTTAATCATATTTGAAAATGACTATGGATTTCCAATCAATGTAATAATAATATAATAATAGCGATTATAACAGATAAAACAATTACAAACAATAGACCAGATATAACACTAACGCTGAAAAAACCACATATTTAATAGATATTTCAATTCCTAACTCTGAAAACATAAAGAAAAAATACACAGAAAAAATATAAAAATACATACCACTTGCTGATGAAATACGGCAAATGTGGCATCAACACACAGTTAAAATCATACCTATCATTCTCTCATTCACAGGTCTCATTCCAAAATCATTACACACATCACTCACAGAATTAGGTCTACATAAAAAAGTATATATTTCATTACAGAGATCAGTTGTTATAGATACATGTTCCATAGTTAGGTGATTCCTCACTTCCACTACACAAACACCCACCACAATTCAAAATGAACCGACTCACTTGGCTTAAGCCCGTGATAGGTTCACACATACCAGCCGAAAAAGCTGAGAAGTTTAAAATAATAATAATAATAATAAATGTTTCACGACATTATACACAACGCTATCTAGACCCATGGTAAGCATAGCTTAACTAGCTTGTGTTATGGGATGGACATACTACATACTGTTCCCTTGTCCGCCTAGCTACACGCCGCCGCTGCTGGCCATCACGTCGCTGTACTGGCGCGGCTGGCTGCTGCTGACGATGCTGGCGGCGCACAACCCGATGCAGTTCGCGGAGCGGGCCGCCAGCACCTACCCCACGCTCAGGGCGCTCATCGAGACCTGCATCACCAAGTGAGTACCACTATAAACGTCAAATAGATTCAAGGTCAAGGTCAAGTTCGCCTAAGATCTTGCGAAGTGAAAGACAGAAAGGTGTTCCCACCGAGTTCACCTTGGCCTCGTATGCAATCCGGAAAATACGTTTCCATGAATATGATGAGATTCAAGGTCAAGGTTAATTCATTTTGCACAGACCACAGAAATAGTACTTGCAAAACGTCAAAGAAAAATCAGTTAAATAAGAGTTGGCCTCGCGCATAAAATATTTTATTTCATTATAGTATACAACAATAGCCCCCCTAAATTTATGATGATGATGATGATGATGATAAACTCACGCCTATATCCCCGAAGGGGTAGGCAGAGGTGCTAGCACCCACATTTCGCCAGTTTATGTTTAGGTCCCAATGTAATAGGTGGCGAGCCTATTGCCATTAACCGGGCACTTATAAACCTGCGATAAATACACACATAACTTCGAAAAGCATCGAAAAGTCATTGGTGTGTGCCATGGTGAAACCCCCTAAATTTATTTCATTCCAATTTAATTATCTATTTTACAAGGTAACATTTGACGAGTAACGTTCAGTTACGCTCAACAAGTTCGCTAACACGCCTGATATTGCAGCAATATGACCAACGGCTTGCTGTCTGATCCAACTTTTTAAGGGTTCTTTTTTTCCCAAAATCAAGTTGTAGAGTTTCATAATAGAAACAAAACATCACCATGATGTATTTCCCCTCAGCAAGCCCAGCATAGAGTGGGCTAACAGCACAGCCGCTGAGGCCGAACGTGCAGAACTGGAGCGAGCCGCCATCTTGCAGCTGGAGACGCACCTGGCCGCCGCCAGCAACGCCAAACTGCCCATCACTGAACACTCCTCGCGACTGCTCAGCCAGGTAACCCATGCGGAGAGTTATGTCACTTTCTGTTCGGTTCTTCAGTGTCTTTATAACTCAAAAGGAATGTGATTCCAATTTTTTTCGAAGCGAATTGTTTATTCGGTTATTAAATTGTCAATTCCTTTCAATAAATTTCAGCTAACAACCCTAGAACCATTAGGTCCAGCCCGGAAACCCCCTCAAGCTATCATCGAGACACTCCAGGCGTTGTCCGCACAGATGCGCCTGAGCAAGCTGCTGTGTCGCCAGCCGGCGTTACTCTTAGACTTAGTGGAGAGACACGGCACCCGCCGCGCTATGCCTTGGCTCCACCAGCTCCTTAGACACGATCAACTTGAACTCAGGTATTTGAAAATTACTTTTTATAGCAAGTTAATAGTTTTCAATGGCATATGAATGATTGCAACACCAGGTTTGGAAACTATCTAAACGAAAAAATATCTATTAGCAATCCGCTAAAATAGTACTGGACCTGAAGTAGGTCCCTGGGAAACCCATGGCTAATTTTCTTATATTTTATAAGATAAATACGAATTCAAGTTCATGTTTGCACCCTGGTGGTTTAAAATACTACAAAATCCTTTATAACAAGATATTTAACGAATAACACCTTAATTATATTGTTCGAAAATTTGTGTTGAAGTATCAAATGCCTTCGAAAAGTTTTTCCATCTCTAAGTACATTTACACTCATGTACAGTCTCACGACTGTACATCGCATGTATGGTGCCTTGACTTGCTGACGCTGCGGCATAGGCTGAACCGGCAACGTGTGTCATCATTTATTTTGTAACAATACTATTTATATACAATACAATTAATGAAACTTGGAGACTGTCATTACAACCTTTAGTACACACTATCAAGGCAAGTATCGCCACACATTTACTACTGTTACCTTAACGAAACAATAGACGTATTTACGTTGAATTCCGGCTATCTTTCCTTTGTCTTTAACTACCACTACATCACATTCCACAGCAGAAGTCAATTTACAGGATAACGTCCCATACAACTCATCTAACAAACAATTTATTCATCCATTTAATAAAGAACCAGCATTCATATTTATCGCAGGTTTATAAGTGCCCGGTAAATGGCAATAGACTCGCCACCTATTACATTGGGACCTAAACATAAACTTTCGAAATGTGGGTGTTAGCACCTCTGCCTACCCCTTCGGGGATATAGGCGTGAGTTTGTGTTATGTTTCATATTAAAAAGATCCCATTCTTAATCGATCCTAATATTGTATCGTGTTGCCGTGGATAGCGTGCTGCCCGTACAGTGCCTGTGCGAGTTCCTCTCAGCGGGCGGGGCGGGCGGGGCGACGGGAGTGAGCAGCGAGGTGGGCAAGGCGGGCGAGCTGTGCGCGCACCTGCGGCGCACCGTGCGCGAGTCGGAGGAGGGCGCGCGCGCGGTCCTCCACTACTACATGCAGAGGCTCGCGCACGCGCATGCGCCCACTCGCGCCAGCGCCAACCGGGTACGTGGCCGCATGTCTTGGACCTAAATCTGCGCTACTTTGAATTAGCAGCGAAGGATTCTAAAATAGAATCCTGAGTTCAGCGTGGGCTTCAAAGTCCATTGCCCGAAGGAAAAATAATTTGCTCTCGAGTCATACACTCTATTTTCATCCCTTTTCTATGAGAAAATAGATATGTACTGATTACTTACAAGAATAGAGACACAATTTTATTTAATTATTAATATGTTGTGAAAATCATTATTTAGTTTTTGAAGCATGATTATGATGATATAAATGACATATATATTGTAAATGAAATTCTTATAATTATGTTGCTACTCTGTCGCATTGGATCTGTCCGAAATGACATTGTATGTATGAAATGAATAAATTAATAAATGAAAAATAATTATTGAATAAGGCACTTGTACTATTCCAGTTTTCTTATTTTCAAAAATAAAGTAACTCCAAAATGCTGCAAATAAATACGAATGCTTATTTCAATATGTCTAACAAGTTTCACAAAGCGCCATCAATAGCCAGAGACATAAGTAATGCGCGCGCTTTTGTTTTTTTTTTTTAAATTAGGCTTGGGAACCCGTACTCCATGCGGCCAACACGTACCAGCCAGTAATGAATACAATTTGCGTTGATATATGTTCCAAATTCAAATCGCTTTTTCGCCTGCTAAAAAGTCCTTAACAAAAAAGAGCTGTTTTGCTCTTGCTCATGGAAGAACAAAAGGACACTTTTCGAATAGAAGGGATGAATAAACATATTCACATTAAGATTAAGGACATTAGTAAATTTTAAATTTCGTTCGTTTTAAATCCCCAGGGTCTCAAGCTAGTATTGTCGCTATCAACAGACGACGCTGCAGAAATGGATTACAATACCGAAGTCAGTCCTGAGTAAGTATACCATCAGGTACGCTATATTTACGCGTTACATAAAGTCGTGGATTTTGATCGGGTCCAAATCATCAGTATTTTAAAAAAGGAGCTCTTTTAAATTGCAAAACTGCAAATTAATACAATAGAAAAGAAAATGATACCCTAATAAAACAGTACATGTACAGAAAGTGTGGTATAGCGTGAGAGCATGATAGAAATAAACATATCTCTCTCTCTCTTTTTCTCTCTCTCTCTCTTTCTTTCTCTCTCTCTCTCTCTCTCTCTCTCTCTCTCTCTTAGTTGTGCAATTAAATACACATGTAATTAATACAGTGTTTTATTTACAAGCATAAGATATAATATATCATTTATACATATTATGTATAAATGGCGGCCTTATCGCTACAAGCTATTTCTTAACAGGCAACCTATAGCCTAGAGGAATGTTCCTATATTATCAGGACATTTTTTGTGATATTTTTTTAGAGTATCATACAATTTTGGAATCTTGGATAGTTGCCATTTAAAAAAAAATTAATGTCATAGTGGTGTACCTTTTTTTGCATCAAGAAAGTCAATTAAAAGTAAAAATCTATGACATTTTACTAAATTATTTTTGTAAAACAGATAGAAGAAGATTATCTGCTTCATTGGTTGCAAATAAAGTTTTTTTCTTATTTTTCTCGAGTAACCATGAGCTGGTGCCGGCTTCTCCTTAAATTATGGGATATTGTCTTGGATAATGATTTTAACAAAAATATGCACGGAAATAAAACACAACAACATTTCATTTAATGAATATTAAATTGTTACATTATTAGTCAAATCAAATCCTTTGAAGCATTTTTTGAATTGGGAACATGGCAACACTCCAACAATGTTGTATGAAACGGCATGAAAATACTCTTTGATTGGATGTTGAAGTGTTCCAAATTCAATAACGCTCTTGCAAATGATTTGTTTTTTTTTCATTAATGTCCATATTTCGTGTGTTCTTTTTTCGAAAATAATAACAATATTTCCATCCATGGCTTTCAATTGATTTTTTATGTTGTTGGTGCGTGATCATAATTATGTCCTCACATGTATCAACCTCGCATGTGAGATATTTCTTTCATTTTCACGTAATTTTATGTATGTATCATAACCGACAAAATTGTCAATAACTGATCACTTTATTATTATAGTTATCGGGATATTTACCACTTAGAACAATATTATAGTTCTGAGTTTCCGATATTTCGGCGCTGTTGCAAGCACCGTGATCACGGAGCAGTTCCACAATACAAAGTGGAGTTCCTCCGTGATCATGGTGCTTGCAACAGCGCCGAAATATAAGAAACTCAGAACAAGACAATATGGTAAATACCCAAATAATTTTAATACTAATGTGAGTGACCATGATGTGGTGTGTGACTAAGTCCTGGCGGCAGGTCGTGGCTGGAGCTGGTGTGGTCGCTGCAGCACTGGGGCTCCGTCCGCGCGGAGGTGGTGGCGCGGGTGCGCGCGGCGTGCCAGGTGGAGTGCGTGCCGCAGCACCTGGCCGCCTACCTGCACTTCCTGGCGCGCCACGTGCTGGACGCGCCCCGCGCCGACCACACCGACCTGGCGCTGGTGAGTACTGCCGCCAACCTGCAGCACTTGGGCACTGGGGCACTGGAGCCGCCTGCCACTCTAGCAGAAGTAGGTCGAGACGTCGGCGCGATTTGCACTCCTCCCCCTTTTTCTGGAGAAAGATGGGAACGATGGGGTCTTCTATAGCCCTAGGTCAGCCGGAGTACGCGAGACATATGCCAGAGGCTACCTCATCCATGGCAACTGGGCCCAAGATTGCCGTGTGGTTTTGGTCGGTTCAAGCCTGACATATTTTGTATGTAAGGAAAAATATTACAAAATTTTTAAGAGTTTGTTACAGGTATAACATAAATATCAGACACAAAAACAATCTTGTAGTCTGTGGTAGCCGACTTCAAAAAATTAATCATTCTTTCCAGGGCAACTGTATACGCTTTTTTAACAAGCTCCCTAATGAAATTAGGGATTTACATCTGGATAAATTTAAAAATATAGTTAAAAGTTAATTGTACCAGAAAGGTTATTATAAAATCCAAGAACACTTGGATGATAAACAAGCTTGGAAATGAGCTGTCCGCTCAACTATGCTACTCAAGTCAATTTTTGTAGTTAGACTAAGTAGACCGCTGAGTTGCTTGCCGGAGTCATCTCAGGTCGGGGCCGCGTTTCGAATCGGTGGTCCATTTGCTAAACAAGTCTTTCATATTTCTTTTTGTATTGACGTTTTGTAAGTGCCGATTTAATGGCCTATGCAGAATAAATTATTTTTGACTTTTGACATAACCAACCCTCTGGTCTCGGCGGGTATTAAGTGGATTTCCGGACGTAAAAAAAATCACACCGACCTGGCGCTGGTGAGTATCAACTCCGCGACACTGGGCTTCTGTACGCCGGCGTGTTGCAGGACCTGAGCCAGGTGCTGATGCAGCGCTCCACGGTGATGAACAGCGTGCTGGGCACGGGCGAGCGCCCCGACCTGCCGGACGGCGGTGACGTCACCGAGGCGCAGCACAAGGCGCTGCACTCGCTCACACAGATATTGTACACGCACCTGCAGAGGGTGAGCCACGCTTACTTACTGTCACTGCCACTGTCAGGCAGCACGGGACGCCATTAACCATTATGTAGTGCCATATCCCTCGTTTACACCACGAAACAATTTGTAAGACGGATACACCGTTGCCGTGCGAGCGCTGTATAACGCGTTTGTTAGAAGTAGGTTAGAGACAAGTGCTATTATTTGGAATCCCTATGAAGCTAAGTATAACTCCATGGTGGAAAAGATGCAAAATAAGTTTACTAGGTATCTTTACCTCAAACAATATGGGGTATACCCGTTCTACCCACTTATGTATCCGACTACTTTCGTGTTGGTGATGGTTGGATACCATAAGCTGGAGGTAAGACGTAGCTTGGCTTTGGCCAAATACGTATTTCTGGTGTTTCGTGGCAAAATGACTAACCCGCAGGTATTGGAAGCATTGAGACTGCGTGTTTCTAACACCAGGCTGCGGCTGGCGCCAAGGGGGCAGAAATTTGAGGTTCCGGTACGGACGAACTTATTGAAGTATGCTCCTTACGTGCGAACCCTGAATATTTTAAATAGCATAGCACAGAACGTAGATATATTTTGTTGTTCATTGGCGGAATTTGAGCGGGTGACACACCAATGTTTAGAGTCACGAAGTTATTAATGTTGCCTACTATAAGTTAATAAATATAACAAGTATTATATATAAGTAATAATTATGTACTACATTGTTGTCTTGGATACAATCTGTAAAAACAATGTATGGTTATATTAAATAAATAAAATAAAAATATTTATAGACGAATTTGGATGGTTTCAGGCGAGGGTTCGGTGGCTTAGTGGTCAGAGAGTACTCCCTGTAAGGGAAAGATCGCGGGTTCGAATCCCGTCTAGCTTATTTCAATTTTTCTCTATCTTTATCGATTTTGAATAGTTGGCATATTCAATGCTTAAAAATTTCATTCAAAAGTTGTAAACTTGTTTAAAGAAAACTTGTAAATTGGGACCTAAACATAAACTGGCGAAATGTGGGTGCTAGCACCTCTGCCTACCCCTTCGGGGATATAGGCGTGAGTTTTTGTATATATGTATGTATCTTGAAGACTTGTAGAAGACTAATCAAAACACAATACTTGTATAAATATATCTCAGATACTTTTTCGTTCACATAGTATGTATAGCCAACATGTTGTAAACAAGTATATAACACATTTGCGTTCACACTGTGTCATATTGCAACTTGTCAAATACATGTTTTATATTTAGGTGTAAACGAGGGGTTAGTTAGACAAATCAATGAGAGCGAAAGAGAAATGAACCGCGTGCGCTCTCTTTCGTTAAAAGGGTGACAGGTTGACTTATACATGTCATGACAAGTAACGTCACTATTAAATGCAACACCATGTTACGTATAGTTTTATATACAACTTAGGTGGCAGATAAGTACACGGCCCACCTATTGGATAGTGGTTCCCGTGGCCTATGGTTGTGTGCAAAGTTATTTTTTCAGTAACCTTATTCGTGTTTTATATCACTGGTCGATTTGGTTTTAGGTGCGCGCTACAAATGCCGTTCCTACCGAGAACGTGTTCGGCGAGCGGGTGATGCTGCACTGGCCCAGCGGTCGCAGCTGTGTCATGCATCTCATATTAGCACACGCGTATCTCAAGCTGCTATGTTTGGGACCTTCCATATGTACGTAGAGAAATGGCACTCGGGAATGAGTGCATTCTTAACATAACTCAGAGACAATATTTATCCTTTATTTCAAATTCATTTATTCATTTGCGTGTGGTATTGTTACACAAAGTAATGTGTTATTTACGAAGCAATTTTAATCGATACAGTATTAATCCTTATCCAATTAAATACTTTTGATATGTTGTGCATTATAACGTGGAACCGAATACTATGATTGGTGAAATGTGGGTGTTAATTCACCTCTGCTTAATCCTCCGGGGATAAAGGCGTGATTATATGTATGTATTAATGGAAATAAAAATTGTCATACAAAGTATATAATTACAAAGAATAAATTAACTTGAATTTATTTCATCGCGCTTAATTTTCAATTTGTAAAAAAAATAAAAAAATACAAATTGAAAGTTATGCGCGACGAAATTAATTCAAGGATGATGACAGGAGTGGGCTGGTCACTTCTCACACAAATCCACAGAACATTGCACCCGTACGATCCGGAGTGGATCGTAGGCATGGAATAAGTTCCTGCGTTGGTCACTGTAAACAGAATCAAAATTTCACACGAACAAAGCTATAAGCAACGCCACTAATGTATACATATTATTGGTCCTCAGACGACACAAACCAAGAAATGTATTCCTGGATGATGTCGGTGTGGGTGGGCAACGACGCACCCCAGGCCTTCCACCTCGAGACGGAGGAGGAGGCGCTGCTGCTGCCGGACTGGCTGCGCCTGCACATGGTGCGGTCCGCGCGGCCGGCGCTGCTGGAGGCGGGGGTTCGAGCCCTGCCCGCGCACAAGCTCGCGCTGTTTATACAGACGTTTGGGATGCCGCCGATTTCTATGAGGTTAGTGCTCAGTTTCAAATTTATATGGAATCACCTGATGTATGCGTGTGGTGACGACGGAGACAGAATACAAGTATCACCCCAGCATTTTATCTGAAGGGTGTCGTAAGAGGCGACTAACGGAAAAATACGGAGACGATATCACTGCGAGAGAAGGAAAACTCGAAATAAAACCCTGTACCAGCCCGTCTGACCAGCGTGGAAACAGTAGGCCAAAGCCTCCCAACATTGGGAGAGGCCTATGTCTCAGGACTGCGATGGTCTAATTGATTGATAGACCTGAAGTTGAAGACCATTGGTTTCATCAGTAGTGGCCACTACTCCAGTTCCTCCGTGATCATGGTGCTTGCAACAGCGCCAAAATATCGGAAGCTCAAAACAATGAAACATGGTAAATATCCCGTTTATTTTGATACTGATGTGAGTGACCATGATAGTTTAAATACTTATACCATCATTGGTTTATTGTAAATATTTTACGTCAACAGTGAATAAGTGTATTTAGATTTTGACGACTCTTTGAATCTTTGAAGGGGTATGCAGAAGTACATTAACATCCACATTTCGCCAACTATGATCTTCGGTCTACCGCCTTTGCCTTTAGCTTACCATCAGGCAAAATAAAGTCTAATACACATTTAATTACTCCTTCATCCCCAAATTGTTAGGCAGGGGTTAATTACCACGTAATAGGGGGAGAGTCTATTGCCGTCTTCCGGGCACTTAATGACTCAAGCCAAGCATCTAAGGCTGGGTTTAGGCTTTATATATAAGACTGACGTTAAACAGCCCTATCCCTTAGTCGCCTTGTATGACACCGCATGGGAAGAGATGGGTCGTTCAAATTGTACTCTATGGCTGAAGTCTAATTATTGTTTCCAATATTAAAAAAGCACTTTGTCATGATAGTATGTTTACTGCCGGATAGAGAACAGCTCTTTCCCTTAGTCTCCTTCTAGGACACCCAGAACAAAAGATGGGATGGTATTCTACTCCACCAAGAACCAACACGGAATTTCAGTTCACAGGAATTTGTTTTAAGGGTTCCGTACCTCAAAAAGAAAAAAAATAAACCATTAATAATAATAATGTTTATTGTCTCGGAAATCAATGAAATACATAGGTTGTAGCCCTAGATCCCACACTAGGATTCCCTGTGTTGTGGGATACTAGTCTCTTCCATCCCGCTAAGGATTACATTGCATATGCACTGAAGACAATATGAGAAAACAAATATAGAAGTGAAAACAACAACGATATTAAAATCAAGCACATGCAGTAATATAACAAATATGTGTCTGTGTGTTTGTGTATGTGTGTGTGTGTGTGTGTGTGTGTGTGTGTGTGTGTATGTGTATGTGTATATTGTCATTATAGGATCACTTCGTTGTCAGTCTGTTTGTTTGTCTGTCTGTCTGTTTGTCAGTCTGTCTGTTTGTCAGTCTGTCTGTCAAGAATGCGTGAGGGTATCAAGTTGAAATTCATACTACATACTCAAGTCTGTAACGTCTTGAAACTGAATCAAATTCTAAGTTAACGCATTCAATAGTTATTTGTTGTACAAGAGTGCAAAGTTGCTTTTTAACCGCGTGCTCAAGTTTGATGACCGAGCTAATTTTTCAAATTCAAATTCAAATTCATTTATTTGCTTAAATGTGGTTACAAAGATGTCAGGCCCAATAGTTTTGTGCGGCATATTTACCATTTTATGGCATGCAAACATTTAATTACACATCATTACGAATACAATCATTAAATAACATTAGTTCAGCACATGTCCTATAAGTCAATTGAAATTCGAAATATTAGTCACAAATATATTGTCAAAACATAAAATTAAACAGACAAGTCATTAAAATTCTGAAGAATGGTACATGTCAATATATTGCGATAAATTATTAATGTCGTAAATGGGTTGACTCAATAATGTGCTAAAAATACTCATAGCTACCCTTACACTTTTCGAATTCCTCTATCGTATAAAAGCATTTTTGTAGGAGCCATGCTTTCAAATATTTCAGGATTTTAGAGGTTGGCAGTTGCTTGAAACTTTTCGGTACAGCATTATAAATATTACCACACATCGCAAAACAGTTTTTTAGGTATAAAGCTGTATTCGGGACTCTGGGTAAAACAATTCTATCCGGATTTCTGGTGCTCCTCGGATAAATCTCATGTGCCTTCGAAAAGAAACTCGGATATTGCCTAACAAACTTCGCAACTTCGTAAATGTACATGCAAGGAAGGGTAAGGATATTCAATTGTGAGAAAAGAGGCCTACACGAATGCCATGATGCAGCTCCACACATAGCTCTAAGACACTTTTTTTGGACAATGAAGACTCTACTCGCGTCTGTGGAGTTGCCCCAAATCATTAGACCATAGTTCAAAACTGAGGCGACGTAACCGTGGGAGGCCATGGCTACCGATTCGGGGTTTGTAGTATTTCTAAGTTTAGCCGGAACGTAAACAAATTTATTTATTTTATTACAAACTTTTTCTATGTGTGCCTTCCAGTTTAGATTCTGGTCAATAACTATACCTAGAAAGGTTGTTTTATCTGCTTTTATTAAATAATCAGTCAGATATTTGAGATTCAAATTTTGTGGTTTCGTACCATAATTACTAAATTGAATATATTGTGTTTTAGTCATGTTAACCTGTAAATCATTTTCATGGAGCCATTGAATTATAGAGTCAATTGCATTATTTATGTAATGAGTATAGTCAACATTGGAATAATTAGATGTCATGATGAGAGAAATGTCGTCAGCGTATAGAATACAAGGATTTGGGTTTACACTTGGCAAGTCGTTAATATAAAATAAGAACAGCAAAGGTTCCAGGATACTTCCTTGTGGGACCCCAGAGCTGTTGACTCTGTACGAGGATCTATGTGCTTTTAGTTCCTTGTTATCGTCTATACCTATAATTTCAGCACATTGTTCTCTCTCCCTTAGGTATGAATCAAACCATTCATAGGGCCCCTAATTCCACACTTTTCCAATTTATTTAACAGCCGTTTGTGTGAAACTAGGTCAAACGCGCTTTTCATATCAAAGAAAATAACAGTGGCTTGCATATTATAGTCTAGGCTTTCACAGATCTTAGTCACGAGGTTAAAGCATGCCAGTGTTGTAGACTTGCCTTTCTGGAAACCATATTGTTCGTTTCGTAAAATTTCATGTTAAGTAACAAAATCATATAGTCGCTTATGCATCACCACTTCGAAAACTTTAGAAAATATGGGTATAAGAGTTATTGGTCTGTAGTTACTAAGTACAGATTTGTCACCCTTTTTGTAAAGGGGCTTGACTATCGATTTCTTCACAAGACTTGGAAAATGACCTTCACCGAATGATAAGTTGATTAAATGAGTTAGAATGGGTGAGAGTTCGACGGCACTTTCCTTAAGAAGTCTGGTGCTACACTCATCATAACCCACTGAGTTTGTATTATTCAGTGATTTAATGATTTTCAGGATATCAGTACAGTCGTAAGGCCTGAGATTCTATAATTGAATCACAAGCGCAGGGAGTGATTCAAAAATTAGAATCCTGAGCGTTAGCGAGGGAATCAAAAGAGCACAAGGCGATAAATCTTTGCACTCGAGTGCAACGCGTAACTTTTCATTCCACCTCAGCGAGGAAATGACTAAATGCAAAAAAGCCAATTAAAAAAAAGTACACCAAGCCAAGGAGTTTCCAGTCTGAGTCTTTAACAAATTAAAAAAAAAAACTTGTGATAAATTCGGCACCATAGAGGTAGAAGGAATAGGTTTTATGATGTTTTGACGATTTTGCACACGATGTTCTAAATTCAAATTTACTTTACCCACTAGAGGATAAAAACGATTTTTGCACTCAGAAATCGAAGAGCAATATTACTATTTCGGAGATCGGGGGATGAAAAATATATGAAAGCTTATGTAGCTTGAGTTAGGGATCCCTCGGTGCGCAAGTTGACCGGCCTTGCTTCTGCTCCCAGCGCCCTGCTGAGCGCGCTGGACGCGTGCCCAGCGGGGGCCGTGGTGCGCCTGGGCGTGGAGCGCACGTACATGGCGCAGCTGCTGCGCGTGCAGCGTGCGCGGGGCGCCTCGGCCGGCCACGCCTTCGCCGCCGCCCTGCGCCTGCAGCCGCCGCAGTACCCGCCCGGTGAGTCTTGTCTCCAGTGTCCTGCTGGGCGCGCGGGGCGCCTCGGCCGGCCACGCCTTCGCCGCCGCCCTGCGCCTGCAGCCGCCGCAGTACCCGCCCGGTGAGTCTTGTCTCCAGTGTCCTGCTGGGCGCGCGGGGCGCCTCGGCCGGCCACGCCTTCGCCGCCGCCCTGCGCCTGCAGCCGCCGCAGTACCCGCCCGGTGAGTCTTGTCTCCAGTGTCCTGCTGGGCGCGCGGGGCGCCTCGGCCGGCCACGCCTTCGCCGCCGCCCTGCGCCTGCAGCCGCCGCAGTACCCGCCCGGTGAGTCTTGTCTCCAGTGTCCTGCTGGGCGCGCGGGGCGCCTCGGCCGGCCACGCCTTCGCCGCCGCCCTGCGCCTGCAGCCGCCGCAGTACCCGCCCGGTGAGTCTTGTCTCCAGTGTCCTGCTGGGCGCGCGGGGCGCCTCGGCCGGCCACGCCTTCGCCGCCGCCCTGCGCCTGCAGCCGCCGCAGTACCCGCCCGGTGAGTCTTGTCTCCAGTGTCCTGCTGGGCGCGCGGGGCGCCTCGGCCGGCCACGCCTTCGCCGCCGCCCTGCGCCTGCAGCCGCCGCAGTACCCGCCCGGTGAGTCTTGTCTCCAGTGTCCTGCTGGGCGCGCGGGGCGCCTCGGCCGGCCACGCCTTCGCCGCCGCCCTGCGCCTGCAGCCGCCGCAGTACCCGCCCGGTGAGTCTTGTCTCCAGTGTCCTGCTGGGCGCGCGGGGCGCCTCGGCCGGCCACGCCTTCGCCGCCGCCCTGCGCCTGCAGCCGCCGCAGTACCCGCCCGGTGAGTCTTGTCTCCAGTGTCCTGCTGGGCGCGCGGGGCGCCTCGGCCGGCCACGCCTTCGCCGCCGCCCTGCGCCTGCAGCCGCCGCAGTACCCGCCCGGTGAGTCTTGTCTCCAGTGTCCTGCTGGGCGCGCGGGGCGCCTCGGCCGGCCACGCCTTCGCCGCCGCCCTGCGCCTGCAGCCGCCGCAGTACCCGCCCGGTGAGTCTTGTCTCCAGTGTCCTGCTGGGCGCGCGGGGCGCCTCGGCCGGCCACGCCTTCGCCGCCGCCCTGCGCCTGCAGCCGCCGCAGTACCCGCCCGGTGAGTCTTGTCTCCAGTGTCCTGCTGGGCGCGCGGGGCGCCTCGGCCGGCCACGCCTTCGCCGCCGCCCTGCGCCTGCAGCCGCCGCAGTACCCGCCCGGTGAGTCTTGTCTCCAGTGTCCTGCTGGGCGCGCGGGGCGCCTCGGCCGGCCACGCCTTCGCCGCCGCCCTGCGCCTGCAGCCGCCGCAGTACCCGCCCGGTGAGTCTTGTCTCCAGTGTCCTGCTGGGCGCGCGGGGCGCCTCGGCCGGCCACGCCTTCGCCGCCGCCCTGCGCCTGCAGCCGCCGCAGTACCCGCCCGGTGAGTCTTGTCTCCAGTGTCCTGCTGGGCGCGCGGGGCGCCTCGGCCGGCCACGCCTTCGCCGCCGCCCTGCGCCTGCAGCCGCCGCAGTACCCGCCCGGTGAGTCTTGTCTCCAGTGTCCTGCTGGGCGCGCGGGGCGCCTCGGCCGGCCACGCCTTCGCCGCCGCCCTGCGCCTGCAGCCGCCGCAGTACCCGCCCGGTGAGTCTTGTCTCCAGTGTCCTGCTGGGCGCGCGGGGCGCCTCGGCCGGCCACGCCTTCGCCGCCGCCCTGCGCCTGCAGCCGCCGCAGTACCCGCCCGGTGAGTCTTGTCTCCAGTGTCCTGCTGGGCGCGCGGGGCGCCTCGGCCGGCCACGCCTTCGCCGCCGCCCTGCGCCTGCAGCCGCCGCAGTACCCGCCCGGTGAGTCTTGTCTCCAGTGTCCTGCTGGGCGCGCGGGGCGCCTCGGCCGGCCACGCCTTCGCCGCCGCCCTGCGCCTGCAGCCGCCGCAGTACCCGCCCGGTGAGTCTTGTCTCCAGTGTCCTGCTGGGCGCGCGGGGCGCCTCGGCCGGCCACGCCTTCGCCGCCGCCCTGCGCCTGCAGCCGCCGCAGTACCCGCCCGGTGAGTCTTGTCTCCAGTGTCCTGCTGGGCGCGCGGGGCGCCTCGGCCGGCCACGCCTTCGCCGCCGCCCTGCGCCTGCAGCCGCCGCAGTACCCGCCCGGTGAGTCTTGTCTCCAGTGTCCTGCTGGGCGCGCGGGGCGCCTCGGCCGGCCACGCCTTCGCCGCCGCCCTGCGCCTGCAGCCGCCGCAGTACCCGCCCGGTGGGCCGTGGCTATCACTGGTGGCCTCATATTAACGTACGTACGTATAATCACGCCTTTATCTCCGGAGTGTTAGGCAGAGGTAAATTAACACCCACATTTTACCAATCATAAAATTCGGTCCCTCGTAATAAGGGATGAGACTACATAATTTACCTTTGCACCTATTCTCATTACATATTATAAAAAAGTACCGGTCCTAGTATGCTACCCTGTGGAACCCCATTTGAACTAGGATGATCATCTAGTATGCTACCCTGTGAAACTCCATTCATACTAAGTGATCATCTTAGTATGAATAAAGTTTTATGTTCGTAACTGAAAACTGACATAATTAAAAAGAAATCCACTTTTTTCCTTGGGCCATCTCTTCCCCAATATCCTTAGTAAGATTTATAGATAAACTGTATCAAAGGCCTATACTAAATCGAAAAAAAAATTGTACATCTTTAAAACTCTTTACTGCATTACTACCGTTATCATAAAATTCATATTATTGTCTATCTCGCTCCCTCTCATTATTATATAGCCAGATGCTAACATCCGTATTATAACAATATCGTTAACAGATGACACACTATTCAACGAGGAAGAGAAGCCTCTCGAAGAAGACGACGACTGGGGGAGTGCCCCGACGCCCCTCCCGCTGCAAATCGACTCTGTGCCCACCCTGCTGTCCACAGCCCTGGCTGGGACTAACACCTACCAGGGGGATGTGGACATGGCGTTTACGCAACTAATATCAGTAAGTACTACTATCCACATACGTGTTCACACCAGAGAAGAGGGCCAGATCGTAAGAGATGGCCCTGGGTCGGCCGGGGTGCGAGGGATATGCCTGTCAACCTCATCTTCGGCAACCAAAAACGACCCACAGGTGGCGTGCGTTTTGGTTGGTTCGAGTGCGACATAACCTCCTCCACCGGCTTCGGTGGGGGGTATCCGTGGGGATTATGCGCACGTAAAAAAAAACTATCCACAGACGTTATTGTGAAGCTAATAAATTGGATCCACATTTCTCCTTTCAGCAGAATTCAGCTGTTTACAATTCCATTTGCAAGCCTTTTTTTCTCAACACAGGGTCCGGTTCAACAGAGTTTCCGGTATCCAGTCAGTCAACTGTGACGCGGCTGTAGTTCGATATTTTCCATGAAGCGACTGTCATCTGACCTCCATAACTAATTGGCGATGTCGTAGTACTGTAGTTAGAATAAACAGACATCTGATGAGGCCGCCAAGCTGAGTTCCACCATTGTAACACTTAAGGGTTTGGTTGGTGGCCCTTTTTCCTGAGACTTTGCCTTTAGCTTACCATCAGGCGAGGTGAGGTCAAGATGGCGTGTCCTATATAAAAAACAACAGACTTTTGTTTGAGGGCTCTATTGCGGAGTAAGAAAAGATGTTTACAATGAACTCGTGATTATTTATTGATTGATTATTTACATGAACTTATATACATACATTCATATAATCACGCCTTTATCCCCGGAGGGTTAGGCAGATGTGAGTTAATTCACATCACACTCACATTTCACCATCATTGTATTCGGTCCCACGTAATAAGGGGTGAGTCTATTGCCGTTTTCCGGGCACTGTTGTTGCCTCGAGCCATGCATCTCACGCCTTGTACGATACCACATGGGAAGACATGGGGTGGTCCAAATTCTACTCTAGGGATAAGGCTGTTTAACATCAGATAGATATACAAAGCCGAGACTCAGCCTCACATGCATGGCTCGAGTCAACAATGGTGCCCGGAATACGGTAATAGGCTCACACAATGAATGATAAATTGTGGGTGTTAATTCACCTCTGCCTAACCTTCCAGGGATAAAGGCTGTATGTATGTATGTCGTCTGAGTCCTTAGCTCTGAGAGTCCTCACCCGTCAATTAGTAGGTACACTTACAGGTCATAAACTTCTCTCTTCCTTCTCTCTCTCTCGCTCTCTCTCTCTCTCTCTCTCTCTCTCTCGCTCTCTTGCTCTCTTTCTCTTGGACCAATACTGTTTTAAGTCACATTACATCTTTTTCTGCTACTCCATCAGTTGAAGACAAACATGAAACACCTGCTCCGCCAGGCTGAGGCTCACGGAAAACTATAATATTGTACCTATGTCCCCAGCTAGTGACGTCATCACGTACGGGCGGCAACACGAGCTACCTGCAGGGCTGCGTGTCGTGGCTGCAGCAGCTAGCTGCCGCGGCCGGAGCGCCTGTCCTGCTGCGGCAGCCTGCTCGGGCCGCCATCTTGCTCAGGGCCTTGCTGCCCTTCAAAGGGCCTCTGCTGTCTGACGTAAGTACAACATCTGGGCCCTGTCGTGTGATAACTTCTGAATGTCGCTGGATTGCTCACTACAAAGTTTTTGTAGAAGACCAAAAGCTTGTCCTGCTTTGTCTTTTACACTGACGGCACAGAAACTCTTTGCTTACAGGATTGGCAGTGTGAGTGTGACTCCCTTGGTTTTGCACACGTCCATAGGCCACGATAACCACTTTCCATCAGGTGGGCCGTGTGCTTGTCTGCCACCTAAGTGGTTTAAAAAAAAGTCAGCGTGAATACAAGTTCCTATTAAGAACTTTTACTTCTTTACGCTGGGGTTGGGGTAAATTTTGTATTTACACTAAGTAGACTAAGTATATTTGTATAAATAGACCAAAAAAATATGCCCGTCAAGTTTCTTGCCGGAGTCTTCTCAGATCAGGGCCGCGTTTCGAATCGATGGTCCATTTGATAAACTAGTTTTCATTCCTTTTGTATTGACGTTTTGTAAGTTCCGATTTAGTAGTCTTTTTTTTTTTTTATACCACTTAGGTGACAGACAAGCACACGGCCCACCTGATGGAAAGTGGTTACCGTGGCCTATGGACGTTTGTAACACCGGAGGAGTCACAGTCGCGCTGCCAACCCTGTAAGTACAGAGTTTCTGTACCGTCAGTGTAGAAGACAAAGCAGGACAAGCCTTTAGTCTTCCCACTGACAGCACAAATTCTCCAGTGAGCTCTGGCTACCCTACTCACCGCTGGAAACACAACACGAAGTTATTATAACCGCGGTATTCTGTAGGGCGGAGGTACTTCCCCAGTCGGACTGCTCAATTGGGCGGAAATACCGCCGTGTCCTACCGCCTTGAATATATCTATGCAGATTAAATAATTTTTTTACTTTGACATTGGCTCAATGTTGCACATCATTGTACAACAATCTACACATGATCAATCGTCAAACAAACATCAAACCGCGCCTCCTGTTGCGCGTCAGTTGGTGACATCGTGCAACATTGCGCAACGTTGCTAAGTTTTTGAGCAACACGTGCTGCGAACTAAACGTTACATAGTGGATACAAGGCTTTTGACTTGACTGACCTGTTTCTATTAGCATCATGTCGATCACAAATTCTCGGTACAGTGAGGTCACTTCGCGAAGCCTGTGAAGCTCCCTTCTGGGCGGAGCTAGGCTGGCTACTTTAGCCAGTACTCTACACCTGCACAATGGCCCAAAAAGAAGGCTAAGTTCAGACAAAGGAATCCCTTTCAATTCCATTATCGATTCCTTGTCCAAGTACACCTTCAAAGAATCAAAGAATAAATTTTATTTATTCAGTTTAGGCACATAAAGAGCACATATGAACGTCAAAATTTTACAATTATGTATGTCAAGAAATAATATAAAAATATTAAATAATCGATGTGCAAGTTGAACTAGATTTATTTCTCCATAACCCCATTTCCCCCGCAGGTGGCGGAGGCCCTGCTCCAGCAGTGCAAGCTGGTATCAGGCCCAGTAGTGGGCATGCTGCGTGCGCTGTCGCAGTCGGGCGTGGTCAAGCGTGAGTCGCCCGGCCCGGCAATCGCGCACGCGCACGACAAACATGCACTCATTTCAGGTAGTTACTTAAAATGACACCATAAAGCAAAAAAAAATACTCCATGTTATCTATGATCGACGGCCTCTGTGTTGTGGCGGTAGTGGACGCGGCAGCTACTAAGGGTGCGGGTTCGATCTCCACACAATGCAAATATTTGTATGCATGAATTTGGGTATTTTCATTGGTCTGGTCTTGCCTCAGAGACGTTAAGGGTAGTCGGAGCCCTCAAAAATCCGACTAGTCTAAATACAGAACTTGGATATAGCCAATGGGTTGTGGAGGTCAGATGGCAGACGCTTCACGGAAAATATCGAAGTTTAGCCGCACCCTAGTTAGACTACAAATCAGACCTCATCAAAGGTGGGAAAAAGGCTCAGAGGATGATCTGTGATGGAAAAGAATACCAACTTTCCTAATAAAATCTGTCTAAAATTCAGCCTCATTTTAAATTTAATCGCCCAAAAGACAAAAACTATGTTCTTATAACACAATTTTTAAGAAACAACATCTAAAAACTATAACAATATCATTGTGATTGAAATTAAATCGAGACTGAATCTTGAACAAATTTTTACTGCTCTCGCTCACGAAAGGGAAGGTCGATCCATAGACCTTAACAGTCTACCCTTTACAAGCAAAGATATACCACTATATATATTTAATAATAATATTTATTCAATAAATATTCCACGACATTCTACACAACGCTATCTAGACCCATGGTAAGCATAGCTTAACTAGCTTGTGTTATGGAATCTAGAATGCGGATAAACATACTTAGATACTTTTTTTTTGTAAATACATACATATTATACATAGAAACACCCAGACCAATGCAAATATACATATTCATGCATACAAATATTTGCACTGAGCGGGAATCGAACCCGCGCCCCCTGCATAGCAGTCGAATGCTCTACCGCTACGCCACGAAGTTCGTCTACTGATGTAATATCATATGTTCTACAGCTATGGAAACGGCTACTCCTGGCACCCTGGAAGCTATAGGAAATCGTATCATAGCGACACAGGACACTCGTGTCATAGTCGACGTGATCACTCATATACTAGAGAACAATCAAGAAGGTATCTACGAGTCTAAGGTAAGTGCCTCCTTTTGCGAGAAAATAACGCTCGTGATGGAGACAGCGAAGCGGGAGCGAAGGAGACTCGCAAACCGCGCCGCCCGCGATCGGAGGCGGCTTGGGCGTCGGAGTTCGCAAAATGACCACCGTCTCCCATGAGCGCGGGCCTGGGGGTGATGGGTGGAACTGTCTGTCACCTGCAGCAGAAGCAGGCCGCGGCGGCGATGCGCGGATCGCGCCTCCCCGTACCCGGAAATGAGATAAGGACTCCGTGGTCCCCACACCCGAAGAGGGCCGTCTCATAAGAGACGGTCCTGGGCCGGCCGGAGTGCGAGGGTTATGTGTTAGGTAATCTCACTTCCGGCAACCTGCGGCCCACACAGACGGCGTGCGTTTTAGTCGGTTCAAGTCCAACATAACCTCCCCCACCGGCTTCGGTGGTGGGGGTATACGTGGTGATTTCGCGCACATTAATAAAATAGGTAAGGTAAGTAAATTAGGTTGATAATTTGTGCTGTCATTGGGAAGACTAAAGGCTTGTCCTGCTTTGTCTTCTAAACTGACGGCACAAAGACTCTACCTACAGGGTTGGCAGCGCGACTGTGACTCCTCTGGTGTTACAAACGTCCATAGGCCACGGTAACCACTTTACATCAGGTGGGCCGTGTGCTTGTCTACCTACTAAGTGGCATAAAAAAAAAATCTTGCTTCAAATTTTCTTTGCTTAAGTTCAGATGAGTATGTGATGTTGATGGTAACTTAGACAATGACGATGATGAAGATGGTGACTAAACTCAATGAGTGTTAGTCACCATCTAGTCTAGTCACCACTAGCAAGCTTCAGACAGTATCACACTTTTTCACACATAATAAATGCTATATTACCCAAACATTACAGTAAAAAAACAAACATGACAAGAAATATGCATATAAGTACTGTTTAGGTAAGCATGGAGAGGGGGCGGGGTAAGAGTTTTGCTTACTTTTGCTGACAAGGGTGGGTTAAATAATGGTAGAACCTCCCTTAATAAATACAGGGACCTGTAAGATCCTTATGTGTTTGATAAAATGCAGGTGAAAGACGAAGATGGAAGTTCTGGCCCAGTGCACGTGTTCTCTACCAGAGGCCTGGGCTGCGGGCTGCTGCTTGACTGGATGTCGGAGCTGCAGCCTGAGGACCTGGGCCCCAGTGACCAGCGACAGAGACAGGTTAGAATACTTGTTGAAATATTTTTTCAGGGCAACTGTATACGGTTTTTTAAGAAGAACCCTAATAAAATTAGGGATTTACCTGTGTATAAATTTAAAATGTAGTTAAAAGTAAATTGGGCCATAAAGGCTACTATAAAATTCAAGAATACTTAGATGATAAACAAGAGTGGGTTGTGATGTCACAGATGCGGCTGATGTTCATGTCGGGCTGCGCCCCCTGGCGGCCGCTGCTGGTGACTCTGCTGGCACACCGCGCCTCGTGGCGTACGTTGCACCACTGTCTAACTACGCTGCTGCAGCCAGAGCGGGAGCGTAGCAGGTACCACACCACTGCATTAAAACCTTATATATTGTATGGACAAAGGATTCCTAACAAAACGCCTGGCAAAAAACGATTGAAAATATTCATTATGTGTTTCATTATTGTTCTTAAAGGAAGTTGGGTACGTCCATGGAAGTTACATGATGGAACGTATTAGTTAGTTTTCGTGACCTATCCAGGCCCTTTGATTCTGTTGATCATGAGTTATATCAGGATGATTTGTTATCATAAAATACGGAGCTAGCTTCTGAACTTTACTTTATATTTAAACAAGTAATAATCATCAGAGGATCAGTTTTTACCGGCACACCTTCAGTAGGATCTGTGATCTCGATGGGTGTTCCACAGGGTTCTATACTTGGACCATTTTTATTTCATGGCTAACCTTGGAGCTATATCTTCAATCACGCTATCGGTAATGTAATGAGCAACTTTAAACAGAAGTCATACCAAAATATGAGTAGAAGAAAAAGGTGTACCTATAATAATTTTTATTTTTTTCAAGCGAATGGTCGGCCAGTGCAGTCTTGGACTTCGCAGAAACTATAGTGGAGAGCCCGCGCTTGTGGCAGGGGAGGGACAAGACCACACCCAAACACTACGTACCTGACGACACGCTGCGGCTTAGCCACCAACAGGTACTAACTGGTGTTAATTCAAGAAATATAGACAAGTATATTTTTTGTTTATTATCTTCCTGAACTAACTTTAGAACACTACAAAGTGTACTAGAAAGAGAAATTGTGATTTCAGCAGTCAACTAAAATAATACCTGAGTCTTATAACCCCTCGTTAAACCACAAAACAAGTTGTGAACAAGTTGTAAACTTGTTGAAGACTTGTAGAAGACTAATCAAAACACAATACTTACTTTATACATGTATCTCAGATACTTTTTCATTCACATAGTATGTATAGCCAACAAGTTGTACACAAGTACAAAACACATTTGTGTTCACAATGTAAGCCTGTGACATATTGCTACTTGTCAAATACATGTTTTATACTTGGGTGTAGGATTTAGGTTAAGCTTGTTGCCATAACCCATTGTAAAGTAGTTGTGTCTGTACATTTCAGACATTTAAAGACATTCTTGGTTTATTTTATAGCACGCACATCGTGAATAGTAATATATCTAACCCCTCATTTTCACCTAAGTATAAAACATGCATTTGACAAGTTGTAATATGTCAGAGCCTTCAGTGTGAACGCAAATGTGTTTTAAACTTGTTTATAACTTGTTGGCTATACAAACTATGTGAACGAAAAAGTATCTGATACAGTCTCAATCTATACTAATATTACAAAGCTGCAGAGTTTGTTTGTTTGTACGCGCCAATCTCTGGAACTACTGGTCCGATTTGAATAATTCTTTCAGTGTTGGGTAGTCCATTTATCGAGCAAGGTTTTAGGCTATATATCATCACGCTACTACTAAGGGAGCGGAGCATTGATAATAAATGTTAATAAATCCGGCAATTTTTCATACATATTTTGAAGACTAAAACATACGGGCTCAAAGGGATATGAAGCTTCAAAATATACCCCGGGCGAAATTGGGGTGGGTCAGCTAGTACATCTATAATACAAATATTGTGTTTTGACAAGTCTTCAAAATGTTTTGTACCAAACAAGTTTATAATTAGTTTTTTTCGATTAAACATCATTTATTGGTTCCGTTAGTTCGTAGGAATATCGGTAGATGGCTTCCACTGTCGCCGCAAGACGGATATATGTACAGGAGAATTTGGATAGGTTCGGGCGAAGGTTCTGTGGCTTAGTGGTCAGAGCGTTTCCCCTGTAAGGGAAAGATCGCAGGTTTAAATCTCGCCAGAACTGATCCATTTTTTTTCTATTTCTTAATATATTTGTATAGTTTTAAAATTTCATTCAAAACTTGTTTTTTTTTGGTAAAAACGAGGCGTTACGACTACGTTAATATTAGGCTGAGCACAGATTGGAGTCACAACAGTTTTAAGACAGAGTTTCCTCGCATAGACAAGTCTGTCTTAGAATTAAAACGAAACTGTTTTGTCTACGACACGCATCGCACGAACACCGTCTGCGTCAAATATATCAATATTTTGTTCCAATTTTTTTTTTTTAATCGTTTTATTTGTTCAAAACATGTGTATACATACAAAAGCATGCAATAGGTCAGTAATAGTATATAATATATAGTCCAATCATGTTTTGCCCCATATAGCGGCGTACAAATATATGCGTGAGGAGACGCTTAATCATAAGATGCGCATTAATTGTGTCATTAATTGTCGTATCAAGCATCCTAGTTACACGTGCACTTGCAAAATGATGACGCAAACGTAAATATTGGGTGCATCCCTTATATAGTGAAAGAATGATAAAAGGAAAAGGTTAAACTCTGTATAGTAAATTAAGGGACCACTCTACAAACTTTTTCAAGTATTTCCGAATGAACGTGACAACTTTTGATAATTTATTGAAATTAATGGAGTCTTTTATATTAGAGGGGGGCCGGCCGCTAGACTGTTTTGTCTTTGATCCTTTGGTCTCCTTGTCGTAGTAGACAGATTAGTCTATGAAACGTTTTGTCTTTGATCGCCTTTGATCGCCTTGTCGTAGTAGACAGTTTTGTCAATGAAACGTTTTGTCTTTGATCGCCTTTGGTCGCCTTGTCGTAGTAGACAGTTTTGTCAATGAAACGTTTTGTCTTTGATCGCCTTTGATCGCCTTGTCGTAGTAGACAGTTTTGTCAATGAAACGTTTTGTCTTTGATCGCCTTTGGTCGCCTTGTCGTAGTAGACAGTTTTGTCAATGAAACGTTTTGTCTTTGATCGCCTTTGATCGCCTTGTCGTAGTAGACAGTTTTGTCAATGAAACGTTTTGTCTTTGATCGCCTTGTCGTAGTAGACAGTTTAGTCAATGAAACGTTTTGTCTTTGATCGCCTTTGGTCGCCTTGTCGTAGTAGACAGTTTAGTCAATGAAACGTTTTGTCTTTGATCGCCTTTGGTCGCCTTGTCGTAGTAGACAGTTTTGTCAATGAAACGTTTTGTCTTTGATCGCCTTGTCGTAGTAGACAGTTTTGTCAATGAAACGTTTTGTCTTTGATCGCCTTTGGTCGCCTTGTCGTAGTAGACAGTTTTGTCAATGAAACGTTTTGTCTTTGATCGCCTTTGGTCGCCTTGTCGTAGTAGACAGTTTTGTCAATGAAACGTTTTGTCTTTGATCGCCTTTGGTCGCCTTGTCGTAGTAGACAGTTTTGTCAATGAAACGTTTTGTCTTTGATCGCCTTTGGTCGCCTTGTCGTAGTAGACAGTTCGGCGAATGAAACGTTTTGTTCGAAGTGTGCGCCTCTTCATTTAATTTGTAAAGCAATAGTCTGTCTCAAGAGTGTCCTGACTTTAATCTGCGCTCAGCCTTGAACACCCATCGATAATTTTCCATGGGTTCCATTAGAGTGTGTTGATGGTAAGGTCGTGTGTGTATGTGTATGTGTATGTGTGTGCGCAGCTGTCCAAGCTGGTGTGGTACGTGAGCGAGGAGGCGCGCGCGGCGCAGGCGGCGGGCGCGCTGGAGGCGGCGCGGCGGGCGGCCGACCGGCGCCTGGCGCTGCTGCTGCGCTGCGCCCGGGCGCCGCACCTGCTGCTGGCCGTGGCCGCCGCCGCCGAGCTGCACCACCCGCTGCTGTTGCTGCTGCTGTACATGAAGGTACGTGCCAACTGTGCAGCATGCAAATCAACAGGAACCTCGACGAGCATTGCCTACCTTAGCATTAAAGTTATTGGGAAATTTACCATGTTCGCCGGTAACACTCCAGTTCCTCCGTTATCATTGTGCTTGCAACAGCGAACCCACTCCTAGCACAAACAATTTAGCTTAGTTGGAGGGGTTAGAGGGAATATTAGTCATTGTGGTTGCTAATATTCTTATTAAAAAGAAAATTAATTACTAACTATTACATGACTCACACTAGTCTATTTCCCCAACCATTACTCCCACATATCTAACCAGTAGTGCCCCGTTCCAGGTGCCCAAGATCCTCCCCCTGCTGCTACAGAGCGGGGCGCGCCACCGCCACGCCAGCCCGCTGTGCCTCAGCGAGGAGCTGGCCAGCGCCGCCGCCCGCAGCACCAGCGCCACGGACCCCGTGTCGCACTCGCTGCTGATAGCCATCGCGGCCGCCCCTCAATACCCCCCGAATAAGGATTTAGCTCACAAGTACGTGGATATTTTAAGAGTAAACGTGGCTTATGAAATGATGTGCCCCACAACAGGGAATCCCGCAACCAGGGGTGTCATCCTCCATGAACGCGGGCTTGGAGGAGCAGGGATGACAGGTGGAGCCAACTGACAATGAGTTTTTTTTTTACTGAAGTGCTAATATTGTTTCAGTAAACAAGAGCTGAAAGAGCAAAGAGAACTATTTTGGACAAGGTAAGCGACCTTCATTTTTCATTGTCAAGTCAATCATTCCACCACCTGTCATAGGCCGTGATTACGGTGGATGGTGCGACAAGCCTTTGAGAGAGAAAGAGAGAGGATAAATTCTCTTTTGCTTGCCATGCCGCTACCGCTTCCCTCGTCACTCACCGCTGATTTCATGACTGCAGCCTTACGCATTCGCTCGCCATGACTGACTTTATAACTGCGGCCTTACGCATTCGCTCGCCATGACTGACTTTACGACTGCGGCCTTACGCCATGACTGACTTTATGACTGCGGCCTTACGCATTCGCTCGCCATGACTGACTTTATGACTGCGGCCTTACGCATTCGCTCGCCATGACTGACTTTATGACTGCGGCCTTACGCATTTGCTCGCCATGACTGACTTTATGACTGCGGCCTTACGCATTCGCTCGCCATGACTGACTTTATAACTGCGGCCTAACGCATTCGCTCGCCATGACTGACTTTATGACTGCGACCTTACGCATTCGCTCGCCATGACTGACTTTATGACTGCGGCCTTACGCATTCGCTCGCCATGACTGACTTTATGACTGCGGCCATTCGCATTCGCTCGCCATGACTGACTTTATGACTGCGGCCTTACGCATTCGCTCGCCATGACTGACTTTATGACTGCGGCCTTACGCATTCGCTCGCCATGACTGACTTTATGACTGCGGCCTTTCGCATTCGCTCGCCATGACTGACTGCGTGACTGCGGTGTTACGCATAAATAAATAACTGACGTTTGTTTTCGGATTTATTGCTCAAATAGTCAAAATAATGTGAGTGTGAAGCAGCGACATATTTTTTTTATACAACTTAGGTAGCAGACAAGCACACGGCCCACCTGATGGAAAGTGGTTACCGTGACCTATGAACGTGTGTAACACCAGTGGAGTCACATCCGTGCTGCCGACCCTGTAAGAACAAAGATTTTATGTGCCTTCAGTGCAGAACATAAAATCAGGACAAGCCTTTGGTCTTCCCACTGACAGCACAAAAACTCTCCAGTGGGCTCTGGCTACCCTACTCACCGCCGGGAAAACAACCAGGTTATTATAGCCGTGGTATTCTGTGTCATATTTGTCAGCGCTAGTCCACGTACGACAGTTCGTACGAGTATTGGTACATGGCTTCGGATACATAGACAGATTTGGATGATTTTAGGCGTGGTTTGGTGGGTCAGTGGGAAGAGCATTCGTCCTGTAAGAGAAAGATCGCGGGTTCGAATCTAGCCTCAACCGATTCCAATTTTTTTAAATCTTTTTTATTCCACTTAGTTGGCAGACAAGCACACGGCCCACCTGATGGGAAGCGGTTACCGTGGCCTATGGACGTATGCAACACCAGGGGTGTCACACTCGCGCTGCCGACCATGAAGAAACCTTCTGATGCCCCTCTTGAAGAACCCCATATTGTAGGCGCTTGGGAAAACCGCAGCAGGCAGCAAAAATTTTTTTCTATGTTATTCGAAGTGAAGTATACTTAGATGTCTCCGAGTATGAAACATGATGTAACGTTAATGGCGGCTGTACAGGGTGTGGCGCATGGAGGCGGACCTCCGGGGCGTGTGGGGGCGCGTGTCGGGCTCGGGCGGGCGCGCCCTCGCCCTCACGGCCGCCCTCCTGCGGGGCGCCACGCCGCCTGCGACCAGGCACCACCCGCACCTACTCGCCGCCGTCGAGGTGCTGCCCGACCACGAGCTGTTCGCGCGGGACAACCTGTACGTATATCACTCAATACACCAATACACCTTTTCTTTTCATGCAGAAGTCCTTCGGATACCTCTCGCCGTTTGGCGGGGGGTTATGTCAGATTTGAAGCGATTAAAACCGCACGATGTCTCTGGTCTTCATATGTCGGGATGTAAGGTGGCTAATAAGGTATTTCCTTCGCACCTCGGATGGGTCAGGGTCAGCTCTGGTTTTTCGTGATGACCCATCACAGATCCATCACAGAGGACGCGGATACGGCGCTCCCGCAGGAAACTAGCAATCCAGTTGCACAGTTTAGGAGGCAGACCAAAGGCTGGTAGCTTGGAGAGAAGCGATTTGTGCCAGACTCTATCGAAAGCTTTGGCGATATCAAGACTAATTGCCAGTGACTCGCCGTGCTTGTCCATAGCCTCACCCCAAAGATGGGTAACGTATGCTAGAAGATCACCCGTTGACCGTTTCGGCCTGAAGCCATATTGCCGGTCATTAATTAAGGAGTGATCCTCTAGGTGACGCATGAGCTGTTTGTTAATGATGTGCTCGAAGACCTTGCACAGCACTGAGGTGACGGCTATGGGTCGATAGTTGGCTGGCTCTGAGCGATCCCCCTTCTTGGGGATCGGCTGTACATTCGCCTCTTTCCAAGCCGAAGGCACTGTACCCGAGCTGTAGGACAGTCGGTACAGCCGCGTAAGCATCAGAGACAACTCCGCTGCACATTTTTGTAAGACCACCGCTGGAATACCATCCGGGCCACTGGCTTTCCGGACATCGAGTGATTGAAGCACCGCACGGACATCGCATTGCCTGATACGTATTTCAGGCATTACGTGGTCACCATTGGGTAGTGTCGGCGGCTGTATACCGCAATCATCGACTCGGGAATTGGCCGCAAAGAGATTTACTAGCATATTGGCTTTCTCTTGCGGTCCATGGGCCAGGGATCCATCAGGGTAGCGCAGCGGTGGCAGCGAAGGCTGACAGAAGTTGGCCTGCACGGCTTTGGCCAGTCGCCAGTATCCACGGCTGCCCGTGGGATGTGCCACTAGCTCTTGACCAAGCCGTGCAATGCGCAGGGCATCCGCTCTGACGTAAGCCCTCTTGCAGACCTTTGTGGCTCTGTTGTACGCCGCCTTGAAGTGGCCCACATTGGGATCGTGCGTGGCACGCGCCCTTACCCAAGCGCGATACGCGGACTGCTTTTGATCAACAGCCCTCGCACACTCGCGCCCGAACCAAGGGCACACTCCTCGGGCACCGGTGACATCAGTGTACGGGATATAGTATTCCATACCCAGACCGATCTCACCGGCAACAGCAGTAGCACAATCTGAGGGTTTCTTACCTTCAAAGCAGCGTTCAACCCACGGGATGGACGCAAAATAGTTGCGCAGCCCATCCCAATCTGCTGACGAGTAGTGCCAGAGACGCCGCTTCCCCTGCACGGGTCGTGAGGGCGCTATAATTGGCACCTTGGAGCAGACCAGACAGTGGTCGGAATTGCCTAAAGCGGCTTGTACCGAAACACTGTACAGGTCTGGGTGACTCGTCAGCAGAAGGTCTAGCAGAGAGGGTGCTAGGCCCGACCTTCTTGGTATTCTAGTGACCTCGTGTACCAATTGGGTCAGGCCATGCGCCAGAGCAAATGCATGGGCTGCTCTTCCCGCATGGTCTGTTTTGGCGGAGCCCAACCAGGTTTCGTGGTGGGCGTTAAAGTCCCCCAAAAATACCACTTCGGCGTTCGGAAACCGTTCCTGCGCATCATCTGCCGCCTGACTCAGATATTCAAAGAGTCGAGTTGTCTCAGCATCTCCTGTATGGGAACGGTAGAGGCACACATAGATCTGACTCGTAGAGCCATGGTCTACGTGTACCCATAGGGTTGAAAAGGATGGGTCCTCAAGGCAGCGCAAACGGCGACAACAAACATCCGCCCTAACAAACACGCATACCCCGGCTTTTGCACGGAAATTTTCCTCGATAACATAGCCGGGGTAAAGCAAGTAGGTCGTGTCATCAGGGCGGCCTATTTGTGTCTCCGTGAGAAAGAGCATATCTGGTTTCGCCGTCTCAAGGTGTTGGTGGACGGCGTTGAGGTTCGCGTGGAGTCCACAGATGTTAGTGGACTCCACCTCAAGTAGCGAGCCTGTGGGAGTTTGAAGAGCCGCTGTGTTGCCCAATACTCTTAAATGCGCTGCCATGATGAAAAGGAGAAAAGGGCGTGAAAAAAAAGAGGTGATTGTCGTCGCAGCACCGCGTGACAAAGTGCGGGATATTGGTTTTGTCTATGATTATGAGGCATGGCGTGAGCCGACACGCCGTACGGAAGGGCCCCCGTACCCCCCCGAATATGGTCGCTGGGCCCCCACTTCCGGTCACCAACCGGCACGACGAGCCATACCGGGATTATGCGCGGTCTGGTGAGGCAGCCTTCCAGGTTGGTTAGTCCCAGTTGGGCCTCTGTACTATACCGCGGGCGGCCAGCGGCACCACCGTTTCTACGGGTCTCCCTGACCGGCGCGTCGCCCCGCACCATCCTCACTAGACTACGCCAAGACCCACAGGTTCCACTAGTGCTGCGACCACCATCACCTCTACCCGGCTATGCATTTGCTGATCCCTGAACGCAATCCAACCGAAATTGAATTACTATGAAGGGTTTTTCGCAATATTGCACGGTGGTACCAACCCGGTCGAAATTTGTGACAAATTTGTGCCGTGTTGCACGCACCATGATCACGGAGGAACTGGAGTAGTGGCGGTGAACCGAGAAAAAGTTTTTTCCTAGGAGTAATTATATCGATCTACCCTCTTTCGAGTTCTTTTACTACGCGTATCTGCACCACTATTGGTTTCACTCTCATTACAAACTCGAACCCGATCTCGATCACGTTCACGACATACGATGCTTACTGTATCCACCCGCGATTTTGTTTTGGCTTGTTCCTGGTTGGTTTTGCAAAGACGGACCACTGGATACCAGACGTTCGACAGTTGAAACCCATCCTCACGATTGAAATTTTTATACTTTTTTATTTCAATTGCTTCCCTAACCAGTCTTGGTATATAGTGGCGTTCTGTCGAGAGCATCTGAGGGTTATGTAGCTCGATCCAGTGGTTCGTACGGGACTCCAATAAATGTTGAGCGATTGCAGATTTATGCGGTTCATTGTTTTTGACTGCCCTGATGTGTTCCTTTATTCGGCATGTAACCGTTCTTTTTGTTTGTCCTATATAAGAACTGCCACAACTACAGTCAATCTTGTACACTCCCGGCCTGTCCAGTAGGGAGCCATCTTTGGGTGAGCGCAGGCATTGATACAGCTTTTTAAAAGGAGTGAAAATAGTTTTGACAGATACCTTCTTCAGGATGTTAGCGATCTTATCTGTCACTCCTTTGATGTAGGGTAAAAAGGCTGGCTGTCTTTCCACCTTACAGTTCCGGGGTTTATTTGTGGTGAGTCTGGGTGGTCTTATCCGTCCATTGTATCCATTCTTTTGTGGAACGCCGCTTATGTGCTTCAATTCTTCTTGTAAATGTTCCTCGTCACATAAACTATATGCGCGGTCAGTAAGTGACGTCACTACCGAATTAAGATGGCGCGGATGATGATGTGAGTCGGCATGCAGGTAGCGGTCAGTGTGAGTGGGTTTCCTGTACACGGAGTGACTACACGACCCATCCCCACGAACACCGATCCTCACGTCAAGGAAGGCAAGGGTTCTTTCCTTTTCCATTTCGTACGTAAAGCTCATTTTTCCATGGATGTTGTTGAACTGGGCCACGTATTGTTGTACAACATTCTCACCCCCCTCCAGTATACAGAAAATGTCATCAACATACCGTTTCCAGATTTTGATGCTTGGGGCGGTGGGTATGGCTATGGCTTCGAAATGTTCCATCCACAAGTTTGCCACAACTGGAGCTACCGGACTGCCCATCGCTACTCCATCTATCTGTAGGTAGTACTCATTTCTGTATACGAAGTAGTTTGTGGTCACACAATGTTGCACAAGGTCGGCATATTCTTTAGCGACTCCGTTCTCTGCGATTTTTCGTCTTATGATCTCCAAGCAGTCTGTGATGGGAACATTTGTGAATAGGGACTCCACGTCGAAGCTCACCATCACTTCTTGATCATTGACCGAAGTTTGACGCAAAATCTGAACGAAGTGTCTCGAGTCCTTCACGTACGACGTGGTCCTACCCACCAATGACTGCAAGATATTCGCCACATGTTTGGCCAGTTCATAGGTCGGCGAGTCAATCTGAGTCACTATGGGCCGCAAGGGAGTGTTTGGCTTGTGTATTTTAGGCAGACCATATAGTTTGGGAGGCTGGAGGTTCCTGGGTCGCAGCAGGTGTGCCAATACCTCTTCACCGATTACCTGTTGATGTTCCTTGATTATTTGAACCGTGCTTCGGTTGGTCCTTGCAGTCGGGTTGTAGTTGACCTTCTTATACGTTTTTTCGTCACTCAACAAGTGCCGTATTTTGTTGTCGTATTCCGTGACGTTCATAACTACTGTGGCGTTTCCCTTGTCGGCCCTCAAGACTAGTATCCTGTCATCGTCTCGTAGGTCACGAAGTGCACCACGTTCATCGGCAGTCATGTTGGATTGTGGGATCTTTGCTCTGTTCTGTCCGTCTTTGCAAAGACAACCGGGAACAAGCCAAAACAAAATCGCGAGTGGATACAGTAAGCATCGTGTGTCGGGACCGTGATCGAGATCGAGTTCGAGTTTGTAGTGAGAGTGAAACCAATAGTAGTGCAGATACGCGTACTAAAAGAACTCGAAAGAGGGTAGATCGATATAATTACTCCTAGGGAAAAAACTTTTTCTCGGTTCACCGCCACTACTCCAGTTCCTCCGTGATCATGGTGCTTGCAACAGCGCCGAAATATCGGAAACTCAAAACAATGAAACATGGTAAATATCCCGTTTATTTTGATACTGATGTGCGTGACCATGATAGTTTAAATACCTATATTGCAAACTTGTTTGATACTAAACTTGTAGAAAGCTTGTCAAAACCCAATTGCTTGTTTATATGAAATAATGAGACTGTCTTTTTCATTTGCATAGTATTTGTAGCCAACAAATTGTACCTATACAAGTTAAAGAAGCCATTTGCGTACATACTGAAGTCTGTAACATATGTTGCCACTTGTCAAATACATGTATTAAAACTTGGTGAACACAAGCAGCAACTTCTAAATTGTTTTTGAATGAAATTTCAAAGCATTTAGTATGCTAATTATTCAAATTGATTAAGATAGAAAACCGCCTGAATTGATTCAATTTTTTTAAATATTTTTTTTTTCCTATCTTACTCAATTCTAAATTGCTCAACTTAAAAGTGACTTTAACAAATTTTCTATTAAAGTCAAAGTCAAAGTCAAAAATCATTTATTCTGTATAGACCATTATATCGGAACTTACAAAACGTCAACAAAAAAGGAACATGAATATCAGTTTAGTAAATGGACCACCGGTTCGAAACGCGGCCCCGACATGAGAAGACCCCGGCAAGAAACTCAGCGGGCATTTCTTTTTTTGGTCTATTTAATCTAAGTACAAAAATTTACTTGAGTAGCATAGTTGAGCGAACAGCTCATTTCCAAGCTTGTTTATCATCCAAATATTCTTGGATTTTATAATAGCCTTTCTGGCACAATTTACTTTTAACAATATTTTTAAATTTACACACAGGTAAATCCCTAATTTCATTAGGGAGCATGAAATCACTTTAAAAAAATATATTTTATTTAATACAAGTGCGTGGTGCTATTCCAGTGACGAGATCCACAGCATCCTGGACTGCTTCCTGAGCACGGCGCGTGTGGATGGGGGCGGCGGGGGCGCGGCGGCGAGCTCGCTGCTGCACCGCGTGGGCGCGCTGGTGCGGCGCTACCTGGCGAGCCGGCCGCAGCCCGCCGCCGCGCTGCTGCACGCGCACAGGGACACCATCGCGTGAGTATATGGGGGGCGGGGGGGCGGGGGCGCGGCGAGCTCGCTGCTGCACCGCGTGGGCGCGCTGGTGCGGCGCTACCTGGCGAGCCGGCCGCAGCCCGCCGCCGCGCTGCTGCACGCGCACAGGGACACCATCGCGTGAGTATATGGGGGGCGGGGGGGCGGGGGCGCGGCGAGCTCGCTGCTGCACCGCGTGGGCGCGCTGGTGCGGCGCTACCTGGCGAGCCGGCCGCAGCCCGCCGCCGCGCTGCTGCACGCGCACAGGGACACCATCGCGTGAGTATATGGGGGGCGGGGGGGCGGGGGCGCGGCGAGCTCGCTGCTGCACCGCGTGGGCGCGCTGGTGCGGCGCTACCTGGCGAGCCGGCCGCAGCCCGCCGCCGCGCTGCTGCACGCGCACAGGGACACCATCGCGTGAGTATATGGGGGGCGGGGGGGGCGGGGGCGCGGCGAGCTCGCTGCTGCACCGCGTGGGCGCGCTGGTGCGGCGCTACCTGGCGAGCCGGCCGCAGCCCGCCGCCGCGCTGCTGCACGCGCACAAGGACACCATCGCGTGAGTATATGGGGGGCGGGGGGGCGGGGGCGCGGCGAGCTCGCTGCTGCACCGCGTGGGCGCGCTGGTGCGGCGCTACCTGGCGAGCCGGCCGCAGCCCGCCGCCGCGCTGCTGCACGCGCACAGGGACACCATCGCGTGAGTATATGGGGGGCGGGGGGGCGGGGGCGCGGCGAGCTCGCTGCTGCACCGCGTGGGCGCGCTGGTGCGGCGCTACCTGGCGAGCCGGCCGCAGCCCGCCGCCGCGCTGCTGCACGCGCACAGGGACACCATCGCGTGAGTATATGGGGGGCGGGGGGGCGGGGGCGCGGCGAGCTCGCTGCTGCACCGCGTGGGCGCGCTGGTGCGGCGCTACCTGGCGAGCCGGCCGCAGCCCGCCGCCGCGCTGCTGCACGCGCACAGGGACACCATCGCGTGAGTATATGGGGGGCGGGGGGGCGGGGGCGCGGCGAGCTCGCTGCTGCACCGCGTGGGCGCGCTGGTGCGGCGCTACCTGGCACACATCCGGCAATCTCACCTCTGGTAATCTCACCACTGGCAGTCTCACCTCCGGCAATCTCACCTCTGGCAGTCTCACCTCCGGCAGTCTCACCTCGGGCAATCTCACCTCTGGCAGTCTCACCTCCGGCAATCTGACCTCTGGCAGTCTCACCTCGGGCAATCTCACCTCTGGCAGTCTCACCTCCGGCAATCTCACCTCTGGCAGTCTCACCTCCGGCAGTCTCACCTCGGGCAATCTCACCTCTGGCAGTCTCACCTCCGGCAATCTGACCTCTGGCAGTCTCACCTCGGGCAATCTCACCTCTGGCAGTCTCACCTCCGGCAATCTCACCTCTGGCAATCTCACCTCCAGCAATCTCACCTCTGGAAATCTCACCTCCGGCAATCTCACCCCGATCTCTCCCGACCCTCAGACGGCATGCGTTTTAGTCGGTTCGAGTCCGACATAACCTCTCCCACCGGCTCCGGTAGTAGGAATACCCGTGGGCATTTTCCGCACATAAAAAAAGCATCGCAGTTAGACTGAGTTGAAAAAAAGTTTAGAGAAATTTCGAACCATTTTAATTTTGACAAGTCAAGTTTTCATGAAATATACGATGTCCTAACGTGTTACCTGCTCTATTTTATTTATAAAATTTCTATTGGGTATTTTCCTGTAAGTACTTAAAATGAATTATTTAACTGAGCTTAATAAATTAAGAATGGTAAAAAAGCGGTACTAGTTGAGTATGTTTATTTTATAGTTTTTATTTATTTTAATCATCCTATCAACCTATAATAGTATGTAAGTAATTTGACTATTAAATATAATGACGGCACATTAAATTATTTCACACTAGTTTTCTTATAACGTTACCGTTTTTTGAATTTGACTAGTCATTAAAATACCCAATTTTACACACGAATGTTATAATCTATTTTTACAAACTAGGTCTAACTGACTAAACAAATAATTACTACTACTCTGGTTTTAACTGCTCTATGAAGTTCCTTTCAGAGTAGTTAAAACCAGTTCGTGTCTCGAGCACGAAATATATTCGAACTCTTAACGTTTAGATTAACACCCACATTTCACCAATCATTAAATTCAGTCCCACGTAACACGAGGTTTGACTATTGCAACCAAAGGCATATCGCATTTCATTACGTATACAATATTACTCTATGCATATAGTACACTTAAAGCCTCCCTCCCTGCCCTCAGCTCGCTGCCGGCGCTGAGCAGTCTCCTGGCGGGCGAGCTGGCGGCTCCCGCATCGGCCGCGCCGCCTCCCCACGCCCTGCAGGCGCTGCAGCGGCGCGCGGGCACTGCCGACACGCAGCAAGTGCTGCTGCAGGTACATTGTCTCCATATCCTGTCATAGCACGCCATCCAGGTAGCGGCACACAGAGAACACAAGCTGAGACTCGAGGCGCTATCGCCACGATAGAAGAGGAAACACGAATTCGGAAAAACTACGAGACTTGTACACTGTACAAGTCTTGTAGTTTTTAGAATTGAAGACCAGTGTACAATGCAGATGGACACAGGCCCTCTCTTCTATTAAACCAATACCACTGTCATACCACAGTCCACAGTTATTAAATTTAAGACTTTTCTATACAGCTAAAGTCCAAAATTAAATCGGTTTAAACAACTTTATTTCTCATAAGAACAACAATAGTTCGCTTAAAATGAGATACATAGTGATGATATTACTTAAAAATTGTATTAACATTTGCATCTGGCGAGCTGGGATGTCAACACAACACACGTTTGTTGAAAGGGCGTCTTTGCAGAGTGAATGAAAAGAGTTTCATTCACTCTGCAAAGAGTCTCTTAATTTTGGACTTTAACCACATTACTTTAAAGTCTAAAATTTAAATAATCTATTATTTAGCAGTGACAGTGGAATGACAGAGGTTTTTCTTTAGCAGAATCGAGGTCCGGGACGATAATCATATACTTATTGCATACTTTTGTATGAGACACACGTTTTAACAAATAAAAACGTATTTATTCTATAGAACTATAGGCAATCTGTCAAACTATAGACAATCTGTTAATCAGTCGTCAGATAAATGGAGATTTAAAACTGTCTTTCTAGGATAAGGGCCTAATAGTACATTTGCCGTTTTTTGAGTATTCGATATTTTAATACTGTTACAAACGCCAAGATCACGGATGTACTGGTGGCCGCCGAAGTCGTATTGGTTTACTCTTTACAAAAACAATGTATAGTTGCTTAGGCTGCTTCCTCTCTGTATTTCCTCTATGGACAATTAAGATCTAAAGTAAAAAAAATATCTTACAAACGGAAGATCCGTTGAGAACGGGAGATTTTTTATTTTAGATTTTTTATTGTACGTCATAAAAGTATTATAAAATAACAATTCAATAATAGTTAAAACGTACAATGGGCAGCTTTATTGCTAATAGCGATTTCTTCCAGGCAACCTTTGGATGGATAGAAACAAAAGAAACGATAGGGTATAGATTTCTTCCAGGCAACCTTTGTATGGATAGAAAGAAACAAAAGAAATGATAGGCTATCGTACAATTATTTTTAAAAGAAGTCCACACTTATCCACTTGTTGTGCAGGAGATCGAGCTGTGGGGCACCCGGCGGGGCGGCGCGTGGGGAGGGCGCGCGGCCGCTGACGCAGTGCTCCGCGCCGTGGCGCCGCTGGCCGCGTCCCCGCACGCCGGCCTGCGGACGGCCGCGCTCTCGCTGCTGGCCAAGCTGCTGCCGGCCGTGCCGCACACTCGCCCCGGTACGTAAACATATAGTGTGCGCTTCCCGCAGAGTACAATTTGGACCACCCCATCTCTTCCCATGCGGCGTCGTACAAGGTGACTGCGAGATAGGGCTGGTTAACATCAGACAGATATATATACAGCCCGCAGCCTTAGATGCATGGCTCGAATCAACAATAGTGCCCGGAAAACGGCAATAGGTTCACCCCCTATTACATGGTACCGAATTCAATGATTGGTGAAATGTGGGTGTTAATTTACCTCAGCGTATCCTTCGGGGATAAAGGCGTGATTATGTGTAGGTATCTTAAAAAGTATTCGGAAATCCTGATTTGCTCAGATCTAGGCAAATAGACATTAACGTTTAAAATTAAATGTCATTGTCATTTAATTAAATTTTGAACTTTTATTGTACTGTCATAAAGTCAAGATTTGCTTACACTATCAATAGTATGACACTGGTTTCGCATTAACATGAAATAACAAAACCGACGTCCAGCTCGAAGGACCAATCATTTCTAGAAAATAATACATTCTCCCTCACAACTTATTTTTACTGCTAATGAATTCCCAATTGTGTTCAATTCCGACTCTGGAGCTTGGTTTCGCTTATTGTTTTTGACTGTTATCGACATATCAGGAATAACTACTATCTGATCCCCCAGCTCTGAGAGCCTGCGTCAGAGCCTGGTCTGATTTTTAATGTTTAGCAGGTGCAAGGGACCCCCAAAGGTACTACACACACCTCCTTGATTTTTTTAATTGTGCCCTAAATCTTCACCCACTCTACCGGAGTCGGTGGGAGAGGTTATCTCCGACTTGAACCGCCTAGAATATATTGCTGGAAATGAGATTACCTGAGATATCGCACGCCAACCGACTTCTTCGGTTGCGAGGACCACTGAGTCTCCATCTCATCCCCAGGGATACTGCACACCTTAAGCAATACTAATTTTTCAATCTCCCAGGTCTGCAAGCCGTGATGGAGTGCCTAGACTCCCACCTACCAGAGGTCACTCAATCAGTGATAGACAAGCTGCCCGATCTGATCATCGGCATGCAAGAGCACGCCGCCAGCATACTGATGAGGGTGTTCGAACTGGGCATCAAGTCCAGGCATCCCGTGGAGCCCTGCATTGCTAAGTGCGTCGCGATGATCAACTTGCACAGGGGATGCTAGTGGTGAAGATTTATATGACTGAGGATCTTGTAATCAATGACATAGCATGGCTAAGAATAGACATACCTTGGGTCATATAACTTGGACCTAAAATGTGCTCAATACGTACAAAACTATCCGGGCGCGCCAGGGGCTCGTTCGTCAAGCGACTTTTGTACAAGATATGTGTCCCTGAGGTATGAAATAGATAAGTTTTTAGACATAAATCTGTTAATGTATGTAAATATAGTGAAGAAGAAAATAAAAAAAGATTTTTTGGTAAATATTATGCATTTTTATTAAACAGATAATATAAAAATATTAAATGAAATTTTAAGGCATTTAGTATGCCAACTTTTTTTTTATACAACTTATGTGGTAGACAAGCACACGGCCCACCTGATGGAAAGTGGTTACCATGACCTATGAACGTGTGTAACACCAGTGGAGTCACATCCGTGCTGCCGATCCTGTAAGAACAGAGATTTTGTACCGTCAGTGTAGAGGACAAAGCAGGACAAGCCTTTAGTCGTCCCACTGACAGCACAAATTCTCCAGTGAGCTCTGGCTACCCTACTCACCGCCGGGAACACAACACGAAATTATTATAACCGCGGTATTCTGTAGGGCGGAGGTACTTCCCCAGTCGGACTGCTCAATTGGGCGGAAATACCGCCGTGTCCTACTTCCTCTTGATTATTCAAATTGACCTATTCAAAATTAGAAAAAATTGAATTGGTTCAGACGGGATTTGCCGTAAGACGGTTATATGTATAGAAGGTTTCGGGCGAAAGTTCTGTGGCTTTGTAATCAGAGCGTTCCCCCTGTAAAGGAACGATCGCGGGTTCGAAGCCCGTCTTAGCCGATTCAATTTTTTCTATATCTTGGTCGACTTGAATATAAAAATACTTATAGGTATTTAAACTATCATGGTCACTCACATCAGTATCACAATAAACGGGATATTTACCATGTTTCATTGTTTTGAGTTTCCGATATTTCGGCGCTGTTGCAAGCACCACGATCACGGAGGAACTGGAGTATTTTCGGTGAACAGAGAAAAAGTTTTTTCCTAGGAGTAATTATATCGATCTACCCTCTTTCGAGCTTTTTTACTACGCGTATCTGCATTACTATTGGTTTCACTCTCACTACAATAAAATATCGGAAACTCAAAACAATGAAACATGGTAAATATCCCGTTTATTTTGATACTGATAAAAATACTTTCAATCAAAGAATCAATCAAAGAATCAATTTCATTTATTCAGTTTAGGCACACAAAGAGCACATATGAACGTCAAAATTTTACAAATATGTATGTCAAGAAATAATATAAAAATATTAAATAATTAAAAATAAACCATTGGAAAATGATTCTTTCGCTGGTTCGGTAGATTAGTTCTACTGAGAAGATACCAGCAAGAAACTCAGCGAACTACATTAGAACTAGTTTATTTTTCTTTTATAAATTTGTTTTGTTTACAATTTATTTTGTGCGAGCAAGCAAGAGACTTATGTTGACCACGCATTAACATCATTAAGGTACTCATCCACTTTATAGTAACCTTTACTCATTAAAGTTTTTTTCACTTCTATTTTAAATTTATTTATTGGCATATTAATCAAGTCATGAGGAATTTTATTAAATATTTTTATGCAGCTGCCTACAAATGAATCACCAACCTTGTGAAGCCTAAGTTTAGGTATAGGTAAATATTTATTATAAAGACAAACAACATAAAACATTATTTAGTCACGCTTCTGTCCCATTGGGGTAATCAGTGTTGAGAGTATGGACGTCTATGGTGCTATATGCAACCTTATGCAGACTGTGTCGTATCTATGGGGCGCTGAGTCGTCTCGTTCTTGTGTACTGTCAAGTAACTCAATAAATCCTACTACATTGCTGTTTAACATCGGACAGATATATACAGCCCAGACTCAGACTCAGATGCACGGCTCGAGTCAAAAATAGTGCCCAAAATACGGCAATAGGCTCAACCCCTATTACGTGGGACCGAATACAATTATTGGTGAAATTTGGATGATAATTCACCTCTGCCAAACCCTCCGGGGATAAAGGCGTGATTATATGTATGTATGTAGTTATTTTAACTCATACATATGAAGAGCAAAAAACATTGCGACTTCTCAATGTTGCCGTTTAGCGAAGTTTAACAAGTAACGTTACGCTGTATCTGCTGCTGCAGTCTGCGGTCGGCTATGAAATAGTACCTATAGGTATAATTCCAAAGCCGACCGCATACGACAGCTGTCGACGCATGCAGTACAGTCAACACCAGAAAATAAGTCCTGCGGTCAAACTTGGAACTAAAAATGACATTACCGCCATACTCGGCCATACTGTGTGCGATTAGTTCAGGCCATGTCAAAGTCAAAGTTAAAAATCATTTATTCTACCATTAACTCGGCACTTACAAAACTTCAATAAAAAAGGAACATGAAAATCAGTATAGTAAATGGATCACCGGTTCGAAACGCGGGCCCCGACCTGAGAAGACTCCGATAAAAAACTCAGCGGTCATTTTTTTTTTCATGACTACGATTTAAAGTTGCCAGCATATTATTTTATGATGTACTAGTGTGAATTATAGTTTCTGGCATATATATTGAGCTCAATCTCGTCACAACATGTACACTATAATATAAACAGTATGCGTTTTTTTGGAGGATACCATGAGGTGTTACGGCGGCAGAGAAGCTCAAACCCACTATCAATAAATTAGCCCACTGCAGTTCACTGCTGGACATAGGCCTCTCCCAATATGCGCCATTTTCTCCGATCCTCAGCCTTCGGAATTCAGTCTGTCCCAGCCACGTTTTTCAGGTCGTCAGTCCATCTGGCTAGGGGGCGTCTTACCTTTCGTTTATCTTCTCGCGGTCTCTACTAAGACTCGTTTGCTCAAACGGCCATCGGTCCTTCGACAGAGGAGCTCAAACCCACTAATCACATTAAAAAAGGTCTATCAACGTCTAACAACATTCTCCAAGACAGTCTCTCCAAGTTCAACAGTTCAACTAAGAACCATTACATTCGTATCTTAACAATGAAAGATCTGGCAAAATAAAAAGACAATACTGGCAACATTACACGTAGCGACTGCCACGTCGCGGCCAAAGGACTTATTTCGTGGCGCGTATTCTACATAATTATTTTTTATTGTATTTAAAAATTTAATTTATATGGCACTTAATTAATAGAGGGAATTTTAATAATAATAAATATTCTACAACATTCTACACAACGCTATCTAGACCCATAGTAAGCATAGCTTAACTAGCTTGTGTTATGGGATCTAGAATGATAATAAACATACTTAGATACTTTATTTTTGTAAATACATACATATTATTATACATAGAAACACCCAGACCAATACATAGTCGAACATTCTCTTACTACACCATAGAGGCCGTTAATTACTTTTTAAGCTTCGATACGGATAAAGGTGACCATAGAGAAGCCGCAATTTATGAACGTCTCTGCTGCATGCGTCGTCGGTTGACGTTTGCGGTCGGCTTCGGAACCACTCCTTATGTAATGATAGAACATGCACTAAATTTTAAGTACTTTTATTTTTAACTTCATTATATAATAATGCTGTATTATTTAACTTAAATTAATATAAAACATAATTTCATAACTTGAAAAATAAATAAATTTGTAACACTAGTGACGACCCAGCACAAGCCTCACAGTCCAAGCTCAGTCCGTTAGCAAGTGGGCAATTGGTCACCAGTCGTTGTTGCCGAGATCTGTGAACAGCTTGTCCTTTATCTTTGGTCTGGGGTCTTCTGTGATCTTTGTGTCCACTGCGCCTACTTGGCCTAGGATGTATTCGAATTCTGTAAAATGAAGAAAATATTACACACTTTAACAGAAGGAAATTGAATGTGTAAAAATAAATATTTATATATTTAAACTATCATGGTCACTGACATCAGTATCAGAATAAACGGGATATTTACCATGTTTCATTGTTTTGAGTTTCCGATATTTCGGCGCTGTTGCAAGCACCATGATCACGGAGGAACTGGAGTAGTGGCGGTGAACAAAGAAAAAGTTTTTTCTTTAGGAGTAATTATATCGATCTACCCTCATTCATATTCTGTATACTTCATACTCATATAATGAAACATGGTAAATATCCCGTTTATTCCGATACTGATAAATATTTATTTTTGAATGATGAAAATGATGATGAAATCAATTAAGATTTAGTAAAAATTTAATCGGTTCAGGCCGGATTCGTACCTTTAACTTTAACTTTTTTTTCTATCAGATATCTATATCACATATCAGAAAGAAAACAGCAATTTTCTATCGGATAATTTTCAGTAGTAACTGCAATGTACCATGTAGCAAATGCTACATGGTTCTTGAGGAATAGTGAACTGCACGAAGAGCTCAAAATAAATACAGTCAGCGAAGTAATAAAGATATTCTCAGCCACCTACAAACAGCGAATAGCTATGCATCCAAACCCCTGGCTGTAGAACTCATTAACATAAACTACGCCATGCGGCTAAAAAGGAACCACATAATCGAGCTGGATTCGTGACTGAAGGAGGAAGAGATCGAAAGATCCCTTTTCCCCAAACACTGCTTTTTTTTTTTACGTGCGCAAAATCCCCACGGATACCTCCCCACCGGAGTCGGTGGGAGAGGTTATGTCGGACTCGAACCGACTAAAACGCATGACGCCTGTGGGTCGTTTTGGTTGTCGAAGGTGAGGTTGACAGGCATATCCCTCGCACCCCGGCTGACCCAAACACTGCTGACCATAAACATCTGCTCATAGTTGATAAAAAAAAAAGGACTGATCGCAGATTAAAGCACAAAAAAAAAACAAAAGAAAAAGTAACTGCAATGGTAGATAGCTACGCTTTACAAAATCTTATTCTTACCTTCAACAGTTAGTGAGGTCCCTCTAAGCTCATGTGATCCAATGAACTGCTTCTTCATATCACCCTCGAAGTACACAAAAACACTGGGTAGGTTCCTCTCTGGGAAGTTGGGGATGCATGTCTGAGCAATCGCCTTCAGGAACTTGGTATATGGGTACTTTGCAGCTAGCTCACGCATGTACTGGTTTATTAATGCACATTGCTGAATGCTGAAAAAATAAATATAAAACAATTAACATAGGGGAATTTGTATTATCATTCAGTTATGGTAATGGGACATAATTGACGATATGTTACAGTTTGCACATGAACTAAAAAGGCTTTTAGGGTTCCATATTTTATTTATTTATTTATTCGTTATGCACGAAGTACATCAACGGACTTAATGCAATAGGCATTCTCTACCAGTCTACCATTGGGTGACACAGAGCTAGTACGTGGTAGGCGCATATTAATGAGGGCTAAGTGAGCTTCAATAAGGTAAATCGTTTTTGATTGTTCCACAGCATGTAGATAAATACTATAGATTAATTACATACACATACATAAACACCACATATATATACATACCATAAATCATACATATCAAAAGGATAATATCAGAACCCCTATAGGATCACTTTGTTGTCCGTCTCCCTTTTCTTTTTTTTGAAGACCTTTTGTTTAAAATGTTGAAATTCATACCACATAAACAAGTAACTTCTTGAAATCGTGCAAAAATCAAACTATCTTATCTAATCTAAGTCTATGTAGCATAAGTTCGCCCCTAAATATAATATTGTATAGAACCCTCGGAGTGCGAGTCTGACTCAGACTTGACCGGCTGTATTTTTTTATTATATTTACATCATCAATATGCTGCAGCCTGCTAGATAGTACAAAGCTGAGGTGTCCAGAAGATATGGACCACCATTCCAGATACTGAGTTATTATGCTGCTTAAATATAAAATGGTGGTCCTGACTTGACAGCCCCGATAGAAAGCATTGTTGCTTAAAGGAAGCCTGCTTAAACATACATACATAAAATCACGCCTGTTTCCCATAGGGGTAGGCAGCCTGCTTAAAGAACCCAGGATTATAAGAAAAGGGCTACATAGTATTTTACATAAACAGCTTCATAAAACAACACTTACCCTTGCTTATAAAGATGTATAACCACCCAGATGCCTTCTCCTGCCTTGTTAACTTCCTGCACATAGTCCTGTCCTGAGACCTCTCTGACGTCAGCAAACTTAGTCTTTTCTGAAAGTCTCTTTAGTTCAGCTATCCGTTTCCGTCTGTACTCTTCAAGAACTGCTTCATCTTCTGAATCTTCTAACTCGTCAAGACCATCCAGATCCAGTTCTGATAGTTGTTTATCCTCTGGAAAAGAATAGGTACTGATGTTAGTGCCTATCGCGGTAGCCTAGTGGTATGGGTAATGGACTGCTGAAACGAGGTCTTGGGTTGCTAAATGTGGGTGCTGGCACCTCACCTACTCCCTTGGGGATATAGCCGTGAGTTTATGTTATGTCAGTGCTTACTCGTTAAGATTTGGGCAATACATTTAAAATTAATCACACAAGATCCTAATATTTAAAATAGTTATGATGATTAATAACAAGTAAATCAAATCACACTCCTGTCAGTCACAGTGCTTTCAAACACCAGTACCCATTCTAATATAGTTTATATCGGTCAGCTAGGCTCCACTGTCATGAATAATCTATGATCTAATCAAGTCAAAAGTTGGTGACTCTAGCAACTTTTTTTTTATACCACTTAGGTGGCAGACAAGCGCACGGCCCACCTGATGGAAAGTGGTTACCGTGGCCTATGGACGTGTGTAACACCAGATAAGCCACACTTGCGCGGCCGACCCAGTAAACACAGTCTCTGTGCCGTCAGTGTAGAGAACAAAACAGGACAAGCCTTTAGTCATCCCACTGACAGCACAAATTCTCAAGTGAGCTCTGGCTACCCTACTCACCGATGGGAACACAACACGAAGTTATTATAACCGCGGTATTCTGTAGGGTAGAGGTACTTCCCCAGTCGGACTGCTCTATTGGGCGGAAATACCTACCGCCGTGTCCTACCTCCTAACTGTTTTAGGAGCCACATTGGTTAGCACTCAGAAGAAAGCCTGCTCTAAAGCCTCTTCAGTCAATTAGCAAGGTAGCAGGTGATGGTGCATTCTATCAGTTGTAAAGCAATTTTTTAAACTTATGTTCTGTTATTTATAGGTATGTTCAACAACATTAAGTTGTCTGAATCGATTCAATTATTTCTGTCTAAAACGATTAAGTTTATATGTCCATATATGGACGATTTAGTTCACTACATAACCTCAAAATCATACCATGAAGTTCTACTTACTTTCATCCTGTTTTTGTTTTATAGTCTGTTCTATCATGTTAACAATCTCATCCTCAGATATCTCCTTCTCTTTTTGGGGTATTATACCCTTGGCGCGAAGGACATCATTCCATTCAGTATCCTCATTTGGATTCTAAAAATAAATACCAAATAGTAGTAAAATTACGTAGCCCTGAATTGAACTCCAGTTGAAAAGTAAATATTGTAGTTTACCTGCATTTTGTGAAGAAATAAGTATTGGTTTCTGTTAGTTTCTTTGGAAAATATTAATTATAATGAACAGTTATTTACAGCAGGTACTGTTAATGCAAATAGAGAATGATGTATGTATAGGAGATGATTATCGCGATGTGTCATCGAGTGAGATCGAGTCATGTAGAAATAAATAGATTATATAAAATCGTGAAATAATGGAATCCAATTTATTTTTTATTAGAAACAGAATTGCTAATTCATTTTTAAATTTATCCGATTTTAATCTCTCTTGATAGACGTCTCCTCAAGTTAAAATTAAAAAGTAGCACTTAGTCAGTTCAAAAATCTAAGAAACCATCTATGGTTTTTTTTTTTTTTTTTTTAATTGTTATATAAGTGGGGTATTGTGGGCTCGGTATTCGCAAAATTTCAGATGTCAGCTTACCAGCGTTCCTGTCTTCAGTCCACAGTACCGAAGAATTAACTAGGAAAATCCTTGCACCTACACTAGTTAATTCTGAAGTATTGTGTAAGACTGATGCAGTGAACGCTTGGAAAATTGCATGTCCAAACACCGATCTCCCAAGGAACCTCTTCTCACAGCGTCAGTGGGACGGGCCGCTCTGCAGCTTAGTTGGAAAAAAATTACTAAATACATGTTCCAATGCTGCTGAGCGTGCCCGTTTACTGGCGGTTGGAGTGTGGGAATCGGGTCTTTGGCTACAAGCTCTTCCGTCATCTAACGTAGGGACTATGTTAGATGACACTACCTTCCGCATCGCAACTTGTCTCCGTTTAGGCGCGCCGTGTGTTTCTCCGCATCAATGCCGCTGTGGAGAAGCCGTTGACAGACTCGGACACCATGGTCTGTCGTGCTGCAGGAGCGCAGGGCGAATTCCACGGCACGCCAGCCTCAATGACATAATCCGCCGTGCTCTTGTCACCGCCGGTGTACCAGCTGTACTAGAACCAAACGGTTTGGCGCGTGACGATGGCAAGAGACCGGATGGCATGTCGTTAATGCCATGGAAGATGGGTAGGACTCTGGTGTGGGACGCCACATGCGTTGATACCATGGCTCCTACCCATATAACTAGCACGGCTGGCTGTGCTGGAGCTGCTGCTGCTTCTGCAGAGGCTCTCAAGCGGCGCAAATACTCCAATCTCATCGGAGATTATGAATTTGTGCCGTTTGGAGTCGAGACTTTGGGGTCATGGGGTCCGAGCGCTCGCAACCTCTTCCGTGAGATTGCGAAGCGTATGGTCGACGCTTCTCGTGACCAGAAGGCTGGCCTCTTTTTAGGTCAGAGAATAAGCATTGCCATACAACGTGGCAATGCTGCCAGTCTTCTGGGAACGCTGCCACAAGAGGCATGCGATGCGGAGGAATTCTACGACGCATTTTAATTGTTCTTAGCTATAAGTTGTATAATAGTTATTTTATTTTTATTGTATTTAATATTTATAAATTATTTAATATTATTTCTGTATAGATTACACAGCTAATTAAATTAACTAAGCAGATAATTAAGTGGGATTAAAATTGAGAAATGTCTTAGTATTTTATCTAAAAATATGCATAGTAAACTAAGATGCCTAACTAAAATGTATAAGTTATATTTTATACATATTTGACATGAAATATAAAATAGAAACAATATCTCAATTCTAAGTAATCTATGGATTTAACTACTATTTATTTTTTATCTGTGAAACAGGTATGTTCTAGTTGTCTATTATCATGACGTCATTGTCATTAGCAGTCATTACTGTCAATGCGTGGTAAATATTATTTTGTGATTTGTGTTGATTCTTCGAAATTTCTAGCTAGCTGAAACATAAAAACATAATATACGTTAAGAACAAACTAATATAGTTGTTAAGAACCACCATGAATCGAGACAAACGAGAACCGGAGTACCCGACAGAGTTGGAGTCCCAATTTATTTTGCGGCTACCAGAAGAACCAAGTAAAGTTCTCCGAGAAGTGTTGAAATCTGGAGAAAACCTGAAAAACCGTCTCACGATACAGATAGAAAACGATATGCGGCAAGGCGAGGTGCGTTTCGACCACTGGCTGATGCATGCCAAGATTTTTGATCTCCCAACCTTGATAGAATCCATGAAAACTATTGACAACAAAAGCTTCTACAAAACAGCTGACATATGCCAAATGATGATATGTAAAGAAGAGCCGGATCAACCTTCCACAGAAGAAGAATCTCCTGCTAAAAACAAAAAGAAGGACCCATACAAAGTGGATAAGAAGTTTTTATGGCCTCATGGCATCACACCTCCGACTAAAAACGTACGCAAGCGCCGATTCAGAAAAACATTAAAGAAGAAATATGTAGAAGCACCAGAAATTGAGAAAGAAGTGAAAAGGTTGCTGCGAGCAGACAACGAGGCTGCCAATGTAACTTTTGAAGTTATCCAAGAAGAGGAAGACCAACCTAAAGCTGAACCGAGTGCACCAGAGAAGGTTAAAGCTGAGAAGAAAACGAAGGCTGAACGCAACCCTAAAAGGGAACGAGATGCCATTGTCTCGCATGCTAGTGCATCCAATACCGAGTCTTCTAATGTTGTCGACATATTTGGAGGAAATGTCAGCGATTCTGACTTGGATGACGATAATATTAATGTTGATGAAGACGTGATGGACAATAGTAGGCTCTCAGCTTATGACAGCCGACTTTCTGACACTAACTCCATGCATGGGGAAGGATCATCGAGGAGAGATGCAATGCCTACTCAATTTAGGTCACACATGTTCCAGTCACAACAAGACATGACAAAATCATTTGCTGGTCATAGTCGGGCAACTACACCAGCTGCATCAGGAATGTCAAAGAATGGAGGCATGTCTTCTGAAGACGATGGTGATTATCAACCTAGGGATATGTCCAAAGATAACATGTCATTGCGGATTGAACAGCTCCGAACTGAGCTTGAAGAGCTTAAGCAGCGTAGACAGAGAACTCAGCACGAGATTTCCGGAATGGAGAATTTGGCTCTGAGACAGAGGTTCCAGGATATCTTACACACTTTGAACCAGGATATCATGTTCAAAGAGATGGAATACCAAGGTCTTATAACTCTACAGAATTCAGACGATATCTAGTGCTGTAAGCTTACTCAGGAATTGACCCAAATAAGCAGTTTTCTGTTTACTATTCATGTCGAATATTACTAATATAGTGTTACTAAGTATGTAAATTATGAAATAAATGTAGTGATAAGTGATTTTACATCAGCTGTTTTTATTTATCGTTTATGTCATCTTACGTAGTATTGTATTCTCTTTGGTCATGTCAACAATGCCTTCCTTGACAATGCCTGTCATTTTATTTAACACAGACTAAAACCATAGAGATACCCCATATATTATATCATTATGCTAGTTGGCTAGTTACTAGTTACAGTTCTATTATTACTTTATAATTGATTTGCTAGGGAGAATGGTATTGATATAGGTTCTTTCTAAATTATATCCAAAAAGGATGAAGCTTGTTATTCATTCTATGGAGAATACTCGCAACACGCTCGCACGTCTTTAGTTTCTTAGTCTACTTTGGCCATTGTTACATCACTAACGTTTGCAATATTAAAAAAACTAAAACAAGTTTTAATTTTCTGTAGCAGATAGTTGAAGTACTAATTAGAAAAATTGCATAATAACTGCAGTCATTTTGTAGATCACAGACGAAGAGTAAAGTTGATTATTTTGTTGCGAAAATAATTTTACACTTTAAAAATAAAAATGGTCCATCTCTGACTTTGACAGTATGACACGTCTTTTTTTCTCCGTTAAGTTGTCAACTTGCGTCGTGTTGGAAAAAATTTATGTCGCTATGTTCAGTCCAGTCAGAACTCGAAATAAATAAATTGAATATGGCTGAAGTCGAAGGACATAAACATCGAGAAACTAATTACCATGAGGGAGAAGGTAAATTATGTTATGATATTTAATGGTTAGAGCGCGTGGTTAGTGTTTAACGCGAACGTCTGTGCGGAGCGGCTGCGTCGCTGTAGCTCGTTACCCTCGTGTTACCTTTGTGACATTGAAATTGGGTTCTTTTTATAATTGCTGCGTGGATTGTGGTGCTGGGCCGCCAGGAGAAAAGCGAGCCGCCCACCTGACGCATTGAGTGGTACCGTACGACGTACGACGGACTGTAGTGATCATGACGGGAGGCGCGGACAGGAGCCTCAACTCAGGTATTCATGTTTTTGTTGTATTATTCCAATTAGCTGAGGTTAAGTTCGTTTTCGCGTAATTATTATTGTTTATTTACGCGATTTTAACCTAAGAATTCATTTTCTTACGTCCTGCGTTATTTCATTGTTTTGACGTGAAGCCGTTTGTCATAACAAGACGACATTGTCGTGTTAAATATTTGAAAAATTTCCGTTTTTCTTCAATAAAAATATCGTAGAGAGGGTTAACTATGTAATGTAATATACAAGTCATTATCTACTAACCTGTTACATTGCAATGTAGTAATAACTACAAGTCCAGTAGCCATTTCAAGGTTACAGTCTGTGAACTTTGTTTTGTGAATTAATATTCAACTTTCATAACAGTTGTTTGATGATTATTTGCTTTTATTGTACTCTCACTTAACCTGGCTGATGATAACTGTACATCTGTCTACTTTTTACTGCATTTGGACACATTTTGATGAAAATATTAATACAACTACACTTTTAACGATTATAACACTTTCTAATTGAAAAAAAATGTAAGATCTGATTATTTTATATTTATGTAATTTAAATGAATTCATAATTTATGAGGCCTGTGTTCTAATAATTTTATTCTTTGCTCACGGAAGCCTTTGATTGGTAAATAAAGTTATGAATATTTGTAGCATATTAAATAGTATATATTAAATTATACTACTTGCTCGTAATGTCTTTATTTTGATTGTTGTATTCCAATCTAATTTCAATCTTATAAGATATACTTAATATATTGATGATGATATGCAATTCATCATCAATATATTTGCATAAAATGGTGTAATTCTATGTAACTTGAGATTTCACTTTTTACTCCATAAAACTTTTGAATCCTCTTTTATATTCCTCTATATATATATAGAGAATAAATATATCTATGAAAAAAATAGCTTGAAAACTTAAAATATAAAAATAAATCCAATCTCCATGAAAGATATATATTCTTCCACTTATATTAATCAGCGATAAAGATCGGTTGCTAGCACATATTATTTGGAGAGGCCTATATCCTTCAGTGGACTGCAATAGTCTAATTTATTATATTCATGCATTCATCGGTGAATATCTACGTTAGTAATACTATAGAAGGCAAAAAATCTGCCCCTAAAACTATCATACTTGGGTAGTAACTAGTAACCGACCAGAATATATAAATAAAATACATGGTAATAAAACTCTTTGGATTCCTTTGTTTTGTGAGTACTTTGTTTAATCATTTCCTAGTTCCTACAGCTACAGCTGACGTTACGTCATTTTAATTTACATAAAATACTTCTTTATAAAGAAATCTAAAAAATGCACACATTATTTTTGATAAAATACAAAGGAAGAAACTACGGAGGGTTCCGTTCCACTTATGTCATGAAATTTTTTATTGTATATACTAGCTGTCCCAGCATCGCCTGTGGCATATTACAGTGCAGGGCGTACAAAGCAGGGCAAGCCTTTGGTCTTCCCACTGACAGTACAAAAACTCTCCAGTCAACTCTGGCTACCCTACTCACCACTGGGAACACAACGGTTATTATCGCCTATCTCATGTGACTGAAAATCATATTTGGAGCGAAATGTTGGTTTCACCATGGCACACACCAATGACTTTTCGATGCTTTTCGAAGTTATGTGTGTATTTATCGCAGGTTTATAAGTGCCCGGTTAATGGCAATAGGCTCGCCACCTATTACATTGGGACCTAAAACATAAACTGGCGAAATGTGGGTGCTAGCACCTCTGCCTACCCCTTCGGGGATATAGGCGTGAGTTTATGTTATGTTGGTTTTTATACACCTCTTTCTACCCTTTCGACGATTCACATGCATAAATGTATGTATTAATGAGATCGAGTGAAATGCCCAACCCTCACACAAAAACCGCGCCATTACGCGGAGTTGCGGATACCACCCCTTAATACCATGAGTAAATCTATCTCATAATATACCAAAATACATTTTTTTCTCAAATAGTATATTACTTACAAATAATAGAGATACAAACATTAATTAAACAATGTGAGTAGGTATAAAACCAAGCTGTTTGCTCTGCAGAAAAAAGTATGTACGCAAGCAGTTTTACCTGTTTTCCGATTTAGTTTTTGTGCAGTGCCTTGTACTTTTTATGACTTGCTGCCAACATGAGTTTATATCCAAAATAACATCATGACCAGCTCGTAAAAAAATCTACTCAATAATATTCTTCATGATATGGAATAATTATAGTAATATCACGTAATATTTTGCCATCACGATAGACATTGGAACACAAGACAATATTGTTCGTCACCAGTTATAGAGGTTTCGCGCCAAAATGTTCAATGACAATTTTCTTCTTTTCTTTTTGCTACATTTTTTTTAATGAATTGTACCTAGATAGATGCAATATTATGTTGTAATATTTATGCTTAATGTAATTAATACCTTTTTGTAATATTTCAAAATAGATTACTCAGTAATTCGAAACTTTCGTCAATATTGCTGTGTAATGTCTAAACATTATAGAATTTGCGTCATCTTTAAAAAGTGAATCATTGCAAGTCATGACTGTTCTACCTACCTATTCTCACATGGATTGTCTATATGTTTATAATAACAAATTAGGTATGTATAATACTGTACTTGAATAATCGGGAAATCGAAATAATTTGCGTGTGTTCATTTCTGTCTTCGTCTCGACCTTACCCCATGTGACAATTATTTTATTTTTTCATCAAACTACAGTATTTTTTCAGTTTGTTTCTACTTGTCACTAAACGAAAATTTGACTCTAAATGGCCATCTATACTACTATATAAAATTGTACATTGGACATGTTTGTTCGCGATTGACGCAAAACTACTGAACGGATATTGATGCAGCTTTTTTTTTGTTGGAAAGGACTTGAGGAGACTTAAAACCATAACGTTATTTGATTGCCTTCGGTTGAGTAAAACTGGAGATAAGAGATCCACGCTGAAGGAGCCGCAGACGGAGGACTAGTAAATAATATATTAAAATAATAAAGTTCTAGCATAGAGAAGTTCATCAACATAATAAAATTATGTTAATTCAATGTACTCTAATCAAACACGCATAGACAACGAAATGTCAAATCTAAACTACTCATTGTGGGTCGTTGTCCTTTTAGTAGGTGACAGACTCGTTTTAGGAGATTTCATTTACTACTGTAGTTTTCCTTTTAGAGCACTGAGGCAGGATTTTACTTATGGAAAATTAGTTCTATTAAACTGAGTTCTCAGGCTTTACTCGTTGCAAATCTTTGCATAAAACATGATTATGATAACGCAGTTTAGTTTTAAAGATCCTCATTATTCGCTGTCTATGAATTTTTTATACGAATTTTGTACCTACAGACTGTACACAAAATTCCATATTATTTGTTCGAGGCAAGCACTCGTTTGCGTAGACACGCACGAGGCAACGGACGGCCTAAACATAATTGTCATCATAATAAGATCCAGTTACCAGTAGCTTGTTTGTCGAGATTCTTGTCACCTTGCAATTAGATTCTCAGTAAAACAATTACCTCTAAGGCTCTAAATATAACCGCGTCTGGGCCGGCCCCGACTCTAGCTTATCGTTTGTTTTGCCAAAAATCATTTGCTGTATTAAATTCCAATGTATTTGAATAGGTAAATCAATGTAGATATTCTAGATTTGTACGTATGTTCTTGCACAGGTGTGAGATTTCTCTCAAATATTCCTTTCAACTTGCGTGTTATGTTTATGTAAGCTCTCTTCCAGGGAACGAGTTTGTTGTTTTAAAATGTGTGAACATTTCGATTCCAATAATAAATGTAAATGTGAAAGTTTGTATGTGTGTTTGTTACTTGTGTACGCCAAAACGATTACATGGATTTGTTAGAAATGAAGACTGCTAGTTATCTTTGTGATTGACGAAAATATTATTTTGAAGTGGCACGCTATAAAAATTACCTCTATATTTCTCGCCGATTGCATACCTGATTACAAAATGTGTAATTTAATTAATTATTTTCTTTATTTCATAAATGCACTATAAAAAAACAAATATATTTTAAAATATAAAAAATTGACTTACCCCAGCGGCATTAGGTACAGGGTCCAAGCTATCGATCGCTGGTTAGGGCTCCAGTGATAGAAACCTCACAATACGTTTAAAAAAAAATTTAGGCTGGTCTATTCTTTTCATAAATATGCAATTTTAGAACTAAAGATGATCACATTTTTTTTATTACTGCGTGTTTGCCACGGCAGCGTAGGCGACCGGCTCCCATTCAAACACCCGCATGGCGCCATATTTGATTAAGCCTCTTTAACCATTTTTTTTATCATGTCCTTGCTAGTTATTCTATTAGAGAGTTCAACGACATTTCCGTATGTAATACAAAATACAAGATGGCAGACGTTACTATTACACACAAGTTCTCACCCCAAACACTAACACATCGTGCGAAGTGAAGAAAGAAAAGTAGGACCACGGACCACGGGTTCGATGTGAAGGCCTCAGATGCAATTGCGACACAACGCTCAAATGTCGACAAAGATCATCCAAGTAAATAACATCTATAAACCGATAATACTTGCTGATTGGCTGAAGAGGTTTTGGCGCGAACCATCTCCTCCGGGTTAAGGGGTCAGACGTCAATGGCTACTATAAAAGTCAAGATAAGATCTTGGAAAGACGAGAACGCTCATGGGATTATTTTGTGATGAAGATGATGAGGAAAAGCAGTATCTATCAGAGTACTTTATTTCACTTTATTTATACCATAAACAATATGTTATGCCGTTTATTGTTTCAATTGCTTCCGAACGATCGAATATTTAAAATTTAAATCTCTTACGTGCGAAATTAAAAAAATGCGAAACCCAAGGTCTCCTTATACATTCAACGTCTTCAACAGTGTCTAATATATATTTTTAATAATGCTGTAGTTGACTCAAGGCTGTTTTGATTGTTAGGAAGTAGAGATTCGCACGCGTATACAATCTACTTTGACCTATATTGTTCTTTTGTCTCTTCATATTATGTGGCATACTTCGTACCATCCCGATTTCGCTCGGGAAAAATTTGTAATATTATAAAACATATTTAACTAAAATATCCAAATGTTTAAGTTCAACCCATTCTGTTACAGTTCAGTTTCTTGTACACACGTACTCGGAATTTCATCAGCCATTGAATTTAATTTAGCTTTTCATGTAAACTTTCGTCTTGTAAATAATCCTTTTAGGACTTATATCCCTTAATATGGCCTTTACTTAGGGGTTATCAATTTTATTCGCCTATCAAAGTCCACTTCTGGACATAGGCCTCTCCCAATATGCGTCATTACACGTGATACTCTTCCTAAATTGTGAAACAAGTAAACTAACCGGCTTATCGTAAGCCGTAACGGCTTATTGCCGTCCATGCGCTATATAAATAATTTTTCGTCGAAAGTTTTTGAACGAAATACCTGTAACTGTGAAAAAATTCAAAGTATGAAGTGATAACTGTATATTAACATTAATTCTTGGATTATAAAACTAGTTTTAGCCCGCGGCCTCGGCTGCAAACCCAGTGAGACATGTCAATGAATGTAATTCATACGGTGATAAATCTGCCGCGCATCAAATGATTGCCTTGGGCACGGCTTGTCTGCCACATAAGTGGTATAAAAAAAAATTAGGTTCAAGTTATCGGACGTCCCTAGGTATAGGAATGTTTTTATCTGAACACGCCACTGGACCCTTCACCCAGTGTCAGTTTTTATAGGCTTGTACATTCCGCCGGTCGTACAAGGAATGTGTCTGTAATGACGAGTGGCCCCCGTTGATTAGAAAGCAGCTCTTGCGCAACTAAACCATGTGTTCTCACTGCTACTTAGCATGTGTGTGGCGATAGAAAAGTAAAAAAATCGGTCTAGTGTGAGGGCTATTACGATTCGTGGTTGGTTGTAGCTATTCTGCAGGTTTTGTTATATCGTCTTTTTGTTTTCAGGGTAGGCAGAGATACACTTATCCCTATTGAAAAGATTTTTCTTCAGGGTGCGAAAATATCCGATATTTATTACAAATATCAAAATATCGGATATTTACGATATATATCCGATATACCGCGGTAGCCTAGTGGTATGGGTAATGGACTGCTGAGACGAGGTCTCGGGTTCGATCCCAGGTTTACCATGGCACACACCAATGACTTTTCGATGCTTTTCGAAGTTATGTGTGTATTTATCGCAGGTTTATAAGTGCCCGGTTAATGGCAATAGGCTCGCCACCTATTACATTGGGACCTAAACATAAACTGGCGAAATGTGGGTGCTAGCACCTCTGCCTACCCCTTCGGGGATATAGGCGTGAGTTTATGTTATGTATGTTATCCGATATATATCAAGTTTGATATATATTAATTGGTGGTTCATTCATGATATAGGTGTCATCAATTTTGTATGAAAGCCATATTATTATTTTATTTATCAATATCACTTTGCAAATATATTTAAAATTAACAAATAAAAACTAAAATGTTTTTAATGTTTTATTTAATTTGGGTAGGTATCCAAACCTTGAATACTGAAAACTAGTGTCGTCATACTCATCATCATACCCTCGTGGCTCAATTGGATCCGAGGCCGAGCCGTGAAAACGTTGGAGCCCGGGATCCGCCTGCCGGCTTTTCCTTCTCCACTTCACACTGTATTGGATATCCCTGTCATTAAGACAAGTGTCGACACTCGACACTTGTCTTAATGACAGGGATATCCAATACAGTGTGACGCACAATGGCCCTAAAAAGGAGGCTAGGTGCGGACAGAGGAGTCCCAATCCAATCCAAGCCTAAAAGTCAATATCATAAAACATTTTAAATCAAGAAGCCGTTACTATTAGGAGCCGCGTGTTAGCATTACGGTTGGTTAACCAGAATGAGAGGCTTATCACTTAAAAGAAGATACGGCAAGACCTCCTCACTAACTGTATTCGTAAATTTAAATGTCTTATCTAATTATAGAAATATATCTTATCAGTTTAAACTTTCTACACAATAATATTCCGCAGTAAAAAAAATATATATGGGGATTCGAAAGTCAATGTAACAAATTGCTGTGATAACCTCCTTTTTATCGGCACAGTTGGATAAGGATATCAGTGGTTGTTATTCTTGAAATGTGATAATGCTTGTCGCAAAGTGCACTCGGTAGTGTTAAATCGTCAGTTTTATATTAGGTCTTTACCGATGAAATTGCCGAAATTTTCTTACAGATTCATGAGTTCGTTATTCCTGTAATTTAATAGCTATTTCCATTATTTATATTTTGTTTGAAAGTTGATTTCAAGATTTTACAACTCCGTATTAAATTCTGTTTTTATTGGCCGCTTGATAAATTAAATTCGATCTTCAAAAACAGTACTTCCTAAATGCTAAAATGGATATTTTGATGATAAATTTCGTATTACTTTTTTACAGCTGTCACTTTTCAAAAATGTAATAATAGTGTTAGTTACACAAAAAAAATATCATGAAATTTGGATTTGTCATTCCTACAAAAAATGCCTAGTGGTATGGGTAATGGACTGCTGAGAGAGCTCGGGTTCCATCCCAGGTTATACCATGGCACACACCAATGACTTTCCGATGCTTTTCGAAGTTATATGTATATTTATCGCAGGTCTATAAGTGCCTGGTTAATGGCAATAGGCTCGCCACCTATTACATAAACATAAACTGGCGAAATGTGGGTGCTAGCACCTCTGCCTATCCCTTTGGGGATATAGGCGTGACTTTGTTATGTTATGTTAAAAAAAATGCAAAATATGTTAGTACTGAAAATTGGGTTTCCTGAATTTCTTCAAAAAAAACGGCATTTCATATGTAACCACCTATTATACATGTCATTATCACTCGAGTCCAAGAACCATACGGGAGTCCCGGCCCTTGATTCTGCTAAAGCAAAACCATTGTCATACCAGTCACTGCTAAAAAATCCATTTAATTTTAGATTTTGAAGCAATACTATTGAAAGTACAAAATTGAAAGGTTTAGGGAGTGAAGGCAGAAGTGTAATGAAACTCTTTGCATTTAATTTTAAAAATACCACATTATTAGTCTAAATTACCATATGCCAAAATATTTTATGGTTATTTTCTTTATGCAATTGCATAGTAGGTAGTAGCCATTCGATAACCACCATTTCATAATATTAGATCACACACGTTCCTGAACGAAAATATAATATGGGCCATTGATGTCCGCAACGATTGATGTGTATGTTAAAACGCAACAATTAAAAATGTTTTATAAACACGTATCACGTGGTATGGAAACTTGTACAAACAAAACACTATTGGTGTTCGATTCGATGAATCAGTATATGCATTATATACATTCTTTTTATACATACCAAATCGCCTTTGGATAATACTCAAGAAGAATCAAAGAATCAATTTCATTTATTGAGTTTAGGCACATGAAGAGCACATATTAACGTCAAAATTTTACAATTATGTCAAGAAATAATATATAAATATTAAACAATGTATAAATATACCATTGGAAAATTATTCTTTTGCTGGTTCGGTAGGTTAGTTCTACTAAGAAGATACCATCAAGAGACTCAGAGAACTATATTAGAATTAGATTATCTTTATTTGTTAAATATGGGTCTGTTTACAATTTATGTAGTGCAAGCAAGCAAGAGACTTAGGTTAACCACGCATTTTATCATCCAGATACTCATCTACTTTATAATAATCTTTTTCCATTAAAGATATTTTTACTTCTATTTTAAATTTATTTAGTGGCATGTCAACAAAATACAGAGGATTTTTTTTTTTATACAACTGCCTACAAACGAATCACTAACTGAAGTCCGAGTTGTGGTACAGCAAGTTTGTTTTTATTTCTCGTATTAAAATTATGTACGTCAGATTTGTTTTTGAAAAGATCTAGGTCCTTTCGTACGTATAATATATTATCATATATTTATTGAAAAACAACTGTTAAAATATTAATTAATTTAAATCTTCAGTCACGGGGTCTGAGGCTATTGATCTCTTGTATCGCTCGTTCCTCTAGTACAAATATAGTCTCAATATCGGCAGCTGAGCACATAGCAGACTGTATGACATAACGCTATAAAATATACATACTAAACTAAAACTACGTGATGTAACTATGTGGTTCTAAATTTCTTTGGATTTAACTTGTTAGGCTGATTTCTGACTTGTTAGGTTATTAAAGAAACGATTACCAAATGCTGTCTGTCTTACCAAACCCGAGAGGTATAATTTTTTTTATTTTTTTTTCATAAATCTTACATATAAACAAACTTCTTCAAACTTCAAACTTTATTTCATGGAATATGGTATACATTAGATTTTGTGAGACATAGATAAAAGAACGTCATACTCTGCCGTGTGGCGTTGAAATACATATAACATGCTTACTTGACAATATTAAAATTAATGTGCAAATAATAAATAATTAGTAATAACACCCTTAGGGGCTTCGGCCAATCGATTAATATGTTACAAATAGAATAGTCAATAGTAATAGTAATAAGTAGCTAACATAATATTTTGAGAACTTCATACAGTCATGATAAAATAAATGTCACTAAAACACAAATCAAGTCAAAAGCCAAAAGCGAAAGAGTCAGTCATGAGGATTCAATTAAAATAAATAACAATGTCAATTAAAATTTGAAAACATTAAATTAAATTTAGAAATTATTCATTTTCAATAGTTATTTTGTCTCTTAAATATTCATCTATCCCATAGTAACCCCTTTCGCTTAGGATTCCGTACAGTTTCCTGCGGAAAGGAGCTCCTTCAAGTTCTTTTAAACATTCTGGCAGATGATTATATAATGTTATACACATACAAAATGAATTCCTCTTGGACAGCTCTAAGTTTACCCTTGGGATCTGGAGTCTATTTCTATGCCTTGTTCGGCTGTTTGGCATGTCTCCCAATTTAATGAAGAGATGTGAATGCTTTTTAACAAAGATACACATTTCCAGTATGTATAGGCAAAAAGGCCCCACAAAACAGTTTACATGGTTTGACTGTGGGAACAGAACAACAGATTTTGCTACATTTGCATGCGGACATTATTATCTAATATATCAAGCCATTGTTTTCCTTGTTCGTAGTGAATCTTGTCGAATTACCGTGTCAGTGATAATTCCTCGAATTGAGGTCATTTGAAGTCGGTTACCATATCATTCTTCGAGTTTTCAATACTTTACTGTACGTGTTATACTATTTTATATATTCTTATACCAATGACATATATGACAGGCACACATCCAATTTATGATATCGGGTACTGTGACCTATGGCTGTATAGTCAACAGTGGGTTGTATCACTGTCGTGGTATTAGTAAAAAAAACTACCCGAAATGCCCGCAGTGCATAGACAGCGACGAAACCACCAGCTGGCTGAATACCCCATGTACTCACTGATCAGATGGGACCTCCTGCGGTCAGATAGAACAGAGATCATATTCATCACCACAACTCAGGCTTCATATAGTTAGTTGGTGATTCGTTAGTAGGTAGTTGTATAAAAAAATTGAATTTCCCAGGATTTGGTTGACATGCCACTAAATAATTTTAAAATAGAAGTGAAAAAATCTCTAATGCAAAAAGGTTATTATAACGTAGATGATAAAAATGTGTGGTCAACTTAAGTCTCTTGCTTGCTCGCACAACATAAATTGTAAACAAAACCATTTAAAAAAAAAGATAATCTAGTTCTAATATAGTTCTCAGAGTTTCTTGCTGGTATATTCTCAGTAGAACTAACGTACCGAACCAGCGAAAGAATCATCGGTTTATTTATACATTATTTAATATTTTCACAATATTTCTAGACGTAATTGTAAAATTTTGACGTTCGTATGTGCTCTTTATGTGCCTAAACTGAATCAATAAAATTGATTCTTTGATCAAGTACACAAAAATGGGGAAAACCACACCCGTCCTAAAGGGGGAATTATTGAGATAGATTAAGCGGGCTTCTGGATCGCCCGAACAGCTGACGGCGGTGATCGGCGGTTTATTGCCATTTTAATTTAAAATGCATAGACCCGTAATGAGCATTGCGTGGGCTTCGATTTAATTGAACTTTATCCACAATGTTGCCCTTCCAATAACATTGTCTGCCATTGAACCATAGATCCACATTAAAAGGTCAAGCTAAATTTACATTTCGTGTTCGCACACAAAAACAAACTATGCCTCGTCATTATATTTAGACAAACTCGCTTTTTTTGTCCTATTTAGACAAGTTGAGAGTTAGGTGCGTATTTTAAAACGATATTCAGGCACGAGTCTCGATTTGAAACTAGTTTTAAGTGCAAATTGTATTCTAATAGGAGATAAGATACGACGGTATTTCCGTCCCAATTGAGTAGTCCGAATGGGGAAGTACTTCCACCCTACAGAATTCCACGGCTATAATAACCTCGTGTTGTGTTCCCGGCGGTGAGTGGGGTAGCCAGATCTCACTGGAGAGTTTTTGTGCTGTCAGTGGGAAGACCAAAGGATTGTCCTGATATTGTGTTCTACACTGAAGGCACACTGCTTGGGTGAAACCTGAGACCTAGTCTCAGCAGTCCATTACCCATACCACTAGACTACCGCGGTTAGTCCCTACGCATTACATGTAATAATCTTAACATTAATATACTTTTTTCTTTTCAATTATTGTCGTAACAAAAAATAACATACGTCTTGATTCTTTGACCTTTGTAATTCGCTTTGCGGTCACTTATCTACTACCTTCAAAGAGGTATGACGCAAATATAACCAGTTTATAATACCAACAAGTAAAGGGATCATGATCAGATCTTGCGTTGCCAAGAGATACAATTAAATCGCACAGATATGAAATCAAAAAGAGGGAGTGACTGCAAACTGCAACTGCAATACTGCAATATTGCCAATAGGTTAGGAGGTCAGAAAGGGTCATCCGACTTGATGGAAATTGATCCTGCTTTGTCCTCTACACTGACGGCACAGAAACTCTGTGCTTACAGGGTCGGCAGCGCGAGTGTGGCTTCTCTGGTGTTACAAACGTCCATAGGCCACGGTAACCACTTTTCATCAGGTAGGCCGTGAGCTTTTCTGCCACATAAGTGGTATAAAAAATGGTTACCGTGGCCTATGAACGTGTGCAACACCGAATGAGTCACACTCGCGCTGCTGACTCTTAGCCGCTTCACGGAAAATGTTGATGTTCAGCCAAAACACCCAGTTATAATGGGAAAAACGGACTGCGAGGTGAAAGTTTCGGATGCAACAGGAATTAACACTAAGATGTAAAAGATGAAAGTGAGAGGGAGTACAATCTGCATCCATAATAGCTTACCACATCCTTTCAATAGATTTGGTCTGTCAACTGACTAATCCCGTTTGATAGTAAAAGACTGAGATGCAGTCCAAAAGATACGGACGATCACTTCCGATACTATTGAACTAAGATGGTAGTCCCTACCTTGACGCCATCACGCCCCGCTTGAAGAACCCAGGACTATTTCCAAGTTACCAACCACTTTTATTACCTCTAAAACTACACATAAAAACCGCCAGATATTTTGTTATCCACGTAACCTGGCGGTCGCTGCAATACAATTTTTTTTTATAAATTCCACTAAATAGCAAGGTTATCGGTTCATCGAACTAATTTAAATATTTAAAGGTCATGGATATGTGTTCTGCCTCGCAAAAGACTACGCTGGCGTTCAAGACACTCCTTACCGACCCTGGCCGAGCTTCCTCTCCTTCCTGACCTTTAGTTAAATGTTAAATGCTCGCCTTTTTTTGAACTTTTACTAACAGACCTTTTCATTAGATTAATTTCAAACGATTTCCGTTTATTTTGGTCATTAAAATGCCTGTAGTTGTCTGTTGTAGATGTGGTAACGATATTATTTCGAATTACATCACGAGCCCAGGCGGTTGGATACGCGCCAAAGCTAAAACGTTGCAAAATACCATAGCGTTCAACGTGAGACTGTAATCTAAGTTCTCACTGCATTCATTTCTACATGATTGACAATCCTTTCGGCCTCTTAGGTCCCGTCTTGCCCAGTAAACTCTCAAGTCTATTTCTTCGAATTTGATTACTGCCTTATATTTGTTGTGATATCCGCATCAAGGGATCCTTAGCACGACTTTTATTCATATCATCGAATCCACTCGATTCAATCAAGTATAAGATAAGATAAGATTCATTTATTTGTAGGAATATTGTATATAAGTTGTTACAAAGTTGGTTGTACATAATATTCTGCTGTCTCCAGCGTACGAATATTTAAAGATAGTAATAAATATTTAAATAAAGTCGGCATACAATTAATAATAATTCCTTGTTTAAATTATATAGCTATAATAGAAGTTATATAATTACAAAATGTCAAATCATAGGATATACAAGTCAAGGTTCACAGAATAAGTCAATTTTAGACTCAAAACGTTCGCTTAGGAAGTCTTTCGTGGAATAGTAACATTTAGTCAGAAGGAATTGGAATAGATTATATTTAAATGTCTTAAGCTTTAGAGTCTTAAACTGAGTGAGTAGTTTATTATATATTATACCTATTATTATAGGAAATTTTGTCATTAAACTCTCACATAAATAATCAATTAAGATACACAAGACTTTGTCGTGATTGATAAACAAGACGAGGGTGTTTTTTCTTCTCATCTGTAAATTGGTGCATTTATTAAATGACGGACGAAATTCTCATGCAAGTTTCCTCTAGGGATTAAGAGATCAGACGGTAGCTGTATAAGTCAAAGGAGGTCTCGGTGAAAAATTCCAAGGATGATAACAGCACGAGATATGGGTATTCGTCTTTCACGCGAATGGATGTGCATCGTGTGAACATTCCAGCGGTTATCGGTTTCAAATCGAATACTCGCAGTAAAATGGCGTGTGAACTAAGCTTAAACCTCTACTCTTATCTTGAATATGCAGGAATGCCAACTAATGAGGACGTAATGGCAGTAAACGGTAATGTTAAACTTGTCCTCCATTACGGTGCACTCAAGAAGGCCTACGTGTCGTTCGTCTTGTTGACTACTGAACAGCTGAATCAATATTTATATAGCTCCTGTAATTAATCAGCCTATTGCAGTTCACTGCTGGACATAGGCCTCTCCCAATGTTTTCACGCTGGCCAGACGGATTGGTACAGGATTTCCTTCTTATGATATCGTCTGCGTACTTTTCCGTTAGTCGCCTCCTACTACACCCTTCGGATGACATGGGGTGGTGATTGTTGTATTCTTTCTCCGTCACCACACTGATGTACAAGCACCTATAAGTGTTTGAATAATACACGTAACAACCTAAACACTACTGCTCAATGACGCGAGCCCGTGCGCCCGTGTTTGGTTTATCGTAATCTATGATTGGTTCGCAACGCAAAAGAGACCATTAAAATAGCATCATTATCACAAGCTATTTTTAAATACCACGTGTAATTCCAACACAAGAATTGGCAGATTTCCATGTAAATTAATTGTGCATTTTTACATGGAATATTAAAAGATACAGCATCTTTCCGTTATCAGAAGTCTTGGACGGTTTCCAAGCAGGTTATTGACATAATATCCATGTGGCTGGCCGCCAGACCGGTGTTCGACCGCATCGCTCATTACTCAAGCTTCATGGATGGAGCGAAAGTGCCAGGTGTGTTCTGACTTTTGACAGAAATTAAAAATAGTCAAAAGCTTTCGATGAAATTCGCAAACAAGGAAATTAGCTGTCAATAGCGAGAGTTGCCTGTCAAATCAATTTCGATATATTATGTGTTAAATTTCAGAACGATATATCACAAAGTATGACGTCATATTATGCTATTTAACTTCTAATAATGTTATGAATGCTTGTTGAAACAACTGAACAGATCTGGATAATATTTGGCACAAGCTCTAATATAGTTTTTATCCCAGGAATAGATTCCTGTGGGTTTCGGCTTCTTTATTCCATGTGGATGGAGTCCCGGAACCAACTAATCTTGTTAATTTGGTTATAAAGATGATGCAAATGAAAAAAAAAAAATTTTTTAATGTTAGATTTAAAGAACCGCGGTAGCCTAGTGGTATGGGTAATGGACTGCTGAGATGAGGTCTAGGGTTCGATCCCAGGTTTTACCATGCCACACACTAACGACAATTCTATGCTTTTCGAAGTCATGTGTGTATTTATCGCAGGTTTATAAGTGCCCGGTTAATGGCAATGGGCTCGCCACCTATTACATTGGGACCTAAACATAAACTGGCGAAGTGTGGGTGCTAGATAGATAGATAGATAGGTAATTTTTTATTGTACACCAACAGATTTACAGTAGGACAAATAACAGTTCAATGTACAATGGGCGGCCTTATCGCTGAAGCGATTTCTTCCAGGCAACCTTGGGATGGATAGTAATGTTATAAAAACAAAAGATATGGTGTAGTTACCGACTAAACTACCCCTTCGGGGATATAGGTGTGAGTTTATGGTATGTTATGTTTAAAGCGGGGTAGCAATTTAATTTTACCATAGAACAGTACCCAATCATTTACGATTGGGGAAATTCATTGACAGTTGTACTGTGAAAAGCATGGATTCTATAATAGTAATATAGCGTTTTATTCAGATCTTTTACAGATTACGGTGCATTTAAATTAAACTTATAATACCACTAGCTGACCCACCCCAGCTTCGCCCGGGGTATATTTTGAAGCTTCATATCCCTTTGAGCCCGTATGTTTTAGTCTTCAAAATATGTATGAAAAATTGCCGGATTTGTTAACATTTATTATCAATGCTCCGCTCCCTTAAGTAGTAGCGTGATGATATATAGCCTAAAACCTTCCACGATAAATGGACTACCCAACACTGAAAGAATCATTCAAATCGGACCAGTAGTTCCAGAGATTAGCGCGTTCAAACAAACAAACTCTGCAGCTTTATAATATTAAGTATAGATTAAACTCTTAAACTACATACACTGTTTAAGCTAATATTTGTTGATTGGTTATCGTTCCTAGATGTGTTTGCCAATCGGCCTTTGCTTTGCATTCTACCTTCTACAAATACTTTTGGTGTATAACATTTAGGTAGAGCGTAAGAGGCAGCGTGGTTCCCGGCAGAGTAGAATTTGGAACACCCCATCTCTTCCCATGTGGTGTCGTACAAGGCGACTAAGGGATAGGGCTGTTAAACATCGGACAGATATATACAGCCCAGACTCAGCCTCAGACGCATGGCTCGAGTCAACAATAGTGCCCGAAATACGGCAATATGCTCACTCCCTATTACGTGGGACCGAATACTATTATTGGTGAAATGTGGATGATATTCACTTCTGCCTAACCCTTCGGGCATAAAAGCGTGATAATATGTATGTAGGTAGAGCGTAAAGTATCATTTGTTGATAATTCTTACAAACGCGCGAGTGTAGTACTCGTTTTGGTTCGCAGCACATGGAATCATGTAATCTGATTCTATAGACGCATAGGTAATACTATGTGGATACAATATCCTCTGTGGTACCCAGCCTTATTGAGTGACACTCACGCTATAAAGAGCGGTGAGTGGGGTAGCCAGAGCTCACTGGAGAATTTGTGCTGTCAGTGGGATGACTAAAGGCTTGTCCTGCTTTGTCCTCTACACTGACGGCACAGAAACTCTGTGCTTACAGAGTGGGCAGCGCGAGTGTGGCTTCTCTGGTGTTACACACGTCCATAGGCCACGGTAACCATCCATCAGGTGGGCCGTGCACTTGTCTGCCATCTAAGTGATATAAAAAAAAACGATTCTCTCACTTGTCAGAATCGGTTCAGCCATTTAGTAATTACGAGGGTTTTAAGAGCGCATATAACATAACATAAACTCACGCCTATATCCCCGAAGGCGTAGACATAGGTGCTAGCACCCACATTTCGCCAGTTTATGTTTAGGTCCCAATGTAATAGGTGGCGAGCCTATTGCCATTAACCGGACACTTATAAACCTGCGATATATACACACATAAGTACGAAAAGCATCGAAAAGTCATTGGTGTGTGCCATGGTAAAACCTAGGATTGAACCCGAGACCTCGTCTCAGCAGTCCATTACCGATACCACTAGGCTACCGCGGTAGAGCGTATATACATACATCTAAAGACGAACCAAAAGCGTTCTGATGACAAAGAGAGTACAGATCCTGGTAGATCAGTTAGCAGAGTATTTCGCATATGGGTCAGGCGGCAGGCCTAAACTCTATCAACAGAAGTCATTTCATCTTAAATCTGATAAAATCGTGTTAAAAGGTCACCGCTCTCAGTCATTGTAACTTATTATGTAAATTATTCACACATATTATTATGATAATTTCGACACCGTTCAAAAAATTTGCTCTGCAGACTGCAGTGTCATTCTTACCAAACTAAAAAACTAGGTTAAATAATACTTACTAACAATATGAAATTGAATAAGTTCTGACAAATTGAATTATGTGTTACGTAGCGGATATCCATCGTTGAATAATATTTGAGAATTAATTCAATACCCAACGGCTGAGAGAACCACTTGTTGAGGTTATATTTCGTGTCTGCGGAAGGTCTGTTCGTGATTTACAGGGTAGCGACAATATTTCTAGAACATTCTTCACATTGCTATACACTGCTAGCTTGGATTGCGGAAACATGCTTAACACATTTTAAAGCTAAGTAATATTAACTACCAGACCAGTCTCGAGATGCCTTACCATTCTAGTCATAGTGAGATCCCTCCGTGTCTTGAAAAGCATTTCGGTTGCCATATAAAGATTTATGGCAGTCGTTACAGTTGTTGGAGCTTTAAATTGTCAAGCAACTGATCTAACAACAGAATCTTGATATCGTCAGTGAGTTATGGAAATAAAATAGCAGTTGTTTCACAGAAAATAGTGAAGTTTGTCCGCTTCGCTATTAGTGTAAAAAGCATCGTCGCCCCATCTTAACCGAGTTGGAAGAAAAATTTAAGGATGATGGTTTACTAGGATAACAAAACTACAATCTCGGTAGTAATTTTAAAATGTTTGACGTGTGTTCCAGGCAGTGAGGTGGTAGGCAAGCTGAGTTTGCGTGTCAATTATAAACATATACAAAGTAAGTGCGTGTGGTTGTTTTATCACGATGTGGAGCACTAAACATCTTTCTTGTTATGCCTAAGAGTACAATTTGCTGTGTACAGTAAATTCATTTTAAGAATACAGTGACGTAATAATTATATGTTAGTCTTACGACAATGTTCCTAATACTTGATTTCGTTGAAACAATTGAACTAGATCCCTCTTTTGTAATAATAAGTAACAACACAGGATTGTAGTCTAGTAAATTGCTTACCTACTAGGCAATTCTTGTGAAACAATCCGGTTTAAGATACTGCACGGTTAATAAGTAATGAAATACAACATAGACTTACTCTGCTGCATGTCGATTGGAAATAAGAGTTCTATAAAAAAAAGCTTACTTGATGTTTTTTTATTACTCTTTGGTAATTATTGACGTCATACTGTTCTTAATTTGAATTGTATTATTGTTCATTTCATTCGGATATTCTTTAATTTTTTTCATGATAGCATGTCAGTGTATTAAATTAAATATTGTTCTATTCTGTGTGTATCTATTTTTGTTAGGATGGTTTTGAAATAGTGTACATTATTATTTAGCGACTGGTTCATCACTGTGTTCTGTAATATCGTTTGAAAATAGAAAATAAACGCGGTTCTGATTTTTTTTTAATTATCATTGGCCAGGCAATTATTGTTGTGATGTCACACTGTTCTTAATTTGAATGTTGTTATTATTATTATTCGTTTCGTTCGAAACTTAATATTTTTGTATTTGTTTTTATTTAAGCATGTGAACTTCTATTATTGTATAGGTTGTTAGAATGGTTTTGAAACTGTATAGCGTATACTTATTGTTAGTGATTTTACCTATTCATGTGTTTAGACTTTAGACTTCATTGTTTTGTTACTCATGTGAGTCATGTCGGAATGAAGGAGACATGTTAGTCAACATTTTTCTATTGTATCACTTTCTCATTTTACAAGCACTTTATTTAGATTTTTGGCACCTGAGCAAAAGAAGACATGTTGTTGTTGTACCATAAATATTTCTTTTTTTTTTTAGGAATAAGATAACGGAATCTGCATATCAAAATGTATTTCGAAATTCTGATCCACATAAACCTATTGCCCCATATTTTGAAACCTCATATCATTCAACCTCATTGCCGCGTGGTTTCCGGCAGAGTAGAATTTGGATCACCCCGTCTTTTCCCATGCGGTGTCGTACAAGGCGACTGAGGGATGTTTAACATCAGACAGATATATACAACCCAGACTCAGCCTCAGCCTCAGATGCATGACTTGAGTCTATAATAGTGCCCGGAAGACGGCAATAGACTATTACGTGGGACCAATGGTTGGTGAAATGTGGGTGTTAATTCACCTCTGCCTAACCTTCCGGGGATAAAGGCGTGATTATATGTAGGTATGTATGTATGCTCGTAATTTATTAGTCTACACATAATGAATGGAAATCTGGAGGCAATCCTGACGGCATCAGCCAGCAGTTCAGCCGTTCTGGCGTGATTGATTAACATACATTAGTTCAAGCTTTCGCATTTATTACCATGATCGTGTTAATTCTGTAAATATATCGTGGTGCTAGCACCTCTGCCTACCCCTTCGGGAATATATGTATATCTTATGTTATGTATGTACCTGTTACGGTGAGTCCACGTGCGTCAATCGATTGTTGCGGTCAACCGCCTCTGCGTGTGGTCACTTCACCACACTATTACAGGTTTTATACTGAAGGACACGGTATAGGTATTTAAACTATCATGGGCACTCACATCAGCATCAGAATAAACGGGATATTTACCATGTTTCATTGTTTTGGGTTTCCGATATTTCGGAGCTGTTGTAAGCACCATGATCACGGAGAAACTGGAGTAGTGGCGGCGAACAGAGAAAAAGTTTTTTCCTAGGAGTAATTATATCGATCTACCCTCTTTCGAGTTCTTTTACTACGCGTATCTGCACTACTATTGGTTTCACTCTCACTACAAACTCGAACCCGATCTCGATCACGTTCACGACATACGATGCTCACTGTATCCACGTATGAAACTATATGAAACATGGTAAATATCCCGTTTATTCTGATGCTGATGAAGGACACGGGTTCGATTTTGTTAAAGCACAATCACTGTCATACCAGGGACACTAAAACTATCCATTTAATTTTAGTGTTTAAAGGAATGCCTTTAAAATACTTTTTTCAGAGTGAATGTTAAAGTGTAATGAAATTCTTGTCGTTTAATTTTGGATTTTACCTAAGTGTTATTATACTGTCAGTGGGAAGATCAAAAACTTGTCCTGCTTCGTCTTTTACACTTACGGCACAGAAACTCTTGTGCTTACAAGGTTGGCCGCGCGAGTGTGACTCCCTTGGTGTTGCACACGTCCATAGGCCACGGTAACCACTTTCAATCATGTGGGCCGTGTGCTTGTCTGCCAACCAAGTGATATAAAAAAAGGACTTTAAGCGTATAGGAATAAAGGCTAAAATTTAATGCCAATGGCCAAATGGTTTAACTTTAGTAGAATCGAGAACCAGGGCCCCGATTCTGCTAATTTTATGTTATGTCAAAGCCACTGTCATGCCGCAGACTTTTAATATAGAATTTTAGTCTTTACGCTCATGTTATTATAGTCTAAAATTAAATGACATCTTGTTGAGTGAATGAAAAATGTTTTTTTTTTATACCACTTAGTTGGCAGACAAGCACACGGCCTACATGATGGAAAGTAGTTAGCGTGGCCTATGGACGTCTGTAACACCAGAGGAGTCACAGTCGCGCTGCCGACCCTGTAAGTACAGAGTTTCTGTGCCGTCAGTAGAAGACAAAGCAGGACAAGCCCACTGACAGCACAAATTCTCCAGTGAGCTCTGGCTACCCTACTCACCGCTGAGAATACAACACGAAGTTATTATAGCCGCGTTATTCTGTAGGGATGCCTGTTAACCTTCTTCAACTACGCTAAATCGCTTGTATTCAAGTCGGTAGTGAAACGGCCAGGATTCTATTCCGTTACTTTTCGATCGTTAGTCCAACTTTTTTTTTACCCCTTAGGAGACAGACAAGCACACGTCCCACCTGATGGAAAGTGGTCATCGTGACCTATGGACGCGTGCAAAGCCAAAAGAGTCACACTCGCGCTGCCAACCCTGCAAGCATTGAGAGTCATTCTGTGCCGTCAGTGTAAAAGACAAAGCAGGACAAGCTTTTGGTCTTTCCACTGACAGCACAAAAACCCTTCCAGTGAGCTCTGGCTACCCTACTCACCGCCGGTAACACAACAAGAGGTTATTATGGCCGCGGTATTCTGTAGGGCGGTACTTCTCCAGTCGGACTGCTTCTTAACTAATAAGTTACCGAAGCTCTTATCTCTTAATTTGCCGCGATATAAGGTTTCCACGTGGGCGAAGCCACAGGCAACAGTTAGTTGCTATTGTATATACTTATACACTCGTAACTCTCAAGAATAAATCCGATGCGGACGTTATTACTGTGACCTTCGCATGGACGCACGCAACTACACAAGTACAGACCGCGGCAAAAGTGGCTTCTACTATGAACGAATGAATGATTGAATGAATGAAATTAGCAAGAATACAGGTACTTCATAAAGTTGATGTTTCGTTAGTAGACAGTTGTATAAAAATATTTATTAAAATTCCTCGGGATTTGGTTGATATGCAACTAAATAAAATTAAATTGGAAATGAAAAAACCTCTAAAGAAAAAAGGTTATTATAAAGTAGATGAGTGTCTTGATGATAATAAGTCTCTTGCTTGCACGCACAACATTCATTGTAAACAAAACCATATTAAAAAAAAAAGATAATTTAGTTCTAAAATGAACTAAGTTTCTTGCTGGTATCTTCTTAGTAGAACTAACCTACCGAACCAGCGAAATAATCAGTTTCCAATGGTTTATTTGTACATTATTTAATATTTTAATATTATTTCTTGACATACTCAATTGTATAATTTTGAAGTTCATATGTGCTCTTTGTGTGCCTAAACTGAATAAATGAAATTGATTCTTTGATTACAATGACCTGTTTACATTCTGTATTATGTTGTCTTCCCGTCGTCGGTGAGTAGGATAGCCAAAGGTGGACAATCCTTTGATCTTCCAAAAGGAAAACCAAAAGATTGTCTTCCTTTATCTTCTGCATTAACGGCACAGAAACTTTGTTTCCAACAAGGTCGGTAGCACGAGTGTGACGCCCCTGGTGTTTGCACACGCCCATAGGTAACGGTAACCAATTTCTATAAGGTAGGCCGTGTTCCGGGGACGAGTTGGGGACTTCCGGGGACGAGTTGGGGACATCCGGGGACGAGTTGGGGACTCTGTAGTCCCCACACCCGAGAAGAGGGCCAGATCGTGAGAGATGGCCCTGTGTCGACCGGGGTGCGAGGGATATGCCTGTCAACCTCACCTTCGGCAACCAAAGCGACCCACAGGCGGCGTGCGTTTTAGTCGGTTCGAGTCCGACATAACCTCCTCCACCGGCTCCGGTGGGGAGGTATACGTGGGGATTTTGCGCACGTAAAAAAAAAAAAGGTCGGCCGCAGTGTTTTTCTGTACAACCTAAATGGTATAAAGATCTGCTGTGTTTTTTCCCGGTGGAGTAGATAAGAGATAGAGTGGCTGTCGTAGAAGGCGACACAGTTTTCAGTATCAAAATAAACGGGATATTTATCATCCGTGATCATGGTGCTTGCAGCAGCGCCGAAATATCGGAAACTCAAAACAATAAAACATAAAATAAAAAAAAATTAAAAAACCGCGGTAGCCTAGTGGTATGGGTAATGGACTGCTGAGACGAGGTCTCGGGTTCGATCCCAGGTTTTTCACCTCTTTTCGAAGTAATTTATCGCAGGTTTATAAGTGCCCGGTTAATGGCAATAGGCTCGCCACCTATTACATTGGGACCTAAACATAAACTGGCGAAATGTGGGTACTAGCACTTCTGCCTACCCCTTCGGGGATATAGGCGTGAGTTTATGTTTTGTAAATATCCCGTTTATTTTGATACTGATGTGAGTGACCATGATAGTTTAAACACAGTTTTCCTTTGTTAGCGTTTAACAATTTTTGTTATTGCCTGTACCTTGATATAAAGAATGAAATTATCGTTCATTAACAGCGGATTATATTCATACCTCACTGTACTACACGCTTCCGTATCGAATACGTACAAATGCTGCTATTTTGTGTCAGTATTTTTGTACTCGCAGTATTAGGAACTGATATACTCGTATGTGGGTCACTAGATGTAGCGAGTACTGGCACTAAATACCGTAGTGATGTATGTTTGGGCTCATATGCCACGAGTCTCACATTTGCATAACACTTGTTGAGGTGATAACACTCGTGACTGATGAATCAAATATTAAGTAATCCACTGCAGGACATAGGCCTCTCCCAATGTGCGCTATTGCTCCCGATTCACCGGTTTCCGCATTCAGTCCATCCCAGCCAGACACCTTTACAGGTCGTTATTAATCCATATACTTAATACAGTCCAGATAAATCAAATAAATATAATCTTTTTAGAAATGGCATTGTTGGATCCTGGTGGAGTAGAATAAGCTCACCTCATTTCTTCCCGTGGGTGTCTTTGAAGGCGCCTGAGAGATAAGACTGTTCTTCATCTGACAGTACACATACAGGGAGCTGTTAGATGGAGAACAGCTGGTGAACATCGATCGAGTTTGAGTTTGTAGTGAGAGTGAAACCAGTGGTAGTGCCGATACGCATAGTAAAAGAACTCGAAAGAGGGTAGATCGATATAATTACTCCTAAAAAAATTTTTTTCTCTGTTTACCGCCTATACTCCAGTTCCTCCGTGATCATGGTGCTTGCAACAGCGCCGAAATATCGGAAGCTCTAAACAATACAACATGGTAAATATCCCGGTTACTTTGGTACTAATGCAGGACCAAGCCATCTTCACCTGCAAGCCGGTCTGTCTTTTGTCGGAGGAGTCCCTGCGAAGGCTTTCCTCCTAGGGTTGTTTCTGGTCACACAAACCAATCAAAAATAATAATCAGAAATTATGATAATAGAAAGAATTAAGCGCGAGTGTGGCTTCTCTGGTATTACACACGTCCATAGGCCACGTTAACCACTTTCCATCAGGTGGGCCGTGCGCTTGTCTGCCACCAAAGTGGTATATAACTAAAAAAGATCTCGGCTCCAAAATACAAACTTTGAACGCAAAAGCGAAATCGCTATAATTATGATGATAAGATCTTAATCATACAAACAAAATTCATTACCTAATGAATTGTCGAGAGTTGTCGAACCACGGTATTCAATAACCATTGTTACCAATATTTGCGAGTCATACTCTGCATGATTACACAATATTGTACCTAGTTACTACTTCATCGTACAAGGCGACTAAAGGATATGGCAATTTAACATCAAACAAATATATAAAGCCCAGATTCCGCCTCAGATGCATGGCTCGAGTCAACAATAGTGCCCGGAAAACGGCAATAGACTCACCCCCTATTACGTGGGACCGAATACAATTATTAGTGAAATGTAGGTGTTAATTCACCTCTGTCTAACCCTCCAGGGATAAAGGCGGGATTATATGTATGTATGTTATCATAAAATATGCTTTATTGAGATATTATTGTTAGGCAACTTTAGATTCCTAATTAAATAAAAAAATACTTCTATTATGAACCATATGCGTGTAAACGCAAGGTAAACCGACATAAATGCGAAATTCTCTTGTGACTAATACAAGTCGGAACAGTGGAACCGATTTTGTTGAAATTTGGTGTAGTGGTAGATTAGAGCTTGAGAAAGGACATAGGCTATGTTTTGTAGCGATACACCAACGCGGGCGGAGACGCGGTCTACAGCTAGTTGTAAATAAAAAATAAGACCAAGTGGACGAAGTCGCAGGTAATAAATAATAAATAATCAGTGTCATAAAATGCTATTAGTGGAACAGTGGCTGAAGTTATTATCTAGTAATCTATTCGATAATCAGATTCGGTTAATCATAATAACACGACTATCACTATTGTCTGTTATATTATTATTGTTTTTTTATTATATTACTGCTAATCGGTGATACATCAGTATCAGAATAAACGGGATATTTACCATGTTTCATTATTTTGAGTTTCCGATATTTCGGCGCTGTTGCAAGCACCATGATCACGGAGGAACTGGAGTAGTGGCGGTGAACAGAGAAAAAGTTTTTTCCTAGGAGTAATTATATCGATCTACCCTCTTTCGAGTTCTTTTACTACGCGTATCTGCACTACTATTGGTTTCACTCTCACCACAAACTCGAACCCGATCTCGATCACGTTCACGACATACGATGCTCACTGTATCCACTCGCGATTTTGTTTTAGCTTGTTCCCGGTTGTTTTTGCAAAGATCGGAAACTCAAAATAATGAAACATTATAAATATCCCGTTTATTCTGATACTGATGTGAGTGACCATGATAGTTTAAATACCTCATCGCACCTCTCGCCAAAGGCAGGAAATTTATCCCCACACATTGCGACCTGAGACGGTGCGCACTGTGCGGTATGAAAGAAACTTCATCCCACGCACACTCAAGCTGTGGAATGACCTCCCTGCTGCGGTTTTCCCAAGCGCTTACAATATGGGGTTCTTCAAGAGGGGCATCAGAAGGTTTCTTCGTGGTCGGCAGCGCGAGTGTGACACCCCTGGTGTTGCATACGTCCATGGGCCACGGTAACCGCTTCCCATCAGGTGGGTCGTGTGCTTGTCTGCCAACTAAGTGGTATAAAAAAAAACCTATATCGGTGATACATTATTGTGTGTTATATTATTATTTATTGTATTACTCGAGTGGTCGTGCTTCAGAGAGCACGATAAGCCGCCAGTCCTGGTTGCCATACGAACATCTATGGCAGTCGTTACGGGTAGCTGAAGATCTAATAGAAGTCCAACAACTGGTGTAGCTGCAATACTTCAATATCGCCCTTGGGCTGTGGAGGACCTTCAGCGACTGCCAGTCGCTTCACGACTGGTAAAGCGGACCCCAGACTCACAGAAGCCTATTGTTGTTTTCCGGGCACTATTGTTGACTCGAGTCATGCATCTGTGGCGGAAATTAGGCTGTATATATGTATGATGTTAAACTTCGATTAATATACCTTTCAAACAAAAAAAAACTTAATCCAAATCGGGTTATCCGTTCAAGAGCAACGATGCCGCACACACGCACACGCACACACACACGCACGCACGCACACACGCACGCACGCACACACACACGCACGCACACAACACAGAGACACGTTAAACTTATAACACCCCGTCGTTTTTTTTATCGAGGGTTAAAAACAAAAGAAATGTGGTGTGTCCTATTGCTAGGAGCACACTGCAAGTCGGAGGTCGATGAACGACCTCCGCCCCCCATGAGCGCCGGCCTGGGGGTGACAGGTGGAGCCGCCTGTCACCCTGGCAGAAGCAGGCCGCGGCGGTGGCGCGCGTGGCGCGCCTCCCCGTTTCCGGGGACGAGTTGGGAACTGGACTCTGTAGTTCCCACACCCGAGAAGAGGGCCAGATCGTGAGAGATGGCCCTGGGTCGGCAGGGGTGCGAGGGATATGCCTGTCAACCTCACCTTCGGCAACCAAAGCGACCCACAGGCGGCGTGCGTTTTAGTCGGTTCGAGTCCGACATAACCTCCTCCACCGGCTCCGGTGGGGAGGTATCCGTGGGGATTTTGCGCACGTAAAAAAAGAAAAAAAAAAGGAGCACACTGCATGCATACCTGTTAGATGCATACTGTGACTCTGGTGTTACAAACGTCCATAGGCCACGGTAACCACTTTCCATCAATGGGCCGTGTGCTTGTCTGGCACCTAAGTGGTATAAAGAAATAAAAATACCTACTTATTTGCTAGCCTATGGCGAGATGGTTATTTCGGAATCTTCTGAACTCAGCACTGGCTATGTAACAACAACCAGTACGTCCCATATTACGTTAGTTTGTATTCGCTAAGCGATATTTAAGTAGTTCCACGTATCAATGGCTGTCTTTACATAATGTGTATCGTTCGTGCCGTTGCAAATGTTTCTACTAGGGTTGTTACAGATCGCTGCTCAACATTATAGAGTAATTTCGAACTAACTCCGATCGGAAAAGGAATGCTCGACCTATCAAAATCAAATTAAATACCAAAAATGCTAATCTCGTTATTCAAATTTCAAATTCAAATCTTTTTTGTGAAACATAGGTACAAAGATGGTCTTTGACATAATTTGATCAGCTATGTTCAGCCATATCGGCATACAATATTTTGTGAGAAAATTATTAATTAATTACAAATTATCATACATTAAATTTCAATTACACTTATATCATTTATACCAGTCATGTCATATCATATAATATTATTTATAGTCATTCTTGTCAATTTTATTCAAGTGTTTGTCTTCTAAAAATTCATTTATATTGTAGTAACATTTCGCTACTAGCAGCTTGTGCATTTTGTCTTTAAATATATTTACCTACTGTCTTTACATTTCTGATATGTATTGGAATATTATTGACAATGCGTTGCGCCATAAAGAATACACTTTGATGAAGTAGTTTTGTGTTACTTTTGAATCTTCCTATTGTGGCAACCCTATAAGCTATGCAAATATTAACAAGTGCAAATAACAAAGGCATGTATAAATAAATACAGATTCTCTGTAAAGAATACATTTCTTTTATACCAATGATCGCATGTGATTGCGTTTATATAATTATTTTATATTTGAATGAAAATCTATCATTTACAAGCTTTCTATTACCTGTGTTATGCAAATAAATTATTTGATATTTGATTTGATTTGATATAAAATCATTTTAGTGGATTTTAATCATTTATTTTTTTGTATATGATGAACCAGAACACACGTCTTAGAGGCCATTCCTTGAAGTTAACCAAACCACCATGTGCTAGCAACACCAGAACACACTTCTTGCCATATCAAGTGATGAACTTGTGGAACTCTCTCCCGGAAACTGTAATAAGTGCTCCAACAGTGAACTGTTCTGTCGTAGATCTGCTCGTGTATCAAATAATAATAATAATATGCCGCTTGCTATACTGTCTTCTAATTCTCGGTACGCGTTGCAATGACTATTTATTACTATTTCGTATCATGTTGATATGTGGGACCTTCACGGACAAGTGCACAAGTTGTCAAGGTTTAACCGCAATCGGATTAATGGTGTACTTATATGCGTGAACCCCATCAAACGGCAGTTGCTACATATAAACCGTAATTGTAAAACTGTTACTGGTATACTACGGAATACCGCGGTTATAATAACTTCGTGTTGTGTTCCCAGCGGTGAGTAGGGTAGCCAGAGCTGTCAGTGGGATGACTAAAGGCTTGTCCTGCTTTGTCCTCTACACTGACGGCACAGAGACTGTGCTTACAGGGTCGGCAGCGCGAGTGTGGCTTCTCTGGTGTTACACACGTCCATAGGCCACGGTAACCACTTTCCATCAGGTGGGCCGTGCGCTTGTCTGCCACCTAAGTGGTATAAAAAAAAAACTTTCGAAGTTTAGCCAAATCGGCAGTTAAACCCGTAAAGCGGACCCTAGACTACGAGGTAAAAGCTTGGGAGGCGACTGGAGTTAACGCTTAGAGGATGAAGAGAATGTTTGCGCGCCTCCCCATACCCGGGAACTAGATGGGTCTCCGTGGACCCCTCACCCGAAGAGGGCCAGCTCGAAAGAGATGGCTCTGGGTTAGCCCGGATGCGAGTGATATGTCAAAGTCAAAGTGAAAAATCATTTATTCTGTATAGACCATTATATCGGCACTTACAAAACGTCAACAAAAAAGAAACATGAATATCAGTTTAGTAAATGGACCGGTTCGAAACGCGGCCTCGACCTGAGAAGTCTCCGGCAAGAAACTCAGCGGGCATTTCTTTTTTTTTGGTCTATTTACAAACATACACTTAGTCTACTTAATCTAAATACAAAACTCCGGCAACTTAACCTCCGGCAACCTACGACTCTCAGACGGCGTGCGTTTTAGTCTCCCCACCGGCTCCGGCGAGGGGGGGTTCCCTTGGGGATTTTTCGCAGTGTACCTACACCATGATCACTTTATTTCGCGTTAACACTATTGTTTAATTTTCTTTACGTGCGAAAAATTCTCCCGCCGAGTCGGTGGGAGAGGTTATGTCGGACTCGAACCGACTTAAACGCCTGCGGGTCGTTGTATGTAGGTTACCGAAGATTAGGTTAAAAGGCATATTCCTCGCACCCCGGCTGACCCAGGGCCATCTCTCTCGAGATATGACCCTCCTTGGGTGTGGGCACCACAGAGACCCCAACTCGTCCCTGGCTTCTGCAAGGGTGACAGGCGGCTCCACCCTTCACCACCAGGCCTGGGGGGTGGAGGTCATTCATCGAGATTATAGTTGTTGTTACTTAAAACAGTAGTACTCAAGTACCTAGTTTTAATGACGCTGAAATTGGCAACCATAATTATTGGCAACCAAATTATAGCTATCATACACATGTTCACTGTGACGAGACTATGAATCTAGTCGATATTTAATTAATTCACATACATACTCACGCCTGTATGTTCCCGAAGGGTAGGCAGAATTGTATTAACAACCACAATTCGCCAATTATGATCTTCGGGCCAACGTAATAGGGAGAGAGCCTATCGCACACAACACGGCCCAAGTAAGGAGACTATGTGCGGACAAAAGAGTCCTCTTCCAATCCAGGGGGCGAGCCTATAGGCTATTTGACTATTTTTTACTATCGAAGAATTACCACTCTATAATCATACATACATATAATCACGCCAATTAACACCCACATTTCACCAATAATTATATTCGGTCCCACGTAATAGGGGGTGAGCATATTGCCGTATTCCGGACATTATTGTTGACTCGAGCCATGCATCTGGAGCTGAGTCTGGGCTGTACATATCTGTCTGATGTTAAACAGCCCTATCCCTTAGTCTCCTTGTACGACACCGCATGGGAAGAGATGGGGTGGCCCTAATTCTACTCTGCCGGAAACCACGCGGCAATATAATAATATTACAATGAACTGCTAAAGTGAAATATTCTTACGACAAAGTTGTAAAGGTATGGGAGATGATTACTCAAAATTTCAAAGAACAGTTGATAAACTCTATGCCTAATCGTATGAGAGCTCTCGTAGATGCCCATGGAGGCAACACGTGTTATTAAACTAAACCTTTATTTGATAAAACATGTGTTTTATTCAAAAATCAACAGCCTTCATCAAGGCACATACCCGACTTGTTAGGCGTAGCTCCATGTCGTGTGGTATTCTGAATTCATATTTAAAACAATACGATCGAAAAAGATGGTAAAATGTGTCCGGTTTAAAACTGCATCAATAGTTTTCGTTCAATTTAGCAATCATATTTAGGTAGAGGCCATCGAAACCTAAACTCTAAGGTGGGCCAATAGATGTGTCCACAAGTGTATTATGCAGTATTGGGAAGAATCGAATGACCTCTCCGTCTCTCCGTCGCCTTCTACTAGGAAGAGACTCCACCGGTAACCGACACGGCAATTCATTCAACGACAATCCCCATGGTTACACCCCCCCCCCCCACCAGAGCCGGTGGAAGAGGTTATGTCCGACTCGAACCGACCAAAACGCATGCCGCCTGTGGGTCGTTTTTGGTTGCCGAAGGTGAAGTTGACAGGCATATCCCTCGCACCGCTGCCGACCCAGGGCCATCTGTCACGATCTGGCCCTCTCCTCGGGTGTGGGGACTACAGAGTCCCCAACTCGTCCCCGAAAACGGGGAGGCGCGCCACCGCCGCGGCCTGCTTCTGCCAGGGTGACAGGCGGCTCCACCAGTCACCCCCAGGCCTGCGCTCATGGCGGGTGGAGGTCGTTCATCGACCTTCGACGCCCGAGTTGCCTTCGTACGCGGGCAGCTTGGCTTGCGATCCTTCGCCGCTCCCGCCCAATATTTTCTGATACTTGGATTTACCAATCTAATTCGTTATCAGTTATCACATCTCCACACGCGAGATAGTCGCTATCAAGTATTATCGCCACTCATCACTTTCATTTGTATCTGGAATTACGTTTATATGCATATCTATATTTTCGAGGTCACGTAGTACAGGATATGGATTCTCATGCCTTTGTTTGGATAAATTGTGTAACTTCCCCGGCAGAGTAGAATTTGGGCCACATCTTCCTATGCGGGGTCGTATAAAACGACTAAGGGATAGGGCTGTTTAACATCAGATAGATATATACAGCCTTAGACTCAGTCTCTGGCAGATTAGCATAATTTTTTTTTAAGAATATTAGAACCGAAATTACTAATATTCTATCTAACTCCTCTAACTAAGCTATATTGCTTGTTACTGCATCAAAACCCGTTAGTTTTTGCGTCTATCGCAGACAAACAAGATTTTCAAAAAAAAAAAAAAATTGTTGACTACCGTAAATGTTACATAACCTAAATAAGGTGTGGGTTTACGTCTGTAGTGCATAGTGCGTTACATATGAAATTGCCATATTTTTGAAGAAATTGCAGGAAACCCAATTTTCAGTACTAACATTTTTGCATTTTTTTTAGGAATGACAAATGACAAATCTAAATGATATGATTTTTTTGTGTATGAATGAGACAACATTAAGTTAACAAACACTTTTATTACATTTTTGAAAAGTGAGTTGTAAAAAAGTAATACGATATCATCAAAATGGATAGCATTTAGGAAGTACTGTTTTTGAAGATCGAATTCAGTTTATCAAGCGGCCAATAAAAACAAAATTTTTATTATTTTATTATTATTATTAGTTAGCAGGCAGGCAGTCGTAGACAACTGATAATGCCTGTATCCAGTTTCCATTTCCTTTCTTTCTATTTCTTTAGTTTGAGGTAAAATGTATCAAGTCTGTTTTTAAACTGGTTGATACTGTCAGCAGAGACTACATTTTCTGGGAGCTTGTTCCACGTTCTGACTACTCTGTTACTGATGAAATGTCTGTGAGGATTGTTGTTGGAGAAGCTAGTGCACAACTTCAGATGGTGTCCTCTTAAATGTGCATTCTCGTTACGAATAAAGAGGGCATCAAAGTTCTTTATATCGTAGAATCCATTCAAAATTTTGAATGTTTCTATTAAATCTCCACGATTTCTCCGTTCCTTCAGTGTTGTGAGTTTTAGTATTGACAAACGTTCCTCATATGTCCGCTGTTTGAGATTCCTAGGTACTTTAGTAAATCTTCGTTGCACTCCCTCTAAGAGATCAATATCCTTAATGAAGTAGGGACTGCAGACTTGAAATGCGTATTCCAAGATAGGTCTTATAAACGTTTTATGTATCTTCAGCACCATTTCTGGAGTTAAGGTTACAAACGCTTTCCTGATGAGGTAGATTAGGCTGTTTGCCTTCTTGGTAACAGATGTTATATGGGCCTCCCACTTCAGGTCTTCGGTAATCATCACGCCCAGATCTGTCTGAACTTTGACATCCATAAGTTGTATGCCGTTTACTGTGTAAGTGTGATGAGGATTCCTATTTCCTATGTGCAGCACCGTGCATTTCGAGGCATTCAGATTAAGGAGCCATTCCTTTGACCAGTTTGCTATTCTGTCTAGATCTGCTTGGACATCTTCATAATTGATCAAAGGATTTGCGAAGAGCTTGGTATCATCGGCAAAGATACTGACATTACTTCTCAAGGAGTAGGGTAGGTCAAAAGTGTAAATAATATACAGCACCGGGCCTAAAACGGACCCTTGCGGCACGCCACTGGTTATCATTCGTTGGTCTGATAGACTTTCGCCCACCCTCACACGGAAGGATCTTTGTTGTAGAAATGCACTGATCCAGGCTAGCAACTTTCCACGAATTCCAACAAAGTCCAGTTTATATAAAAGTCTTCTAATCGGAACTTTATCGAAGGCCTTTTCGTAATCTAAGTAGATTACGTCTGTAGGCTCTCTGATATTAAAATCTTTCGTCCACGACGACAAACACGACAGTAGACTGGATATAGTGGAGCGATGTGGGCAAAAACCATGTTGCTGGTCAGGTATAACAAGATGGTCAGTAAGAAAGTCCCTAATGTGTTTCACAATGAGTTTTTCCATGACCTTGCAAGCTACACATGTCAAACTAATGGGTCTATAGTTAGAAGGTTCCAGTTTACTTCCTTTTTTATATATAGGCGTTACATTTGCAGTCTTCCACAGTTCCGGCAATACCCCTGTGTCGTACGATGTTTGCATAATGGTTGCTAAGTGATCCGCAAGGTCGCATTTTTGTAATATGACTACAGGGATCTCATCCGGCCCTGCTGAAGAATCTGTCTTCATTTCTTTAATGGCGTTTTGAATTTTATCCTTGGTGAACACGAGGTCGCCAATGGAGTCTGAGACTCGGACTACTGGATCCAAAGTAGGCAGTTGGTTAGGTGGTTCTATTTGATAGACACTTGCAAACTGTTCTGCAAATGCCTTGGCAATTCCGTCAGATATTGTTACAGTTTCTCTTCGGGAGTTGTACAAAATTGTTGGGATGCTTATTTTTGATGTAACTTGTTGCCTTATGTAAGAATAGAATTTTTTTGGTCCAGCTTGCAGTATACCCTTTTCATAAGTTATACGTGCCTTTCTATTATGGTTTATTAGTTTGTTATTGATTTTCCTATACTCTTCGTAAGTTTCAGAAAGTCCAGTCAGGGTGTATCTATTCCACAGTGCCATTTTCTGTTTTATTAATTGCTTCGTGCCTTCGGATACCCAAGGCTTATTCATAGTATGGTGTTTGTTTATTATACGAGGTACGTGTAGGTTGATTGCTTCTTTAAGTGTGTTATGAAAAGTTTCATATTGGCTTTTGGCACAATTAATACTGGTTGAGCTTCCAGGCGAGAAAGTGTGTAATTTTTTATTAATACTATGAAAGTCTGCTCTTTTGTAGTCAAGTCTATGTGTTGGTTTGCGATTTTGTCTAAGTGCCTGCAGGTGTATAGTGGTTAATAGACATGTATGATCGCTCTTCCCAATAGCTGTTTGGTGGTCAATATTAGCTATTAATGGTGTATCATTGGTTAAGATCAGATCCAGAAAGGATGGTTGATTTCCCTGCCGAAATCTAGTGTGTTTGTCTACCAACTGCTCAAGGTTGCTGGTTTTATACCACTGTACAAAGTTTTCTTCTTTTGGGGTGAGGTATCCACCCACATTAATACAGAGTTGTAAAATCTTGAAATCAACTTTCAAACAAAATATAAACAATGGAAATAGCTATTAAATTACAGGAATAACGAATTCATAGGTAAAGACCTAACATAAAAAATAGTTTACTAGAAGAAAACTAAATTTTTAGTTAAGGCCGCCTTTGTACATCACATCTATTTTATCTGTGTAAATGTAATTTTGTGTGTGTGTACAATAAAGTATAATGCAAGTAAGTAAATAGATAACATTAGCTTTCAAAATATACTACAGGCGAAGCTGGGGCGGGTCAGCTAGCCCATAATATAACTGAGATTCGTGTATTGTGTTTCTATGTATAATATGTATGTATTTACAAAAAAAAGTATCTAAGTATGTTTGTCCGCATTCTAGATTCCATAACACAAGCTAGCTAAGCTACCATGGGTCTAGATAGCGTTGTTTAGAATGTCGTGGAATATTTGTTTGAATACTGTTAAATATTACTCTGACTAGTCAGGCGTCAGGCCATTCTGCGGACGTATTCATCCTGAAATATTGAGACGTTTGGTCTGATACGGCATACATTCTTTATGTAGGCACCTCTTCGGTGAAGGTCAGACGACGGCGGAGAGCCGCCCTCATTGCGAGGAAAATGCCCCGATTATGTACAAAGAGGGCTTTTAGCGTTCAAAGAAAATGCTTTTAGACATTTTTGGTAGCAAAATGTTAAATGAATGTTCTGGTACAAGTTACTCACTGTTTTTTTTTGTATTGTAGAAGCGCTAACTAGACTCAAAATTAACTATAGTTGCGGCACGCTATGTTGGCTGAAGCAATATTCATATAGCTTCTTCGATCAACTTATTGCAGTCCACTGCTTGACATAGGCCTCTCCCAATGTTGAGAGGCTTTGGCCTACTGTTTCCACGCTGACCAGACTGGTTGGTACACAATTTCGAGATTTCTTTCTCTCGCAGTGACATCATCTGCGTATTTTTTATACAACTTATGTGGCAGACAAGTACACGGCTCACCTGATGTAAAGTGGTTACCGTGTGTAACACCAGGAGAGTCACAGCCGTGCTGCCGGACAGTAAGAACAGAGAGTTTCTGTGCAGTCAGTGCAGAACACAATATCAGGACAAGCCTTCCCACTGACAGCACAAAAACTCTCCAGTAAGCTCTTTTTTTTTTTATACCACTTAGGTGGCAGACAAGCACACGGCCCACCTGATGGAAAGTGGTTACCGTGGCCTATGGACGTTTGTAACACCAGAGGAGTCACAGTCGCGCTGCCAACCCTGTAAATATAGAGTTTCTGTGCCGTCAGTGCAGAAGACAAAGCAGGACAAGCCTTTAGTCTTCCCACTGACAGCACAAATTCTCCAGTAAACTCTGGCTATCCTACTCAACGCCAGGAACACCACACGAGGTTATTATAGCCGTGGTATTCTGTAGGGTGGAGGTACTTCCCCAGTCGGACTGCTCAATCGGGACAGGAATACCGTCGTGTCCTACCTCCTACTAATAAATATTTTGCCGTTAGTCACCTCTAACGACACCCTTTGGATGGGATGGGGTGGTGATACTTGTATTCTTTCTCACTCACATTTCACCATCATTGTATTCGGTCCACGTAAAAGGAGGTGAGCCTATTGCCATTTTCCGGGCACTATTGTTGACTCGAGCCATGCATCTCTGGCTGAGTCTGGGCTGTCTGATGTTAAACAGTCTTATCCCTTAAACGCCTTGTACGACACCGTATACCGACATGGGAAGAGATGGGGTGGTCCAAACTCTACTCTGCCGGGAACCACGCGACCATAGAACTATAAATACTTAGGTAGTCAAAACGATTTGAATAAGTAAGTAATTACAATTAATAACTGTTGTATGCACAATACTTAAAACAAATTAATAAATACAGTAATTACTTTAGCCTTGAGGAAAGAATTATAAGAAAATATTATACGTGTTGAAACTTAGATTTATGATGTCGAAAGTAATTGTACTATTAATTTATTATCTGTGCTACGTGTTTTTTTGTTTCTTTTTATTAATTATATTATCTAGTTCTGTTTCCTGCATCGTTTTTTTATACATAACTCACTACAACCTATTCAAATGTTGTAAATTGGAGGAGTTAGGATATTAGGGTAGTAGTAATTTACTTAAAGTAATTTACTTGTGTCCTTCTTTACCGCCTCCAACTAAGCAACTTACTTATGTGTTAGAAGTCGGTTCACGTCAGTAGGGAAATGACCAGAACTCGAACTCAGGACCTCTCGATTTTAAGGCCGGTTTCAGTATTCGAACACAACGGCTTCCGTCGTACCAGTCTGCATGCCACAGAGGTCGTATCTATACTAATATTATAAAGAGGAAAGATTTGTATTTTTGTGTGTAACGAATAAACTCAAAAAGTATTGTACCGATTTTAATCATTCTTTTTTCATTAGAAAGCTACATTCTTCGTGAGTAACATAGGCCAGACCATTCAAATCGGACCAGTAGTTCCAGAGATTAGCGCGTTCAAACAAACAAACTCTGCAGCTTTATAATATTAGTATAGATAAATGGTACGTCACACACGCCCCACTTGATGGGAAATGGGTACCGTGACTTACATATACCCCAGCATGAAGAGTCGGTAGCTTAGTAGTCAAGTAGTCAGTCTTACGATCAAGAGGTCCCGTGTTCGAAAATTGGCTAACTACCGACGTGAACCCACTCCTAACACAAGCAATTTAGCTTAGTTGGAGGGTTTAGAGGGAATATTAGTAATTCCGGTTGCCAATATTCTTTTAAAAAAAATTCTGATAACCTAAGACAGCGTGCGGTTTAAGTCGGTTCGAGTCCGAAATAACCACCCCGTCTTGGTTTGTCAAGATTTCCACGCAGATGAAAGGAAGTACTGCCTATCCAGTAAGAACCATTTAACTAATACCTATCTTGAAGAACTCCATATTGAGGTCGCTTGAGACAACTTGCCATCAGGCAAGGCGAAGTCTAATTGACGTGTTCTATATATATATAGGTATAAAAAAAAATACCTTTGTTACTGAAGCTGTTAATTAATTTATAGGTAACTAGCACCGCGCCGCGGTTTCACCCGCGTAAATCCTGATCCCATGGGAATATCGGGATAAAAAGTAGCCTATGTTACTCACGAAGAATGTAGCTTTCTAATGAAAAAAGAATTATTAAAATCGGTTCAGTACTTTTGAGTTTATTCGTTACATACAAAAATATAAATCTTTCCTCTTTATAATATTGGTATAGATAACTGCGTGCTTGCAATAACGCCGAAGATAAATTCAACTTTACTGTATCATATATCTGCGGCCTTCGGGGATTGCTTGAGGTCACACAGACCTCTGCAGTTACCTCATACTTTCACTTGTATGTAATGTGATGGAGAATATAAGATTTGCTTTTATTTATTGTCTGGTCCGACCTATTGAATTGGGTAATGTACTTAGTCATCAGATTGTGTCTAAGTTTATTTTTTACATACATACATATAATCACACCTTTATCCCCGGAGGGTTAGGCAAAGGTGAATTAACACCCACATTTCACCAAGTCTTCAGAGCACTATTGTTGACTCAAGCTATGCATGTGACTGAGGCTGGGCTGTATATATCTATCTGATGTTAAACAGCCCTATCCCTTAGTCGCTTTAAACGACACCGCGTCGGAAAAGATGCGGTAGTCCAAATTCTGCACTGCCGGGAACCATACAGCTTCTTTTTTAGCTAAAAATATGCATAGTCTAAGATATTGCCTCAATCAAAGAAGCCTATCGCAGTACACTGTTGGACCTAGGCCTCTCCCAATATTGGGAGGTTTTGACCTACTGTTTCCACACTGGCTAGACGGGTTGGAACTGGGTTTTATTTCCAGTGTTCCTGCTCTCGCAGTATATCGTCTGAGATGACACCCTTCGTGTGAGATAAATAAATAATAAATAAAATAAAAATCATTTATTTCGGACCAGGGTCCATAGCGTGTTAGTAACAATAATCTTAATACTAGTGTTAGTAACAATATAATACTATTAATAGGTATCAAATATTTTTGATAGTTTGAGACGCACTGTGCGGTATGAAAGAAACTTCATCCCACGCACACTCAAGCTGTGGAATGACCTCCCTGCTGCGGTTTTCCCAAGCGCCTACAATATGGGGTTCTTCAAGAGGGACATCAGAAGGTTTCTTCATGGTCGGCAGCACGAGTGTGACACCCCTGGTGTTGCATACGTCCATAGGCCACGGTAACCGCTTCCCATCAGGTGGGCCGTGTGCTTGTCTGCCAACTTAGTGGTATAAAAAAAAAAACCACCATAATACTAGAACACTGTCTACATTGCATGCAATCGTACCCAGTGCCCCAGCATTGAACTGTCCCACCTAACGCACAATACGCCCACGATACTGTGTGAGCTCGCCCGTACTCTCCGCAAGAGGGATGAGATGAGGAGGTGATGCTTTGCCACACGGATGTTACATTGCCTAACTAAACTGAAACTATGACTTTAATTATTTTTAATTCTCAAAAAGAGGAATCATAGAATCATTTTAATTTATTCAGTTTAGGCACACAAAGAGCACATATGAACGTCAAAATTTTACAATTATGTCAAGAAATAATACAAAAATATTAAATAATGTAAAAATAAACCATTGGAAAATGATTCTTTCGCTGGTTCGGTAGGTTAGTTCTACTGAGAAGATACCAGCAAGAAACTCGGCGAACTATATTAGAACTAGATTATTTTTCTTTTCATGACGCATTATGTATGTAATTTTTGTCTATTTTATTGTATTTTAGTAGGTACCTAATAATAGTTTTTAGTTTTAATTTTCAATTGAATAAAGCCATCACAAGCCAATCACATAAATAAAGCCTAGAATGGTTGAAGAAGTATTATTATATCTTTTTTCTTTTTTAAATTTGCTTTAGTTTACAATTTATTTTGTGCGAGCAAGCAAGAGACTTGGACCACGCATTTACATCATTAAGATACTCATCCACTTTATAGTAACCTTTACTCATTTAAGTTTTTTTCACTTCTTCACTTCACTTTGAGGATTTATTTACAGGCGTGAATACATAACAAACAACGAAAAAGTAGTTGTTGGTCTACTACATAATAATGAGATGTTTTCTAGAAAGGACATACATACAAATTGTTAGTTAATATTCTTAGTGCGTCCGAGTCTCGCATTTCGCGGACACGTACCGTAATCCACATGCCAACATTTAGGCGTTTTTTTTACTTTCTAAAGTACATATTTGCTGGAGCTATCTTAGGACTTACTTTAAATCTATAATATTAATAATGTTATTAAGCTTCACGCTTTGATAAACATCTCTAATCTCAGATTCGGATAGGTTGCGCCTTTGAGAGAAGGATGACGTCATATAATCATCAATCTTGAGTTTAGTGAACACACTGCTCAATTTGTCTCCAGGTTGAGAGCTACAAAACCGTACAACCCAAACCAATTGGAGAGGAAGTAAACGAACTCCGCAAAGATGATGATGAAGAGTCTGGTCGTGGGACGAAAATGTATTGCTCTTGTGATTGTAGTATTCGTAGCTATAGGAGGACGCCTAAGGCCCACAACACAATAATGCCAAAATATAAACTCTTAATGAATACTTACGCTAATAAATATTTAGTTCGCGATTTGTTAATTTTCTCTCGTTCGCTACACATCCATCAAGTCAAAGAATCTGACTAATCAACGAATCTGTCCAATCTACGAATCTCCCGTCTAACGGAGCGGTTACCAGCAGAGTAGGCACATGCTGCAGCCGCGGTGAGATTTCAGTTTCTTATGATGTAAATTTGATGTTGTCGAGCACATAAACATATAAATATGGGGTTCTTCAAGAGGGGCATCAGAAGGTTTCTTCATGGTCGGCAGCGCGAGTGTGACACCTCTGGTGTTGCATACGTCCATAGGCCACGGTAACCGCTTCCCATCAGGTGGGCCGTGTGCTTGTCTGCCAACTAAGTGGGATAAAAAAAAAGAAAAAAAAAATGCCTACTGACTTGAGGTCGACAGCATAAAATAAATAAATTTTCAGCATGTGACATTGAAATCAAGCCGCGTGGTTCCCGGCAGAGTAGAATCTGGACCACCCCATCTCTTCTCATACGGTGTCGTACAAGGCGATTAAGGGATAGGGCTGTTTAACATCAGACAGATATATACAGCCCAGACTCAGCCTCGGCTGCATTGCTTAGATCAATAGTAGTGCCCGAATGACGGCAATACGCTCAACCCCTGTTACGTGGGACCGAATTTAATGATTGGTGAAATGTGGGTGTTAATTCACCTCTGCCTGATGAAGCCGTGATTATATGTATGTATGTACATTGAAATCACTGTGGATTCAGCTGTCGAGTTCGTTTGATCGTTCAATATGTACTCACAGCATGTGCCTACAGCAATGCGGGCATAGTGCCTCTGAACCCCACAATGCATTTGTTGGTACCCACATGTCTACTTCTGCACTAAAACGAACCACATGTGGTACCTGCTCAGGCAACAGCGGAGCTTGCCGGTGGGAGGAACCTCGCTCGGATCATGCTGAACTGGGTCTATTGCGCTCTAATTTCTCTAATGCACTCATTTAATAGCATCTTGTGAGTCCTACTCAGTCTAGCCTGCGCAGTTTACGCTGGTGAAATCGGAACTAATATCTTCGCCTCTGTACAGTAATAAAAATACACATATCGCTCATCCAAAAGAATATTGACGTAATTACGTTTTTACGATTTTACAGGAGAGCGTTTTAAAAGTTTGACATCGAAAATATTGTGTATTTCCAATCATTCTATTGATATATTTTAATAGTTATGTTGTGTTACTTTACTATGAATAATATTATATAAAAAGATTGCGAGAAAACTCAAGATAACTTTTAAAAATGCCAAATAAAACAAAACCGACGTACATTTATGACATTTTATAAATTAAATATTACAATTATGACATAATACGGTTTGGATAATAAGGTTTGGATATAGGAATAAATCATCCCTTTGAGGATGAAGGTGTGATTGTATATATTTATGTATGTAATAAATCATGAATTTAAACAACATTATATTCAATTGGTTTTATTTTTATAAATCTTAACATTTTATACATTTTAAACGTAATCGTTTTTAAAAAAATTAACAAAAAATTAGTTTTATAAAAATCTTGGACAGTTTAAAAACAAAAATAAGCTATTATTAAAAAATCTAATATTAAAAATAAAATCTGTCTAAGTATATAGGTACTTAGATAGTGTTTATAGTAATAATGAGATCAAGAGACATTACGGTAAAAGTCGCCTTTAAACCATGTACCTTCAGGTACTTGTGGTTATCTAAGAGAAGCATAATCTTTAAGAAGCATAAAAACTGGAAGGAATATAAAATAATATCACAATGACTCATTAATCGAACAATTCCGATATAAAAATTATTCATAATCGTTCACCAGTTTAAATAGTATCTATCAAGTAAATCTATCTATGTGACTTATAAATAGTGTACAACATAAAAGTATTTAAAATAATAAGAAATATTATCGTAAGTAAAACTTATTACAAAATAGTATTATAAAAAGCCTCATAGTATTTTGGTATAATTAGTATTAAATTAGTATTTAATAAATGCAATAAATCAGCTTTTTTACGATCTGAAATACAAAGCTTAGCATTATAGGCATTTTTCAGACAAATTTCAGCAGACAGATTTCGTCTTAGACCTCTTCTAGACGCTGTTTGCACATTACATTGCATCCACTCTGTCGTATCGTCGTATGATGTCTTATAAAAATAAACTAAACAGAGTGCGAAAAGACGTGTAAGTACAGGGCACAGCTCGGGGGCGCAGTGTTTAAGCACCATCGCCGGTATACCGTCCGGCCCACTCGACTTCCGAACATCTAGGGACTTAAGCTCATGCCGGACCGCCCGTTGCGTGATTTTAACTTCAGTCATGGAAGCACCACAGCTGGGAATTATGGGTGGTTCGGCGTTCCCGTCGTTCATTGTCGAGTTTGACGCAAAGAGATTACCCAACAGATCGGCTTTCTCCTTAGCGCCATGGGCCAGACTACCATCGGATTTTTGCAGCGGTGGAAGGCAAGACTGGCAGAAGATTCCCTCGGCAGCTTTGGCGAGCGACCAAAATGCTCGACTGCCAGATGGGTAGCGCGCAAGCCGCTCGCCAATTCTGCCGATGAACTCAAACTTAGCCCTGGCCGTAGCTTTTTTACTAGACCTCGAGGCGGTATTCAACTTTCGCTTCACTTCAGTGATATTTGGATCTTTATTGGCAAGAGTCGTGGCCCAAGCCCTGTATGCAGATTGCTTGTAGTCTCTTGCTTCTCTGCAGGGCCTGTTAAACCAAGGGCGTTTGCTCTCTCTGTTGCAATCCAGCGGTTCGGAATATAGCATTCCATACCCACTAGGATCGCATCAGCTACTGCTGTTGCACAGGAGCTGGGATCATTTGAAGTGAAGCAAAGCCGCCTCCACGGGTACGACGCGAAGAATTCTCGTAGTCCATCCCAGTCTGCCGACTTGTAGTGCCAGACATGCCGCCATTGAGGTGGCCGCGGTGGTTCAGGCCGCGTGAGAGTCACTTGCGCCCGAACGAGGCTGTGGTCCGAAGTACCAAGTGGTGCTTCCACAGTTACTGAGTATTCGTCCGGGCGTGAAGTCAGCAGAAGGTCCAGTATAGAGCTTCTATGGGTCTCTATTTCTGGTGTTCTAGTAATAGAATGCAGCAGTTGAGAGAATCCGTAGGTCAGAGCAAAGTCATGAGCAGCCCTTCCCGCATAATCAGTTCTAGGAGACCCCAGCCACTCTACGTGGTGAGCGTTGAAGTCCCCCAAGAATACTAAATCCGCGGTAGGGTATTGCTCAATTACCTTGTCCGCAGACCGCTGCAGATGCTCAAACAATTGAGCTGTACCCAAGTCACCGCTATGAGACCTGTAGAGGCACGCAAAGATACGGGTGTGGCCACCGTGATCCGTACGTACCCAAAGAGTTGACAGGTCCCTGTCTTCAAGGCCTTGAAGACGGCGGCAGCAAATATCATCCCGGACGTACAAGCATACCCCGGCGCGACTCAGGAAGTTATGCTCGAGTTTGTACCCGGGGTACATTAAGTAGGCTGTATCGGCTGGGCATGATATTTGCGTCTCCGTCAGAAAAAACAAGGTGGGCTGCGCGGTCTCTAAATGAAGATGGACCGCGTTGAGGTTGGTGTGTAGGCCCCTGATGTTACAGAAATCCACATGTAGTGTGGACGATGGAGATGGAGATGGTAAAGCCATACCCACAGCAACGTAATCTTTTGCTCTTCTCAATATATCGATGGAGGTAGTTGGTGTTTCAGTTATAATGTTATCACAAGTTACGTTATTATCTAAAAATTTGCAATTATGTTGTAGGTAGGTATTGTGTGTGGTAGGTGGTATAATATAAAGATTTTCATTAAATAATTATGTTAGGTATTATAATCTTACATTGAACTGTGTTGCCTGTATCATTTACTATAGGTAATTTCATATCTATAGCATTGTAGTCACTGTCTATATTATCTCCTCTCAAAGTATTGATAAAGGTGTCTGGTTCTCCAACTAATGCTAAAACATTTTTTATTTTTTATTAATATACCTAATTAAAATAATCGAAGTATGTAGGTAGGTACCTAATTTACTTACCTTCTTTTGGCAATGTATCCTGTTTTGTGCTACTTGAACAATAAGTAGAAGTAGACGACGAATTGCTTGAAGATGATGACGAACTGTCAGAGGATGACGACGAGCTTGAAGAAGACGATGAAGAGGTAGACGACGATGATGAAGACCTTTTCCTTTTTTGGGTTCCACTTTGACCTTCAGTTTCAGCTAAATCATACAGATTATGTTCAACTGCTATATAGGTAAATTTAAAAATGGCGTATAATTAGTTAGTCTTACGTTTCGGTTCCACAGGTTTATCCATTGTTGTCAATTCGGTCTCAGTGTTACGAGAAAAAGGTTGAGGTACAATACCGTCCAGACCCAAGTTTACGATCTGCTCAATTCTTTTTGATCTTGACATTTTTTTTATTCCATATTCTAAAACAGTAACATTTTTATTGTAATTATCAGAAAACTATTATAATACTAGCGTTTAAATAAACATTACATCCAAATAATGTAAGTAGGTAGCTAATGAAAGAAAGTAGGTAACGTATTGATTTAGGTACCTATTTAGTTTATCATAGTTTGATAATTACGTAATTTAAATCTTAAGAAAGTTAGGTATTTGATCCTAACTTATGTCTACCTAATTAGGTAGATACATTTTCAGTAGGTAAGTATGTTATTTGATAATTTGATTCACAAATATTATTATTACTACTAAATTAAACCTACCTTTTTATTTAATTGCAAGCTGGCTACATAGCATTGATTAGTCAATTTATCAGAACAATGACGTATTTGGTAATTGTGTCAAATAAACCAACTATCTGCTGTAGTTTTTTTTACAAAATGACACAATTGTCAATTGCGTCACTGTTCTACCAATAAAATTGAAAAAATGTGTCATAACTTACATTTACGTCGTTCTATATCCAGACACGTGTTCACTTCGCGGGGCACCCCGCACGACTGACAAATAAGTCGATGTTTCCGCGTTACCTTACAAAAAATAGGCCAAAACCATAACGACAGTGACTCTCTCTGTCGGAAACTAATGGAACAACAATTCTGTCGTTTTTACCATAGATAAAACGTGCAAAACAAGAAGTTATGGCATCAAAAACTCATTTTCGACTTTTTGGTAATTATGTCAATATTCTTTTGGATGAGCGATATAACATAAAAAACAAATTTGTAAGCCTGTTACTAAAAATACTATTAAATATTTATATAAATAAGTTTTATCAACTTAGTATTAATAATTTATTTTCTTATGACTATAAAGTTATAAAACATAACATAACATAAACTCACGCCTATATCCCCGAAGGGGTAGGCAGAGGTGCTAGCACCCACATTTTACCATTTTATGTTTAGGTCCCAATGATGGCGAGCTTATTGCCATTAACCGGGCACTTATAAACCTGCGATAAATACACACATAACTTCGAAAAGCATCGAAAAGTCATGGGTGTGTGCCAAGGTAAGCCTGGGATCGAACCCGAGACCTCGTCTCAGCAGTCCATTACCCATTTAAGGAGGTAGGACACTGCGGTATTTCCGCCCGATTGAGCAGTCCGACTGGGGTAGTACCTCCGCCCTACAGAATACCGCGGTTATAATAACTTCGTGTTGTGTTCCCAGCGGTGAGTAGGGTAGCCAGAGCTCACTGGAGAATTTGTGCTGTCAGTGGAAAGACTAAAGGCTTGTCCTGCTTTGTCTTCTGCTGATGGCACAGAAACTCTGTACTTACAGGGTTGGCAGCGTCGCGCTGAGACTGTGACTGTGACTCCTCTGGTGTTACAGACGTCCATAGGTCACGGTAACCACTTTCCATCAGGTGGGCCGTGTGCTTGTCTGCCAACTTAGTGGTAGAAAAAAAAAAAAACCCATCCCACTAGGCAACCGCGGTCTTAAATCTCAATAAAGTTATTTATTATTATATTATTATTATTAAAAAAACCGTTCCGTCGTTTATTTTACCCCATACCATGCGGCTGCTTGTAAGTTTGTTGCACGTGTACCTCTTAATCAGAACTTACATTTAATACTCCTATCATCTTCAGTAACAGAGAAACCAGCGCCGGCGCCAGAGAAGCCCGCGCCGGTGATTCACAATGGGCCTCACGGGGTACAGATAGTGAACACAGGCCCCGACCACACCTTCACGCTCAACGAGGAGGCGCTCCGAGAGCTGCTGCTGCAGGACGACATCAAAGACCGCGCGGTGGTTGTGCTGTCCGTGGCGGGGGCTTTCAGAAAAGGGAAGTCCTTCCTACTGGATTTCTTCTTACGATATTTGAATATTAAGGTTGGTTCTTTTTAAAATCGTATTTATTTTATAAGCCTAGTGCATCACATCACAGACGTATGACATTATTTAAGAAACAATTATTTGACATGTTATTAAACAAAATGTATTACAATATTAATGATTTCTTGGACGATACAATAACATTTAACAATATCCTTAAATGTATTAGTTTTAGCATAAAAGTATTATAAATTAAAACCTGAAAATTTGCATGTTATTAAACAAAATGTATTACAATATTAATGATTTCTTGGACGATACAATAACATTTAACAATATCCTTAAATGTATTAGTTTTAGCATAAAAGTATTATAAATTAAAACCTGAAAATTTGCACGCCGTATGTGGTAGAATGTGAGTAAACGTAAATTTGTAATATCTCTTGTACCATAATTCTAGCAAAAAAACTATTTTGTTTTGATTTGATTTGATCATGATTAAGTCGGGTTAAAAAATAGTTACATTGGGGTTAACTATCAATGGACTTAATAGGTTAGTGTCCTGAGTCATCGAATTCTTACCAAAACTACTTAATCTGTTTATATTTAATCTTAAAAATGCATAGTAAACTAAGATATTGCCTAACTAAACTGAAACTATTCACCATTTTTAATTTCCAAAATAGGTCAAACTAACAATCGAAGTAAAGAAAAATTTACAACTTTTTAGATTCCTTATTAAATTTGATATCAATCTTTTAAGCACTGTTTACGTGTAAACGCAACATAGACTGAGATAAATGCGATATTCTCTTGCACTCCATACATTTTCACTACGCGGCAGCGCGCTGTGACGTCACCACGTGCCACGATTTTGTATGGAGCGTTTTCTGGATATTTAAATGGGGCGTGGAAAAAACCATCTATCGAGGCCGTTAAGGTAAAGACCACCACAGAATCTGGAATGGTGAACTTCACCTCATCTTACTATCACACTGGGTGCAGTCAAATTGATGGATCATTACAGAAAAATCGACCTTACATAACTGCTATTCAGTTTGCATCGCTCTTGTCTTTATATCGATCCTGTCTTAACATATTGAACTGTATGCTTCCAGTATGGGTCCGATGGCGGCACAGATTGGATCGGGGGGAACGAGGAGCCGCTGCAGGGCTTCAACTGGCGCGGGGGCTCCGAGAGAGACACCACCGGCATCCTTATGTGGTCTGAGATCTTCAAAGCGACGTTGGAAAGTGGGGAAAAGGTTAGTACTAATAATTTTACAATTTACTGTCCCGAGATTTTGGAAAATAGTTTTGAGGACATGTATGATGTAGCAGTAGACTATTCATACACAAACTCGTTAAACAAACAAGAGTTTCTATGTATGAAAGTATTTACAAAAACAGTAGTATGATTGTATGTTTATCCGTATTTTGGAACCTATTTTACAAGCTATACTTACTTTGGATATAGATGGCGCCTGTGTAATATTCCCTGAACAGAGAAATAAATTTAAATAAATAGAACTAAGCATTCCATAATCGAACAGTTCATACTGTAAAAAAGTTCTTCATTAATTTTGTGGAATGCAACAAAATTTTAAAATATTGAAATGAATAGCAGCTTCTTTTTATTTTTTATTGTAGGTAGCAATTATCCTAATGGACACGCAAGGCGCCTTCGACAGCGAGTCAACGGTGCGTGACTGCGCAACCATATTCGCCCTGTCAACCATGTTATCTTCGGTGCTCATATACAACCTGTCGCAGAACATACAGGAAGATGACCTGCAACACTTACAGGTAAGACAGGCCTATTGCCATGCTATTGCCGGCAAACTTCTTGAGCAAAAGAGACGGTGCGGTAAGAAAGAAACTTCATCCCACACACGCTCAAGTTGTGGAATGAACTCCCTGCTGCGGTTTTTCCAAGCGCCTACTATATGGGGGTTTTCAAGAAGGGCATCAGTAGGTTTCTTCATGGTCGGCAGCGTGAGTGTAACGCCCCTGGTGTTGCATACGTCCATAGGCCTCGGTAGCCAATTCCCATCAGTTAAGGTCGTGTGCCACCTAAGTGGTGTAAAAAAGGTAACATAAAAGTTTTCGTGAGTGCGCTATACGCATAAATGAAAATACTAATCAATCAATGATGCGAGTTTTTTGAATCTGTGATTGTGCTCCTCAACCGTCGCGCCGTGACTGGCATCTGACCTCCACGACCCATAGACCCGCGATATTCAAGATCTGTGCTTAGACCAGTTAAAATTTCTAAGGCTCCCAACTACCCGTAATTACTGCCACACCATGTCTCTAAGAATCCTATGAGAATGAAACGGGCATAGGATTGACAAGTATTTTGACATTTATGACAGTTGTCAACGTATGTCAATCCCATACATTGATCAATCTATTCTTTTTTTTTTATACCACTTAGGTGGCAGACAAGCGCACGGCCCACCTGATGGAAAGTGGTTACCGTGGCCTATGGACGTGTGCAACACCAGAGAAGCCGCACTCGCGCTGCCGACCCTGCAAGCACAGAGTTTCTGTGCCGTCAGTGTAGAGGACAAAGCAGGACAAGCCTTTAGTCATCCCACTGACAGCACAAATTCTCTAGTGAACTTTGGCTACCCTACTCACCGCTAGGAACACAACACGAAGTTATTATAACCGCGGTATTCTGTAGGGCGGAGGTACTTCCCCAGTCGGACGGCTCAATTGGGCGGAAATACCGCCGTGTCCTACCTCCTCATTCTACAAACGTATTGCCTCGTGTCTAGAGGGGTTAGTCAGTGTCGCTTAACAAAACGATATTTAACGTTAAGCTCCTCCCCCCAGCTGTTCACAGAGTATGGTCGCCTGGCGCTAGAGGACTCTGGTCGGACGCCGTTCCAGCGGCTCCAGTTCTTGGTGCGCGACTGGAGCTTCCCCTACGAGGCGCCCTACGGGCCCGACGGCGGCTGCCAGATCCTGCAGAAGAGGCTCAAGGTATGACTCCACTGGTTTTAGTCATTCATTCCTTGGCAAATGTATACGCTTTTTTAACAAGCTCCCTAATGAAATTAGGGATTTACCTGTGAATAAATTTAAAAATATAGTGCAAATTGTGCCAGAAAGGCTATTATAAAATCCAAGAATATTTGGATAAACAAGCTTGGAAATGAGCTGTTCGCTTAACTATGCTACTCAAGTAAATTTTTGTATTTAGATTAAGTAGACTAACGGCCGGTTTCTGAAAGGCCTGTCAAACCATTGATCAACTAACCCGGCTGTTAATTTAACATGAATGTCAAATCAATTTGAGTTTCTGAAACGTTGATCAGGCCAAAATTAACTAATCTATGATTATTTTGATTTGACATGCGGTTTGTTTTAAATTGTGGCCACACTGTTCATTGTTGTTAATTAGTTCATTCTTATCAGTCAAAAACGACAATATGCCTGGTTCCAACCCGGATGAAAAAAAGTTACGGACTGTCATTACTGACGAAATATTCTGGGAATTTCAAATCTCAAGTTCAAGTTTATATTTTCAAGTGGCGTCTGTGTGTTCAAGTGCTTTCTAAACTGTGTCCTGTATTTAAAATGGCCTCACGAGGAAAGAATTTTACCGAAAAAGAAAAGCAAAAGCTTTTAGAACTAGTTCAGAAGTAAGTACGTAAACTGTGTTCTAAAATATAATCTTTATTGTTTAATATCATTGTTTACATTACACATCCTGCGCTGTGGTGACTATATTACGTACATTGTTTTATTCCAGATACAAACATATAATTGAAAATAAATGTACAAATGCTGTATCCACGGTAAAAAAAATTAGGCTTGGGAAACCATTACCCAAGAATTTAACCCAATAATAATAATTGCATAGTGGCCAATGATATTCTAATATCAATTTTATTTATTATGGGCATCACAATTTTGGGGAAAGTGTCTATAAATAAAACTTTATATTCAGGATACATTTTATATAAACTTTAATTTATTTTTTTATAGGTACAACAATATAAAGCTAATAAAAATAATGATCTTTGTGACAGTGAAGCAGGACCATCACAAGTGATCACATTAAATGAAGAGGTAAGATTTAAGGGCCTACTTGTTTACAGTTCTTAATTCTTTATATTTTACTACTACTACTTACATACAGTACAGAGATCATAAATTTAACATTTCAAGGAACATGTACAAAGGCGAGCTTAACTCAAAATGAGTTCTCTCCCAGAAAACCTATGAGTAGCAGAGAAGTAGATGGTAATGATGCTCATGAAGTCTTATCTTGATAAATAATATTATATATTTTGTTTCAGTCAAATATGCATAGTGATATATCAGAGCTAGGTTCTCTTTTAAAACAATTAAAAAAAGATGAAATAGCGGATAAGGTGTGTATGTAACTGCACCTTGTGGTTATAAATTAAAAAGTTAGCTAAAATACAATAACTCAAAGTTGCACGTATTTAATGTAATTTTCTTTTTCAGAAGGGTATCATGGCAACTGGTGGTGATCTTTATAAACCAGCCCTTGGCACTGTGGGTGCACAAATATTATCAATAATGGGTGATCAGGTGAAACCACTCTCCAATACCTGTGATAGTGCATCAAGTTACTACCGAAATGGTACCTTTCTTAATGCAATTTCCTTATACTCATTATACATTAATTTATTTATATCTTACACTCATATTCTAATTAAATCTTTTTAGTTGAATTTTTTAGTTGGACCACCCCATCTCTTCCCATGCGGTGTCGTACAAGGCGACTATATTATTTATTTATTTTTCAAAGTCTTTATTGCATAAAAATAAACATTACATGTAACAACTCCAGTGTAAATTAAATCCTAGAGGTTAACAAATAAATTAGGTTACATTACACAAAGCTATTGCACTTTTTACGAATTTATACACATGTTTAAAGATCATTAAAAATACAGAAAATATAATGGGTGTATTAGGAATATTGTTTATGTAAGCTTTAGTACAGCATTACATTTGATGCATACTTAAGTTAAAACTAAACAATAATGGTATAATACCACGAACATAATTAGTACAATGATAATTCATTGTATGTAGGTATTAAAATAAAATATTATCTCTTGGCTAAGCAAAACGGACAAAAGATCGCCCCGGCTGTAAGCAAACAAGTTTTTATTTAATTTTTATTCAATAGGAACAGTCACCGCAGTAGGTCCACGCCACCGCGCATGCGATGCGCACGGCCATACTGGTCTATATGCCTAAATAATACGGGTGATAACCGTGCGCATTGCCCCGCGTAGATCATTGGCGCACACGGGCCGCTGTGCAAGTCTATTCATCGCACTCGAGAAACAAGTGATGGGGTAATTTGTATCGGTTGTATTTGTCGATAAACGGAAGATTCTTCATACGGCTCCTACCTATGTTATTAATATAAATATTTTTACTAACTTTGTTACTGTACAAATAAAACTTTTTGGATAATTTAATAATGAATTCTCTTAAAGTTGGTAATTTGATTTTAATATGTAGTTTATTTAAATTTGTTCGAAAAGGGGTGTTAAACGCGTATTTAAGTGACTTGTTTTGAACTACTTGAAGACTATTAAAATTAGTGAGACATGTACCGCTCCATACCGGGCAAGCATAAGTTAGACAAGGTCGTATTAGTGTGCAATATATATTAAGTTTAGTTGCACTACTAAGGCAGGATCGTTTGCAGAGAATGGAACTTAAAGCGTTTAATGCTTTAGTGCCTTTAATTTTTAGTTTATTAGTGTTATCACTCCAGTTGAGCTTGTTGTCTAATATAGTGCCCAAATATTTAACAGAACGGCTCCATCTGATCTCATGTCCATCAATATTGAGACTTCTCTTAGGGAGTGATCGTTGCCTAGAAAAGAGTATTGCTTCAGTTTTAGCAGCATTTATTTTTAGCTTCCATTTACGAAAGTAGGTTGTTAATAGCTCAATTGACAAATTTAAGCGATCGATTATCAAGTCAATATCTATGGCAGATGTTAAGGATGCTGTATCGTCCGCATAACAGGCAAGACTGGTGTGTGGTTGCATTGGTATGTCGTTCAGATACAGTAAAAAGAGCTGGGGACCCAGGACAGATCCCTGGGGGACGCCAGCACAGACCAGTCGAGCACCCGAGCTAGAGTCATTCACGTGAACCCTAAATGTCCGGTGGTCTAAATAGGATTTAACGAGTTTTATAAGTGACAAAGGAACACCTGACAGCAGCATCTTGTGGAGAAGGGCTTCGTGCCAGACTGTGTCAAAAGCTTTTTCAATATCCAAAAGGAACATCCCGGTTGACTTTTTCAAATTTAGGTTATGTGACACAGTTTCTGCCACTCTAGCCAGCTGCTGGGTGGTTGAATGTCCAGCCCGAAAGCCAAACTGTTCATTGATCAGGATATTTTCTGTCACACGATTAAGGCGACGATACAGGATCCTTTCAAAGAGTTTCCCTAAACACGGAAGGAGGCTAATTGGTCGGTATCCAGTTGGATCTGAGGGATCTTTACCTGGTTTACGGATTGCAATTACCTTCGCAACTTTCCAGGCAGCTGGAAAGTAGTTAGTCCGCAAGCAGCTATTAAAAACTTTTGTTAACAAGACGATAGATTTACGAGGTAGACGTTTAATGAGATAGTTTGATATTTCATCCGGGCCAGCTGCTTTTTTCGTTTTGAGTGCTGATATACTTTTGACTATTTCCATTGGTCTAACCAACTGGGCACAGTTATCAACATCGTCAAGATTGTTTAGGGCATACAGAGACATATTAACGTTGGACTGTTCATCACTGGCCCAACTATGAGTAAGGACCATGTTATCAGCAAAGCTGTTTGCTAAAATTTCACATTGATCCCTAGCGTTAGAACTCATAGTGCCGTCATTAGCCTTAAGTGGGGGTATGAAAGATGTGGAAGTCGATTTCAGGCCTTTAGCAATCCGCCAGAGGTCCGCACATGGGTTGTCCACTTTTTTAAGTTTACAGTTCCAGAGTTTATCACGGTGGGCTCTTATGGCATCATAAATATTGCGTTGAAGCTGTTTAATTTCAAGATTAAGGATTTTGCGAGTAACGTTGTCTATTACTTTGGCAGAAATACGACGTAGGTTATTTTTGTTCCTGATTTTTCTTTTAATACATCTAGGTAAAGAGGTTTCCCAGGGTTTTAAAGTATCAATTGGAACAAAGGCATCCCTAGCTAAGATCATGGTGCATTGGAGGTGTGAAATTGCTAAGTCAATATCGTTTATGGACTCGTATATCTTGTTATCCAGGTTTATGTTGCTATTGAGATATTGCCGGTAACCATTCCAATCAGCCCTTGCGTAATTGAATTTTCGTATGGGCTTACGATAAGTGTTGATAGCCAGTCGAACAAATACAGGCAAGTGGTTGGAAGAAAGTGCATACACGGTATCAATGGAGTCAACTGCGTGTAGGTTCTTAGTAATTAACAGATCAGGGTTTGTGGGCACACACTCGCCAGTGTAGTGAATAAGAGTGGGATCACTAGGACTGTGGATTGTGAATTCGCTTTGTAACATTAATTTATATAGTGTCTTACCGTGTGCATTGTTGGGGCCGGCTGACCAATAGGAATGTCTAGCATTTAAGTCACCCATTATCAGAACATTACGCCCAGAGGACATGAGAGCGCTTATGTCGTTAATAAGCAGCGTCATGTTAGGTGATTGGTAAACCGAATAGACAATGAGGTTTCCGCATGATAAGTTAAGGGATATCCCTGTGACTTCCAAGTTATGTGTCGGGGGGGTCACTACAAGGTCATGTTCTAGATCGTCTCTGACTAAGATTGCGACACCTTGGCCAGAGCCATCTGCACGTCTGTCGACTCTGTAACATGTAAAACCGGGGAAGCTAAAAATGAGACGGCTGGTCAGCCTAGTTTCATTGAGTGCGATGATGTCGACATCAAGCTCACTTACCGCAAGCGATCTCAATTCCTGCTGCTTTTAGTGAATACCATCGGCATTCCAATAGAGTATGCGTAACTCGGAAAAATTAAAAATGATTACCTACATGTGACAGAATAAGAATGACTTTGTCCATGAAAGTCTCACACTTGATAAAATCCTGCTTGAGGGTCTTGATTGTTGAAAGTATTAGCAGCATTTCGCTCGACACCGCATCCCGAGGGGAATTTACAGAGTCCACATTCAACGATCCTGTTTCCACTTTACTCTGAAGAAGTGGCTGTAGTTGTTCAGTAGGTTGTGAGACATAGTTTGAAATTTGTTGTGATTTTAGCACTGTAGCAAATGTACGATCCGTAATGGCCATAGAGGACGGTTTTGATTGAGCCTTTGGGTTCACGATGAAGTTGTTAATTGATTCGCGCTTAGTTCGAATGCGTTCCAAGTACTTCAACCGCTCTTTGCACTGCGAGTAGTTAGCCGGATGATCTTGCTCACAGTTGCAGCATCGTACAGATTTAGCGAAGCCTTTGTCAGGACATTCAGAAGTGGGATGCGCCAAAGAGCATTTGACACATCTTGGGGGTTTATTGCAGTTCCGGGAAGCATGTCCAAAATTCTGACATCGATAACATTGGGTGCAATTTTTTATGCCACTTTTGAAGCGCTCAATGGTAATAACACAGTTTGCAAGGTATTTAATTTTTTTGAACTTGGCCATATCCGTTCCAGTTGGCAGTTGAATTATTATTGGAGGGCATTGAACAGTTATACTTAGCTTGATAGTTGAGGCTGTAGCACCGGGAAAACCAAGTTCCTCTAATTCTTCAGAAAGGGAATCTATGAGGTTTGCAGGTAGACCTTTGATGACTACCTTTGGTAATTTTTCGTCCTTTCTGGAGTAGGTATGGAACGAAATATCTTCGTCGAGTAGCCCGGCCTTGATAGTTCGGTGTCCGTCAGATGAGTGGCACTGTATTTTAACCCGGTTGTTACCTCTGTATTCAATATGGTACTTCTTATCATACTTGTCGATGATATCCTTGAGTTTCTGGTGGGTCCAGTTATCCGATATATCAATAATAATAGGGGGTACACCTCTTGATTGTCTCTTTATAGAAGCCCTTTTGTAAGACTCTGAAGCTTCTTGAACCTTGTCCACTGGGAGACTACTGAAGCGATTTTCTGTGCTTGGTTCGGCATTTATCGGTGTACAAGGCGACTGAGGGATAGGGCTGTTTAACATCAGACAGATATATACAGCCCAGACTCAGCCTCAGATGCGGGGCTCGAGTCAACTATAGTGTCCGATATACGGCAATAGGCTCACCACCTATTACGTGGAACCGAATACAGTTATTGGTGAAATGTGGGTGTTAATTCACCTCTGCCTAACCCTCCGGGGATAAAGGCGTGATTTTGTGTGTGTGTGTGTGTAGTTGAAGATGTGGTTCCAGTAGAAGCCAATATTACTGATGCTCTGAGTACCTCTGTTACTTCACCAATTAACGAATCTACCTAACAAAACAAAAATAAAGAAGAAGGTACCAAAGAGGAAACTAGTTTCCAAGAATAATAACATTATGAAGAAAATGTATTATCAAACAAAGATGGAGTGTGTAAAAATTAAGGAAAAAGAGTATGAAACTATGATTAAGAAATAATAATAGTTAAAGATATTTACTTCAAATGTTATATCATTTTAAAATTAAACATGTTGATAATAATGGTTGTTCTTGTACATTTACCTTACTTTATTTGACTTAACAATTAAAATGTGTCAACAATAGAGATGACCGCACAGATGTATTTTCATTATTTACTGAACTAGTACCAGTATCATCTGGAGCATTTGGATCCAATGATACACTAGTTACTTCTTCTATGTGGTCATTATGATTGAGTGCCAAATTATGTAAAACACAACAAGCCACAATAATGTTCATAGTAGTAGGCAACTTAACACGGAGGCCCATCGACAAACATGGGAATAGTCTCTTAAGAACCCCAAAGCATCTCTCCACAGTATTTCTGGTTCTTACATGTGCTCGATTATATGCCTCTTCGCTGGGTGTTGAAGGGCGCAAGAAAGGTGTCAATAAATATGACCGGCATGGATACCCACTGTCCCCTAGTAGATAATCACTGCCATACACTCCACTTTCAAAATCAGCCCGAATGTGGGAATCATTAATAATTGTAGTGTCATGAACAGATCCAGGCCACCAACAGATCACATCACATATTTTTAGATTTGCATCACATATTACCTGAACATTCAGGGAGAAATATCCTTTCCTGTTCCTATATAACTCAGCTCGGGGACCACCAGGAGACTGTATCTTTATATGTGTGCAGTCAACTGCCCCGATTACATTAGGAAAAGCACTAATGTTATAAAATTCACTCTTTACCTTATTGCAATCTTGATATTGTACTGGGCATAGATATAAACTGCGGCCTAAGTTCTGCAATAGCTGCAGATACTTTTTTTATTATTCTACAAGCTGTAGATTTGTGCACTCTTATGTGATCAGCAACAGTAATTTGAAATGCTCCTGTCGCATAATAACTTATTGTCAGTAACACCTGTTCCAAAGCATTTATAGACTGATTTCTCAAAGTGAAGCGTTTTATTTTCGGCTCTATCAAATTTACCAACAACAATACAACAGCCTTTGTCAGTCGGTACCGATTCTTGAATTCCTCTTCATGATAGAAATCAAAAGGATTCATTCTCGTCCTGAATGTTCGCGTTCTTTGCTCTTCATCACTGCTAGACGTACTGATACTCATCTCAATATCCGAAAGTGACATGATTGTAATCTAAAACAAGAAACAATATATGCTTAGCAACATAGAAATATAACCTTAGCAAGATGTCTGAAATATACAATTTTCCAAATAAAACCGTGTATAAAAATAAAACTGTATTATAAATATGTTTTGACATACCTTAATAATGTAGATTTGAAGAGAAAATGTAGATTCACGTAGTAAAACAATTGCATACATAAGTTAATTCGTCGATACGCACCGATTAGTTGACAAAGCTTTTGACAGGAAGATAATCTATGATCACGGCTTGACAAGCATTTCAGAAACCCAAAATGGCAGTTGACATACGATTCTCGAGTTTAATTAGACAGCTATGTTAACTGACACGATAATCAAATTAAACTATTTAATCATGCTTCTAGCAACCCAATTGCTATTTGACAAGAGATTTAACAGACGATTAGTTAATTTTAGCGTTGATCAGCCTTTCGGAAACTGGGTGTAAGTGTATGTTTGTAAATAGACAAAAAAAAAAGAAATGCCCGCTGAGTTTGTTGCCGGAGTCTTCTCAGGTGGGCGCGTTTCGAACCGGTGGTCCATTTACTAAACTGATATTCATGTTCCTTTTTTGTTGACGTTTTGTAAGTGCCGATATAAATGGTCTATACAGAATAAATGATTTTTGACTTTGACTTCCTTTTCCATCCTAGCTAATGCCAGTCACGTTCGAAGCTTTCCATTTGCGGGGTTTCCAAGATTGATTAAGATTGAAGGGTCCTACAGGGTCGGTCACAGTAACCACTTTCTATAAGGGGCCGTGTGTTTGTCTGCCCCCCTAAGTGGTATAAAAATCTATTTCATCTCGTGTGCAGGTATCGGCAAACCAGCATCCAGAGCTCCAGTCTCTCCGCAAGCACATCACATCGTGCTTCAGTGAGATCGCGTGCTTCCTGATGCCGCACCCGGGCATCAGGGTCGCGACCAGCCAAGAGTTCGATGGTAGACTCAAAGGTAACTTGTCATCATCAACAACTTGTAATTATTCTTTTTCATCATCAATTTATTTATTTTATATTTGTATTTAAATACATTTATTACAATACAATATGTCAAAACTACTAATCAAATAACCCGCCCCTGATCGCTCCCGGTGCAAAAGTGCCCATAACACTTGCTGCGTTGCCACGTTGGATGGCAATGGACAGCCTTTGGACCAGGAACGACCCGGAACGAGTGTCACCGGTCGCCTCGATGAGCCTCTGTCCGATTTCTTTAGTAAGGCTTTTAGCTTGTATTAAAATGTCAATTATAAGTAAGAAATACATACAAGATGCGAATATTGAGATGAATTGACAGCCTCTGTGTCGTGGCGGCAGTGAACGCGACTGCTACGCAGGACGCGCGGGTTCGATTCCCGCTCAGTGCAAATATCTGTATGCATGAATATGGGTATTTGCATTGGTCTGGGTGTTACTATGTATAATATGTATGCATTTACAAAAAAAAAGTTTGTTGTATGTTTATCCGCATTCTAGATCCCATAACACAAGCTAGTTAAGCTATGCTTCCCATGGGTCTAGATAGCGTTGTGTTGAATGCTGTACAATATTTATATTTATTTATTTTCATCCTTAGACATCGAATCGGAATTCAAGGCTTCCCTACAACAGCTGGTGCCAATGCTCCTGTCTCCCCAGAACCTGGTGCCTAAACTCATCAACGGGCAGAAAGTGCGCGCCAAGGACCTGGTGCAGTACTTCAAGTCTTACATGAAGATTTATGAGGGCAATGAGCTGCCTGAACCCAAGAGTATGTTAGTGGTAAGTGTCATCATCACCCATGTATTAGTCCCGGTTGCTTTTTTTTTATACAACTTAGGTGGCAGACAATCACACGGCCCACCTGATGGAAAGTGGTTACCATGACCTATGCACGTGTGTAACACCAGTGGAGTCACATCCGTGATGCCGACCCTGTAAGAATAGAGATTTTGTGCTGTCAGTGTAGAGGACTAAGCAGGACAAGCCTTTGGTCGTCCCTCTGACAGCACAAAAACTCTCCAGTGAGCTCGGGCTACCCTACTCACCGCCGGGAACACAACACGAAGTTATTATAACCGCGGTATTCTGTAGAGCGGAGGTACTTCCCCAGTCGGACTGCTCAATTGGGCGGAAATACCGCCGTGTCCTACCTCCTCAAATAGCATATCAGACCTTCACTCAGGAGTACGAGGTCCACTTAAATATAATATAGCTTGGTTTTTTCGGCAGTATTAGAAGCGACGTCCATAGGCCACGGTAACCACTTTTGTATGCTATGTTCCTCCGGCAACCTGCGGCCCACGCAGTCGGCGTGCGTTTTAGTCGGTCCAAGTCCAACATAACCTCCACCACCGGCACGGTGGTAGGCGTATTCGTGGGGATTTTGCGCACATTAAAAAAAGGAGGGTTCACAGTTCGGATGTTTTTTAATTTAACTTTAAAATTTAACTGTCTCCTTTACATTCCAGGCGACAGCTGAAGCCAACAATTTAACCGCTTTAGCTGAAGCTAAGGAGTTATACACAAAGCTTATGGAGGAGGTGTGCGGCGGGGCGAAGCCCTACCTGCAGTCGGCGCTGCTGGAGACGGAACACGCCAGGATCAAGGATAAGGCAATTCACGCCTTCCACTCTAAACGCAAGATGGGGGGTGAAGAATTCAGTCAGGCGTATTTTACTCAGTTAATACAGGTAAGTGGGACATGGTATACCTAGGCCTCCTAGGGACATGTGTTTTGGATCTTAATCGCGAGACAAACGAGGCCCTGGCTTTTGGTTTGGTTTTGTGATAATCTGTGCTTGGTGAATTTGAGCTCGTCCACCGCCGTAATTCCGCCGTAATTCATTTTACACAAAAAATAATTCAATAAAAGGAAAGTTACATACATGCCACTTGAGATGCCGGTACCTAGGTTAGAGATATTTAGACGTAATTGTGTTTATATGGCTCCACTAATTTACAACTCATTGCCAGGGTCGATTATAAACCTACCTCATAAAAAAAATGTTGTGTTGCATTACATAAATGGTTGGTGGACGAGACTTTTTATACAGTGGAAGACTTTTTAAAGAAATATTCATGTCATTCGTACCACTGCAGGAATGCGTTGTAACGGCTGCGCCATTATTGCGGCTGCAATATTTTTTTTGGTTGCTTTGTATACCCAATAATCTGTGTTTGTATGCCAACTTTTTGGCGAAATGTGCTTGATTACTGTATTTTTTATTTCCATCTTTTGTTGTACCACATTACAAGCAAATAAATAAACGAATTATGAATTAAAAAAAAAAATATGGCATAGCCAACTCTAAAGTAAGGCCAACGAAACGAGATAAAGAGTGTAAACAAATGGACCGCTACTGAGTTATAGAGCAATAGTTAGCGATTATTATCTCTGTCCTTATCACACGTACAAAGCGATCGCGTCACTCACGCGTCTACAGATGTCGTTGTGTATTTCGTGGTATAGGTACAGCAGTCGAAAAGTCGTCCTGTGAACAAGTTCATTCCCTGTTTGGAATGTGCTCGATGTGATACGTACCCATCCCATGGTTGCCTGGTAGAGATTGCCTTGTGCAATAAGGCCGCCACTTGTAATGCCACAAAGATGTACCTATTGTATTTTTTCTGTATCCCTTCTTTGTGTACATACAATAAAGAGATATATTATTATCTTGTGGATCATACTATAATAGTTGAGGACAATTTTTGTAGGTATATTGATAATGATTGATAATATCATAGGCTAACTATGATATTATCAATCATTATCATTTGTGATAAATACAGCTAATTCGGACTCTTCCGACGAATATTTTTCTAATACAGACGACAGCGATGAAATGTGATCAAAACTTTATATGAAGATAATTATATTCATATCAAAATGTTTTGAATACCTGATCCTTTGTTTGCATTGTTTATCTTGTCTCGTGGCCTTACTTTACTTAAGCTGAGTACCACCATTGTAGCACTTAGTGTCTGTAATGGTGACCCTTTTTCCCGAGACTTTGCCTTTAGCTTACCATCAGGCGAGGTGAGGTCAATTTGGCGTGTCCTATATAAAAAAATAATAATAACCTAGCCATAAAAACTAACCTTTATTTTAAAAAATTAACATATTGATAACTCACTTCACTTGTACTTTTCCACATTACTTATTACCCCAAACCTGACTAAATTTTGGAAAAAAAAATATACTGGTATACATAATTTTACAACTACCCACATGTGTAATATGTTTGAGTGTCGCAATGTTTCTAATAGGAACGCTCTTAAATGTCATTATAAACCTTTGAGGATGCCGTAAGGCGAAACCGGTCAGGTGTAATAAGCAATAAAGTAATGTGGAAAAGTACAAGTGAGTTATCAATATGTGTAACAACAAATTCCACCAAGTGCCATCAATCTACAGTATAGTTTCAGAATAAACGGGATATTTACCATGTTTCATTATTGCCAGTTTCCGATATTTAGGCGCTGTTGCAAAGCACCATGATCACGGAGGAACTGGAGTAGTGGCGGTGAACAAAGAAAAAGTTTTTTCTTCTAGGAGTAATTATATCGATCTACCCTCTTTCGAGTTCTTTTACTACGCGTATCTGCAAAACTTTTTCTCTGTTCACCGCCACTACTCCAGTTCCTCCGTGATCATAGTGCTTGCAACAGCGCCGAAATATCGGAAACTCACAATAATGAAACATGGTAAATATCCCGTTTATTCTGATACTGATGTCAGTGACCATGATAGTTTAAATACCTTAACAGTTTAGTTTAAAAATTAACTTTAATACGCGCCCCATCAAAGAGACCTAAAACTGTGCTTTACGTCGCCTGGGTAACTTGTCACAAAGCTTGCCGGCCACCACTCTCAGACGCGCCCCGTGTCCAGGACCTGGAGGAGCAGCTGAAGCAGTTCGCGGCGCAGAACGAGAGCAAGAACATCTTCAAGGCGGCCCGAACGCCGTCGGTGTTCTTCGCCATCGCGCTGGCGTGCTACGTGCTGAGCGGCGTGCTGGGGCTCGTGGGGCTGTACGCGCTCGCCAACCTCGCCAACCTCGCCATGGGGCTGGCGCTGCTCACGCTCGTGCTCTGGGCCTACATCAGGTACCTAAACCCGCCCTGCCCACCTGCCCGGGCTGTCCGGGAACCTTACACATACTAGTAGCGTCCACGTAATAGCTAAGAAGCCTGTCAAGTGCGAGGGTCCCGTGACTTTACGGGGGTGACGAGTGGATCCGCCTGTCACTCTAGCAGAAGCAGGCAAGCAGGCCGCGGCGGAGCGTCTCTCCGTTTTCGGAGACGAGTTGGGACCCTGTGGTTCTTGCACCCGAGGAGGACCCGAGAGATGGCCTACGTCAGCCGGGGTGCGAGGGTTATGCCTGTCAACCTCACTTTCGGCAACCAACGATTCGAGTCCGACAAAATCTCTCCCACCGGCTCCGGTAATGAGGGTATCCGTGGGGATATTTCGCATGTTTAACAAAAAAAAATGTTTTACAGACTTAACATCGCAGATAAAGTATGTCAGCCACGCTGCGCGTCGTGGAAACCAATAGTTCAATATTAAAATGGTTGTCCTCAGTGAAACTGCCTCGATTTTGTATAATTTCTAAATGAATATTTGTGTATTTCAGATATAGTGGTGAGATGCGCGAGATCGGAGTCACAATAGATGACGTAGCTAATGTGTTGTGGGAAAATGTAAGTTATCTAATAGTAATGCTATATTTTTTCCTAAATATATCTGCAATAATCAAATGAAATCAAATTTATTTGATGATCGTACAGTATTGTACATGGGTACAATAATCTTAGGTATATAATAAGTATCTATATATGCACATTAAATAAAATCCACTATAAGATATATTCATATTATATATACATATTTGACAGCCTCTGTGGCGTGGCGGTAGTGAACGCGACTGCTACGCAGGAGGCGCGGGTTCGATCCCCGCTCAGTGCAAATATTTGTATGCATGAATATGGGTATTTGCATTGGTCTGGGTGTTTCTATGTATAATATGTATGTATTTACAAAAAAAAAAGTATCTAAGTATGTTTATCCGTATTCTAGATCCCATAACACAAGCTAGTTAAGATATGCTTACCTTGGGTCTAGATAGCGTTGTGTAGTAGTTAGCAGTTGAGCGTTCTACCGGTCCGCCTGTTATGTCCACAACAAAAGTAAATATAAAGCCTAATGTAGTTGCGCAACATTGTTGCAGAACGTTGCGCAACTACAGCCACTACAGGTACGGCTACTGGTCATTTTTTTGCAAATTTCACTATAAACACGCAACGAAACATGTAGAGACTTACATCTCTGTGGTTTTGACAACATTTTTTATGATGTTTGGCCCTTCGACTGTGATAAAAAAAAAATCTAACGTATAAATAAATTGATATGAAAATAATCGAACATGCAACAACTCGGATTCGAATCCTAGCCTAGCTCTACCGACGTGAATCCACTCCTAACACAAGCAATTTAGTTTAGTAGGAGGGGTTAGAGGGGGGAATATTAGTAATTTCGGTTCTAATATTCTTTTTAAAAAAAGAAAAAGAAAAATTACGAGTCTCGTCATGTTGCGCGATGACATAACACGTGTCGCGCAACGTTGCCGTACTTGTTGCGCGTAAAATAAGTTGGCCAGTGCACACGAAGCTAATGTTATATGTACTTCGTCCGCAGATAATGAAGCCCACGTACCAGACGTGCCTCGAGAAGGGCATGCAGCACGCGGCGTCGGCGGCGGCCGAGCGCGCCCTGGGGGGCCCCGCCGCGCCGCTGCCCAACGGCAAGCACAAGCACTTGTGACGGGCGCCCCGGGGGGCCCGCGCCGCCCGCGCCGCCGGCTGACGGGAAGCGCTCACACGGACTGTCCGGCCCGGGTCTGGCCGGCCCACTCGCCACTCGCTCACTTGTCCACACATGTTTTAAATTAGTATACGGACTGCGACTGCGTGTGTGTTAGAAAAGCTTGTGGAGATTGTATAGATATATATATATTTAGGTTTATTTGTTAACACATAAACTTGTCGGAACTGTACACATACTCAAATATACAATCAAATACCTACACACACATCAAAAGCTAAAGTTACTGTAAGGAAAGCTATCAAAAGAAGATGATGCTTACTCTGTACATAATCAAAAAGGAAACCAATAGAAATCGTTATGTTTATGTTAAAAAACATTAAAAATAAATGTACAACATACATACATATAATCACGCCTTTATCCCCGGAGTGTTAGGCAGAGATGAATTATCACCCACATTTCACTAATAATTGTATTCGGTCCCACGTAATAGGGGGTGAGCCTATTGTCGTATTTCGGGCACTATTGTTGAGTCGAGCCATGCATCTGAGGCTGAGTCTGAGCTGTATATATCTGTCTGATGTTAAACAGCCCTATCCCTTAGTCGCCTTGTACGACACCACATGGGAAGAGATGGGGTGGTTCAAATTCTACTCTGCCAGGAAGCACCAATGTACAAATGGCGACTTTATTGCTACAAGCGATTTTTTTTACTATAAACCATTGTTCACTGATACACAGACATACATACACACGCTCTTTATTCTTTCAATCAAGTAAACAGACTATAATGTTATCTCTAAATAATTAATATGGTTATAGAAATATACCAAAGTAGGTATTACAATTCCTTGACTGAAGTAAATGAGATGCTACTGTTACAAGCATTTGTAGATGATGAGGCCGTCAAGCTGAGCGCCTATAACACTGTTGAAGTTTGTAATGATGTCTCTCCTGACTGGAACTTTACCATCAGACGAGTTGAAGTGATATTTACGTGTACTATATAAAAAAATAATACCGACAATTACTTGCCATGACATGTAGAAAAGCCTTGTAGGACAGTACAGTATACAAATGAACTGTCAAAATATATTTTGTTGAAAAAAGAAAACAAATATGGCGACAGTATTACTTGAGTGTTGATTCTAAGACCACATACATTCAATACTTAGTTTTAAAAGTTATGATCCCCGAAGGGGCAGGCAGAAGTGCTAGCACCCACATTTCGCCAGTTTATGTTTAGGTCCCAATGTAATAGGTGGCTAGCCTATTGCCATTAACCTGACTTAAAACTACATAGTATGTTTATTAATTTCCAGTAGCTCTCAATAAATTCCCACAAAATTAGTTAATTGTAACTCATATGAATATAATTACAACAATTCAGTTACTAAACAGATTCTAATTTCTTGTAAATATCGCCGCAAGATAAAATATTATCCTAATACGTGGGGCGCACTATAAGTTTCCGGAATGAATATGAAAAAATACTATTAAAGGTACAAAATTAATTTATTGTTTTTCAAAATAATCTCCCTTGGCCTCTATGCACTTTTTCATTCGATCAAACCAGTTTTGAAAACTTTTGTGCCACTCCTCTGTGGTGACCTCTGAAACGTGTTTTTCATACTCCTCGACAGCCTCTTCTGGTGATGAAAATCGTTGGCCGCGTAATTGGTTCTTAATTTTTGGGAACAGATAAAAGTCACAAGGTGCCAGGTCGGGACTGTATGCAGGATGACTCATGAGTTCTACATTTTTCGCCTTCAAAAAGTCGTTTGTCTGTCTGGCCGTGTGAGAACTAGCATTGTCGTGGTGCAGGATGATACGGCGTTTACGGTTATTTTTACGGAGTTCGTCAATAACTTCCGGCAAACAAATGGTCGTGTACCAGTCACTATTCACAGTACGACGATTTTCTAAAGCAACAGTAGCCACGTGTCCAGTTTTATTAAAAAAAGAAGCAATCATCCGCTTAGATGCACTTTTCACGCGCGCCACTTTGGTTGGTTTCGGCTCATCTTGAAAGACCCATACGCTCGATTGCTGCTTTGTTTTGGGATCGTAGCAATAAATCCATGTTTCGTCACCTGTTACTATGTCCCACACCAAATTTGACGCACCTTCGTTGAATCTGGTAAGCATTGCACTGCACCAAGTGACGCGGTCCGTTTTTTGATCCTCGGTCAAGTTATGTGGGATCCACCGCGAGCACAGCTTTCTCACACCCAAATGTTTGTGTAGGATTGATTGTATTTGACTCATGCCTATTTCTAAGGATGCGCGAATTTCATGGTAGGTCACATGCCTGTCTGTTTCAATCATACGGCGCACAGCATCGATGTTTTTGTTGGTCACAGCGGTGGACGGCCGACCATTGCGAGATTCGTCACTGAGATTGATACGACCACGCTTGAATTCTGCAAACCAGCTATAAACAGTCGTCTTGCATGGAGCTTCATCGCCAAAAGCTGTTTCAAGCCGAGCGATGCTCTGTTGAGCCGTCAAATTACACTTAAAATCGTAGAAAATCATACTACGAAAATTTTCCCAAGTTAAATCCATGTTGATGCAGACACACAATTTTTTAAATGGCGCCACAAGGTAAAAACAAAAGACAGTCAGATGAAACAAACTGTATTCTACAGCCAAAGAGTTCTATTTTCAAATGTTGTAATAAATTTTTAAATATTGTTTATGTAAGTGGCCAGTTCCGGAAACTTTTAGTGTAACCTATGTATGATTCCAATAAAGTGGCCTTTTTAGACCTCCTGGTAGGCAGGAGACGGCGGTAATTCCGCCGAATTGAGCAGTCCGACTGGGGAAGTACCTCCGCCCTACAGAATACCGCGGTTATAATAACTTCGTGTTGTGTTCCCAGCGGTGAGTAGGGTAGCCAGAGCTCACTAGAGAATTCGTGCTGTCAGCGGGATGACTAAAGGCTTGTCCTGCTTTGTCCTCTACACTGACGGAACAGAATGCTTACAGGGTCGGCAGCGCGAGTGTGGCTTCTCTGGTGTTACACACGTCCATAGGCCACGGTAACCACTTTCCATCAGGTGGGCCGTGTGCTTGTCTGCCACCTAAGTGGTATAAAAAAAAAGTGCTTGAGACAGTCTCAATACATGAATAAAACAAGTAAATTTGTTTTCACAAGTACTCTACAAGTTAACAACTTGTTTCGTGACGTAAACGAGTGGTAATAGTCTAAATTATATGATATCCTACAAGCTTTTCAACTCACCCAGCCAGTCCGCAAGTACCTGGCCAGCGCAGTGCCAAAGAAGCAACCGGCCGGACTCTAGTCAGTTACGAGACGTGTTAGAGACGGTCTCGTTAGGGTAACATTGACCCATTGTGAATATTATAGATAAGGGAATGGTAACACAGTTGATCATAACCCGAATTCTTATGTAAAGCTCGCGTGGGTGACACAAGGATGGAATAATTAATACCATTAGTGGACACTGCATGTGCGGTGTGAAATTACTACAATACATACATACATAAAATCACGGAGGGTTAGGCAGAGGTGAATTAACACCCACATTTCACCAATAACTGTATTCGTTCCCACGTAATAGGTGTGAGTCTATTGCCGTCTTTTGGACACTATTGTTGACTCGAGCCATGAGTCTGAGGCTGTCTGGGCTGTATATATCTGTCTGATGTTAAACAACCCTATCCCTTAGTCGCCTTGTACGACACCGCATGGGAAGAGATGGGGTGGTCCAAATTCTACTCTGCCGGAAAGCACGCGGCTATAACATTATCCAAATTGATTAAGATAATAATCGTTCCGAATAGAAACGATTCAAATCCCGTCTGAACTAATTTAATTATCATAATCGGAGACATTGAAATAGTCTAACACGGTTAACAGCGCGAGTGTTCCCGCCTTCCCGGTAAAGGCTTCCCATCAGGAGGTTCGTGTGTTAATTTACCACACAAGTGGCATAATAACGTGGTTATTAAAATGTAAGTTTACTCCCTTAGAATAAGGGTGTATAAGACAATAAAATACTTAATGTAAATTGACTGCAAAGTATATTTCAAATTTGTTCAACCTGGGAATCAAATCTGAAGAATATGTTCCTTCTAGGCAATTTTTTTTACCAGCAGATGATATTAAGCTCACTTGATACTACCAATTGGGTATTTGACTAACTAGTCTAATTAGTTACTTTTTACTAAACGTCAAAACGGTAAGTTATAAGCAAACTAGTGTGAAATAATTTATTGTGACGTCATAACATTTAATAGTCAAATCGTTTACTATTATAAGTTGGGTGGGTGATTGAAAAAAAAAAAAAAAAAAAACTGACGCGAATTTTACCGCTCTTTTACCATTCTTAATTTAATGAACTCGGGTAAATAATTTATTTTAACTTCAAGAAAATACCCAATTATATAAAAAAAATACAAAAAATACTTTTATTAGTTTAAACTGTAATAAACAGATTAATTACAAGCCAGTTAAGATAACAATTTAAATGTTTAAGTTGTGTATGAAGAGCAATTACAAAAAACTTATGGTCTTGTAAGTTTTTCACGAAACACTCGTCAATATTATTTCACTCTATAGACGGTCCGGTAAGTGGTCCTCATTTCGCCAAGTGTTTTATTACGCTCTGTTATAACGACCAGGTTTTATAGGAAGACGTACCACATAAAAAAGAAAACGAAGGTCATTAGAGAGTTTTACGTCCACAGATTGTCAATTCAATTCAATTTATTTATTTGTGGATCATAGGTTTATGTACAGTTCTCATTCTAGGTTACATTAAAGTGCGCTATGTCGGCCATGGAATATGGTGTACTAATTACATTTACAGTAACATTCATATAAATATTGATTACTTTACAATGTCATGCGAGAGAATTATCATTGAGGAATTCGTCAATGGTGTAATAAGCCTTATCGGCTAAAGTTTTATTAGCTTACACCTAAATGCGGTAACATTTTCTAATCGAATCTTCGCAGGTATCTTGTTGTAGATAGAGGTCGCCATACAAAACACACTACGACATAACAATTGGGTTTTACTTGGCACGACTTTTAAGTTACCCTCACCATTTTAGGTTGCCAGTATGCTTGTCTACCACTTAAGTGGAATTGAAAATTTATTCACATTTTATTCCATCCTTGTTTCCACCCAAAAATATTAACTATACCTGTTACGTTTTAATTTTAAAAAGCGATCATTTGCAGTTTTCTTTTCTTGTATAACTTTTTAAACATAATTATGTACAAATCTTTTTTATTAAACAGAATTATAATTTAATAGAAGCAGCAATTCGGTTATGTCGTTATTTGAAATTACTTGCATAATTATTATTGCCTCTGTACACATTGACCATACGTGGATTGATAGAAACCAACATACAGACATGATAATATCTAAATATTTAAACATTAGTGTGCCCCACGCACACTCAAGCTCTGGAATGAACTCCCTGTTGCGGTTTTCTCAAGCGATTTCAATATGGGGTTATTCAAGAAGGGCATAAGAAGGGTCCTACATTGCTCTAATGTGACACCCCTGGTGTTACACACGTCCAAGAGTCCAAGGGCCACGGGAACCACTTTCCGGTGGGCAGTGTGCTTGTCTGCATAAAAAGCCCCTTATTTATTTCTCTCATGTGTGAGTGTTAGGCCCCTGGTGTTGCGCACGTCTATAGGCCACGGTAACCACTTCCCATCAAGTAGGCCGTGTGCTTGTTTACCAACTGAGTGGTAAAAAAATATTACTGGTTAAAATACAGGGTTGTTTCTATGTTAGTAAAATTTAAATGCATGGTGTACTCTGATTATACCCCTGAATAAAACCAACCACTGTTTGATGATATCCAATATAAGTACTCCTTTGCTAATCCGTCAGTAGCTTAGTGGTTAGGAAGTCGGCTTTCAATCGAGAGGACCTGGTTGCGAATCCTGGCCATTACGCTACCGACGTGAAACCACTCTTAACGGAAGCAAATTTGCTTAGCAGGAGAAGTTAGCAGCAATACAATAAATAATATTATAGTAATTTCGATCAATATTAATCATATACAAAAAAAATCTAGCTGGTTCAATGTGTACAGGCCTTTACAGTAATTTTAATTTTTTGACTATTACAAAATGAATTTCAAAACGTTTATATGTTTGTTACAATAACAATTTCATTATATTAATTACGGGCTGTTGAAAATACAATATTTTATTGAATGTTGCCTCATATGGCAGATACTCAGCCGTGCGTCTGTCTTATTAATAATATCAAGATAATAATCATGTTAAGGGTGGTAAGAAAACGAAAGATAGTCAAAATATGCGTCTTGCATATTGACCTATACATTGAATAAAGTTACATCTGTAGACTCAATCAATCTAGAGAAGGAAAACTCGAAAGAAAGCCCTGTACCAACCCGTCTGGCCAGTGTGGAAACAGTAGGCCGAAGCCTCCCACCATTGGGAGATGCCTATGTCCAGCAGTGGACCTTTTAATACAGATTTGAAGTTGAAAACTTGCTATAACTTTATTCTTATACATATTCATATGATTGTTGATGATGATGATGACGATCAATGAGATGATTCCTACCTCATTAAAGTTGTGGGGACTTTACTAGAAGCTCCCTAGGGAGATTTGGAACCAACACGAAAAGTCACAATTCACTGTAATATGCCACTTTCCTACACTTTTGTGCGTTGCCAAAGACGTTAAATCTAAAATCCACTATTTTCATATATGAAAACTCAATTCATACCAGTTTCGGAAAATGAAAAAATACCGCGATGCGCCCCTTTTCGTGTTGGCGCCAAAACTCCCAGAGACACAACTTAAAATCAGATGTAATTTTATTCAATGCATAGGTCGATTTATTTTGTCGAAGGAGGTCCAAGTCTTTTCGCCGCGATAAAGAAACAAACTTTTTTATCGCTCTGAATACTCGGGAGATACAGTTTTTATTATATACAAAATGGATAACATAGGTTAATCAAGCAATAAAATATTAACAAATTGAAGTAGTAATGAAGTAATCATTTTGTGTATAAATAGATATTTTAATAATGCACAATGCTGAATTATTTTCTCTGTAGACATGTTGCAAATAGACTAAGAGGAATATTAATCTTCTTTTTTTTTTTTTAATCGCCTATATACATCATGAAGTTGTAGACTAAAGTAATATGTATGTATGTCCTATTACTAAAACAAAATACAAATTATGTTGCAGAAATAATACAATGTTTAATACGATTTTTTTTCCCAGATTATTATTATCAGGAAACTAGCTTTTAAAAAGTGTCTTTCTGCTTTTATATATCTTTTATTTTTATGTCTGTCAATTATTGTAAAATTCCTGATGGATCAAAGGCGTAATACATGTAATAAATCTAATTCGCAGCAATCGACATCGAAATCTAGATAATTTCAGTGGCTCGCCTGCTTCATCGAGCTGTCTACAAATGTTTTATGTGTAACTATATAATAATAGCAAGTCTTAAATAGTCTTCTGACTCTATTTGCAAGATGTCTATGACTTCCTCACCTTAGGACAATCATCTTTCACTCGTTGCGTTGCACTTGTAAGAAATCATGTACTTAAATGCCCTAAATTTTATATAAACATGTTCATGTATAGTTCATCTTGTACAGGGTGGAAGATTTCGACCTTACCTGAAGGGAAATTACTCTAAATACTGGAGATATTATTTTTCAGGGATTTCCTTTCGTTTAATTTACCGTGTTTGTTAGAGATCTTTATGTTTTACACTATCGATCGATGCCATAAAAATACAATATGTTATTTTTCGGTTTTCAGTCGGTTCGATTACAGGGTAAAAATTTTGAATACATTTTTTTATTTAAAAAAAAAAGGGATTGAGTGAAAATTCGTTATCTGTAGTATTTTGGGTACTTTCCCCCCAGGTAAGGTCGAATTCTTCCACTGTGTATATTAAAAAAAAATGTGAATGAAAAAAAAATCGTATATATATATTTTTGCATTTTGTTTAATTTCTATATAAGTCTTGGTGTGTTCAAAATTATAGTCTATTGCTCAAAATTAAGGGTCATTTTGTTTTTAAGTTAGGGCTCGCGCAGACGTGCGACAAAATCATCGATTTTTAAGTGATTTTCCTGCCTGTTTTTTCTTCTGTAATTGGAGTTCTTATGATAAGATAGTTTTGTTACTGTCGGTGTGCATTGCATTATGTATATTTATTTAATTACATAGAAAAGTCGCTAAGATTCCATTTTTAGAGAGTACCCAATCAAGTATATTGTGAAGGGCGCGATTATACAGTAAATATATATCACGATCTTGCCACGTATTGATAATATTGACGGCACATGGTGTGCAAACGCAATTTGTCCCTTCGTATAATTGGATCACGATAATAGATCGCAATATTTGATTGTCTAATCATGCTCTATATACTTTTTTTTGTTGGTGCACAATTTGAGCTGGGTATTCATGGGTGACTTACCTATCTTAAATTGAATAGATATATACTGTGTTGCCACTATTGTATGTTATGTTTAGTAAGTTAGCAACACTGATATAATATATTTATTACCCATCTCGCTACGAATACATTACATTTAACACTTGACCATAGACTTATGGAGACAAATTTGATAATTCTTTATTTCTATGTCCTGTATATTGATTGTTCTGTAAACTGTATCCCAGGAGTGGATGACTGTAACCCGATGTGACTTGAATCTCAGCACCCATCGTGTCTGCCTTTGTCATAATGTTCCCTTTCGTAGTTCCTTTTCTGTCAGACGTCATCTCCTTAGGTAACTCGTTTCTTTGCCGTATCCTCTTCCAGGCAATCCAGCTTGTCTTAATCTTAGCAATCCTCCAAGAATTGCATTGGTGTATGTGTTTCTATGTATATATTCGTATAAACTGTATTTCAGTATGTTTATCTGCATTCTAGAACTCATAACACAAGCTAGTTAAGCTACTGTGGATAGAATGTCGCAGAATATTTTATTTATTTAAACCTCTGCTCAAAAAGTGATAGCTAACTTACGAAGCATTCGATTGTGTTTTAAAGGCAACGTACCCGTAGGACCTCAAAATTTGGACCTCGTCTAAATGGTCTAAAATAATTGTTTTCTAAAGTCACTTAGACTTTAGAACCTTAGATCCGACCTCATTTACTACATCTGGGTCTTAAAATTGAGGTCGTACGGGCCTTCGATTCTACAAAAGCAAAACCATTAGTCATAACACAGACACTTCATTAAATTTTACACTTTATTTCTATAGTGTTAAAGTTCAAAATTGAATGAAAAGAGTTTTATTACACTTTTTAATTTACTCTGCAAGAGTATATATATATTTTTGGACTTTAACTGCATTGTGTTAAAGTGTAAAATTAAATGGATCTTTTTTAGCAGTCTGTGGTACGACACTGGTTTTGCTGTAACAGATTCGAGGCCCGGGTCGTTTTAATTATAACGAAGTGTAAATAGTAAAACATATCTGTGGATTTTTTATAAATATAAATAAAGAATGTGCCAATTGAATTCATTATGAATGAATATGTCGTTTGGCATGGGAAAATAAGTAATTCGTTGAGGTATTTATAGTTTATTTTGTTGATTACCGAACCTTGTGTAGTGTGAAGCGGTTGTGAAGCTCCAACCGCCGCTGTGGGGAATTTTTCATGTAAATACTTGTTTTAATACAATAAAGTTGACTAAAAACGTGTTTGTTTTTAATTTTGTCACCCTAGAGCTTATTTTTTTTAATACCACTTAGGTCGCAGATAAGCACACGGCCCATTTGATGTAAAGTGGTTACCGTGGCCTATAGACGTATGGATTACTAGAGGCGTTACACTCGCGCTGCGACCATGAAGAAACCCTCTGGTGACCCTCTTGAAGATTCCCATATTGTAGGTGCTTAGGAAAACTGCAGCAGGGAGACAATCAATTATTGATGTTGCAATCATTTTTAAACATTGATGTTTGATTACTCCGCTCAAACTATTGAAAGAAATTTAAAATCATATGGGAAAGATCGCGGGTTCGAATACCGCCTGGGTAGATTAATTTTTTTCTCTTAATCGATTTGAATTTTTAAAATCAAATATCTTTAAATCTATTTGTCATAAAATAAATCACTTACAGGTTCATTGTATTATTGTAAAATGTATCATTTACGATAGGTAAAAAAAAGAATAGGACATAACCCAGGTGGTCTGTAGAAGTAACTTATCCATATTTTGTCCTCCGTGGAAGGAATTATATTATCTGTGGTGGAAGTAACCGAAAAAAAGTCAAACAAAAAGTATAAAATTAGTATATTGCAACATAGGTACAAAGGTTATCAATTTATATACAGTAGACAATGTTCTTATGTAGTAGACATAATTTATATCATTTAGAAGATCTTTGTTTGATATGAAACCTACACCAGATAATAGGTGACTTGCTCCACTATTGAAATTCACAAAAATTTCAATAGATGGCGTACGAGGTATCTGAGGTTCTATTTTTTTTCTGATTAAAAAGTACGCCACAGAGAGCCTATCGTCTGCACCACACCTAGTAACTATTTATTAATCTGTGCCTATACTCCATTCGGTCAACTAAATATCAATAATCTTGTGTCTTTTTAATATGTTTTATTTAAAAACTCAGTTTATTAATATTTTTCTGTTTAGAAACTAATTTTAAAGACTAAAAACAGATATTGAACTAGTAGGTAGTCAGTTAGTTAGCTTAGTTTATTTGTTTAATATGTGTTTTTATAAAAAGTCGCTACAAGATTGTTTACCCCTTTACTCAAGTTCTAACCGAATGCAACAGTAGTGATAATTTTCTACTAGGTAGGTAAATATAATAATCTATGCTGATAATTTATATCGTAATTATTTATCTGAGATGTGCTTCTGATACTAATTGTAAAAAGCTGCATTTTATTACCCTAACGAAATCTTAAATGATAAAATCATCAATTTATTTTAATGCACGATAATTTTGTAGTTAATAAACTTTTAATATCGACTGTAATGAAGTAAAATTCGTTACTTAAGCATTAACAGTTATTAGATCTTATTGGGTACGTTTACCTAAACTTTATGATAATTTATTCTACGTGAAAGGATGATTACTTATTACTCTTTTAACTAAACGTTTGCGTTACGCAGAGATACATTGTCAAATATTCCATTGTATAACAACATACATTATTATTATAATCCTAGAATAAAACCACCAATGTCTGACTGCCATCTTCACCGTCAGCTCATCTCCTAAGCTGCATTCTTCAACCAACACTAAGGCTAGCGTCAACTAAATTTATTATCACTGTTTGGCACACTCATACAACACAACAGTTAGTTTTAAAGGCACGTTACCTTAGGTGGATGGATGGCCCGAACTCTCTTAAAATATTATATAGTAAGTAACCGCGGTAGCCTAGTGGTATGGGTAATTGACTGCTGAGACGAGGTCTCGGGTTCGATCTCAGGTTTACCATGGCACACACCAATGACTTTTCGATGCTTTTCGAAGTTATGTGTGTATTTATCGCAGGTTTATAAGTGCCCGGTTAATAGCAATAGGCTCGTGACCTATTACATTGGGACCTAAACATAAACTGGCGAAATGTGGGTGCCAGCACCTCTGCCTACCCCTTCGGGGATATAGGCGTGAGTTTATATTATGTTATGATGTTAGGTTAAGTCAGGATGAAGGTTTCATGTGAAAGATAACGTGCTTTCAAAATAAACTACACTAAGTATAAGTACAATTATGATAGTCAATCCAGTGTCACTAGGAGTCTTTCTTGTGGTCCATGTATGTAGCTGTCGTCGTGGTCAGCGGAGACGCCGCGGGGTCCAGCGTGCCGAAGGCGTGCTTGTGTACCTGGAAGAAATAGGTCTTATTAGTTAATAACTTGTAGTTTTCTGGACTGTCGAAATACCTACAAAGTCAAAAATCATTTATTCTGTATAGACCATTATATCGGCACTTACAATACATCAACAAAAAAGGAACATGAATATCATTTTAGTAAATGGACCACCGGTTCGAAACGAGGCCCCGACCTGAGAAGACTCCGGCAAGAAAATCAGATAGATAGATAGATAATTCTTTATTGTACACCAACAGATTTACAGTAGGACAAGTAGGTAGCATGTATACAGTTCAATGTACAATGGGCGGCCTTAGCGCTGAAGCGATTTCTTCCCGGCAACCTTGGGATGGACAGTAATGTTATGAAAACAAAAGATATGGTGTAGTTACCGACTAAACTTAAATAGATAGTGTATTAAAACAAAAGAAAGAGAGAAAAGTAAGTAAAATAAAATTAATATACGGCTTTACACAAAAAATTATCAACATAAATACATACTAAATACAACTTCTTCCTACAGTCCCGGGGCCTTTAAGCGGGGCGTGAAAAAGCATCTGATGAGGCCGCCAAGCTGAGTGCCACCATTGTAGCACTTAGTGTCTGTAATGGTGACCCTCTTTCCTGAGACTTTGCCTTTAGCTTACCATCAGGCGAGGTGAGATCAAGTTGGCGTGTCCTATATAAAAAAAAATACATACAAATGCAATTACATGTACTAAATAAATATATACATAAAGTAGATAGTTCATACAAATACGAAGGGAAAATAGTGAGTGAGCACATAATTGTGAGCTATTACTGTGCACAACATGATAGGTAGTGGTTCTTGACCATTAATTTAAATACATTTAAGGATTTTGCCCGTCTGATGTTCAGTGGCAACGCGTTCGATAAGCGCACCGCCCTGACAGTGAAAGACTTGTCAGCAAAGTCAGTAGAATGTATTGGCATACTCAGCCTCAAATTCTCGGACGACCTCAGGCATTTCGTATGTGTGTCATAGAAGAACTGGAATCAGCGGGCATTTCTTTTTTTTTGGTCTATTTACAAACATATACTTAGTCAACTTAATTTAAATCTAAATACAAAAATTAACACTACTAAATACAAACTAATTTATATTCATTTCCGTTAGGTGTCGTTCATCTATCGATATAAAAAAATAAGTACATACATTACATGTAATCACGCCTTTATCCTTGGAGGGTTAGGCAGAGGTAAATTAACACCCACATTTCACCAATAATTTGTAAACGGTCCCACGTAATAGGGGGTGAGCCTATTGCCGTATTCCGGGCACTATTGTTGACTCGTGACATGCATCTGAGGCTGAGTCTGGGCTGTATATATCTGTCTGATGTTAAGCAGCCCTGTCCCTTAGTCGCCTTGTACGACACCGCATGGGAAGAGATGGGGTGGCCCAAATTCTACTCCACCGGAAACCACGCGGCGGTAAATAAGTTTAAAATTAAAACCCGACTACTGTATCAAAATCATAAGTAATCATAACCCTCTTTTTGCTTCGCCGTAGGCTTTCCGGAAATATAATAAGTCTGCGAGAATTCTAGATATCTCTATATCTATCCAGGTCGGAGTGCACTGTGTCGACATATTTGGCGGCAGATTTTCCATATTTGGTGACAGTTTTACCATATCATAGGCCACGGTAACCACTTTCCATCAGGTGGGCCGTGCACATGTCTGCCGCCTAAGTGGTTTAAAAAAAATGGTGGGAGTTTTATTAAATTTGGTGGCAGTTGAAGCATATTTGGCGCAGATCTACCATATTTTGTGGCATTTTTACCATATTTGGTGGCAGTTTTACCATATTTGGTGGCTGTTTTACCATATTCGGTGGCAGTTTTACCATATTTGGTGGCAGTTTTACCATATTCGGTGGCAGTTTTACCATATTTGGTGGCAGTTTTACCATATTTGGCGGCAGATTTTCCATATTTGGTGACAGTTTTACCATATCATAGGCCACGGTAACCACTTTCCATCAGGTGGGCCGTGCGCTTGTGTGCCACCTAAGTGGTATAAAAAAAAGTGGTGGGAGTTTTATTATATTTGGAGGCAGTTGGACCATATTTGGCGCAGATTTACCATATTTGGTGGCAGTTTTACCATATTTGGTGGCAGATCTACCATATTCGGTGGTAGTTTTACCATATTTGGTGGCAGATCTACCATATTCGGTGGTAGTTTTACCATATTTGGTGGCAGTTTTACCATATTTGGTGGCAGCTTTGGCATATTTTTACTTTTTTTTACTTGCTAAAAATCCTCATGAAAACCCCAACCCGGATCAGGAAACCGATAGGGGAGGTTATGTCGGACTCATACTGACTAAAACGCGTGCTGCCTGTGGATTGTTGTTGGTTGCCGGAGGTGAAGTTGACAGGTATATCCCTCCTAGAAGGAGGCGCCAGTCGCCCATGCATCTGCTCAGCGAAACATCGCCGCGAGCAAAGTGGCGAACTTGAGACCTCTCACACCATTTTGAATACTAACATTCGATGACAAAATATATATAGGTACTTTGCTGACAAAAAATATATTTCTCGTTTTGTCTTAATATTATTATGGGACCTCATGGGTACCTCAATAATACCTAATCTTTTAAATCCAGTAATTTCCTGAAATGTTAAAACATCATGAATGAACAGAATGAATCAAAGAAGACTAACGAAACAGGTGTATGAGGCGAGTGTGGATGGTACCGTCGGAAGGGAAGATCTAGGCGCACATACCTGGACCAAATCGGGGAAGTTTTAGAAAAGGGGCAGGTCAGGAGTGCTCTAAACCGACGAGCATGCATGAAGAATGTAATGAGAGTGAATGAAGCGAGAGTAGTATGTCAGGATCGTAGCAAGTGGAGATCCGTGATCTCTGCCTACCCCTATGGGAAACAGGCGTGATTTTATGTATGTATGTATGTATGTATGTTAAAACAGATATTTCGGTACAGTTTAATAATAGTGTGAATACTCACGACAGCTCGCAAATTGCCCGCGATCTCATCCAACTGCATGCCAACGTCTCTCATGTTGCCTGTCATTCTGGAATGATCATATAATATATAATAACAATAATTCAGATAGCTGTCATGTTGAAATGGGTCTAGCTTGAGACTAGGCTGACTATTGCGTGTAGGTGATAGCTACCTAAACGTCAATTAGATGGCAGGTGGTAACAGAAAGAATGCGATATTGAATGTTTCCTTCTAGGCCTCAATTCTGCCAAAGTACACCACTGACATGCCACAGATATTGCTAAAAAACCATCAGATTTTAAACTTAACACTATGCGGTTAAATGTTATTTTTAAACTATCACGGTGTCATAAAATCGGCAGAAATTGTAAGTTCCATGATTTAATTGAACCGTTGTATAATTATGCTGTTAAAGTTCAAATTTAAAATGATTTTTGTAAAGAGAATAATAAAGTGTAATGACTCTTATCTTGTAGTTTTAGACTTTAAGGGCAATAAAGTCTAAAACTACACTTAAAGTCCACATGACACATGACTTACTACACTTAAAGTCCACATGACACATGACTTACTACACTTAAAGTCCACATGACACATGACTTACTACACTTAAAGTCCACATGACACATGACTTACTATACTTAAAGTGAGGCTGAGTATGGCATACATATTGTTAATAAATAAATGATTTTAAACAATAATGTACATTAGCCGTACATACAACCTTCATTCATCATCAAAACATGCATTGCTTTACTGTGCAGACGGATAAATACTGGACAGTTAGCTTACAGAGTAGGGATATTATGAGTGTGATATTCGACGGTACATGGCGAGAAGAAAATATTAAAACTATCGAGAATATGCGAGTAGATGAAGAACCTTACTGCCTCACGGACTTGAAGACGGCGGGTGTGCACCGCTGAGTCAGTCAGCTTACGACCACGGCCGGTGGACAGGCAAATCAAAGGTATATTGGTACCGTGCCATGAATGCGTTAATTTCCGTCAACATAATTGTATATGATGGCAGTTAATTAATGGTTTTACCTGGTATACCCCCAAACTGCAAGCAGAACAGCAGCCCCAATAGTAACAGCCTGTCCAGCTGCAACCGCGATCTGGATCCCTAACGTGGATCCTACCACGCCGAACAGGTACCCTAGGATCATCAGCGTCAGGAACACGAGGGGGGTCCCAATGATGCGGTACACGTTCTTCCCTTCGTTGTGGGCGGCTAGCTGAGCGTACAGTTCTTCCAGCTCCTGGATATGCAAGAGAACCTTGGCGATGAAGATCACGGTTTTAGGAAGAATGAGGAAACATGCATTATGGAAAAGAAAAGAATGGTATGAAAGGAACTGCATCCTGTGCACGCTCAAGCTGTGGACTGACCTTCCTGTTGTGGTTTCTACAGGGTCGACAGCGTAGGCCACGGTAACCACTTTCCATCAGATGACCGTGTCTTTGACTGCCACCTAATTGGCATAAAAAAAGCATGCGGATTCAGGGGTGGACCATGACCTTTTGAGCTTCATACCTGGACAAGATCCTTCCTAAACGTCTCGGACATTTCTGCTCCCCCCATCTTTTTCTTGGTGTCGAAGAAATGTAGAGCTTTGTTCGTGACCCTCCAGTTCTCTTTCTCCAGTCTGTCTGGCTGTATGTACGGCTTCGCGCCTCCACACACTTCGTCCATCAAGGTTTTGTAGATGTCAAGTGCTTCCGCCATGGCTGACCTGTTGTTAGCTTCTGCAGTCGCCTGGAAACATATGTAATTTTAAAAATTAATAATAAACTCACGCCTATATCCCCGAAGGGGTAGGAAGAGGTGATAGCACCCACATTTCGCCAGTTTATGTTTAGGTCCCAATGTAATAGGTGGCGAGTCTATTGCCATTAACCGGGCATTTATAAACCTGCGATAAATACACACATAACTTCGAAAAGCATCGAAAAGTCATTGGTGTGTGCCATGGTAAAACCTGGAATCGAACCCGAGACCTCGTCTCAGCAGCCCATTACGTAATAATATTGTGGGATAGTATTAGCATAGATAATATAATTCTTATAGTATTAGTGATGACAAACCTTGCTGATTAGCTTTGGTAAAGTTCTCGTCACTACATGGAATGAAAAGCTATGACCTTAAATTTAAAAAGACACAAAATGCTGTTCATATAAGTTTAAAACTAAAACCCGACCACTGGAAAAATCACGCTCACTTTTCCCTAGAATGTATTGTTTTGTTAGACTTAACAGGCATACGACCACGGCTATCCTTTTGATATTTTCCTGTTTAATAGTTTTTTAAACAGGAAAATATCAAAATAGTTTTAGTTTTAATCTTATTTATTTACTTATATTATTTTGGGGCAAACAATTTATACATGTTGCAGGTAGGACACGGCGGTATTTCCGCCCGATTGAGCAGTCCGACTGGGGAAGTACCTCCGCCCTACAGAATACCGCGGCTATAATAACTTCGTGTTGTGTTCCCAGCGGTGAGTAGGGTAGCCAGAGCTCACTGGAGAATTTGTGCTGTCAGTGGGAAGACTAAAGGCTTGTCCTGCTTTGTCTTCCACACTGACGGCACAGAAACTCTGTACTTACAGGGTTGGCAGCGCGACTGTGACACCTCCGGTGTTACAAACGTCCATAGGTCACGGTAACCATTTTCCATCAGGTGGGCCGTGTGCTTGTCTGCTAAGTGGTATAAAAAAAAAATGTTATAATTAAGCCCTTTCAGTTTATACCAAACACGACATATTTACTCTCAATTTTACTGTTTAACATACCACTTTATGACCGCTAGAGGGCACCACATTAGATTGAGTAACACATTATATAACATGTCCAGCACCAGCCTGTAACCAGCGGACGACTAAGACGCTTCTAACGATACCTCATTTGTCTAGTTCTAATAAGTGGTTGAGGAACTATGAAGGAACAGATGAATCTACATACATAGCCTGTCAAAATCATAACCCTCCTTTGCTTCGCCGTAGTAAAAATGGTGGTATTCTGTGCTAACAGCTTCAATAGATGACTCTTCTCTAGCAGCTCGCTCTTTCAAAAGGCAAGAGTCAAGACAAGACAAATTAAGAGACATAAAAGGGGACTACGGTAGTGAAAACACAACCCTGTACATGCTATCAGTGGCAGGTGACTTAGTTGTTTTGTGAGGGTTAAATCAGTTGAAAGACTCGATTGGGACCTTCAGAACATCAGCATAGAGGGGTCAAATCTTGTGCCTAACCTGTAAAATTGTAGTGGGTTCCGGCAACTTCTCACTATTGAAGATGTCGATGTAGCTCGTGAAGTAGTTCAGCAGGTCCCTGGCCTTCACCTTCTGTCCGTTGATGGTTTTCGGCACCAGGTTCTTCCGCGACAGCAGCATTGGGACTAGTTCCTTCAAAGAGTCCAAGAATTCTGGTTGTATGTCTGTAGGACAAAAACTATATTGATTGAGATATAAAATTAATTTATCAAAGTAGGTAGGACACAGCGGTATTTCCGCCCAATTGAGCAGTCCGATTGGGGAAGTACCTGCGCCCTACAGAATACCGCGGTTATAATAACTTCGTGTTGTGTTCCCAGAGGTGAGTAGGGTTTTTTTTTTACGTGTGCAAAATCCCCACGGATACCTCTCCACCAGAGCCGGTGGGAGAGGTTATGTCGGACTCGAACCGACTAAAACGCACGCCACCTGTGGGTCGTTTTGGTTGCCGAAGGTGAGATTGACAGGCATATCCCTCGCACCCCGGCCGACCCAGGGCCATCTCTCACGATCTGGCCCTCTTCTCGGGTGTGGGGACTACAGAGTCCCCAACTCGTCCCCGGAAACGGGGAGGCGCGCCACCTCCACGGCCTGCTTCTGCAAGGGTGACAGGCGGCTCCACCTGTCACCCCCAGGCCGGCGCTCATGGGGGGAGGAGGTCGTTCATCGACCTCTGACGCCCGAGTTGCCTTCGTACGCGGGCAGCTTGACTTGCGATCCTTCGTCGCTCCTGCTCCTGCTCCCGCCCCGCCTCCTCCTTCACGAGCATTACTTGCTCGCAGAAGGAGGCGCCGGCCGCCCACGCATCACCATCGCCGCGAGCAAGGTGGAGAGCGTGAGAACCCTCACTCCCAGGGCCGCCACACACACACCACGACAGGCGCCTCCCACGCCGGACACTCGGTGAGCGTGTGCGGCCCCGAGTCCTCGCTCGCGTCGCAGTGATGGCACTCGGACGTTGGCTCTTTCTCCATCCGACGCAGATACTTCCCGAAGCACCCGTGCTCGGTGATCATCTGCGTCAGACGGTACGAGAGGCTGCCGTGTGGCCTCTCTAGCCACTCCCCCAACCTAGCCACTCCCCCAACGGTGAGTAGGGTAGCCAGAGCTCACTGGAAAATTTGTGCTGTCAGTGGGATGACTAAAGGCTTGTCCTGCTTTGTCCTCTACACTGACGGTACAGAAACTCTGTGTAACAGGGTCGGCAGCGCGAGTGTGGCTCCTCTGGTGTTACAAACTACTACGAAAAAAAAAAATAGGCCACGGTTACCACTTTCCATCAGGTGTGCCGTGTGCTTGTCTGCCACCTAAGTGGTATAAAAAAAAGAAGCCTAGTGGCTAAGGCGTTGGACTTAAAATCGAGATTTGAGATTCACATTTTAAATTACCGGTGTAAACCAACTTTCACTAACACAAATAAGGCTTTCCTGGATAGGTTAACGGGAGTACCTACCAGCAATTTTGGTTACTTTACTAGTAAGCAACCTATCTACTTAAAAATAATTGAAGAAGTTACCATACCACATAATTTTCCTTTGAAATGGGGGTCTGTAGCGACCTTGAGGCCAGGATGCGGCATCAGAAAACAGGCGCAATCCTCGAAACAGCGCTTGATGTACTTCCGCAGTTTCTGCAACTCCTCGTGTTGGCCGTCTTTGATCTGGAATAAGGACCCATCACGCAATGGTTTGTCAGTCCCTCGATAGTAAGAGTTTAGAATGCAATTAGTTATCAATTCCTGTTCATGTTTGTTTGTTCGTGTTGGATGCGAAAACTACTGAATAATATTTTAAATAATAAAAAAAATCAGTATACGAGTATACTCGTATTTGATTGCAATCGCTTAAGTAATATGGCTTCAGACCGAAACGGTCAACGGGTGATCTTCTAGCATACGTTACCCATCTTTGGGGTGAGGCTATGGACAAGCACGGCGAGTCACTGGCAATTAGTCTTGACATCGCCAAAGCTTTCGATAGAGTCTGGCACAAATCGCTTCTTTCCAAGCTACCTGCCTTTGGTCTGCCTTCTAGGCTGTGCAACTGGGTTGCTAGCTTCCTGCAGGGGCGCCGTATTCGCGTCCTTTGTGACGGACGAGCTTCGGAGTTTCTGCAGGTTAATGCTGGCGTGCCCCAGGGGTCCGTCTTATCACCCACTCTCTTTCTTCTGCATATCAACGACATGCTGTCTACCGGCAATGTTCATTGTTATGCAGACGATAGCACTTTGCATGGGAGTTATCATGGACATCCTGCGGCCAAGCAGTCGGATATCGCGGAGAAAAGGCAGCTTATTGTCACTGAGCTTGACGGGATCCTGAATCACATTTCTCAATGGGGCTCTGAGAACCTGGTTGAGTTCAATGCCAAGAAGACGCAGGCATGTGCGTTTACAGCAAAAGTATCTTCTTTCCTTCCCCTTCCCACTCTTCAGAGCACGCCACTGCCACTGCAGGACAATCTCAATATCCTAGGTATGGATGTTCGCTGCAACCTGAATAACAAAAACTACATCGAAAGTATCATCAAAACAGCCTCACGAAAACTCGGAGTCCTGAACAGAGTGAGACGGTTTTTCACGCCGGAGCAGCGGTGTCTTCTATACAAGACACAAATTCGCTCCTGTGTGGAGTACTGCTCGCATCTCTGGGATGGTTCAGCAAAGTACTTACTAGATGCTCTCGACAGGTTGCAGCGACGTGCGGTCCGCATCATTGGGAATCCCGAGATCACGAACACCCTAGAACCTTTATAGCTGCGTAGAGATGTTGCGTCCATGGCTGTATTTTACCGTTTGTACCATGGGGAGTGTTCTGATGAGCTCTTCCAATTAGTCCCACCCTCCCCTTTCCTACACAGGACAACGCGTGCAGGTCTTAGATGTCATCCGCACACGGTGCAAAACATCCGATCAAGAACCAAGCGGTTCGGAGACTCTTTCCTCTGTCGCACCATTAAGGCCTGGAATTCATTACCAGCTCACGTGTTTCCTTCTTCCTACAGTCCCGGGTCCTTTAAGCGGGGCGTGAAAAAGCATATGATCAGGCCGTCAAGCTGAGTGTCACCATTGTCACACGGTATGTGTAAGTAATGGTGACCCTCTTTTCTGGGACTTTGCCTTCAGCTTACCATCAGGCAAGGCGAAGTCCAATTGACGTGTCCTATATATAAAAAAAAAAAAAAAAATATATATGATCAAAAGTCGCAATAGCTGCCTCAACTCAAAAGTCAAAAGTCGAAACAGCTAGTTTGTAATTTTGTTTTTCAATTATACACTATGCACATGCCTATTCAATTGGATTAATTTATTATTTACCAAATGCGTTTCCCAAAATAGTCCTAACAGAACCTCCCACCCGCTCTTCAGCTCCTACCTGAAGCCGTTTGTCCAAGAGCTCCGTCCCTCCCTTCACTCCATACGCGTGGTCGTAGGGGTAGCTCCAATCCCTCACGAGGAAGAGCAGCTTCTGGAATGGGTTCCCCTCAATCTTATCCATCGCCACGCAGCCATAATCCATGAATAACTGAAAATTAGTGATCGTGAATGATATTAAAAATTGCGTTGGACACAGTGATATTTTGGAGAATTGTAGCTTTGTATTGTTCTGTGAGATTTAAGGATTAGAAGTAACTAGTAACACGAAATCTGAAAGCGGTAACGGGCCCAAATTCTTCTGCGATATTTGCAATAGCAGCATGAAGACTAGAAACGGGCACAGTGTCAGTTCTATCGTTACTACATTGGGCCCCTTGTTTACGTGCAAATAATTCCCGCGGCTATCCCCCCGCCAGAGTCGGTGGGAGCACGGCGTCTGAGGGCCGTTTTTGATTGCCGAAGGTGAGGTTGACAGGCATATCCCTCGCACCCCGGCCGACTGAGGGGCATCTATCTCAGGCCTGCGCTCATACCTCCGACCCTCGAGTTGCCTCAGTACGTGGGTAGCTTGGCTTGCGATTCTCATTCGCTCCCGCTGCCGCTCCCGTCCCGCCCTCACTTACTTCCAAAGTCAAAAGCCCAAGGTCAAAAGTCAAAGATCGCTTGCTAAATTATGTTAATTATAATTTATCCTCCTCTGAGCCTTTTCCCTACTATATTTTTATTATAATTACTCATCCAATATATCAAAGCTTCTATTACCTCTAAATGCTGGAGATCATCCTCTTCAATGTTCTGCGAGAGGTTGTAGATGAGGACCGAGGACAGCATGGTGGAGAGCGCGAACACCGTGGCGTTGTCCTTGACGGTAGACTCGCTGTCGAAGGTGCCCTGCGTGTCCATCAGCAGAATCACCACCTGGAGAAACAAGGTTTCATTGTCATTTTGGGTCTTTTGTAAATATATTGCTTCCATTTTTATACCAAATAAATGAGAGACACGCACACGGTCAACATGATGGGAAGTGGTAACCACGGTATTTTGACATGTGCAACACCAGGGACGTCACACTTGCGCTGCCGACCCTGTAAACCCTCGTTTTCAGGACAAAATCATAAGATTGTAAAATTGTTTGGTACAAGACTTGTAGAAGACTAATAAAACACAATACTTGTTGTACACATGTATCTCAGATACTTTTTCGTTCATAGTATGTTTTTTTATACCACTTAGGTGGCAGACAAGCACACGGTCCACCTGATGGAAAGTGATTACCGTGACCTATGGACGTTTGTAACACCAGAGGAGTCACAGTCGCGCTGCCAACCCTGTAAGTACAGAGTTTCTGTGCCGTCAGTGTAGAAGACACAGCAGGACAAGCCTTTAGTCTTCCCACTGACAGCACAAATTCTCCAGTGAGCTCTGGCTACCCTACTCACCGCTGGGAACACAACACGAAGTTATTATAGCCGCGGTATTCTGTAGGGCGGAGTTACTTCCCCAGTTAGACTGCTCAATTGGGCGGAAATACCGCCGTGTCCTACGTACATAAGTATATGTATAGCGAACAAGTTGTAAACAAGTAATGACAAGTATAAAACACACTGTAACCTATGAGAAATTGCTACTTGTCAAATACATGTTTTAAACTTAGATGTAAACGAGGGGTAAGAACCTCTAAATTCCCTTTTTAAAGAACCACATATTGAAGCCGCTTGGAAATTGAATTCTAACTTTTCACAGAGGTGTCGTGATTATTAGGTGATGACACCGATGACACGTGTTTCTTTTTCTTTTTTTCTATACCACTTAGGTGGCAGACAAGCACACGGCCCACCTGATGAAAAGTGGTCACCGTGGCCTATGGACGTATGCAACACCAGGGGTGTTACACTCGCGCTGCCGACCATGAAGAAACCTTCTGATGCCCCTCATGAAGAACCCCATATTGTAGGTGCTTGGGAAAACCGCAGCAGGGAGGTCATTCCACATCTTAAGTGTGCGTGGGATGAAGTTTCTTTCATACCGCACAGTGCGCACCGTCTCAGTTCGCAATGTGTGAGGATGAATAAGGTGTGGAGAGACGTATTAAAATGTTCTATACCTAATTATACTATGATCGCGCGTATCATAGAACTGTTACAGCACTCGCAGTCACACTGTACAGGCCGTCCAACGGCAATGCCACATGATTTCCGGTTCAACGAGGCAATAAAGGATTTTTGAATTTGTTTATTTGACTGAATGTTAATTATTAACTAGATAATGCAAATACTTATCAAATTTATACAAAACTATGCTAACTATACAATATATATATACAAAAATGAAATGGAGAAAAAGAGGGAGACTGAAAAATTCCTCGCCATCGATCTCTACTGGTACCGTGGCCAAAAGGCTGGCGGCATTACCACGCTGAATGGCGATGCCAATTGGTCACGGGAAGCGTCGATTAGTCGCTTCGCTATTTCACGAGGCAATTATTAAAAATGTTTGAATGTCAAATGGTTTTTAAAATTAAAATAAAGTCTTCTTTCAGTAAAATGTGTCATCTACAATAATTAAGGTACCTTCCCACCATGTGGCCTTTTTTGGACGCTCTGTATACTTTGTTATCTGAAATCAAGTTCACAGTACAGAGAAAGGATGAAATAATTACAATCTTCTTACCTTCTCCCCGTTGTCAAGGGTAGTTTTGAAGGGATGTGACCAGATGTGTATACCAGTGGTGTGTCTGTCAGAGCCTCCCTCCCACGAGAACCCCACCAGCGCCTGGTCATCGAGACCGATCCATTCTCCATCACTGTTACCTTGTGAGTACTGAAACATAAGATTTAGATCTATTTACCGTCAAGAAGAGGATTGGACTCACCAGGCCTTCGGAGTTTAAGTTAACCTTACCTGCAGGTGAACTAACGAGGCTCTTACAACTCTCTCAAGCTCTGATAACAATGTTATTTGTGCAGTTGGTAGTCTGATCTCGATTCTGCTAGGTTATGTCGGACTCGAACCGACTAAAACGCACGCCGCTGTGGGTCATTTTGGTTGCCAAAGGTGAGGTTGACAGGCATATCCCTCGCACCCCGGCCGACTCAGGGCCATCTCTCACGATCTCTCCCTCTTCTCGGGTGTGGGGACTACAGAGTCCCCAACTCGTCCCCGGAAAACGGGGAGGCGCGTCAGGCGCGCCGCCGCCACGGCCTGCTTCTGCCAGGGTGACAGGCGGCTCCACCAGTCACCCCCAGGCCTGCGCTCATGGGTGGCGGAGGTCGTTCACCGACCTCCGCCGCCCGAGTTGCTTTCGTACGCGGACAGCTTGACTTGCGATCCTTCGTCGCTTCCGCTACCGCTCCCGCCCCGCCACCTCCTTCACGAGCATTACTTGCTCGCAGAAGGAGGCCGCCCACGCAACATTAAAACAGCCCTTACAAAACGTCCAATAAAAAAAAAAACTAGACTGATGTTTAGCAAATGGAAAACTTATTCAGAAATCAGGTTCGTACTGAGAAGACCACGACAAGAGACTCAGCGGCCTCTTGTTAGTCTATTCTTCTTCAATGATATATAGTCAACTAACCGTATGTTCCAAATACCGCAAGAAGAAGTCCAGTAGGAATGACTTCCCTTTCCTGTAGGCGCCCGCGACAGAGAGGAGGACCACTCCACAGTCTTTGATGTCATCTCTGGTGAGCAGATTTTTCAACACATCCTCGTGAAGAATAAAGGTATGCTCTCCGCTAGGTGCTACTATCTGCAATGCCTGGTCAGTCTCCGTAGATTCTGTAATTGAAGAAATCATACCATCAGGGCCTCAGCGCTGCTAAAACGAAAGACACTGCAAAAAATGTCTTTTAATTTTGGACCTCACTGCAATACGATTAAATTAAATGGCATGTAGATTGAATGAGATAATGTTATGAACTCTTTTTAATTTAATTTTGTACACAATAAAGTTAAATGACGTTTCCTGCAGTGTCTGTGGTGAAAAATTAGCAGGGTACAGCAATTCTTGCAATGGGACCATTGGCACGCATCACCTTCAAAGCCGTGTACCACACCTACCGGGACCCGGTGGGGGTACTATTGCTAGTAATTTTTTACCCACTACCCTCGTAGCCTGATGGTTGAAACAAAACGTGGTGGCTCATAGGTATGCCATAGGCATATAGGTCTTCCATCTCAAAACCAGAGATAGCCCTGAGACCTGAGATGGATTCTTTAGCTGTGTCCCTAGTATGACAACTGTGGCCTACAAATTATAAAGTATGTAATAGATATTTTCAGTGAATCTGTGTTCGTTGCATCTGTGTATAGTGCAATTACAATACTGTACCTAAATGAAAATGCCATTTGATCGAATTTACAGTTACATTTAAAAATAAGTGGTGAAAGTTTAAAATAGATCTGCAAAATACTTATTGTAGGTAAGAGCAAACGTAATATCGCTTATGAAGTAATTACGTCTAGCGACTAATTAATCAGAATTATACTTAGAAGTCAAATTAGTTTTATTTAATATCAAATTTCAACTTAGTATGCTCTGCTTACCCCGGAGGGAAATAGGCATGAGCGTACAGCGTGTGTAAGTATCTATGTGTTTACATTCATTGTAGCGTTAATTATGTGTCAATAGAGTATTGAACTTTTTTCACAGATATTTGATTTTGAAAATTCAAGTTTTCGCGCCGCCCGAAAACGCTCCATACAAAATTGTACTTGGGAGTGACGTCACACGCCAGCCGCGGGTAGTACAAATGTATAGAGTCAAGAAAATATCGCATTTATATCCTTCTATGTTGCGTTTATACGTATATAGTTTGCTATAACAGTAATTCAAAATTTAATAAGGAATCTAAAAAGTTAAAAATTGGGACAGATTTTTTTTTTTTTAATACTTAGGTGGCAGGCAAGCACACGGCCCACCTGATGGGAAGCGGTTACCGTGGCCTATGGGCGTATGCAACACCAGGGGTGTTACACTCGCGCTGCCGACCATGAAGAAACCTTTATAATTTCGATTTACGCAAGACATATTTTTTCAGAACAAACTAACATATTAAGCAGTATTGGCAAGAATTGGACGATGTTATCAAATAGCCTATTCCCCTAATTTTGATTATGGTTTATGGTTCTCGAACTTGCTTTGTGTTTTAATAGTTTTAATCTCAAAATTAGAATAACTCATACTTACAAGTATATAAAAGAAACATACAACGCTGCTAAGCTATTAAACATTGTGATGTTTTTATGAACATAGGTATTTATTTATTTACTGAGGATTAACACAGACATTTGAATACAAAAGGAAATTAATAATACTAATGAATAATTTATGAAAAAGTACGTTAATGAATAAACGGTGTAGCAAACATTAACAGCGACTTGACGCTTTACTTTTTGAATTATCTGTGTACTAGAAACCAGTGCCGGAATTGTCATTAGGTCCATTAGCTGCAGCCTAGGGCATTTTTCAAAGAGCACTCGCTAAAAAACCGCGATAGCCTAGTGGTATGGGTAATGAAAAAACCGCGGCACCCTAATGGTATGGGTAATGGACTGCTGAAACGAGGTCTCGGGTTCGATCCCAGGTTTTACCATGGCACATACCAATGACTTTTCGATGCTTTTCGAAGTTATGTGTGTATTTATCGCAGGTTTATAAGTGCCCTTTTAATGACAATAGGCTCGCCATTACATTGGGACCTAAACATAAACTAGCGAAATTTGGTGTGCTAGCACCTCTGACAACCCCTTCGGGGATATAGGCGTGAGTTTATGTTATGTTATGTTCACTCGCTTCCTCTTTAATAGAATCAATCAATTAGTCTAAATTGGAGTCCACTGCTAGACATAGGCCTCTTCCAACGAGCTCAATGGCAACCAAACTAATCTATTCCAGCTAATTTAGAATTTCAATTGACTTATAGGACATGTGCAGAACTAATGTTATTATGTTTAATGATTGTATTCGTAATGATGTGTAATTAAATGTTTGCATGCCATAAAATGGCATTGTATCATTTCAGAATACCTAAAACATCAAATTTTAAGTTGTTAATCGAAATTAAAATATAAATAAAAAAGAATATATATCTAAATAATCCTGCAGGTTCAGGCGTCAAAATAAAATGGTAAATGTGCCGCACAAAAACTATTGCACCTGACATCTTTGTAACCACATTTAAGCAAATAAATGAATTTGAATTTGAATTTGAGCTCGTCCGTCCATCTTGCTGGCGAGCGTCCCACCTTCTGTTAGACGCTTCAAGATCTCTACTCTAGAACTGGCGCTCAATTCTACTAAGGCTAAAGCACTGTCATACCCACAGTCACAGTCACAGTAATGTATAAAATTAAAACGCTTTTTGCAGAGAGAATGAAAAAGTTTAACATCGGACAGATATATACAGCCCAGACTCAGCCTCAGATGCATGGCTCTAGTCAACAATAGTGCCCGAAATACGGCAATATACGGCTCACCCCCTATTACGTGGGACCGAATACAATTATTGGTGGAATGTAGGTGATAATTCACCTCTGCCTAACCCTCCGGGGATAAAAGCGTGATTATATGTATGTAAACTCTTTTTATTTAATTTTGGACTTTAAAAATATAGAAATAAAGTTTAAAACATAATGTCATTTTTTGCAGCATCTGTGGTATGACTGTTGTTTGTTTTCCTGCCATGAGTTCTTGTCTGCACTCTAAGTGATAAAAAAAACGTCTACGCCACCTGTGTTAGTGCAGACTGTAATCTATCTTTACAGGTACTAAATTCAGCCGTTAGAGCGTGATTAAATAACAAATATCCAAACATCTTCACAAATTTTCAAGTATTAGTAGGATAGGATTTTTTTTTATACTATTTAGGTGGCAGACAAGCACACGGCCCACCTGATGGGAAGTGGTTTACCGTGACCTATAGACGTATGCAACACCAGGGGTGTTACACTCGCGCTGCCGACCATGAAGAAACCTTCTGAACCCGATATTGTAGGCGCATGGGAAAACCGCAGCAGGGAGGTCATTCCACAGCTTGAGTGTGCGTTTGCACTCTAAGTGACAAAAAAAACATCTACGCCACCTATGTTAGTGCAGACTGTAATATATCCCTACAGGAATTAGTACCTACAGATTCAGCCGTTAGAGCGTGATTAAATAGCAAATATCCAAACATCTTTACAAATTTTCAAGTATTCTCTTCCCATGCGGTGTCGTACAAGGCGGCTAAGGAGGGCTGTTTAACATCAGACAGATATATACAGCACAGACTCAGCCGCAGATGCATGGCTCGAGTCAACAATAGTGCCCGGAATACGGCAACAGGTTCACCCCCTATTATGTGGGATTGAATACAATTATTGGTGGAATGTAGGTGATAATTCACCTCTGCCTAACCCTCCAGGGATAAAGGCGTGATTATATGTATGTATGTATGGATATGATATTAGCACAATTTTATAACCTGTTTCACTATTTCTGAGTCATTCATCTCAGGTTATGACTCAGTTTCCAATACTCAGAGATTTTAACAACATAACGATTCACGATAAAAATAGCGATGCCATCACACGTTGAGAATGATAACAAAGTAATATTTTTCAAGTATCACCACCCCATCTCATTCGATAAGTGTCGTAAGAGGCGACTAATGGAAAATTACGCAGACGATATCACTGCGAGGGAAGGAAAACTCGAAATAAAACCCTGTACCAACCCGTCTGGCCAGAGTGGAAACAGTAGGCCAGAGCCTCCCAACATTGGAAGAGGCCTAGTCCAGCAGTGGACTCAGTGGACTGCGATGGGCTAGTGTGATTGATGTGATTGATTTATAGTATTTTTATGCAAATAGCTTTTGTAGGTAGGCTTTGTCCTCTACACTGACGGCACAGAAACTCTGTGCTTACAGGGTCGGCAGCGCGAGTGTGGCTTCTCTGGTGTTACACACGTCCATAGGCCACGGTAACCACTTTCCATCAGGTGGGCCGTGCGCTTCTCTGCCACCTAAGTGGTATAAAAAGAAGACTAAATGGATAAAAAAGTCCTTTACTTAGTAGAGTTGCGTCCATGGCTGTATTTTACCGTCTGTGCCATGGTGAGCGTTCTGATGAGCTCTTCCAATTAGTCCCACCCTGCCCTTTCCTACACAGGACAACCCGTGCAGGTCTTAGATGTCACCCGCACACGGTGCAGAACATCCGATCAAGAACCAAGCGGTTCGGTGATTCTTTCCTCTGTCGCATCATTAAGGCCTGGAATTCATTACCAGCTCACGTGTTTCCTTCTTTCTACAGTCCCGGGTCCTTTAAGCGGGGCGTGAAAAAGCATATGATTAGGTCGTCAAGCTGAGTGTCACCATTATCACACGGTATGTGTAAGGTGTAAGTAATGGTGACCCTCTTTTCTGAGACTTTGCCTTCAGCTTACCATCAGGCAAGGCGAAGTCTAATTGACGTGTTTTATACAAAAAAAAAAGAATCGGGTCCTGGTGAAATGTGGGCAAATGTGGCTAATCTCTGTCGGGCATTTATAGGTGTGAATGTTTGTTTATAGCATGATGAAGCTATTCTTCATCATCCTTCAGAGGTTGAGCGTTTTTCTTTTTACGTGCGAAAAATACTCGTGGATTCCCTCCCACCATCGAAGCCGGTGGGAGAGGTTATGTCAGACTCGAACCTACTAAAACGCACGACGCCTGTGGGTCGTAAATGGATGCCGAAGGTGAGGTTAACATGCATATATTGCATATATCTCTGCACCCCGGCCGACCCAGGGACATATCACTGGATCTGGCCCTCTCCTCGGGAGTGGGCTACAAGAGGGGCATCTCAGAAGGTTTCTTCATGGTCGGCAGCGCGAGTGTGACACCCCTGGTGTTGCATACGTCCATAGGCCACGGAAACCTCTTCCCATCAGGTGGGCCGTGTGCTTGTCTAACTAAGTGGTATAAAAAAAGAATTTGGCGACACTCTGATACTATAGTTGCGGAACGCTATGATGGCCGTTTGAAAGAAAGAAAGAAAGAAAGAAAATATTTTTTATTTAGAAAACACAGCGTACATTTTTAGAGGTAGTATCAACACACAGCGGAATACATAGGTACTACAATGTTAAAATAAATAAAAATAATGTTATTTTTTTTTTTTTGGTTCCTGACCATAGATCAGAAACCTGACATATTCGCCTCTCTGCCAATCCTGACAGTTTACTGTGACATATACATGACATACTTGACAGAAATTGTGAGACGTGTCATAAAACGTGGCAAGAGTAAGAGTGGCAAAACGCCGACATAAGCACGTTTTTCTTTTAAATAATTTAGGATAGTCACTATATGTTTATACCTAACATGTACGCTGTATTCCCAAAAAGGTTCCAATATTAAGCGCACCAAAAAAGCGAAAACGAGCATAATCAGTCGTGTCAAAACGGCCAACATTGCGTGCCACAACTATAGTTTCCATACTAGACAGGGGCAAGCCGGGGAACCTTGCTTCCGCGTTTGTCACGCTTCCGTGTTTTCGTTTTAAAACTATTGCAACAAAACTCTATTGCCTTCCCACTCATAATTAACGTGCAAGCAATTCCATTTAAATTATGTTCGAATGTATTAAATTGGCAAACAAACGTGTGAATTATTTATCAATGTCAAAGTCATCTATGTTTAGTATACTACTACATCTGCCTACTCTAACTAGACCATCAGTCATAGTCTGTCTAGTCTATAAACAAACAAACATATAATCACGCCTTTATCGCCGGAGGGTTAGGCAGAGGTGGATTAACACCAATATTTCACCAATAATTGTATTCGGTCCCACGTAATAGGGGCCTATGGCGCGTATTCCGGGCACTATTGTTGACTCGTGCCATGCATCTGAGGCTGAGTCTGGGCTGCATATATCTGTCTGACGTTAAACAGCCCTATCCCTTAGTCGCCTTGTACGACACCGCATGGGAAGAGATGGGGTGGCCCTAATTCTACTCTGCCGGGAAGCACGCGGCGTCTGTCTAGTCTAGTTAGAACAAAATATTATCTCGCAGGGTGGGCATTCGGATGTGTGTCGGAACTGCCGGAAAGGTTAAAATAACGTCAAAGTCAAAAAGAAAATGTATTCTAGATAGGCCATTAAAACGGCTAAAAGAACTAAAGGTAATTTTGCAACAGCAAAACCACTGACTTACCACGGACTCTACTAAAAAATCTATTTAAATTTAAATATTAAACCAATGTGATTAAGGTTTAAAATAAAAAATATTTTTGCAGAGTGAATGAACTAGTATAATAGCACTTTTCATTTAATTTTGAACTTTAACTGTATAGAAATAAAGTCTTAAATTTAATGCCATTTTTGGCTTTGGTTTGGTAGAATCGAGGACCTTAATTCCTTTTCCTTAATTGAAATCGAGGAATTATTACCATTCTTAATTTAATATGCTCAGTAAGTCAATACAAATTATTCAATACATTAATCACATAAACCTCCCCTGACCATTCCCGGCGCAAAAGTAACCACCACATTCGCCGCGTTCCCACGCAGAATTGCTATGGCCAGCCTTTGTACCAGGAGCGCTCCGGAACGTGAGTCACCAATTGTGTCTATGAGCCTGTTTCCAATTTATTTTACAAGGCTTTTAGCCTCTTTGCTCCATCATCAGACAACAGATAACATAAAACTAACCAGACACAGCCTCAGATGCATGGCTTGAGTCAATAATAGTGCCTGGAAGACGGCAATAGCCTCACCTCGTGTGTGGGACCGAATTCAATTATTGGTGTAATGTTGGTGTTATTCACCTCTACCTAACCCTCCGGGGATTAAAGCGTGATTATATGTATTTATGTATGAATCACCTGAATATTATTATAAAAGATTTACTCGGAAGGTAGGAAGTCGGGCTGTGAGTCCGTGACCTCGTATACGTGGTCCTATTACTTTGTACTGTCGACAGATAAATAGTAAAATTTCAATGTTTATTTTTAATTAAAAGATTAAAATTCTAATTCGCGTAACAGTTTTATATGATACCTCATAGGAGTCATAGTCACGTCATTATAAGTCAGTGAACTTCAACTTCTGTTAGTTTTTATTGGTCAGTTTTTCGTATAATAATGTATTTACTTATCTAGTAGCAGATCGCCCGGCTTCGAAACCTCGTATTTATTCATTTTCAAATAATTGAATTGGGAATTTGTCGAATTAGTTGACTTTCATGATTACTAAACGGAACGTAGGTACTACCACAGATAATATAATATAATTCTTATAGTACTACCAATGTTCCAAATTCAAATCATTTTTACGCCCGCTAAAAAGTCCTTTTCAAAAAACAGCTATTTTGCTCCCGCGCTCTCGCTTTTAGAGAAACAATGTGACACTTTTTTATTAATACCACTTAGGTGGCAGACAAGCGCATGGCCCACCTGATGGAAAGTGGTTACCGTGGACTATGAACGTGTGTAACACCAGAGAAGCAACTCTCGGTCGGTAAGCACAGAGTCTCTGTGCCGTCAGTGCAGAGGACAAAGCAGGACAAGCCTTTAGTCATCCCACGACAGTACAAATTCTCCAGTGAGCTCTGGCTACCCTACTCACCACTGGGAATTCAACACGAGGTATTCTGTAGGTAAATGTTTCTCGAATAGAAGGGATGAAATGATAATTATTAAATTCGAACGCGCTAATCAACCTTTCTAACAAAAAATAAACCTCATCTAAACTCATTTAGTAGTTTACGTCCATCGCGAAGAAACATTTGGAATTAACAATGACGACGGCACATGGCACGAGGCACGAGGCTATTCACTTGCACGCACGAGTGCAACAGTTGATTCATTCGAGTCAGTGAGTGCGAACGATGGTACTATATGTTGATGTATAACGTTGAAATCGCGATTGAGATAGCGTCTACATCAATAATTATTGACGACCTCCGTGGCGTAGCGGTAGAGCATTCGACTGTTATGCAGGGGGCGCGGGTTCGATTCCCGCTCAGTGCAAATATTTGTATGCATGAATCATAATATTTGCATTGGTCTGGGTGTTTCTATGTAGGTATGATATGTATGTATAATATGTATGTATTTACAAAAAAAAATGTCTAAGTATGTTTATCCGCATTCTAGATCTCATAACACAAGTTAGTTAAGCTGTAGATAGTGTTGTGTAGAATATCGTGGAATATTTATTATTATTAAGTACCTAATTCCTCAGTATTTTTTTGTTATTAAACCTGACCGGTTTCACCCTTACAAAAAATGCTTATAAAAATAACTCATAATAAAACCATTGTCATACAACTAACATTACTATAAATGCCATTTAGTTTAAGAGTTTACTGCTATGCTTTTAGGGTCTTAATTAGCAACTTGTGAAGTGAATGAAAAGACATAAGTACATACCTAAAGAACTCTTTTTAATTTAATTTTGAACTTTAAGCTTATTTTATTTTATTTAATTTTATTTAATTTTATTTAATTTTATTTAATTTTATTTAATTTTATTTAATTTTATTTAATTTTATTTAATTTTATTTAATTTTATTTAATTTTATTTAATTTTATTTAATTTTATTTAATTTTATTTAATTTTATTTAATTTTATTTAATTTTATTTAATTTTATTTAATTTTATTTAATTTTATTTAATTTTATTTAATTTTATTTAATTTTATTTAATTTTATTTAATTTTATTTAATTTTATTTAATTTTATTTAATTTTATTTAATTTTATTTTATTTTATTTTATTTTACTTTATTTTATTTTATTTTATTTTATTTTATTTTATTTTATTTTATTTTATTTTATTTTATTTTATTTTATTTTATTTTATTTTATTTTATTTTATTTTATTTTATTTTATTTTATTTTATTTTATTTTATTTTATTTTATTTTATTTTATTTTATTTTATTCGGAAAACAAACAGCATTATAACAATATAATAGTACTACTTATATGACTAAAAACCATTTCTAAGTTTTCACATTTTAATAACAAATTAACACTAGACGGTATCATATACATTATCCTATTGATGACAATTTGGAAAAAGAATAACAAATGAACAATAAGATTGGGAACACAGAATACCTAGGGAGCCAACCCAAACCAAAAATCACCGACAGCACGTTTGTATTTAGCGGGACTTGTATTAAACAAATCTAATTCCGGATATTCGGACGTTCTGTTCACAAGCTTGGCTGATCTAAGGAAGAAAGAGTTACTTCTATAATTGGTAACACTGCAGGGTATGTGGAGAGGAGCAGGTATTCGTACCGATCTGATTGGGACCTTTAAATGTATCATCGAGAGGAGATATGGGGATTCCACCTTCGATTGTGCTATTTTTAATAGCAGAGCTACATCCGCAGTTCTCCGCCTCGTTTGCAGGGGCAGTAAGTGGTGTCTCCTACAGCTGGCCTCATAAGTATCATCATGTGTGTTGCATTTATACCGCAAGAATTTAGAAAATGTATGTTGTATAGATTCCAATCTATTAATATGGACATCATACTGCGGATTCCAAACCTGTGAGCAATACTCAAGGACGCTGCGAACGTATGAGCAATATAAAATTTTGATCACCTTCATATTTGAAAATTGTGAGCATGATCTGAGGACAAAACCTAGCATTTTGTAAGCTCTCGTCGCGATATTGTCTACATGCTTTTCATACGTGAGTTTTGAATCAAGAGTTACCCCCAAGTCCCGGATTTCCTGAACTCGCTTGAGTGTGATACCTTTAAGTGCATAGTTAAACTCGCATGTACGCGGCTTACGAGTAAAACTGATAACGTAACACTTGGAAGCATTGATATCCAATTTATTTACACGACAATATTCCTCAAATCTTATGACAACAAAGTCTCAAATTTATTGTAATTTTTACAGTGTCAGTGTTTTTTATTTTTACAGTTTCTAATTAATATTATAAGAATTATATTATATTATCTGTGTAAATATCGATCCGGTTTTATAAATTTCTAGATAAGTATGCGTGAGTTGTGAGTTATACTCGCAGTATAGGCACAGATTAAATAACACACATTAATAAATGCACAGATTAATAAATGTTTTCAGGAATTGACCGTCACTGATGATACTGTATTGTATCTGATGATACAGTGAGGATCCTTCACTGGTGCAGATGAGACTTCTCGGAGATGGAGGTAATAACTTTATGTACCTACATTATCTATAAGCACAGATCAATAAATATTGGGGACCCTGTAGTCCCCACACCCGAGAAGAGGGCCAGATCGTGAGAGATGGCCCTGGGTGGCCGGGGTGCGAGGGATATGCCTGTCAACCTCACTTTCGGCAACCAAAACGACCCACAGGCGGCGTGCGTTTTAGTGGGTTCGAGTCCGACATAACCTCCTCCACCGGCTCCGGCGGGGAGGTATCCGCGAGGATTTTGCGCACGTAAAAAAAATAAAAAATAAATAGTTATTACGAAGTACGTGCACGAATCTCATTCCATGCATTGTGTAAAAAATGTTTCACTCATAGTTTATGCAGTTAGGAGGTATTTAAAAGTCTTATTTGCTCCTGACTTCACTTTTTTTTACTTTCGTTAATGCTAATATTTAGAGAGTTTATTAATAAGAATTTTACGTCAAAACGATTTTACCATTTTATTTCTAGGCTCCACTCGACACTCGCCTCGCTCTCCACATACTACCTATCCTCCTCCTTCTGCGAGCAAGTAATACTCGTGAAGGAGGAGGCGGGGCGGGAGCGACAAAGGATCGCAAGCCAAATCGGGCGTTGAGGTCTGGGGGTGACGGGTGGAGCCGCCTGTCACCCTGGCAGAAGCAGGCCGCGGCGGCGCGCCTTCCCATTTCCGGGCACGAGTTGGGGACTCTGTGGTGTCTGTTGGGGACACCCGAGGAGAGGGCCAGATCGAGAGAGATGGCCCTGGGTCATCCGTGGTGCGAGGAATATGCCTGTTAACCTCACCTTCGGTAACCAAAAAAGACCCACAAGGGTCGTGCGTTTTAGTCGGTTCGAGTCCGACATAACCTCTTCCACCGGCTCCGATGGAGGGGTATCCGTGGGGATAATTTTTTAAAAAAAACTACCTATCCTCACTTCAGAACAAATATCTAGCACCTAACTCTAGCACATTGTTTTCTTTTTAAAGGTTTCTTATTTAGTTACCGAAATTACTAGTAGGTAAGGATATACTTCCAGCTGAACTAAATTGCTTGTATTATGTAGTTTAGAGTTTCACGTCACTAGTGTAATAGACAATATTTGAACCAAGAACTCCTTAGTCCTTACCCACTAAGCTGCCGACGATATTATCTATGGTTTTCGACTCTCACAGTTTAAAACTAGAATCACTGGCTCGCGTACATAACTACATAGTGTGTAGTTAAAAATATAAATCTTACCCACTAAGCTGCCGACGATATTATCTGTGGTTCCCGACTCTCACAGTTTAAAAATACAATCAACGGCTCACGTACATAACTAAGTACATTGTGTGTAATTTAAATTATAAATCTTTCTCCGGAACAATGATAATGATTTTCCCAAGTAATTAACTAATTAAACTATACTTACAAAGTATTTAGTTTCTATTTCAGTTCTCCAAATATATCTAATCTACTAGCTGTAGGCCGCGGCTTCTTTCGCGGTTAACACGACCAAACATAGTCTATGTCCTTTTCCGAGGTCTAATCTACCTCTGTACCAAAAATCATCATAATCGGTTTAGTGATAAGTAGACGTGAAAGTTAATAGACCCACTGCTGATAGACACAGACAGACAGAATATATAAAATAGATATGCGGAATGAATCCCTTTTATATAAATCAATAATTTATAAATATAAATATTCCACAATATTCCACACAACGCTATCTAGACCCATAGTAAGCATAGCTTAACTAGCTTGTGTTATGGAATCTAGAATGCGGATAAACATACTTAGGTACTATTTTATTTTGTAAATACATACACATATATAGAAACACCCAGGCCAATGCAAATATACATATTCATGCAAACAAATATTTGCACGGAGCAGGAATCGAACCAGCGCCTCCTGCGTAGTAATCAAACTATATCGCCTATATCACCGAACGGGTAGGCAGAGGTGCCCACGTTTCGCCAGTTTATGCTTATGTATAGGTGACGAGCCTATTGCTATAGCTACGCCACAGAGACCGTCTATATAGGACTAAGTGAATTTCGGAAAAGATCATTTTCGAAACGGCCATTTTAAGAATTCCTAGGTCATTCCAAGAATACCGACGTTATTTCCTTACTCAGTAGCCAATTCTGGGTGATAATGCATTTAATTTACGTAGGTAGGTAACAAACCTTAAAATATAAGCGGATTTATTATCGGTCGACAACGTGCACGAGATCACCATTGCAGTTTCAGCGGAACGTTTACAAACCCGGTTAGGTTACAAGATAGGTACTTATATCCACTTAAGATGCGACCTCCCTGCTGCGGTTTGTCCAAGCACCTACAATATGGGGTTCTGCGTCGGAGGTCGATGAACAACCTCCGCCCCCCATGAGCGCCGGCCTGGGGGTGACAGGTGGAGCCGCCTGTCACCCTAGCAGAAGCAGGCCGCGGCGGCGGCGCGACTGGCACGCCACCCCGTTTACCGGGAACGAGTTGGGGACTCTGTAGTCCCCACACACCCGAGAAGAGGGCCAGATCGTCAGAGATGGCCCTGGGTCGGCCGGGGTGCGAGGGATATGCCTGTCAACCTCACCTTCGGCAACCAAAGCGACCAGCAGGCGGCGTGCGTTTTAGTCGGTTCGAGTCCGACATAACCTCTCCCTCCGGCTCCGGTGGGGAGGTATCCGTGGGGATTTTGCGCACGTAAAAAAAAATAAAAAAAATATGGGGTTCTTCAAGAGGGGCATCAGATTGTTTTTTCATGGTCGGCAGCGCGAGTGTAACATCCCTGGTGTTGCACACGTCCATAGGCCACGGTAACCACTTTCCATCAGGTGGGCCGTGTGCTTGTCTGCCACCTAAATGGTATTAAAAAAAAGGCGACTAACGGAAAAATACGCAAACGATATCACTGCGAGAGAAGGAAAACCCGAAATAAAACCCTGTACGAACTCGTATGGCCAGTATGGATACAGTAGGCCAAAGCCTCCCAATATTGCGAGAGGCCCATGTCCAGCATTGATTAATTGACATAAAAAATAAAAAACTTAAGCGACAATAGTTGTTTAAGATTGTCTGTTGTTATAAAACACCCACATAGAGATATCATTGGCTATCTAAAAGATAGGTACCTAAATAAATAATAAAAAAACGAGTATTCTAGAACATTCTACACAACGCTATCTAGACCCAAAGTATTAATAGCAAGTATAGTTTAACTGGCTTGTGTTATGGCTTCTAGAACGCGAACAAGACATACCTACTTAGGTATACATTTTCTTTCATAAAATATAATGTTATATTGAGCCCAATTACTATAAATTACAGCACAATACCTCAATATTACACCGAGAATAAACTACACATGAAATATGTCGTATTTTTCTTGTAATTAAACCTTATACCGTGGCATTCTCGCACTCAACACCAGTTGAATAATAAACGCGATTAAAATCAGTGATCATGACGAATGTTTTCAACTCACTGTTTACATAAACACAGATGCAACACAATACGATAACTAAACCACTTTTAACACATATCACTACACTTGTATATCACTTTCATAATATTAGCTAAACGAAAAAACATATTGTGATACTTACTAGCCATTTTATAAGCGGAAATTGTCTTTAAAAACTATTTATAAGTGTGTAATTTCACGGTCGCGTGTGGCTGTTTCGCAGCCGACTTGTGACTACTGGCTTTATTAGCCATTGGACGGTGCCGCATAGTTTAATGTTCCTCTGTCTCCGCGAGACAGCCGTGAGGCCGTGACCAACCCGAGCCCGACAATATGATGTCATCAGCTGTTCACCACACGTGTGATGTCATACAGTACGTACTTGTTTGAGATGATGTCAAGGGCGTAATGCTCAGATTAAACATACCTAATCTATCTATAAAGCGGTATATTGTGGTAGGTAGGGATCTTTTCTAGAGTGTTGAAACTAAATGTATTCAGAAGTTTTACTCACCGCACCGTTTATTATAAGAATCAAAGAATCAATTTCAGTTATTCAGTGTAGGTATACATGAACGTCAAAATTGTACAATTTATGTCAAGAAATAATATAAAAATATTAATGTATTATAAATAAACCATTGGAAAATGATTCTTTCGCTGGTTCGGTAGGTTAGTTCTATTGAGAAGATACCAGCAAGAAACTCAGAGAACTATATTAAATCTAGATTATATGGTTTTGTTTACAATTTATGTTGTGCGAGCAAGCAAGAGACTTTTTAGGTTGACCACGCATTTTTATCAAGATACTCATCTACTTCATAATATATCTAACCATTTTTCACGGATAGGTATATAGGCAGATTTAGATGATTTCAGGCATGGTCCGCTGGCTCAGTGGTCAGAGTATTCCACCTGTAAGGGAAATATCGCGGGTTCGAATCCCGGTTGAACTGATTTAAATTGTTTCCTATCTTAATCGAAGATGTTTTAATTTCCCTTTGTTCTACCCTCTGTATTTCCCCAATGGGGTCACCAACTGACCCCTTGAACTTTGTAAATATTCATAAGCAGAGGACAGAGGTCCTTAGTAGCAGCACAGATAATATAATAATAATAATAAAACAATAATAATAATAATAATGTTTAATGCAAAAATATGACACAACTGACAATAAAAATAACATACATTTTATAACCAACGAGGGCTTCAGGAAACATAGAAAGCCATGTTCAGGTCATTTGAAACTCAGCCTCTTAAACTAGGGAGAACCCTGTATCTTAAGAGACAGGGTTTTACTAATATAATATATTATTAAGAGCCCAGTACCCATAATGCCAGGATCGTGGCAAGTGGAAAACTGTAGTCTCAACATACCCCACTGGGAAAAAGGCGTTACTGTATGTACCTACCTATGTACCTACCTATGTATCTATGTGTGTATAACCCATAATCAAGTTAGTGCGATGCCGCTGGGATGACGCCCGCACCAGCGTGCCCTTAAGGCTGCTCTACACGTAGACAGATACATCAGCACACGTCGGCAGATACATCCGCAGATGGATTACCACGATCCGTGCACACATCTTTAGGTTCATCAGTCTGTTTTGGTTCTTGCCGGACGCAAGACACGCACACAAAATGGTCGATGTTGAAACCGTAGCCACCGCAGCTAGTAGCGCGAGAAAGAAAATTGATATTTTTAATCACATTTATTCTTTACGTTATTTTTCAGGTAATCAATTATACATCAAGGCTTATTATTCTCTCGTCTCTTATCAATGTCCAGGACATTGCACTTCTTTAAGCGTTAGATTGCCTACTCATTAAAGTTCTTGCAAATACATTTTTGTGCCTATGTAAAATTGTAAACGCTGTTTATATTCCGATGGCTCTTTTAAGGTAGGGATCTGTAAATTATCATGGTTTTCTGCATTTCTCGTGTACCATATTGCATTTGAGATCATTCTCAGAAAATTGTTTTGGAATCACTGTAATATTTCCAAATTAGAATTGCTCGTAGAGCCGAACAGATCGATTCCATGTGGGTTTAATTATGCACTTGTATATCAGCATGTTTTTCGCAAGATTTTTGTCGAGGTAGTTGGAAAGTTACTGCCTCACAAAACAACGGTGAGATAGGGCTAACATACAGCTTAAAAATCTCACCTGGCTGCTTAGGAAACAGTCATCATTATCCTGTCTTTATGTACAATCTTGACATCATACTCTGTGCAGTTACGCCGTAAGCTAGAACACGGCGGTATTTTCGCCCAATTGAGCAGTCCGACTGGGGAAGTACCTCCGCCCTACAGAATACCGCGGTTCCCGGCGGTGAGTAGGGTAGTCAGAGCTCACTGGAGAGTTTTTGTGCTGTCAGTGGGACGACCAAAGGCTTGTCCTGCTTTGTCCTCCACACTGACGGCACAAAATCTGTGTTGTTACAGGGTCGGCAGCACGGATGTGACTCCACTGGTGTTACACACGTTCATAGGTCATGGTAACCACTTTCCATCAGGTGGGTGTATAAAAAAAAGCTACGGAGACTCCTGGCAGAAGAACCCAACAACATTACCGTATTGGGACGCAAAGCTCTGTAATTAACTGTTGGAACTTTTAATCTATTAGTACTCTTTCATAGATCTGGCAGGTCCTGTTCAGGGGTTACTTTGAATTCCTCTGTTTTGGAGGTCATACTGGCATTTCACACTAATATAACTATACTGCATTCGATAAGATACTTAACTAAAGGTAAATACATAAGTGGTCATATTTATTAAAGAATAATTTTTCAGATAGCGGTGGAGACCTTGGTATGCTAGAGCAAGGAGACCAAAACCCTTATAAAAGAAATTGGAAACAGGCTCATAGAGACAACTGGTGACTCCTGTTCTGAAATGTTCCTGGTGCAAAGGCTGGCCATTGTAATCCAGCGTGGGCACTTTTGCGCCGGGAACGGTTATCGTTATATGATTAACTATCTGACCCACCCCAGCTTCGCCCGGGGTATATTTTGGAGCTTCATATCCCTTTGAGCCCGTATGTTTTAGTCTTCAAAATATGTATGAAAAATTGCCGGATTTGTTAACATTTATTGTCAACGCTCCGCTCCCTTAAGTAGTAGCGTGATGATATATAGCCTACAACCTTCCTCGATAAATGGACTACCCAACACTGAAAGAATCATTCAAATCGGACCAGTAGTTCCAGAGATTAGCGCGTTCAAACAAACAAACTCTGCAGCTTTATAATATTAGTATAGATTTATTGACTTAATTGTATTGACTTATGTTTGAATAAATATTTTAAGTTTCATACTTTAAATTTTCAAGATTTATTTTATTTTCTGCATAATAGTATTTGAAATCGGAATTACTAATACTCTCTCTAAACCTTCCAGCTAAGCTAAACTGCTTGTATTAGAAATGAGTTCAGAGGTATATTCCCAGGAATCGAACCCGGGACCTCTCGATCATTTTACTATTCAGTTATCGACGCTTACATTCATGATACAATTATCATGAACACCCTGCTGTGCCCCTGGCGTTGCACACGTCCATAGGCCACTGTAACTACTTCCCATCAGATGGACCGTGTATATGTCTGCCACCTTAGTTGCATAAAAAAAAACATGAGCAAAAACCAGTTTGGAGATAATTAAAAAAAAGATTTACTGCTGGAATACAATTTAATAAATCTTGAATATAAAATGACACATCGATTACATACATGTAAGATACTACATTACAATTATTACACGATACAACAAACATGTACCTACATAATAATTTATTATTAGACGTCAGTTTTTTCCGGGTTGCATCTGAGGCGCTAACCTCGAATTCCAAAGTCCGCTTTTTCCAGTCTAACTGCGACGCAGCTGAATTACGATATGACGATTAAAAATCGATAGCAAATTTTTGAAGAGTATGGGACATAGAATGCTACCTTGCAGTACTCCAGTAATTTATGAACGCCAGGAGGATAATTGTTAATAGATACGCATTTGGAGCTCACATTCATTACGTTAATTAACAACACTCTATCACTGTTGATAATACGTTAAGATAGTTTTAAATACCAAGGAGAACATCGATATCAACAGTGTCAAAGGCGTAATTGAAATCTAAACAGGACAAAAACTTCTAAAAGATGATTTCCATCTCTAATATAAGTTCTATATAATATGAACTAGGAAAAAAAAGTCCGTAGACAGAATAGAACCTAAATTCGGATTCGGACAGATTCATAAACGTTCCAAAGAGATTGGATTGGATACGATTGAGATGTTAATTTTTCCATCTAATTTCTATCTCTTCTAGAGTTGGTGGAATGTGTTTCCTCTTTGATTTACAAAGAATTTGATCTATATTGGTTACATTATATATACTTAATTATAATCATGCGAGGCATGAGTGCTACTATATTATTTTTATATACTCACATTTATAATATCTACTTGAGGTGTACTGGTGAAAATTCGTAACATACATTAAGTATTTAGTTTTTTTGCTTCAGAAGCTTATCAAACTATGAGATCACTTGCTTCAAAGGGGATTACACGAACTGTCAACCTTAATATTAAAATACAAAGTTATTTGATTAAGTATGTCACCACATAAATATATCACGAAATATTACATCAAGAGAAGGTACCCTGCAGCACTCTCTCTCGTGTGAAATCGCTGTGAAGATATTAGAATTTTTTTTTACGTGCGCAAAATCCCCACGGATCCCTCCCCACCGGAGCCGGTGGAAGAGGTTATGTCGGACTCGAACCGACCAAAACGCACGCCGCCTGTGGGTCGTTTTGATTGCCGAAGGTGAGGTTGACAGGCCGACACAGGGCCATCTCTCACGAACTGGCCCTCTCCTCGGGTGTAGGAACTACAGAGTCCCCAACTCGTTCCCAGAAACGGGGAGGCGCGTCAGACGCGCCACCGCCGCGGCCTGCTTCTGCCAGGGTGACAGGCGGCTCCACCAGTCACCCCCAGGCCTGCGCTCATGGGGGGCGGAGGTCGTTCATCGACCTGATATTCGACATAATTGTCGAGAATTATCACCAATCAGAGTGACATCTGAAGAATAGAACTCGTAACGAGGACATCCGATTAAAGTAACCGATATAGCTCGAAGAATAAGCAAGCAGAAGTGGCAGAAGGTCGGCCACATCTATCGAAAGTATCAATGGTCATTGGATGTGCCTTTTAGCGACCTCTTGTGGAGGCCTTTTAGCGGCCTCCACAGGTGGTACCGGACGCCTCCTACTCAGATGGACTGAAGACCAGAAAAAGATAGCTGGGGCAGTCTGGTTGTGGAAGGCAGTGATGTGATTGGTCATTTTTTTTTATTTTTTTTTTATACCACTTAGTTGGCAGACAAGCACACGGCCCACCTGATGGAAAGTGGTTACCGTGACCTATGGACGTCTGTAACACCAGAGGAGTTACAGTCGCGCTGCCAACCCTGTAAGTACAGAGTTTCTGTGCCGTCAGCAGAAGACAAAGCAGGACAAGCCTTTAGTCTTCCCACTGACAGCACAAATTCTCCAGTGAGCTCTGGCTACCTTACTCACCGCTGGGAACACAACACGATCATACTTGTGAGTCATATTTGTGAGTTGACCACAATAGTTAACTTCCTAACATGGTTTAAGGGTGCCCCTTGGTTTAATATTCCGTGATTTTCATTCTAAAATTCGAATATAACTTTTTTTGTTGATATTTACATTTCTACAATAAGATCGTCACCACTTAAACGAACATTTTTTTAATAACGTTAGCATATTCTTTGTTTATTTTTTCAATCTTCGGCTTTAGAGCCAATGCTTTTTGATGTGCGATCTTGTTGGTCGGTTCGAGTGTGAGCGCGTGTTGTATGTCCTTCCAAGCGTCTTCATACAGATGCAGTCCTTCGTAGGAAACGCATCTTTTGTACAGAGCTTTAGCGTTCTCTGGATCTAGTGCGAGAGCTTTGTTACTAAGATCTAAAGCAGCACCATATTCATCAAATTGGATCTGGCAGTGTGCTAAGTTGTTGTACAGTTTTACCTGTAAAAAAAAACTTCAAAGCTATAAAATTGAGTATTTGACTAACTAGTCAAATTATTTACTTTTTACTAAATGTCAAAAGGTATGTTATAACGAAACTTGTATGAAATACATTATTGTGACGTCATAATATTTAATAGTCAATTAAAAACGATAAAACAAGAACTGTTGCAGCTTGTATGGTTGTATGTATGTATGTACTTAGTCTAACCAAATAATACATTCTTGAGAAAAGTGTCATACAACCACGGCTATCCCTTATATTGTCTTGTTTAATACTTTTTATAGCGTAATTTTTCATTAGTCGGGTTTAAGTTTTATAACTTAATTTTTGTCATAACAAATCACTGTCATATCCACTCAGGTCCAGTTCAGTCTAAAATAAAATGTAACTTTTTGCAGCGTCTATGGCCTGATAGTGGCTTTGTGATGACATAAATTAGCCGAATTGGAGCCTTGCTGAAAGGAATTCACACAGGCTCAGCCTTAGTCTAGTTTCTCATATTACAGACTAGCTGACCCACCCCAGCTTCGCCCGGGGTATATTTTGAAGCTTCATATACCTTTGAGCCCGTATGTTTTAGTCTTCAAAATATGTATGAAAAGTTGCCGGATTTGTTAACATTTATTATCAATGCTCCGCTCCCTTAAGTAGTAGCGTGATGGTATATAGCCTAAAACCTTCCTCGATAAATGGACTACCCAACACTGAAAGAATCATTCAAATCGGACCAGTAGTTCCAGAGATTAGCGCGTTCAAACAAACAAACAAACAAACAAACAAACTCTGCAGCTTTATAATATTAGTATAGATAATCAAATTAATCAGCCCACCGCATCCTACTGCTGGACTGGAGTGGGTTTACGTCAGTAGTGTAATGGCCAGGATACGAACCCGGAACCTCAAAATCGTATCTGTCACTTACGATGATTGTTTAGGCGAATTTAGAATGGTCAATACTTTTTTTTTTACGTGCGCAAAATCCCCGCGGATACCCCCCCCACCGGAGCCGGTGGAAGAGGTTATGTCGGACTCGAACCGACTAAAACGCACGCCGCCTGTGGGTCGCTTTGGTTGCCGAAGGTGAGGTTGACAGGCATATCCCTCGCACCCCGGCCGACCCAGGGCCATCTTCTACGATCTTGGTCTCTTCTCGGGTGTGGGGACTACAGAGTCCCCAACTCGTCCCCGATGAATGTTCAATAACTGGCTCAGTGGTCAGAAGCATGTAAGGGATGTTTTACTTTTCCAATCTTAATTATATAATTCCTGTGGTGTGCTGTGTTGTGCGATAGATTTTTTTTATTTTATTTATTTATTTATTCCATAAAAATTATACATTTTTACACAGTTTGTCATTGGAAATGTTACAGTAAGCTTACACAGAATTGTGTCTGGCTTAAGCATCTGCTACAGAACTAGACTTTTGACCTGTATCTCAGTTAACAGCGCCTCCACCCCACTTTGGATTTACATAACAAACAATACAATTACAGCTACATTAGAAAAAACTACATGATTATTAAATACAAAACTATTAAACAATACTTGTGACTCCTCACCCTGTGTGTAATTTGTGATTGAGTGACTGTGTGTGTGTGTGTGTGTGAAAGATGTGTTCGTGTGGTGTGCTAGATTACCTTGAGTTCCATCATATCCTTAGCAACATCCTCTGTAAGAGT